>CM039674.1:21043320-22435820 GCA_022496015.1 Hordeum marinum | reverse complement strand
GCAACAAGGCCAATGTCACTTTCCATATTAATGGTAATGAGCATACGGTACAGTTTCCAAAGAAACAACCTCAAGTTCATAGTATCAACTCTATTGAAAAAATTCCAAGAATTATTATTGGAGACTTTGAGTTCCCTCTTCCTACTGTCAAGAAGAAATATGATATACTTATTGTTGGGGAAATGCATACTCCCATTGAGGTAACTTAGTGTTATTCAAAAATTCTTCGGTTTCATGATATTCGAAACAAGTTTTTAATAAGACTTGATCAACCTTATTGATTGATTCCTTTTGATAAGCATGAGATGGATGAATTTAGAAAGCACAACTTCATGCACCTAACTTTTACTTTCTGTTACCTAGATGAAATTAAGTAAAAATGCTATCATTTCCTCTTTTCTGAGTTTTCTGTGCAATAGAAAAATGACTTGAAAATAAAAGTTCCCAAAATCCCCTGAAAATTTAGTATGATTTTTTCCGGAATATTTAAGAATTTTTGGCACTGAGAATGCATCAGGGGGCTGCACCAGTGGGCCACAAGCCTGCAGGGCACGGCCACCCCCCTAGTCGCGCCCTTGGGGCTTATGGGTCCCATGTGGCCCCCTTCCACTTATTCCAGCACCCATTCGCTTCATCTTCCCCCGGAAAAAATCCCACCATTGCTCAAACTCGTGTTCTAGCTCATCTTGCTGCCATTTTCGATCTCCTTGCTCAAAGCTCCATTTGCAAAACTGATTTAGGGGATTGCTCATCGGTATGTGACTCCTCCAATGGTCCAATTAGTTTTTGTTCTAGTGCCTTATATATTGCAAATTTTTGCTGTTATGGTGACCTTGTTTTTGAGCTTGCATGTCAAATTTGTATGGTCCCAAGTAGTTTTGATGCATGATATAGTCTCTAGTCACTTGAGGGAGTAGTTACTATTAGTTTTGTTGAGTTTTGTTCACCTTTATTTTTGTTCACTAAAAATGTCAGAAACTTTTCAGAGAAAGAAAGTTGTTTAGGAGAATGTACCAAGGGGGTACCTCGAGCAAGAAATCCCCGAGACTCGCGTTACGTGAGCCTGATTTTGAACCACCGAGGGAAGCTCGAGTACTGCCTTGTGAATGGCCGTCAGATCAGCTCATGGAAAACGCTGGATTTAACGAACAGTATTATGCATACATAAGGAATGCTGGCCTTGAGGACTTCATTACAGATTGATGCAAGCAATATTATCAACTCACTGATTCTTTTGTGCGGAGGTTTGAGTTTTTATCTAGGCATAGTTCTCATTCTGTTCTATTTGATCTTTATGATAAGACCTATACCATGGACCTAGAAGATTTTAATGATGCATGTAAAATTCCATGGTGGGTTAGTCATAGCGATCCTCATAAAAATGGACATAATGATTTCCTTGCTAGCATCACGGTGGGAGAAACTAGAATCATTACACAAGCCACCTTGGGGAGCATTCACTTTCCGGCTATACATTGTTTCGCTCTCTTCATAGGTAGATATATTAACGGTAAACTTGAGCATATCCACCTTTGCGCACCTGACTTGAGTATTCTTAAGAGTGCGGTAATGGTAGATAGACGATATAACTTGGGGGCTATTATTGCCAGGAGGTTACATCATAATGCTAAGGATGGAGATTTCTTTGGTGGAATTTATGCCACCCGTGTAGCTAAGTATCTTAGGGTACCCATAAGAGGAAATGACATTGGGTTACCCCCTATTTTCCTTGATCATGAGGCTCCGGTGCGCTTTCAGTTTCTTGAAAGAAAGAAACAATCCCTCTAGTACCGACTAATTTTTGACAGGCAACGTGTTGTCCATGTTAGCCTTCCTGCTCCTCCCTTCTTTAACTTCAATAAAAAGCAGAGATATTTTATAACCAGAGAGGAGACAAATGAGTACGAGCAAAATGCAGAAACCGCTCGCCTTCACGCTGCAGTGGTACAGGCAGTAGCCGCCGTAGCCCAGCACAACCCCAACTTTGACTTCGGATATTATCCAGGCCAGTCGTGGCCCTAGACCAACTTAGGCCAAAAGCCTAAGCTTGGGGGAGTACAAATTTCTCACCGACATTACATTCATGTTCACACACTTATTTCAGTTGTCGGTGTTCATACTTTTTCATTGTACTATCCATGGTAGTTTAATTCTTGTTTTGCTTTCTTCTTGTGTTTTAATAAACTTTGAGGAAAATACAAAAAAAATATTTCTAGTTTTATTTCTTAGTTGCTTAGTTGTAGCATTAAAGAGAAAACCCAAAAAAGATTTCTTGTTCTTCTTTTTGCTTGTTGGAAGCTTTTCCGTGTAAATAATTTTCCTTTCTTTTCTTTGGGTCGTAAGGAAAAGACCACGATGACGTGTTGAGTGGCTCTCATATGCACTATTGTTTATCTTACAAAGAGCCCATATTGCCTTGCCTTCTCCTTTGGTTTATTGTTTGCAGATTCCAGCTTAGTCCAATGCACGTGCACTCTTATTATTATTCACATCGTTTGGTCGTGCAAGTGAAAGGCAATAATGAGGATATTTGATGAAAAGATTGACATGGAGAAAAGTTGGTATGAACTCAACCAATCTTGGTTCCGTAAATATGATTAGCTCATCATTCCGCAGTACATTATGGGTTGAACATGTTTGCAATAACAAATAGAGATTATAGTTATTCATGCCATGTTTAATTAGCTAAGAGTAGATAATGGTTCGTCTTGAGTGCCAACATGCGCATTAAAATGGTTGTGATGTAGTATGATAGAATGGTATCATCCTCTGGATGATTCAAATGGCTTGACTTGGCACATGTTCACGCATGTAGTTGAAATAAATCAACATAGCCTCCACGATATTTATGTTCATAGTGAACTATATCCTCCTCATGCTTGCATTCAATGTTGGTTAATCTTAAATCATGTTGATGACTGTGTCGCTCTCTAGTTAGTCGCTCCCTACTCTTTTGCTAGCCTTCACTTGTACTAAGCTGGAATACTACTTGTGCATCCATCTCAATAAAGCCAAAGTTGTTTCATATGTGTCCACCATATCTACCCATATACGGTATTTACCTGCAGTTCCAAGTAAATTTGCATGTGCTAAACTTTAAACCTTCAAATAAACTTTCTGTTTTGTATGCCCAAATCGCTCATGTGGCGATTGGGGACTGTCAGTATCTTCCATGCTAGGCGGGTTATTCTCACGATATGTGTTTATTCACTATCATTCACAAGAAAGTGGATGGTAATCGGGATGCCCAGTCCCATGCTCAAAATAAAAGGCAAAATATAATTAAAAAAAACACCCCCAGAACTGTGTTTGTATGGACGGTACCCGTGAATTCGGCCCGCCGTGAAGTGTGACTGATTGGTGGAGGGGGAGTAAAAACTTTACCATTCTGTTTGGGAACCGCCTATAATGTATTTAGCATGGAAGATATTGTAAACCTCTTGGTCATTATGTGAGCAACGAAAGCATACCGCTCCAAAATCATTACCTATCTCCGTTTTAAAAGCTTGAGCTCTGGCACCTCTGCAAATCAATGCTTCCCTCTGCGAAGGGTCTTTCCGTGTAATTTATTGTTGAGTCATCATCCTCTTATAAAAGGCACCAACTAGAGAGCATCATTGTCATTTCTATGCCTTGCTATTAATTTATATTGAGTGTGAGCATGACTGGATCTCCCTTACCGTGAATTACAATGTTTAGTCCATCCTTGTTCTCCAGAGGTGCTCTGCATTTATGTCTTGCAGTCTTAGAAAGGGCTAGTGAGATACCATTATGTCATATTGTATCATGATTGTTTTGATAAAATTGTTGTCATCTGAGACTTGTTATTATTGGTCGCTAGTTGGTTATACCATTGACATGAGTAAATGTGAGACCTAAATGTTATTGTAGATGTGGTTAGTTTATAATCTTTGCTGAAACTCTGAACATAAGTTAGACATATTTACAACAGCAAGATCAAACAGAGTTTGTAAAAGTTTTTCTTTAACACTTTCAGTTTACAACTGAATTGCTTGAGGACAAGCAAAGGTTTAAGCTTCGGGGAGTTGATATGTCTACAACGTATCTACTTTTCCAAACTCTTTTGCCCTTGTTTTGGACTCTAATTTGCATGATTTGAATGGAACTCACCCGGACTGACGCTATTTTTAGCAGAATTGCCTTGGTGTTATTTTTGTGCAGAAATGAAAGTTCTTGGATCGTCCTAAAAATTTGCGGAGAATATTTTTGGAATTAATAAAAAATACCGGCAGAAGAATTAATCAGAGGGGGATCACCTGCACGCCACAAGCCTGCGAGGCGCGGCCACACCCCTGGTCGTGCCGAGCAGGCTTATGGGGCCCTCGTGGCTCCTCCGACCTCCTCTCCGGCTCCATATTACCCTATTTGTCGAGAAAAAAATCAAAGAGAAGAGTTCATCGCGTTTCACGATACGGAGCCGCCGCCATTGCCTATTCTTCCTCGGGAGACCAGATCTGGAGTCCATTTTGGGCTCCAGAGAGGGGAAATCGACGCCTTCGTCGTCACCGACCATCCTTGATCACTAATTCCATGATGCTCTCCACCGTTCGTGAGTAATCTCATCGTATGCTTGCTGGACGGTGATGAGTTGGATGAGATTTATCATGTAATCGAGTTACTTTTGTTAGGGTTTGATCCCTAATATCCATTATGTTCTGAGATTGATGTTGCTATGATTTTGCTATGCTTAATGCTTGTCACTAGAGTCCGAGTGCCATGATTTCGGATCTGAACCTATTATGTTTTCATGAATATATGTGTTCTTGATCCTATCTTGCAAGTTGTAGACACCTATTACGAGTTATGATCCGCATCCCCCAGGGTGACAATAACTGGGATTCTTTCCGGTGATTACCGTAGTTTGAGGAGTTCATGTATTCACTAAGTGCTAATGCTTTAGTCCGGTTCTCTATTAAAAGGAGGCCTTAATATCCCTTAGTTTCCAATAGGACCCCGCTGCCACGGGAGGGTAGGACAAAAGATGCCATGCAAGTTCTTTTTCATAAGCACGTACGACTATATATGGAATACATGCCTACATTACATTGATGAATTGGAGCTAGTTCTGTATTACCCTATGTTATAACTGTTGCATGATGAATGTCATTCGACATAATTATCTATCACTGATCCATTGCCTACGAGCTTCCCATATACTGATCTTTGCTAAAGTTACTTTTCCGTTGCTACTGTTACAATCACTATAAAACTGCTACTATCACTTTGCCACCGTTACCGTTACTACCATATTACTTTGCTACTGAATACTTTGCTGCCAATATTAAGTCTTTCAGGTGTGGTTGAATTGACAACTCAGCTGCTAATACTCCAGAATATTCTTTGGTTCCCCTTGTGTCGAATCAATAAATTTGGGTTGAATACTTGTGGGTTATCATACTTCCATAAACACTTGACTTCGCCATCCTTTGCCATGTTCGCCCACATTAGTTCTTGCTGGAGATGGTTCAGATGTTCGAGTTGTTTCGCCCGGAGAGCGAAACCGATTCCGACTTTAAGTTCCTCCATGTGTTCACCCGGATCGAGTCGTGCGAGAAATGGGCCGAGGTCCGGCTTGCACTTGCCAACAAGGGCGGTGTATACAGCCTTAACGTGCATGTTGCTGTGGCGGCGGAAGGACGGCCAGATGGGAACAAGAAGGCAAAGAAGGCTAGGAACGATGCGCCGGCCGCCGAACGGTTGCAGGCGTTGGTCGAGCAATGCATCGCCGATGCAAAGACCCACTCTGCCCTGAGGCAGAAGAAGTCGGAGGCGAGGTGGTCGGCACTGATGACGAATCAGGACGCCAAGCTCGACCTCCTCGGGACCAACGTTGCCGCGAAGAAGTGCAACACCGACCTGGCGTTCCTCATGGGAGGCGTCACGATAGACATGGACCTACAGGTGAGGGCATGGTACTTGGCGGAGCGCAACCTCATCCCGAACCAGAAGCCGGTGCCAGCCGCATCGCCTACGCCGCCTCCGTCGCCGCCGCAGAACGCGTCCTCCCCGAGGCCGACGCCTACGCCTACGCCGACCTCTCCTGCCGCTCCGGGAGATGATGACGAGCAGACCATTTGAGTTCTATGTGCATGTCTCCTGTCTTTTTGTACGCCAGACTATTGACATGTTCTGATCGTCTGACATATGATGGCGATCGCCGGCCTATGGCATGATGGACGCCAACTTGTGGCATGACCGATGCCGAACCGTGACATGATCGCCGACTTGCGTCGTTTTTTGGGTTGCGGGAAATGAAACATTTAAATTTGCATGTGTTTTGTGGGCAAAACTCGAGGGTGCGACTAGGAGGTTGATCCCCCAGGACGAAATAACGCCGGTTGGAACGTTTTGCGGTCTCGCGAGGCGGTGGGGCAAACGGCTGGAGATGCTCTTACATTCTAGCTGGATAACTACTGCTCGGCACACTACCATACTTCCCTAATCTAATCGCCGGCAATGCTGATCACGCTATTAATTCAAACTAGCACATGTTTGTATTATTTCAACAGCTTCCACTGCGGTCTAAGGTTCAAAGCTCAAAGCAACATGAGCCCACTGCTTCCTTCAGGAAAACATGTTTGTTTGAATCAAACATGCTTTATTTAGCCACCAACAAGTATCGATGACCAAACAAGGGGTGTGAAAGACCATCACACCGTATGACCAACTCTTGAATCTGAACCAACAACTACAACGAAATAAACAAATCGGATGAGTTGCTCAGTCAAGAGTCAAGACTGATCACCTCCATCAACAAGGCTGCACACTCACGTACAAAGTTCTTATTTCTCACAGTCAGTTCAAGGTGACACCCGGAGCTTGAAAAATAGAGAGTAATTGCCATGCGGCCATCTCTTTCGCGTACAGAAGCAGCAGTGTTCCTCCCAGGTCTGAATTGACGTGATCGTGCACGTCACACAAGTCTAAACATGTGCTGCTCGGTACATATATCCATCGACCGTGTGCGCCTAATTAAACAACCATCAAGTTGTAGGTACATCCACACACACTAGGAAAAAGACTCATATGTCCCGGTTCGTAAGGCCAATTTGTCTCGATTCTGAAACCGGGACTAAAGGGTTAGGACTGAAGCCCACGACCTTTAGTGCCAGTTCACTTACGCACCGGGACAGATGGGGCTACACGTGGCCGCTTCGCCAAGCCTAGGCAGGAGGGCATTTGGTCCCAATTGGTAACAGAGCGTCCACACGTCAGCAGCTGAGGAGTTGTTTTTTTTTTAAAGAGGGGGAAGGGTTGGGGGTTTTGGAGGGTTAATTTAAGAGTTTCATATATTTTGTTAGATAGTTAATAGAGAGAAGTGATCTCTCTTATCTCCGTGTTTGGTCACGACACTACGTACTATACTTATAGATAGAACATATAACACAATTTAATCATCATTTTCGTCAATGAGACATCATACAACAAGTTGGTCACTAGTCATAATCACAACTCTTTCTCCTTATCATCATCATCAACTCTAACACATTATAACACATTGTACTTAGGACCTACGTACTCCTATCTCGTAGGACCTACTCTACCCTTTCTTAGGTATAATATCATAAAACAAGATAGGCCCCGACTCTCCATTATGGAGAACGGAGATCATCCAGTCTCCCATTCTTGGCCTACGCACAATGTTGCTTCCAAGTAGCTCTCTCCGATTGAGCATACATTTTTTTTTAATTTTTGTTTGTCATGACTCCATCGATTTTAGAAATCCGGTATGGACAGGAGTGATGCAAAGGCTTACCTGGCCATGGTGGCCCTAAGCTCGTAACAACAACGCGACCTCTCGGAAACATCAGATTAGGCACACAATCCTTCGGGATTTTCTGTTGAAAAACATAGTAATAACTCTGTAGTTAGCAATGTAGTTTAGTTTTAGAAGAATTTATGCAAAAGATGCACGGCTGTCGTAATAGGAGAATTAAAATCTTACCATGCAATCTGCATGGATGTTACCGTAGTTCACCACGTGCACTAATGGCACGTACTAACCATAATGTGCAGGAGTTTGATAATAGCTATTGTAATTCTCAAGATGACTAAGAAATGCGGTAAGATGATCTTTCTCCTTATAAGTTAATTCTGCTTCATCACTGTAGTAGTAAGTTATGTCTACCATCTTCCGTACATTTTTTAAAGAATGAAAATAAGTTGTCAATGCAAATATTGTCAACTATTTTTAAATAAACAATATAAATTACTTAATAAATATGGTTGAGAAACTCACATGATGGTAGAACTAGAGGAGTTTGCACATCGACCCAGATGTCGATATTACCTTCAATTTCATCTTTCGGACGAATATCAAAGGTGATAAGCATATTATGCTCAAATGCATAAGCCTTTCATAGTGCTTGCCAATTTTTGTATTCAGAATAGCAATAGGTGTCCGCATGGTACAATTTTACCGCAAAAGTAAAAACCATGCTCGGTCCTCAAGTGAACTATCTTTACCTCTAGATCTTTTTTAGTATTGAAACCAATCTTATCCAAGACAGCAATTCTTACATGGCAGGGGATATGTTAGTAGAACAGTAAAAAATTAAAATTAATTATAAGTTGAAATAAAAGAGGGAGAAGTCATGCTTAATTACGTAAAAAGACTTGTCATTCTGACTACCTGTATCTATTTTGAAGGTATCATCCAGCATGATGCTGAAGCGCCTCCATCAACTAGGAAAGTCTTGTCACACAGGTCGCGCTCGTCTTCGCAGTATTCGCACATACCGAATTCACTTTCGTAGTCAGACATTTCCTATGTTCATAGTTGAAACATTTAAAATTGATCGAAGGAAACTACAAGAAAACTGATCAACACACAGATCACTATTACTCAATATGCAACGGGTTGACTTTAGGTTTTGTCGAGCCTTTCCTTCCTGAACTCTCGCCTCACGTATATGGTGGGCACTCCCTCTGATATAGCGACCGTCGGTGATGGTGGCTCCTCCATTCGTCTCAGAGTGCATTACACTAAAATGTCTAGCACACTGGAATGAAGGAGAAGCAATCCCCACGACAACAGTCGGGATTCTTCCTCACTGAAAGACACACAAGGAGCTGAAACAGACCTAAAGTCAACCTGTTTCATATATCGAGCAATGACATAGAAAAAATTCCCTATGTTTTTCCGGAATGACTTGCAAATCACAAATACATTTATAATGAACTCGATTATAATATCATTAATACATCATCCCGAATAAGCCAGTTCAAGAATTACGGCACGCTTTGGATCCTAATGCGTGTGTGACTTTCGGTTCGTCGAGGCTTTCCTTAAGTAACTCTCATATCTCATGGTGTGTTCGTGCGCTCTCTCTCACACTGATATGGTGGTGTATATATGTTGGTGGGCACTCTCTCACAGTAATAGTTCGACCGCCAGGATGCCTCCCCTCTTCTCTTCTTGCGCAATATATCGACGAGTATATCGCAAAGAAGAGGAAAAAGAGGAGGCGCCCCCACGACAATAGTCGGGATTCCTCCATCAAGAACACACATGAAAGTCACACAAGGAGCAACGACAGACAAAAGTTACACACGTATTATACCAATAAAATATCACAAATACATTAATATTTATAATGACCTTGATATAATATCACTAATACATCATCCCGAATAATCCAGTTAATGCATCATCAAATATTAACTAATAAATCTCGAATATTATCATATAAGATCACTAATACAGATCGAATATCCTAGAATCCAAAGTGGAGGACGGTGAACTCGGTTCACTAACGGTCTCTAAGTCTTCGGCGGTGGACACCCAAAGATAAGGAACCATCACAGGATCAGAACTCAAGTGAGAACCCTAAAGGTTCTGTCAGGTATTGTCGAACCGGGCGTCCAACGCCGCCATGTAGCGATGGACGTGCTCGTCCTACTCCCTGACACGGCGACGTACCACCTCCGTGGGTGCCCGCTCCCTCCGCACCGAAAGTGGCCCGCATGACCACCACCACAGAGGTCCGGGTCGACAACGATACGTGCATTCTTCACCAACCTCCGAGCCTGGGAAGGTAGCACCTCTTAGCCAGCCCGGCGGAGCCCAGTCCCAGACATGGCGCCTATCAAGCAGGCTCTCGCGAACTACTCGACGACGAGGATGCGGGCTGGTCCTCGTCGACAAATTCCTATGAGAACTTTTTCTTATCGTTTAATCACTAATTTTTCATAAAACCCCAAAAATTTCATCATTAACATATTAATCTAACATAAACATTCATCACAAACATACTAATCTAACATAAACATTCATCATAAACATACTAATCTAACATAAACATTCATCATAAAAAAATTCTATAATCTAACATACACATACTAATCTAACATAAACATTTATCATATAAGAAATCAACATATATTTTAAAAATAAATTGCAAGGGACCAGGGCGGCGGCGGATCACAGCGGGGGCGGCGACGGGGCGGCGACGGGGGCGGCGAGGGAGGCGGCGAGGGAGGGGCGGTGACGGGAGCGGGGCGGCGACGGGGGCGGTGGGGGAGGGGCGGCGACGGGGGCGGCGGGGGCGGCGACGAGGGCGGGGCAGCGACGGGGGCGACGGGGAAGGCAGCAATGGGGGACGAGCGGCGACGGGGGCGGCTGGGGCGGCGACGAGGGCGGGGTGGCGACAGGGGCGACAGGGGAGGCAACGGGGACGGGGCGGAGAGGAGGAGGGGGATGACGACGGCAGAGGCGGCGACGGGAAGGCGACGGGGGCGACGATGGGGACCGGGACGGCGATGGCAGGCTCGGGGTGGCAAACGACGACGGGGACGAGGACAGCGAGCTCGTCGAAGTGGCAATGAAAACTGTGAAATTTCCTAAGTGCTTCTTATATAGAAGAAGCATTGGTCCCGGTTAGTGGCACCAATCGGGACCAGTGCCCACCTTTAGTTCCGGTTGGTGCCACCAACCGGGACGAAAGGGGGGCATTGGTCCTGGTTGGTGGCACCAACCGGGACCACCGGTTCCTTTTCATTGGCCGGCGGGGAAGCAGCAGATGTTTAGTCCCACCTCGCTAGTCGAGGGGAGACAGCACCTGTTTATAAGCCCCGATGCACTTGACCTGTCAAGCTCCTCTCATAGTGAAAATAGATGCCCTTATACAAGAAATTTGACCTAAATTCAAAATGCTAGTTAGGTGCCTAACTAGCACCTTGAATTTAGGTTGAATTTCAGTGTAAGCGCATCTATTTTCACTTTTGCTATTTTTTATGTTATTTCTTTGCTATTTTTCCTGCTATTTAATATTACTTTGTTTTAACATTATATTCAATTTGGCAATTTTTAGGTTTTATCAAGGTTGGAAAAATAGGTAGGCGTAAGCGAGGCGGTTGGCCTTCGCCTAGTGCCTAGGCAGTGCTTAAGCGTCCTAGGCACAGCCTAGGCGGTAATATAGTTCTACAATTAGGGTGTATATGCGTTTATTTTATGTGTGTTCTCTTAATTCATGGTGGATATATACATTAACTACTAGCTACTATCATTGGAATATGGATCGTTTGACACATTAGTACAAAATGATATGAGGTCTCTCTTGGGTAGACATTTTCTTGCTTGCCCTCCCTGGACTTTTGCTTATGCCCTAGGCGAGGCGATTGGCCATCGCCCAGTGCCTAGGCGTGCCTAAGCGCCTCCTAGGCACTTCCATTTCCAACGGAGGGTCTTATATAATTTTAGTTTCAAAAATACTAGCATAATGATACCAAGCTTCAGTATGAATGGCATATTTTATAATCTTTCTAAGCTTCAAGCGCATTGCATCCATCTTGGTCTTGTGATCGTCAACGATATCGGCAACATGCAACTCCAATCCCATCTTGTCATCTTCGGTTCTGTTCAATTTTTCTTTCAAATGGTCGATTTCTTTTTCAGCTTTTGTCAACTTCTCGAGCAAAATTGCATAGTCGGTTGGAATTTCTGGTTCAACTATTTCCTATAGATAAAAACATCTACGTCAAGTTGATGGCATAATTAATTGTCATAGACATTAGATATGTGAAATAGTTATATAAAAGATAATATAGCACATCTGAATCATAGACTGGACGAGGGCCGACGTGGGCGGATACCATAACCATGGCACTATATAATAACAAACAACAATAAAAGTAAGAAAATCATACGAGTAAGTTTATTTTCTTTTAGCAAAAAAATAAGATCAAGAGGCTCACCACGCGCGGGCGATCGACGGCGGTTTCAGGACGGGGACGAGACAGAACGGACCGCCAAACCTAGAGAAATCTTGACGAAAATGGAGTTTGAACGAGGAGCTTCGAGAGGAGAAAGCTTAAGTTTGGCTTGGTCATTTCATCAAACACCTTATCTGCATAGGAGGTGAGCTAGAGCACCACAAAGCTCTCCCCTCACCGGCCTGAAAAACAAAGCAAAGTGAAGTGTTCTGCTCGCTGGCGAGGGGGTATATATAGGCATCTCATTGGTCCCGGTTCGTGGCTGGAACCGAGACTAAAGGACCCCCTTTGGTCCCGAATCCAGCCACGAACTGGGACCAATGGTTGTGGGCCAGGAGCGAGGCACATTGATCCCGGTTCGTCTGGAATCGACCAATGCCTCACGTGGCCCGCCCGGCCCCCTGGCCTCACGAACCGGGACTGTTGCCTTCATTGGTCCCGGTTCGTGACTGAACCGAGACTAATGTGCTGGCCCGAGCCGAACCAATGTCTTGTTTTCTATTAGTGACATACTAACGCATCAATGTTAGGAAGTTGACACAAGAAATTTAACAAGTTGTGGTAGCTTTTGTTCCATCTTGACAGTGCAACTACCACGTGGTAACCTCTACAAACTTATTAATCACCCGTAAAATATACGCCACCTTCAAAAAGAGAGGTCAAGGTCGGTCACCTTTGCAAGTTGATGTATATGATAGATGGATGATCACTACGTGCAGCAGCTCCTAGACATAATATTCCTCCATTTCTCTTTCTCCTTCCCTTGGTACGATCGATTGATAATGCACGAATTAGCCTTGGAACTGACATGCTGGAAACATGCCAAGTGTCGGTATCTACTCCAACGCTGCTGCGTTTTTCTCCCCCTCAATAATTGAACTCACTGACGTGGACCGGCTCACGGCGTTGGCACTTGTGGGAGAGAGACAAAAGATAGATAGCAGGTGGATTTTTGGGGCCGGAACTGATCTGAAAATCGATCCAGGAAAAGGCAAAAAGCGCATCCAATCATTCGTCCGCGTCTGTAGATAAGCCGAACATGAGGAGGAGAAAAGTTCATCCTGCTGATGCTCTGGAGAAATTATCTATTTTTCTGGTGACCAAACGGGATCGAGCACCGAAACATCCCGAGCTGAAAGGGAGCGGTACAAATTAAAGGTACGGTCTCAGGTGACAGATCCTGTCCCACCTCTCAAAATTGATTGTTAGTTTAATCATCTGCACAAATTAGGCAATGCCTTGCTTGTGTGGATCAGTCATAAACAAAAAACTTCTCCGTAAAGTGTTGTTAAGATATGCGTCGACACTGGCGGCATAAATTATCCTTCATATCTGTACAATAAAGGAGTTGTACGTGCTTCGATGGAAAGAGCATCTGGCTTACCGAATAGGATGGATACCTACTTGACGTACGTAACCTACTGCTAAGTGTGTCGTACACTTCCACTGGTAGTGCTGGGTGCCCTCGAGATGCCACGTTTATGCTAATGGGAGTGACGTACAAGTTATACGTTGTTAATTAACCTTCGAATTTTCCACCTTTAGATCTAACCAAACGAATATGTACACCTTGTTGAGCTGATCTTGTCTCTCAACATTGTGCGATTTGTTGCAGCAAATGGACCGTTCTTTTTCGATGATGTACGTTGGACCTCTACTTTCTGGTCGCCCGGGCAATCATGCCAAGAAAGGATGGCTTGTTCCACGCAACTAAACCATCGGTCGACTAATAGGATATATGGTTAGGCATTTAGGTCTATTTTTGTCGGTTATGACTTATATTGTTTTTTTCTATTTTTATAACTTCGTTTCTTCGAAGTGTGTTTGGATCTACAGACTATTTGTTTTCGCATTTTAATAAAATAACCGTATGCATCACGCTGATGCAAAGATCAAAGATAACACTCTTTTTAAAAAAACATCAGTCCACAGATTAAAGTTGGCCATGTTGATGCGATCTATAGCCTAAAGATAAGATGACCAGTAAACTAGCTAGGTAGTGCTGGCGTGCTGCATGTGGTGCTCGAGTATGTACGTACGTGTGAGCGTGAGAAAAGCTCGACCAGAGATAATGGGCGGCTCTCGCTTGATCCCATGATGGTGTCATATGGGCCCATCCCACTCATCGTCACAGATAATCTGCTATTTTCTCTGTATCAAGGTATTTGTATTTTTAGTTAGTCTATTAAAACTATAAATATTTTGATACTGAGGGAGTAGATTAAACTCCTGCTCTTGTTCATGGTGATGACGCGTTATCCGACCAGTAAATTTCCCCTTGATTTCAACGGTGGGTTCGGTACTACAAGCTGGCCGGCTTAGCTCATAAGTCTTTTTGTTTATCAAAAGGATTTAAAACAACGATGTTACACTTAGCGGGTTGCCTTTCCGCTCAAGTTGAGTCGGTAGCAGCAGTACTACTAGCTAGTGCTAATTAAGCATTCTTCAAATGAATTCCACCCCGGTTAGTGCCTACAAAACCGAGCCTAAACTCGACAGGATTGCAATCAAGCTCCAGTTCCACCCATGACGTCTCTTTTCTTCGGAACATGCTGCGACTTCAACCGAACGCAACCGGGCAATTTACAGGCAACTTTCTACCGATGCTTCCGTTTTAGGTACAGATAGGTCCATTTGCTCGAGCGAATCTGGTGCTGCTCATACAAGTGTATATGGCCATACAAACTAAACAGACGGAGACCTTCGCGCACGGTGCATTGGTTGCATCAGAAAGATATATGTCGTGGTAGGTACCACGCGATACATCATAAAAATGGTCCGCAAAAGTCGGTTTTGAATCCCCCCCTTTCGTTTTCTCCTTCCTCAAAAAGAATCTCCCCTTTCTTTGCTACTTGCAGTTTTGCTTTAGTTTTGTTCTCAATTCGCGGCGTACGTGTTGATCGCTCGCCAAATTGAATGTGTGCAGCCAGGAGCACACAAGGAAAGGGCAGTCCTGATCAATGCATGTTCTGAGCAACATACCCCTTTTTATGTTATGTTTTCTGGAGGTGGTGCCTAAACCGGTGTCAAAGAGATGGGATCATTGCCGAAAAGCAGGTAGTATTCCCTCCATTCTTATATATAAGTCTTTTTAAAGATTTCATTAAAAAAATCGAAAGGGAGGCAAAAAATCCCACAACCGCACAGGCGAAACCCGCCAGACTCTCTGATTACACAACATTCACACACCTTGACATCTACTACGTCATGTGACCCCTGATAAGAACACCTTCACAGAAGACATCAAACACTTTCCAACCCAAAACAACAACTCAATCCAAAAGGACGGACCGAGAGGTTGAAGATCATCCATCAAGCGGCTAGAGACGCTTTGCCTATAGCGCTACTCTTGCCTTTGCCCACCTTCTTTTGTTTGCCTCTTATTGGTGTTCCCGTGAAGAGGCAAGCAATAGACCTGCTCAAACTAGGTCTAGTGACCTCTACACTGGCAAGCAAGTCACACAGCTCTTTCGCGAAGACAGCATCTGGACTTGGAGTAGGTGCAACCACACTTGGCTCAATGATCATGCCACTCACAGGCATCACATGCTCGATGATCGCAGACGAGGGAAGGACATCAACATCTAAAACTTCACGCTCCATGACACTAAGAGGTAGGCTGGCTAGTGTCCGGCACTGAATGGACTTAGGCGATCGAGAGATTGCAACATCCAAATCACCACACCCCTCGGCATCAAGTATCTGGCTAGACTCCAGGGGTGATGGTGGCGGTAAAGCCACAATCAAGATCTCATATGGTTCAACCTTCGGTTGTTCGACAGACAGAGGTAGAACATGGCCCCTACAAAGTTTTCGTAGCTCTAGCATGACCTGCAGCACCGGAGTCACGACCACCTCATTGTCCAATCCCTTAAAGGATGACGCTGGCAAACAAGCTCTAGCACGAGGGGAGAAACGACCATGAAGCTCAGCTCCCTTCTCGACCTCAAAGTTGTCATCAAGCACAACCAAAGAGCGGAATACATGAGCAGTCTTCAACACAGGTGGCGCCATGGAGAGCTCGCCCAACACAGCCTCAACACGCTCCATGAAGCTCTCCACCCGCAGCATCCAACCTTGCATGTAGTCAATGACATCACGTAGAGGTTGGACCGTCTCCTCAAGCTGGAAGGAAGCCATACCAAGGAGTTCAGAGCGCAGCAGCTCAGCTTGCCGCTCCAAAACGGGCTGCACTGTTGGGGAACGTCGCATGGGAAACAAAAAAAATTCCTATGCACACGCAAGATCTAACCATGGTGATGAGCATCTATGAGAAGGAGAGTGGATCTACATACCCTTGTAGATCGCTAAGCGAGAAGCGTTAAGAAACGCGGTTGGTGTAGTCGAACATCTTCGCGATCCAAATCGCCGAGCATCCCGCGATCTCATCACGATCTGTCTCACGATCCAATCATGATCCGTCCCGCGATCTCATCACGATCCGTCTCGCGATCTTGATCATGTTCCTTCCGATCTAGCGCCAAACGGACGGCACCTTCGCGTTCAGCACACGTACAACTTGATGACGATCTCCGCCTACTCCGGCAGCGTGACGGCACTCCGGCGATGGTGGTGGAGCTATTCCGGTAGGGCTTCGCCTAAGCACTGTAGAAATCCGATCTAGAGGAGAAACTATGCACTGGACGAACGGGTAGCACGTGGCTGAAAATGTAGTGCCAAAACCCTAAAACCCTCTAGTATATATAAGAGGAGAGAAGGAGGAGGCTTGGCTCCCAAGGAGCCAGCCCTTGGGTCGGCCGAACCAGGAGGGAGGAGTCCTCCTCCTCCACTCCTAGTAGGATTAGGACTCCTTCCTAATTTAGCCCTTTTGCCTTTTTCCACCTTTTTCCTTTTGGACTATTTCTTCCCAGCCGCATGGGCCCTTTGTGGGACTTCCTCCAGCCCACTAAGGGCTGGTATTCATCCTCCCACAGCCCATATAGCCTCTTGGGTCGAAATACCCCTCTCGATGGTCTCCCGGTACACTACCGGCACTCCCGATACACTACCGATGAGCCCGAAACTTTTCCGGCGACCAAAACAGGACTTCCTATATATCAATCTTTACCTCCGGACCATTCCGGAGCTCCTCGTGACGTCCGGGATCTCATCTGGGACTCTGAACAATGTTCGGTAACCACCATTCATAACTCTATACTACCGAAATGTCACTGAACCTTAAGTGTGCAGACCCTGCGGGTTCGAGAACTATGTAGACATGACCGAGACACCTCTACTGTCAATAACCAATAGCGGGACCCGGATGCCCATATTGGTTCCTACATATTCTACGAAGATCTTTATTGGTCGAACCTCCATGTCAAGGATTCAGTTAATCCCGTATGATGTTCCCTTTGTTCTTCGGTATGTTACTTGCCCGAGATTTGATCGTCGGTATCTCCATACCTAGTTCAACCTCGTTACCGGTAAGTCTCTTTACTCGTTCCTGTTGGAAATATGCCCTAGAGGCAATAATAAATTAGTTATTATCATATTTCCTTGTTCATGATAATCGTTTATTATCCACGCTATAATTGTATTGATCGGAGACTTAGATGCATGTGTGGATACATAGACAAAACCATGTCCCTAGTTTGCCTCTAATGGACTAACTCGTTGATCAAAGATGGTTAAGGTTTCCTAGCCATGGACATGAGAAGTCATTTGATAACGGGATCACATCATTAGGAGAATGATGTGATGGACAAGACCCAAACTACAAACGTAGCATATGATCGTGTCAGTTTATTGTTACTGTTTTCTACATATCAAGTATATGTTCCTATGACCATGAGATCATGCAACTTACGGACATCGAAGGAGTGCCTTGTGTGTATCAAACGTCGCAACGTAACTGGGTGACTATAAAGGTGCTCTACAGGTATCTCCAAGGGTGTCTGTTGAGTTGGCATGGATCAAGACTGGGATTTGTTACTCCGTGTGACGGAGAGGTATCTAAGGGCCCACTCGATAATACAACATCACAACAAGCCTTGCAAGCAATGTGACTATGTGTTAGTCACGGGATCTTGTATTACGGAACGAATAAAGAGACTTGCCGGTAACAAGGTTGAACTAGGTATGGAGATACCGACGATCGAATCTCGGGCAAGTAAACATACCGAAGAACAAAGGGAACATCATACGGGATTAACTGAATCCTTGACATAAAGGTTCGACCGATAAAGATCTTAATAGAATATGTAGGAACCAATATGGGCATCCAGGTCCCGCTATTGGTTATTGACCGTAGAGGTGTCTCGGTCATGTCTACATAGTTCTCGAACCCGCAGGGTCTGCACACTTAAGATTCGGTGACGTTTCGGTAGTATAGAGTTATGTATGGTGGTGACCGAACTTTGTTCGGAGTCCCGGATGAGATCCCGGACGTAATGAGGAGCTCTGGAATGGTCCGGAGGTAAAGATTCATATATAGGAAGTCCCAGTTTGGTCGCCAAAAAAGTTTCTGGCTCATCGGTAGTGTACCGGGAGTGCCGGTAGTGTACCGGGAGACCACCGGGAGGGGTATTTAGACCCAAGAGGCTTCATGGGCTGTGGGAGAGTAAATACCAGCCTTGTGTGAGCTGGTGGAAGTCCCACACAAGGCCCATGCGGCTGGGAGAAAAAGCCCAAAGGGAAAAAGGTGGGAAAAGGCCAAAAAAAGGAGGAATCCTAGTCCTACTAGGATTGGAGGAGGAGTCCTCCTCTCCTCCCCACTTTGGTCGACCTAAGGGATGGCTTTTTGGCAGCCAAGACTCCTCCTCCTCTCCTCCTATATATACTAGAGGATTTTAGGGTTTTGGCATAGAATTTTCAGCCACGTGCTACCCGTTCCTCTAGTGCATAGTTTCTCCTCTAGATCGGTTTTCTGCAGTGCTTAGGCGAAGCGCTGCCGGAATTGCTCCACCACCATCGCCGGAGCCCGTCATGCTGCCGGTGAACTCTTCTTCCTCTCCACTTCCTCTTGCTGGATCAAGACGGTGGTGATCGTCAACAAGCTGCACGTGTGCTGAACGCAGAGGTGTCGTCCGTTCGGCGCTAGATCGGAAGGACCGTGGTCAAGATCGTGAGACGGTTCATGACGAGTTCGCGGGACGGATCGTGATCAAGATCACGAAACGGATCATGATGAGTTCGCGGGACGGATCGTGATGAGTTCACGGGACGGATCGTGATGAGATCGCGCGACGCTCGGCGATTTGGATCGCGAAGACGTTCGACTACACCAACCGCGTTTCTTAACGCTTCCCGCTTAGCGATCTACAAGGGTATGTAGATCCACTCTCCCTCTCATAGATGCTCATCACCATGGATAGATCTTGCGTGTGCGTAGGAAATTTTTTGTTTCCCATGCAACGTTCCCCAACAGTGGTATCAGAGCTAGGTCTATGTGTAGATGAGATCTCGAGTAGAACACAAAAGGTTTATGGGCGTTGATGCTTAGATTGCTTCCTCCCTTGGTCGGATTTTGGTTCAGCGGTATTGTGAGATGAAGCGGCCCGGACGAACATTACTCGTACGCTTACGAGAGACCGGTTCCCTCGACCGCAACTTGTTGCATAGATGGCTTGCGGGTGCCAGTTTCTCTCACTTTAGTTGGATCGGATTCGACAAAGGCCGTCCTTGAGAAGGTTGAAAAGCAACTAGTGTATCATCGTTGTGATTTTTGCGTAGATGAGAATTGTTCTTGCTAGATACCCGTAGCATCCACGTAAAACATGCAACAACAATTAGAGGATGTCTAACTTGTTTTTGCAGGGTTTGTTGTGATATGATATGGCCAATTACATGATGTGATATATGTGATGTATGAGATGATCATGTAATGTATAGATTATCACGACGTGCATGTCGATGAGTACAGCAACCGGCAGGAGCCATAGGGTTGTCTTTAATTATTGTATGACCTGCGTGTCAATCATTAAGCGCTATGTAATGCTTTACTTTATCGCTAAACGGTAGCAATAGTAGTAGGATCATGGTGGGTGTGACAACCCCGATGGCGACACGTTGATGGAGATCAAGATGATGGAGATCATGGTGTCATGCCGGTGACGATGGAGATCATGTCGGTGCTTTCATGATGGAGATCAATAGCACAAGTTCATGGCCATATCATGTCACTTATGATTTTCATGTGATGTTAATCCTTTTATGCACCTTGTTTTGCTTAGGACGACGGTATCATTATAAGGTGATCCCTCACTTAATTTCAAGATAAATTGTGTTCTTCCCGAGTGTGCACCATTGCGAAAGTTCGTCGTGTTGAGACACCACGTGATGATCGGGTGTGATAGACTCTACGTTCACATACAACGGGTGCAAGCCAGTGTTGCACATGCAGAACACTCGGGTTAAACTTGACGAGCCTAGCATGTACAGACAAGGCCTCGGAACACAAGAGACCGAAAGGTCGAACATGAGTCATATAGTAGATATGATCAACATGATGATGTTCACCATTGTAACCACCTCAACTCACGTGATGATCGGACTTGAGTTGGTGAATTTGGATCATGTATCACTCGGATGACCGGAGGGATTTCAATTTGAGTGGGAGTTCTTAAGTAATATGATTAATTGAACTCGTTATCATGAACATAGTCAGTAGTGTCTTTGCAAATTATGTTGTAGATTACTTGCCCACGCTGTAGGTCCCTTGAATTTTTATATGTTCCTAGATAAATAGAGTTGAAAGATGATGGTAGCATTATTGCGGATTGGATCCGTGATCTGAGGATTGTCCTCGTTGCTGCACAGAAGGCTTATGTCCTTAATGCACCGCTCGGTGCGCAAACCCCTCTAGCGTCGTCTGTAGATGTTGTGAACATCTGATAGGTACTTGCTGATGACTACTTGATAGTTTAGTGCGTCATGCATTTCAGCTTAGAATTGAGGCTTCGAAACGTTTTGAATGTCACGGAACATATGAGATGTTCTAAGATCTGAAATTAGGATCTCAGGCTCGTGCCCGTGTTGCGAGATATGAGATCTCCAACAAGATTCTTTGCCTGCAAGATGAAGGAGAATAGCTCAATCGTTGAGCATGTGCTCAGATTGTCTGGGTGCTACAATCGCTTGAATCGAGTGGGAGTTCATCTTCCAGATAAGATAGTGATTGATATAGTTCTCCAAGTCACTTTCACTAAGCTACTAGAACTTGGTGATGAACTATAAAATGCCAGGGATAGAATTAATGATCCCTGAGCTATTCGCGATGTTTGACACCGCGAAGGTAGAAATCGAGAAGGAGCATCAAGTGTTGATGGTTAGTATAACCACTAGTTTCGAGAAGGGCAAGGGCAAGGAGGGAAACTTCATGGATGGCAAGTCAGTTGCTGCTCCAGTGAAGCAACCCAAAGTTGAACCCAAACCCGAGACTAAGTGCTTCAATTATGAGGAGAGAGGTCGCTGAAGCGGAACAACCCTAGATACTTGGTAGATAAGAAGGCTGGCAACATCGACAGAAGTATATTTGATATGCGTGTCATTGATGTGTACCTTGCTTGTACTCCTAGTAGCACCTGGGTATTGGATACCGGTTCGATTGCTAAATGTTAGTAACTCGAAATAAAAGCTACGGAATAAACGGAGAACTAGCTAAGTGTGAGGTGACGATGTGTGTTGGAAATGTTTCCAAGGTTGATGTGATCAACATCGCACGCTCTCTCTACCTTCGAGATTAGTGACGAACCTAAATAAATGTTATTTGGTGTTTTTGCGTTGAGCATGAACGTGATTAGATCATGTTCATTGCAACACGGTTATTCATTTAAATTAGAGAATAATGGTTATTCTATTTGCATGAATAATACCTTCAACGGTCATGCACCCAGTAAGAATAGTTTGTTGAAACTTGATCGTAGTAATACACATGTTCATAACATTAATGCCAAAAAGATACAATGTTAATAATGATAGTACCATATGCTTGTGGCACTGCCGCTAAATCTCATATTGTTATAAAGCGCATGAAGAAACTCCATGCTGATGGATCTTTGGACTCAATCAATTTCGAATCGGTTGAGACATGCGAACCATGCCTCTTGGTGAAGATGACTAAAGGACCCCGTTTTCTGTTTTGATGAAGGGGCAAGTGATTTATTGGAAATGATACATGTTGATGTATGCAATCCAATAAATCTTGTAGCGTGCGGTGGATATCATTGTTTTCTTACCTTCACTGATGATTTGAGTAGATATAGTGTATATTTACTTAATGAAACACAAGTCTGAATCGTTTGAAAGGTTCAAGCAAATTCAGAGTGAAGTTTAAGATCATCGTGACAAGAAGATAAAAATGTTTGCGATATGATCGTGGAGGTGAATATCTGAGTTACGAATTTGGCATACAACTTTAGACAATGTGAAAGTTGTTTCACAACTCACGCCACCTGGAACACCATGGTGTGATGGTGTGTCCGAACGTCATAGTCATGCTCTATTGGATATGGTGCGTGCTATGATGTCTATTATCGTTTTGTTACTATAATTTTGGGGTTATGCATTAGAGACAACTACATTCACTTTAAATAGGGCACCATCTAAATCCGTTGAGATGACACCGTGTGAACTATGGTTTGATAGAAACCTAAGCTGTCATTTCTTAATGTTTGGGGCTGCGACGCTTGTGTGGAAAATGCTTTCACCTAATGAGCTCGAACCCAAAGCGGACAAATGCATCTTCATAGAATACCCTTAACAACAGTTGGGTGAACCTTCTATCTCAGATCCAAGCATAAAATGTTTTGTTGCTAAAACTGGGTCCTTTCTCGAGAAAGGGTTTCTCTTGAGAGAATTGAGTGGGAGGAGGATAGAACTTGATGATGTTGTTGAAACCTCTGCTTCAACTAGAAAGTAGCGCAACACAGAAAGATGTTTCTGTGAAGCCTACGTCAGTTGAAGAGGAAGTTATTGATGATGATCATGAAAGCTTCGGATCAAGTTACTATCGACCTACGAGGAAATTAGAGCTTGATGAGGTTATTGAACCTTTACTTCAACCAGAGAGTAGCGCAGCAAAGTTGTTTCTATGAAGCCTACGTTAGTTGAAGAGGAAGATTAATGATGATGATGATGATGAAGCTTCGAATCAAGTTACTATCAAACCTCGTAGGGCGACAAGGATGTGTACTGCTCCTGAGCGGTATGACAACCCTGTCTTGGAGGTCATGTTGTTGGACAACGATGAACCTACGAACTATGGAGAAGCGACGATGGGCCCAGAAACCAACAAATGGTTAGAGGCCATGAAATCCGAGAAAGGATCCATGTATGAAACCAAGTATAGACTTTGGTGGACTTGCTCGTTGGACGGCAGGTCGTTAAGTACAAATGGGTCTTTAAAATGAAGACAGACGCTGATGGTAAATGTTACCATTTGTAAAGCTCGACTTGTTGCAAAGTAGTTTACAACAAGTTCAAAGAGTTGACTGCGATGAGACTTTCTCACACGTAGCGATGCTAAAATCTGTTGGAATTATGTTAGCAGTTGCTGCATTTTTCAATTATGAAATCTGGCAGATGGATGCCAAAACATCGTTTCCTTCCTTAAGGAAAGGTTGTATGAGATACAACCAGAAGGTTTTGTCAGTCCTAAGGATGATAAAAGGTGTGCGAGCTTCAACGATTCTTCTATGAACTGAAGCAAGCATCTCGGAGTTGGAATATACACTTTGAGACTGGGATTTGTTACTCTGTGTGACGGAGAGGTATCTCAGGGCCCACTCGGTAATACAACATCACAACAAGCCTTGCAAGCAATGTGACTAAGTGTTAGTCACGGGATCTTGTATTACGAAACGAGTAAAGAGACTTGCCGGTAACAAGGTTGAACTAGGTATGGAGATACCGACGATCGAATCTCGGGCAAGTAAACATACCGAAGAACAAAGGGAACATCATACGGGATTAACTGAATCCTTGACATAAAGGTTCGACCGATACAGATCTTCGTAGAATATGTAGGAACCAATATGGGCATCCAGGTCCCGCTATTGGTTATTGACCGTAGAGGTGTCTCGGTCATGTCTACATAGTTCTCGAACCCGCAGGGTCTGCACACTTAAGGTTCGGTGACGTTTCGGTAGTATAGAGTTATGTATGGTGGTGAGCGAAGTTTGTTCGGAGTCCCGGATGAGATCCCAGACATCACGAGGAGCTCCAAAATGGTCTGGAGGTAAAGATTCATATATAGGAAGTCCCAATTTGGTCGCCGGAAAAGTTTCGGGCTCATTGGTAGTGTACCAGGAGTGCCGGTAGTGTACCGAGAGACCACCGGGAGGGGTATTTCGACCCAAGAGGCTTCATGGGCTGTGGGAGAGTAAATACCAGCCTTTTTGTTCTGGTGGAAGTCCCACACAAGGCCCATGCGGATGGGATAAAAAGCCCAAAGGGAAAAAGGTGGGAAAAGGCCAAAAAAAGGAGGAATCCTAGTCCTACTAGGATTGGAGGAGGAGTCCTCCTCTCCTCCCCACTTTGGTTGACCCAAGGGCTGGCTTTTTGGCAGCCAAGACTCCTCCTCCTCTCATCCTATATATACTAGAGGATTTTAGGGTTTTGGCACAGAATTTTCAGCCACGTGCTACCCGTTCCTCTAGTGCAAAGTTTCTCCTCTAGATCGGTTTTCTGCAGTGCTTAGGCGAAGCCCTGCCAGAATTGCTCCACCACCATCGCCGGAGCGCCGTCATGCTGCCGGTGAACTCCTCTTCCCCTCCACTTCCACTTGCTGGATCAAGACGGTGGAGATTGTCAACAAGCTGCACGTGTGCTGAACGCGGAGGTGCCGTCCGTTCGGCGCTAGATCGGAAGGACCGTGATCAAGATCGCGAGACGGTTCGTGACGAGTTCGCGGGACGAATCATGATGAGTTCGCGGGACAGATCGTGATCAAGATCACGAAACGGATCGTGATGTGTTCACGGGACGGATCATGATGAGTTCACGGGACGGATCGTGATGAGATCGCGGGACGCTCGGCGATTTGGATCACGAAGATGTTCGACTACACCAACCGCGTTTCTTAACGCTTCCCGCATAGCGATCTACAAGGGTATGCAGATCCACTCTCCCTCTCGTAGATGCTCATCATCATGGATAGATCTTGCGTGTGCGTAGGAATTTTTTTGTTTCCCATGCAACGTTCCCCAACAGTTCCGTAATACAAGATCCTATGACTAACACTTAGTCACATTACTTGCAAGGCTTATTGTGATGTTGTATTATTGAGTGGACCCTAAGATACCTCTCCGTCGTACGGAGTAACAAATCCTACTCTTGATCCATGCCAACCCAAAAGACACCCTCGGAGATACCTGTAGAGCACCTTTATAGTCACCCAGTTACGTTGCGACGTTTATTACACACAAGGTACTCCTCCGGTGTCCGTGAGTTGCATGATCTCATGGTCATAGGAACATATACTTGACATGCAGAAAACAGTAGCAATAAACTGACACGATCATATGCTCCATTTGTAGTATGGGTCTTGTCCATCACATCATTCTTCTAATGATGTGATCCCTTTATCAAAAGACATCACATGTCAATGGCTAGGAAATCTTGACCATCTTTGATCAACGAGCTAGTTCACTAGAGGCATACTAGAGACAAAGTGTTGTCTATTTACCCACATATGAAATGTGTTTCCAATCAATACAATTATAGCATGGATAATAAACGATCATCATGAACAAGGGAATATAATAATAAACACTTTATTTATTGCCTCTAGGGCATATTTCCAACAGTATCCCACTTGCACTAGAGTCAATAATCTAGTTCACATCACTATGTGATTTACATTGTAATGAATTGAACACCCATGCAGTTCTGGTGTTGATCATGTTTAGCCCTTGGAAGAGGTTTAGTCAACGGGTCTGCAACATTCAGATCCGTGTGCACTTTGCAAATATTTATGTCCTTCTCCTCGATGTAATCACGGATGGAGTTGAAGCGTCGCTTTATGTGTCTGGTCCTCTTGTGAAACCTTGGTTCTTTGGCCAGAGCAATGGCACCAGTGTTGTCACGGAACAGGTTCATTGGATTCTGTGCACTCGGCACTACTCCAAGATCTGTCATGAACTGCTTCATCCAGACACCTTCCTTCGCCGCCTCCGAGGCTGCGATGTACTCCGCTTTGCATCTAGAATCGGTTACCATGCTTTGCTTGGAACTGCACCAGCTTACCGCTCCCCCGTTAAGAATAAATATGTATCCGGTTTGTCACTTAGAGTCATCCGGATCAGTGTCAAAGTTTGCATCGACGTAACCCTTTACGACGAGCTCTTCATCACCTCCATGAACGAGAAACATTTCCTTAGTCCTTTTCAGATACTTAAGGATATTCTTGACCGCTGCCCAGTGCTCCATTCCAGGATCACTTTGAAACCTTCTGGTCATACTTATGGCAAGGCTGACATCGGGTCTTGTGCACAATATTGCATACATGATAGAGCCTATGGCTGAGCCATAGGGGATGATACTCATCTTTTCTCTATCTTCTGCAGTCACTAGGCATTGAGTCTTACTCAACTTCACACCTTACAAATCAGGCGAGAACTCTTTCTCTGACTGATCCATTTTGAACTCTTTCAAAATCTTGTCAAGGTATGTACTCGTTGAAAGTCTCATCAAGCATCTTGATCTATCTCTATAGATCTTGATGCTCAACAATTAGATAACTTTATCCAGGTCTTCCTTTGAAAAACTCTTTTCAAACAACCGTTTATGCTTTCTAGAAATTCTACACCATTTCCGATTAACAATATGTCAACCACATATACTTATCAGAAATTCTATAGTGCTCCCACTCACTTTATTGTAAATACAAATTTCTCGTAAACTTTGTATAAACTACAAAAGTTTGACCACCTCATCAAAAATGTATATTCCAACTCCAAGATGCTTGCTTCAGTCCATAGAAGGATCACTAAAGCTTGCTCACCTTTTAGCATCCTTAGGACTGACAAAACCTTTTGGTTGTATCACATACAACCTTTCCTCAAATAGACCGTTAAGGAACGATGTTTTGACATCCATCTGCCAGATTTCATAATTGAAAAATGCAGCAACTGCTAGCATATTTCTAACAGACTTTAGCATCGCTACGAGTGAGAAAGTCTCATCGTAGTCAACTCATTGAACTTGTCATAAACTTCTTTGCAACAAGTCGAGCTTTATAAATGGTGACATTCACCATCAGCGTCTGTCTTCATCTCAAAGGTCCATTTGTACTTGACGACCTGCCATCCAACGAGCAAGTCTACCAAAGTCTATACTTGGTTTTCATACATGGATCCTTTCTCGGATTTCATGGCCTCTAACCATTTGTCGGAATCCGGGCCCATCGTCGCTTCTCCACGGCTCGTAGGTTCATCGTTGTCCAACAACATGACCTCCAAGACAGGGTTGTCATACCGCTCAGGAGCAGTACACATCCTTGTCGACCTACGAGGTTTGATAGTAACTTGATCCGAATCTTCATGATCATCATCATTAACTTCCTCTTCAACTAACGTAGGCTTTACAGAAACATCTTCCTGCGCTGCGCTACTCTCTTGTTGAAACAAAGGTTCAATAACCTCATCAACTTCTTTCTTCCTCCCACTCAATTCTTTCGAGAGAAACTTTTTCTCGGGAAAGGACCCATTTTAGCAACAAACACTTTGCACTTGGATCTGAGATAGAAGGTATACCCAACTGTTCTTAGGGTATTCTATGAAGATGCATTGTCCGCTTTGGGTTCGAGCTCATTAGGTGAAAACATTTTTCCACACAAGCGTTGCAGCCCCAAACATTAAGAAATGACAGCTTAGGTTTTTATCAAACCATAATTCACACGGTGTCATCTCAACGAATTTAGATGGTGCCCTATTTAAAGTGAATGTAGTTATCTCTAATGCATAACCCCAAAACTATAGTAGCAAAACGATAAGAGACATCATAGCCCGCACAATATCCAATAGAGCACGACTATGACGTTCGGACACACCATCACACTATGGTGTTCGAGGTGGCGTGAGTTGTGAAACGACTTTCACATTGTCTAAAGTTGTATGCCAAACTCGTAACTCAGATATTCACCTCCATGATCATATCGCAGACATTTTTATCTTCTTGTCATGATGATCTTAAACTTCACTCTGAATTTGCTTGAACTTTTCAAATGATTCAGACTTGTGTTTCATTAAGTAAACATACACTATGTCTACTCAAATCATCAATGAAGGTAAGAAAATAACGATATCCACCGCACGCTACAAGACTCATTGGATTGCATACATCAACATGTATCATTTCCAATAAATCACTTGCCTGTTCTGCAAAATAGGGTTTTATTCATCTTGCCCAAGAGGCATGGTTCGCATGTCTCAACCGATTCAAAATCGAATGAGTCCAAAGATCCATTAGCATGGAGTTTCTTCATGCGATTTATACCAATATGATATTTAGCGGCAGTGCCACAAGCATGTGGTACTATCACTATTAACTTTATATCTCTTGGCATCAATGTTATGAACATGTGTATTACTATGATCAAGATTCAACAAACCATTCTCACTAGGTGCATGACCATTTAAGGTATTATTCATGTAAACAGAATAACCATTATTCTCTAACTTAAATGAATAACCGTGTTGCAATAAACAGGATCTAATCACGTTCATGATCAACGCAAAACACCAAATAACATTTATTTAGGTTCGTCACTAATCCCGAAGGTAGAGAGAGCGTGCGATGTTGATCACATCAACCTTGGAAACATTTCCAACACACATCGTCACCTCACCCTTAGCTAGTTCTCCGTTTATTCCGTAGCTTTTATTTCGAGTTACTAACATTTAACAACCGAACCGGTATCCAATACCCAGGTGTTACTAGGAGTACTAACAAGGTACACATCAATAACACATATATCAAATATGCTTCTGTCGACGTTGCCAGCCTTCTTATCTACCAAGTATCTAGGGTTGTTCTGCTTCAGCGACCGCTCTCCTCATAATCGAAGCACTTAGTCTCGGGTTTGGGTTAGACTTTGGGTTGCTTCACTGGAGCAGCAACTGACTTGCTATCCATGAAGTTTCCCTCCTTGCTCTTGCCCTTCTCGAAACTAGTGGTTTGAGTAACCATCAACACTTGACGCTCCTTCTTGATTTCTACCTTCGCAGTGTCAAACATCACGAACAGCTCTGGGATCATTATTTTTATCCCTAGCATTTTATAGTTCATCACCAAGTTCTAGTAGCTTAGTGAAAGTGACTTGGAGAACTATATCAATCACTATCTTATCTGGAAGATGAACTCCCACTCGATTCAAGCGATTGTAGCACCCAGACAATCTGAGCACATGCTCAACGATTGAGCTATTCTCGTTCATCTTGCAGGCAAAGAATCTTGTTGGAGATCTCATATCTCGCGACACGGGCACGAGCCTGAGATCCTAATTTCAGCTCTTAGAACATCTCATATGTTCCGTGACGTTCAAAACGTTTCGGAGCCTTAATTCTAAGACGTAATGCATGACGCACTAAACTATCAAGTAGTCATCAGAACATGCCTGTCATATGTTCACAACATCTAAAGATGACGCTAGAGGGGTTGGTCCATCGAGCGGTGCATTAAGGACATAAGCCTTCTGTGCACCAACGAGGACAATCCTCAGATCACGGAGCCAGTCCACACCTGAGATCCTAATTATCTTTCGACTCTATTTCTCTAGGAACATATAAAAATTCAAGGGAGCTATAGCGTGAGCTAGTAATCTACAACATAATTTTGCAAAGACACTACTGACTATGTTCATGATAATGAGTTCAATTAATCATATTACTTAAGAACTCCCACTCAAATTGACATCCCTCCGGTAATTCGAGTGATACATGATCCAAATACACCAACTCAAGTCCGATCATCACGTGAGTTGAGGTGGTTTCAATGGTGAACATCATCATGTTGATCATATCTACTATATGACTCATGTTCGACCTTTCGATCTCTTGTGTTCCGAGGCTATGTCTGTACATGCTAGGCTCGTCAAGTTTAACCCGAGTGTTCTGCATGTGCAACACTGGCTTGCACCCGTTGTATGTGAAAGTAGAGTCTATCACACCCGATCATCACGTGGTGTCTTGACACGACGAACTTTCGCAACGGTGCACGCTCGGGGAGAACATAATTTATCTTGAAATTAAGTGAGGGATGACCTTATAATGCTACCGTCGTCCTAAGCAAAACAAGGTGCATAAAAGGATTAACATCACATGCAAATCATAAGTGACATGATATGGCCATGAACTTGTGCTTTTGATCTCCATCTTGAAAGCACCGGCATGATCTCCATCGTCACCGGCACGACACCATGATCTCCATCATCTTGATCTCCATCCACGTGTTGCCATCGGGGTTGTCGCGCCCAACATGCTTCTACTACTATTGCTACCGTTTAGCGATAAAGTAAAGCATTACATAGCGCTTAATGATTGACACGCAGGTCATACAATAATTAAAGACAACCCTATGGCTCCTGCCGGTTGCCGTACTCATCGACATGCAAGTCGTGATAATCTATACATCACATGATCATGTCATACATCACATATATCACATCATGTAATTGGCCATATCACATCACAGCATACCCTACAAAAACAAGTTAGACGTCCCCTAATTATTGTTGCATGTTTTACGTGGCTGCTACGGGTATCTAGCAAGAACAATTCTCATCTACGTAAAAACCACAATGGTGATACACTAGTTGCTTTTCAACCTTCTCAAGGACCGCCTTTGTCGAATCCGATCCAATAAAGTGAGAGAAACTGGCACCCGCAAGCCATCTATGCAACAAGTTGCGGTTGAGGGCACCGGTCTCTCGTAAGCGTATGAGTAATGTTGGTCCGGGACGCTGCATCTCACAATACCGCTGAACCAAAACACGACCAAGGAAGGAAGCAATCTAAGCATCAACGCCCACAAACTCTTTGTGTTCTACTTGAGATCTCATCTACACATAGACCTATCTCTGATACCACTATTGGGTAACGTCGCATGGGAAACATAAAATTTCCTACACACACGCAAGATCTATCCATGGTGATGAGCATCTACGAGAGGGAGAGTGGATCTACATACCCTTGTAGATCGCTAAGCGGGAAGCGTTAAGAAACGCGGTTGGTGTAGTCGAACATCTTCACGATCCAAATCGTCGAGCGTCCCGCGATCTCATCACGATCCATCCCGTGATCCAATCACGATCCGTCCCGTGAACTCATCACAATCCGTCCCGCGATCTCAGCACGATCCGTCTTGCGACCTTGATCACGGTCCTTCCGATCTAGCGCCGAACGGATGACACCTCCGCGTTCAACACACATACAACTTGAAGACGATCTCCGCCTTCTTGATCCAGCAAGAGGGAGCAGAGAGGTAGAAGAGTTCTCCGGTAGTGTGACGGCGCTCCGGCGATGGTGGTGGAGCTATTCCGGCAGGCCTTCGCCTAAGCACTGCAGAAATCCAATCTAGAGGAGAAACTATGCACTGGACGAACGGGTAGCACGTGGCTGAAAATCTAGTGCCAAAACCCTAAAACCCTCTAGTATATATAAAAGGAGAGGAGGAGGAGGCTTGGCTCCCAAGGAGCCAGCCCTTGGGTCGGCCGAACCAGGAGGGAGGAGTCCTCCTCCTCCACTCCTAGTAGGATTAGGACTCCTTCCTAATTTAGCCCTTTTGCCTTTTTCCACCTTTTTCCTTTTGGGATTTTTCTTCCCAGACGCATGGGCCCTTTGTGGGACTTCATCCAGCTCACTAAGGGCTGGTATTCATCCTCCCACAGCCCATGTAGCCTCTTGGGTCGAAATACCCCTCCCGATGGTCTCCCGGTACACTACCGGCACTCCCGGTACACTACCGATGAGCCCGAAACTTTTTCGGCGACCAAAATAGGACTTCCTATATATCAATCTTTACCTCCGGACCATTCCGGAGCTTCTCGTGACGTCTGGGATCTCATCCGAGACTCCGAACAACATTTGGTCACCACCATTCATAACTCTATGCTACCGAAACGTCACCGAACCTTAAGTGTGCAGACCCTACGGGTTCGAGAACTATGTAGACATGACCAGGACACCTCTACAGTCAATAACCAATAGCGGGACCTGGATGCCCATATTGGTTCCTACATATTCTACGAAGATCTTTATCGTTCGAACCTCTATGTCAAGGATTCAGTTAATCCCGTATGATGTTCCCTTTGTTCTTCGGTATGTTACTTGCCCGAGATTCGATCGTCGGTATCTCCATACCTAGTTCAACCTCGTTACCAGCAAGTCTCTTTGCTCATTTTGTAATACAAGATCACGTGACTAGCACTTAGTCACATTGCTTGCAAGGCTTATTGTGGTGTTGTATTACTGAGTGGGCCCTGAGATACCTCTCTGTCACACGAAGTAACAAATCCTAGTCTTGATCCATGCCAACCCAACAGACATCCTCGGAGATACCTGTAGAGCACCTTTATAGTCATCTAGTTACGTTGCGACATTTGATACACACAAGGTACTCCTCTGATGTCCGTGAGTTGCATGATCTCATGATCATAGGAACATATACTTGACATGCAGAAAACTGTAGCAATAAACTGACACGATCATATGCTATGTTTGTAGTTTGGGTCTTGTCCATCGCATCATTCTTCTAATGATGTGATCCCGTTATCAAATGACATCACATGTCAATGACTAGGAAACCTTGACCATCTTTGATCAACGAGCTAGTTCACTAGAGGCATATTAGGGACAAAGTGTTGTCTATTTACCCACACATGAAATGTGTTTCCAATCAATACAATTATAGCATGGATAATAAATGATCATCATGAACAAGGAAATATAATAATAAACACTTTATTTATTACCTCTAGGGCATATTTCCAACATGCACTGGGATATCCGTGGAGGCCACAGAGCCGGTAGGAGCAGCAACGATCGATGTCCAAGAATCATGACAAAAAGTCTACGAGAGGGGCGGGGCTTCTTTCTGGACCTTACGAGGAGTTGGACCTTCTTGGTGCCTAGTGGGGAGGCGTGGCAATGGCGACACAGACAGGCTTCGCAAGAAGTTGAGGGGACGCCGGGCATTGCGGCATTCACGCGCTCGATGACCATTCTCAAGGCACCGAGAACACCTAAAAGGATCTCAACAAACCGCTGCATGGTGATCAGGAAGGATGCATCGGAAACATCTACCATGAAGCCAAGCAGGGACAGGACAGGGAGCCAATGCAGGGACTAGTGAGTCCGGACGTTGCACATTGCTTCGCGGCAGTACCTCCTGCCAACTTCTGCATGGATCCGCATCACACATCACGCATGACCGAGTAGCCAAAATTGAGGATTTGGTAGCCGCCGCTGGCGTTTGCGGAGCCAGTTCATCGTCATCCTCGTCTTCTTCTTTGTCGGCAAGGGAGCTCCACAAAACAGACTGCACCGTGTCTAGACCCAGTGTAGTGCCGACAGGAATTGAGGACGACATTATTTCCACAGTAATCAAAGACGATGTAGCGCAGCCATCAACAGTAGTGGATGAAGCTTCAGCAGTACTGGCAGCCTGTGGTGACATCGGGGTTTCGACAGGGGCCATCAACGACGTAGCACCGCCGGCACTAGTCGGGGACAGTGCGCCCACAGCCGCGGTCGGGATCGAGATTGACGGAAAGACGCAGGCAGGAGCAACATCAGCAGAGCCCGGGGAAGGGAGACAACCAAGCCGTGGCGATGGCAAGGACCCAAGCCCACCATCCATCAGGCCAGCTCCATGGGGACCTGAAGCAACACGGGATGTATGCTGAGTGGAGACGGCACAGGCTGTGTCCACGGGGATCCGAAGTAGCGCCGCCAGAGATGCTGCCACAACCAGCCTCGGCAGGAGTCCGGCGTCGGCGCGGGACAAACGGCCACCAGCTGCAGGGGCGGCCTTGCATGAGGCAAGAGTATCCGCGACCATGGCGGTGGCGGCAGTTGATGCGGCCGACGAAGCCGGAGAAGACGACGTGGACATGAGCGCCATGGGAAGTACCTCGAGAGCCTGGAGGGGAGAAGGAGTCCAGCACAGAGAGGACGTGAAGAGCAGACCGAATCTGGTCTCGGCGGTTTAAGAGGCGGCCGGATGGAGGAGATCAAGCCGGCGCCACCGGCGGCGGCGCGGGGTCGCGGAAGCCATGCTCACCCGCAGCATGTGTCTATTGGTGTAGGCTAGAGATTTCACTATGCACTACTCCCTCAGAAAATACTTGTCCTAGAAATAAATAAAATAAATGTATCTATAATTAAAATGAGTCTAGATACATCCATTCCTAGGCCAAGTATTTTCGGACGAAGGGGATACATATGATACAAAATAAATAAATGTATACTTTGAAATATATTTATATATATATATATATATATATATATATATATGTATATAGTCCGTAGTGAAATTCCTAAAAAGACTTATATTTAGGAATGGAGGGAGCAGCAGCCAAACAAAAAAACGTTTCAACCTCACCCCGCGTTACCCGGTACGCTAAATTCACAGTGAAACATCCTGACTCGGTGAATTGCCATGCAATAAAATCTGCCTAACCAAGTAACTTGGTGAATTGCATATTGGGTCAATTAGATTCTGAACAGTCTGCAACAATATTCTCTAGTTGTGAGTGTGACCTGCCGTAATACTCTGGCATGTATTGTCTACCTTTTCCCTTCATAAATAAAGTTGGAGTATCAGCAAGATAAACAGTAACTCAAAAAACATCTAAAACATGTTCAGAAAAATCTGAATATTTTTTTTGAAAAACTTTGACAAATAATCTAACAGCTTGCAAAATTTCATCACGAAATCGCATTTGTGGAAGTCGTGGCAAAAAAAAACCGTGCTCCTTTCGAAAATAGCATTTTTAGAGTAACGTTTTTTTACACAACTTCCATGAATGGGATTTCATGATGAAACTTTGCATTCTCTTAGAACATTTGTTAAAGTTTGTCATAAAAATCAATTTTTTTGAATATTTTTAAAATATTGTTTTATTTTACTGTTCATCCAAACTCATTTGGAAAACTTCACGTCTGAGTTTCACTACTTTCCCTATCAAGATGTCAGATACCCTTCAGGTGTCTTTTCTTGATAAAAAAAAAGCAAGGTTGTTGTTTTTGGCAAAGAAATCGAAAATAAAATGGTTAATTTACTCCACGAAAGAACAATTGAACAAATTGCGGAGTGGAGTGCAGATGGATATAAACATCACATTCCCAAAATCCCAGTATTTCTGATGAGAAAAGATCGAGGGATATATTGGAGGATAAGCCCTCCATCGTTTCGCTCCACAGAATATATTCGATGTCTGGAAATCCAGCAGCCACGGCCCCGGCGGCGTCGCTCGCCGAGGCGCCGGCGCCAGTGCCCGTGCCTGTCGCCGCCGGCGATCGCGGCCTGTCCGTTTCGCAGGCCATGTCCAAAGTCATGGAGAAGGGCAAGGTACGTAGGTAACATGCAGCACGTGCATGCGTACATATGTGTAGGGATCGATGGATCGGCGTATGGATGTTGAGGTTTCACGCGCTGCGCGCTCGCGCATGCACGCATGCAGACGGCGTTCATCCCGTACATCACGGCCGGCGATCCGGACCTGGCGACGACTGCGGCTGCGCTGAGGCTCCTCGACGCCCTGGGCGCGGACGTCGTCGAGCTCGGCATGCCGTTCTCGGATGCCTCCGCCGACGGGGCCGTCATCAAGGCATCCGGAGCGCGCGCGCTGGCCGCTGGCGCGACGGTTGACGCCATCATGGCGATGCTGAAGGAGGTGACGCCGCAGCTTTCCTGCCCCGTGGTGATCTTCTCCTACTTCAGCCCCATTGCACAGCGAGGGACGGCGAGCTTCGCCGCAGCGATCAAGGAAGCCGGCGTAAAAGGTAATTAATCCGGCAGACTACGTGTCACTGCTAATCAAACCCACACACATTTCAATCTCTAGTTAATGACATTATGCGGACTCATCTTAAAAATACTTTCAATGATCATGATATGTTACTCTAAAATCTACTCTCCCTCCATTTCTAAATATAAGTCTTTCTAAAAACTCAAATACAGACTACATACGAAACAAAACGAGTCAATCTACGTTCTAAAACATGTCTATAATTTTATATACATCCGGATGTAGTTCGTATTGAAATCCCTAAAAAGACTTATATTTAGAAACGGAGCGAGTAAAAGCTAAACTGAAGCCATGTATATCCATATTTTTTAAAATACCGGAAAATTATTTGTTGCCTGCATCCTTATCTCCTGGCCTCGACCGATATACACAGCCTCTTATGCATTCGTATGTGTCTCAGGTCTTATAGTACCTGATCTGCCATATGCCGAGATAAGTGCTTTCAGGGATGAAGCCATCAATAACGATCTAGAGCTGGTAACTACAAGTAAATTTACAAGGTATTTCATAGTATCACTGAGTAGCACCAACCATTATTAAGTAAATATGGAATTAATGTCTGCAGGTGCTACTTACAACACCATCTACACCGGCGGAGAGGATGAAGAAGATCACTGAAACTTCAGGAGGCTTCGTCTACCTTGTACATTTTTGCAGATGCACATAAGAATCATAACTGTTTATTATTAACTGGGCTTGATAATTCTGCAAAAAAATACCGTGCATGATGATTAAAATTTAATTATAATTATTGCACTTTTGGGAAACGGAAGGCAAAAACCTTTAGGGCCTCTTCATCTTTGGGTATCCAGAACCACTCATATTCACATTATATGCAGGTAAGTGTCGATGGAGTTACAGGTGCCCGTGCAACCGTAAACCCACGCGTTGAGAGTCTTCTTAAGGAGATTAAGCAGGTTAATCCAATATATAACTACTTTTTAAGTTTATGGTAATTAAATGATAGCATGCATGCTAATGTGGTTCTGATTGCTTGCAGGTCACTGACAAGGCAGTGGCTGTTGGCTTTGGAATTTCGACCCCTGACCATGTTAAGCAGGTAGATAATTTGTTTTACTACTACATTGAAACATTCATCATAAATTAATACTATGATGTTTGTATATCAAAAGTTAGCAAGCTAATTCATTAAGTTGTGGATGTGTACTAATTGCACATGAGAACAGATTGCAGAGTGGGGTGCAGATGGAGTAATCATAGGCAGTGCAATGGTGAAGCAGTTGGGTGAAGCCGCTTCTCAGAAGAAGGGTTGAAAAGGTTGGAGGTCTATGCCAGGAGCTTGAAGGATGCACTGCCATGACATATGTGAATGAATGAACACCAATTTTATCCCCTTGTTTCAAGTTGGTGACAACAATTACCACATTTAGCAGATTTTTCACATTTCTATCCAATTTAAGCAAACATGTGCCACTAATTAACTTTTCTTAAAAAACAAATCCACATTGTGACTCCCTGGACCCACATTTCAGTGTTGAGTCTACATGTCCAATTTTTGGTTTGTTTGATTTTTCTACGTTTGCACGTTTGTGCCGACTAAGGTGCTCCTAGAAGCGGCAGATGTCGTCGTCGAGGAAGTGTTTCCCATTGCCAGTAGACACACTTGAGCCTGATCCGCCCCGCCTGCCTCACCATGAGACGGTGGTTCCACGTCGGTTCGTGCTTTTGTGTCCCGATCAGCATGATCACCTTCGGCCCCGTTGCCGCACCCTCCTACTCCTCCAATTTCTCATCCACCTTGTCCCTCGTCACCGTCGCTGTTGCCGCCACCGCTACCACAACTGCCTCTGGTGCCTCCATCTTATGTCGCGGCTGCTAGCTCCCACTCTACATAAGCTATCGCCACTAGGTCTTGTCAATCACTAACGAATTAATCCCCAAAGAGCTACATAAGTTGTCAGAGGGTTGGATGGCCACCGGTGGTGTTCAAAATATAAGTTAGTAGTCATATGGCCTAATCTATGTGTCTCCTCATTACAAGAGCATTGTTTGTAGCCAAATTTACAGGCCAAACATTGAATAGAGCGGTACTTAATTTACTTCAAGACCATCCAAGAATGTTTGTGTACAATCCCCGAATATCCAATTCTGAGCCCGGGCTCATCTACACCCGGTCAAAAAATAATTCATAAAAATTTCAAAAAAGTTCAAATTTCGAACCATTTGGACATCCAAGTTGCTCTTAGCAAAAAAGATAAATTGGGTCCGAACAGTACATGAACAGTATACTTTTTAACAGACCCTAAATTTGTCTTTTTTTCCGAGAGCTATTCGGATCTTCAATTAATTTGAAATTTAAAGCGGACATCATACATCAAATTCTGTAACATGGCAAAAAACATTGGTATTTTTTGAATTTATCTAATATTTATTTTGAATTTTTTTATTCAGCATGAGTACAGACGAGCATGGGAGTCAAAACGTCTCACTCTACAATCCCTAGTGTCTAACCAGAGATAGTGGGCGACCCTCGATACCATGATTTTGGGCGCAGCCCACTCATCATCACAAATATTCTACTTGCTTAATCAAACTCTGACTAAAACACTTGACATCCATATCTTGATCCATCGTTGATGTGATTCATGATGATGCCACGTTCTCGGACCATTAGAGCATCCACGATGGTGGATTCAGTGCTACAAATTGGCTTATCTCATCTAGTATTTTAATAATATTTAGATGCATAGAACACAATGGTTTATTTTGCTTAGCCAATTGGCTTTCATCTCAAGTTGGGTCAATATAATGCTAATCAGGGCCTCTTTGATTAGTAGGATTTTAAAAATGCGGGAATAGAAAAGGTATAGAGTTGAAGTGGCATGTCCATTTAAATCTATAGGATTAGCAAGAGGGTTTGATACCATGGAAAAAACAAAGGAATTATAAAAAAAAGGTTTGAGTGGATGTTAGATTTTCTATAAAATGCAGTACAAAAGATTCTTAGGAAAAAAAATCTATGGGATCCAATCCTATAAATCAAAAGACCAATGTAGGAAAAATTCCTAAGGATCTCAATCCTCCAAAAATCCTATAAAATTTCTTTGAATCAAAGGAGCCCTTAAGGCCTCTTTTGGTTTATAGGATTAGAATATCGTAGGAATAGAAATATTATAGAAAATGAGATGACATGAATCTCAATTCTTATAAAGAAAGACATGTCATTTGATGCATGGGATAAAAAAATCCATTGAGTCTAGGCTAATGCTTTTTTTCCTCTGAAATATGAAGGATTGGTTCGTATCCTATATAGAAATAGGCATCTATTTCTATAAACCAAAGGGTTTCATAGGATTTTTTTTCCTTTAACCATCTTATCCTATAAAATTTCTATAACATTCCTACGAACTAAAAAAGGCCTAAGCTTGTTTGAAAAGCCATCGATCCCGATTAGCACCTACCCACCCCATCCAACACGAGCCAAAGGAAAGCCATCAGCTTTGGTCCGTCTCCCACTCAGCCAGGGTACCAATATCTCTTTTCTTCCACTATATCTTGGATGTTGTTGCAGATTCACCGGAACGTTGCCGGGCAATTTACACGCAACCTTTTACCAATGCTTCCGTTTTAGGTACAGATTTTTGAAAGGGGTGCTTTATTACTCAAAAGATTTAAGTATTACAACCGGTCTTTGCATGATTAAGATGCACACGGTCAAGAGATGTGTTCTCGCACAAATGATAAATAAAAAGACGAAATACAAACAAACATGCGGAGTCCACATATCGCCTACAACGTAGGGAGCTAATCCTAAGATCATGTTGCCACCCATATTGGGTAAAAGTATCCTTCTCCGTAGCCTCCAATCATGTACACACCTCCGTAGATTCTTCACGCGTTGTAGAAAGGACCATAAACAAAGAGTGTCGATACATCTATAGATAACCTGCATAAGAGTAGTGCTCTTATTGTTAAAAACCTTATCATTTCTATATAGCCAAAGCGATCAAATAACGACAAGCGCTACCACCATGATAAGAGTTCTAGTCATGTGATCAATCACATGTAATCAGTTACCAAAAATATTAGCAACACTACAAGAAGGATACAAGCCAGAAACTATTTGGATGACTGGCCGTATAGAACGAGACAAATTGCATTGGAAGAATAAATGTTTTATTGTCTTGTCGTGATGACAAAAGACACATTGCTGACTTTCATGCCAATTCCTCTTAATAAGGTTGTCTTTACTAAGAATGACTCCGCGACGACGATACCATGCAAAGATTTTATTCTTAAGAGGTATCTTTATTTTTCAGATCTTCTTCTTATTATCAAGTGGCACATCAGATTGGATTAATGCTCTGTACATGGACTCCACTTGAGAAAAGTCTATTCCCATGAAGGTTCCATCGGACCTATGTGACAATTGCACCGATAGCTCTCAACTCCAGGCCAATTAATCTGGTGTTGATTGCGTCGGGTGCAGGAACTAAATGCCAGAAAGAGCGACACGGATACCATGGTTGTCGCATTAGAAAGATCGATGCCGCGACAGGTAGGTGCGACACATCAAGAAAAATGGTCCTCCGCCAAAGTCAGTATCGGACCCATAGCTGCCTCTCTTTGAATCTTTGTGACGGATGTCCGGACTAATAAGGATGATGCGGATCTCTCTCCTGAAGATAGGTAAGTGGCCCGATGATGATGGCGGCTTCTAAAACGTGTGCATGTGATGTGCGCTTTAGGTCTGCTGCACCGGTTGTTGGTCCCGATACGTTACGTGGATAGATTGGCGACGACACTGATTTTAGATATGAGGAGTGAGAGCACTCCACATTATCGAGTTTGTAGGTGTGAGTGGTGGCTTCGAATGAATTGATGTATATTCTTGTCTGACCTTTGTGAAATAATTAATAAAAATGATTGCATACATCGATTGATGCAGAGGCCGAGGGTTTAACCTCCTTTTCCAAAAAAAAAATGTTGCTTGCAATTTTGCTTTAGTTTGTTCTTCGGTTCGCAACGTACATGTTGATCGCTCACCAGCATGCATCCTAGAAAGGATATTTCTCGTGTCTCAATGGCCTACGATCTAGACCAGAGGCTTGAGAACCTAACTGTATGCGCCTCTCCATTGCCCATTATGCATGTGTTGATTCCTTTTTCCATAGGTAATTGCATGCTTGTACTTGCTGACAAGGCTATGTTATGCGCTCGCATGTAAGAAAATCATTCCAGTAGCTATATGATTATACTACGATCATGATCCATGCACCCCCCCCCCCCCCCAACCCTGCCGCCTAGTGCCAAATAGGCCATCGGAGAAGAAAGGAGTATGCATTGGCGACAACTTCCTCTAGTTGGGTTTATAAGTCAAGCATGGATTTTTAGGTCTTCGACTTGACTAATAAAACATGTATAATATGCCACAAAAATCATATCGTGAGGAACTTCATTTGACAATAAATCTAAAGCTATATTTTTATGAAATAATAATATATAGGCTTCCCTAGTAAAATTGATGACCTAAAAATCCGTGCCCAACTTACAAACCTAACTGAAGGAAGTAGATTTTTCTTTTACTTATCTTATCCGAACTCTTTAGCTTACTGTTAAATTTCTCGGTGAAAATTCTCATTTTGTAACTTCGGTTTCTTTTTTCAGAAAAGAACTAGCAAGGTCTCCCGATCTTTCATTCGGAGGAGGGGCAAAGAGTAAATAACCGCATGTAAAGTAATGCACTAAGAGCATCTACACCGGATATGACAAATCCGGCCCCTCAAACACACGCAGACGGTCCGGACGCGTCCGCGGGCACTGACCGGGCACGCCTCAATTTTCTCAATCTGCATTCGTATCTCTCATATTTTATCCCCTACATCCACACACAAGCATACAAAGTAAATCCTACGTACTACTCTAGCTACTCTTTGTCGTCAGTGTGTCCACGACGACGGGACCGGGCACCGACTGGACGGGCGGGGAGGAGGGCTCTGGTTCATCCTCCTACTACTCCATCGCATCAATGTAGGCCAAGCACTCCGCCTGTTTCGCGGCTTCTTGCGCCTCCATCTCCTGCCGGCGACTGCGTCTTGCGTCCGCATCGGACTCCGACCCGAGGGAATCGAGGATGGCTTGCTGCTCCACCCGGAGATCCCCGTCGCCAGCGTCCCCCACATCCTCCTCCTCCTCCTCCTCCTCCTCCTCCTCCACCTCCACCTCCTCCTCCGACTCCGGATCCCAAACATCTGGAGGTAGCCCTGCAGCGATCCGGGCTTCACGCCTATTGAGGATCCGCTCAAGGAGCTCGAGCCGGTGCTTCGGCGTCAGGAACTGGTGGCTGCGGCGTGGAGGCATGGCTGCGGATGGGTGGAGTGGAAGCTGGCGGCGGCGGCATGGGGGCATGGCTGCGAATGGGTGGAGTGGAAACTGACGGCGGCGGACAGGATGAGGAGGAAGATGTGAATGTAGGGTTTCGGGGTCCGTCGATGCACTTAAATAGCCGGGCAATGCACTACGCGGCCCGCCGAAGCTGCGACACGCGGCGCGACCAGTCCGGTGGAGGAGACGACCTTGGGACCGCCGGGTTGGCGGCCGTTTTCGGCTGGTCCCGTTCGTCAGTCCGACGTGGCGGGTGCCCGGGCGCGCCCGGGCGCCCCCATATCCGTCCCATATTTGGGCTGGATATGGGGGGTGACGATCAGTCCGGACGTTTGAGGGCCATTTGAGAGGCCCGTTTGGGTCAAAAAAAAGTGACCGGACAGTGATCGGGGGACCTGCCCGGACGTTTGAGACGGGTTTGAAAGGTCCGGCCGTAGATGCTCTAATGCATGTTGCTTGAAGAGCGGTTCAAACCTGCTTCCTTCAAGAATGTGTGAGAAAACGAGGGGTGTGAAAGATCAACGCATTGCACCGTACGACCAACTCTCAAGTCTGAACCAACAACAATGAAGTGAACAAATCAAACAAGTTGCTCCATCAAAACTGATCATGGCGCCCATCAGCAAGGCTGCGCACACATGTACAAAAATCTTATTCATCACGATAAGTTCAAGGTGACGCCCGTAGCTGGGGAAAACATGCAATTTAATGTGTCATCTCTTTCACGTATTGAAATCGCGGTGTTCCTTCAATGTCTAATTAAACCGACGTGATCTTGCACTGCACACGCGGCTAAACATGTTCCGCTTGCGCCTAACCCTAAGCAACCACTACCTAGCCGTAGGTACGTCCACATACTAATCCATCAACTTTAGCAAGTCCACAGAAGAAATTTAACAAGTTGTAGCTTTCAGCCTATCCTGGCAATGCAAATTCCACGTAGACGGCTTCGTCTCCTCTGGAAACCTGCCCGTGAACCGACCAGTAATTCTCCATAAAATAAACGCCACCTTGAGAAAGAGAGGCACTCCTATTAGTTGTGAGTATGAGGTCAAGATCTGTCACATTTGCAAGTTGATATATATGATCGACGGAGACCGCTACCAGCGCTAGCTCCTAGACATAATATTCCCACATTTCTCTTTTCCTTCCATCTCTTGGTACGATCGATCGACAATACACGAACTACCTTTGGAATTTGCTATTCTCATCTTTTTAGAAGTTTGAGACATGACAAGTGCCGGCATCTACTCCAGTGGTGCTGCGTTTCTCTGCCCCCAATAATTTTAGCTACTGACGTAGACGGGCTCGGGCTTTATCAGCTACTCCCTTCGTCCCATAATGTAAGACGTTTTATAACATTATGCTAATATCAAAAGGCGTTTTACATTATGAGACGAAGGAAATAGCTACTAGTGCTCTGGATCGAATCGGGCAAATGAAAGCATGGCGTTGGCACTGGTGGAGGAGAGACAAAGATAGACAGCATGAGGATTTTTCGGACTGGGACTAATCTGAATTGATCCGAGCAAAAGCAAAAAAAAGCGCGTCCAATCATGTGTGCGTGTCTGTAGATAAGCCGAGCCTGAGGAGGAGAAAAGTGCTAGCCAATGCTCTGGAGAAAGTATCTATCTATCTATCTAGTTACAAAGAGCACCAAAACACTCAGAGGAGAAAAGAGGGGCAGAAATTAAAGGTACGGTCTCAGATGATAGATGCTGTCCCAGCCATGCAAATTAAATGTTAGCCTAATCCTCTGGACAAATCAAAGTAACTAAACATCGTGTCGTATCAGACTTTCAGCGGATCAGACATTCGGCCTATTTTCTGGTCATGAACGGAAAGGTTCTTGATAAAGTGTTGTTAAGATATGCATCGACGACACTTCCTGCATAATCAATAAATTATCCTGGGACCTGAAAAGATCTTACTAGCTTACATATCTATACTTGAGTAGGATTAAAGCGGTAGCATGTGCTTCGATCGAAAGGGGTGATCCGGTTTTTCCGAATAGTTGAATAGGATGGATGCCTACTGAGCACATACGTAACCTACCGCTGCTAGTGTGTTACTAGTTGTAGTGAGTACCCTAGAGATGCCATGCTTATGCTAATGAAAACACAAGTTGAACCGGACGTCATTGTTAATTCTTTATCTTTACCTAATATATAATATAATATATATATATATTATATTATATTATATTATATATGTTATATTATATAATAATAAATCACGGATAACTTCTGGTCGTCCGTCGTTTAAATTACCCTTCAAGTTGATAAAAATTATCCTCCTATGCCACCGGTAAGTGAAGAAAATGATTTGTTTTTAGTTTCAAAAATCGCCCTCCAATTGTGTTATTATATGTTGATACAGCTTATGAACAATAACAGATGAGTAGCATGGTCGCTCACGCTTCAATGCTCCGATACTTGGTTCTCCGTCCTTTTTCTCTTCCTTTTTACCTATCTTAAGCGCGGTAATGGGCCAGCCTATGTGCGGGTTGTGGCGCCCCCTGTTTTGTATTTCTTTTTTTTACCTTTTTATTTTTGTTTTAGTTTTTTCCTCTCAAAATTAATTTCGGATTTCTAAGAAATTATAGATTTGTGAGTTTTGAAAAAATTAGTAAAATAATAAACTGCTTGTGAATTCAAAATATACTCGGAAAGTCCTAAAATGTTCATGAGTTAAACAATTGCTCACATATTATAAAACAGATCACGATTTCAAATAAATTTTAATGAAATAAAAATATTCGTGAATTTTAGTGAGAAATTTGAAAAAACATGTCCATCAACTTTTAGAAAATGTTCACAAAAATTAATACACATCCGTAAATAATGAACAAAACGAATTGCCGCTTACATAAAGGTCTTATTACACTAGTAGAAAACCGACCTTTTATCCGCATCATTAGTCCCGGTTGGCTTTTGAATCGGCACTAATGTGACCATTAGTGTCGGTTCGTGACGGGGATCATTAGCGCCAGTTCGTTACGGACCCTTAGTCCTGGTTCGTGTCACGAACCAGCACTAAATGTGTGATGGCAGGCTGGCGTCAGCCTGGGCCTCATGGGAACCTTTAATCCCAGTTGGTAACTCCAACCGCGACTAAAGGTTTAAATTGAAAATAGATGTCCTTATATGGGAAATTTGACCTCAAATCAAACTGAATTCCAGTCTGATTTCAGGTCGAATTTTCCCTATATAAGCACATCTATGTTCATTTTTGCTATTTATTATGTTATTTCAATTTTTTAAACATATTTTAACTCAAGACTTTTTCTGTATTCAATATGCATCATTCAAAGCCACATCATCACTTTTCAACCCTTTTCTGACCTCATTTACTATTTTTCATGCATTTCATTATTTATTTTCAGCTAAAATGACCCTCAATTGAAAAGAAGTGCAAATGAACTCTGAAATGGTTGAAAGTTGGCATGGTATCATCATTTCACCCACATACCATGTTATAAAAAGTTGAGAAGGTTACGGCAAAAACTGGATGCACTTCGTATAGAAAATGGACAATCTCTTTCGAAGTATCAGGGTTTCACACCAAAACTCGCCTGTTACAAACGCATTTCATTTTTTTACTTATTTGAACTCTATACTTTTTGTGCGTTCAAAATGCACCACTCAAAGCCACATCATCAATTTTCAACCCTTTCTGACTTTATTTGGTATTTTTTTCATGCACTTACTGATTTTTTGAGCTGAATAACCTTGAAATTGAAAAACACTTCAAATGAACTCTGAAAAGGTTGAAAGTTGGCATGGTATCATCATTTCACCCACATAGCATGTGCTAAAAAGTTGACAGGCTTACGGTAAAAACTGGATGCACTTCGTGTACAAAATGAAAATCTCTTTCGAAGTATGAGGGTTTCACACGAAAACTCGCCTGTTACAAAGACATTTCATTTTTTAACTTATTTTAACTCCAGACTTTTTGTGCGTTCGGTATGCACCATTCGAAGGGAGGTCATCAATTTTTAACTCTTTCTGACTTCATTTGTTATTTTTCATTCATTTACTGATTTTTTTTTTATTGAGCTAAATGACTCTGAAATTGATAAGCCTTACAAATTAACTATGAAAAAGTTGAAAGTTGGTATGGTATCATCATTTTACCCACATAGCATGTGCTAAAAAATTAAGAGGTTACGGTAAAAACTGGATGCACTTCGTGTACAAAACGGACAATCTTTTTCGAAGTATCACGGTTTCACACCAAAACTTGTCTGTTACAAAGATATTTCATTTTTTTAACTTATTTCAACTCCAGAATTTTTGTGCGTTCAGTATGCACCATTCGAAGGAAGGCCGTCAATTTTTAACCCTTTCTGACTTTATTTGTTATTTTTCATGCATTTACTCATTTTTTTGAGGTAAATGATCCTGAATTGATAAGCCCTACAAATGAACTCTGAAAAGGTTGAAAGTTGGCATTATATCATCATTTCACCCCCTTAGCATGTGCTAAAAAATTGAGAGGGTTACGGTAAAAACTGGATGCACTTCGTTTACAAACGGGCAATCTCTTTCGAAGTATCACGGTTTCAGACGAAAACTTGTCTGTTACAAAGACATTTCATTTTTTAAGTTATTTCAACTCCAGACTTTTTATGTGTTTAGTATGCACCATTCGAAGGGAGGCCATCAATTTTCAACCCTTTCTCACTTTATTTGCTATTTTTTCATACATTTATTGATTTTTTTAAGCTAAATGACCCTGAAATTCATAAGCACTACAAATGAACTCTGAAAAGTTGAAAGTTGGCATCGTATCATCATTTCACCCACATAGCATGTGCTAAAAAGTTGAAAGGGTTACGGCAAAAACTGCATGCACTTCGTGTACAAAACGAACAATCTCTTTAAAAGTATCAGGGTTTTCAGACGAAAACTCGCTTGTTATAAAGGTATTTTATTTTCTTAACTTATTTCAACTCCAGACTTTTTGTGCGTTCAGTATGCACCATTCCAAGGGAGGTCATCAATTGTCAACCCTTTCTAACTTCATTTGCTATTTTTCATGCATTTACTGATTTTTTTTAGCTAAATGGCCCCGAAATTGATAAGCGCTATAAATGAACTCTGAAAAGGTTGGAAGTTGGCATGGTATCATCATTTCACCCACATAGCATGTGCTAAAAAGTTAAGAGGGTTACGGCAAAAACTGGATGCACTTCATGTACAAAACGGACAATCTCTTTCGAAGTATCACGGTTTCAGACGAAAACTCGCCATTACAAAGGCATTTCATTTTTTAAACTTATTTTAACTATAAAAATTTTGTGCGTTCAGTATGCATCATTCGAAGGGAGGCCATCAATTTTCAACCATTTCCGACTTCATTTGCTATTTTTCATTCGTTTATTAAATTTTTTTAGCTAAATGACCCTGAAATTTATAAGAACTACAAATGAACTCCGAAAAGGTTGAAAGTTGGCATGATATCATCATTTCACCCACATAGCATGTGCTAAAAAGTTTAGAGGGTTACGGCAAAAACTGAATGCACTTCATGTACAAAACGGACAATCTCTTTCGAAGTATCACGGTTTCAGACGAAAACTTGTCTGTTATAAAGGCATTTCATTTTTTTAACTTATTTCAACTCAAGACTTTTTGTACGTTCAGTATGCACCATTCGAAGGGAGGCCATCAATTTTCAACCCTTTCCGACTGCGTTTCCTATATTTAATGCATTTGCTGATTTTTTTAGCTAAATGATCCTGAAATGGATAAGCACTACAAATGAACTCTGAAAAGGTTGAAAATTGGTATGGTATCATCATTTCACCCACATAGCATGTGCTAAAAATTTGAGAGTGTTACGACAAAAACTGCATGCAGTTCGTGTATAAAATGGGCAATCTCTTTCGAAGTATCAGGGTTTCAGAGGAAAACTCACCTATTACAAAGGAATTTAATTTTTTAAATAACCTAAGAATTATCAAATTGGATATAATGATAAAACACGATAAATATTAAACTGTAGAAAAAAGAATCACTGAAAAAATCTATTTTTAAAGTAAAGTTATTCACAAACTAGTGATTCACACAAATTTCAAATAATTTAAATTTAAACTATTCGAATTTGAAAACTACTGCCACTAACAGAAAGTTTATAATTTTTATGACCTAACGCAAAAAAGATTCACTCATTAACTCTTAATAAAGAACAAAAAACTCAGAAACAAAATAAAATAAATAAGGCAAAAAACAAAAAATAATGAAAAGTGATTAAAAATAGGTCGTCTACTGGGCCGTCACGGCCTGCATACGACTAGAAACCCAACCTAGACCAGGATGCAGGCCCGCAAGGCCCAGTAAGCCCAACAAGGCTGCACAGTTTCGATAGGCCCACATAGGCCTGCTTAGAGAGGAGCTTGAGGGAGCAGCCGCAGCGTGCCTTATAAACCACTGCGGCTCACCAAGGAGACTAAAGTTCCCCTGCACCGCGCCTGCGCGAGCACCACCTTTAGTCGCGGTTGGTGGCTCCAACCGCGACTAAAGACCCCCCCCCCTTTAGTCTCCGCGACTAAAGGTCCTCCTATATAAGCAGGAGTTGAATTTTTTTTACTTTCTCTCTGCTTCTTCGTCTCTCTTCGACCACTACGAACAGAGGAGGTCGCCGCCGCCCCCGATTCATGAGTTCAAAAATTGCTCATATATTATAAAAATAGGATTTCAAATGAATTTTCATGAAATAAAAAATGTTCATCGAGCACCGTACGTCTTCACATGCGCATAAAATTGCAGCTCAAAAGCTGTGCTATGGTAGTTTTGATTGTTTGTTAGGCCTACTCCTCCTACTATTATATTTTTAGGTAACTCGAGCATGTAGATCACAATGGATTGTAGTGTAACGTATAAACTCAGACTTTATTTGGTCAGTTGTACACTCCATTGGTAATTTCGCCCAATTACTGAAGCTGATAATCAGTAGATAGGATATATGTTCTCAATTTTTGCAATGAGATTCAGGCAATACCACGGTTGAGATTGCTAAACCGTGATATTGATGTATGATGTTTCCCGAAATATATAGGAGGCTATGAACAAATTTAGATAGTCAAGGATGGGAATACATACCCTCTTTCCAAACTAGCTTCCCAAAGTACTTCTGATCTATAGTTTTTTCTTAATCACAGACTTGTGTCTTGCGTTGGTCGTGACTAAAGTAGATGTTACTTGGGTGACACAAGAATTAAGGATGGTCAAGGTGTCTAGGTTTAATTGGAAAATGAGAGTTGCAATCAGTTGATTTTTTTTTCTGCTATAGCAATGCATGGGTATTCAACTATAGATCTCTTTATGTAGACAAATACATGTATTGTGCATGTATGATACTTTAACAAATGAATAATTAAGAATTCGGTTAATACGACTCTTGATAGCATCACATACGTGAGTGTTGCACAGACCCATAAATATGGAAGATTTTTTTCTCCCGTTGCAATGCACGGGCCCTTCTATACTAGTAGACATCAAACTTTTCATCCAACCAGAGGAATATGTACGTACGTCGGACCTCTACTTTTTGGTCGCCCAACCATTCATGAAGAACAAAGGGAGCTTGTTCCAGACAAAACCCTCACATCCGTCGACAGACTAAAGTTGGCCATGTTGATTCGATCTATACCCAAGATAAGATGATCACTAAACTAGCTAGGTAGTGCTGGCATGCTGCGTGCTGTGCGTGGTGACAGGAGAGCAGTCTGTTTTGAGTTCGTGTGAGCGTGAGAGTAAGCCCAACCAGAAGATTTTTTCGATAAAGGGCGACTCTATACCCAACCAGAGATCATGGGCGACCCTCTTGATCCCATGATGAAATTATTTGGGCCAGCCCACTCATCTTCACAAACATTCTGCTTGATCAAACTCCGACAGACAAGCTTGACATCCATGTCTTGATCTGTTGATGACGATGACACGTTATCAGACTACTAAATTTCCTCTTCATTTCTGCTACCAAAAGCAGGGCGTCCGCAATGGTGGATTCATCCCACGCTGCCAGGCAACATAGGGGCAACTTTCCTCTGATGCTTCCGTTTTAGGTACAGATAGCAACATACGCTCTGAACACCAGCTCCATTTGCTCAAGCGAATCCGGTGCTGATCACCGCAAGTGTATAATAGGAACTAAAGAGAAGGTGATACCTTGGCGCACTGTGCGGTGAGGCGGTCGCCTCAGAAAGATCGTGATGCCATGCCGCGGCGGGTGCGCCCGACACATCACCAAAATGATCCTCTGCCAAAGCCGACTTTGAATCTTTCATTTCTTTGCTACTTGCGGTTTTGCTTTAGTTTGTTCTTCGGTTCGCGGCGTACGTGTTGATAGCTCGCCGGTCGCCAACGTGGATGTGTGAAGCATAGAGAAGGATATTTCCCATGTCTGAATGGTCTAGAGTTTAGACCAGAGGCTTGTGAAAACTTAACTGTATGCGTTTATTCCTTGTGTAGGCTCTCTTGATTCCTTATTGTTTGTTTATGCCGTCTTACCCTGATCATACACGAACGCATCAACACACATGTACCATATGTTATTGCCCATTTGTACTTGTCGACAACGACATGTTATGTGCTCGTCTGCAAGAAAATCAAACCATTCCGCTGTGAAGTCAGACAGATCTGCATCGATATGCTGACCGCATCTCCTACATGTATCCACTTAACCTTCTAATTTAAGATGCTTACGAGTTTTCTTCTCTCCACGCAACACTGACTTTTATTTTTAAAGGGACCCAAGTTTGACGTTCTTCCAAGAAGATAATAAAGAAAGAAATAATTGTCCTGTTAAGACAGCAAAACAGAGTTGCAGACCAACTCATACTCCTGGGAATTCCTTAACGCTTGAAGATGAAACATCTTTGTTTAGCGACGAAACCGCTTTCTTTACGCTTGAAGATGAACCGAGCCTTCCATTCATAAGGAGTACCATTTCTTGGCAGGAGAATGATGCTATGGAGCAGCAAAAGAGTGGACGACGTCGACAGGGAATGGTTTTCATGTCCAAATTCAGAGGAGGAGAAAGACAGGGACGTGACGTCCCACCGGTGCAGCGCAGACACCGTTTCTTTCCTCTACTTTTTTTACCTTTCCTTTTCACTTTGTCCTGCGTGTTTTACATGGACCGAAGAGTATATGGACTATCATATCGATTTGACTTGTGATCTTTTGTCAAAGGAAAGATAAAAGCAGATGAGATTGAATGGCTAGTAGGTTCTGACTTATGTTGGGCATCACATCTTTCATTTTCTGAGTAACATGTGTGCTCATTGGTGAAACTAGACAATACTCCGCGCGTTCCGGCGGGATGTTAGTGTAAGAGAAAGCTTAAAAGAGAGGGGCACAAAGTAAGAAAAGAAAGTGTACAAGCATGTAAATAAGAAATGTTTGCAGTAGTAAATAATGAACTCATAGTTAGTATTTAACTGAAGTAAAAAATAGAAGTTGAAACCATGACTCACATGTTAGACGATGGAAGAAGAACCGATGCATACTAGTAAAAAATAATCAAGTCGACGTGGCCACCGATTGGAACTACAAAATTAATTAACAGTTTTATTGTTGACATGCACATTTGGTGATGTGGAATGTTGCATGTTGGGATAATTAGTGGTAGTGGAAACTGAAATGCTGATGTGATATCATATTAACGTGGACGGTACATGTAGGCTTAGTGGGAGAGAAGACTTACATGCATTGCTTAGTGTGACATTGAGGTGGACTCTTCGCATGTTGAGAGAATTAGACCAACTTCTTAAGAATATAAGATATCTAAAGTTTTGCGTGATGTTCGCGTAAATTAGCAAGAAGGCATGCTTAGACAGACTTAACTAGGTTTCTTACTTGAAATTTCAAGATCAATTTGATCCTTTTTTTAATTAAAACTAGCAGAAATTAAATAATGAGGGCAACGTTCACTAGTAGAATGTCGGTCAGTAGTCCCGGTCGAGATGTGCCTTTAGTACCGGTTCCCCAACCGGTACTAAAGGGTCGGTACTAAAGGCCCACCACGTGGCTGCCTGCGTGGGCTGGTGGTGGAGGACCTTTAGTACCGGTTGGTGGTACTAAGTGTTGGTGATACCAACCGGTACTAAGTGTTACCAACCGGTTTTTAAAATAATTTTTTATTTTTGTTTTTCAATTTTTTAAATTTTTTTCTGATTTTCAAATCTGTGAATTATCTGACAATTTAATCTCTAATCACCCCTCTTCACTGATTTTGAATTATTTGACAATTTAATCTCTAATCACCCCTCACTCCAAATCATCTAACTTCCCAACCAGTCATCCATCCTCTCACTGCTCTAACCCGAGCACGCTTAACTTTTGAGTTCTATCACCCTTTGTTTCCAAGTCTGCACTTGTTGTTTTCTTGACAATAGTAAGCTATCAATCCTATTAACCCTTAGGTCTTGATGTCACATTATTTAATTTTTTGAATTCCAAACAATTATTAAAATAAATAAATAAATAATAATAATAATGTTTTTCTATGAAAATAAAATAAGTAATATTATTATTTTATTCATTTTTTGCCATATATTCAATTCATATGGCATAATTAATATCTTTAAATCTGTAAATCGAAATTCAACAAATAATATACCCATTATTATCAGAAAAATGTGAGGAATCCAAATATGACATCATTTATTTATTTTTAAATAAAATTATTTATATATTTTTTGATTTTGTAGGAAAAAATCTTCTTTTTGAAATAACTTTTTTTACTTTTAGGATTTCGAGAATCTGAGAAAACTTCACCGGGTAAACCCCGGTGAAATCGAGTCCCAAATTTTCTCTAGTTTTTCTGATATATTAAACTGACCCCGGTGATCCTCTAACATGTGTTTCAACTTCAACCTCTCCTTATCATTTTCGCAGTTTCTCTTTACATCAGCAAAGACCCGACCCAAATCATCAGCGGGCTCATCTGATGCCTCTTCTTCAGCTTCCACCATTGTTGTATCGGCGAAACCCTGATACTTCAAAAAAGACTATCCGTTTTGTACACGAAGTGCATCCAGCTTTTGCCGTAATCCTCTCAACTTTTTAGCACATGCTATGTGGGTGAAATGATGATACCATGCCAACTTTCAACCTTTTCAGAGTTTATTTGTAGTGCTTTTCAATCTCAGGGTCATTTAGCTCAAAAAAATAAATAACTGCATGAAAAATAACAAATGAAGTGAGAAAGGGTTGAAAATTGATGATGTGGCTTTGAATGGTGCATTTTGAACACACAAAAAGCCTAGAGTTCAAATAAGTTCAAGAAAATGAAATGTCTTTTGTAACAGATGAGTTTTTGTCCGAAACATTGATACTTCGAAAGAGACTGTCCGTTTTGTACACGAAGTGCATTCAGCTTTTGTCGTAACCCTCTCAACTTTTTAACACATGCTATGTGGGTGAAATGATGATACCATGCCAACTTTCAACCTTTTCAGAGTTCATTTGTAGTGCTTTTCAATCTCAGGGTCATTTAGATCAAAAAAATTAACGACTGCATGAAAAATAACAAATGAAGTCAGAAAGGGTTGAAAATTGATGATGTGGCTTTGAATGGTGCATTTTGAACACACAAAAAGGCTGGAGTTCAAATAAGTTCAAGAAAATGAAATGTCTTTTGCAATAGTTGAGTTTCCGTCCGAAACCCTGATACTTCGAAAGAGACTGTCTATTTTGTACACGTAGTGCATCCAGCTTTTGTCGTAACCCTCTCAACTTTTTAGCACATACTATGTGGGTGAAATGATGATACCATGCCAACTTTCAACCTTTTCAGAGTTCATTTGTAGTGCTTTTCAATTTCAGGGTCATTTAGCTCAAGAAAATCAATTACTGCATGAAAAATAACAAATGAAGTCAGAAAGGGTTGAAAATTGATGATGTGGCTTTGAATGGTGCATTTTGAACACACAAAAAACCTGGAGTTCAAATAAATTCAAGAAAATGAAATGTCTTCTGTAACCGATGAGTTTCCGTCCGAAACCCTGATACTTCGAAAGAGACTGTCCGTTTTGTATACGAAGTGCATCCAGCTTTTGCCATAACCCTCTTAACTTTTTAGCACATGCTATGTGGGTGAAATGATAATACCATGCCAACTTTTAACCTTTTCGGAGTTCATTTGTAGTGCTTTTCAATTTCAGGGTCATTTAGCTCAAAAAAATCAATAACTGCATGAAAAATAACAAATGAAGTCAAAAAGGGTTGAAAATTGATGATGTGACTTTGAATGGTGCATTTTGAACACACAAAAAGCCTGGAGTTCAAATAAGTTCAAGAAAATGAAATGCCTTTTGTAACAGATGAGTTTTCTTGCGAAACCCTAATACTTCGAAAGAGACTGCCCGTTTTGTACATGAAGTGCATCCAGCAAAAAGAATGAACTAAAAATAATCAATTTAAATATTATTTTATGAACTATAATATTCTTCAATAGCAAAAAGAATCAACAAAAAAGCTTTTATAAAACTCTAATAGCAAAAAGAAACTCTAAAAGCTTTTATAAACCTCTAGTATTTTTGAAACTAAAATTATATAAAACCTAAAAATTACCGTATATGTAGGAAGTCTTTAGTAACGGCTGGTGACACCAGCCGGTACTAAAGGTGCACGTGGAGCCCAAGTCTGACCAAAAGCCTGCCACGCCCCTTTAGTACCGTCTCGTGACACAAACCGGTACTAAATATTGCTCATGAGCCGGTACTAAAGGTTGCCCTGCTCCTAGCCGTTGCAGCCGGCACGAACCGGGACTAATACCGTCTTTAGTACCGGCTCGTAACCAGAACAGGACTAATGCTTGGGACGAAAGGTCTGTTTTCTACTAGTGGTTACAACTAGCTAATGGGGTAACTGAATATAGATACACTTAAAAGGCCCTAAACAAAGTCGCAAAAAAGGCCCTCAACAAAGCGGAAGTTACAGCCGCTTAAACCACAAAATTCTAGCTACTGCCATGGTAAAACTTCGTCGTCGTTGCTCCATCATGGCTCTCGTCGGTGCTTGACAATATTGAGAAATTTAGCCAATGAAGTTGATGTAGGGATGATTCACCTTTATATTTATGAAGTAGATGTTGCGTGTATTTTCTTGAAATGGAGCTCTTGACATGATGATGCCCGTAGGATGCTCCGCATCGGAAGTGTAATGGCTCATCTTGTAAAATATTGTGATTAGATGCCTTTGATCATGATGTAATATAATGTGTCTCATCTCATAACATTCTTCCTTATAGTTGTATGTTTGAAACATCTATAATCTAAACTTTGCACATAGAAAAACTCTAGTATGCACTTCAATAGATATTGTGAATAAAAATGCCATATCACCCTTGTATTTTTCTTAGGTCCACCATGTCACAAAAATAAGCGTCGGGATTATTTGTAAATTATTCAGGCAAGTTCTGGTGTTTCAATTGAGTCATAGATATTCAAATTCAAATATTCATAGAGCTATAAATTATGTTGTTGGTGATGATTCCTTTCATCAAACTTTATGAAAATTTATCTTAGGCTAATATGGTATTTTGTATCTCTGCTGATGTCATGAATGCATGCGTTCTATTTCACCTACTTAGCCCAAAATGGGGTACAATTGATGTTGAATTTAAATCAGAGTTAACTACACATTATCAAAGTCTAATAAACTTCAAGTAGAGTGAAATAGTATATAGGATGCCTTTGAATTATAAGATTTTATTCTGTAGTTTTAGTCTTCAAATATTGTATTTAGCTACTTAGAGAAACTAAACATAGGGGAGAGAAAAGAAAAAAAAGAAACATTAAAATCAAAAAGACCGCAAGTCCAACTGGGCCAAATCCGGACATGTTAGCATTCTCTCTGTATCACACACGCATACGCATCCATCATTGAGAGAAGCCAAACCCTGGCATCTGGCAGTGACCTTATGGGCGATTTGCTATGCAAGGAGAAAGCTCATTGGTGAAGGAATTAATCAGAGCCCCTATGAAACACATAGGTTTGTTGAAAACTTCATCTCTGAATTGGATCAAGTATCAGCAAAATTTGAGCCTACAACAAGTGTTGCGCCTGCATGTAATAATGGTCAGCAACATTGGCTCCCGCCTGCTGAAGGACTAGTAAAGATAAATGTGGATGCCGGAGTTTCAGTACAACACAATGCAGGTACTGCCGCTGCCATCTGCCGTGACCGAGACGGTTCCTATCTGGGGTCTTCTGTATTAGTTATCCAAGGCATAACGGATCCAGCTACCTTGGAAGCTTTGGCATTGGCGCAAGACTTGGGTATGCAACACCTCCAGATCGCATCGGGTTGTAAACAGGTTGTGAATCATATTCGTCAGGGTGTTGAAGGAAGCTATGGGAGTGTGATCAAAGAGATTCTAGAAAATGTTAATATGTTTTCTTCTTATAATTTTGTTTTCGAACCTCGAGCTTCAAATACCCAAGCTCATAGGTTAGCTAGGTCAGGCACCTCTCTCCCTTATGGGCGCCATATTTGGCTGGGCACTTCGTGTGACCCAGTAGTTTTTCCTGTAAACATTGCTATCATTCAATAAAGACCTAGCTTTCGTGTCAAAAAAAAAACACGCACACGCGCGCGCACACACACAGTGGCCGCACTGTCGACATACTATACATAGGCGCTTGCTCCTGGGTTTACTATTTCACTCTCAACGTTTTTAGTTTTCTTCCAATTCTACTACCTTTTAGATCAATTTTCTTTTCATTCCGTTTTCTATTTTTTTCCTTCACATTTCATTAAATATAATTTGTGTGTATATGTGGTTTGTTTTCAAATATGTGATTAATTTTATTTGAAGTAATACAATTACTTTTAAAACGAAATCCATTAAATGTTTAAAAAAAACAAGATGTCCAATTTTATTATATACATGAAATTTGTAAAAGACAAGGTACAGCTTTTATGTCAAATCTATTGTAAATACATGAAGATTTATATTATTATACCTGATTCCTTCAAATTTGATGACAATATTTTTAAATACGTTTTCACAAAAATGTAAAGAAAAATCAGAAAACTGATTTCTTTAATGAAAAGCCATCGGGCCGCCTCTGACAGGCTCATATCAGGGGCCGTGGGCGTTTGCCCGATTATTTGATGCGTAGGGCGGCAAATAGGGGACTCGTCATCCGCAGCATGCATGTCTTTAATCAGTTTTCCCTTCTAGGAATAGTGGCCACTTGTCGTCCAAGCTGCTGCTGATGCATTGTATGACAATTTCCCCTTGATTTGTTCCGCCAAAGCAGACCGGCCTAGCGATTGTTGATTCAGATAGGGTGGCTCGTTACTTGTTAGCTCATCTGCTAGTCTTCTTTCAGCTTCCTTGCAGACTAGGCAGGAAAGCCTTCAACTCTAGTTCCAGAAGCATGGCTGCTTTGGAAACTTGCTGCAGCTTCAGCCAAACGTTGCTGCCGGGCAATTTACACGCAACTTTCCTCCGATGCTTCCGTTTGCTCGAGCGAAAGAATCCGGTGCCGATCACGCAAGTGTATCCGGGCAAGTAAAGCTCCGTGAAGAGACCCAGACGCCTTGGCGCGCGGTGGCGGTCGCATCAGAAAGATCTACCGATGCCGCCATCGCAAAATAATGAAAGGAAACACTCATTCCGTGCCGCGGCAGGTAGGCGCGACGCATCGAAGAAATGAAATGGTCCTTCGCCAAGGTCGTTCTCGGACCTCTATAGCTTTGAATCTTTCCTTTCTTTGATGCTCGGGCTCTTGCTTTCCAGGGCACCCGCCTCCGGACTCCTTTAATTTGTTCCAGGGCTCGCGCCGTACGTGCTGATCGTTGCCCAATGGAACATGGACATCAAAGGAAGGAAGCCAACGTGTGCAAGGATATTTCTCATGTCTGAATAGTCTAGACTCGTTCCCATTCTGCGCGTGTACGTAGGTTTGTTTATGCCATCTGACCATGATCATGCACACAACGCATCAACACATGTTTCCATATGTAATTGCACACTTGTACTCGTCGACAACGACATGGTGTAGAAAAAACCATTCCGACCGCTTGTATCTCAATCATCGTTTTTGCAAAGTCAGACTGATCTTATCGCCCAGTATATGACTTGTACTAAGTTGTAATCTTATACGTTTATATCATCTTTCTTCTCTCCATGTAGCAAGCACTGATATATGATACTGCTGCTTTGCTGACGCTTGAAGATAAACCAAGTCTTTATGTCACTCGTACTAGTTGCAAGCGAGGTAGCTTTGGTTGGCTAGCTGCTGCCTGCTGAATGTTGCGACGGAGGAAAAGCTAGCGCGGTGTGGACATCATCCACAGGGAATGGTTTTCATGTCCCAAATCAGAGGAGGAGAAAGAAAGCGTCGCGACGTCGGTGCAGCGCAGCGCGGACGCCGATCCGATCCGATCCGAGTAGTGCAAGCTGTGGCTGCTGGACACACGAAGCCTCTTTCTTTTCTCTGCTTTTTACCTTTCCTTTTTCACTTTGTCATGGGTGTTTCTCGTTTACATGAGTACATCTACTACTATCCTATCAGTTTGACTTGTGCTCTTTTGGCACAAGAAAAAAAAAAGCAGATGTGGTTGAAATATGGAATATGATGGCCGGTTTGTGTCTTTCTGGCTGTGCAGTCACTGTATAGATCATTCAGAATCAGAGTAACATGTGTCGATCCTTGGTGGAATTTGAGAACTTTGTTTTCAGAGAATTGTGGAATCTTAGATGACTGGCGTCGTGGGCACACTTGGGCTGATTTCCTTTAACAGGCCGTACACTACTAATGGGCGCTGAGAGATCCTTTGCGAAATGAATATAATTCGGCGAAGCGAGGAGAGTTATATATGACGCTCAGTGCGTCAGATACTCAGATTGCCGTTCAAATGGACAGGAGAGAGGGAAGCGATGACGACGAGTAATGTGGTCGACCCAGTTTAGCTAGCACAGGTGCCTACTACCCGGTTGCTCAGCCGGTTTACTTTTCTGTTGTTTCTTTTACTGGTTTTGCCGCGAAGTGAGATACAACTCTCCGTCTTGTGCGATGCTAGTGCGCCGGCCCAGTAATGTATCTGCCTCTGTGCGTGTTTTTTCTCTTTATGTTTTTCTTTATCAGCTTTCACAGTTTCAGTCATTTCTCTTTTTTTATACTTTTTTACTTCGGTTTCTTTTGTTTCTTATCATGGTGTTTTTGTTTTTCTAATGTTTTGCAGCAAATGTCTAGTGTTTTCATACACGCTATACATTTTTCTCATACCTCAGGACATATTTGTATACACATTAATATATATTTTAGTTTTCATATACATTTTTATTCATGTTTACAATTTTTCAAATAAGTATACAATTTTGTCAATTTTTCTAATGATACACAATAAACTATGAAAATATGTTTTTACATTGTATAAAGTTTTTTAATATCACAAACATAATTTTGCAAAGAGTGAATTTTCTAAATTTATGAAATATATTGTTTTACATTGTATAACGTTTTGCAAAAAAATCAAATATATTTCTGAAAATAGAAGAACATTTTTAAGGTCACGAAATTTTTTTATTTAAACAAACAAAACTTCCACACTATACTAACATTTTTTTTAAAATACACTAACAAAATTTCACGCTGCGTTAACAGAAAACTAAGTACATTAAGATTATGACTCGACTACAAGTCTGATGTCAGATTTGTATGCATGACAAATCAAACTTTTTCATGACAAATTATGTTCACCGAGGATGGCAGTTTATTGGCAACCATGGCAAATTTGCCTTAGTTTAGTTGTTTCTCAGAAAATTATCGTGCTTGCAACTAAGTTTGCCATCATCATGCAAATATAAATTGACATAAAAAACGTCAGATTTACCATGCCTAAAAATATAACGTCGGATTTTTAGCATTTTCGTTGATCAATATAGCACCAAACCAATACAATAATTCAACACAAACAAAAAATAATTCACTGCAAATAAAAATTGATAAAATGATCGGCGTCGTCGTCCAATCCAATACATAGCTAGGAACTTATGTCATCATTGTTCTTCTTCATCTTGGTGGGTTCTTGATATCTTCATGGAGGGGTTTTCACTTGTGTTTTCCATTCAACTCTACCCAACAAGGAGCCAAAGTGAACGACTTGAGCACGTACATTTGACTGGAGAACAGTATGTTTGCGTACTTGTGAGCTTGAGAGAAGCCCGACCAGGGATCATGGGGGACTCCCGAACCCATGATGAAATTGTTTGGGCCCAGACCGCTCACATAGTCAATGACAGTTTGATTCAACTCTGACACTTGGCATCTACTGGCTCGTTGTTCCTGCATCCTAGTGCGTTATCCGGCAATTTCTGCTTCATTTAGGCTTTACTACGACCTCCTGATTGCGTCTGAAATGATAAGCTTCTCCGACAAACTGTTGATCCAGTTGGTGCCTATCCACCCTGACGTCCAAAAGGAACCCAGACTAGTTCCAGAAGCCTACCTACCTACCTACTCTGGAACTTGCAACTTGTTCTGAACGCGACGACGTCGACGCACAAATTTAATCTCTGAATTTCAACACCTCCGTCAGGTACGATCAAGGCGAGTTAGCGACAGCTTTACGCCCTACCGAGTACCGAACCAAGTGCTGATCATGGCTATGGAGGGTCGTGAAGCGCTAAGCTGTAGCAATGCACAACTAGGATTGGTATCTGAATAATCAAGACCTTGTGTGTTTTCAGTAATGCTTTTGATCATTTCTTACTTATTCAAGGGCTCCTGCACGTGTACTGCTCAATTATTTGTTTACACCAGCTGACCTGATTCATCAGACACGGACGGAGGCATCGACACATGTTCCATATGCAATCGCACACTTGTACTCGTGGACGACAACAAAGTGTCAATCGTGTCTCTGAAGTCAGACCGATCTCCACCGCATCCCTGCTGAGACGGAAGGAGAATGTTGGGATGGGAACAAACTTGTGCTTGGGAATGCTTTCTGGTCCCAAGTCTCATCACGAGGAGATAAGAAAAGAAAAGTGACTCAAGTCGCCACGGTGCAGCACTTATGCAATACACGCACCGAAACGTGCAGGGTGTGCCAGTCCGATCAAATCCATCGTCGTAGGGACAGACCAGCCATCCTTTCTTTCATATTTTTTTTTTAAAAGTATGACCTTCGGTTTTTATATCAGCATGATGCATACTGTTACTTTATTGAAAATGCACTCCTCTTTTTTCCATGAATGTAACCTTTGCTTTCCGCTTTCTTCATGTGCGTTTCTGCGTGTGTGTTTTACGTAGACCACAATGGGTATGCAACGCACTACCATATCGTCTTGACTCGTGTTCTCGAGGGACATGGAAAAGGCAGACGAGATCCAAATATCGGATGCGATGGCCGGGTCCTCCGAACAGTAAAACTAGTGATTTAAATGTTTTTATATTAATTTACAAAGAAAGTACATCGTTAGCATGTGTGAGACGAACATGTGTCGCTGCTCGGTGGAATCAGAGATGCCTCGCCTCTTGCGCTGCTTTCATTTTCTAGTGAGTGGGTGCTGATCCAGTTCCCAGCCTGTGTGATGTGACGCTCGCTGCGTCACATTGTCGTTTCGCACAAGGCAGCCGTGTGCGGTCAAATTGGACCGGTCCATTTAAATCGAACACGGCGTTTGTTCCAGCCGGGCTTTTTTTGCCGGGGTTTCTGGAATATTCTCATGGATCTCGTACCGGCTTTTTCTTTTTTAAGCTATTTTAGTGGGTTTTCAGGTTTTTTTAATTTTTTTTACTTCTGGAAAAAAACTAGAACTACTAAAAATGTCATTTTTTGTATAAACAAATCGTGACATAAAAAAAACTCAGAGTTTCAAATAATGTTCATGTTTCAACATTTTGCTCATGTTTGCAAAATAAATGTTGGCATTTCGAAAATTGCTCACATCTTTCAAATTTGTTCAGAAATTTCAAAAAATGTTAAAAGTAATAAAACAAATTGTTTTAAAAATAAAAATTTCAAACTACAATTTTTCCAGATTTTAGAAAAAAATCAAAAAGGTTCAGAAACTTGAAAAATGTTCAGATTCCCATGAACGTTTTGTTCATAAATAAAAATAATTCGTGAAAACAATAAGCATGTTTTACAACACAACCGGGCAACAAACCCTCCTACAGTAAACCGGACAGCAAGTCATGCAACAGTAAACTGTCGTACATGCTTTGCACGTTACATTATTAGGTGTGGTCACAATACTAAATCATTTAAATTAAAAGTAAATATCATATGCTATAATCAAATTATCATATTTGGAACTTGTGGATAGCTTTTCACAATTTGTATTAAAAAATAGTTGTATAATGAATTTCTATATGAAGAATGCTTTAGAATACCAAGAGAAATGTTATCGTCGTGTTTGTGAAAACAATTCAAACTCGAAGTAAAGATAAAGTTAGTTTGACGTTAATTTTTAACTTTCCAAACAGTAAACTTTAAATAACTTAACGTCCCATCAAGAAAAGTAATTAAAATCTAAATCTGATTTTTTCTACTATCTGTTTGAATATTCCTCACAACGAACAATAGTATTGCCATGCGTACACTTTTCCAACAGCGCACTAATTCTTTTGAGAAAAAAAATGCTTTCATGCATGCACTCAACATTAATCGTGCGAGTAACAAATTGTTACTGCATTAATATAGGCTGCTAACCTCTACGTGCACGCTTCTTTACAACGTTTCTAGCCTAATGGAGTAGTCTTACATCGTTTGTCTAATAGGGACACAACATAAAGCTAGCTCGGTAGCTCCTCCCCAGAAAGTTCTCGAGCAGGTGTCAGGTTGTTCAGACGACAGCTGCGTTTACCTCTAGAAAGATCCTTCCACCTCGTTTTGGCGCGCGGCCGGGCGAAGCGAATCCCACAAATCATGGCCGTCGGATTAATTGGGTTCAACATTGATAAATGGCAGAGATTCATCCAGTGGAAGAAATCAACGGCTAACAAATGCTTCCGGATCACTTTGGGTGGCTAATCCAAATTTGAAAACTGGTGTACTATGGTAGTAGAGATAAACCCGCCCTACATCACCGTGTGCTACATGCGTGGTAATGGGTCGACCCTTCCCAGTGTGTTGCTCCTCTTTATTGACACAAAATATGTCAAATAAAAGAGCAACTAACTAAGGGCATGTTCAGTTAGGCAGGGTTTAAAGAGGTTTGAAAGGGATTGAATCCTTTGCAAGTCAAAATCATCCTCAAACCTCTCCAATCCATTTCACTCCATTTGGCAAGGGGATTAACCGAATAGAGCCTAAGGGTTTTAACTAAGGGTTACCTTTTGTGAGGCTTCCCTCTGTGTTGCTTTTCTTTATTTACGTAAAATGTGTCAAATAAAACAGCAACTAACTAAAGGCTTGTTCGGATAGGCAGTGTTTAAAGAGGTTTGAAAGGGATTGGAAGGGATTAAATCCTTTGCAAGTCAAAATTGCCCTCAAACCTCTCCAATCCCCTTCAATCCAATTGGCAAGGGGATTAACCGAATAGAGCCTAAGGGTTTTAACTAAGGGTTACCTTTTGTGAGGCTTCCCAGTGTGTTGCTCCTCTTTATTGACACAAAATATGTCAAATAGAAGAGCAACTAACTAAGGGCTTGTTCGGTTAGGCAAGGTTTAAAGAGGTTTGAAAGGGATTGGAAGGGATTAAATCCTTTGCAAGTCAAAATCACCCTCAAACCTCTCCAATCCCCTTCAATCCAATTGGCAAGGGGATTAACCGAACAAAGCCTAAGGGTTTTAACTAAGGGTTACCTTTTGTGAGGCTTCCCAGTGTGTTGCTCCTCTTTATTGACACAAAATATGTCAAATAAAAGAGCAACTAACTAAGGGCTTGTTCGGTTAGGCAGGGTTTAAAGAGGTTTGAAAGGGATTGGAAGGGATTAAATCCTTTGCAAGTCAAAATCACCCTCAAACCTCTCCAATCCCCTTCAATCCATTTGGCAAGGGGATTAACCGAACAGAGCCTAAGGGTTTTAACTAAGGGTTACCTTTTGTGAGGCTTCCCTCTGTGTTGCTTTTCTTTATTTACGCAAAATGTGTCAAATAAAAGAGCAACTAACTAAGGGCTTGTTCGGTTAGGCAGGGTTTAAAGAGGTTTGAAAGGGATTGGAAGGGATTAAATCCTTTGCAAGTCAAAATCGACCTCAAACCTCTCCAATGCCCTTCAATCCATTTGGCAAGGGGATTAACCGAATAGAGCCTAAGGGTTTTAACTAAGGGTTACCTTTTGTGAGGCTTCCCTCTGTGTTGCTTTTCTTTATTTACGCAAAATGTGTTAAATAAGAGAGCAACTAACTAAGGGTTACTCCTTGCCAGCCACCATCATATATCGCATGATGGGCACTATCTTTGGATTCCAATTTTAATTCTTTACGTGTTTTCGGGATTGAGATGGGGTTTTCGGGTTTATTCAACATTTCGGTTTTAGCTGGGTTTCTGTATGTTTCGGAGAGAGAAATTGCGAAGCATGGTTGTGCTTCTCGAAACAAAAATCCATGCTTTCACGAGAAATGCATATTTACCCCTCGTCAAGCACATATTTGCTTTTGTGAGAAGCACAGTTGGACTTCTCGAATAACGTTGTAATTCCACGAGAAGCACAAATGTACTTCTAAAAGCTTAGATTTCTTTTGTGCTTTCATAAAAGAATGGTGCTTCCACGAGAAGCACAGCTTTGCTTCTCAGATGCTTCTCAAAAAAAGCGAAAACCCGCAATCGTGTTGCTGGGCTCCGGGTTTTTTCTTCTGTTAATTTTGTATTTGTTTTTTCGTATTCGGTTTTTTAATCATTTGTTCTATATCCATTTGGGGGGGGGGGTGGAGTTTATCGAAAAGTATTAACATAAGATCTAGTTTCAATAAACACAATGTAAGAGAATCCAACGATGAAAAGTGTTAGTAATTTGGACATACGACTTTAAGAGATAAACCATTTTCAAAAACAAACAACGAAAAAATGAAAATGAAATCAAGTGCGAAAAATAATGAACATGCAGTGCGGCACTTACCAGCGTGTGAAAAGTAGGAATGACTAGTGATTTCGGTCAAATAGGGAGCACCCGGTGATAACTTGTGCAGTGGAAGGCGCACACCTAACCTATATGACACAAGTCACATAGGTTGGATTGGGCTGACAAACGGCTCAAGTCGCACGGCCAGGGCCGGTACAATAACCGCCGTACTATTTTTCTTACTTTTCCTATCTTTTATTTATATATATTTTTATTTGAAACAAATGATATGGTTTTTTCCACTATCATGTTTTCATGTTGTTAAAGTTGTTTCACCTAACTACAGAATGGTATCGTGTGTTCCTACAAATGGCCAACATGAATAAATTAGTATGTATATGTAATGTTAGAAATGTTTGTGATTTTTTTAAATGTCAAAAATGATTGTGAAATTTTTAAAAACTTCTTGCAATTTTTAAAAGCGAATGTATTTTGTAGAACTCTTCATAGCTTTTTTTAAACAATATTGAACTTTTCCTTGAACACATGAAAATGTTTTAAAAAACACGTGAACTTTTTCATAAAGAAAAACATTAAACGCCGTGTTAGTATATTTATAAATTAAACCGGTGTTGTTTCTCTAAAATAAGTGAATAGTTTTGTAAACAGATAAATAATTTCACTTGTAATATATTTTGGTTCATTCGCTGGTAGGATGGAGATCATGCAGACATGCCTAGTGAGAGCATAAGTTGATTTCAAGTTAATCCGGAACTCATCACAAGAATTAGACTAGCATTGCCGCCCCGGTGTCCCCTCGTCATCGTCGACCGCCATTCTGGCGCCAAACCCGACCATGCCTCTAAATTGGCGCACCACCAGATTCCCTTCGATGACCTGCATCTCGCACCCCTAATTGTCAAACCTACCTCTGTCGCCTCACCGTCATCCATGGACCGTTTCCGATCGAGGCCATGCCACCATCCCCCCGACCTCGCTACACAATTATCCCGCCGTTGTTGTAATTAAAGTTGTCTCAATGACTATTTTATAGTCATTTTATTTACGTATTGTTTCATTCGATTTTTTTGCTATAGCTATTTTTCCACCGTCATGTTTTCATGTTTATTTTACATATTTTGTTGTTAGAGTTGGTTTAACTAACTACAAAACGATATTGTGTATTCCTGAAAATGTTCAATATGAATAAATGAACATGTCTATGTAATTTCAGAAATGTTTAAGTTACTCAAAATGTTCGTGGAATTTCTAAAAACTTCTTGCGATTCTGACAAGCAAATGAACTTTGAACAAGATTTCATAGCTTGTTTAAAAAATTAATATTGAGCTTTTATTTTCACACATAAAAAAGTTTTAGAAACGTGTGAACTTTTTCATGAAAAAGCATAATATATCGTGTTAGTAGATTATAAATTAAATCAATGCTCTTTCTCTCAAATGAGTGAATAGTTTTGTAAAAAGATAAATTGTTTCACTTGCAACATATTTTGGTTCATGTACTGGTAGGATAGAGACCGTGAAGACATGCTTAGTCAGAGTAGAAGTTGATTTTCTAGTTCGATCCAGAACTCATCACAAGAACTAGACTAGCCTTCATCACAAGAACCAGACTAGCCTGCGAACATTTGATTGGATGGTTTAAAAAACAGTGTTATCTCATGTTCATCAGATTTATGTTTGTAGACTTGACAATGATGTTCGCATTTTTTGGATTTATTATATGTCTTCAAGCGATGTGTGTTCTATGATAATAGATGTTTTCGTCAACTATGAATGTTTCATCGCAATTTTTTCAATCTTAATATGACATGCCGGTTAATCTCTCAGAGATGCTCTAGGGATAGAATATACGTGTATACCCTTATAGCGATAAGTGTATGTGCGTATATATAAACATCTACGTTTATACTATGTTAGAAAATAAACTAGACTTGCCAACCCGATCTCCCCTCACCACCGCCTGCTTCCATGCCTCTAAACTGATACACCACCAGACTCTCTTTGCTGAACCTACATCCCGCGTCCCCAACTGTCAAACTTACCCTTGCCGACTGGTCGTCGCCCACCGATCGTTTCTGATTGAGGCCATGCCAGCATCCCCCGACCTCGCGACACTTAGGGCAAGTACAAGAAGCTTATGTAAGAAGTCTATATCAGTTAACATACATTTTTCTGACGACGTGAAGCGGAGAGAAGAGGACAGTGAAGAGGAGTCTGCTACTTTTTTTGACGGGAAAACATCCGATCTACTGATCTTGTAACATGGTAGCACAACGAACATCAGACATACAAAAAATTACATGGTAGCACAACGAACATCAGATTCATAAACCACCCAGCAACGACTAGAAGTGTTGAAGCGAGCCAAAGGCGCGCCGCCATCATCGCCCCTCCCTCACCGGAGCCAGGCAAAACATATTGTAGTAGACAGTCGGAAAGTCGTCGTGCTAAGGCCCCATAGGACCAGCGTACCAGAACAGCAACCGCCGCCGATCAAGAGTAACATAGATCAAAAGTATCCAACCTGAAAACATATGAACGTAGCCGAACGATAAACAGATCTGCTGGAGACACACCTTCACACGTCCACCGACGATCATAGATGCACCACGGTAACAAGGGGCTAGACGAGTAGAACCTTATTCCATCTTCAAGGAGTCGTCGCTGTCTCGCCTTCTTGAACAGGACACAAACCCTAACAAAACTCGAAGGCACATCTAAAAACGAAATCCTCCCCCGGCAAGGGCTGGGATTCACAGCGCCCCCATGGTCCTAAGGCCACCGGAAACGAGGCGGACCAACGCCGGTGCCGACATGAGGCGGAGAAACCATATTTTTTTAGGGGAGGCGGTGGTTGCGTTATAGTCTTTTAGTCTTATCTCTGGTTCGGTTAAGATGAGTCTTCTACTGATTAAGAGACAGCTGGAACACGTGCTTTTAGACATTATGTAATAATGATAGATGGGTCTTGTTTTAATAAAATAACACATTTTCGTATCTAACTTCTCCATTCGTTCTAAATATAATTCATTTTTGAGATTTCTTTACGGACCAATACTTTAATGTGGAGATTTATTTATTTTATTTTGTACATAATTTGTTTTGAAATCTTTAAAAGACTCATATTTAGAAATTAAGGAAGTATTATACTTGGGTGCTATGAACCTGTCGATACATAATATGTATGATATGATGACATCATATATATATAAGAATGTTTTTAATATTACTCCATCCGACCTTTTTATTCCGTATATTAGATTTGTGTCAAGTCAAAATTTACAAAGTTTAATCAAATATTTTTTTTTGAAAAGGAGGATGACCCCGGACTCTGCATCTGAAAAATGCATGCAACCACTTTATTAATTATTCACAGAGATCTTACAAAGCAATACATCAATATGTCTGAAGCCGTCCTCTTGGCAATATCTGTCGCTACTCCTATCCAATGATGAAGGGGTGCAAAAAGTATGAGCCACATACCTAGACCACTCACCTCGCCTAACATCTAAAGCCGGAGGCCCCGACCGAGCCATATACCGGGTCAAGGGTACAATCCGGTCCGACGCACCCTCATAGGTCAAATATCAGCATCTACAATACCAAATATACATTCCATGAAGCTACATTTCGTTATGTATCTAACAATGTTGATTTGACATCGTGAATGTTGATACATTTTTTTACAAAATTTGATCAAAGTAAAGATACTTTGAACCAGACAAAGTTAATATGCAGACTAAAAAGAACAAAAGGGGGTACACTCGGTGGCGATTCTACTGGGCAGGCATCAATAGGCTGAAGCCTGCCCTCCAAAACTAAAATCCAGCCTATCCCAGCCCATCTTAGCCTAGTTTCAGCCCATCTTAACCTGGTTTTCGCCCTTGTATTGTTATTGAGCCTGCCTTTCAAATTCATCCTAGATTCGCCACTGGGTACACTAGTGTTAAAAACAATCTTATATCTTGAAGCTCTTATCCCGGCGTCGTTGTAAGGACCTAAGGTCTTGTATAATACAAAGTGTTTAGGGGAGATGCTTAAAGAAATAAATTAGGCTTTTATTAAACATCGATGCTTATTTGCATATGATAGACGCTTAATTAGGCACCGTTCCAGTAGAAATAAACATCGATGCTTAAAAAAGTCTGATTTATTTCTCTAAGCACCTCCTAGATATATACCTTGCATTGTACAAGAGGGGTCTCGATGCTCCGCGCACCTCCTTCTTTCACAATTCGATTTCACGCGCAAGAAGTAGACGACGTGGTACCACCGAAGAAAACTCCTACAGTCTCGTCACATCACCTCCCCCGAGTTGTAGGCGTGCGTGCAAGCAGACAAGAGAAACCACTCTACTCAATCCCGCAGACCGGCCGTCGGTAGCACCTTTCCCGGCGCCCGAGGTGCTGACTCCGGCCAATCGACGTCGACGGACCGACGCGGCCGGCCATGCCCGCCCGCGTCCGTGCGTCCCTAGTCTTCTGATGAATCCACAAGGCGTTTTGCATCTGTTTCCTCATCGCAAGACGAGATTGCAGATCTTGGACAAGAGTACCACTAGCGTCGTTTGCGCCGTAGTAACTCCAAGCCCATGACCAAGACTCCAAGAGCAGCATGCACGTTGATCGGCACGATGAAGCCGGCCCAGTTCGAGGTTGCGTCGGTGCGCCCTCCACTTGCAGAACGCGGCGCCGAGGCCAAGGGAGGGAGCCCTTGTGAAACGCGCGAAAGTGCATTCTTCTTTTCCCTCCATTTTTCTTCCTGAGGCCACGATCGTGGGTCCTTTCTCCGGCCTTCCGGATCCGAGGAGGCAGCAATGGCATCGGCAGAGATGAGATATACAGAGGCAATGGCATGATGTCAGCGCCATCACGACGCACGATGCGCTAGGCCGACACCGGACAGGCCCGTCAAGTCGGTCCGGGAAAGAAAGCGCACGCACCGGCGCCGGCACCGGCAGCGCATGCACACCACGTCGCATGCCTGTCAGACACCCATGACCCATGCCATGTCCGGCTCGCGAATCGAGGCCGGAAAAAAGCAGACGGTACCCCTGTCGGCGACGAGCCTTCAAAGCCCTTCTGCACGAATAATAATGCGCCTCCCGTTTGTGCTGTGGTTAATAATGGAGTAAAGTCAGGGTGTACGGGCGCGGTGCAGTGTTTTTTTTTCAAGACGGTGCAGTAGGCCACAGCTCTGGAGGAGTAGGTTTTTTTCACAGTGCTCGGGAGGACTGGTAGCATGTGGGCCTGCCGCGTTTCTCTGGGCGTGATCTGTCGTCTCGGTCAGGCGTGCCGACGGTGCGCGGCGCAGGCCTCTGCCAGTCAGGATCCGAACTGATCGGTGCGCCCCACCCCACGGTACTACTCCATGTTCCGCCGATCGCGGCGCACGGACGGACGTGCCCACTAGCCGGGCGCAGCGTGGTCTGGCACGGCAGAGCAGAGCAAGCTGGCGGGCCCGTCCCACGTTCCGTCGACATCAACCGGGCGACGCCGATGGCGCCAATCCAGGTGGAGACCAGACGGGCCGAGCCCTCCCATCCTGCCGACGAGCTGCCGCCGTTGGCACCCACGGAGGACACGACACGACGCGCCCGGCCACCCGTGCCGTGCATCACGTGAACCCGCACGACCCTCTCGAACAGTGGTCCGCCGCACCAGCCGAAATGCACTCCCAACTGGGCCTTGTCACCGCCCGAGCCCGTCCACGCCGGACAGTTGCGCGCCAGCCACCACCGTGCCCGTGCGGCACGACGACAAAACCAAATCCCTCCGTCGCCGTCGGGGGGGGGGGGGGGGGGGGGGCGGGGGCGGCCGTGGTCCACCACCAGCGGCTCGCTCTCATTCCGGTTGCCGTCGGAGCGCCGTGGACCACCACCGCCGTCCCATTCTCGCGCTGGTTGCCGCCGTCGGTATGCGCATACCAACAGGCTGTTTCCTTTTCTGACGCCGACGGCTCCGCGCAAGAGGACGACGACGACGACGGCATGGCCTTTAAAGCAGCTTCTTGCTCCGGCACGGGCATGCCTCGCCGCGTGTGGTGTGGCCTCCGGCGGGCGTACGTCCCTGCCGACACCGAGATCCCGCGCGAAAATGAATACGGTACTAATACCACCACTGCCGTCGACGTCGTGGTCCGGCGCAGACGTCGCGTCCAGGACAGTGACCGCATTAACTGGCACCCCGCTCTCCGGAAAACGAACTTCCGTTTCTCCTGTACGTACGGGCTCATCACGAGCGCGATGTGTGATGTGATCGATGCCGGCGGCCGGAGCGTGGACGGTCGCAATCCCGTGGTGGCGCTACTGCGACGTATGTATCCTTCTCTTCACGGTTATAACGTGCACGGCAGCAGTGCCGAATTAACAATGGTTTGCTCGTACTCCACAAGTGAGCCGCAGCGGTCGACAGTTCCTGCCGACTGAGATTAGTTTATCAATCGCCGCCGCGGGAGACGAAAAGTGGCGCGATCTGCGCCGAAATTACGTCCGGCCGCCGATGATCATTGCCAGACAGCTCATCTCAGCCGAACACAACAAATTGATAAGTGGGTACTAGTAGATCGGTCAGCTTTAAACACCCAACCCGCGCCAGTCTGGTACGTATTTCAGTTCAACAATAATGACGAAGGTCAAGGTATCAGCTGGTAGTAGCGCCCAGTAGTTGTAGAGTTAAAAAGGCAAAGTGCAGCGAGAGACCTGGCGCTGATGGCGACCGCGCCGGCGGCAACCAGCACGCGAGCGACGACGGCGCGGCGTGGCGGCAGCAAAGCAAAGCAAAAGCGTGGCACGCACGGGTCGACCGAATTATTAGCAGCGCAGCGGACACCGACGGGTCACCTAGCCAGTTGCCAGCGCGCATGACAGGACACGTCGCTCTCCCGGCGATGGCATGTCGGCGCGGCTCAACGTGCGTCCTGCCGTGCCGCCTCCCGTGCCCCGGGGCTCACAGGAAAAGCGACGTACGTGTGCCTTCCTTGGCCACGTACGGTTGCTGTTTGTTTAAGCAAAAGGGCACGGAGAAGATAAGATATTGCTGTGCTGGGCTGGGGCTGCTGGGGTGGGGCGTCGAGGGCGGTGGCGACCGGGAGCAGCTGACTTTCCGGTCCGGCGGGAGCACCTGCCCGAATCGCGACGTACGACACTGCGTCTGCTCGGAGGACCGGAACAGCGCAAGCACAGCGACGAGTCAATCAGCGAGGGATCCTATGTGCTAGGGACGTTGGGAGGTGGGCGACGGAGATTTGCTAGCTTGCTTGCTCTCTACTTGCGGGCGCACATGACCCGTCCGTCGGCCGTGCACCGCAGCTACAGTCTACGGCAAACTTTGTCCACGCTTTCTGCCACGGGCTGCAAGCAAGCATTTGTACATACGCACACTAGCTTGGGTGCACCACAAAGGTTTCACGTCGGCCAAAGGATTAGAACATCTACGACCGGAACTTATTAAGATTGAACCCGCGTCCGTAGGCACCGACCGGACGTGCTTTATTTGTTGTCTTTCTTATCCGTGTTTTTCATATCCGAATTCGCGTATCCATATAATTTATGCAACGCTACGTAAAGATAGTAGATCAAATACAGTTCATCGGATCGGATTGCACCGTCAAACAAAGGGAGTTGTTCATCGCCAAATCCAAACTACAAACTACTTATAAACATACTTAAACTATAAACAAAACAGGAAAGAGCAGAGGAAATCGCCATTTCCTCGTCGGCCCCTTCCCCTTCTAGTCGTTCGCGCGGCTGTGCCCCTCCTCCGTGTAGGCATCGGCGTGCGATGGAGTGTCGTCGTCGTCATCGGAGCGTAGGTGGAGGCGTCACTGTCGTCCTCGTTGGAGCTGCATTGCATGCCGGACAGCCTGCAGAGCACGCGGTCCTGCTCCTTGGCATGGCGGGCCGCTTTCGCCTTCCCCGCCGCCTCTTTCGCTGCCTCGCGCTCCAATATCTAGATGGCCAGTCGGAGCGCGTCGGCATTTTTGCGGCGGAGGCGGTGCGCATCCGTCTCCGTAATCGTCAGCGAACGACGCGGGACGCCCGCGAGTAGCGGGTCCTCGGGTCGATCGACGCGCTGGAGGACGAACATCGCACGACCAACGCCTCCCCCCTCTCAATCGCCCATTGACGCTCGCGCGGGGCTACACGTGCCTCGGACTCCGGTGTCCTCGTGCGCCCCGTCCCCGATGCGTGCACGAGGACCCCGCGGTGACTTGACACCGCTTCCGGAGCAGAAGGTTGTAGAGGTGGGCGGCGTACCTGGCCTGGAGCGAACCAGCCGGAGTTGCACAACTCGCTGGAAGGTGGAGCTTCTTCCGTCGACGTCCATCAGATCGAAGGGTGGGGGATTGGAAGTGGAGTGGACGGAGAGTGAAGTGTCGGATGTCTAGGATTTTTGGAATGGGGTATTTTATGGGGTACATGGTGGGTCGAGCTCGTGTGAAGGGATTGCCCGGGCTCTCCCATATCCGCCTCTTATTGTGTTGGATATGAGGGATGTCGGTTAGCCCGAGCGTTTGAGACCCGTTTAGGGCGTCCGTCTGGGTCAATTTTTCCTGACTAGTCGTTGACGGGACGGCCTACCCCAGGCGTATGAGATGGATATAAAGGGTCCGGTTGTAGATGCTCTTATAAGAAAAGGTATTCGTGCCCAGAAGTCAGAGGTTTCAAGCACTTTAGTATCAAAGCATCACTTCGACATATTATATAACTGCAACTGCTCGAACTACTGGTTTCTCTAATAGAAATCGGAAGGGAGAAACCCTTCTTTCACACAACAAGAAAAAAATTGCAAGTGATAATGCAAAAAACAAAATGTTGGGACACTATGTGTATGTCGCACGCCAGCCGCCTCTACGTAGCCCCGCCGTCCAGCGGCATCCGACTCTGGTAGTCAGGCCATTACATCGCGAAGAACAGCTGTGAGGGTGAGAGAAAGTGGCTCCACACTTTCGAGATCCTACGGGTCGCCATACCACCGTAAAACACGGTGACATGGAGGTATGTCCGAAGTCGCGCCAAACTCAAATTCTTTGAGGTGGAATCAGCTGAGGAGGCACAGTTCCTAACCCCTCCTATGTGGATTGCTTTCCACGAGGAGGAAAAAGTGAACCGCCTAGCCATTATGCAACGAACCGTCGAGCCAAGTAATGCGTTATGCATGCAAGAGCTCGCAGAGACAAATCCGGACCGCATGGTTGCGGAGCTTTGATTCTTTACTGAGAAGGACAAGGAGCGCGGGAAGAATGAGAACGAGGAGCACCATAACTGCAAAACCTATCCACGCCCCTTCCATCGTCCCTCCTTGCAGGTGTGACGTGGTCCTCGCGCTCACAGGGCGGGTGTGCTTCCCTCACGGTGGTTGACATGGTGGACTGGCCGATGTGCTTCTTGATCTAGTGGCCATGGTCTACCGTTGTGGTGATCTCTATTCTCAATGGTTTGCTCCCTTCATCGGGTCTTGGCCAGGTGTTGGAGCTCTGGGCAAAAGCCTTGAATTTTGATGGGGGCGGTTACGATGACGACGACACAATGTTGCTTGTTTTCCTTTGAAGTCGTCATCGAAATGTTCCTCATAGTGCCTTTTTGTACCTTTGAAGACGTCACCGAAATGTCCCTCCTCTCCATTAGGTCGTGGTTGGTTGCTTCTTGAGATTTCCTTGGTGATTGTTAGTGTTTTTTTTTCGCGAATACGCAAACTTCATTGATAGAAGAAAGAGAATTGATACAAGAGAGGATACAATCCAAGACACGAACGCAAGAGGGCGTGAACATGGTGCCCGAAGCAGAAATACATGGGAAGCTCTGCCCAAACAAGAAAAGAACACAGCTAAACCCCCATAATCCTGACTCTAGCTAAGAAAGGCGAGGAGGCACACATGAAACCCAGACCGCGTCGCGACCTCATGAGAATGTCCGTCCCGCATCCACTTCTCCAAACTCGATCAGATCAGCGTAACGCCACCAAGAGCGTCGGGAGATCGGGAGGTGGGCAGCATGACCCGACCTGGTCAAAGGCAGAAGACATGAGGGAAGCACCATGAAACTCGTACATTGCGCCTTGAAAAACCACGCCTTGCGTAGCAGCCTGAAACCAACGTGATGTCCAAACATCTTCAAAAACCAACACCGGGGACACCGCGAGCCAACAAGACGAGGCCTTCAAGAAGGGGAACGACGCCGATGCGTCGTCGTCATCCGATCCAAGGAATCGGACCTAGGGTTTCCCCTAGTGCTCGAAGTGGGGCACAGAAAGGGGCCATGGAAGCGCATCCAAGGAGGGAACGACACTCGCAAGCGTCGCCGCTACCAGCATAGGCAAGCCAAGCAGGGATTTCGCCCCGGACCGAATCTAAGCAATCGCATAGCCGTCGGATCATGATAAGGAGGTGTGGAAACCAAACGTTGGTTGAAACCGACACGATAAGAAGAGGAGCCACGCCTGGTGCCGCACGGAGGCACTGGCATCGTTGGACACGCGAGCCTTGCACATGGCGTAGGGATGGGGCAGGAGGTCACCGGGGTTGGGGTTGGGGAGGCGGCGAAGCGTATGAGGCCGTCATCGTCACCGACGAGCCAGAAACTGGAAAGGCGTAGATCCGGACTGTCAGAGCCGTGGCCGTCACACCGGCAAGCTGGAGAGGCTAGAGAATGGAGCCTCCGAAGCATCGGGCCCGGAGCAGCACCGACGGAGGATGCCGGAGAGCCGAGGGCACAGGAGAACGCGGGTCTAGGGTTGTCGTCACCAGAGCCGCACTAGCAAGAGCCATCTTGGGTCTCAAACACCCGCCTTGATGCCAGGCCGGTGCACCATAAAAGCAGCCTGCGCTAGGGAGCACCACCGGGAACAAATCCTGGCCGAAATCCTGTAGCCATGACCGCAGCTCAGGGAGGACGCCCGCCGCTGCGACGCCACGAGAGAGGAGGTAGGAGGGCCCGAGCCAACCGAGGAGGTCGCTACCTCCACCTTGGCCAGATCTGGCAGGAGTGCAGGGGGAACAAAGAACCTCGTCGGTGCCAGGCAGGGGCAGTAGCCGGCCGACTGGGAGTGGGGTGAGGAGGGAAGGAACAGGACGGCTGGGTCCACGCCGGAGCGAGCAGGAGCAGTCGGCGGCGGTCAAAGCGCGCGGGAGGCCTGGTCGGCAGTAGGAGGCCGCGCCGCCACCTTCCTAGGCACCGGCGCACGCTTCGCCAATTGGGCATCTGGTGCGCGGCGTGGTGGGGAAGGGATGGTGGCGAGGGAAAGGTGCGGCGGCTAGGGTTGCCCCCGAGCTACCAAGAGAGGCGACGCGGGGGAGGATGTCTGATTGTCTTTCCTAAGACGGCCACACTAGCAATCACCGGCAGAGGGGTGATTGTTAGTGTGGTCGGACCCTTTGCAAGGTTTAGTGAGGAGTTATGGGGAACTCTAGGCGAAATCTTAATAGATCAGTATGGGATCGATCCCGGAGACGATGGTCTCCATGGGGGTCGTGTTTCCTTCTCTAAGATGTCTGCAAAGAGGTCCCTCACTTTTCTTCGAGTAGCGGCTGAGTAGACACTAACCGGTCATGCCTCAAATAATTCATTTTACAACTGAATATCTCATATTAGGTTCCTCAAATCTATACAAAAGCATGCAACATATAAAACATACGTACCTTGTCGGAGATGTCAACGATCTCCCTGCCCTCCGGCGGATAAATGTCCACCAGTCGCAGCTCCGCCCCCTCCGACGCCTCCGTTGCGGTCCCCTCCGCCTGCTCCGGTGCCTCCGGTGCGGCTTCCTCCACCTCGATCTCCGTCTCCAGCTTGTCGAAGAGCGCGTCGCCTCCGCCTGCCTCTATCGGATGAGACGATGGTTGGCCTTCACCTCGGCCTCATCCCGGATGGAATCTAGGATGGCCTGCTGCTCTGCCATCTCGTCCGATTGGGCGACGGTGAACTCCGCCTCCGCCTCCGCCATGCTCAAGCCACGAGCCTCTTCCTCCTACATGGCCTCCAGTTGCTCCTCCTTCTCCTCCTCCTCTGTCTTCGACGACTCAGGAGGGAGACCCGCAGCGATGCGGGCGGCGCGGCGAGCCTAGATCTTCCCCCTCGATTTGCAGGCGCCGGTCCGTCGTGAGCTGCGCGTAGGTGGTGATGAGTCGACGGACTATCCCGACAAAGAGGGGAGTGCGAGAAGAGGAGGATGGGTTCGGGTGGCGGCTGAGAGAAGGAGGAGGCGGATGTGCTAGGGCCGGGGGGGCACCGACCGGCTTAAATAGCCGGTCCTGACCTCAGGTGGGGAGCTGAAACGACGACACGCGGCTTTCACACCGCGGCGACAGTCGAGGCGCTTGTCAGACCATCGAGTTTTCTGACGAGTCCGCCAGGGGTCATGCGTCAGGCCGAAGTGGCGGGCATGTGTCGGGCTCCCCATATCCGTCTCATATTTATGCTGGATATGGCTGCCGATCAGCCCGGTCATTTGAGGCCGGTTTGAGAGGCCTGTATGGATTGATTTTTCGTGACAGGACAGTAACCGAGCGGCATGTTCAGTCGTTTGAGGCGGATTTAAGAGGTTCAACGATAGATGCTCTAAGTTGCCCAATATGTGTTTTTTCGTCAGATTGTCCCTTAATCAATGAAGTAATTGTATGATTGCCGGCCTAGTTTATCTTACTTGGATCAATGCGATTCTTCTTTAGGAGATCGCACGAGCACCCTACCCTCGTGTTGAGGTTCCATAAAAAATGGTCATACAAGCATAAAAGCTATAGAAAATGCGGAACCTTAATAGAAGAAAAATAACCTGTGTCACTTGGTTTATAAGTAGCATTTTTTTTTCTCTGTTGTGGCAGCATTTGAGGTTTTATATTTCTACTGTTCGCATATGCCGCCACTGAACATACTCTCTTTCAGAAGTGCGCCGTGGTTCACGGAATCAGAGAGAAGCAACCTGATTCAGCCACCGCCAGAAATCCAGGAGTGGTGCTGCCTTGCCTTCCCATTCTCCGCAGCTGTTTTTGCCTCGTTTGCGCGCGAAAACCTGCTTTACTAGCCCGCCCAAAACTCCGCTCACCACCGAGAAATCTGCGTGATCCACGAGCCCTATTTCCACCCTCTGTTCGTAGAGCAAAACAGGCAGGCCTACCGTCCCGTTCCGTTGAAACGATGAAACCAAATCTACAGTTTGCCACCCTAAGCAGCCCTGTTTTCTTCATTACCGAAGGTACAAACAATAAATGGAACTGATGCAAAGCCTTAACCCCTGCAACAACTCCGGCGACGAGCTGCATCACCGAAGAAATGAGAATGAGAACGGAAGCTAATCGCGCAACAACACACCCAAAACGAAGACACGGGAGCAGGTGAAATTGCATCGCCGTCGCAAATTTCTTCTTCTTTTGCTTGCTTCCATAACATCGCGTTAACTAGCTCGCCTAGAAGTGATACTATTAGTAGCCTCGTTGATTAGTCCGTTCCCTGATTACTGTACCGCAAAAGCACTACCGGTGGTGGCAGCCCCTAATCTAATTTTCTCGAAGCTAGCGGCGGAAGGCACGCCGAATGCCCGCCCGCATTTCGATCTCTTCGCTTCACTTGGCGGCGTAGCTGGGGATCTCGTAGATCTGGTGGATCCTCCAGATGTCGTCGTCGAAGGCCGCGGGCTCGGCGGCGGGGGGGCCGCCGACGCCGGACCGGAAGTCCTCCTCCACGAACGGGAACCACCCCAGCAGCTTCTCTTCCTCCACCCCGAACGTCCACCACGGCGACCCGTTCGCGCCGTCCATCTCGTCCCAGTCCGCCGGCAGCCCGCACGCCACCTCCTCTCCTCCCCCCGCCCCGACGCAGACGTCGGGGACGACGGGCACCGTTTCAGCAGAGGGGGACAAGGCGGCGGTGGCAGCGGCAGCGGCGGTCGCGGCCGCCGCAGCGGCCTCGCGCGCCGCGGCGCTCTTCTTGCCTGCCGTCGTTGCAGCCTTGGGCTGCCTCGGCTGCTTCGCGCGGCGCTGCGACTTCGGGTTGGGGTTGCTCCCGGCGGCCGCGGGGTCCTGTGATGGCTCCTGCTCCTGGCCCTTGGGGTTCTGCGCTCTGGTCCGCTTCATGCCGCCCGGCCGGAGTCCGGAGAGCCCTCCTCTGCTAGCTCTGCTTGGAGAAGGCGGCGAGGGGAGAGTGAGGGCGCTGGGGGAGTGTGTGTGTGTGTGTGGGGGGGGGGGGGGGGCTAGGGTGATACGATGGTGCTTGGGCTTTGCGGCCCTTTTGTACTCGCCGGGCGGGGTGGGGTTCGGGTCCGTCCGGGTCGGCGGTGCGGCCAGCCAGCCAGACACTAGATCGACACCGGTTCGGTTCAGCGGCGGGCCGGCCTGGTCGCAGCGTGTAAGCGGCCGCGCCGCCGTACGCTGCACCGGGTCCGTCCGTCGACCCGTGGCGGCGACTCCTGTGGATATGCACGTCTGGACCTGGCGGCGACCCGGCCACGTCGCTGTTCTTCTTTCGCCTCCCGGTCGACAAGGCGACGCGGTGATGGCAACGGTAAATCGCGATCCGTACGTTTCGTGACAAATTTCACCCTTTTGCTTGTACTAATTGTTGCACGTACGTACAGACGGGTGAGTGGTGACGGGGATCGCGCCCGTGTTGCACGACATGTGCGTCGCGCTGATCCCGTCGCGGCTCACGTGGAGACTCGGGAAGGCGAGCGCCGAGGGCGGCGTGCATGTGCGGACCGCACGCCGACACCGTGAAGCACCGAGCATAGGTAGGAGATCCCTTCATGTAACGACCAACAATGCATACGGGCCGTCCTGCAAGTGCACACATTCTCTAAGTTTTCTACTATAACAATCTCATCATACTTAAAGTATCTAGCTCGATAATTTGTTCAAAAAAAAGTATCTAGCTAAGATAATACTCATTCGTACGTGTACTGAGCCGGCAGTGTGGTAACGGTACCAGTCGTATCTTCTTGGCATTAAAGCGATCGATCAAGGAGGGAGTAGTGGCCTTTACTTTAAGGGGGCCGACATGACGCTGCCCGTATGTCGGCAAGTCCGAGAATACAACAACTTGACTGCAACAAGTGGGGTGGCGCCTCCTGTATTTTTATTTATGGCTCCGGCGCCGATCATCGACGCCACTCTGTCCCAAGAAGATCCGGGACGACAGCCGAGGCTGGGGTTTGTCTTCGCTTCGATCCTCCTCTTTCTGCTCTGGCATGGCGCGCAACTTGGGCGGTCCCGGACGCTACTAGCCCGGTCGGCTCCGATGTGGTGGGCAGGCGTCTGCGTCGCGTGCGCTGGGCCGTCCGCCTGATCGATCGGTCCCGAGCTGTCCGCCACCGCGGCCGGGTGAGCGAGCGATGCACGGAAGAATCGACGGGATATCGTCGTCCCGTTCTTGACCCAACGCGTGCCCAACCTTTCTGCTTTTGCAACCTAAGTTTGTAGCCAAGTTTCTCTCGCCGTCTCCGGTCGGAATAATGGAATGTCTGTCACCGCCGGCGAGATCCCCGGCGTGAATGGCTCGAGATATCTTTGCTTCATAGCCCAACGCGTGCCCAACCTTTATGCTTTTGCAACGTTGATGATTTTTTTTTGAGGAACCGACAGGAGCACTGTTTTTCATATAAGAAAGGAGAATAACGTTTATGTATAAGAGAGTTCCGGTTTTTTGGAGAGAAACCAGACAAAAGATCCTAGAAAAGCCCACACACTCGCACTAATCAACCAATACCGGCTGCCACCTGTGCCTGGTCAAAGGCCAAAGTCCTTTGCTTGATGTCGTCGAAGGCAATAGCTGCTACCTCTAGGTGCGTGAGGCGAGTTCCATTGAAGATGCGTCGGTTTCGCTCCTTCCAAATGTTTCAGATGGTGTAAAGGAAGCGGCCGCCGCCTTCTTCTGTCATCCTTGGGCAAATTGGTGGTGAGCGAATCCCACCAGTCCGAAAACCGCATCGAAGGGGGCAACGTGGGCGTGGCTCCAGAGTCCTCTCCCGTCCATACCTGGACGTGAGACCAAACTACGGCGGCAAACGGGCAGTCCTTGCATAGCTGAGTGGCCGTCTCCGGTGCCCCAAGGCAAAAAGGGGGCAGCGAGGGTCGTGCAGGAGCCACGAACGGCTAGCATGTCGACCGTGAGGATTTTCCGGTGGAGCACAAGCCAGGCGAAGAACTTGCATTTTGGCTCCGCATGTGCCTCCCAAATCTTGGCCGGGGAGAACTTGGGGTAGGATCCAGAGAACTAGGCCGCGTAGGCCGAAGCAGCAGAGTAAATGCCATTGGGGGTCCACCGCCAAGTGATGGAGTCCTCCTGGTCCGGGTTCAACGCAACCTGAGTGATAGCTGATGCGAGGGCAATGAACTCCTGCAGGTGGGTAGGCGATGAAAGATGGGCCACCAATCTGATCCGGTTCTCCTCCTAGAGCTCCTTCATCACAGTTCTCCGCTTCCTGGTGGCAATTTTGTACAGCTCCGGGAAGGCCCGGGACAGAGGGGCCCATCCTGTCCAGTCGTCGTGCCAGAATAAGGATTTTCTCCCATTGCCCAAGGAGATGGTGGTAGAAGCCTTGAAGAGCGCCATATACGTCTCATCGCAGGGCACCACAGAGCCCACCCATTGGCGGTCAGGATCAGTCCACGTAAGCCAAGGCTAGCGAAGTCGGAGCGCCCGACCAAATCTCTCGAGGTCTGTGATTCCCAGGGACCCCATGGGCTTAGGCCGGCAGACAGTCTTCCAGTTGACCAGAGAGTGTCCGCCAGACGCGTTTTCTGAGTCTTCCCCACACCAGATGAAGTTACGAGTGATCTTATTGAGCTTCTGGATTGCCCAAGTGGGAAGCGAGAGTGTAGTGAGGTGATGATTTGCGATGGCGCACAACACGGACTTTGCAAGGGAGACCCTGCCCGGTTGCGCCAGGTTCTTTCCCTTCCAGCCCGGCAACCTGCCCATTGCCTTGTACAGAAGAGGTTGGAGGTCAACCCTTCTGAGCCGCCTGGTATGTAGTGGGAGACCCATGTATCGATCGGGGAACGATGCCAGCTTGGCCGGGAAGGCCGAGAGGATGGCCGGGAGAGCAATGTCCTGGCGGCGAATGGGAAACACCTTGGTCTTGCTGACATTTGTGATGAGGTCCGAAGCATCCCCAAAACAGGCAAGGATCTAAGCGATGGTGTCGGTCTCTTCTTTGACCGGGTTAGCAAAGATGTCAGCATCGTCCGCATAGAGAGAAACCCTGCAGGAGGCTGACCGTGCCATGATGGGCTTGAGGATCCCGGCCTGGGAAGCCGCCCGGAGCATAAGTTGCAGAGGATCGATGGCCAGAATGAAGAGCATAGGCGACAACGGGTCACCCTGGCGAAGGCCTTTTCCATGCGCGAATGGGGTTCCCGGCTCCCCATTTAACAGCACCCTGGAGGAAGATGAAGCGAGGGTCATGCAGATCCAGTCCCGCCAGCGCTGTCCAAATCCCAACTGCTGTAGCACCTCTAGGAGGTAAGCCCAACCCACAGAGTCGAAAGCCTTGGAGATGTCGAGCTTGAGGAAAAGGCCTGGCATTGAAGAGCGGTGCAATTCTTTGATCAAGTTTTGCACGTGCAGGAAATTATCGTGGACGCACCGTCTCTGCACAAAGGCACTCTGGCACTTGGAAACCAGCGACGAAGCAGAGGGGCTAGCCGGTTAGCCAACAACTTGGAGAAGATCTTGGAGATGTTGTGTACCAAACTGATTGGGCGGTACTCGCTAATCGAGGATGCGTCGGCTTTTTTGAGGAGCAGAATAATGTTGGCTGAATTGATCAGGCCAGCACAGTCGCCTCTCAGGTTCGCGAGCTGCATCATCACAACCATGACATCTGCTTTGATGATCTCCTAACAGGATTTGAAGAAGGCGCCGATGAAACCATCGGGGCCCGGGGCCTTGACCGAAGGTAAGGAGAATACCGCCTCCTTAATCTCCGCCTCGTCGAATGGAGCATCCAGAGCCGATAGGTCATGGCGCTTCATCCCGGTGTTCTCCCAAACAATGGACTTGGTGCGCAGGGCAGGCCTGTCGATGTTAGCCTGGAAGTGGTCCAGAAGGGCTCGCTCCTTGTCATGTCTGGTAATTGCCAGCCCCGAGGTGGTTGTGATCATCTGAATGAAGTTCTTACGCCTTCGTCCGTTCGCACGAGCATGGAAAAGCTTTCTGGTGGCATCCCCCAGGCGGATCCAGTTGAGCCGAGAACGCTGCCTCAACTTGATTTTCTGAATGGCGAGAAGCCCAAGGTACGAGGCCTTTAGTTGTTTACGCAAATCCCTCTCAGAGTCCGAGAGCGGTCTTCCCTCCTCAGCAACATCCAGGCGCTAGAGGATCTCCTTGGCAACTGCGATCTAGGAGCCAAGCATCCCGACTTTTTCCTTTTGCCACTTGCGCAAGGCCTTCGTGGTCCGACAAAGCTTGAAATGAATCTTGCGGATGGCATCATGGGCCTGAACAGGTTTGTTCCATGCCAAGGCAACGGTGTCCTTGAAGCCCGGGAGACGAAGCCAGAATTCCTCGAATTTAAAGGAAGGCTTTCTCGAGTTGTCGACGCACCCCTAAAGGTATAACGGAGCATGATCCGAGCAAGTTGTAGTGATAGCCTGAAGGTGAGCATTGGGAAAGAGCATGTCCCAATCGTCGGAGTGGAACACGTGGTTAATCTTGGTAAGGACCGGGTTGGCCTGCGCATTGGACCAGGTGAAACGGCGCCCGCCTAGGTGAAGCTCCTTTAGTTGTAAGAAATCAAGAGCCCCAGGGAACTTGCCCACCAGGCGACGATTGATGTTGGCATTGCTCTTATCTACCGCTTTAGTGATGAGGTTGAAATCCCCCAAAAGGAGCCACTCGCTTCTTGCCACGGTCTTGAGAGTCCTAAACTCCTCAATGAAGGCCAACTTGTCCTGCTCTCCCCGCGGGCCATAGACGGCCGAGATAGTCCATGAAGTGTGCTTGTTGAGCATGGTGATGGTGGCGGAGATAGATCCCGGAGTCGCATGGAAGTCGGATAGGGTGAAGAAGCGATCCGACGCGGCTAGAATCAAGCCCCCACGGGTGCCGTCGGCCGGGAGGATATAGTAGTTTGCGATGAAACACGGGCCGAGCATCTCGTGGATGATGGCGTCATCAACAGCGTGGAGTTTTGTCTCTTGGAGGCAGACAATGGAGGCATGAGAGTCCCGGACGATGTCCCGAACGGCATCCCGACGGGCACGCGAGTTGAGGCCTCGAACGTTCCAATAGAGATGTTGACGTTAGGTTGTGCCATTAGGGAAACTTTGGGTGATCACGACAGGACCAGCTTCTCAAAGCCGAGAAGCCGGTAGATGGACGGTTGACGCAAACACACATGTTGTAGAAGATAGCAAATGAACATGAAGCACCCCAAGGATGAGACGGTAGGCGACCTCGAGCCGCAGCGATGCGTAGCATCCGAAGACTTGTGTAGCAAAGTACTATCTCTCACTGTCTCTGCTTGGAATAAAGAATATCTATCATCGCCGGCGATGAGTGTCGGTAGGTGCTAGCCGTCGCGAGATATATGGTACTGGTACATGTCTGGTTCTTGCCATGAGTCCAGGATCAACTTCGGCTCACACTGAAGAAAAGAATGAACCAAAATATATTCCAATGGTTTTATAATTTATTTAACATCTTATTGTAGTGTTTAAAATGTTTGAGAGAGTACATCATGATTCTTTGCTATATATTTCCATGTCGGGCCCGCGCGGGAAGAATTTGGACCTTTTGGTTAACCACATGGACTATTTGGCATGCGTAGCACAAACATTAAAGCAACTTTGGGTCTGCATCCATGGGAACACATAAATCAGCCGTTTTGTGGAGCCAGGCCCGAGCGGTGCAACCCTAGGCACGTGGGCGCGGGCAGTTGCACGTGTGGATGCAGCGTGGAGAAGTCACGTTGTTTCTCGGAGCGCCGTCACAAATTACCCCCACCTTCCTTCCTCACCACTCTCTCCCCTCTTCCCCACTCACATCGGCGACAACAACCACCGGAGCGACATCAGCGGATCTACGACGGCGATGACTAGTGCAGCGACTTCACACCTCCAGCGTAGCGCATCGACAATGGTGGTAAGTTTCTTTGACATCTCTAGAGTAACTCCGTCGAGGACGGGCTAGATTTAATTGAGCACGCGATGGGAGAGTAAGGGAGGGGATTGAACACATCGAGTGTGTGTGTGGGGGGGTGGGGGGTGGGGGGTGGGGGGGTTGAACACATCTTCATTTCATGCCTAATCGGTCGATTACATCGGGGGTGGGGTATGGGGTACAACCTACTTGTCTAGCCACGGGGACCCTGGAGTCGCGTCAAGCGGCGATGGGGCGTTGTCTTCCTTTCTTCCTCTCAATCATCTTCTTCCTATCCGTCTTCTTCCTTCTCTCCATCAAGAACGATGGGTCTTGCACGGTCGCCTGACGCCGGCGCCTTGGCCATCATCTACACCTTGTCGTCTTCCTCCGCCAGATCCACCACAGTCTGTATCGTCTAGTACACCACGACACGGTCGTCATTGGGGCGGTTGTAATCCTTGTACTTGGCCCACTTGGCCCTATGTCGAGCGTCGCCGGAGTTGGCCTAATTCATGGCCCAGCGAAGGATGTCGACTAACATAGCGCCCTTCGCTAGGTGAGTAATCAACGTCATCAACTCCTTCGCCGCCGCCTTCTTCACCAGAACATCGACCTCCTTGTGCATTTCTTCCATGCCGGTGAAGTTCAAGCACACTTTCATTGTCTCCTCAAACATAGCACGGTCACCGAGCGAGCCCCCGGGGAAGAATGCCCTCCATTCCATGCCCCAGGGGAAATGGTTGGGGTTGGAGTTCATGGTGAGGGAGAGGTGGTGAAACAGATAGAGGTTGAAGAAGAGAAGGGGTGGAAATGAAAGTGAGTTTGAGTGTGGTGTTGGGTAAAAAGAGTTGGTAATTATAGGAGCGTTGGGCCGGTAGTATTGAATGCTGACCTTTGAACTGCGTGTTCTTCATTATGTAGATGGACAAGGGCAATGACGTCATGCCCTCATTGAACAAGGGTAAGGACGTTGTGCCGCCAGTGGTGGAAGTGCTGGTGCAAGAACACCCTGACGCCAAGTGGAGGAACTACGAGCACTGCCATGAGGAGGCAGGACCAACCCACTTCTGCAAGGTGATCCTTGGTCCAAAGCTAGAGGCTCTACCTTTGCCTCTGGACTTCACCAAGCACTTCCTCGCAGTGCGTGAGGAGTTCAGTTTGAAGACGAACACCGACTGCTCATGGAGGGTCATGGTGAAGGTGGCCAACGACAGGGTCACCCTTGATGAGGGTTGGGCCTCCTTCGCCGCCGTTCACTAGGTCATGATCGGCTACATGCTAAATTTCAAGATGCTCACCACGACCAGCATGAAGGTAATCGTCTTCAACGACGACGGTGTGGAGGTGGTGGGCAAGTGCAAGAAGCATGACCAGGCCTTCGTCGTGTCCGCTTAAATGACTTCTCGTTCCTAGTGAAGTTGGTTGTTGTTGGTTTAAGACGGTGTGTTGCGCTTTAACTTTGAAACTTATCGTACTATGTTTAACTTTCGTGTGCGGTTAAACTTTGATGCGTGCTTAATAAGTTTGTTCCATTCTGTTTGCTCTATATTTTTGCCTCTGGTAACCTCACCACATCAAAGAGGAGGTTACCACACTACTGTTCTGGATGTAACCAAACAACTGGGCTTGTGTTTTTCCTCAAACCAGGCCACAACCAAACAACATGCCTTCCGTTTTGGCACATGCATGCTATAGTGCAGATGTTAATTTTTAGCCTGCATATGCTCGGCCAGGCCCAACTGGGTCAAGTATGCAAAGTGCCCAAAATCGATGCAGGTAACCAAACGCGTCCCAACTTTTTGTCCGGGTTGCGATATTGTGTGCATTACCCCGGAGTGAGCACATGTGAAGTCAATCATAGCTATCCTTGACAACACGTAGACCGAGTAATTACCGACATTTTCGTTGAAGCATTTCTAGATGTTTATTCTTCAACCCCATTCAGTTCACTTGTTTTGAGATGCATATCAAATATTGAAGTATTTCTCAGCACAAATTGAATTGTCTTGTTTTCTTTAGGCCAGGTTTTTCGAGATTTGTTTATTAAACATCATATTTTCTTTTATCTATTTTCACTCACTTTGTTTTAGCTATACACCGCTCTTAAAATCAAAGTCGTCCTAACTCATGCTAGCATATGGATTATTTCATGTAACATGACTGGTGGTTGGTATGACATGTATACTCTATAACAATTACATGATTAACAAAGAATACACAAAAATAAAAAAGAACTTATGAATGCAATGACATGTCTTTTAATTTTAATAATTCGGAGACAATACACCTTGGCAAAGAAAATGCGCAGTTCATGATACTATAGAAAATAGGCCACAACTCATGCACATGGGCTTTTTCCATGAAAAAAATCCAAAAGATTTTTCTTTTAAAAAGACCATTTGGAATTTACGCAATCGCTATAGAAAAAGTTTCTTTTATTTCTAAGCCTACAACTAAAATATAGTTGCCCGCACAAATGTGCAGTCAACATTTTGAATCTACTCCATAGACTTGAAATAATATCATGTTTTGTTAGATATTCACTATATATTCCCGAATAATATATTGTTTATATGTCTGCCGAAGCAACTCTTTCCCAAACTAACAAAAAGGTTCAAGTTTGCTTCGACCCAATCACTGTCAACTATAAAATACTTTATTATGATTGATAAAATGAATTGAAACTTGAGACCTATAATCCCTCATGCACTAATTTTTATTTAGTTGTGCAATTCCTCTTTCATTTTCAGCACATAGTTGCCTTTTACACCTCCCCGCGCTCGTCCCTATGTTTGTAATTGCATCATACTCTCTCTATTTGTTCCATTTATAGCCTATTGGGGGCAGGGGGTTGGGGTGGTTGTTGTACAGTGCATTCTTTTCGAAAAATAGCTCATGCCTGGAAGTGAATGACATGCCATTAATATTTGTTTATCACCAGAAATTAATTATCTTCTAGAAACTAACATTCCTTATCCACTCATCATCTTCTTTTAAATTTCTTACGATTCATGCTCACCCATCATGGATCTTCTTTGTAATATAAAATCTTTATCAACTGAAATTCGTATTGGACCTTGGGCTCTATAGATCCCGTTTTTAATAATAAATTAATAAAATCAGAATTCCACAATTAAAAAAGAATCTACATGTATATGTGGATTTGTTCTCCATTTTCTACAAAAATTTATGATTATTTACCATATCATGTGAACATCATAAAAAAAATCTACATGTTTTCTAGCTCATGTATAAAAGCATCTCATGGAACTCTATAGAGATGCATAACACAACTTCTTTTTTTGCTACAGCTTCCATAAATGGCATTTCATGATAAACTTTGCAAGCATGGAAAACGTTAGTAAACTTTATCACACAGAATATTCAGAATTGATTGATCCTTAATTCTTTTTCTAATTTTAATTTTCACTCGAGCTCATATGAGCTTGAGCCGAGAAGGGCACTTTCAGTGTCTAATCCCTTTCTTTGACCTCTACGCCACCAGTTGACCTAATTGGCACAAAATATGCCATGTTAGTTATTTACTGCTAATTAAAATATTTTTCTTTTTTGTTACAATGCTTTCTAGATACAGAAATGTACGCCATATTCATCCTTTTGAATCTGATTACCACAGTAAGTATGATATGTTGATACTTTTGAGTTATTTTATGAAAGATTGTTGTGATGCCTTTATCACACTTAATATGACATATACATATGTTTCAGTCTTCTTATCGCACTAAATGATGACACACAGGATTTGTGATGTGTGATTTGTTTGAAAATTATGGAACACATTGCACATTATAAAATGCGAACTATTAAACGTTATCCGATAGTTCTGGACTAGTGATTACCTATATAAGCATATAAGCTCCTAGTCGTAACCATTGGCGAAACTGGCAATCCTTATCCAGAATGTGTATAAGAATTGAGCATAGTTCAATTGGTTTGAAAAGTCGCTATATAATTTCACCGTGTAGCTCAAATTTCTCTAGACACTAATTAAGTTTCATATTTATATTATCAGACATTACACAATCTTTCTCACTATAAAAAAGGGCCAATTCCATTTTCTAACTTTTCCTACATGTTTAATATTTTTCAAAGACATTATTAACATTTTTAGATATATCTTCTAATGTCTACTGTTTTCATACACATTCTACACTTCTGGTATACAAGTTTATTTTAGTTCCATATTAGTAAAATCGTAAAACAAAATTAGAAACATGGAAAGCATTATTTTAGACACAACGAAATTTTGACAAAACATGGAAAGCATATTTTTCTACAAAAGGGCTCCAATATTAAATTGCTATTATTTAATTTCAAAATATATTTTCCTTTAATAAAACACATGATAAATTTTGAGAAATTACCGAAGATTTAAATCATATAAATATATTTTTATAAAACATAGGAACATTAATTAAAGTTGCTACATGTTTAGAAATTATATGCAATATTTTAGAAGTTCCTGAGAATTTTTTCATATATTATTTTTTAAGTCACAAATAGTTCTTAAAGAATCGATGAATATTTGATTTGTTTTTAAATAAACTGGTTTTCCCTGCCCCAACTTTATTAATAAGAGGCTACAGCCGGACCAAAGATCGTTGTACAATGCTTGATGACAACTGAATTTTTGCTCACATAATATTCAAAGCGACAAGCAAATGGAGAAAGCATGAGCCAACTCTGAACCTCATTCATATTTTAAAAAATCATGAATATTTTTATTTACTCTATTTTTTATTGCCAATAAATATTTATTTATTCATGTTTGGCATGTTTTGAAAAATGTGGTAAATATTTTGTAATTACATGAGCCAATTTTGTCCCCGGAATATGGTCAAAATATGCAATAAAAACATGGAAACATAGAAGGAAAAAAAACACTACTACCCTTATTGAGGTGGCTTTGGGTGTGTGACCCGAGCTGCTTCTCAGCCCAATCAAAATCTATGAATTGTGCAATATGGGATTTTTGTGCGCCTTTCACGACACACGACGGCCACTATGTCTCACATTAAGCGAGTCGCCAGAGAAGTCTCGCTGAAGGGTCGAAGGTAATTGGACCGGCACGTTCGCATGCGGATTAAGTTAAAAGAGAATAGGAAAGGAAAGGGCAGAACTAGGAATCGGTCACTGTTCGCCACGATTGTTAGACGCGCTTCTAGCCATTACGTCCATTTGAGTTAGGTTTTTTTGTTCATTAGCTGCCAGGATTGTAAGTACTTGGGGTCGCCTTTACTTGAGTCAATATGAACCGGGTTTTTTCTTGTTCACTGGTAGCTAGGATTGTAAGTACTTGGGGTCGCCTTTACTTGAGGCCATTTGAGTCGGGGTATTGTTTGTTCAGTAAGTACTTGGGGTCGCCTCTACTTGAGGCCATTTGAGCTGTTTTTTTGTTCACTGGTCTCTAGGATTGTAAATACTTGAGGCTGGAAAGTGCTCTTCTACACCCGAGCTCAGAACAGTAAATTCGAAAAATATTTTTAAATTGTTCAAAAAACTCTGAATTTTTTTATAGTAAATTTGACAAAATGTTTAAGAGCTCGCAAAATTTCAGTACAAAATCACATTTGTGGAAGTCGTGACAAAAAGAACAAAATTGATGTTTCGAAATGCTTTCAAAGTAGCATTTTCAGAGTTTCGATTTTGTTTTTTCCACCATAGATTCCACAAATGTGATTTCATGATAAAATTTTGCGAGCACTTAATTTTTTTTGTCAAAGTTTGCCCAGAAAAAAATGCGGAGTTTTTCAAACATTTTTACATTTTTTTTGAATTTACTGTTCACCCGAGCTCATTTGAGCTCGTGTGCAAAAACATCATGTCCCTTGAGGTTGCCTTACTTCAGGCATTTGAGTCGGATTTTTTTTGTTCACTGCTCGCCAGGATTGTAAGTATTTTTTAGGGGTACCAAACACTTTATTGATCTATATGAACAAAAAGAGGGATACACACTGGATCATGCGGGTTGATGAGCCACAAGTGGCGACCCCGTTCAAGCGAGAGAGCGTGTTTGGCAAGATTGTGAGCATCAACATTCGATGCCGTATTTTCAAAAGTAAAACTACAACTATTAAAATTGGATCTATGAAGTGAAATTTCTTTGATAACTGTGAGATGAGCACCTCCTTGGCCATCTTGTATGCCATCTATCACAAGTTTGCAGTCACAAGCAACCACGAAGTTTTGAAGAGAAAGATCCTCTGGTAGTGCTAACGCCTCGCGACAGGCAATGGCTTCCAAGATTGTCGGATCGCTAATCCCTGGAATCACCAGTGCCGAAGAGCCCAAAAAATGTCCCTCATGATCACGACAAACTGCTGCTGATGCTCCTACTCCAGTGCTAGATAGATCGCCATCAACATAAATCTTCACATGTCTTGGTGGCGGCGGTTTCCAGGTTGGGTTCGGCTCTGAAGCAGCACACGCTAGTGGCCTGTTTGAAACTGGGCAGGACAACAAGCTGATTTGGTCCAACTCTGAAATAAAATATTTCACAAAGTTGTGTGTCAGCATAGGGCTCTGAAAAACGTCCTCATGCATAGCCTTGCGTCTTGCAGTCCAAATAGCCCATAAAGTGACCGCCGCCTCCACAAACTGTGCATGCGATAAGGATCTCTAAACATGAAATAACCAATGTTTAGCAGAAGGTTCTCTTGTGTCGGCCATTACTTCAACAATCTCTTCATCTGCCGAAGCCCAAACACAACGCGCGTTGAGCAGTTCAACAAGGAGTGTTTCCATGAATCATTGTTGCCGCAAAGTTGACAGTTATCCACATTGCTCATGTGCCGATGCTTCCTGACATCTTTCGTTGGCAACGACTGCTTGGCTAATCTCCACAAAAATGTTTTTATCTTCGACGGATTTTTGGTATTCCAGAGTGTAGACCACCCCTTGTCCTCCATCGTCAAATCTGAACCTGTGGCTCTTCCTCCAAGTAGATCATCGTTGATTCTCTTTGTTTCTGCTAGTAATCGATAAGCTGATTTGACGGAGAAGCTTCCTTTCTTCTCAAATTGCCAAGCCCAGAAATCTGACATAGGGGTGGTGCACAAAGGTATATTCATAATAGCAGTAGCATCCACTGGCAAGAAAAACTGCTGCAGGAGCTGCGTGCGCCAAGACACACTTGTAGTTTCTATTAACTCCGCCACTAGCATTGGTGGGTTCTGCCCTAAGCAAACAATCGGTTTCATGGAAGCATTTCGCGGAATCCAGTTTTATGTCCAAATCTGCGTTGAGTTCCCATCTCCTATTTTCCGGATTAGCCCTTGATTAAGCACATCCCACCCCTCAATCAAAGATCGCCACACCTGTGAAGGATGTGATCCCAAGGTGGCATCCAGGATACTTCCTTCCAGAAAATAAATTGTCTTGAGTAGCCTGGTGCAGAGGGAGTCGGGTATAGTCAGTATCCGCCACGCTTGCCGTGCCAACAATTCAAGATTGAATAATTCGAGATCTCCGACACCAAGTCCACCATATTTTTTTGGCTGGGTCATCGCTTGCCAGGAGACCTAGTGAGGCTTACGTTGTCCCTCCTTACTTCCCTAGAAGAATTGTCGAATGAGTTTATTCAAGTGATCGCACAATCCTCTAGGAAGTTTAAAGCATGACATAGAAAATACAGGAACAGCCTGTGCCACTGATTTGATCAAGATTTCCTTTCCCGCTGCTGAAATTGCTTTTTCAATCCACCCCTTCACCTTGCTCCATAGCCTATCTTTTAGGTACTTGAAAGCCCCGGTTTTACTCACCCCAATATCAGACGACATTCCCAAGTATTTTTCATTGAGTGTTTCAGTTTGCAGATTGAGTATACCTTTAACCTCTTGCCTGATGGTCTCTGGGCACCCTTTGCTAAAGAACACCGAAGACTTTTTGCTGTTGACTCTTTGTCCAGAAGCTTGGCAATATGAATTCAGTAGGCTGGACACCTCTGTCGCCCCTTCACCATTAGCCTTGAAAAACAGCAGGCTATCATCAGCAAATAAAAGGTGGTTAACTGGAGGCGTCGAGGGTGCCACCTGAATCCCACCAACCTGTGATGACTGATCTCTCGATTTGAGGAGGCCTGAAAGGCCCTCCGTTGCTAACAAGAAAAGGTAGGGTGATATTGGGTCTCCCTGCCGAATACCTCTTGAAGGTTTAAACTCCTCTAGTTTTTCCCATTAAAAAGAACTGAAAAGGATACCGACTTCACCATACTCATGACTCTGGTGACCCACCTCTCAGAAAATCCCAGTTTGAGCATTATGGCCTCTAGATATTCCCACTCCACTCGATCGAATGCTTTATTCCGTTGGAGGGGTTTTCCATGTTAAAATCTTGTGTCCCTTTGCTTTATTCCGTTCTTCATCGTATCGATTGCGTGTCGTATCTCTAACAAGTGGCATCAGAGCCTTGTTTTTGCTTAGGGTTTCTTCGACGACATGGCATCAATGAACTACGTATTGGAAATATGCCTTAGAGGCAATAATAAACTAGTTATTATCATATTTCCTTGTTCATGATAATTGTTTATTATCCTGCTATAATTGTATTGATTGGAAACTAAATACATGTGTGGGTATATAGACAACACTGTGTCCCTAGTATGCCTCCAATAGACTAGCTCGTTGATCAACGATGGTCAAGGTTTCCTAGCCATTGACATGAGATGTCATTTGATAGCGGGATCACATCATTAGGATAATGATGTGATGGACAAGACCCAAACTATAAACGTAGCATATGACCGTGTCAGTTTATTGCTACAGTTTCTGCATGTCACGTATCTGTTCCTATGGCCATGAGATCATGCAACTCACTAATACCGAAGGAGTACCTTGTGTGTATCAAACATTGCAACGTAACTGGGTGACTATAAAGGTTCTCTACATGTATCTCCGAGGGTGTCTGTTTGGTTGGCATGGATCAAGACTGAGATTTGTTACTCCGTGTGATGGAGAGGTATCTGAGGGCCCACTCGGTAATACAACATCACAAAAAGCCTTGCAATCAATGTGACTAAAGTGTTAGCCACGGGATATTGTATTATGGAACGAGTAAAGAGACTTGCCGATAACGAGGTTGAACTAAGTATACAGATACCGACGATCCAATCTCGGGCAAGTAACATACCGAGGAACAAAGGGAACAACATACGAGATTAACTGAATCCTTGACATAGTGGTTCGACCGATAAAGATCTTTGTAGAATATGTAGGAACCAATATGGGCATCTAGGTCCTGCTATTGGTTATTGACCGTAGACGTGTCTTGGTCATGTCTACATAGTTCTCGAACCCGCAGGGTCTGCACACTTAAGGTTCGATGATGTTTCAGTAGTATAGAGTTATGTATGGTGGTGACCGAAGGTTGTTCAGAGTCCCGTATGAGATCTCGGACGTCATGAGGAGCTCCGGAATGGTCTGGAGGTAAATATTGATATATGGGATAGTAGTGTTTGGTCTCCAGAAGGGTTCCGGAATTCACCTGAATAGTTTCAGATGTTTCCCGAAATGTTCGGGGTATAAGAACACTTTATTTGGGCCAAGAGGTAAAGCCCAGGAGGCTTTAGGAAGGTGCAAAAGATGTTTTGTGGAGGCTAGGGGCCAGACGCCAGGGACCCTGGCGTCTGGGGCCAGACGCCGAGGACCTTGGCGTCTGGTCCTGGAGTTCGAGGAGGACTCTTGCCTTGCGGGCAAACCGACCTTGAGGAGGATTTTTCTCCAAGTTTCGACCCCAGGGCTCAACATTAAAATAAAGGGGCGGGGCTAGCACTTGGGACACATCAAGAAATCCTAAGCCACGTGTTGCCTCTCCTCTAGTTCGTACTTTCTCCTCTAGATCGGTTTCAGCGGTGCTTAGGCAAAGTTCTGCTGGAATAGCTCCACCACCATCGCCGCAACGCCGTCGCGCTGCCGGAGAACTCTTCTACCTCTCCGCTGCCTCTTGCTGGATCAAGAAGGCAGAGATCGTCATCGAGCCGTACGTGTGCTGAACGTGGAGGTGCCGTCCGTTCGGCGCTAGATCAGATGGACCGCGACTCGCGGGACGGATCGTGATTGGATCGTAGGATGGATCATGATGGGATCGCGGGACGCTCGGTGATTTGGATCGCGAAGATGTTCGACTACATCAACCGCGTTACTTAATGCTCCCCGCTTAGCGATCTACAAGGGTATGTAGATCCACTCTCCCTCTCATAGATGCTCATCACCATGGATAGATCTTGCGTGTGCGTAGGAATTTTTTTGTTTCCCATGCAACGTTCCCCAACAGTGGCATCATGATCTAGGTCTATGTGTAGATGGGATCTCGAGTAGAACACAAAGAGTTTGTGGGCGTTGATGCTTAGATTTCTTCCTCCCTTGGTCGTGTTTTTGTTCAGCAGTATTGTGGGATGAAGCGGCCCGGACCAACCTTACTCATACGCTTACGAGAGACCGATTCCATCGACTGACGTGTAACCTTGTTGCACAAAGATGGCTGGCGGGTGTCTATTTCTCCTACTCTAGTTGGATCGGATTGGACAAAGGCGATCCTTGATAAGGTTGAATAGCAATTTGTGTATCACCATTGTAGTTTTTTTGCGTAGGTGAGAATTGTTCTTGCTAGATACCCGTAGCAGCCACATAAAACATGCAACACCAATTAGAGGACGTCTAACTTGTTTTTGCAGGGTATGTTGTGATGTGATATGTCCAGTTACATGATGAGACATATGTGATGTATGAGATGATCATGTGATGTATTGAATATCATGACTTGCATGTCGATGAGTACGACAACCGACAGGAGCCATAGGGTTGTCTTTAATTATTGTATGACCTACGTGTCAATAATTAAGTGCTATTTAATGCTTTACTTTATCGCTAAATGGTATCAATAGTAGTATGAGCATGGTGGGTGCGACAACCCCGATGAAGACACAATGATGGAGATCATGATGATGGAGATCATGGTGTTATGGCAGTGACGATGGAGATCATGCCGGTGCTTTCAAGATGGAGATCAAAAGTACAACTTCATGGCCATATAATGTCACTTATGATTTGCATGTGATTATAATCCTTTTATGCACCTTGTTTTGCTTAGGACGATGATAAAATTATAAGATGATCCCTCACTTAATTTCAAGATAAATTGTGTTCTCTCCGAGTGTGCACCGTTGCGAAAGTTCGTCGTGTCGAGACACCACATGATGATCAGGTGTGATAGACTCTACGTTCACATACAACGGGTGCAAGCTAGTGTTGCACATGCGGAACACTCGGGTTAAACTTGACGAGCCTAGCATGTACAGACATGGGCTCGGAACACAAGATACCGAAAGGTCGAACATGAGTCATATAATAGATATGATCAACATGATGATGTTCACCATTGAAACCACCTCAACTCACATGATGATCGGACTTGAGTTGGTGAATTTGGATCATGTATCACTCGAATGACCGGAGGGATGTCAATTTGAGTGGGAGTTCTTAAGTAATATGATTAATTGAACTCATTATCATTAACATAGTCAGTAGTGTCTTTGCATATTATGTTGTAGATTACTAGCTCACACTGTAGCTCCCTTGAATTTTTACATGTTCCTAGAGAAATAGAGTTGAAAGATGATGGTAGCAATATTGCGGACTGGGTCCGTGATCTGAGGATTGTCCTCATTTCTGCACAGAAGGCTTATGTCCTTAATGCACCGCTCGGTGCACCACCCCCTCTAGCGTCGTGTGTAGATGTTGTGAACATCTGACTAGCCTGTTGCGATGACTACTTGATAGTTTAGTGCATCATGCATTATGTCTTAGAATTGAGGCTCCAAAACGTTTTGAACGTCACGAAACATATGAGATGTTCTAAGAGCTGAAATTGGGATCTCAGGCTCGTGCCCATGTTGTGAGATATGAGATCTCCCACAAGATTCTTTGCCTGCAATATGAAGGAGAATAGCTCAATCGTTGAGCATGTGCTCAGATTGTCTGGGTGCTACAATTGCTTGAATCGAGTGGGAGCTGATCTTCCAGATAAGATAGTGATTGATATAGTTCTCTGAGTCACTATCACTAAGCTACTAGAACTTCGTGATGAACTATAATTATGCCAGGGATGGAAATAATGATCCGTGAGATGTTCGCGATGTTTGACACCGCGAAGGTAGAAATCAAGAAGGAGCATCAAGTGTTGATGGTTAGTGAAACCACTAGTTTCGAGAAGGGCAAGGGCTAAGAGGGAAACTTCATGGATGGCAAGACAGTTGCTGCTCCAATGAAGAAACCCAACGTTGAACCCAAACCCGAGACTAAGTGCTTCTGTTATGAGGAGAGCGATCGCTGAAGCGGAACAACCCTAGATACTTGGTAGATAAGAAGGCTGGCAACGTCGACATAAGTATATTTTGATATACGTGTTATTGATGTGTACCTTGCTAGTACTCCTATTAGCACCTGGGTATAGGATACCGGTTTGGTTGCTAAATGTTAGTAACTCGAAATAAAATCTACGGAATAAACGGAGACTAGCTAAGTGTGAGGTGACGATGTACGCTGGAAATGTTTCCAAGGTTGATGTGATCAACATCACACGCTCTCTCTACCTTCGGGATTAGTGACAAACCTAAATAAATGTTATTTGGTGTTTGCGTTAAGCATGAACATGATTGTATCATGTTTATTGCAATAGGGTTATTCATTTAAGTTAGAGAATAATGGTTATTCTGTTTACATGAGTAATACCTTCGATGGTCATGCACCCAATGAGAATGGTTTGTTGAATCTTGATCATAGTAATACACATGTTCATAACATTGATGCCAAAAGATACGAAGTTAATAATGATTGTACCACATACTTGTGGTACCGCCGCTAAATGTCATATTGGTGTAAAGCGCATGAGGAAACTCCATGCTGATGGATCTTTGGACTCATTCGATTTTGAATCGATTAAGACATGCGGACCATGCCTCTTGGGCAAGATGACTAAAACCCCGTTTTCCGGCTTGATGGAACGGGCAAGTGACTTATTGGAAATGATACATGTTGATGTATACGGTCCAACGAGTGTTGTAGCTTGCGGTGGATATCATTATTTTCTTACCTTCAGTGATGATTTGAGTAGATATAGTGTATATTTACTTAATGAAACACAAGTCTGAAGCGTTTGAAAAGTTCAAGCAGAATCAGAGTGAAGTTTGAGATCATCGTGACGAGAAGATAAAATGTCTACAATATGATCGTGGAGGTGAATATCTGAGTTACGAGTTTGGTATACAACTTAAGACAATGTGAAAGTTGCTTCACAACTCGCGCCACCTGGAACACCATAGTGTGATGGTGTGTCTGAAAGTCGTAGTCGTGCTCTATTGGATATGGTGCGAATTATAATGTATCTTATCGTTTTACCACTATCGTTTTGGGTTATGCATTAGAGACAACTACATTCACTTTAAATAGGGCACCATCTAAATCCGTTGAGATGACACCATATGGTTTGGCAGAAACCTAAGCTATCATGTCTTAATGTTTGGGGCCGCGACGCTTTTGTGAAAAGGGTTTTCACCTAATGAGCTCGAACCCAAAGCAGCAAATGCATCATCATAGAATACCCTAAGAATAGTTGGTTATACCTTCTATCTCAAATCCAAGTGCAAAGTGTTTGTTGCTAAAAATGGGTCCTTTCTCGAGAAAGAGTTTCTCTCGAAAGAATTGAGTGGGAGGAAGATAGAACTTGATGAGGTTGTTGCACCTTTGTTTTAACCAAAGAGTAGCGCAACACAGAAAAATGTTTCTGTGGAGCCTACGTTAGTTGAAGAGGAAGTTAATGATGATGATCATGAAGTTTCAGATCAAGTTACTATCGAACCTCGTAGGTCGACAAGGACGCGCACTGCTCATGAGTGGTACGACGACCCTGTCTTAGAGGTCATGTTGTTGGACAATGATGAGCCTACGAGCTATGGAGAAGCGATGATGGGCCCGGATTCTGACAAATGGTTAGAGGCCATGAAATCTGAGAAAGGATCCATGTATGAAAACCAAGTATAGACTTTGGTAGACTTGCTCGTTGGACGGCAGGCCATCGAGTACAAATGGACCTTTAAAATGAAGAAAACCACCAATGGTAAATGTCACCATTTATAAAGCTCGACTTGTCGAAAAGAAGTTTCCGCCAAGTTCAAGGAGTTGACTACGATGAGACTTTCTCACCCATAGCGATGCTAAAGTCTGTTGGAATTATGTTAGCAGTTGCTGCATTTTTCAATTATGAAATGTGGCAGATGGATGTCAAAATATCGTTTCCTTAACGGTTTACTTGAGGAAAGGTTGTATGTGATACAACCAGAAGGTTTTGTCAGTCCTAAGGATGCTAAAAGGTGTGCAAGCTCCAGCAATCCTTCTATGGACTGGAGCAAGCATCTCGGAGTTGGAATATACGCTTTGATGAGGTGATCAAAGTTTCTGATAAGCATATGTGGATGGCATATTGTTGATCGGAAATGATGTAGAATTTCTGGAAATCATAAAGGGTCGTTTGAAAAGAGTTTTTCAAAGGAATACCTGGATAAAGCTACCTAATTGTTGAGCATCAAGATCTATAGAGATAGATCAAGATGCTTGATGAGACTTTCAATGAGTACATACCTTGACAAGATTTTGAAAGAGTTCAAAATGGATCAGTCAGAGAAAGAGTTCTTGCCTGATTTGTAAGGTGTGAAGTTTAGTAAGACTCAAAGCTCGACCACGATAGAAGAAACAAAAACGACGAAGGTCGTAACCTATGCTTTAGCCATAGGCTCTATATAGTATGGCATGCTGTGTACTGCACGTGTGTGTGCCTTGCCATGAGTAAGTCAAGGGGTACAAGAGTGATCCAGGAGTGGATCAGTAGACAGCAGTCAAGATTATCCTTAGTAACTAAAAGACTAAGAAAATGTTTCTCAATTATGGAGGTGATAAAGAGTTCGTCGTAAAGAGTTACCTCGATGCAAGCTTTAACACCAACCCGGATGACTCTTAGTAGCAATCCAGATACGTATAATGGAGTAGCCATTTGGAATAGCTCCAAGTGGAGTGTGGTAGCAGTGTCTACAGTATGACATAGAGATTTGCAAAGTACACACGGATTTGAATGTCGCAGACCCGTTGACTAAAAGACCTCTCTCACATGCAAAGCATGATCGAGCCCCAGAACTCATTGGGTGTTAGATTCATAACAATGCGAATCACATGGTGATGTGAACTAGATTATTGACTCTATTGCAAGTGGGAGACTGTTGGAAATATGCCCTAGAGGCAATAATAAATTAGTTATTATCATATTTCCTTGTTCATGATAATCGTTTGTTATCCATGCTATAATTTTATTGATTGGAAACTAAATACATGTGTGGGTATATAGACAACACTGTGTCCCTAGTATGCCTCTAGTAAACTAGCTCGTTGATCAAAGATGGTCAAGGTTTCCAAGCCATTGACATGAGATATCATTTGATAATGGGATCACATCATTAGGAGAATGATGTGATGGACAAGACCCAAACTATAAACGTAGCATGATCGCGTCAGTTTATTGCTATAGTTTTCTGCATGTCAAGTATCTGTTCCTATGACCATGAGATCATGCAACTCACTAACACCGGAGGAGTACCTTGTGTGTATCAAACGTTGCAACGTAACTGGGTGACTATAAAGGTGCTCTACAGGTATCCCGAGGGTGTCTGTTTGGTTGGCATGGATCAAGACTGAGATTTGTTACTCCGTGTGACGAAGAGGTATCTCAGGGCCCACTCGGTAATACAACATCACAACAAGCCTTGCAAGCAATGTGACTAAAGTGTTAGCCACGGGATCTTGTATTACAAAACGAGTAAAGAGACTTGCCGATAACAAGGTTGAACTAGGTATACAGATACCGACGATCAAATCTCGGGCAAGTAACATACCGAAGAACAAAGGGAACATCATACGGGATTAACTGAATCCTTGACATAGTGGTTCGACCGATAAAGATCTTCGTAGAATATGTAGGAACCAATATGGGCATCCAGGTCCCACTATTGGTTATTGACCGTAGAGGTGTCTCGGTCATGTCTACATAGTTCTCGAACCCGCAGGGTCTGCGCACTTAAGGTTTGGTGATGTTTCAGTAGTATAGAGTTATGTATGGTGGTGACCGAAGGTTTTTCGGAGTCCCGGATGAGATGCCGGATGTCACAAAGAGCTCCGGAATGGTCCGGAGGTAAAGATTCATATATGGGATACTAGTGTTTGGTCTCCGGAAGGGTTCCAAAATTCATCGGAATAGTTTCGGATATTTCCCGAAATGTTCAGGGTACAAGAACACTTTATTTGGACCAAGAGGTAAAGCCCATTAGGCTTTAGGAAGGTGAAAAATATGTTTTGCGGAGGCCAGGTGCCAGATGCCGAGGACCTTGGCGTCTGGTCCTGGAGTCTGAGGAGGACTCTTGCCTTGCGGGCAAACCGACCTTGAGGAGGATTTTTCTCCAAGTTTCGACCCCAGGGCTCAACATATAAATAAAGGGGTGGGGTTACCACTTGTGACACATCTAGTTCGTAGTTTCTCCTCTAGATCGGTTTCAGCGGTGCTTAGGCAAGGCCCTGCTAGAAGAGCTCCACCACCATCGCCGCAACGCCGTCGCGCTATCGGAGAACTCTTCTACCTCTCCGCTGCCTCTTGCTGAATCAAGAAGGCAGAGATCGTCATCGAGCCGTACGTGTGCTGAACACGGAGGTGCCATCCGTTCGGTGCTAGATCGGAAGGACCATGACTGGATCGCAGGACGGATCGTGATTGGATCGCGGGACGAACCGTGATGGGATCGCGGGACGCTCCGCGATTTGGATCGTGAAGACATTCGACTACATCAACCGCGTTACTTAACGCTTCCCGCTTAGCGATCTACAAGGGTATGTAGTTCCACTATCCCTCTCGTAGATGCTCATCACCATGGCTCGGATTCATCTTCATCTATCTAACAATATTTTGCAAGAAGTGTTGGCAGAGAAAACTGTAGCAGGTCTCTGGCTAAAGGTGGAATCGATCTGCATGTCCAAGGATCTGACCAGTAAGATGCACATGAAGATGAAGTTGTTCACGCACAAGTTGCAACAAGTTGGTTCGATGCTGAACTACTTATCAATCTTCAAGGAGATTGTTTTTGATTTACAGTCTATGGAGGTACATTATGATGATGAAGATTTAGGTCTTCTACTTTTATGCTCGCTCCCTAGTTCCTTTGCAAATTTTCATGATACACTATTATATAGCCGTGATGAACTAACTGTTGCGGAAGTATATGATGCCCTTCAACATAAGGAAAATATGAAAGATATGTTGCAATCTGAGGAATCGTCCTCCAAAGGAGAAGCATTGCAGGTACGAGGCAGACCTGAGCAGAAAACGTACAACCCCAACAATAGAGATAAAAGTAAGAACGATAGAGATCCTCCGAAGTCTAGAGGATCTGGGAAAGGAAAGTTCTGCAGGTATTGTAAGAAACAGGGTCACCTGATTGATGATTGTTGCAAGCTGGAAAATAAGGAGAAAAGGAATGGTACGTGGAAACCTAAAAACAAATCTAAAGGTGATGGTAAGGTCAATGTTACATCTAGAAATAAATCTGATTCAGATGATGCTCTAGTTGTTTTTGCTGGTTGTGTTTCATGTCATGATGAATGGATACTTGATTCTGCATGTTCATTTCATATATGCTGTAACAGAGATTGGTTCATTACTTATAAGTTTGTGCAGAGTGGAGATGTTGTGAGTATGGGAGATAACAACCCACGTGAGATTGTGGGCATTGGTTCTATTCAGATCAGGACACATGACGGCATGATACGCACGTTGACAGATGTGAGGCACATACCAGGCATGGCCAGAAATCTCATCTCGTTGAGTACTCTTGATGTCAAAGGGTACAAACACTTCGGTTCAGGTGGAGTTTTGAAGGTAACAAAAGGTTCCCTCATTCATATGATAGGTGACATGAATTCTGCAAAGTTATATGTTCTTAGAGGAAGCACTATTACTGGTACTGCTGGTGCTGCTGTTACTTCTGATAAATCCAGTAAAACTAACATTTGGCATATGCGCCTTGTGCATATGAGTAAACTTGGCATGGCAGAATTGACCAAGAGGGAACTCTTGGATGGCTACAACGTAAGTGATTTGGAGTTCTGTGAGCACTGCATCTTTGGTAAGCACAAGAGGGTAAAGTTCAATGTTGCTGTTCATACCACAGAAGGTATATTAGATTATGTGCATGCTGATTTGTGGGGACCTACTGTAAAGCCTTGCTTGCCGGTGCTCGTTATATGCTTACAATTATTGATGACTACTCCGGACAAGTGTGGCCTTATTTTCTAAAAAATAAATATGATGTGTTTGATGCCTTTAAAGATTGGAAAGTTATGGTGGAAAGGAAAACTAAGAGGAAGGTAAAAATACTTCATACTGATAATGGTATGGAATCCTGTTCAAAAGCTTTTAACAGGTACTGCATAAACTTGGGCATCGTCAGGCACCACACTGTCGCATACACTCCTCAACAGAATAGTGTGGCTGAGCGTATGAACAGAACCATCATCACCAGGGCTCGCTGCATGTTGTCTAATGCTCGCATGGGCAAGCATTTTTGGGCTGAAGCAGCATCCACCACCTGCTACCTCATCAACAGGTCTCCATCCATTCCACTAAATAAGAAAACTCCCATTGAGGTATGGTCTGGTACACCGGCTGATTATTCACAATTGAGAGTTTTTGGTTGCAATGCATATGCACATGTTGATAACGGAAAACTTGAGCCTAGAGCTATTAAGTGTGTATTTGTTGGATAGGGTTCAAGAGTAAAAGGATATCGCTTATGGAATCCTGAGACTAATAAGGTTTTTGTGAGCAGAAGTGTTGTTTTCAATAAATATGTTATATATGATGATGATCTATCCAATGATGGTTTTGATGTGGAGCCACAATGAGCTACTATGCAGGTGGAGCATTTTGATGATGAGGAAAACGAAATTGTTTAATCTTATTGCTCTAGATGCACAGGTTCATGATAATGTTGATGATGATCCAGATAGAGAGATTCATGATGATGATATTGTGCAACGCTCACCCCTGTTTTGCAACCACATATTCAGTCTCTTGTCGATGGCAGGACAAAGAGAGTCATTAACAAACGTAAACGCCTAATTGAGGAGTGTGATATTGTTCATTATGCTTTTAGTTGTGCAAAACAGGTTGAGAACATCCATGAGCCATCCACATATACTGAAGCCGTTGTTTCCGGTGACCGCGAGAAGTGGATTGCTGCTATGCAGGAATAGATGCAATCACTTGAGAAAAATGGCACATGGGATGTTGTGCGCTTGCCTAAACAAAAGAAGACCGTTCATTGCAAATGGATCTTCAAAAGAAAGGAAGGTTTGTCTCGTAGTGAGCCTGCAAGGTTTAAGGTAAGGTTAGTGGCTAAGGGCTTTAGTCAGATACCAGGTATTGATTATGATGATGTGTTCTCTCCAGTTGTCAAGCATAGTTTCATTCGTGCATTTTTCGGTATTGTTGCTATGAATGATCTTGAGCTTGAGCAGTTAGATGTCAAGACTACTTTTCTAGATGGATAACTAGAGGAGGAAATTTATGTGGACCAACCAGAAGGTTTCATAGTGCCTGGTAAGGAGAAATTTGTTTGCAAGTTAAAGAGGTCCCTATATGGTTTGAAACAGTCTCCAAGACAGTGGTATAAACGGTTTGATTCATTCATGATTGCACATGGTTTTAAGAGGTCCGCATATGATAGTTGTGTTTACATTAAATTTGTTGATGGATCACCTATATACTTGCTGTTATATGTTGATGACATGTTGATTGCTGCCAAGGGCAAGAGAGAGATCACTGCTTTAAAGGCACAGTTAAGTAGTGAGTTTGACATGAAGGATCTTGGTGTTGCTAAGAAAATTCTAGGTATGGAGATTACTAGGGACAGAAATTCTAGTTTGTTATTTCTTAGTCAGCAAAGTTACATTCAGAAAGTTCTTCATTGTTTTAACATGCATGATGCTAAGTCAGTAAGCATTCTATTACTCCTCATTTCCAATTGTCATCCTCTCAATGTCCTAGTACGGATGAAGAGCTTGAGTATATGTCAAGAGTTCCATATTCTAGTGTTGGCGGTTCTTTAATGTATGCCATGGTCTGTTCTAGGCCCGATTTGTCATTTGCAATGAGTTTAGTCAGTAGATATATGGCTAACCCTGGTAAAGAACATTGGAAGGCTGTTCAGTGGATTTTTAGGTACCTTCGTGGCACTTCCAATGCTTGTTTGAAATTCGACAGGATTGGTGAGGGACTAGCTGGCTATGTGGATTCAAATTTTGCTTCCAGCGATTTGGACAAGAGGAGGTCCCTTACAGGTTATGTGTTCACTATTGATGGTTGTGTCGTGAGTTGGAGGGCGACGCTACAGGCAGTAGTTGCTCAATCTACCACTGAAGCAGAATACATGGCTATTGCAGAAGCATGTAAACAATCAGTTTGGTTGAAAGGTTTGTATGCTGAGCTTTGTAGAGATAATTCTTGCATTAATCTGTTTTGTGACAGTCAGAGTGCCATATACCTCACTAAGGATCAAATGTTTCATGAGAGAACAAAGCACATTGACGTCAAATATCACTTTGTTCAAGACATTGTTGAGCAAGGTAAACTGAAGGTATGCAAGATTAGTACTCATGATAATCCCGCTGATATGTTCACAAAGCCAGTTCCTGTTGCTAAGTTTGAGCTTTGCTCAGACTTAGATTGTATAACTCATTAGTCCTAGTGGCTATTTGGCGCCGAAAGTGTTTTCTTTGTTGTTCAGGGAGAAGGTTCTCATTCATGCTATAAGATGGAATTTGTCTCAAGGTGGAGTTTGTTATGTTATGCTCCAAATTCTAATATAAAGAGGAAGGCCAACTTCTGATTTCTCTACGCTCCGCTTCGGCACATGCCCCCGTCAGGGATGCCTCGAGGGTGCGGGTGTTGGGGAACGTTGCATGGGAAACAAAAAATTTCCTACGCACATGCAAGATCTATCCATGGTGATGAGCATCTACGAGAGGGAGAGTGGATCTACATACCCTTGTAGATTCCTAAGCGGGAAGCGTTAAGAAACGCGGTTGGTGTAGTCGAACGTCTTCGCGATCCAAATCGCCGAGCGTCCCGCGATCTCATCACGATCCGTCCCGTGAACTCATCACGATCCGTCCCGCAAACTCATCACGATCCGTTTCGTGATCTTGATCACGATCCGTCCCGCGAACTCATCACGATCCGTCCTGCGAACTCGTCACGAACCGTCTCGCGATCTTGATCACGGTCCTTCCGATCTAGCGCCGAACGGACGACACCTCCGCATTCAGCACACGTGCAGCTTGTTGACGATCTCCACCGTCTTGATCCAGCAAGAGGAAGTGGAGAGGAAGAAGAGTTCACCGGAAGCGTGACGGCGCTCCGGCGATGGTGGTGGAGCAATTCCGGCAGGGCTTCGCCTAAGCACTGCAGAAAACCGATCTAGAGGAGAAACTATGCACTAGAGGGACGGGTAGCACGTGGCTGAAAATTCTGTGCCAAAACCCTAAAATCCTCTAGTATATATAGGAGGATAGGAGGAGGAGTCTTGGCTGCCAAAAATCCAGCCCTTGGGTCGACCAAAGTGGGGAGGAGAGGAGGACTCCTCCTCCAATCCTAGTAGGACTAGGATTCCTCCTTTTTTGGCCTTTTCCCACCTTTTTCCCTTTGGGATTTTTCTCCCAGCCGCATAGGCCTTGTGTGGGACTTTCACCATCCCACAAAAGGATGGTATTTACTCTCCCACAGCCCATGAAGCCTCTTGGGTCGAAATACCCCTCCTGGTGGTCTCCCGGTACACTACCGGCACTCCCGGTACATTACCGATTAGCCCGAAACTTTTCCGGCGACCAAAATGGGACTTCCTATATATCAATCTTTACCTCCGGACCATTCCGGAGCTCCTCGTGACGTCCGGGATCTCATCCGGGACTCCTAACAACCTTCGTTCACCACCATACATAACTCTATACTACCGAAACGTCACCGAACCTTAAGTGTGCAGACCCTGTGGGTTCGAGAACTATGTAGACATGACCGAGACACCTCTACGGTCAATAACCAATAGTGGGCCTTGGATGACCATATTTGTTCCTACATATTCTACGAAGATCTTTATCGGTCGAACCTCTATGTCAAGGATTCAGTCAATCCCGTATAACGTTCCCTTTGTTCTTCGGTATGTTACTTGCCCGAGATTCGATCGTCGGTATCTCCATACCTAGTTCAACCTCGTTACCAACAAGTCTCTTTACTCGTTCCGTAATACAAGATCCCGTGGCTAAAATTTATTCACATTTCTTGCAAGGCTTGTTGTGATGTTGTATTACCGAGTGGGCCCTGAGATACCTCTCCGTCAAACGGAGTAACAAATTCCAGTCTTGATCCATGCCAACCCAACAGACACCCTCGGAGATACCTGTAGAGCACCTTTATAGTCACCTAGTTACGTTGCGATGTTTGATACACACAAGGCACTCCTCCGATGTCGGTGAGATGCATGATCTCATGGTCATAGGAACATATACTTGACATGCAGAAAACAGTAGCAATAAACTGACACGATCATATGCTACGTTTGTAGTTTGGGTCTTGTCCATCACATCATTCTCCTAATGATGTGATCCTGTTATCAAATGACATCTCATGTCCATGGCTAGGAAACCTTAACCATGTTTTGATCAACGAGCTAGTCTACTAGAGGCATACTAGGGACATGGTGTTGTCTATGTATCCACACATGTATTTGAGTCTCCGATCAATACTATTATAGCATGGATAATAAACGATTATCATGAACATGGAAATATGATAATAACTAATTTATTATTGCCTCTAGGGCATATTTCCAACAGTCTTCCACTTCGACTAGAGTCAATAATCTAGTTCACATCACTATGTGATTCACATTGTTATGAATCTAACACCCAATGAGTTCTGGGGCTCGATCATGCTTTGCATGTGAGAGAGGTCTTATAGTCAACGGGTCTGCGACATTTAGATCCGTATGTACTTTGCAAATCTCTATGTCAAACTGTAAACACTGCTACCACGCTCCACTTGGAACTATTCCAAATGGCTGCTCCACTATATGTATCCAGATTGGTACTTCGAGTCATCCGGATTGGTGTTAAAGCTTGCATCGACGTAACTCTTTACGACGAACTCTTTATCACCTCCATAATCGAGAAACATCTCTTTAGTCTTTTAGTTACTAAGGATAATCTTGATCGATGTCCAGTGATCCACTCCTGGATCACTCTTGTACCCCCTGATGGACTCATGGCAAGGCACACACAGGTGCGGTACACAGCATGGCATACTATACAGAGCCTGTGGCTAAGGGATAGGTGACGACATTCGTCCTTTCTCTTTCTTCTGCCGTGGTCGAGCTTTGAGTCTCACTCAACTTCACACCTTGCAAAGCAGGCGAGAACACTTCTCTCTGACTTAATCCATTTTGAACTCTTTCAAAATCTTGTCAAGGTATGCACTTATTGAAAGTCTCATCAAGCATCTTGATCTATATCTATAGATCTTGATGTAGGGTAATGCAGCAGAAAACAAAAAATTTCCGACCTACGCACCAGCCCAGGACCACTATGAAGACTGCATACAAGGTTTGATCTTTTCGTTACCGACTCGTAGCGCAGCGGAAGTAGAGTCGATGACGATCGGTGGTGCAGATCCCCGCAGCTAGGATTTACAACCTCCCAACCGCGAGGATGTATACCCTCATCTGCCCCGCGGACAGCCCTCCGGGAGGCGGTCGGACAGTCCCCCGGACGGTGTCGCGGACAGCCCTTCGGGAGGACCTCCGAAGCTCTGACTGTCACTCGGACAGCCCTTCGGGAGGACCTCCAAAACTCGGACGGTCACATTGACAGCCCTTCGGGAGGCACTCTCGAACTAAGACCGAAACTACAATCTCTCTACAGAGTTGCACACATACGGTGTCATCTATCCGGCAGGGCTTCGCCGTCCAGAACTAGTTCCTGCCGGAACCCAGACAGCCTTTCGGCTCTACGAAACTATTTCGCTGGGAGGGAGAGAGAGAGCTTGCAAAGCAAAGCATGTGTATGAGAGCACAAGGATGAAGAAATGGCAGCCCACATCTCCTCTATTTATAGGAAAACCAAGGTGTAGGGTGGTTTTACAATAAAACCCAAAATGCACATGAATGAAGTCCTTCCACAAGGGCATAAAAGTGAAACCAAGGAACAAGAGGGACTCCATGAAGGAGTCCACCATGTGGCCGGCCAAACCCTCATGTGGGGCCCCAAAAATGGCTCCAATCCATCCATGTCATCCCCAAGATCTTTTGGAGCAAAGCCCCAAAAGGTGGCTTTCCATAAAGTAGTCCAAAAAGCACTTTCACTATTCACGGCAACATTTTTCAGCGTCCGCTCGAACTGAAAATATTTATGTGGGCTTAGAACAATTCTAGTACCCCACTAAAATAATTTTCAATGCGATCCAGAACAATTCCGGAATAGTGATTTTCATCTGCGAAAAGCATCTGAAGCAGTTCCGGCAGCTCTAGAGCATTTCCGGTTATTCTTCCGGAAAATTCCCAGAAGTTTCCAGAATGATTCTGGTACCCTCCAAGAATTATCAGGCATGTGCCAAAACCAATTTGACTTAATGGTATCCCTTGAAACAACTTTTCAGTTTCACTGAAACTGTTCCGGTGACCTGTCTACGGAACTTTTCCACTGTCCGAAACTTTTCCGGTGTCCGAAACTTTTCGGTGATTTTCTCTCAGACTCCCTGTCTAGTATTCAACAGATAGATGACCCTTAAGCATGTGACCCTATAGGTTCAGTGAAGCATAGACATGACCCGGAACCCCTTCCGATCAATGATCAACATCGGAGCCGTGGAAACCCATATCGATCCCTATACCCACACGAATAAATATTCGAGTGAACCTCCAGTTGCCGTGTGCTATTCCTGTTGCTACGTGATATGTTACAAATACCCTAGGCGAGACATGTTGGCATCCTCGTGGATCAACAACTTGTCCACTATGCCAGTTACCTCGTTAATGGTGTTGCTCTCTTTTCTCGTTCCCGTGTTCCGGCATCCCCGTGATCAAATCACAAAGTGTCTGGCCAGACGATGATGGATACCGTAACACCGAGAGGGCCCAGAGATATCTCTCCATCATCGGAGGAGCAAATCCCAATCTTGAGCTATCAAGTTACTTCACATACTTTTCCATGAACCCGTAAGCCGCCGTAATAGCCACCCATTTACGGATGACGTTTAACAAACCCCAAAGTTCATGAAGCAAGCATGAAGAAACTCGATACTCTCATGGTCTAAGGAATTATGCAAACATTAACTTCTCTGTGTTATTAACCATTAACTTATGACGAATGTATCTCATAGCATAACATCAATTCGGGTCGATTCAACACAAATGTTCTTCTAACATTATGCCCTCAAAATTGCCGGCATAGCCATGCCCATGATCAGAAAAACAGGATCATCATGTAATACTTGAGCCAGTCTTAGAGGCCAGACTAGGAATACATTTTACCGTTTATTATCCCACACGTGCACATGAGTTTCCCTCCAAGCCTCGTTTTATTTGTAGACTCAAGAATCATTGCAGCTATAGCATGGAACATAAACATAATTATGAACAGGGAGATAATCAAAAACATTTATTATTGCCTCTAGGGCATATCTCCTACAGACTCCCACTTGGACTAGAGTCAATAATCTAGTCAATGCTAATGCACTTTACACCTATGGCATACTGGTGTAAAATATGCTTCGCTTGTGGTATAGCCTCATGTCTAATGGATCTGACAACTTCAGCTCCGTGTGGAACATTGGATATCCTCGTGTTTTCACGCTATCACAAAATTCGTATTTTGTGTGACTTGGCTTTGCATATGTGTGAATCATTGGTCGAAACCTGATTCCTCAGGCTGAGCTATGGAGCAACTATCTGCAATAGTGTCTCATAGACCAAAGCCATCTTGGAACCATACTAAGTTCATGAATGAACTATATGATTCAACAACTTCTTTGTCGCTTCCAAAGTGTCAACATACTTAGCCTTTGTTATAGAATTCGCCACAGTATCTTGTTTGGAACAATTTCCAACTACCGTGTCACCATATTGTGTATCACACAAAAACCTCAATTAAATCGAAAATCACACGGAGAAGTGGTGGAGACTGTATCGATGTAACATATTACACCGAACTCTTCATGATTTCTGCTTGCGAGAAAACATGTCATCACTACTACTCTCGTACTCAATGACATCTTTCACTGTTGTCCTATGATCAGTACTTTGATCACTTTGGTTATCCATACTCGCAACAACTTTGGAGTATCGGACATATCTGGTGGTTTTACATACCATGGAATACATGATTAATCCAAACACAAGAGTGTGTGGAATATCCATCATGTATTTCACTCATCATGTTTTGGGACACTAAGTCTTGCAAAAACTCTTTCCATGTGACTTCGGCAAGAATCACTCCTTGGCGTTTTAAATGCTAAAAGGTTTTAGCACCTTGTCAATATGTATTCATTGCTTAGCCCCATTAGGTAAATCTATCTCCATAGGTCATCATGCCTAATATTGAGGCTATTTAGCCTAAGCACTTCATCGAAAAAAACTATTTTCAAATGAAGTCCTAATTCGTGTCATGAAATTTATTTCCAATTAACAATGTGTCAAGTACACAAGGTTTTTAGAAATAGTATTATGCTCCCACTTACTTTCTTGAATCACAAGCATCTTCGATACCCATTTGATGAAGTCAAACTCCTTTGACCATTCCATCAAAAACGAAGATTCCAACTCCGCTTTACTCTCTTCTGTCCATCGCTGGAACTCTGAAGTTTGCATACTTACTAGCATCCTCTGGATCGACAAATTACTTTGGACTGTATCACATACAAGTCCTAGGTTTCATTTCCATCAGATGGAAATCCTTTTGTCATCCATGTTTCATATCTCATGATTGATATATGTATTAATTGCTAGTTCAACCCGAACCGACCTTAAGCATCGCTTCGGTGAAACAACCTCATCGTAGTCAACTCCTTGAACTTGTTATTTCAACAAGTCGAGCTTTATGGATAAAACATTTTTATCCGTACCAGTTTTCAGTTCCATAAATATTCGTTGGACTCTAAGTCCTCTGAAAGGTGTATCAAGGTTTTAATCTTGAATCACTTATATGGAAACTATCTCGGATTGTATTGGCATTTAGCCAATCCCGGAGTCAGGGCCCATCAACGCTTCCTTGTGTATTGTAGGTATACTGTTGTCCAACAACAATATCTCGTTTGCGCACCTGATAGGTTTGCATGAGCTTTGCCTACGTGGTTCAGCTACACGTTCAACTGAAGTCCATACATTTTATTGTAGAGACTTACGTATCAGTCATAGTAGGAAACAACAGATTCACTTCCAAGGTTTCTTTCCTTTGAACTGATGACGAAGATACTGGTTATCTCGTCGAGTTGCACTGTCCTCCCACTCACCTTTTGTAAGAACTATTCTCTTTAAAAGCATACCGTTTTGTGGTAAAACCCTTTGCCTCGGTATAGTGGTGGGGGAATACCCAATGACTTGGGATAACCATACAAAATAGCACTTGTCTGATTTGGAATGGGTTTGTAACCTTTTACACAAGCCCCATATTCCAAATATTAAGAAAAGATATAACATGGTTGGGCGTACCATACCATAGCGTCATTTCAACAGGCCTGATGGATCTCTTTTTAGTGTAAAAGCCGCAGTCTCTAAAGCATCACTCTATAAAAGGGATAATGGAAAATCTATTTATGTCATCTTTGATCTTACCATGTCATAAATGGTTCGATTACATCTTCACGGACTTTCCACTTGCAGTGGTGTTCCGGGAGGTGCAAGTTATGAAACTCTTTTCACAACTCACCAGACAATCGCTAAACTTGTAACTCAAATATTCCTTTCCGCAATCAAATTGCAGAAACATAATTTTCTTGGTACAATAACTTCTACTTCATTTTTGAAAACCTTTCGAATGATTTCAAAAGATCCATACTTACGTCTCATCAAGTAAATATCCATATATCTACTTGAGTCATTTTTGAAGGTAGACAAATCCACTGTTTGCAACAACATTTATTTGACTACACACATCATAATGTATGATTACCAATAAGTTCTTTGCTCGTTCCTTATGGCATGTGAACGGTATTTTAGTTAGTTCACCTTTTGGAGGAAAGTCGCAAGTGTCAGATGATTCAAAATCAAACGACTTCAAAATCCATCATAATGGAATTTTCCATGCGGGTTTCTCCAATGTGACCAAATGCAGTGCCACACATATGTGGTATTCTTTTAGTCTTGCGACATTTAGCGTCAGTGTTATGGATGTATCATATTTCCATCAATATTCATAACATATATCTCATCTAGGATGGAATCATGGCCCTTCATGTTATTCATAATACTGAACAACAATTGTTGTTTTTATGAACAAATCTTTTGCAACAAACATTGTGCAATGGGCTAGAGTGTATGAAACTCTAAAATGAATTATGAAAGTAAACACAGAGGTAATGTATTATTATCAATATTCATAACATACGTCTCAGTCATGATGAAAGTATGGCCCTTATGTTATTCATAACACCGAACATGAAAAGTTCTCTTATGAACAACCTTCTTGCAAGATACCTTATGCAAAGGGCTAGAGTGTATGAAACTCTAAAATGAATTATGAAACTTAATACATAGGGAATACACCGATGGAAGGCATAGTAACATTTACTATGTTCCCTATGTGTATCTAAACCTCATTCCTGGCTAGTCTTTCAGGCCATAGTAGTTCTTACATCGAGTTGCAACAGAATGCAATCGAGCGGGTATCTTTGTGACCAACTCACAATACCCAAGAATTAGTGATTAACATGTTTAACCATAATTCCCAAGAACTATATCTTTGACCAGCCTTCTATACATCAAAAACTTGTATGACATTCATACATGAGCTGGATATTCCAGTCTTCTTTCCTTTTGCCATTATATTTCTAACAGTTTAACTTTTCAGTATTTCTCCTACTCTCAGAAGAAGCACCCAACTTAAGAGTGGCATTAGCCCCGGACTTCCTAGGCATGAAAGTCTTACTAACACCCTTAGGACACTTCCTTTCTCTTTAAGTTGTTGTTTTATTCACCTTTCATCATATGACAGGCATTCTCCTGGATCCCTCTCTTATCAATCTAATGCATAGTAAACTCCTTTACTAATAGTTTGCAAACAAACATTGCTTTGGATATCTCATATCTTTTAGCTTTTGTCTGTCTCTGAAAATGACTTTCAGATTCCATGAATATCACATAACTATCCGAACTTTCGAAGTTTCGGTCTCATGGAAGCAAACATATTTGACTTGACCGCAACGGAATTTTAGCTTTTTGGATCGAAGGACGAGAGTCATATCATCCATAGCATTAGCGGGAGAATACCGAAAACATGCGATAGGACAAGTCCTTCTCAGCACTCTTGAGGACAATCCTCACATTACGTTACCAACCGTAAAGTTTTAACCAGATATTTAACAACTATTCAATTTTAATAGGGAAGGTGGAAACGCGAGCCATTATTCTACAACTATTTTGCAAACCACACTTAGACAGTGTTCAAAATAAATTGCACTGAGAATTAAAACAAGTTAATTCTATAGTGCGCTCCCACTCAAATGAATATCTCTCATAATTGATTGTGAGTGATTCAAGATCCAAATTACAATTCAACGCCAAGGATGTATCCATCTCAAGTGACAAGAATTGCAATCGGTAGGCCAACTTGCCAATCACATCTCTATGTGACTCTTGTTCATCTTTTGATGCGTGTATTCCGAGCTCATGACTTTCATGCCTGAACGTCAAGACAACCAAGTGATCTCGCTGCGAGGTCTCAACTCACCCGCCTCACACTTCTCTAATCGTTCGTACCCATGTAACCATGTGATACCCCGAAGAGATAGGTGTCGTGACGGTGCTACACTTGGGAGAACACTAACTACTTGATATTCTAAGTGAGAGATCACCCTAATCAAGAAGGGTGCATCAAGAGGGATAAACATCTCAGGCAATTCATAATTAGCATGACATGGTATAGCCCCTTCCGACGGAGAAGTCAAGTATTTCTTCGTCTTCGACATTCGCATCGGTGTTCACCTTTGCGAAGATTGCCACCACCTTTTTGATGCACCAAATAATATTGCTATCTCTATAGCTTAATAAAATAAGTGCATTACATAAAGTTGACACGCAGGTCATTAAAGTGCAATCATATGGCTCCAACCATCATGCCGAATCATGACACGTAGGTCATGTTAATCAATTTACATCATATAGTCATCTCATACATAATCAAATTATTATGAACACTGCTATACCACATCACATGCACATGCAAACCATCCAGCAAAACCAAGTTAGACGCCGCTAATCGGTCCATGCAAAAACTTGTTTTTCGTGGCTTCTAAGGTTTCGAAACAAACCGAAGCTACCAACGTCCATCATCAAGTATGATAATTCAAGTTGCTAGATTAACAATCCAGGGTGTATGAAACACGAGATAATAAAATCTCGAGCCCCATACTAAACTTCGTCATATGCGTGACCCCCGTGCAGATCACATCTGCATTGCCCTTTCGTCTGCGAAACATCCATCTTTCTCAACTATGGTGGAACCCAAAGAACTGTTAGCACTTCGTTGATCTGTCAATCAGCATACTCAGGAGCAGCATGAAAGGATCACGGATTGCTAGAACTTTGTGAGATTCCACCATTCCGTTAAGATCAGGACTACGCAAATTCCAGGGAAGCAACAAGAACATCGGGTTACAGATTTCATCTGCTACCCGCACAAATAATTTTCAGTAATAGATCTCATCTACTACCTACTTATATTATGCAACACCCATACATCTCCATGTATTCTAGATCGCAACCTGCATCTACGCATAGCACGGCTCTTGATGCCACTGTAGGGTAATGCAGCAGAAAACAAAAAATTTCCGACCTACGCACCAGCCCAGGACCACTATGAAGACTGCATACAAGGTTTGATCTTTTCGTTACCGACTCGTAGCGCAGCGGAAGTAGAGTCGATGACGATCGGCGGTGCAGATCCCCGCAGCTAGGATTTACAACCTCCCAACTGCGAGGATGTATACCCTCATCTGCCCCGCGGACAGCCCTCCGGGAGGTGGTCGGACAGTCCCCCGGACGGTGTCGCGGACAGCCCTTCGGGAGGACCTCCGAAGCTCTGACTGTCACTCGGACAGCCCTTCGGGAGGACCTCCAAAACTCGGACGGTCACATTGACAGCCCTTCGGGAGGCACTCTCGAACTAAGACCGAAACTACAATCTCTCTACAGAGTTGCACACATACGGTGTCATCTATCCGGCAGGGCTTCGCCGTCCAGAACTAGTTCCTGCCAGAACCCAGACAACCTTTCAGCTCTACGAAACTATTTCGCTTGGAGGGAGAGAGAGAGCTTGCAAAGCAAAGCATGTGTATGAGAGCACAAGGATGAATAAATGGCAGCCCACATCTCCTCTATTTATAGGAAAACCAAGGGGTAGGGTGGTTTTACAATAAAACCCAAAATGCACATGAATGAAGTCCTTCCACAAGGGCATAAAAGTGAAACCAAAACAAGAGGGACTCCATGAAGGAGTCCACCATGTGGCCGGCCACACCCTCATGTGGGGCCCCAAAAATGGCTCCAATCCATCCATGTCATCCCCAAGATCTTTTGGAGCAAAGCCCCAAAAGGTGGCTTTCCATAAAGTAGTCCAAAAAGCACTTTCACTATTCACGGCAACATTTTTCAGCGTCCGCTCGAACTGAAAATATTTATGTGGGCTTAGAAAAATTCTAGTACCCCACTAAAATAATTTTCAATGCGATCCGGAACAATTCCGGAATAGTGATTTTCATCTGCGAAAAGCATCTGAAGCAGTTCCGGCAGCTCTAGAACATTTCCGGTTATTCTTCCGGAAAATTCCCAGAAGTTTCCAGAATGATTCTGGCACCCTCCAAGAATTATCAGGCATGTGCCAAAACCAATTTGACTTAATGGTATCCCTTGAAACAACTTTTCAGTTTCACCGAAACTGTTCCGGTGACCTGTCTACGGAACTTTTCCACTGTCCGAAACTTTTCCGGTGTCCGAAACTTTTTGGTGATTTTCTCTCAGACTCCCTGTCTAGTATTCAACAGATAGATGACCCTTATGCATGTGACCCTATAGGTTCGGTGAAGCATAGACATGACCCGGAACCCCTTTCGATCAATGATCAACATCAGAGCCGTGGACACCCATATCGATCCCTATACCCACACGAATAAATATTCGAGTGAACCTCCAGTTGCCATGTGCTATTCCTGTTGCTACGTGATATGTTACAAATACCCGAGGCGAGACATGTTGGCATCCTCGTGGATCAACAACTTGTCCACTATGCCAATTACCTCGTTAACGGTGTTGTTCTCTTTTCTCGTTCCCGTGTTCCGGCATCCCCGTGATCAAATCACAAAGTGTCTGGCCAGACGATGATGGATACCGTAACACCGAGAGGGCCCAGAGATATCTCTCCATCATCGGAGGAGCAAATCCCAATCTTGAGCTATCAAGTTACTTCACATACTTTTCCATGAACCCGTAAGCCGCCGTAATAGCCACCCATTTACGGATGACGTTTAACAAACCCCAAAGTTCATGAAGCAAGCATGAAGAAACTCGATACTCTCATGGTCTAAGGAACTATGCAAACATTAACTTCTCTGTGTTATTAACCATTAACTTATGACGAATGTATCTCATAGCATAACATCAATTCGGGTCGATTCAACACAAATGTTCTTCTAACATTATGCCCTCAAAATTGTCGGCATAGCCATGCCCATGATCAGAAAAACAGGATCGTCATGCAATACTTGAGCCAGTCTTAGAGGCTAGACTAGGAATACATTTTACCGTTTATTATCGCACACGTGCACATGAGTTTCCCTCCAAGCCTCGTTTTATTTGTAGACTCGAGAATCATTGCAGCTATAGCATGGAACATAAACATAATTATGAACAGGGAGATAATCAAAAACATTTATTATTGCCTCTAGGGCATATCTCCTACACTTGATGCTCAACAATTAGGTAGCTTTATTCAGGTCTTCCTCTTCAACTAACGTAGGCTTCACAGAAACAAATTCCTGCGCTGCGCTACTTTCTGGTTGAACAAAGGTTCAACAACCTCATCAAGTTCTATCTTCCTCCCACTTAATTCTTTCGAGAGAAACTCTTTCTCGAGAAAGGACCCAGCTTTAGCAACAAACACTTTATGCTTGGATCTGAGATAGAAGGTTTACCCAACTGTCTTTAGGGTATTCTATGAAGATGCATTTGTCCACTTTGGGTTTGAGCTCATTAGATGAAAACCTTTTTCACATAAGTGTTGCAGCCCCAAACATTAAGAAATGACAGCTTAGGTTTCTATCAAACCATAATTCACACGGTGTCATCTCAATGGATTTAGATGGTGGCCTATCTAAAGTGAATGTAGTTGTCTCTAATGCATAACCCGAAAATTATAGTAACAAAATGATAAGAGACATCATAGCATGCACCATATCCTATAGAGCACGACTATGACGTTCGGACACACCATCACACTGTGGTGTTCCAGGTGGCGTGAGTTGTGAAACACATCTCAGATTGTCTAAAGTTGTATGCCAAACTTGTAACTCAGATATTCACCTCCATGATCATATCGCAAACATTTTTATCTTCTTGTCACGATGATCTTAAAACTTCACTCTGAATTTTCTTAAACCTTTCAAACGATTCAGACTTGTGTTTCATTAAGTAAATATACACTATATCTACTCAAATCATCAGTGAAGGTAAGAAAATAACGATATCCACCGCACACTACAAGACTCATTGGATTGCATACATCAACATGTATCATTTCCAATAAATCACTTGCCCGCTTCATCAAAACAGAAAACGGGGTCCTTAGTCATCTTGACCAAGAGGCATGGTTCGCATGTCTCAACCGATTCGAAATCGAATGAGTCCAAAGATCCATCAGCATGGAGTTTCTTCATGCGCCTTATACCAATATGACATTTAGCGGCAGTGCCACAAGTATGTGGTACTATCATTATTAACTTTGTATCTTTTTGGCATCAATGTTATGAACATGTGTATTACTACGATCAAGTTTCAACAAACCATTCTTACTGGGTGCATGACCATTGAAGGTATTATTCATGCAAATAGAATAACCATTATTCTCTAAATTAAATGAATAACCGTGTTGCAATGAACATGATCTAATCATGGTCATGCTTAATGCAAAAACACCAAATAACATTTATTTAGGTTCGTCACTAATCTCGAAGGTAGAGAGAGCGTGTGATGTTGATCACATCAACCTTGGAAATATTTCCAACACACATCGTCACCTCACACTTAGCTAGTATCCGTTTATTCCGTAGCTTTTACTTCGAGTTACTAACCTTTAGCAACCGAACCGGTATCCAATACCCAGGTGCTACTAGGAGTACTAGCAAGGTACACATCAACAACACGTATATCAAATATACTTGTGTCGACTTTGCCAGCCTTCTTATCTACCAAGTATCTAGGGTTGTTCCGCTTCAGCGACCGTTCTCCTCATAATCGAAGCACTTAGTCTCGGGTTTGGGTTAGACTTTGGGTTGCTTCACTGGAGCTGCAATTGACTTGCTATCCATGAAGTTTCCCTCCTTGCTCTTGCCCTTCTCGAAACTAGCGGTTTTGACTAACCATCAACACTTTGACGCTCCTTCCTGATTTCTACCTTCGCGGTGTCAAACATCATGATTAGCTCAGGGATCATTATTTCTATCCCTGGCGTTTTATAGTTCATCACCAAGTTCTAGTAGCTTTAGTGACAGTGACTTGGAGAACTATATCAATCACTATCTTATCTGGAAGATCAACTCCAACTCGATTCAAGCGATTGTGTCACCCAGACAATCTGAGCACATGCTCAACGATTGAGCTATTCTCTTTCATCTTACAGGCAAAGAATCTTGTTGGAGATCTCATATCTCGCAACACGGGCACGAGCCTGAGATCCTAATTTCAGCTCTTAGAACATCTCATATGTTCCATGACGTTCAAAACGTTTTGGAGCCTCAATTCTAAGCTGTAATGCATGACGCACTAAACTATCAAGTAGTTATCAAAACGTGCCTGTCAAATGTTCACAACATCTGCAAACAACGCTAGAGGGGTTGGCGCACCGAGCGGTGCATTAAGGACATAAGCCATCTATGCAGCAATGAGGACAATCCTCAGATCACGGAGCCAGTCCGCAATATTGCTACCATCATCTTTCAACTCTATTTCTCTAGGAACATATAAAATTCAAGGGAGCTACATCGTGAGCTAGTAATCTACAACACAGTTTTGCAAAGACACTACTGACTATGTTCATGATAATGAGTTCAATTAATCATATTACTTAAGAACTCCCACTCAAATTGACATCCCTCCGGTCATCCGAGTGATACATGATCCAAATTCACCAACTCAAGTCCGATCATCACGTGAGTTGAGGTGGTTACAATGGTGAACATCATCATGTTGATCATATCTGCTATATGACTCATGTTCGACCTTTCGGTCTCTTGTGTTCCGAGGCCATGTCTGTACATGCTAGGCTCGTCAAGTTTAACCCGAGTGTTCTGCATGTGCAACACTGGCTTGCACTCGTTGTATGTGAACGTAGAGTCTATCACACCCGATCATCACGTGGTGTCTCAACACGACGAACTTTCGCAATGGTGCACACTCGGGGAGAACACAATTCATCTTTAAATTTAAGTGAGGGATCACCTTATAATGCTACCGTCATCCTAAGAAAAACAAGGTGCATAAAAGGATTACCATCACATGCAAATCATAAGTGACATGATATGGCCATGAACTTGTGCTTTTGATATCCATCTTGAAAGCACCGGCATGATCTCCATCGTCACCGGCAAGACACCATGATCTCCATCATCTTGATCTCCATCAACGTGTCGCCATCGGGGTTGTCACGCTCAACATGCTTGTACTAATATTGCTACCATTTAGCGATAAAGTAAAGCATTACATAGCGCTTAATGATTGACATGCAGGTCATACAATAATTAAAGACAACCCTATGGCTCCTGTCAGTTGCTATACTCATCGACATGCAAGTCGTGATATTCTATACAACACATGATCATCTCATACATCACATATATCACATCATGTAATTGGCCATATCACATCACAACATACCCTGCAAAAACAAGTTAGACATCCTCTAATTGTTGTTGCATGTTTTACGTGGCTGCTACGGGTATCTAGCAAGAATAATTCTCATCTACGCAAAAAACCACAACGGTTATACACTAGTTGCTTTTCAACCTTCTCAAGGACCGCCTTTGTCGAATCCGATCCAACTAAAGTGAGAGAAACTGGCACCCGCAAGCCATCTATGCAACAAGTTGCGGTCGAGGGATGCGGTCTCTCGTAAGCGTACGAGTAATGTTGGTCTGGGCCGCTTCATCTCACAATACCGCTGAACCAAAATCCGACCAAGGGAGAAAACAATCTAAGCATCAACGCCCACAAACCTTTTGTGTTCTACTCGAGATCTCATCTACACATAGACCTAGCTCATGATGCCACTGTTGGGGAAAGTTGCATGGGAAACAAAAAATTTCCTATGCACATGCAAGATCTATCCATGGTGATGAGCATCTGCGAGAGGGAGAGTGGATCTACATACCCTTGTAGATCGCTAAGCGGTAAGCGTTAAGAAACGCGGTTGGTGTAGTCGAACGTCTTCGCGATCCAAATCGCCGAGCGTCCCGCGATCTCATCACGATCCGTCCCATGAACTCATCACGATCCGTCCCGCGAACTCATCAGGATCCGTTTCGTGATCTTGATCACGATCCGTCCCGCAAACTCATCATGATCCGTCCCACGAACTCGTCACGAACCATCTCGCGATCTTGATAACGGTCCTTCCGATCTAGCGCCGAACGGACGACACCTCCGCGTTCAGCACACGTGCAGCTTGTTGACGATATCCATCGTATTGATCTAGCAAGAGGAAGTGGAGAGGAAGAAGAGTTCACCAGCAGCGTGACGGCGCTCCGGCGATGGTGGTGGAGCAATTCCGGCAGGGCTTCGCCTAAGCACTGCAGAAAACCGATCTAGAGGAGAAACTATGCACTAGAGGGACGGGTAGCACGTGGCTGAAAATTCTGTGCCAAAACCCTAAAATACTCTATTATATATAGAAGGAGAGGAGGAGGAGTCTTGGATGCCACAAAGCCAGCCCTTGGGTCTACCAAAGTGGGGAGGAGAGGGGGACTCCTCCTCCAATCCTAGCAGGACTAGGATTCCTCCTTTTTTGGCCTTTTTCCACCTTTTTCCCTTTGGGCTTTTTCTCCCAGCCGCATGGGCCTTGTGTGGGACTTCCACCAGCCCACAAAAGGATGGTATTTCCTATCCCACAGCCCATGAAGCCTCTTGGGTCGAAATACCCCTCCCGGTGGTCTCGCGGTACACTACCGGCACTCCCGGTACATTACCGATTAGCCCGAAACTTTTCCGGCAACCAAAATGGGACTTCCTATATATCAATATTTACCTCCGGACCATTCTGGAGCTCCTCGTGACGTTCGGGATCTCATCCGGGACTCCGAACCACCTTCGGTCACCACCATACATAACTCTATACTACCGAAATGTCACCGAACCTTAAGTGTGCAGACCCTGCGGGTTCGAGAACTATGTAGACATGACCGAGACACCTCTACGGTCAATAACCAATACCGAGCCCTGGATGACCATATTGGTTCCTACATATTCTACGAAGATCTTTATCGGTCGAACCTCTATGTCAAGGATTCAGTCAATCCCGTATAATGTTCCCTTTGTTCTTCGGTATGTTACTTGCCCGAGATTCGATCGTCGGTATCTCCATACCTAGTTCAACCTCGTTACCAACAAGTCGCTTTACTCGTTTCGTAATACAAGATCCCGTGGCTAAAATTTAGTCACATTGCTTGTAAGGCTTGTTGTGATGTTGTATTACCGAGTGGGCCCTGAGATACCTCTCCGTCAAACGGAGTAACAAATTCCAGTTTTGATCCATGCCAACCCAACAGACACCCTCGGAGATACCTGTAGAGCACCTTTATAGTCACCCAGTTACGTTGCGACGTTTGATACACATAAGGCACTCCTCCGATGTCGGTGAGTTGCATGATCTCATGGTCATAGGAACATATACTTGACATGCAGAAAACAGTAGCAATAAACTGACACGATCATATGCTACGTTTGTAGTTTGGGTCTTGTCCATCACATCATTCTCCTAATGATGTGATCCTGTTATCAAATGACATCTCATGTCCATGGCTAGGAAACCTTAACCATGTTTTGATCAACGAGCTAGTCTACTAGAGGCATACTAGGGACATGGTGTTGTCTATGTATCCACACATGTATTTGAGTCTCCGATCAATACTATTATAGCATGGATAATAAATGATTATCATGAACATGGAAATATGATAATAACTAATTTATCATTGCCTCTAGGGCATATTTCCAACAGCGGGAGGCGAAGCCCCACGCGGTACGGATCAGGGTTGACCTTGGACACCCGTGTTATATATACCTCTTGTAAGCCACCGCACGGGATAAGTTGATCAGTTGTGAATCCCCGACGTTTGTAACCTCTCCTGATCATAGTGAAGTTTGGCTGGCTGGCGCCCGTGGTTTTCCCCCCTTCGTTGGAGGGGTTTTGCACGTTAAAATCTCGTGTCCCTTTGCTTGATTTCGTTCTTCATCGTATCAATTACGTGTCGTATCTATAACAACAAGACATAGGGGCGCCCCACGACACAGGTCAGCACCCAGTGAGCATTATGACCTGCCCATGACGCTAAGGCATATCTGATTCCATCGAGGAATGACGACACATGTTTGTCTGAAGTGAACCGGTGAGTGATGTATGATACACATCGTAGTCACAAACTTCCCCAAGGCATTCGACATTTTCATCAAGTCTGGTAGTCTGCTTTTTTTAATGTCCATAAAAAGCACGGTTCAAGCCGATATGATAGTGCATTGCATACCCACGGTCTACCTAAAACACACACAAAAAAGCGAAAAGCAAAGGTTACACTGATGAAAAAAGGAGAAGATCAAAGAAAAAGGTTGTAAAGAAAATAAGAGAAAAGAAAGGGTGTCATGTCTGTCCCTACGAGTGATTGGATTGGAGTGTCATACTTTGCACGTTTTGATGCATGTATATTGTGCATTGCGCTGCACCTAGACCTGGCCAAACGGGTCGGCCGGAGCAGCCCGGCCCGGCCTTGCCGTAAACCGGCCTGGCCTGGCCCGGCCCGCCCAGGCATGTTTAGTAAACGGTCCATGCCATGCCAGCCCGTGGGCTGCACCTTCAGGCCCAGGCACGCCCTGATTACTAAACGGGTCGGCCCGTTGGCCCGTTTAGCACGCTGGGTAAAAAAAAAAGCCTATTAGGCTCATTTTAGGACTTATTGGGTTATATCTAAGTATATATATATATTAAAAAAATCTGAAAATTCATATAAAAATAAACGGCCCGTGCCGTGCCAGTCTGCTGTCCAGCCTCCAGGTACATGCATGGCCTGAGGCGTGCCGTGTCCGACCTGTTTACGGTCGTGCCATGCCCGGCCCATGACGGGCCGTGCCGGCGTGCTCACGGGCTGAGCTGTTTAGCCCGACCCGTTTGGCCAGCTATAGCTGCACCGTGTAGATTTGGGACCAGAAAGCATTCCCACACACAACTTTGTTCCTAACATTCTCTATCCTTCTTTATCTTGGCACACTTTTCTCTTTTCGCAACATTCCTCGCCCATCCAAAGGCTGCAGAAACGGCCTCGAATTAGAAGGCAAGCTTATTCACAAAAAGGAAAAAATAATTATAGAAGACATGCTATTCCTACTAGCTATAACTACTACTCTACGTACTGTCATTAAACACACTCCGTAGCACACACTAGCATAAAAACAAGTACAATAAGGTGACATAAGCAGGCTATAAGGACTGGAATATTATATCTTTGTTTAGTTGGAGGAGAGGAAATAGAAGTGGGCTCTTGGTGAGTAGTCAGCTGCAGCACGTGACCCAAGACACTTTGTGAGGTTGTAATGTGGGCCAACTACAAATGAAGTAGTATATATTTAAATCTTAATACTGTATATGCTGGCTATTAGGTTGGATCTATATGACATGGCAATTTTTTATAGCCGATTGTTGCATATATTATTAACCTTGCTCTAGAATCAGCATGGATGCGGTCGGCGGATCGCTGGAGATCGGTCTGACTTCGAAACATGATTGACACTTTGTTGTTGTCCACGAGTACAAGTGTGCGATTACATATGGAACATGTGTTGATGCCTCCGTCCGTGTCTGATGAATCAGGTCAGCTGGGGTAAACAAATAATTGAGCAGTACACGTGCAGGAGCCCTTGAATAAGAAATGAACAAAAGGCATAACTGAATCCACACAACTTAGCCCTTCACGACCCTCCATGGCCCTGATCAGCACCTGAGCGCTAGGGGGTAAAGCTGTTGCTAACTCGCCTTGATTTTACCAAGCGGAGGTGTTGAAATTGAGAGATTAAATACGCGTGTCGACGTCGTCGCGTTTAGAAGAAGTTGCAAGTTCCAGAGTATGCAGGTAGGCTTCGGGAACTAGAGTTGACAGCTTCTCTATGTAGTTTGGGTTCCTTTTGGACGTCACGGTGGATGCGTAGGGCACCAACCGGGATGCACAGTTTGTCGGAGAAGCTTATCGTTTCAGACGTAATCAGGAGGTCTCTAGTGTAAGCTTTATCTAGGTTCGTAGCTAGGCCTAAATGAAGGAGAAATTGCCGGATAACGCACTACGAATCAGGAACAACGAAAGGAGTCAGTGGATGCCAAGTGTCAGAGTTGAATCAAACTGTCATTGACTATGTGAGTGGTTTGGACCCAAATAATTTCATCATGGCATCGGGAGTCGCCCATGATCTCTGGTCGGGCTTCTCTCAAGCTCACACGTACGCAAAGATCCTATTCTCCAATCTCCAGTACATGTTTTCTTTTCCTAATGCAAGCCCGATTTAATTCAAAAATATTGTATTATATGATCAGAATAACCTTTCAATTTCATAATTCTATGTCAGAAAACACATTTTACAATATGTTATTTAGCATTAACTTTGAAAAAGCACACCATCGGCGTTATTTTTATGAACATCATGCACCATTTCAGATTTCAACGAGGGACGAAGCGACACATATCGCTCAGATTATGAATCATACATTTTTTTGGTATTTGTGTCTACGTGTGTACCATTTAAAAAATTAGGGTTTGATTCTTGATTTTTTGTCAAAAGAGACCACCTGCGCAATTGAATTGACAGAAAAGACCCCCTCTAAGACGATTTGACAAAAAGGACCCCCTCGGCCGTGGCGGCAGGCGTGCCAGGCGACACGTGGCACCTGCCGCCACGGTGCAAGGCGGCAGCCCATGCCGCCACTACGTCAGGCGGCAGGCTGCCTAGAACGGGATCGGCTGGCGCGACGGAACGCGCTGGCGCTATGGGCCCCTGCCGCCCGAGGGGCTGGCGGCAGAACTGTAGCAGCCGGGCCCGGCCGCCTTAGGGGCTGGCGGCAGGTCCCCATGCATTTACGTACTCGCCAGCGCCAACGATGTAGCTACAAGCACCATTTAAGCAGGCAGTTGTACCTTGCTACTGCATTATACGTGTACGTCACTAATAGAAAACGACTCATTTGTCCCGGTTTCAGAGACCCATTTGTCCCGGTTCTGGAACCGCAACTAACGGGTCGAGACTAAAGCCCTAAACCTTTAGTTCCGGTTCGCTTACGAACCGGGACCAAAAGGGTTCCACGTGGCCGCTACGGGAGCCCAGACAGGAGGACCTTTAGTCCCGGTTTGTAACACCAACCGGGACCAAAAGGCATCCACGCGTCAGCATCTGGCAGGAGCTGGGTTTTTTTGAAAGGGGGTAGGGATTTTTGAAGGGTTAATTTGGGGGTTTCATATTATGTTAGCTAGCTAATAGAGAGAAGTGAACTTTCTTTTTCTGTGCTTGGTCGACGCTAGCTAATATAGAGAACTCGACGCTAGCTAGTAAGCAAATGACGGAAAACCATTAATTATACAAGATCTAACAGCTCATCATCATCTTAAGCATACAAAGTTAAAGTCTTATAAAACAAAACAAAAAATATAAAATGACATAGTCCTCCCTTATAGGACCTACTCCTCCCTCTTAGGTAAAATGGCATAAAAAAGAATCACACCAATGTCTCCATGATGAAGCAAAGAGATCCAACGGTCTCCAACTTGTGGCTTGCGATCCTTCTTTATTTATCCCCATGCTTCAATTTGGAGCCTTGTTGGTGGTTTGCGCTCAGTCGAGTATGCAAAAGATAACTCGGGATGGAAGGGGCTTTTTATTGTCATATTACGTTCGGGTTGCATCAACGGTGGCACAACTTCATTTGGGAATTTCTGTTGAAAAACATAATAGTAGCCTAGTTAGCAATGTAATCAATACCATCTACGCAACAGTACTAGTGTACTTCATTAGCAACTCTTACCAAGATATTTCGGCGAATGTCATCCGCCCTCAACCTATGCACTAGTATCTTGTACAATGTATAATTTGAGCAAGTTCCCAAATTATACGAAAAGATGTCTCTACCAGCTATGACACCAATAACAAAGCAGATAAGATCATCCTTCTCCTCCCAAGTTAGATGTGATCCATAAGTGTAGTGTGTCATGTCGATTATGTTCTGTATTTTACTCGAATAAACGAAATAAGCTGTAAATTAAAAATTAACAAATTTAGTACGCATGAACACCTAATATTTATATATATATATATATAATGCAAATTACTTGACAAATATGCATGGTTGACAAACTCACATGGAGGTAAAACAGGATACATATCGACATCCATCCAAATGTCGATGTTTCCTTCAATATGATCTTCGGGATCGAAGGTTATTTCCATATCTTCCTGAAATCCATATGCCTTGCAAAGAGCTTTCCAATTTGAGCACCCCATTTCTGTATTATTAGGTGCATTCATTACTTCCACAAGAAATGTGTGACCATGTTTAGTCCTTAGGTTGGCTGTCCTCGTCTCAAAACTCTCGTGCTCTTCAAAACCGAGCCTCTCCAAGAAATACTGTCTTGCATGACAGGGGACGAACTAGTCGAATTGTATAAAATAGAAATTACGCGTTCAAGGAAAGTAACAGAAGTCATGCTTAATTACGAAAAAATAGTTGTCATCGTTGCGTACCGTAGAAATATCAAAGTCCTCATAAAGCTTCATGGTGAAGAACCTGCCGTCTCGCAGCCCAGTCTGGTCACAAAGACCTTTATCTTCACCACAAAATTCACACGCTTGGATCCCATCGTCGTCTGATGATGACGACATTTCCTGTGTTCATAATTCAAGAATTACGGCACGTGCTCATAGTTGAAACATTTAAAATGGATCGAAGGAAACTACGAGAAAACTGATCAACACACAGATCATTATTACTCAATATGCAACGGCTTGACTTTAGATTTGTCGAGTCTTTCCTTCCTAAACTCTCATCTCACGTATATGGTGGGCACTCCCTCTGATATTGCGACCGTCGGTGATGGTGGGTCCTCCATTCATCCCCGAGTGCATTACACCAAAATGTCTAGCACATGGGAACAAAGGAGAAGCGACCCCCACGACAACAGTCGGGATTCTTACTCTCTCATATATATATACATATGGTGGACACTCTCCCTCACTGAAAGACACACAATGAGCCGAAACAGACCTAAAGTCAACCCGTTTTATATATCGAGCAATGACAAAGAAAAAATACTGAAATGACTTGCAAATCACAAATATCATTTATAATGAACTTGAATATAATATCACTAATACATCATCCCGAATAATCCAGTTCAAGAATTACGACACGCTTTGGATCTTAATTAATGCGTGTGTGACTTTTGGTCTGTCGAGGCTTTCCTTAAATAACTCTCATATCTCATGGTGTGTTGGTGCGCACTCTCTCACATTGATACAGTGGTGTATATATGTTGGTGGACACTCTCTCACAGTAATAGTTCGACCGTCCGTGATGGACGCCTCCCCTCTTCTCTTCTTGCGCAATATATCGACGAGTATATCGCGAGGAAGAGAAGAAAAAGGAAGCGCCCCCCACGACAACAGTCGGGATTCCTTCCTCCATCAAGAACACACATGAAAGTCACACAAGGAGCAACAACAGCGAAAGTCACACACGCATTATACCGATAAAATATCACTAATACATTAATATTTATAATGACCTCGAATATAATATCACTAATACAGATCGAATATCCTAGAATCCAAAATGGAGGACGGTGAACTCGGTTCACTAGCGGTCTCTGAGTCGCCGGCGGTGTACACCCAAAGATAAGGAACCATCACGGGATCATAAATCAAGTGAGATCCCTAAAGGTATTGTCAAACCGGGCATCCAACGCCGCCATGTAGCGATGGACGTGCTTGTCCTCCTTCCTGACATGCCGACGTACCACCTCCACGGGTGCCGGCTCCCTCCGCATCGAAAGTGGCCCGCGTGACCGCCATCACAGAAGGTCCGGGTCGACGACGATACCTGCATTCCTCACCAACCTCCGAGCCCGGGAAGGTAGCACCTCCCAGTGCCATCCCGACGGAGCCCAGTCCCGGACATGGCGCCTATCAAGCAGGCTCTCGCGGACTACTCGATGACGAGGATGCGGGCCAGGCATCGTCGACTAATTTTTCATAAAACCCAAAATCAACATACACATACTAATCTAACATAAACATACTAATCTACTTTAAAAAAAGCATAAACATACTAATCTAACATACACATACTAATCTAGTTAACATAAACATACTAATCTACTTTCAAAAAAAGCATAAACATACTAATCTAACATACACATACTAATCTAGCTAACATAAACATACTAATCTAACATGCATACACATACTAAAAAAGCATAGAAATCAACATATATTAAAAAAAATTGCAACGAGTCGGGGCGGCGGTGGCTCACAGCAGGGGCGGCGACGGGGTGGGGTGGCGACGGGGGCGACAGGGGAGGCGACGGAGGAGGGGCGGCGACGGGAACAGGGCGGCGACGGGAGCGGGGCGGCGACAGGGGAGGCGACGGGGGCGGCAGGGGAGGCGACGGGGGCGGCGACGAGGATGACGGGGGAGGCGACGGCGGAGGCGGGGGCGGCGGGGGCGGCGACGGGGGCGGCGGGGAAGGCGATGGGGCGGCGACGGGGGCGACGACGGGGACTGGAACGACGACGGCGACGGCGGGCTCGGGGCGGCGACGAGGGCGAAGTGGAATGAAAACTGCGAATTTTGCTAAGTGCTTGTCATATAGAAGGAGCATTGGTCCCAGTTGGTGGCCCCAACCGGGACCAATGCCCCCCTTTAGTCCCGGTTTGTCGCACCAACCGGGACCAAAGCCCTATTTTTCGCCGCCCAAAGGGCGGGAAACAGGGACCAAAGCCCTGTTTTCAGCAGCCCAAAGGGCGGGAAACATGCCCTTTGGTCCCGGTTGGTAGCACCAACTGGGACAAAAGGGGGGCATTGGTCCCGGTTGGTGGCCCCAACCGGGACCACTTGTCCCTTTTCGTCGGTCGGCGGGGAAGCAGCAGATGTTTAGTCCCACCTCGCTAGTCGAGGGGAGACAACACCTGTTTATAAGCCCCGATGCGCTTGACCTATCAAGCTCCTCTCATAGTGAAAATAGATGCCCTTATATACTAAATTTGACCTAAATTCAAAATGCTGGATAGGTGCCAAACTAGCACTTTGAATTTAGGTTGAATTTCTGTGCAAGCGCATCTATTTTCACTTTTGCTATTTTTATGTTATTTCTTTGTTATTTTTCTTGTTATTTAATATTACTTTGTTTTTAACATTATATTCAATTTGGTAATTTTTAGGTTTTACATAATAAGCCCTGCCGCGCCTGTTACGTTGAGCTCCTTTGATAGTGATAATAGATGCACTTATACTTAAATTCAACCTAAATTCAAAATGCTAGTTAGGCGCCTAACTACCATTTGAAATTTAGGCTGAATTTGAGTGTAAGTGCATCTATTTTCACTTTATGCTATTTTTATGTTATTTCTTTGCATATTAAAAGCTATCGGGGTTTCGCACGGAAACTCATCGGTTAGAAAAAGGCATTTTAGTTTCTTGAACTTATTTGAACTCCAGGCTTTTCATTTGTTCAAAATGCACCATTCAAAACTACATCATCAATTTTCAACCATTTCTGACTTCATTTGGTATTTTTCATGCATTTACTGATTTTTTTGAGCTAAATGGCCTTGAAATTGAAAAGCACTACAAATGAACTCTGAAAAGGTTGAAAGTTGGCATGGTATCATTATTTCACCTACATAGCATGTGCTAAAAAGTTGAGAGGATTACGGCAAAAGCTGGATGCACTTCGTGTACAAAACGAACAGTCTCTTTCGAAGTATCGGGGTTTCACGCGGAAACTCCTCGGTTACAGAAGGCATTTCATTTTCTTGCACTTATTTGAACTCTAGGCTTTTCGTGTGTTCAAAATGCACCATTCAAAGCCACATCATCAATTTTCAACCCTTTCTGACTTCATTTGGTATTTTTCATGCATTTACTGATTTTTTTGAGCTAAATGACCTTGAAATTGAAAAGCAGTACAAATGAACTCTGAAAAGGTTGAAAGTTGGCATGGTATCATAATTTCACCAACATAGCATGTGCTAAAAAGTTGAGAAGGTTACGACAAAAGATGGATGCACTTCGTGTACAAAACGGACAGTCTCTTTCGAAGTATCGGGGTTTCAAACGAAAACTCATCGGTTACAGAAGGCATTTCATTTTCTTGAACTTATTTGAACTCTAGGCTTTTCGTGTGTTCAAAATGCACCATTCAAAGCCACATCATCAATTTCAACCCTTTCTGACTTCATTTGGTATTTTTCATGCATTTACTGATTTTTTGAGCTAAATGACCCTGAAATTGAAAAACACTTCAAATGAAGTCTGAAAAGGTTGAAAGTTGGCATGGTGTGTGCGTGCTTGTTGCCAACGATGACAACCCACTTTTTTGTTGTATATTGTTCTCGGCCACAATCGGAATTTAAGAAAAACCTGAATTGAAAAGCACTACAAATATATAATAGCTAGAGAGATATGTAATATATAATAGTTCAGATATCCATTATAGAAAGTACTCGTCCAAGAGAACACTACTATCTAGTCTGAATCAGAAGAATATCCGCCCCATGGTGGTGGTGGTGCGAGGTGACGCTGCCCATAGTTCACGGTTCGAATCTTGCGGTACAACGCATGCAACATATGCATCTTTTGTTGCATACTCAATGTTCATAGGCTGAAGTGGGGTCCTCTCCCACTCTTTGTGCCGCGCCGGGGGAAATTTGGTCTTCATATCTCGATAATAGTCGTCGATCATGGCGATTACCATAGAAGCCATCGAAGTTCTCTGATACTGAAGCCTGAATATGTCTTGGATATCAATAAGGCAGCCAACTGGTATCTCAATACCGAAGCTGCGCCTCATCTTCAGCTTGTCATTCCTTACATCAACGCTAGCAAAAATGTATGCCGCTGCGTAGGAAGTCCATGAGTGCTGGGCAGTGCTTGTCACTACTGCAACATCAACAAATTAAAATAAAACAAATGTTAAATACTGCTGCAACAAGTATATTTTGGCAGAATAATAATATGCAACTATATAAAGGAAAATTATTTCGCAGAGGAAGACGCAAAGTTTTTTCTCTCAGGCTCATTTGAGCCCGGTGAACAGTAATTAATATCATAAAAAAATCAAAAACTATTTCACTACAACTTAGAGAAATTGATCTTTGCCATAGGATTCAAAATAGAACATATATATTGCTATATCCTATATATATGCAATTTTCATATCCTATGAATTGATGAAAAAACCCTAAATTAACTATATGACATATATGTTCTCCCACGTTTTGCAACTAGGAAAATTGTCATTCACTACAAACTTAAAAAGAAATATTGATCTTTACAATAGGATTTAAAATGCAACATATTTCTATCCTATGCAATTTTCATAATAATCTATAAATTATTAATTGATCAAAGAAAACCGTCAAAACTCACCTTGCCCATTGGAAGATCATCACATGTTTCTTGAAACATAGCTGGATGATGGCAACATCTTCTTGCTTGGCCGTGTACTCGAGATCAAGCCCTATGAACTTGTCTTTCTCATCCACCACTTCAAGCCATTTCTGCAAAAGGGAAAGAAAATGCGGCACCATGGCGCTGTCGTTTGTGTAGACGACATCGAGATTGGTCGTGCCATGTGCGAGCACCTCCCCGTAGCGAGTGATTGGATTCATGGTGGAAGATATGGGTAAGAAGAGAGGAGAATGGAGGAGAAGAAGAGAGGAGAATGGAGGAGAAAAAGATAGGAGAAGAAGAGAAATGGGCGAAGTTACTGTAGCCCTCGCCGCGGAAGTTGCCTCTTTTTCGGAGCGCGAAACGTCGTGGGAAGCGAACCGTTTGAACCTTTAGTCCCAGTTTGAGCCACCAACCGGGACTAAAGGGGCTCGCACCAGGCGAACGGTTACCCCCTTTGGTCCCGGTTCTAGCCACGAACCGGGACCAATGATTGTGGGCCAGGAGCGAGACACATTGGTCCCGGTTCGTGTATGGAACCGAGACCAAAGATGTCCTATGAATCGGGACCAATGCCCTACGTGGCCCGCCCGGTCCTCTGGCCTCCCGAACCGGGACTGTTGCTTCCATTATTCCTGGTTCATGACTGAACCGGGACAAATGGGCTGGCCGGCCCGAACCGATGCCGTGTTCTCTACTAATGCATGCTTCCATTTCCATATATGTAATATGTACTTGCATGCCAACGGGTGGCCGGTTATACATGGAGTACTTAGTACTTGCATGTTCGCACGTACGTAGCAGTGCTGAATTAGCTATAGTTGATTATATATCGCAGTACTGAACGGACGTTTGCACGCATGCGTAGTGGGCAACAGCAAATGAACAGACCTGCCGCCAGCCCTTGAGGCGGCCGGGACCGGCTGCTACCGTCCTGCTGCCAGCCCCTCAGGCGGCAGGGGCCCACAACGCCAGCCCGTTCCGTCGCGCCAGCCGATTCCCGTTCCATGCAGCCTGCCGCCTGCCGTAGTGGCGGCAGGGGCTGCCGCCTCGCACCGTGGCGGCAGGTGCCACGTGTCGTCTGGCGCGCGTGCCGCCAAGGCCGAGGGGGTCCTTTTTGTCGAATCGTCTCAGACAGGGTCTTTTCTAACAATTCGATTGCGCAGGTGGTCTCTTTCGACAAAAAATCTTCATTCTTACTCTTTTTTTAGATAGAGTTGAATCACCGCTGTGTCTTGCCTGTAGCAAGACACAAGCTCGTCTCGCCTCAAGGACGCCCTAACTGGACCATTCCATAATCGAGTGACTACACATAGAACAACGTTTTATTTTATTTTTTCTTCTTGTTTATATTTCGGAAAATATAAATATTTATATTTGAAAATGTAATGAACTTAATGTTTTGTTAAAGCAGTGTCAATTATTTGTTAGTGTACTTTTGAATATGCAATTTTCGTTAGTGCAATTAAAAATGTTGATAGCATTTAAAAAGTGTCGTGACAGTAAAAATATATTCAAGTGGTTAAAAAATGCATGTGATATTTTTTAAACAATCGTGACAGTAGGAGATTTTCATGCGTTTAAAAACAACTCATGTGATATTTCTCAGAAATGATATAAAAAATAAAAAATATTTGATTACGGAAAAAAAGATTTCGTAAATTCAACGAAATGCGTGCTATAATTTAAAAACTGTTCATGTGTTTCAGAATTACATTCGGGATATTTTGAAAATGTATATACAGTGTACAACAATGTTGAATATCCAAAATGTGTGTGTGTGTGTGTAAGAATCACGATCTGGTGTGTGCGCGCGTGTGTGTGCGTGTGTCTGTGCGTGTAAGAATCACGATCCGTTGAGTGTTAGTGGAATGAAGGTTATGAGAAAATATTCTCCGAATAGTTTCAGGAACATAAGAAATAGTTTTCTGAGAAGCCAGATTTTGTGGTGACCGGAAGAGTTTTGAAGAATAACGGGAAATGATATATAGGTGGAAATTGTTTTCGAGCAGACTTAAATAATGATCTAGGAGTCCCTAGAATTTATTTACAATCAATGGGCTAAAGAAAATATTAATTGGCATATTAGTGGAGAACTAATGGGCCTTGAAGGCCAGGATTTTTCTTAAATAGTATTTTTTATAACAAAATCGGATAATGTATGTTCTAAATTAAAAAAATACAAACTATGATCCAACATGCCTTGCTGTGGCTGAAGAGCCACTCTTCGGTCTTACGTTGGCTGAAGTGGACTTTTTGCTTTACTGCTGGCCGAAGAGGTGTGCATACGAGCCGAAAAGTGGTTGTCGGTGGCCCGTGGACGGAAGAGATTAACTTCGGCCACGCCTCGACCCAAAAGGTTGTCTTCGGCCTACTAGCGACCGAAGAGTGGTCCTCGGCCAATCCGTGACCGAAAAGTTTTGGGATAAGGCCTAGCTTCTTCTTCCTCCAGTCAGTTCTTTCTATGTGCATTCTCTCTCCTTTCTCTTGCAATTTTCTGGTGATCTCCTCCGTTTTCCAGCCAATCTTGCAGCCATACTGTTGAAATAGTAGAGCATATCTGTCCCTGGCGACCTAGGGTCCGATCTATCCATGGGGTAGATTTTTTTTTGGAAGAATCGAACATAGGTGAGGAGGAGCCATGGTGGGGTGGAGGTGCGGCTGGGAGGAAGTCCTGGTGGGGAGGAGGTGCGGCTTGGGGGTTGAGGGGGGACTGGTGGTGATGTACCTTGGTGATAGGTAGCCGGAGTCCAACTTTCGGGAGCCATGGGGGAGGCGCTGGGGGTGTCCAGTAGTGCAAGAACTCTGGCAGGTGGCCGGTGCCACTGAGTGAAAGAGAGAAGTAAGGTAGAGGACCCACGCATTGAAGGTATAATCATGTCGTCGTATATTTTCTCGAATTATTCTTCTCTGCACATATTAGATTTTAGTGTTTAGTCAGTGTAGATAATCATGTCGTCGTATATTTTCTTGAATTATTCTTTTCTACACATATTAGATTTTAGTGTTTAGTCAGTGTAGATTTGTCGTATTGCGTACTTGTAGTGTTAATTTTTGTGTGGTGGTATTTTAGTGCTTAGTTAGTGAAGCGGGGATTATTTTCCATTGTGCTTGATGAACAGATAAAAATATCTCACAGGTGAAAATGCCTGAATCGGTTAATTTGACTATTTACTATGGACTAGTAATGTTCAATATAGTGAGTTGGGGTTGATCTTAATAAGTATAAAAACGTGTGATGACACTTCCACGCCCAGAAAGACTAGACATTAGACAGTCGAAGTACTGGTTGAATACTAGTTTTGAGTTGGATCCTGAAGTCTGTTCCGCCAGTATTCATGCATTATCGACCAAATGCTATAAAAATGTAAGGTGGGAGTTGATGCTTATAGATAGGAGCTAGAAGTGATTGTCCCTATTAAAGCGTTGCAGAGACCAAAAAATACACCCGTACACCCTTGTGCGATCTATCGCAAAGGAGGAGAATTCCATTGCAGTCGATGGGTGGGTGTGGGGTATGAACCCAGCCAGGGTAGTCAAGCTACTAGCGAGATTGATCTATCCAGTTCACGACCAATAGATATGGATGTTAGCCATCCCAGAGAAGAGTTAGATTATGTGGCACAAAATTTTCATGATAATGATGCAGGACAGCGTAGTTAGTCAACATTATTTGTGGGTAGTGCTTTTGTCGATGGGGATGAGGTAGGGGTGGAAATGCAAAGAGTGATGAAGGAGGAGGACGAGGATGTATTGGTGTAGGATCTAGATTCGGATTATCCTGAGGAGGATGTCAAGGTGCTGAATCTTGCTTCCTTGGATCAAGACATATCGATCGGCCTTACAGTCAACGAAGGCCATGAGACTCCATGGCATTATCATCTGAACCAAGTTCATAATGGGATATGTATGACACAAAGAAAAAGTTGAACTATGCGGTGACCAAGTGGGCCATGTGTACCCAGTGGGTTTTCCGGACACACATATCAAGTCCAACAAACTATACTATGAAATGTGTTGAAACTTGTTGTCCTGGGAAAGTCCACGGGCACGTGCCGAAGTGGAACATCCGTTGGGTTGTCACTGATGTTGTCCCACATAATTATGTGAGAAAAAACCTTCTCGTGAATCATCAAAATCCAAGTTCAACTCTCATTGCACAACTCATGTATATTGAGATAGTGGAGAAAAAGACGTGAAAGCAAAACATATCCAGACAGCAGTGAAGGTCAGATGGAAGTATGATATTCCTTACGGGAAGAGCTGGAGGGCTAAGTAGAAGGCTATGGAGTCAAGGTTTGGTACATTCATAGACTCGGAAATCCGGCCGACGTGTGAGTATACATGCAACAAACCTAAGCTGTTGCAATTGCCTTGCCCACATGTGTTGCCTGCGTGTGGCCAGATTCAGTTGGATGTCATCTCCTTCGTGTCCCCATACTACTTAAAAGAGCCATTACTCAACACCCGGACTGGTGAGATGAACGGGTATAAACCTTTTTGGGAGGGAGGACCTAGCACGGGCCTACATGCCTGCTATCGGCGACCTGCCTACTTTGGGATCTGTTCGGTCTCGGAGAGAGGTACTTCTCTATTACATAACAATTCATTCGATTATTTCTTTTCATGTACTAATGTTCATTTGTTTTCATTTACACACATAGTTTGTGCATACCCAATGAGGGCTTGCTACCCGTCCTTCACAGCGTAGTATGATAGTTTGCACGAGGATCAACTTATCTGGGATCCATAATCGAATCAGGCCAAATTATCCAGGTACCCATTTGGGATATCTGGATTGTGCACTAGCGATCGGCACTACTTGATGACCAAGGTCTATGCGGTGTTCGACATGACGGTTGAGGAGATGGCTCTTCATAGGGTGATGAGAAAGTTTGGTCTATGTCAAGAGCCTGAGATTCCAATCATTCCTCACATACCAGCACACGTGGACAAGTAAGTAATTCTAGTTTAGTTCTCAACACTGCATTTCGAATATAGCTGACCTTTTAACACATGTTCCAATTTCAGGTATAGCCGTGTAGGAGGAAACAAGTCTATGGTTGTTTGGCTTTGAGCATTGGCCCTTACATTCAGACATGGACTACCGCGCCGATAAATATCTGGTATGAGGTTTGGCCATTTGATTGGGAGAAGTTCGGGTTGTATCTGCAACATTAACGACATACAACGAGGATCTACTTGGTTCCGTCAGCTGCTCCTGATCAGATGTAAGCCCCTCTCACCAGTGATATGATGTACCCAACATCCTCTATTGTGAGAACCAGACACCACCCGGTACGTACCATCTAACTCATATGTGTACATCTGTCATAACCTGAACATATACAATTGGTTAACTCTTCATCTATAGAGTGACTTGACAGTCGAGGTGCGAGAGAAGGTTTCTTCTTTAATGCGTCAGGTTGAGAGAAGGGATACTATCCCACAACAAGAGCACCTCTCATGGTTGAGGCAATTTGATTAGAAGCTACAAGGGATTTACATAACTATTAATGTATATGATCTTCGAATGTTGTAGTTCCTTGTCCAGCACATTGTCGGTCACGCCCCTCTATGCATCGTACAGAACCACGACGAATGGCTTCACCCCCGCGTCAAACTTATTGCCCACCACCTCCTTCACAACCAGAGGGAGCTCGTCCTGGCATCAACAAATGGGACCAGGTAACACTACTTTGTACATCCTTTTTAGGATTGTAGGTTCGCAATGCGAATTTATATGTGCAACTCTACTACAGTCAGGAACCAGATGCCACAGTTCATGCCTTCAGTGCAGTCACCGATGTTTAGTGGTGCTTGTTCATTTTTAGAGGGCTAAGACGATGATGATGACCAAGCAGCACACACTTATGACTCCCCTCATATAGTGTTTCAGACTCCACTACCGCTACCCACGCATGGGAGACAGACAGTGGCAGACGAGGCTATGTACGGCCATGGTTATCGTGAGCCTTGTCCACCGAGTCAGCGTTTGTCGCCTTTCGGTCCTCGTCGAGGAAGCCACAGCTTCGTCGTCATCCACTAGTAGAAAACAGACCTTTCGTCCCGAGCTTTAGTCCCGGTCTGGTCACGAACCGGTACTAAAGATGGTATTAGTCCCGGTTCGTGCCGGCTATAACGGCTAGGAGCAGGGCAACCTTTAGTACCGGCTCGTGAGGGACCTTTAGTACCGGTTCATCTCACGAGCCGGTACTAAAGGGGGCGTGGCAGGGTTTTGGTCAGACATGGGCCCCGCTTGCACCTTTAGTACCGGCTGGTGTCACCAGCCGGTACTAAAGACTTCCTACATATACATCCGCCCACAGCCGATCGAAAGAGCTCTGTTTTCTCCCCTGTTCTTCTTCTTGCTCGAAGCTCATCCTCCATTTTGCCAACGATTTGTCAAGATTTAAAGGCACCCCATCCATCCAAGTGTTCATAAAGGTTAGCAACTTTGCTCCTTCATCTCTTGCTAGATTAGCTTGTGGTATGCTCAAAGATATGTGATATGTGATTTGTGGGAGTTTATTTGATTTATATCCAATTTGAGCTCAAATTAACTTGTTAGGTTGCATATGTGTAGGTGTGGTTTATTTCGTGTGCCTTCCCATGTTCTTCTTCTTGCTCGAAGCTCATCCTCCATTTTGCCAAGGATTTGTCAAGATTTAAAGGCACCTCATCTATCTAAGTGTTCATAAAGTTTAGCAACTTTGCTCCTTCATCTCTTGCTAGATTAGCTTGTGGTATGCTCAAAGATATGTGATATGTGATTTGTGGGAGTTTATTTGATTTATATCCAATGTGAGCTCAAATTAACTTGTTAGGTTGCATATGTGTAGGTGTGGTTTATTTCGTGTGCCTTCCCACCATCCCCGGCCGTCCTAACCACCGTCCATCGTCCGTACCGTCTCGTCGCGGCACCGGCCACCTTGGTGAGCCTCTTGTTCTTCTTAAAATCTTTTCAAAAAAATTACTTGTATGATTTAGATAGTTGCGTGTACGATTTACTTACTTGTATTATTGTTAGTTATTCTATAGTGTAATGGTTATGGTATCTGCCCACGTCGGCCCTCGTCTAGTCCATGATTCAGATGTGGTATGCCGTTAATTATCTTTTATAACTATTTCACACATCATCTAATGTCTATGACAATTCATTATGCCACCAAATTGACGTAGATATTTTTATCTATAGGAAGTAGTTGAACCAGAAATTCCAACCGACTATGCAATTCTGCTTGAGAAATTAACACAAGCTGAAAAAGAAATTGATCATTTGAAAGAAAAAAGAAAAGAACTGAAGATGAGAAGATGGGATTGGAGTTGCATGTTGCCGATATCGTCGATGATCACAAGAACAAGATGGTTGGAATGCGCTTGAAGCTTAGAAAGATTAGAAAATATGCCATTGATAAAGAGGCTTGGTATCATTATGCTGTTGGCTCAATTGTTACTTTAGTTGCGATTATGATCGCATTTGTTGTTGTATTCACATGTTTTAGATAGTTGGTGTTGTTTTATGAGATGTATATGTATGAACTATAAGTATCCATTATTTGCAGTAATAACATTTGGTCACTGCTAGCTCTACTTTTGGTTGTAATGTGATGATGAAGTTGTATTAATTTGGTCACTTCGATGTTGTGTAGTGAACATGAGCCGGCAATGGATGTAGGATGACCGACTAAGTCCAGGGTTTCTTAATGTCCTGCATGATTTTATTCGTGTGGCTGAGACAAATAAGCAGAATGGTTTCATGTGTTGTCCATGTCGTGACTGTAAGAATGATAGGAATTACTCTAACTCAAAAACCCTTCACTACCACCTGCTGAAGTCCGGTTTCATGTCCGGCTATAGCTGTTGGACCAAGCACGGAGAAAGAGGGGTTATAATGGAAGACAATGAAGAAGAAGAGGATGATGACAACTATCCTTTCACTGATACAACAATGGGGGAAGCTGAAGAAGAGGCATCAATGGGGGAAGTCTAAGAAGAGGCATCAGATGAGCCCGCTGATGATTTGGGTCAGGTCATTGCTGATGCAAAGGGAAACTGCGAAAATGATAAGGAGGGGTTGAAGTTGAAACGCATGTTAGAGGATCACAAGAAATTATTGTATCCAAATTGTGAAGATGACCAGAAAAAGTTGGGTACCATGCTGGAATTGCTTGAATGGAAGGCGAAGAATGGTGTAACTAAGAAGGGATTTCAAGAATTGCTGATAATGATAAAGAAGATGCTTCCAAAGGATAACGAATTGCCTGAAAGTACGTACGAAGCAAGGAAGGTTGTCTGCCCTGTACGATTAGAGGTGCACAAGATACATGCATGCCCTAATGACTGCATCCTCTACCGCGGTGAGAAGTACGAGAATTTGGATGCATGCCCGGTATGCGGTGCACTACGCTATAAGATCCCCCGCGATGACCCTGGTGATGTGGAGGGCAAATGCCACAGGAAGAGGGTTCCTACCAAGGTGATGTGGTATGCTCCTATAATACCACGGTTGAAACGTTTGTTCCAAAACAAAGAGCATGCCAAGTTGTTGCGATGGCACAAAGAATAATGTAAGAAAGACGGGATGTTGAGAGCACTCGCAGATGGGTCGCAGTGGAGAAAAATCGAGAGGGAGTTTGAAGACTTTGCAGCTGACGCAACGAACTTATGGTTTGGTCTTAGTATAGACGACATGAATCCTTTTGGCGAGCAGAGCTCCAGTCACAACACCTGGCCCGTGACTCTATGTATCTACAACCTTCCTCCTTGGTTGTGGATGAAGCGGAAGTTCATTATGATGCCAGTGCTCATTCAAGGCCCTAAGCAACCCGGCAACGACATTGATGTCTACCTAAGGCCACTAGTTGATGAACTTCTACAGTTTTGGAAAAAACCAGGTGTGCGTGTGTGGGATGCGCACACACAGAAGGAAATTGACCTACGAGCGTTGCTGTTTGTAACCATCAATGATTTGCCGTATCTTAGTAACCTTTCAGGACATACAAACAAGGGATACAATGCATGCACGCACTATTTAGATGATACTGAAAGTATATATTTGGATAAATGTAAGAAGAATGTGTACCTGGGACATCGTCGATTTCTACCGATCAAGCATATCTTAAGAAAGGCAGGCAACCATTTCAAAGGTGAGCCAGATAACCAGAAGAAGCCTGGCCTCCGTACTGGTGAATATATATTTGATATGGTCAAGGATTTATAGGTAATCTTTGGAAAGGGTCCTGGCGGACAATCTGTTCTGAATGACGCCAACGGACACGCACCCATGTGGAAGAAGAAATCTATATTTTGGGAACTTGAATATTGGAAAGCCCTAGAGGTCCGCAATGCAATCGACGTGATGCATGTGACGAAGAATCTTTGTGTGAACCTGCTAGGCTTCTTGGGCGTGTATGGAAAGACAAAAGATACACCGGAGGTACGGGAGGACAAGCAAAGAATTAATGAAAAAGACGACATGCCTCCAAAGCAGTATCAAGGTCCTGCCAGCTACGCTCTTACGAAAGAAGAGAAGGAAATCTTTTTTGAATGCCTGCTCAGTATCAATGTCCCGTCTGGCTTCTCGTCGAATATAAAGGGAATAATAAATATGGCAGAGAAAAAAAATTCAAAATCTAAAGTCTCATGACTGCCACGTGATTATGACGCAATTACTTCCAGTTGCACTTAGGGGGCTTATACCGGAAAATGTTCGATTAGCCATTGTGAAGCTATGCGCATTCCTCAATGCAATTTCTCAGAAGGTAGTCGATCTAGAAATCCTACCAAGGTTACAGAATGACCTGGTCCAATGTCTTGTCAGTTTCGAGTTGGTGTTCCCTCCATCCTTCTTCAATATTATGACGCACATTCTAGTGCACCTAATCGAAGAGATTAACATTCTCGGTCCTGTATTCTACACAATATGTTCCCCTTCGAGAGGTTCATGGGAGTCTTAAAGAAATATGTTCATAACCGTGCTAGGCCAGAAGGAAGCATCACCAAGGGATATGGAACAGAGGAGGTTATTGAGTTTTGTGTTGACTTTTTTCCTGACATTAAGCCGATTGGTCTTCCTAAATCGCGGCATGAGGGGAGACTGGGTGGAGAAGGCACATTAGGAAAGAAAGAAGCAATAAATATGGAGGGGCATTCTTTCACTCAAGCACACTACACGGTTCTACAAAATTCCACCTTGGTGACTCCATATATGGAGGAACACAAGGATATTGTACGGTCCAAGAACCCGGAGCAGTCTGACCCGTGGATTGAATGTAAACACATGGAGACTTTTGCCAGTTGGTTGCAAACAAAGCTCATCAATGACAACGATGTTCCAGATGAACTGTACTGGTTGGCCAAGACACCAAGTTCGACTGTAACGACTTTCAAAGGGTATGAGATAAATGGGAATACATTTTACACGATCGCCCAAGATAAGAAAAGCACCAACCAAAACAGTGGTGTCCGCTATGATGCAACCAACTTTGAAGACGCATATTATGGTTACATAGAGGAGATATGGGAACTTGACTATGGACCTGATCTTAAGGTCCCTTTGTTTCAGTGCAAATGGGTCAAATATACTGGAGGCGGGGTACAGGTAGACCCGCAGTACGGAATGACAACAGTGGATCCCAACAATCTTGGATACACAGACGACTCATTCGTCCTAGCCAATGATGTGGCTCAGGTTTTCTATGTGAAGGACATGTCTAGCAAACCGAGGAGAAAAAAAAATAAGGAATCGAATACATCATACGATGAGCCAAAGCGCCACATAGTTCTTTCAGGGAAAAGAAACATTATGGGAGTGGAGGACAAGACAGACATGTCCGAAGATTATGAAAAGTTTCATGAAATCCCTCCCTTCAGAGTGAAGACTGACCCAAGCATCCTGTTAAATGATAAAGATTATCCATGGTTACGGAGCAATCATAAGAAAGGGACAAACACGCAGAAAAAGTCTTACACCGCGAGATCCCACTCTGGGATGTGACCGACTTCACCGTCATCACTTTCTATATATTTATGTGAAGGACATGCATGCATTTCCTAGCTAGCATGGTATATCTTTGTAACAGTTTGTACACGAAGTGCATCCAGTTTTTGCCGTAACTCTCTCAGCTCTCTAGAAGTTGCTATGTGGGTGAAATTATGATGTCATGCCAAGTTACAACCTTTTCAGAGTTCATTTGTACTGCTTTTCAAATTCAGGGTCATTTAGCTCAAAATTAATCATTAAATGCACGAAAAATATCAAATGAAGTCAGAAAGGGTTGAAAACTGATGATGTGCCTTTGAATGGTGCATATTGAACACACAAAAAGTATGGAGTTAACATAAGTTATTAAAAATGAAATCCCTTTGTAATAGATGAGTTTTCGTCCGAAACTCTCATACTTCTTATGAGATTGTCCAATTTGTACACGAAGTGCATCCAGTTTTTGCCGTAACCCTCTCAACTCTCTAGAAGTTGCTATGTGGGTGACATTATGATGTCATGCCAAGTTACAACCTTTTCAGAGTTCATTTGTACTACTTTTCAAACTCGAGATATGAATATTTCAAATGCCATATTTAATCAAATTATCTTATACAACACTTGAAGTTGTTCAAACATGCATGGAAATGCCATAAACAGATTCTTTATATTTTTATGATATTTTTTCATATATTATTTATTTCCATTGGAGTCCTACGTTTTTTCTATGATTTTCTAAAATTTACAGGGTTTTTCTGAAAATAATACTAATATTTAATTAAAAAACACTTTTCGTACCGGTGCTAGCCACGCACCGAGACTAAAGGTCCACCGCCCCCGCGCTCTTTTGGCAGGACCTTTAGTACCGGTGCGTGGCACGCACCGATACTGAAGGGTCTTTAGTACCGGTGCATGCCACGCACCGGTACTAAAGGTCCACCGCCCCCGTGCTCTGTTGGGAGGACCTTTAGTACCGGTGCGTGGCTAGCACCGGTACTAAAGACCCTTTATTACCGGTGCGTGCCACGCACCAGTACTAAAGGTCTGTTTGGTATAAAAGGAGGACTTCGTCGTCCCAGGCCGAGCAACGCACCGGGAGAGCTGAACTTGCGCCGCCGGGCTGCCGATTCGCCATTGCCGTCGCCCTCGCCCCTGTAGCCCTTTCCGCCGTCGCCCTCGCTGCCGTCGCTCTCGCCGTCATTGCCCTCGCCGCCGTCACACCACCACCGCGCCATTGTCATCGCCCTCACCACCGTCGCACCACCACCGCCGTCGCCCTCGCCGCTGTCGGTCGTGCCGCAGTCGCCCTCGCCACGGTTGCCCTCGCCGCGGTCGCCCTCGCCGCGGTCACCCTCGCCGCCATCGCCCTTGCCGCCGTCGCCCTCGCCGTCGTCACTCTCGCCGTCGTCGCCCTCGCCGCCGTCGCACCACCACCGCGCCATTGTCGTCGCCCTCACCACCGCCGCCGTCGCACCACCACTGCTGTCGCCCTCGCCGCCGTCGGTCGCGCCGCCATCGCCCTCACCACCGCCGCCGTCGCCCTCGCCGCCGTTGCCCTCGCCGCGGTCGCCCTCGCCTACCCGGACGCCGCCCCTCTCCGCCGTCGCCCTCACCACCGCCGCAGTCGCCCTCGCCTACCCGGACGCCGCCCCTCGTCGCCGGTCCCGTCGCCGCCGGCCCGCTCACTCCGGCCGCCGCTCCGTGATCCCGTTGCCACCGTCCCGAGCCCGTCGCCGACGCCACCTCTGGGTTAGGAGGCCAGGTGAGATCTCTCGGCCGACCCCTCTCCCCGACGATCGCCCCGATGATCGCTGGACTAGTGTGTAGATGCTAGGGTATCTAGGGTCCCTCGACGTCAAACCTCGACACCCCGACACGACACCCCCGACACCCGACCCCGACCACGACACAACACCCATATTTAGTTAGTTAGTTAGTTAGTTAGCTTGTCAGGTTATTAGGATATGTGTTAGTTTAGGTTTAGTTTAGGTTTAATTTAGTTTATGTTTAGTTTAGTTTTAGGTTTAATTTAGTTTGGATCCTAATGCGTGTGTGACTTTCGGTCTGTCGTCGATCCTAATTTAGTTTAGGGTTTCATGTGTGTTCTTGATGGAGGAATCCCGACTGTTGTCGTGGGGGGCGCTTCCTCTTTCTCCTCTTCTTCGCGATATACTCATCGATATATTGTGAAATAAGAGGAGAGGGGAAGCGTCCATCACCGCCGGTCGAACCTATTACTGCGAGAGAGTGTCCACCAACATATATACACCACCGTATCAATGTGAGAGAGTGCGCACCAAGACACCATGAGATATGTGAGAGTTATTTAAGGAAAGTCTCGACAGACCGATAGTCACACAAGCATTAGGATCCAAAGCATGTCGTAATTCTTGATTTTGCTAGATACTAAGTGTTAATTTTGCTAAGTGTTAATTTTGTTAAGTGTTAATTTTGCTAAGTTTTATTTAATTTGTTTTCGTAATTAAGTGTTTCTTCTTGACGTCGACGATGCTGATCTCGCATCCTCGTCGTCGAGTCGCCGGAGGAGGTCACTTGCTTGAGCTAAGGGGCCCTGTCAGGGATTGGGCTCCACCGGGCTGGTACTGGGAGGTGCTGCGTTTCGGGCAGTGCAGCTTGGTGAGGAGCCAGCCCGTCGTCGACCCAGAGGTTCTGTGGTGGCGGCCGCATGGGCCACAGACGATCGAGAGGCTTGAGTCCCCCGCGGAGGTGATACAGTACCATGTCAGCAAGGAGAACGAGCACGTCTGATGCTACATGGCAGCTTTGGAGGCCAGGTCCGACAATACCTGGCAGATTCTTTAGGGATCTCACCCTGAAACAATACATGGTAGCTAGATAGATATATTAGCTAGCTACTATTATGATGTATTATTATGATGTATTAGCTAGATCGACGGAGATTAGCCGATGTACTGAAAATTATCCAAGATTATGCAGATGAGATCTTTTCTAAGAACAATACTATATATGTATTCGATGATGCATTATTAATTAACTATCAGTTATTTTGCTTCTTGAATGCATGCTAATTTAAATACTAATTTGTTTTATCTGTATTATTATGGACTAGTTATTAAGCTATGGACAATACCGGTAGAGCTCATGAAGAGGACATCTTCGACATGATATGCTCCTCCAAAAACCCAGCGGACCTTCGAGGTGAATCACATGATCATGATGATGGCTCACAATATCTGAACGATCACGCTGATGGATGTGAGACCGAGGAAGAACAACTTATGTTCCAAAATCTGGAACAACCAACAATGTTCGGCGAGGTATATACACATCCATTAGCCTCTAGTGATCATTACATGTGTATTAATTGATTTGTATATATATATATATATTAACAAATCTTTCTTATTTTAATTATCAGCCCTCCGGATCGAGCCAATCTAGTAGAAATGTACGAGGCGCTGCCAAAATATTGGACGGCAACGTAAAGCTCAATCTAGATGCTTTCAAACATAATGGCGAACCGACTCACCCTGAAGCCAAGGCCAAGACATTTGTGCGTCAATGCGGAGTGTTTGTTAGGGACGGAGTCCCGATCACAATGCACGAATGGATTCAGCCAAAGGAACCAAAACCAGGAGTGAATTATGTCGATACAAGAATTAAAGATGCCCTTTGGCAAGAGCTCATGGAGCATTTCACCCTACCAGATTCTCTCTCGGAGCGTCAAAGGAACAAAGTCAAGGAGTTTGCTCTCCATAAGATGGCCGGCGCGTTCCAGACTTGGAAGAAAAGATTATGGACCGAGTACAACGCTAGAGGCAAGAAGGCGCCCGAATTCAAAGGAATATACGAGAAGGTAAGGGATCACTGGGACGCATTTATCGAGTACAAGACATCGATAGCTGCTATGGAGAAGTCGACAAAGAATAAGATAAATGCTGGAAAAAAAAGTATCACCATAAACTAGGGACAGGTGGATACAAGTCAGCCATTCCTAAGTGGGATGCATTAGAGAATAAGATGCTTGCTGAAGAGATAACTCCAGTAACCTTCAACTGGCCCAAGAGGTGCAGGAATTGGTTTTTTGCGCATGGGGGAAAGTTGGACCTAGCCACAGGGAAGATTATTGCACTGGCCAGTCTGAAGCATGCATCAGATGAGTTGATTCAAGTAATAAAAGATGCCCAAGAAGGACGGTTTCACCCTGATAGAGAGAACGATGAGCTTACACGTGCCCTCGGGAATGCCGAACACGGAGGATGAACACGAGGCATGGGCGTTGTTTCGTGGTACGAGGGGTTTGTGGGATGGCAGGACAGTTATAAAAGCAATTCGAGAAAAAAGAAGGTGGAATCAGACCGACTTTCGAAGTTGGAACAGAAGTACGAACAACAGCAGCTACAGATACATGTACTGACCCAGCAAAGGGAAACTCCACAGCAGGAGGCAGGGGAAGAACCCGTCCCATCTACAATGCAGAAAAGTAGCGTGGGTTCCACGGGGGCACCGCTGGGTCGCACCCCCGTGGATGATATCACCGAGAAGACATCTTGTGAGCTAATCCAAAAAATGAAGAACATACCCATGCGGGTCGCGACGGGCTATGCTTTACCAAATACACCTGATGTTCTTTGGCATTGCAATCCGGTTCCAGCTGGGTATGCTTGTGTAGCGGTGGATGCAATAGAGCCGGGATATGATGAACTATTGCTTGACATCCCTAGAGGTGAGGGGGAGTCCACATTGGCAGAAGCCGGCCGTGGTCTCATTCTATGGAGTAAGGACTGCATCGTCTTTCCACACTCGGCGCTAAGGCCACCGGCTCCTCCGAGTATCGATGTCCAGCGCGAGGGATCCTAGCCAGAGGAATCACAGCGCCAGCAGTCCTCCCCACCTCGCCAGCAGTCTTCCCCACCTCGCCAGCAGTCACCTCGGCAGCAGTCACCTCGCCAGTAGTCCTCCCCACCTCGAGCTGCCCCACAGTCGTCCCCACCTCGAGAGGCGTCCCACCTCGCCAGCAGTCCTCCCCACCTCGCCATGAGCAGTCCTCCCAACCTCGGGATGGAGCACGACGCGAGTCCATATCATCATCAATATCGATCTCCGCCGCATGAGCCGACTCCACCCCGGCAGCGGTCCCGCCAGCAGGGCTCTCAAAAGAGGAAGGCCACCAGCAGTCCTCTTCGGAAGAAATCAAAGAAGAAACCTGAGCCTCCGGCCAAAAGGGAGCTTCCTTATGACACGACACCGGAGGAAAATAAAATTGAATGCGATCTCCAAGTGAAAGCCTTTTTTGCGAAGAAGACCGTGCCGCCAAAGGAGGTAATACCTAAGGAAGTCCAAGAGCACTTTATGGAACACTTTATTGATCGACCCCCGGCATATATCAAGCGTATGCCGACAGACTATGAGCGACAGATTCAGAAGGCAAGTGAGCAGATAAGTCGGCCCAGCCCAAGGAAGAAGTCGGGAAGTACGGCATCAACTAGCGGGAAAACAGTTCCCCAGCTTGAAGAACAATCCAAGCAATCGATCTCTCCGCTCAAGGTGAGTACCAATCCAAGCAAGCAACCGATCCAACCAGTCGACGTGCAAGGCAACCCAATCGACCTCGAAGTACTAAAGGCTGTAGGTCTCACTCTTAACCAAATCCTTGGCACCGAGGAAATCCGCGGGTACGATGCAACTGAGTACGCAATGCAATATGCCGTCAGAAAACCACTTGTCACACCCGAGCAGTACAAGGAACTACCAACTACGATGCGACGGTTGCATGATTGGTACATGCGTGAAGCAAAGCGAGGGGAGACGACGGTCATGGTAAAAGTAAGGAAAGAGCATTACGTCAATGCATGTGACATATGTCTTGAATTCTCATAACTTTTCCAGTTATACCACATGGACTCTATCGACAAAACTCTCATCAGTTGCTATTGTCTGTAAGTGATTTATATCTTTAGTAATTTAAGTCTCTAGCTAAGATATCATTCATTGGCTTATCCTCACTATATATGTTCTTTTCTACGCTATTATGTAGATTGAAGATGTGGGAATTGAAACAAGAGGGAATCGATGACATTAGGTTCATCGACCCAAGTATCGTTAATGGTCATGTGGTAAAACATTATGCCAAGGACACAGAAGATCTCTTGGAAAATTTTCTAGAGGCAATAATGAATACCAACAAATCTACTATAATATTTCCTTACAACATGGGGTGAGTGTTTACTCTCTTGTATACTACAAATTCTATTTTTGCTTACTAGCTCGCTGTCAAGTGTAGTTGATGAGTTATATGCGCATCCCTGCTTAATTATATAAACTTCTGCACAGAGACCACTATATCCTCCTATATATTATCCTCGCGGATGGACTTTTTCAAGTGTACGACTCACTAGATACACCAGAACAATCATAAGTGGACTTGTATTTTATGATAGAACGGTAATTTCAATCTTTATCGACCTCGCTTTCTTTCATTATTTCCTGATATCAAAAGTAATTATAATAACTCTTTCGTTCTTTTTCTTTGCCGGGTAGTGTTTGGAAAAAGATGATAGAAAAAAACCATCACGGTCATCAATGGAAACCGAAGCTGAAGTGGAAAAAGATGCAGGTAATTAAGTAGTACTACTAGGTCCGCGCATCTCATTAATTCTATTTTCAATACCATTATCATGCTCGATTATTAATTATCTTATTCAATTCTATTCTTTTGCAAAGTGCGCGAAGCAGCCATAGGGGACAAATTTATGTGGATATTTCCTCTGCGAGAACATTCGCATCCAGATCGAAAGTCATATACGTCATAGAGCAACACGTGAAAGACAACTCCAGGTTTGGCAGATGATGTCGAAGCTCTCACCCGAGAAACGCTTTGTAGCACTTCAAAAGGAATTTGCAGCATTTCTTCTTCAACATGTCATTCCTGTAAACGAAGAGCACTATTCCTTACCGCCGCCTCAATAATGCCAGCAAATCAGTAGTAGAGAACTGAGATTTCATCCGGAGCACTAGCTAGCTAGTCCCGGCCGGGTTTTGGGACTTAAGTTAATTATAAGTCCCGAATTTATATGGATGTGTAATTCCATTTGTATATATACATACTGTGTATGAGATATTGTATATTATATTACACATATATATATATATGCATGAACTTGTGTACTGTGTACAGTATGTAGCACCATAAAATAAATTTGAAATGAATGGAAAACAAAAAAATAGAGAGTAAAATTAAAAACTAATTAAAAGCTAAAAAAAAACAGAAGACTTAGTACCGGTTGGTATCACCAACCGGTACTAAAGGTCTTCCACCACCAGTCCACGCAAGCAGCCACGTGGAGGGCCTTTAGTACCGGTCCGTGGTCCAACCAGTACTAAAGGTCTGGACCTTTAGTCCCGACCCATTAGTACCGGTTGGGGAACCGATACTAAAGGTCCATCCGGCCCGGGACTATAGGCCTGTTCTGCACTAGTGATCCCAAGGAGTGATATTGTAAGAGCACATTTCTCCATGTGTGGTTTTGGGTAATTGATGACACCCCTATGGACTAATGGTTGCCTTGAGTTGTATTCGAAGGATTTTTCCATAGGCACTTCTTGAAGTCCATCTGTTGGGTTTCAAGGAGTTTATATGATGACCAAGGTGGTATTCAAGGTTTATCCAAAGATTGGTCATGTGAGAGTTGAGCTTATTGCAAGCATGTCTTGAAGAAGGAGATTGTGTGAGCATTCATGATTACTTTCAGGACATCATATTTATGAAGAGAGAAGATAAGATACAAGGTTTATCAAGACTAAGTCAAAGAGTGAATCAAGTGATCAACACACAAAACATACAAGATGTACCTACAGGGATCAAGTGATTCCATGGTATGGTAAGCATTGTCCATTACGCTTTGTGTACTAACCCATGTTCCTTGTGAGAGTTCTTTGTGGGGTTAGGCATATTTCCATGGGATTGCATCAAGAGGAAGATCCCATACAACCCATGGAAGATGACATCAAGTGGTGATCGTTATCAAGGTTGCGGTGTGCAAGTTCGAGTGAAGCATCACAGAGAGATCAGGCTTGAAGCTTGGCGTCCATTGTGGTGTCAATGGACTTGTGAAGATGTGTCGAAGAGTGGCTCACCCATAGTGGAGTATGGGGGAGCAATCATCTAGCCTTCATCAAACAAACGCAATCAAGAAAGGTGCTCCATCTTGAGGAAGTCAAGATCATCATCATCTAGCTCAAGTGGACTATGCGCAAGGCTAAGGTTTGACCTTGATAGGGTTTTCTATTTTACCGGTCTCATGGTGGTAGTTGAGAGACCGGGTTATAGGATTGATTGTCGTACTATCAAGGGCGGCTCTCAAGTGAGTAGCTTGATCGTATCATTCGTTGAGAGCTCAAACCATTGCATTCTTGGCACCATCATCTTTCTTGATTCTTGGTTGTCTTTTATCTATGTGGGTTCTTTATCTTGTCGTTATCTTCATGACAAGATCTAGTACATCGAAAACGGATTTCATATGCTTCGTCTATTGCGTTTTCGGTGTTGGAAGTTTTACCGATCTTATTCGAGGAAGGGTTCTCACCATTTTATTATGGGCCTTTTCTCATTTTCTTCTTATTGATATTTCAATCAAGATTGTGTTATCCCATGTCGTTAGCTTTCAAACAAACTTTGTTTCATTGAATTCGGAGTCCGTCTAAGAAAGTTGTGGCAGTTTTGGTGTTCTTAAAAGGCTGCAGCGGTACTACCACGGCTAGAGCGGATGTTATTTTTTACTACCATGGCTCCAAGAGCGGTACTACCGCTCCGGAACAAAATCTTGCGTTAATTCCAGCCATGGTAGGCACGGATGTAATTTTTTAGTACCGCTCGCAAGCAGTAGTATCGCTACCCGTAGAGGTAGTACCGCTATCCATAGCGGTAGTACTGTGAGGACGAGCGGTAGTATTGCTCCAGCAGTTCTACTGGCCTTTTGCCTCCTCGGTGTTGTTTTTCAAAGGGGTACTACTGCCCTACAGGTAGTATTGCTCCTTGGAGCGGTAGTACCACTCTGTGCGGGCTGTGAGGATAACGGTTGGATTTTTCCCCACCTATAAAAGAGGGTCTTCTTCCCCAATGGACTTTATCCTTTGAGCTCGTGTTCTTCCCCCATTCTTGACCTTCTTTGAGCTTGATATCTCTCAATCCCTCCAATGATTCTTGCTCCTTTTTAAGGGAAAAGAGAGAGGAGATCTAGATCCACATTTCTACCAATCACTTTCTCCTCTATGTGTGGGGAACCCCTTGGATCTAGATCTTGGAGTTCTTCGTGTTCTTCTTTGTTCTTCCTCTCACTTTCCTCCATAGCATTAGTTGTTGTGGTGGGATTTGGGAGAGAAGGACTTGGGCACTCCGTGTGCCCTTGCCATTGCATTTGGTGCATAGGTTTGAGTTCTCCACGATGATACGTGGAAGTGCAGTTTGAGAAGCTTATTACTCTTGGGTGTTTGTGCACCCTAGAGCTTGTTCCTCTTGGGTGCCTTGGCGCCCTAGACGGCTTGTGTTGTCTCGGAGCTCAATCATTGTGGTGCAAAGCTCCGGGCAAGCATCGGGGTTTCCAATTAGTTTGTGGAGATTGCTCCGAGCATTTGGGGTCACCTCGGAGCCACAATCTATTGTGGTGAAGCTTCATGGTTTTGTTGGGAGCCTCCAATCAAGTTGTGGAGATTGCCCCAACCTTGTTTATACGGGTTCGGTGACCACCCTTAAGGGTCCCTTAGTGGAATCACGACATCTTGCATTGTGCGAGGGTGTGAGGAGATTACGGTGGCCCTAGTGGCTTCTTGGGGAGCATTGTGCCTCCACACCGCTCCGAACGGAGATTAGCATCCGCAAGGGTGTTAACTTTGGATACATTGTCATATCCGCATGCCTTTGTTATCTCTTACCCGAACCCCTTTACTTATGCACTTTACTTTGTGATAGCCATATTGTTTCTTGTTATATATCTTGCTATCACCTAGTTGTATATATTGCTTAGCATAAGTTGTTGGTGCACATAGGTAAGCCTCGTTGTTTTAGGTTTTGTGCTTGACTAATTAAATGATAGTTTTATTCCGCATTTGTTCAAGCCTAAACCATAATTATTTTACTGCGCCTATTCACCCCCCCCCCTCTAGGTGACATCCACATCCTTTCAATTGGTATCAGAGCTAGGTCTCGCACTATTAGGTTTAACAACCTAGAGGGTAAGGATGTCGGCTAGGGGATTAGGATTCTCTAACACTCTTAGTTTCAGTGGCACAAATTTTGATGTTTGGGTTATTCGCATGCTTAATCTCTTTAGGGTCATGGGCCCAAATTTAGAGCGAATTGTAGATATGGGTTTTTCTACTCCAAAGGATTCTCAACACATATCTTTAGAGGATGAGAAAAACTCTTATATCAATGCTCTAGCTTCTAATGTGCTTTTTGATGCTTTGATCAATGTAGTTATATTTCAACTCATGCCATTCTGGGATGCTCATTAGTTGTGGACAAAGCTTCAAGATAAATATGGCGTGTCCAATATTTGTAGGGATGATTGTTCTCCCTCCACCCCCGGTCGTGTTGTCTTCTCAACTTCATCTACTTCACCTACATGTGGATTGCCACAAGGTAATTATATGGTGAGTAGTGATGATCATTGTAATGATTATAGTGGGCTTATTGTTGATAATTCGTATTCACTATCTTATTGCAATGCTTCATCTTTGGACTTTAACACCTCGAGCACTTTAAATGTTTCACATGCTTGTGTTGATAGTCCTTGCATATCATGTACAAATTGCTTGACTAAATCTCATGATGATATGCTTGCTATATCTTGTTTCCATGACAAAAATGTATCTATGTCCTCGAGTTGTTGTGCTGACAATGCATAGGATACCCAACACTCCATGGAACAAGATGTGGTCTTGAATGGTGCTTCAAGGGATCCTACATCATCATCTATAGTTTCTCACTTTTGCCTTATGGCTAAGGCTTCAAAGGTATCTCCTACTTTGAATCCCAATATATGTCACGATGATGATGTTGATGATAATGATGAAGAGAGTAATAATATTGTTTCCTTAACACTTAAGGGATAAATGGTTTTTAAAGCTCTTCATAAGAATAATATTGCTCGTTCCAACTTCATGGAAATCATGTCTATTGCCATTGAGGGCAAGAAATATATTGAGGAGTTGGAGGCTCATCTCTAGGAGCATGAGGCCACCATTGAGAAAATGGAAGGTCATGAATGTGATTATGCTAATGAGATCGTGGAGCTATCTCAAGCTCTTGAAAATGAACAAACCACCAAGGAATCTCTTGAGGAGACCTTTGATCTAGAATTATCTAGATTAAAGGAATCCCATGAAAGAGCTCTCAAGGTGGCTAATGATTTTAGAACTAAAAATGATAAGCTTGAAGTTACACATGCTAAACTCCTTGAGGACTTTGAGCACCTTGAAAATGGCTCAAGGGTCATTAAGAGTTTGCTCATTGAACTCACCGAGTCTCATGCTCAACTTAAAGTTTCATATGCTAAAGAGATTGCCAAGTTTCCTTCTCCTATTGTTGTTAATGATGATGCTTGTGCTACTAACTCTATTTCTCGTGAAGCATCCATATTAAAGGAGAATGTTGAGCTAAGGGATCAACTTGAGTTGCTATCTAACAAATATGGGAAATTGGAAGAAATTCATGAAAAGCTTTCTAGCTCTCATGGCGATCTTCTAGTATCGCATAATGTGCTAAAGATAGCTCATGAGGCTAGAACTACTAAGGTAACATCTAGTGAGCCTCATGTAGACATTAGCACTACATATAGTAGAAATTATCTATTGCCTTGTGCTAGTCCTCGTAGTTCATATACTCATAATTTTGGTACATCTTGTGATGAATTACTATCCTTGCCTTGTTGCTCTAATGATGAAGCTTATACTTCCCCTAGTACTTGTATTGATACAACCATGTAGAGGAAATCAAAGAGCTAAAGGCCCAAGTCACTTCTTTGAAGAAAGACTTGGAAAAGAGTCATGAAGGGAAGTCCACACTCAACAATATCTTGTGTGGGAAAAAATCCCCAAATGACAAAGGTGGACTTGGCTTCAACTCCAATATGAAGAAGAAGTCCAAGAGAAACAACAAGAAGGGCCAATGACAAGTCAAGAACTCGACCAAGATTGTTTGCTTGAAGTGCAAAATAGAAGGGCATCATGTTAGATCTTACCCATTGAAGAGGAAACCACATAGTAACAAGCAACAAGGGAAGCGGCCACAAGTTTAATCTCATGCTCAACGTCAAGTTGAAGAAAGGCCACTTCCCAAGAAGACCCAAGTCAACGCTCCTCAAGTTGAGAAATCAATTGAGAAGAAAGTAAAGGGTAGATGTTGCTACTTATGTCGTGAGAAGGGTCACTTTGCTTCTTCATGCACTAATGGTAAAGTATCCAACCCAATTATCCTTGATGACATCTATTCTCTTGGGAAGGATAAGGTTGGCAATATTTTTTCCAAGTTTATTGGTACTCAAAGTGCTGTCAAGAAAAGAACCATTTGGGTTGCCAAGCCTATTGTGACTAACCTCTTAGGACCCAACTTGGTTGGGAACCAACAAGCTCAAACTTGATCAATAGGTATTGTTGGAGGACATTGGTGACTTGGCTACATCATGAAGAATTAAGGGATCTTCATCATTCATATTATCTCAATCCAAGTCATTTGGATTATCGAGTTCCTATCTTATATCCAATGTGCCTCATTGCTGTAACTTGTACTTTAATTGTTTACATTGTTAGTTACTTGCCCCTTTGCATGTTGTGGTTTTGTACCCTGCATGTGTTTGTATATGTTGTGCTTCCTATTTTTTTATCTTGAGAAATCAAGTATGTATGATGGGTTTCACATCATGTATGTGTGAGTCTTGTGTAGAGCCTTTTTGCATCATGTGTGTATCTTAGTTGGCTCTTTGTGAGAGATTAATGGATTATCCCATTTTGGGGGAGTGATGTGCTTTATGCACTTCACGACCCTAAAAATGTGTGTTCATGAGGAATACTACTTAGTATTGATATTACAAGATTATCTAGCTTCTATTTGGTATGTCTTCTCATGAGAAATTCAAATTCTAAACGGTCCATTGATCATCTCTTGTTGGATTTTATTTGCCACTTGTTATTAACGTTGGGTTACCACATTATGGGGGAGTAATATGCTATGTGCATATTACAAGCCCAAAGAATGTGTACATTTGAGATATTGCCACTTAGATTTGATATTACAATTTATCTTGGTCCTAAGTGGCATGCTAGCTCTACAAGTGTCATTTGCTTATGATGTAGGTGTGAAGATGATTTTGGATATCTTTGCAATCTACCAACATGAACTATTTCAAAATACTTCTTGTCCTTTGACAATTGGTATTCGTTTATGTGGTAGAAATTGCTAATCATCTTCATATGATTTTGTTTATCCATGTGTCTTCCTTACCTCTAGTGAATCTTTTTAAACATGTCTAGTGTTTCTATACATATAGGGAAAGCGGTGATCCCATCTTGTGCATTTTGTATTCAAATTCAAATTCTATATAATGCACATCTCTTGGGGGGAGGTATCCTATTTTCTTTAGAACATTTTCTTTATGCTTTATCACAAAATCTTTTGATCCCAAACAAGTGTGTGTTGCTGGAAGGCAAGCTTTTTCTCTATGGTGCCTTGTGCCATCATGAAAATTTGTGGAGGGTTTGGTTTGTTTGGAACCTAGCTCTCTTTTGGGAACTTGATACATCTTGTTTTCCTTCATTTGGTATCTTGTTTCCTTCTATATGGCATGTGTCAATGGATATCTCATTCCTTGATGTATCTTTTAGTTGGTATCCATCAAGTGATATTTTTTTGTTTGGTATCTTATTTTCACTTGATACCCTATCTTTCGGTATCTTACCAACTGTGTATTGATTTGATTTCTGAAAGCCTTGAGCATGCATATTTTCTACATGTACTTTCGTTAGCATGTTCTCTTTCCTTGACCCAATATATACGGGAGACTCCACTATGACATAAATTGTCTAAAGTGTGCATGAAATTCAATTTCGTATCTATATGCACATATTTATGTGGATTTTTGTCCTATGTATTGTTGGTACACTAACTTTTTGGTCCCAATGAGTTTGGGTACCACTTTGTTTGTGTGGTGTTGTTCTAGGAACAATTGGAGATACATTGGACACTCGGCTCACTTACAGGGAAGGTGTTGACACCATGTGCTTATTGGAGCCATGCTAGGATGATTGAAGAACCATTGTCTACTACATCAATCCTATTCTATCTCGGTAACAAGTATCTTCTTCATGCATACATTTCTCGCATTCAACCTTTTATAGGTTGCATCATGGCATGAATTTCTTGAGTCATTCTTGTGGTACTTGTTTCCTTTCTCAAAGCATCTCAACGATGATTTCATATTGTTAGTTGTGATGTTTTTGATGTTCGTGTATTGGGAGTTCATTTATGTATAGTAAGAAAATATTAGGCTATGTGCTATGCTTTCAAGCAAAGATCTTATTGGTATATTTATGACTTCCTTTTGGATATCATGTTTGTTCCTTCTTGTAACTATTTCGTGTGTACATTATTCTTTGTGAATATATCATCACGATTGCCCTCTACCTAGAATCTTATACACATGAGAGAAGTTACATCTCTAGTTGATATCCTATTTTCTTTCTCGTCCACCGTTGCATTTCCTTTTTATTTACTTAGTGGTTTCATGAAAGAATCTGTCTTGAGTGCGGATCTTATATCCTTGCATTTTGATGCACTCCTTGGTGGTGAAGATTATTTTCCTGATGCTTGTCTTCACGAGGGTTTTGCCATTTCGATTGGTATTCCTCCTCTTGACAAGGCTATCATTTCCTATCTTCACTAGGGTTTGTCACAAGCTTTGTTTTCTTAATTTTCCCATTAGTAAGCTCATGAACCCTTTTGCTAGTGGTTTGTGTGTGGGAAGGATATGGTTTTCACATTGTGTCTCATTTCTTCAAGACTATGTTGATGCTTAATGCTCATCCTTATACTAGTCTTCTCAAGTGCTTTGCCATGTCTCACACACATCATTTTGTTTGAGCCTATTCTTAAGATTGCCTCTTTTACATGTTGCTCAACCATATGTTTAGTGCAAGTACTATGCTCATTGTCTTATCTACCTGCTTGCACTTGTGGTGCGTTTATATTGATTTTGGGGGAGTCATGATCCTATTTTGTGCACTTGTATTCAAATACAAAAATTCTTATTTGTGCACAAATCATGGGGAGCTACTCTAGTTTCTTTATAAACACTCTTTTGCCCATATCATAATATATTTTATTCATGTGGCTCGTAGATCCATGTGATTGATTGTTCCAATTAGTATCTTTTTGATTGCTCACTTCACTCCGGTGTATGTCTTTGTGCCATACGATCCTTTGTGCAATCTTTGGGTTCTCAATATAGTTTGTCTTCCTCCAACTACTTATCATTCGATATGTGTATTTCTTTGCACATGTATTTTGAGATATACAAACTTTTTGGAGGAACGCCTATTATATTGGCTTTCTAAACTTTCTGTCCATTTTGGCAATCGATGCCAATGGGGGAGAAGTTTAGAGAGTTTACTTTGGATTGCTTTGAGAGTTTTGCTTTTTTTTGTTTAAGCATTTGCATCTCACATCCATGCATTGCATTTGTGTGTGCGTGGTTGTGCTTATTTTCTTATATAAACTCTCTTGAAAGTGGTTCTCATCAATTACCAAAATGGGGGAGATTGTAAAAGCACATTTCTCCATGTGTGGTTTTGGGTAATTGATGACACCCCTATGGGCTAATGGTTGCCTTGAGTTGTATTCGAAGGATTTGTCCATAGGCACTTCTTGAAGTCCATCTGTTGGGTTTCAAGGAGTTTATATGATGACCAAGGTGGTATTCAAGGTTTATCCAAAGATTGGTCATGTGAGAGTTGAGCTTATTGCAAGCATGTCTTGAAGAAGGAGATTGTGTGAGCATTCATGATTACCTTCAAGACATCATATTTATGAAGAGAGAAGATAAGATACAAGGTTGATCAAGACTAAGTCAAAGAGTGAATCAAGTGATCAACACACAAAACATACAAGATGTACCTACAGGGATCAAGTGATTCCATGGTATGGTAAGCATTGTCCATTACGCTTTGTGTACTAACCCATGTTCCTTGTGAGAGTTCTTTGTGGGGTTAGGCATATTTCCATGGGATTGCATCAAGAGGAAGATCCCATACAACCCATGGAAGATGACATCAAGTGGTGATCGTTATCAAGGTTGCGGTGTGCAAGTTCAAGTGAAGCATCACGGAGAGATCAGGCTTGAAGCTTGGCGTCCATTGTGGTGTCAATGGACTTGTGAAGATGTGTCGAAGAGTGGCTCACCCATAGTGGAGTATGGGGGAGCAATCATCTAGCCTTCATCAAACAAACGCAATCAAGAAAGGTGCTCCATCTTGAGGAAGTCAAGATCATCATCATCTAGCTCAAGTGGACTATGCGCAAGGCTAAGGTTTGACCTTGATAGGGTTTTCTATTTTACCGGTCTCATGGTGGTAGTTGAGAGACCGTGTTATAGGACCAATTGTCGTACTATCAAGGGGGGCTCTCAAGTGAGTAGCTTGATCGTATCGTTCGTTGAGAGCTCAAACCATTGCGTTCTTGGCACCATCATCTTTCTTGGTTATTAGTTGGCTTTTCTCTATGTGGGTTCTTGAGCTTGTGGTTATCTTCGTGACAAGCTCTAGTACATCGAAAATGGATTTCATATGCTTCGTCTATTGCATTTTCGATGTTGGAAGTTTTACCGGTCTTATTCGAGGAAGGGTCCTCACCATTTTCTTACGGGCCTTTTCTAATTTTCTTCTTATAGATATTTCAATCAAGATTGTGTTAGCCCATGTAGTTAGCTTTCCAACAAACTTTGTTTCATTGAATTCGGAGTCCGTTTGCAAAAGTTGTGGCAGTTTTGGTGTTCTTAAAAGGCTGTAGTGGTACTACCGCGGCTAGAGCGGATGTGATTTTTTACTACCGCTCCGGAGCGGTAGTACCACGGCTCCAAGACCGGTACTACCGCTCCGGACCAAAATCTTGCGTTAAGTCCAGCTGTGGTAGGTACGGATGTAGTTTTTTAGTACCGCTCGCAAGCAGTAGTACCGCTACCCGTAGCAGTAGTATCGCTATCCATAACGGTAGTACCGTGAGGATGAGCGGTAGTACCGCTCCGGCGGTTCTACTGGCCTTTTTCCTCCTCGGTGTTGTTTTTCAAAGGGGTACTACCACCCTAGCGGTAGTACGGCTTCTTGGAGCGGTAGTACCGCTCTGTGCGGGCTGTGAGGATAACAGTTGGATTTTTCCCCACCTATAAAAGGGGGTCTTCTTGTCCAATGGACTTTATCCTTTGAGCTCGTGTTCTTCCCCCATTGTTGACCTTCTTTGAGCTTGATATCTCTCAATCCCTCCAATGATTCTTGCTCCTTTTTGAGGGAAAAGAGAGAGGAGATCTAGATCCACATTTCCACCAATCACTTTCTCCTCTATGTGAGGGGAACCCCATGGATCTAGATCTTGGAGTTCTTCGTGTTCTTCTTTGTTCTTCCTCTCACTTTAATCCATAGCATTAGTTGTTGTGGTGGGATTTGGAAGAGAAGGACTTGGGCACTCCGTGTGCCCTTGCCATTGCATTTGGTGCATAGGTTTGAGTTCTCCACGGCGATACGTGGAAGTGAAGTTTGAGAAACTTATTACTCTTGGGTGTTTCTGCACCCTAGAGCTTGTTCCTCTTGGGTGCCTTTTGTTGGAAATATGCCCAAGAGGCAATAATAAATTGGTTATTATCATATTTCCTTGTTCATGATAATCGTTTATTATCCATGCTATAATTGTGTTGATCGGAAACTTAGATACATGTCTGGATACATAGACAATACCATGGCCCTAGTATGCCTATAATAGACTAGCTCGTTGATCAAAGATGGCTATGGTTTCCTAGTCATGGACATGAGATGTCATTTGATAACGAGATCACGTCATTAGGAATGATGTGATGGACAAGACCCAAACTACAAACGTAGCATATGATCGTGTCAGTTTATTGCTACTGTTTTCTGCATGTTAAGTATTTGTTCCTATGACCATGAGATCATGCAACTCAATGACACCGGAGGAGTACCTTGTGTGTATCAAACATCGCAACATAACTGGGTGACTATAAAGGTGGTCTACAGGTATCTCCGAGGGTGTCTGTTGGGTTGGCATGGATCAAGACTGGGATTTGTTACTCCGTGTGATGGAGAGGTATCTCAGGGCCCACTCAGTAATACAACATCACAATAAGACTTGCAAGCAATGTGACTAAGTGTTAGTCACGGGATCTTGTATCACGGAACGAGTAAAGAGACTTGCCGGTAATGAGGTTGAACTAGGTATGAAGATACCAACGAAATCCTTGACATAGAGGTTCGACCGATAAAGATCTTCGTAGAATATGTAGGAACCAATATGGGCATCTAGGTCCCGCTATTGGTTATTGACCGTAGAGGTGTCTCGGTCATGTCTACATAGTTCTCGAACCCGCAGGGTCTGCACACTTAAGGTTCGGTGACGTTTCGGTAGTATAGAGTTATGTATGGTGGTGACCGAAGGTTGTTCGGAGTCCTGGATGAGATCTCGGACGTCACGAGGAGCTCCGGAATGGTCCGGAGGTAAAGATTGATATATAGTAAGTCTTGTTTTGGTCACCGGAAAAGTTTCGGGCTCATTGGTAGTGTACCGGGAGTGCCGGTAGTGTACCGGGGGACCATCGGAAGAGGTATTTCGACCGAAGAGGCTACATGGGCTGTGGGAGGAGTTAAACCAGCCCCTGGTGGGCTGGCCAAAGCCTCCTCTAAGGGCCCATGCTGCTAGGGTGGTTTGAGAAGGAAAAATCCAAAGGTGGAGAGGTGGAAAGAGTTTCCAAGTGGAAAGGAGGAATCCTATTCCTAATAGGATTGGAGTAGGACTCCTCCACCTCCAATTTCGACCAAACCTTGAGGGTTTGAGCCTGACTCCTCCCCTTCAGCCCTCCTATATATACTAGAGGATTCAGAGGAAAAAGCTAACCCTACTAGCCACGTGCTACCTCTCCTCTAGATCGCACTTTCTCCTCTAGATCAGTTTTCAGCGGTGCTTAGGTGAAGCCCTGCTGGAATAGCTCCACCACCATCGCCACAACGTCGTTGCGCTGCCGGAGAACTCATCTACCTCTCCGCTCCCTCTTACTGGATCAAGAAGGTGGAGATCGTCATCGAGCTGTACGTGTGTTGAACACGGAGGTGCCGTCCGTTCGGCGCTAGATCGGAAGGACCGTGATCAAGATCGCGAGACGGATCGTGATGAGGTTGCGGGACGGATCATGATGAGTTCGTGGGACGGATCGTGATTGGATCGTGGGACGAATCGTGATGAGATCGCGGGATGCTCGACGATTTGGATCGCGAAGACGTTTGACTACACCAACCGCGTTTCTTAACGCTTGCCGCTTAGCGATCTACAAGGGTATGTAGATCCACTCTCCCTATCGTAGATGCTCATCACCATGGATAGATCTTGCGTGTGCGTAGAAATTTTTTTGTTTCCCATGCAACGTTCCCCAATAGTGGCATCATGAGCTAGGTCTATGTGTAGATGAGATCTCGAGTAAAACACAAAGAGTTTGTGGGCGTTGATGCTTAGATTGCTTCCTCCCTTGGTCGTGTTTTGGTTCAGCGGTATTGTGGGATGAAGCGGCCTAGACCAACCTTACTCGTACGCTTATGAGAGACCGGTTCCATCGACTGACGTGTAACATCGTTGCACAAAGATGGCTAGCGGGTGTCTGTTTCTCCTACTTTAGTTGGATCGGATTCGACAAAGGCGGTCCTTGAGAAGGTTGAAAAGCCACTTATGTATCACCGTTGTGGTTTTTGCGTAGGTGAGAATTGTTCTTGCTAGATACCCGTAGCAGCCACGTAAAACATGCAACAACAATTAGGGGACGTCTAACTTGTTTTTCCAGGGTATGTTGTGATGTGATATGGCCAATTACATGATGAGATATATGTGATGTATGAGATGATCATGTTTTGTATAGAATATCACAACTTGCATGTCGATGAGTACGGCAACCGGCAGGAGCCATAGGGTTGTCTTTAATTATTGTATGACCTTCGTGTCAATCATTAAGCGTTATGTAATGCTTTACTTTATCGCTAAACGATAGAAATAGTAGTAGAAGCATGGTGGGCGTGACAACCCCGATGGAGACACGTTGATGGAGATCAAGATGATGGAGATCCTGGTGTCATGCCGGTGACGATGGAGATCATGTCGCTGCTTTCAAGATGGAGATCAAAAGCACAAGTTCATGGCCATATCGTATCAGTAATGATTTGCATGTGATGTTAATCCTCTTATGCACCTTGTTTTGCTTAGGACGATGGTAGCATTATAAGGTGATCCCTCATTTAAATTTCAAGATGAATTTTGTTCTCCCCAAGTGTGCACTATCGCGAAAGTTCGTCGTGTCGAGACACCACGTGACGATCGGGTGTGATAGACTCTACGTTCACATACAATGGGTGCAAGCCAGTGTTGCACATGCAGAACACTCGGGTTAAAGTTGACGAGCCTAGCATGTACAGACATGGCCTCGGAACACAAGAGACCGAAAGGTCGAACATGAGTCATATAGTAGATATGATCAACATGATGATGTTCACCATTGAAACGACCTCAACTCACGTGATGATCGGACTTGAGTTGTTGAATTTGGATCATGTATCACTCGAATGACCGGAGGGATGCCAATTTGAGTGGGAGTTCTTCAGTAATATGATTAATTGAACTCATTATCATGAACATAGTCAGTAGTGTCTTTGCAAATTATGTTGCAGATTACTTGCTCGCGATGTAGCTCCCTTGAGTTTTTTATTTGTTCCTAGAGAAATAGAGTTGAAATATGATGGTAGCAATATTGCATACTTGGGTCCGTGATCTGAGGAATGTTCTCATTGTTGCACAGAAGGCTTATGTACTTAATGCACCGCTCGGTGCGCCACCCCCTCTAGCGTTGTCTGTAGATGTTGTGAACATCTGACAGGCGCGTTTCGATGACTACTTGATAGTTTAGTGCGTCATGCATTGCGGCTTAGAATTGAGGCTCCGAAATATTTTGAATGTCACGGAACATATGAGATGTTCTAACAGCTGAAATTAGTATCTCAGGCTCGTGACTGTGTTGTGAGGTATGAGATCTCCAACAAGATTCTTTGCCTGCAAGATAAAAGAGAATAGCTCAATCGTTGAGCATGTGCTCAGATTGTCTGGGTGCTACAATCGCTTATCGAGTAGGAGTTGATCTTATAGATAAGATAGTGATTGATATAGTTCTCCAAGACACTGTCACTAAGCTACTAGCTAGAACTTGGTACTTGGTAGATAAGAAGGCTAGCAACGCCGACAAAAGTATATTTGATATACATGTTATTGATGTGTACCTTGCTAGTACACCTAGTAGCACCTGGGTATTGGATACCGGTTCGGTTGCTAAATGTTAGTAACTCAAAAGAAAAGCTATGGAATAAACGGAGAACTAGCTAAGGGTGAGGTGACGATGTGTGTTGGAAATGTTTCCAAGGTTGATGTGATCAACATAGCACGCTCTCTCTACCTTCGGGATTAGTGACGAACCTAAATAAATGTTATTTGGTGTTTTGCATTGAGCATGAACGTGATTAGATCGTGTTTATTGCAACACGGTTATTCATTTAAGTTAGAGAATAATGGTTATTATGTTTACATAAATGATACCTTCAATGGTCATGCACCCAGTGAGAATGGTTTGTTGAATCTTGATCGTAGTAATACACATGTTCATAACATTGATGCCAAAAGATACAAAGTTAATAATGATAGTACCACATATTTGTGGCACTGCCGCTAAATGTCATATTGGTATAAAGAGCATGAAGAAAGTCCATGCTGATGGATCTTTGGACTCATTCGATTTTGAATCGGTTGAGACATGCGAACCATGCCTCTTGGGCAAGATGACTAAGGACCCTGTTTTCCAGATTGATGGAGCGGGCAAGTGGTTTATTGGAAATGATACATGTTGATGTATGCAATACAATGAATCCTGTAGCGTGCGGTGGATATCGTTATTTTCTTACCTTCACTGATGATTTGAGTAGATATAGTGTATATTTACTTAATGAAACACAAGTCTGAATCGTTTGAAAGGTTCAAGCAAATTCAGAGTGAAGTTTAAGATCATCGTGACAAGAAGATAAAAATGTCTGCGGTATGATCGTGAAGGTGAATATCTAAGTTACGAGTTTGGCATACAACTTTAGACAATGTGAAAGTTGTTTCACAACTCACGCCACCTGGAACACCATAGTGTGATGTTGTGTCCGAATGTCATAGTCATGCTCTATTGGATATGGTGTGTGTTGTGATGTCTCTTATCGTTTTGACCATAATTTTGGGGTTATGCATTAGAGACAACTACATTCACTTTAAATAGGGCACCATCTAAATCCGTTGAGATGACACCGTGTGAATTATGGTTTGATAGAAACCTAAGCTGTCATTTCATAATGTTTGGGGCTACGACGCTTGTGTGGAAAATGACCTAATGAGCTCGAACCCAAAAGCGGACAAATGCATCTTCATAGAATACCCTAAGAACAGTTGGGAACCTTCTATCTCAGACTCAAGCATAAAGTGTTTGTTGCTAAAACTGGGTCCTTTCTCGAGAAAAGTTCTCTCGAAAGAATTGAGTGGGAGGAAGATAGAACTTGATGAGGTTGTTGAACCTTTGCTTCAACCAGAGAGTAGCACAGCGCGGAAAGATGTTTCTGTGGAACCTACGTCAGTTGAATAGGAAGTTAATGATGATGATCATGAAGCTTCAGATCAAGTTACTATCGAACCTCGTAGGTCGACAAGGATGTGTACTGCTCCTGAGCGGTACGACAACCCTGTCTTGGAGGTCATGTTGTTGGACAACGATGAACCTACGAGCTATGGAGAAGCAATGATGGGCCCAGATTCCGACAAAATGGTTATATGCCATGAACTCCGAGAATGGATCCATGTATGAAAACCAAGTATAGACTCTGGTAGACTTGCTCGTTGGACAGCAGGTCGTCGAGTACAAATGGACCTTTAAAATGAAGACATATGCTGATGGTAAATGTCACCATTTATGAAGCTCGACTTGTCGCAAAGAAGTTTTCGACAAAGTTCAAGGAGTTGACTGCGATGAGACTTTCTCACTCATAGCGATGCTAAACTCTGTTGGAATTATGTTAGCAGTTGCTGCATTTTTCAATTATGAAATCTGGCAGATGGATGTCAAAACATCATTTCCTTCCTTAAGGAAAGGTTGTATGAGATACAACCAGAAGGTTTTGTCAGTCCTAAGGATGCTAAAAGGTGTGCAAGCTTTAGTGATCCTTCTATGAACTGAAGCAAGCATCTCGGAGTTGGAATATACACTTTGATGAGGTGATCAAAGTTTTTTAGTCTATACAAAGTTTATGAGAAACTTGTATTTACAATAAAGTGAGTGGGAGCACTATAGAGTTTCTGGTAAGCATATGTGGATGACATATTGTTGATTGGAAATAATGTAGAATTTCTGGATAGCATAAATGGTTGTTTGAAAAGAGTTTTTCAAAGAAAAACCTGGATAAAGCTACCTAATTGTTGAGCATCAAGATCTATAGAGATAGATCAAGATGCTTGATGAGACTTTTAATGAGTACATACCTTGACAAGATTTTGAAAGAGTTCAAAATGGATCGGTTAGAGAAAGAGTTCTTGCCTGATTTGTAAGGTGTGAAGCTGAGTGAGACTCAAAGCTTGACAATGGTAGAAGAAAGAGAAAGGACGAACGTCGTCCCCTATGCCTTAGCCATAGGCTCTGTATAGTATGCCATGCTGTGTACCGCACCTGTGTGTGCCTTGCCATGAGTGCGTCAAGGGGTACAAGAGTGATCCAGGAGTGGATCACTGGACAGCGGTCAAGATCATCCTTAGTAACTAAAAGACTAAGGAAATGTTTCTCGATTATGGAGGTAAGAAAGAGTTCGTCGTAAAGAGTTACGTCGATGAAAGCTTTGACCCCAATCTAGATGACTCTTAGTAGCAATCCGGATACGTATAGTAGAGCAGCCATTTGGAATAGCTCCAAGTGGAGTGTGGTAGCGGTGTTTACAGTTTGACATAGAGATTTGCAAAGTACACATGGATCTAAATGTCGCATACCCGTTGACTATAAGACCTCTCTCACATGCAAAGCATGATCGAGCCCCAGAACTCATTGGGTGTTAGATTCATAACAATGCGAATCACATGGTGATGTGAACTAGATTATTAACTCTAGTGCAAGTGGGAGACTGTTGGAAATATGCCCTAGAGGCAATAATAAATTGGTTATTATCCTATTTCCTTGTTCATGATAATCGTTTATTATCCATGCTATAATTGTGTTGATCGGAAACTTAGATACATGTGTGGATACATAGACAACACCATGTCCCTAATATCCCTATAATAGACTAGCTCGTTGATCAAAGATGGCTATGGTTTCCTAGTCATGGACATGAGATGTCATTTGATAACGGGATCACGTCATTAGGAGAATGATGTGATGGACAAGACCCAAACTACAAATGTAGCATATGATCGTGTCAGTTTATTGCTACTGTTTTCTGCATGTCAAGTATTTGTTCCTATGACCATGAGATCATGCAACTCACTGACACCGGAGGAGTACCTTGTGTGTATCAAACGTCGCAACGTAACTGGGTGACTATAAAGGTGCTCTATAGGTATCTCCGAGGGTGTCTATTGGGTTGGCATGGATCAAGACTGGGATTTGTTACTCCGTGTGACGGAGAGGTATCTCAGGGCCCACTCGGTAATACAACATCACAATAAGACTTGCAAGCAATGTGACTAAGTGTTAGTCACGGGATCTTGTATCGTAGAACGAGTAAAGAGACTTGTCGGTAATGAGGTTGAACTAGGTATGAGATACTGACGATCGAATCTCGGGCAAGTAACATACCGAAGAACAAAGGGAACATCATACGGGATTAACAGAATCCTTGACATAGAGGTTCGACTGATAAAGATCTTCGTAGAATATGTAGGAACCAATATGGGCATCCAGGTCCCGCTATTGGTTATTGACCGTAGAGGAGTCTCGGTCATGTCTACATAGTTCTCGAACCCGCAAGGTCTGCACACTTAAGGTTCGGTGACGTTTCGGTAGTATAGAGTTATGTATGGTGGTGACCAAAGGTTGTTCGGAGTCTTGGATGATATCACGAACTCCACGAGGAGCTCCGGAATGGTCCGGAGGTAAAGATTGATATATAGGAAGTCTTGTTTTGGTCGACGGAAAAGTTTCGGGCTCATCGGTAGTGTACCGGGGGACCATCGAGAGAGGTATTTCGACCCAAGAGGCTACATGGGCTTAGGGAGGAGTTAAACCAGCCCCTGGTGGGCTGGCCTAAGCCTCCTCTACGGGCCCATGCGGCTAGGGTGGTTTGAGAAGGAAAAAATCCAAACGTGGAGAGGTGGAAAGAGTTTCCAAGTGGAAAGGAGGAATCCTACTCTTAATAGGATTGGAGTAGGACTCCTTCACCTCCAATTTCGACCAAACCTTGAGTGTTTGAGGCTGCCTCCTCCCCTCCCTCCCTCCTATATATACTAGAGGATTTAGAGAAAAGCTAACCCTACTAGCCACGTGCTACCTCTCCTTTAGATCGCAGTTTCTCCTCTAGATCGGTTTTCAGCGGTGCTTAGACGAAGCCCTGCTGGAATAGCTCCACCACCATCGCCGCAACGCCGTCGCGCTGCCGGAGATCTCATCTACCTCTCCGCTCCCTCTTACTGGATCAAGAAGGCGGAGATCGTCATCGAGTTGTACGTGTGCTGAACGCGGAGGTGTCGTTTGTTCGGCGCTAGATCGGAAAGACCGTGATCAAGATCGCGAGACGGATCGTGATGAGATCGCGGGACGGATTGTGATGAGTTCGTGGGACGGATCGTGATTGGATCGCGAGATGGATCGTGATGAGATCACGGGATGCTCGATGATTTGGATCGCGAAGACGTTCGACTACACCAACCGCGTTTCTTAATGCTTCCCACTTAGTGATCTACAAGGGTATGTAGATACACTCTCCCTCTCGTAGATGCTCATCACCATGGATAGATCTTGCGTGTGCGTAGGAATTTTTTTATTTCCCATGCAACGTTCCCCAACACCTTTTCGCCCTAGACGGCGTGTGTTGTCTCGGAGCTCAATCATTGTGGTGCAAAGTTCCGGGCAAGCGTCGGGGTCTCCAATTAGGTTGTGGAGATTGCCCCGAGCATTTGAGGTCACCTCAGAGCCACAGTCTATTGTGGTGAAGCTTCGTGATTTCATTGGGATCCTCCAATCAAGTTGTGGAGATTGCCCCAACCTTGTTTGTACGGGTTCGATGACCATCCTCAAGGGCCCCTTAGTGGAATCATGGCATCTTGCATTGTGCGAAGGCGTGAGGAGATTACGGTGGCCCTAGTGGCTTCTTGGGGAGCATTGTGCCTCCACACCGCTCCGAATGGATATTAGCATCCGCAAGGGTGTGAACTTCGGGATACATCGTCGTCTTGTCGTGCCTCGGTTATCTCTTACCCGAGCCCCTTTACTTATGCACTTTACTTTGTGATAGCCATATTGTTTCTTGTTATATATCTTGCTATCACATAGTTGTATATCTTGGTTAGCATAAGTTGTTGGTGCACATAGGTGAGCCTAGTTGTTTTAGGTTTTATGCTTGACTAATTAAATAATAATTTTATTCCGCATTTGTTCAAACCTAAATCTTAATTATTTTAATGCGTCTATTCACCCCCCCTCTAGGTGACATCCACGTCCTTTCAGATATGGTTATCTATGTATGACACATATACCCATCCATGTTTGTTTCAGACTATTGTCATGTGTGAGTCATTATCTATGTATGAGACATGCTTTTGTGTATGTGTTACTATCACAAAATCTTAAATGCATGAGACATTATGTATGTATGCGACATATTTGTTTTCATGTTTCATAGAAATTGTGACAATATAACAGGAAATTAAGATACAATATAATGCTCCTATACTAGAATAACACTGTACACTAGAATTAGACACTATAAACAGATTCCGCAATGTAGTGTAAAAACTACATGAAGTCATCATCACTTTTCTTGCTAACAAGGGGCTTCCGGAGGTCTTCACGATTGCGTACAAATGTTACATGAACTAGTTTCCTTGGCATAAACTCATCAGGGGAATCGTAATCAGCATCGGTGCCCTTCGATGAAGCTACACTCTTACTTGATCTACCACTCTTCGTGTTGGCACAAGCCTTGGATCTATTCTGAGCTTTCTTGCTTGGCATAAAGTCATCATCGTCGCTCTCCACTTTCTTACAACTACTGCCACCCCTCTCATATACTACATGTGCCTTGCCTCTATTCTGAGCTTTTGCTTGGCATAAAATTATCATCGTTCTCTTCAATCGCTTTCTTGGAGCTAGCACCACCCCTCGCTGATGCAACACCCTGTCTTCGAACTCTCAGCTCTGGTGTTGGACCCTAGATAGACTTCATCCATCCAATGTTGAAGATATCCTTGTTCAACAAGTCCGCATCCTCAGGGTACCTCTAGAAATTAGAAAGAAGAATAACAACATAGTTACAAACGAGCATATGGTCTAACTCGATGCAAGATAAAATGAAGCAGTATCAAATACCTTAACATGGTTCTCGTATTGATTCTATGGAAGGTTTATTCTAGGATTGTCAACAAGTAAAGGCCTAGCGGTAATGCGGGCACTCATATATTTGAGTTCAACAATCGTATCCCACCTTCCATGCAACCAGAAAAGTACTTGTCAAATCTCCTGTGGGTTCCGTTTCGAGCACTTCTCCCAAAGACCAGGCCCGGAGAAACACTTCCCCAACTCCGCCAGGTGCCTATCACTACTAACTAATTCTTCAAAATACACACCTCCCATACTAGGCTTATGCATTCTTGCGACATTGCAGAAGAGCAAATGAGACAACAGGCAAGGGGGCGGTTTTATGGAATGAGGGTAAGGGATTGGAGGGGAAATAGGGATGGAAAGAGAATGGTGGGAAACAACAACGGGAACATTAGGCGGGAAAGAGAATGACAGGAAAATTTGGCTGGAAAGAGAATGGAGGGAAAGGGTTGGCAGGAAGGCAAATGGTGGGAAGAAAGACATGAAATATGGCGGGAAATCCTATGCAAGAAGGATGGGAGGAAAAGAGGACTCTTTCGCCTAGTGTAAACCGAACTGTGCACTTCAGCGTAGCTTAAACGGAAGAGTGGTGTCGTGCATCTTCGGTCCATGATTCACGCGATGAGGTGGGCCCTAGGGGACTCTTCGGCCAGGGGTAAACCAAAGAGTACTCTTCTTCCTAAGGTCAACCGAAGATTCCATTTCGGCCCGTTTCTACATCTCTCTGCGCGAGAGAAAACCGAAGAGGGGTTTTCGGCCAATGTAAGACCGAAGAGTTGCTCTTCCGCCATAGCAAGGCCAACGGGTCATAGTTTTGATATTTTCAATCTGGAGCATACCTTTTTCGTATTTGTTATTAAATAATAATATATATTTAAAAATAATGAAGGTCTTTATAGGGTCGGCAACCCATTTTAGCTTATTGGACAAGCTAAGGGGCACATGGGAGTTGGAGGAGGATTCCTCTACCTTGGCCACGACCCAAGGGAGGGTTTTCCCACCTCCAAGTTTCTATCCCCTCCCTCAACCTATATATTCATGAGGGGGGGGGGGGGGGGGCTTTGAGAGAAATAAGTTCTCCCTTGTCCCTTGATCTCAGGTGCCCTCTTTCTCTCTCTAGTTGTGTTAGAGTTGTGTCGAATATTATTGTACAAGGTATGTTACAGTTGGACTTGTTTTTGGACTGTGTGTAGACAGGGTAGGAGTCGTGTCCTATTAGGACACCTGTACCCCTAGGCCTCTCATATATAGTGAGGGTAGACACACGATGTAACCTATGCCAACATAATAGCACGGGTACGTGGGGAGCCAACGGCTTGTGCCGGCGTCCGGGCGATCGGGGTGTGGTATTATGACGGTGTCATGGGGAGGAGCGTCCGTAGTCATGCCCTAGGGATGTAGCCATGATGGTGTACCTCGTTAACAAATCTCGGTGTCGTTCCTGGTGTGATTATTCTAACAAGTGGTATCATGAGCAAGGTTCGATGAGGTTGTAGATTGTTGATCTAGAGGAGGTCGTGTATGTGGAAAAGGCCGACGAGGGCTGCGTGATCGGGCGGCAATGGATGTTGCCAGCAGTTTCTTGTCGCGAAAAGTCTCGGTCAGTATAGCACGACAGAAGTAACCGGTTGATTGCAGGACTATTCGGCAGATTAGGTTGTCAGATTGGATCATGACGCTGGGCTTCGGGTTAGAACGACAAGTGTTGTTCGAAAGAAAGAGGCCAAGGTTGGTTCAAAGATTCAACACGACCAGTACAAAAAGTAACGTAAGGGGAGCAACGGGTCTTTAGCGTAAAGGGGCAGCAGGTCCTCGGCCTGTTCGATCTCGGCGAGTTCAATGGAAGGCAGCGGCAGGTACGCGGCAGCTGGCGGGCACACAATTTGTCGATCATGTGTGGCTGGCAGGCCGCAAAGTGCAACGACGTTTGCGTGTCGGCCGAGCAGCGACAACCGAGGTGCATGCCTACAGGCTAGGGTGCCGCATCATGTACGTGAAAATTGTGATGCTGAATATGCAACAAGGTGTGAGATTTGTTAAAGGAAAAAAAGGGCGTCAGGTACCGTATGTAGCTATTCACCAGGGAGCAAGAAAAAAAACAGGATGAAGAAGGTTTGGGGCTGCTCGTGAGCTGGGATCAACAGAACTTTTGATCTTGTGCACGGGAAGGCTACTAGAGGAATTCTCGGGTTGGCTATTTTACTTGGTACATGTACATGTATGTACAGGATGGCAGCGGTGCACGCTACGGAAAACAAAGGACGCGGAGTCACATGTCCATGGGCGATCAATGTCAATTGGCGGGTGGATCAATATTTTTTTTGGTCTGAAAGCTACGTATTTTCCAGTGTTGCATCAAGATGGATGTTAATCTATTGGTTTGACGGATTGTTTGATTATAGCGGAATGCCAAGTTGATCAAGATGAAGCACACGTGACAATGGTGGCGACGTGCGTATAAGGCTCGGAGGAGTCTGGAGTTCGTCGTGGCAGGATCATGCATACACAGGGCGTCAGAGCAATGCACGGAGAGATGTGCGGACGCACACGATGCGGGGTGGAGCATGGTTGCAGTTGGATAATTTCGGCTGGGTCGGACTGAACTGTCTGACGGATCAATGTGGATGTCGGTCAAAGCAGAAGACGGCGGTGATTTCAGCAACAACAACATAGGAGCGTGATGCTGATGGTGGCCGACTTCTGGGGCGTGGAAACACGTGGTGCAGGCCTGAGGGCTTGTGCGACTTTGACAGACTATGACGCAGGGTTGATTCAAGCCAGTGCACACATGAGAGCTTGAAGTCGACGGGGCGTGGGGTAGCACGGCTAGCTACACGGAGTCATGTTGAAGGTGGAGTCGGAGTCTAGCAGAAGACTTCACTCTGTGCTGATGGAGGGGCTACGACGTAAATGCATGGAGAGTCGAAGCCTATTTCAGCGGGATAGCGAGAGACACATGGATCGGACTGGGCCAGTGGTCTGATGGAGGCGTGATACTCGGCATCGGTCGGTGATGATCTGTGGTTCTCTGTAGTAGGGTTTTGAGTGGTGTGGGTCTACAGCCCTAGAGACTCGACCAGGACAACAAAGGCTCGACGTGGTGATAGAGGCGAGGCGTGCGGTAAGCACGGGACACAACGACTGACCAAGGCACTGGTGGTCAGACATGTGGTCAGACAAATTGTGCAAAGGGTGCTGAAGCAGTGTTGACGAGTATGAGATTTAAGTTGGTGACTGGGTCTATCGGTGCTAGTTGATGGAGAGGAGCTGATCATGAAGAATCCATGAAGAATCTGAGAAAGTGACGAAAAGTTTGAAATTGTCAAAAGCCAAGATAGTACATGGCCGTATATTCTGTAGTGTTCAGTGCACATGGCAAAGTGCGGATGACAAGTACAGAAGGACGCGGAGTGCTATAGCCGTGAGACATTTGAGAGACTATCCAGGAAAAAGGTGAGACAACTACGAATTTGACTCAGGGTGACACATGGCGGCAATGAAATTCCTTCAAGTTTCAGACACACGGTAAAAAGGAGCAAGGATGTTGAGTTCAGGTAACTCTTATATGTGGAACCCAATAGGTGGGTTGTTCACTTTCACGCAGGTCAGCGATCAATGTGTGATGGCGTTGAACGGATACTCTAGAAGTTGGAAGCACAAAATAGAGTAACGAGGAACTTAATTTTGCTCGAGTGTTGACTGTGATGAAGACAAAAAGGGACTACACTTGCAAGTGGAGTCACATGGAGTCTAGGAGTAGCAGCGGTGCTCATGGCGTATCTCAAGTCCAATGTACATGGAGGTTCGACACATGTATGAATCCAAGATGGTGGAGAATATTCGCCAAAGTGGAGTTTGTTAGAGTTGTGTCGAATATTATTATACACGGTAGGTTACAGTTGGACTTGGTTTTGGACTGTGTGTAGACAAGGTAGGAGTTGTGTCCTATTAGGACACCAGTACCACTAGGCCTCTCATATATAGCGAGGATAGACACACGATGTAACCTATGCCAACATAATAGCACGGGTACGTGGGGAGCCGGCGGCTTGTGCCGACGCCCGGGCGGCCGGTGTGTAGTATTGTGACGGTGTCATGGGAAGGAGCGCCCGTAGTCATGTCCCGGGAATGTAGCCATGATGATGAACCTCGTTAACAAATCTCGATGTCGTGCTTAGTGTGATTGCTTGGTCCTCGATAGATCGACGAAAAGCCTCGGATTATTCTAACAAGTTGTACTTTTTGATCTAGACTTGAAATAGTTCTGGTTCTCTCTAATCCTCATAATAGAGAAGCCCCATGAGGTTCTCTTCTCCCTTCTCTAATTCTCCGGCAACGATCAGTTTTGGATGACGAAGCGCTGCAGGATCTTGAAACATGTATGCTTGCAATCTGTAGAGAGGTAATGCTTTCGGTCTTTTGTTTGAAGGATCGGTGTAGATGGTTTGAGGGACTTGAAGAATGATCCACATCAACTCTTCTTTCGTTGCATCTCGAAGTTGGTAACGATCCAATCTAATCTTGTATACATCGAGATCCGGAACCTTGATTGTAATGCGAAATTTATGTTTTCTATTACCGTAACCAAAGAGAAGATGTGCCCACGAAATAAGCACGCCACCAGTAGCCCGTAGTGAGCGCGACCACTATTATTAGGAAACTAGTGTTACGTGTACACTAGCCATAAGTGTTACGTGTACTGATTTTCTCAAAAATCAAGTGCGATGAGGATATTCAACTGTTATTCAAAATCCAACTATACTTACACTGGTATCCATAATTTGAACTAGCTTATTTAGAACAGTGTTCACTAGCAATCCGTACAATTCAAGGAATAAAAGTGTTTGATACATCTGTCAGGTGAGGTATTATTAACACCATGTTCTGCATCAACTTCGCAGATTATTGTAATATACTCTATCCGTTCCTTTATATAAGGTGTATTTGTTTTTGCAAAAGTCAAACGAGGTCATGTTTGATCGAGTTTTTAGAAAAATATAACGAGATCCACGAACAAAATTTAGATCATTTGATTCATCATGAAAAGCTGTCTCATATTTTAACTATTTGGTATTGTAGATATTGTTATTTTATTGTATAATCTTGATCAAACATTCAAATGGTTGACTTGCACGAAAAACAATACACCTTATATTTTGGAACGAAGAAAATATAACATTGTCAGTCTATAAAATATCCCCATCTATAAATATAAATATAAATATATATATATATATATAAGAGCGTTTAAATCACTATTTTAACGATCTAAACACTTTTATACTTCTTTACGGAGGGAGTATCCGATATCATGGCTTACAATCAGAAAATTTCACTCTTAGCTTTTCATAACTAATTTTCAATCTTAGCTTTTTTATAGAACTGTTTTACTCCCTTCGTCTCATAATATAAGATGATTTTTTGACACTAGTATAGTGTCAAAAAACGTCGTATATTATGAGACGGAGAGAGTAGCCTTTTTTAGGAAAAACTCCACCAGTTTTATTAGATAATGGGAATGTTTACAAGTATCATTGCAGTATCATGTGGCACATCGAGCCAAATATGCCTACAAGGACCGAGAGACAAAGAAAATCTAGCAATCGTTTGTGCTTCAGGCTATCTTTGGTTCACGGGATTTCTATAGGAATTTTAGAGGATAAGGATTTTGTAGGAAAAAAATCCTTTGATGGTCTTTGGTTTAAAGGAATGGAATCCTATTCCAGTACAGGATTTTCCCCTCCCCTTCACGTTTCACAGGAAGAGAAAAAAGAGGTCGGACCTCGTGGAAAACTTTCCTGGCGCGAACGACGCGCGCGTTAGCAGATGTTCCCTCGCTTTTTTCGCTCGCTCCCGCCGCTCACCTGCGTAGAAATAGAGAGGGAGGGGGGAAAGAAACAAAACGGAACCCATATCCATCCATCTCCTCCTCTCACATACAACTACGCAGCTCCAACTTGAAGACCGACCAACAGCGAGGACGGCAGCAGACGGTCGAGCGACGCGGCCACATCTGGACGGCGGGCACCAACCACCGGCAAGCTGGAGAGCATCTATCGCCGAGCAGCTGGCCTTCAACCTCCAGCGGCATCCATCTGCCGCAGATCTCTTCAGGTCTGATCCATCTTGCCTTCTCCCCAGATCTGGTACTAATGGAGAATTAGCTCAGTGTAGTTGCTGTACGAGATGCCCTTAGGAATTTCCCGTATCATGAGTCCCTAGTCCAGCCCCAATTCCTAATTTTTTTCTGTGAGGAAAGGGCCTATTAATAATTAGACGCCCTAACTACAATCAGCATCACGCTGTCCAATCCCCAATCTAATTGCTCAGTTTGCAATCTGCTGTGAATTCTGAAGAAATTAGATGGATTATTCTTTACTGCTGTAATATTATTACTTTTGCTCAAAGAGTCAAAGGTGAATTTGCTGCTCGCTGCATATAAAACCTGTACATCATAATAATGTAACGAGTAACAATATAGATTTTACCATCTCGCTAATCCCATTATATGCCTTATAAGCATTAATGTACATATTTTACCATCTCACTAGTCTCGCTAATAGTACAATTCAGTTTGTTCAGATGGACGATCTGCTGTAATTTAATCGATTTTGGACCAGCTCAATAGCTATTTCAGAAATTCCTGATAAATCCTAGAGGCCCACACAGTCCATTCATGCATGGCAAGAGGTGGAACCAAATTTTAGTCCCACATTGCTAGTTTGGTGGGAGTTGGACCTCCTTATAAGGGAGGATGTTTCTTCACATGTATGAGCATGAAAACAAGAGAGACATACACGCGCGTTCCTTCTCCTCTGTCGCTTGCCACGCCTCGTCACGACGCGCCGCGGGTTGCGGGAATGAGCCGAGCCGTTGTCTATATTTTTGTTGCGCACGATTGGTATACGAAAGGTCAATCGGAAGCTGAAAGTTTTTGCTGTAGTGAATTATTGAATACGAAAATTGCACCCTTCAGCTGCTACCTTTTCATTTCGTCTCCCTCTTCCCCTTCAACTCCCGACGCAGCCTATTTGCCTCCTTCTCCTGTGCCTATAAAAGAGAGGTCACTCCTCTTTAGAGAGACACTAGAAGATCATCTCCCTCTCGCCATTGAGTTCCAAACACTGAGCTGCTACGATCTTCTCCATCCCAGCTTGCGGCGTGCACCGCAGGTCGGGACAGTAGGTCTCCGAAACCGCACCTCTTTGAGTCCCGTACGTGAGAAGGATGATAAGGTTTTTGGGGAGCGTTTTGCGCGACTACTGACCGGTTCATTACGGACGCTCCGGACACCGACGACCACTTCCCTAACGATGACTTCTTCCCTGATGTCGACTACCTCTTTGACGACATGGCTGGCGACGACACCGACCCCAAGATCGGGCCTTTTGCCGTTGTTCTGTACGTCTTCGTGTTCTCTCTGTTTAAGATCATGCTTCAGTTTCCTGCTCTAGTTTTTCTTGTACTAGCCTCTGTTCCACATATGTTTTGTTCTCCTTCACATGTGCGCATGCTATTAGCCCTCTTTATTTTAGATAACATGACTTGTTTCATCTCTACTATAATAGTCATGTTTTCCATGATGTTTTATTTATTTTTTCTATTAAAAAAATCATATGGTAAATTGCTCATATTTCCAACAATCCAAAAACCTTATTATAGGCAATTTACCCCAAGTGGTTTTAATGCATCCATGAGGCCTTCTATGTTTGAGGGTGTGCACTACAAGAGGTGGCGCGTGAGAGCGGTCTTATGGTTTCAAACCATGAGTTGCTATGATGCCACTCTTGGCAAACCTGAAGGAGATTATGATGCTCAACAGGAGCAAGCTTTCCAGAAAATGGATATCCTGTTTAAGGCTGCTCTCTTGAGTGTTCTTGGTGAGAACATAGTTGATGCTTATGCGTCAATTGACAATGGAAAAGATATGTGGGATGCACTCGAGGCCAAGTTTGGGGTCTTGGATGCCGGCACTGAGCTGTACATCATGAAACAATTCTATGACTACAGGATGACTGAAGAGCGCTCCGTGGTTGAGCAAGCTCATGAGATACAGTCATTTGCTAGAGAACTTGAGCATTTCAATTGTATGTTACCGGACAAGTTTGTTGCCGGAGGCATCATCACTAAGCTTTCTCCTACGTGGAGAAACTTTGCTACCTCTCTAAAACACAAGAGACAAGAGTTTTTCGTTCCGGATCTCATTGGTACTCTTGATGTCGAAGAAAAGGCGAGAGCAAAGGATACACATGCTCGAGGTATTGAGGGAGGATCTAGTGCCAATCTGATATAGAAGAAAAACTTCTAGCCCCACAAGTTCAAGAACAAGGGCAAGTTTGATGGTAAAGTAAAATTTGATGGGAAGAACAAGGTTGTACAACACACCAACTTCAAGAAGAAGAATGATAAGAAGAAAGGTGTTTGCCATGTGTGTGGAGATCCTGACCATTGGGCTCCCAGTTGCCCTAATCGCTATGACAAGCGTAATCCTGGGAAAGGCGGCAAGACCACTAATGTTATCATTGGAGACATTGACATGAAGGATGTTGGGTATGGTATATTTCCCACTATTCTTTCAGTATGTTATTCTTCTGATTGGTTGATTGACACGGGGGCTAATGTGCATGTATGCGGTGATATTTCTATGTTTTCCTCTTATCAGACCGCAGGCACTTCAACTGTGCTGATGGGAAATGGTTCAAGTGCTTTTGTTCGTGGTGTTGGCACAGTCGATCTGAAGTTTACTTCGGGGAAGATCGTGCAGCTGAAGAACGTGCATTATGTCCCCTCCGTCAATAAAAATCTTGTTAGCGGATCTCTTCTGTGTAGAGATGGCTAGAAGCTTGTCTTTAAATCGAATAAATTTGTATATCCAAGTATGGAACCTTTGTTGGTAAAGGCTATGAGTCAGGAGGCCTGTTTCGTTTATCCTTGTCAGATGTTTGCAATAAAGTTGTTAATCATGTTTGCAACAAGAGTGAATCAAATGTGTGACATTCACGTCTTTGTCATGTTAACTTTGGTTGCATGTCGCGACTAGCCAAATTGAACTTAATCTCTAGTTTCACCACTGTCAAGGGATCTAAGTGTCAAGTTTGTGTGCAAGCTAAGCAACCTCGTAAGTCTCACATGACTGCAGAAACGAGAAATCTTGCACCACTAGAGCTCATACATTCAGATCTTTGTGAAATGAATGGTGTTTTGACAAAAGGTGGAAAGAAATATTTCATGACGTTAATCGATGACTCCACTAGATACTGCCATGTGTATCTTTTGAAATCAAAGGATGAAGCTTTGAACTTCTTCAAGACCTATAAAGCGGAAGGGGAGAATCAACTTGATTGGAAAATCAAGAGGCTTAGGTCCGATCGTGGTGGAGAGTATTTTTCCAATGAATTTGATTCTTTTTGTGCGGAACATGGTATAATGCATGAGAAGACACCTCCCTATTCACCTCAATCAAATGGGGTAGCCGAAAGAAAGAACCGCACTCTAACTGATTTGGTTAACGCCATGTTAGACACATCGGGTTTCTCCAAGGCATGGTGAGGGGAGGCGATACTGACTGCATGTCATGTTCTAAACCGAGTTCCCACAAAGAACAAAGAAATAACTCCATTTGAGGAATGGGAGAACAAAAGGTTAAAACTCTCTTACTTACGAACCTGGGGTTGTTTGACGAAAGTCAATGTGCCAATTCCGAAGAAACGCAAACTTGGTCCAAAAACTGTGGATTGTGTTTTCCTAGGCTATGCTTTTCATAGCACTGGTTATAGATTCTTGATTGTAAAATCTGAGGTATCAGACATGCATGTCGGTACAATCATGGAGTCGAACGATGCGACTTTTTTTGAAGATGTCTTGCCCATGAAGGAGATGTGTAGCTCATCAAATCAAGAGTTGCCTAGTTCCTCGGGTCGGGATGTAGTTGCAATTTCTAAACCTACCATTTCGATGCAACATCTTGAAGATTCTGTGGAGGACAACAATGAGACTCCTAAAAGGAGCAAGAGACAGATGACTGCAAAGCCTTTTGGTGATGATTTTCTTGTGTATCTCATAGATGACACTCCCAGTTCTATTTTAGAGGCCTATGCTTCTGAAGATGCTGACTACTGGAAGGAGGCGGTCCGTAGTGAGATGAATTCCATCTTGGCAAATGAAACTTGGGAGATAACTGATCGACCTTATGGGTGCAAACCTATAGGGTGCAAATGGGTGTTCAAGAAGAAGCTTAGGCCTGATGGTACTATTGAAAAGTACAAGGCACGACTCGTGGCTAAGGGTTATACCCAAAAGGAAGGTGAAGACTTTTTTGATACTTACTCACCTGTGGCTCGACTGACCACTATTCAAGTGCTACTTTCACTAGCAGCCTCACATGGTCTTCTCGTTCATCAAATGGATGTTAAGACTGCTTTCCTAAATGGAGAGTTGGATGAGGAAATTTACATGGAACAACTAGATGGTTTTATAGTGGACGGTTAAGAAGGAAAGGTGTGAAAATTGTTGAAGTCTTTGTATGGACTTAAGCAAGCACCTAAGCAGTGGCACGAGAAGTTCGAAAGAACTTTAACATCTGCAGGCTTTGTTGTAAACGAAGCTGACAAATGTGTGTAGTAGCGACATGGTGGAGGCGAAGAAGTTATCCTTTGCTTGTATGTCGATGACACATTGATTTTTGGAACAAATTTGAATGTTATTAAGAAGGTCAAGAATTTCCTATCTCGTTGTTTTGAGATGAAGGATTTGGGAGTAGCAGATGTTATTCTAAACATCAAACTATTGAGGGATGATGATGGTGGGATTACATTGCTTCAATCTCACTATGTGGAAAAGATCTTGAGTCGCTTTGGTTATAATGACTGCAAGCCCTCTCCAACACCATATGATGCTAGCGTGTTGCTTCGAAAGAATCGAAGAATTGCTAGAGATGAATTGAAATATTCTTAGATTATTGGCTCGCTCATGCATTTGGCTAGTGCCACAAGACCTGACATCTCTTATGTTGTTAGCAAACTGAGCCGATTTGTTTCAAAACCAGGAGATGATCATTGAAAAGCTTTAGAAAGAGTTATGCGTTATTTGAAAGGCACTGCGAATTATGGAATTCACTATACCGGGCACCCAAAGGTGCTTGAAGGGTATAGTGACTTAAACTGGATCTCAGATGCTGATGAGATAAAGGCCATGAGCGGATATGTATTCACTCATGGAGGTGGTGCTGTTTCTTGGAAGTCTTGCAAGCAGACCATGTTAACAAGGTCAACAATGGAAGCAGAACTCACAGCACTAGATACAACTACGGTCGAAGCAGATTGGCTTCGTCGGCTCTTGAATGACTTGCCGGTTGTTGAGAAACCTGTACCGGGTATCCTTATGAACCGTGACAATCAAACCGTGATCACAAAAGTAAGTAGTTCAAAGGATAACATGAAGTCATCAAGACATGTTCAGAGAAGGTTAAAGTCTGTTAGAAAAATGAGAAACTCCGGAGTTATTGCATTGGATTATATCCAAACGTCTAAAAATTTGGCAGATCCTTTTACTAAGGGTCTATCACGTAATGTGATAGATAATGCATCGAAGGAGATGGGTATGAGACCTGCAATATGAGTTGTTCACAGTGGTAACCTAATCTATGTGATCGAAGATCCCGTGAATTAGATGTGGAAGACAAGCTGTTGGTCAACAGAGAGGAGAGTATCCTTACTATTTAATACCACTCCATGAAGATGCAGTACTCTCCTAATCTGCATCACAGGTTGATGTATATCTTAATGTATTCTGAGTGGCTTATTTAGCAGAGATGTTATCCTGCAGAACATCTTTTGAAGAACACACCTATATGAGTCTGATTGTTAAACGTCGCAATCTATGAGAGTAGGGTGCTCTCTAGTAAACTCATGAAAGGTCTCGGAGTATGACACATAAGCTCCACCCGCGGGGAAGACCCACGGTAGCCTAGTATCGGTCAAGGCTTTGTGTGAAGCTAGATTCGCAGAAAACTTGCAGTTCAAGGCCCAGTCCACTGTTCAAGTTGCTTACTAGTGTAGCATAGAGTTTTAGGTGGAAGTTTAACTTAACAGTCTCCACTGTAGTACCAGTATATAAAATAGTGTTTTGGAACCAAAGGCAAATTTTGTGTGCCTCTGGGATCTGGTGGGGGGTTGCTGGAATTTAATTGATTTTGGGCCAGCCCAATAGCTATTTCAGAAATTGCTAATAAATCCTAGAGGCTCACACAACCCATTTGTGCATGGCAAGAGGTGGAATCAAAGTTTAGTCCCACGTTGCTAGTTTGGTGGGAGTTGGACCTCCTTATAAGGGAGGATGTTTTCCCACATGTATGAGCATGAGAACAAGAGAGACATACATGCGCGCTCCTCCTTCGCCGCCTGCCTTGCCACGCCACGCCTCGTCACGCCGCGCCGTGTCGCGTGAATGAGCCGAGCCGTTGTCTATATTTTTGCTGCGCACGATTGGTATACGAAAGGTCACTCGGAAGCTGAAAGTTTTTGCTGTAGTGGATACTGAATACGAACATTGCACCCTTCGGCTTCTACCTTTTCGTTTCGTCTCCCTCTTTCCCTTCAGCTCCCGACGCAGCCTATTCGCCTCCTTCTCCTGTGCCTATAATAGAGAGGTCGCTCCTCTCTAGAGAGACACCAGAAGATCATCTCCCTCTCGCCATCGAGTTCCAAACACTGAGCTGCTATGATCTTCTCCATCTAGGCTTGCGGCATGCACCGCAGGTCGGGACAGTAGGCCTGTGAAACCGCACCTCTTTGAGTCCTGTACGGGAGAAGGGTGATAAGGTTTTTGGGGAGCGCTTTGCGTGACTACTGACCGGTTCATCACGGACGCTTCGGACACCGACGACCACTTCCCCAACGACGACTTCTTCCCCGACGTCGACTACCTCTTCGACGACATGGCTGGCGACGACACCGACCCCAAGACTGGGCCTTCTGCTGCTGGGGCCTTTTGTCGTTGTTCCGTACGTCCTCGTGTTCTCTCTGTTTAAGATCATGCTTCAGTTTCCTGCTATAGTTTTTCTTGCACTAGCCTCTGTTCCACATATGTTTTGTTCTCCTTCACATGTGCACATGCTATTAGCCCTCTTTCTTTTAGATAACATGACTTGTTTCATCTCTACTATAATAGTCATGTTTCCCATGATGTTTTATTTATTTTTCCTATTAATAAAATCATATGGTAAATTGCTCATATTTCCAACACGATCAAGCCAGGATGATAGACTTTAGTAGTCAAGAAATTGATGACCATGAGTTAAGTTAAAAGACTACAATACCTCATCCAAGTATTGCTCACCATCAGGATAGTGGTACAGTTTCTCCTATTCTCATTCGAGCTAATATGGTAAAATTTAATCTTGAAAATACAATTGCATAATGTTTCATACATTCAAGGACTTGATGACCTTGAGTTCTCTGAAAGGGCTACAGGACCTCGTACAAATATTGGTCATAGTCAGAACAATGGTATGAGGTGTCTTGTTCTTAGTTAAGTTAATTTGTTGAAATTAAACACGGGGGAACAACTGCATAATGTTTTATATATTCAAGGACTTGGTGACCTGAAGTTCAGTCAAAGGAGTATAGGACGTCGTACTAATTTTGGTACGCATCAACATTGTGATTACCTGGAGTTTGATCAAAGGAGTGCAAGGCAGCATGAGGATAGTGGTACGAGATCTCTTAATCTCAACCTTGTTAATATGCTGAAATTTTGAATTTAATCATGGAAGCACAATTGCATGTTATTTAATATAGCTCTATGCTTTGCAGTTTCAAAGTCCAGAAAGTGTCTTCCTAGAGCCAAATGGACTCACCAAATGAAGTTGTTTCTTATTCAACAGTTGAAAGATTTTAATGTCCTAGGTTATAGAACTCAGAATGCTTGGAGTAAAGAGGCATGGAATAAGATTGTGGATAACATAAACCAAAGGTTTGGCTTGTCACTCGATGTTGTCAAAGTGAAACAAAAGGAACAGGATCTCAAGAAAGACTTCAAAACTGTGAAAGATTTGGTGGCCGAGAGTGGCTTTGGTTGGGATAGCATCGGAATGAAAGTTGTTGCTCCAGACGCTGTTTGGGATTCATTTGCTGAGCGTCGTAACAAGGATGCACTCATATGGAGAGACAAATACTTTCCATATTATGATGATTTGTTTGCACTTTATGAAGGTAAGCTATACTATAGTATCATTTTGAATAATTTTCTGTGTTGCAAACATGTTCTTACTAGTTTTTACTTATCTCAAGGCCGTTATGCTGAAGGAAGGAATAGGCATGACATGGACTATTATGCAAGCAGGGAAAAAGAACCATCGCAAACCAAATTTGCAGAATCACAAGGAACCAACGATTATGATGGATCACCATCACATAATATAAATGTTGCTGATTTTACCATGGAAGGAGAAGGTGAGAAAGACACTTCTGATTTTCCCCAGCAGCAATGCTCAAGAAGGCGCTCCACACAAATGAATTCTCAATTTGTGAAAACACCAGAAATGTGTGCAGCAAGACCCATAAAGAGGCAGAAAAACTATGATTTTCAATAGAATTATTTGAAGCTCAAGAAAGAGGAAATTGAACGGTTTGCAGCTATCGAGGAGAAGAAGCTTCTGGATCCTTATAGCATCAGTAGGTGTGTCACAACACTTGAACATCTACCTGGTCTACAAATGGGTGATATGGTGATGGTTACAGATATCTTCAAAAGTAAGGAGAATAGAGAACTTTTTCTATCATTTTCTACTGATGAAGCAAGGTTAGCGTGGCTCAAAAGGCAGATTGGGCATAGCTAAAACATTGCTAGTAGCACTCATCATGCGCAAAGTCTTTTGTTGGATCCAAACAAAGTACGTGGCTGGCTACGTAGTATTTTGTTAGAATTACTTGCAGTGGAAAATGAACTAGGGAGTAAGTCGTACTTGCTGGAGATGCAAACAAAGTATGCATAGAAATATTTTGGGAGAACTACTTGCCGTAGAAAATGAATGAGCAAGTAAGTCGTACTTGCAGGAAATGAACTGGGCATTTAGTACTTTGCTTCAATGAATATTACATGTTTGACATGCCATAACTTTAGCTGCAGTACACATTGCAATACATATATCAAGCTTTTCTTGCAAATACAAGTTTGACATACATTTGTTTGCAGTACATATATCATGTTCTTCTTGCAATATAATTAGATCGCGTGGGCACGTCCATAATTAGATGTGGGTCAATATCTGGAGTGTCGTCGTTGAGCCATGATGCATCTCCATCATGAAGCCGTATGAAATTATGTAGGACAAAACATGCCATTGATATGTCAACTTGTTTGCCAGAAGAATAGCTTGTAGTAACTTTCAGAACCGGAAACCTCTTTTTCACTATGCCAATAATTCTCTCTATATGATTCCATAGCTGTGCATGACGAAGGTTAAATAATTCCTTACGATTTTGTGGCCTTTGACGTGCTTGTGCTTGTTCTTGCAAATGGTATCTAGTTCCACGGTATGGGGCAAGAAATTGTGGTGTGTTTGCATAGCCCGCATCTACAATATAATATTTACCATGAGGTACTTGAAATCCATGGTTAAGTGCATCTTGGAGAACCCTTGCATCTGAGGCTGATCCCTCCCAGCCAGGATGCACATGCACAAACCTTAAATCAAAGTCACATGCAACCATAACATTTTGTGTGATTGTTTGCTTTCTATTTTGATATGGCTATTGTTCATGCGGTGGGATAGTCATTGGAATGTGTACCATCAATAGCACCAATGCAGTCCTGTATACATATGATATTCATGAGATATTATTTTGAATAAAGCTTCAAACAATCATATTACATTTTACCAATACAAAGTCAGAAAGATATGGAAATGTATGCTTACATTGAAGCAGGGATGGAAGCGTGATCTCCTCAAGATTGGACGTGGTCGAAGAGAAGGTAGACGTATATAGATACTTGTAAGCTTGGTAATTGCGTCTAGTACATCTCCAAAGTGTCGACTGATGGTTTGTCCACTGTGCTGGAATCGATCCTGCAAGGTCTTGTTACTAGCATTTTTTGCTACTGCATATAAAAATATTGCAACCTTTTCTTTCAGGGAGACTATTGTTGAATCCTCAAGTATTTGATTCTCACGCAGTTTCTCAACTAGAGCATTAAAAAAATATGCCTCCATTCTGAAATGCCTTTTACATAAGCTTTCATGCCCAGTTAAAATTTCCTGGACATAAGCAGCTCCTGTAAGACTAGATGTATGCATTGGGTTTTTTTTCTCTTCCTTCCATTGTAGGGAAGACAAATAGCATGAATTCATCTTCCATCTGTGACCTCCTGTGATAGCTTGGATCCATTGAAATGTGTGGAAATTTGCAAGAAATGCTGAAAATATTTGTATGTTCTATTAGCGAGATGTGGATCAGCAAAGAAAATATGGATCTAAATCATATATTGTCAATGCATATGTACTTACCTGCTGCTTATGTTATCCTGGTTGTTGTTGTCTGTGCTAGAAGTTGTTGGCTGTTGTTTGTGCTAGGAGCTGCTGGAGGGGTTCCTTCTTTGGTTAGCTAGCTATGTGTGTATTCTGAAGATGACATGTATCTTTTGATCTCCATAGTCAGGTGATATATAAGGAGGAGAGATGGTTGCAGCCATGTAACGGCTTGTCCCTTCAAAGCAACCAACGGCTAGTTGCTTCAAACTTAAAAAAACATTTCTTTATGTTTCCCTATGTGTGTTCCTATCCCGTGAATCAAAGGGCATTTAATTTCCTATTCTTATGATCTGAGCACTCACATGACTCAGGATGCATGCACCTCATTTCCTACACTTTTCCTTTTCCTATATAATTCCTATCCTATGAACCAAAGATAGCCTCGACGTTTGAATTCCTTCCTTCATGGACATAGACATGCTTTAAGGGACTCTGTGCCAACGTTGATCTCTCTGATGATTGCACCATGACGCCCATCCTGTGTCACATGGATTTACTAGACCACCTGAAGATAGTCGGAAGCGATGTACAATTTCTGTAGCAACAAATCCTCAGCCAAGGCAAGGGCCTCACTGCAGGCGAGTTCTTTCAACACTGGAGCATCATTGATCCCATGAAATACAACCCATAAAGCTCCCAAGATTGTGCCCAAGTGATCTTTACACACCACCTCAATAGCCCCAAAATCATCGTTTCTTAAGACGGTTGGATATGCGTTAAGACATACCAACATGAGATGGTAGCCATTCTTGATTCGTAGGCACCACTGCTCTGATACCAAGAAATGATGCGTTGGAGATTTGCAGAAGGAGTACCCACATAATAAGTAGCCCACAAGTAACAAGCAAGACTGCGTGGGAACTCCTATCTCATGCATAGTGCGACGGTAGTGCCGTGGGAAAGTATCTGGTGCGTCGGTCGTGGTGCTACCGGTACACAGGACGCCGTAGCGCATTAAAAAATGTTACAAAAATCAAAGAAAATGTAGAACATTGATACAACATCCGTCTATGTTGTCGCAAAAAATCAAATAAAAATTCGAAACATTAAAAAAGATACAAAAATGAAAACAATTGGCATCAGTATGATGATGGATCAAATCTGAAGCCCAACTTATGTTGTGTACTATTCAGTGTCGATTTTATGATTTTTGTAGCTCAAGCAATATTTTAAATTTTGAGTTGAAATTTTGCAACAATATAGATCGATGTTGTGTGAATGTACTGATTTCATTTTAAAAAAAAGCAAACATTTTTAAATGTGCTAAGGGCGTCCGCTACACCGGTAGCACGACAAGCACTCGTGCACGAGATACTTTCCCCTAGCGTGGTTCCTATTTGGCGCCTTAAGTGTTGGTTACTGTGCTTCTGTTAAAAGGCACCCCTAGCAAAGCGTGTTTTGTTGTAACGTGTCGGCCCATGTATGGGCCATACATTTTGTTCACGTCATACACGTCTACACTTTTGTTCTCATTGGTTTTAAGAACGTTCTAGAATGTTTCACTAGTTTTTTGGGTGGCTTTTCATTGAAATTTTTCTAAATGCATGAACTTATCCATATTCAAGAACCTTTTTGGAATCACTAAAATATTTTGAAAATTCTCAAACTTTTCGAAATCCAAGAATATTTGAATGCATGAACTTTTTTTCAATCTACTACCGTTTTCCAAAATGATGAACATTTTTTAAACCCGCTATTTTTTCTCAAATAATAAGCTTTATAAAATCCGTGAATTTGCTTCAAATTCATATACATTTTCGATGTCAAGAAATTTCTTCAAATCCACATAGTTTTTCCAGATTTAAAACCTTTTTGAAATCCACAAACTTTTTTCAAATTCATAAAAATACTCAAATTGGGAACTTTTTTCAAAATTGCTTGGATTTCTCGAGTTGATGTTTGTTTTGAATTATTTGGATGGAAGAAATATTTGAAACAACTTTTAAAATCGTTGCCCAAGTCAAAAGAGTAGGAAATAGTGAATGAGGAAAAAAAATAGCGAACCTTGTGAGCAGGCACAAGATGGAGAGGTGGCAATACTTGTCCGTGGCCGACGAAGTAATCAAGCAAGTGCCAGCGACCCTTATCGGCGCCCGAAGCACCGAATAGGAGGGGCATTTCCTATTTGACGTCACAGGCGCCAGTTAATGTGTATTTTTGTTAACCGGCGCCTTTGGCGTTTGTAAATGGGCCGGCCCATCTGGGCGCCGGTTGTAGGTTTTCTTTAAAACAATACTATGGACTTTTTTAAATATAGATGAACTTTTTTTAAATTTCAAAGAATATTTTTAAAGATTGATGTACTTTTTTGAATATCAATGAAATTTGTCAAAATTTGGTGAAAATCTTTTTGAAAATGGATGAAGTTTTTTTTTAGATATATGATTTTTTTTAAAATACATCAACTTTTTATGAATTTCTTTGATTTTTTTTTAAAATTTAATGAACTTTTGCTAAATTGGATGAAGTTTTGTTTTAATTTTAGTGAACATTTTTTCAAATTGATGTTTTTGTTTCAAAATTGATGAACCTCTTTTAAAGATATGAAGTTTTTTTTCAAATTGATGAACCTTTTTTATTTATATCTGTAAACCTTTTTTATTTCATAATTTTGTTTTCGTAAAAAAAACAAAAAAAAACTGGGCAGCATGCTAGTGGCCGGCCCATGCTAGCACCGCTGCGGGCGCCGGGTCGGTAACGGGGCCTGCAGCGCTGCATAGGAGATCCCGGTCAGCACCGGATAGTCTTTTCCCCTACTTTCCCCTGTTGGGTTATCTGTTCATTTTATTCTTCTGCTGCTGTTTATTTATTTCCTTATATAGTATTTTATTTCCAATTATTTCAGTTATATTTTTTTGCACAAAATACGAATTCATAATCACTTTCTACAAATTTATGAACTTTTGTCAAATCAGTCAACCTTTACAACTTCATGATTTGTTCTAGTCGTGAACTTTGTTTACAAATTTTGTGAACTTTTTGTGGTTTTCCTTAATTTTATTTTTTAATTCACGATCTTTTTTAAATCCGTTAACTTTTTTTAATATGTAAATTTATTAGACATGATTTTTAGCTCGTGAATTTTGCTTCCAATTTTGTGAACTTTGACCAATTTCCTGAATTTTTTAAAAAATCGTGAATTTACTAGTTTCAAACTTTTTTTAAACGATGAACTTTTAGCTCGTGATTTTTTCAAATTCGGGAACTGATTTTCAATTTTGGTGCACTTTTTTTAAAATTTCATGAATATCTTTCAAATTCATGAACATTTTCCAAGTTCTGGAACCTTTTCTCCAATTTGCATGAACCTTTTGAAATTCGTGTTTTTTCTATTTTCGCAAACCATTTCACAATTTGGAAGGGTTTTATTAATTTATTGTTTTAATACATATTTTTATGAATTCCTTTTCAATTTTATGTTTTCCTTTTCCAAATAATTTTTGCATGGTATATAATATATCATATATGTAATATTGTACTAAAAGAAGGTCAAATAGCATTCTTTCCTGATAACAGTATTTTCTTTAGGGGTTCTTTCCTGATAGTAATAAGCAAGGTCAGCCCGGTCTTGTGTTGATTGCGCCTGGCTACTTGTCGCCTGCAAGCGCCAGTGCACTAGCCGGCGCTTACAACACCGAATAGGAACTCTCGGCACTAGGGGGTCGCTCCCTCATATGTTTATCTTTATGCACATGTTTTTGTGTTTTATATAGTTTTGATGGAAAAAATATCCTGTGTACTCTTTTATCGAGACGCATTGTGTACCTTTGTCTTTTAAAAACCGTGCAGTGCAAAAATGTAGCAGTGTTTTTAATTTGTGTATATTTTCAAATATATATTAAAAAATTACTTTGCATAGGTTTATAACAAGTTTCATCCCGTACTGATTTTTTTCGTGAAATGTAAAAAATGTTCAAGCAATTTTCAAAACTGTTCTTATGAATTTAAAAGGTGGCTGTGATATGTAAAACAGTATTCAGACGTTTAAGAATGTGTTCATGACATTTTTTAAAATAATTATGAAAATGTTTATAAATATCATAATTAAGGTTTTAAGTTCAAGTCTCTTATTTATTTACGTCGGTGTTTTATACTCTTCGTCCCAACCTGGCGAGGCATTTCAAGGAACAATGACAATATCATGTTGAGATGTTTGTAGAATAAAATCTTAGCATTTGTATCCACACAAGTAGTGAACATGGAAGTTTTATTTATTTATATTGACAAAATTGTATTTTTGTGGGGAAATGAACAGAATATTTTCATGTTCTATCTATCTAAATTGGATTGAAATATAATTGCATGATAAAAAAGTAAGTCTAAAATAGCATAGTTCAATTTTGCATGCCGATCTTGTTTGCTGGTGAATGTAGTCCGGGCACCGGTCATAGTGCAATCTGATTCAGAGGGTGCTCTTTCCGTCCTCCGTGATGAGTCACTCGCCAGACCTTCATACCCCAACATAATGAAGGAAATCAAAATTTTGATGGTGCAGCGGGAGTTCTTTCCAATGAAGATTCCAAGATCACACAATATGGTTGTACATAGTCTAGCTAATTATGCTCGGACGGAGCATAGCACCGCCTGTTGCTTGCAACGTGCTCCTCCTTTTGTTCTTGACATTGTATCAAATGGAGCGAGCTAGCTAGCTAGTTCCAATCGATCAAGCGTCGGCCGACTCAGAGGATGGATTTTGGATCGATTCGATCGATCCATTGAAGCAGCTACGGCGACGGACGCTGGAGGCGCTTCATGCGAGCCGTTCTGGACGCAGACGGCTCCGTATTTGTTCGCTTCATGTGCTGTCTACCGGTTTCGTAGGAGCGAGCTAGCTGTCTGTGGACACGGATGAGAGGAAGAAAAGGACACAGAAAAATATATATTTGGTTTTATAGTTTAAGTTTGAGGAGTCTGTTTGGCCGCAGTTCAAACCAATTCTTAAAATACGTTTCCGCGAACTGAAAATCACGCCTTCAGTTTTACGATTTAAGGTGCTTGCTAGAGATGTTCTTAATGGATTGTAAACCTATTACCACGGAATAAAACTCATGTTTCCCTTGCAAAAGAATATGAGCACATGATTTATTTATTTATTCCCTTAGTTTGCTTTCAGGTTGGAGTTTATAGCCTTGAGGTAGATACACAAGGTTATACAATTCTTGCAGTATTCTATACCTGACCATGCGTTTTAGAGCAACTCCAACACGCCGACTCATTTCGTCCGTTGGCGTCCGTTTGGGTCGCCGCGGACAGACAAGATGGCCCAACGTGTCGACCCAAACAGACGCGCGTCCGTTTTTTGTCCGCTCGTGAACCATTCACGACCCAAATTTGGGCCGCATTTGCGTCGGCGCGGACACGAGACGGACGCGCGCGTCGGCCGCCCTTCTCCTCCCCTGGCCCGCATGTCGATAGCTCATCGCCATCATTTCCCCCAAAAACCGAAAAAACTCTCGCCCCTCGCCCGTGCATGCGGCATGGACGACGACCTCGACGCCGCCCATGGCCTAGCCTCCGTCGCCTTCGTCGACCCAGTCTCCGGCAAAGGCCACCACGCCCGCAAGGCGCCGGTGGCGGCCAAGAAGAGGGCGCCGCTGACGGAGGAGCAGAGCGCCACGAAGCACGCCGTCGACTTGGCCAAGAGGAAAGAGCGCTGACGTGAGCAGGAAGCCCGGATGGAGGCAGTGACAGCGGAGCCCCTCGCGATGGCCCCGGACAAAGAGACCGCCGCCGCGCACCAAAACGATCTTGTCCGCGAAGCCACGAGGAAGGCACTTGTTCTCCTAGGGTTAAACCCTGGGCCGCACTCCACCGTCGCGACAGCCGTCGCCGCTGCGAGCACCGGCTCGTCGCGCATGCCATACCGAGTTCCAGACTCGCCGCGCTTGTCGCGTCTTGCTACCCCGGCGAGCCGCAAGCTTCCCGTTTGTCCAACTCTTAGGGCTCGGGTTCGCCGGAGATCAGCGTCGTCGCGCCCGTCACGCCGGTGCCCATCAACATCGACCTCAACACCATGCCTGTGGGCGGTGGATCGTCCTCCGGTGGCTCGCGGAAACGCCAACGCGGGCTCTCAGCCGACGCCATGCCGCAACCTGTTCGACCAAATGCCGACGGCCGAGGACGAGGCCAAGAGCTTGTTCATGGAGGGCCTCATCTATGAGGGCGCTGAGGGCATGCCCTTCGATCCCGACGAGACGCAAATCTAGGATGGCCGAGCCCCCGGAATGCCGTACGACCTCGACGAGGACACGTCCGACCCATTGATGGAAGACCAAATCTGCTTGGCCTCTTTCCCGTTCGAGCATGAGTTCCTCCAGGACTATGGCCTCGATGAGGAGGACGATGAGATAGACATTGATGGGGAACCATTGTTCAATGAGCCCGAGGTCGTCAGCCAAGCCAACGCAAAGACGAAGAGGAAGAGCAAGCAGACCAAGGCGTACTCAATTGGTGAGGACACACTCCTTTGTGAATGTTGGAGGGACATTGGACAAGACCCCTAGGTTGGCGCCGAGCAAAAGGCTTAGGATTTTTGGCTACGCGTTCATTTGGAGTTCCACGAGAGGAAGAAGTCCAAGCCCTACCAATTTGACAGCAAGCATGGATGGGTTTCGCTCGGTAAGCGTTGGAGGGTGATCCAACAAGAATGCAACAAGTTTCCCGCTAGCCTTGATAACATCGACGCTCGGCGGGCCAAAGGCATTGACATGAAGGATATGGTAAGCCGGCGTGCTCATACATGCACATGCTTGCCGAAATGTTTGTGCACATGCTTGCCAAAATGTTTGCACATATGCTTGCTTGTCAATGTTGTTTTTTTGCCCAACTCATTAGGTCTTCCAAGCTTTGGACGCCTTCAAGGCCCAACATGGCGGAAAGAACTTCACTCTCACCCATTGTTGGTTGATCATCAATGAAGAGGAGAAGTTCAAGGAGCAATACGCCGCACTTTGTGCTCGTGGAGGGAAGGAGGCTGTTGAGGAGCTTGGTGAGGGAGAGAAGCCGCGGCCACGGAGGAAGAGCAACTAGAAGAAAGAGGACAAGTGCGAGGCCGCGTCCCTTGCATTGCAAGCTACATTGCAAGGCATGATCACCGACAAGGACTCAAGAGAGGAGAAGCGCCGGCAAGACAATGACGAGCAAGTCCGTGCGTTCATTGAGGTACAAGAGAAGAAGCTGGCGTTGGAGACGGAGAAGCAAAAGAAGATGCTCGCCATCGAGGAACTCAAGCCTCCTACCAAAGCAAGAGAGGTCCGGCCAGCTGCCATGAAGCAAGGGGGCGAGATCTTGATGGTGGACTTGACCACGGTGTCCCCAAAGAAGCGGCCTTGGTTCGAGAAGATGCAGGCCGACATGCTCAACGACATCGACCATTGATCTATGGTTGAGAGCGTCATGTCTTTTTTGTATGCCGGCATGTGTGCCGGCATGACCATGGCCCATCTGGCGTGGCCGAATTCAGTCTCACTTTTTGTATGCTGGCATGTGTTTGCCGGCCGCTGGCTTGCGTGCCCAGAAACTGCGTGCTCTTTTTGGAGGTTGGCATGTGTTTGCCGGCCGCTGGCATGTCGCCGGTGTGAACGCTGCTCGGAATGGCATGGCCGCTGGCATGATCGATGGTCGCGGGCTCTTTTAATTTGAAAACTGAAAATTACGAACGAAAAATGGGTCGGCTCGTTGGGCGACCGGCCGACCCATTTAGAAAAAGGGACGGACATGCCGACCCAAACGGACAAATCACGCGTCCGTTTGGGTCGCCCAATTGGAGTTGTTCTTAGGGGATGAAATATATGTCTTCTTGAATAGTGCTTTGTACATACATAATCTAGTCATGAGAAATCTATCATAACCTATACTATGAAAATTTTATGGATATACAACGAAAGTTTTAGAATTGCTTTTAGTGCCATGGTCGTCTGGCCGTCTGCGCCATTGACAAGAACAGAAGATGCGTCACACGGAACAATGAGGTGGATGCTGAAACTTTCCACCCACCTTAAGTGGTTGGTGGACAGGGAATGCTCCAAACCAATGTACATAAAAAATTACAGCTCTGTTAGAATGGTCCTTTCATCGAAAATTGTTCTATAAATAGTTTATTAAGACAATCGATACGACAACTTTACAAAGTTTTTTTTAGAGTCACTATAATGGCCCGATCACCATAATAATTGTAGATATATATGGCGATTCTCGCAAAAAAGGCACCCTAGCAGAGTTTTCATAATTTATGAAGCGTCCTTCGTATTTCCCAGTCTTCATATATAATGTCCCATGGCCAATGTTTGGAGTGCACTCCATATGCAGTTGTATATGCACGCGGAGGAAACACTATGTGGTCTTTACCTCACATGGGGATGGCAGAGAGATTAAAAAAACATGTTTTATTCGCAATTTAATCTCATAATACATAGATTCTTAGTTTGTGCATCACCTCAACAACCTCCACACACATTATCTATATGAAAAGTGTTAATATGAAGACTCTACTAGAATTGATTTTAGCCGTATCTCCCATTGACGGTGCTACGTGTTGTCTATGATGTCAAATGGCATCACATGATTTGGATTAAGAGCAGTACTATGTTTACATTACTGTTGTTTGTGTTACATATATCTACATGCACGTAGCTTTGACATCACTAGCTCCGAACAATAGTGTGAGGGCAACTCCAGCGCTGGACATAAACCGCAGCCCAATGTGTCGACACAAACGGATGATCATCCGCATTTTGTTCATGCGTGACCCATTTTCAATTCAAATTTGGGCCGGGTATGCATTGGCCCGAACGCGCGCGATGCCCGCCCTTGTCCTTCCCTGGCCCGCTAGTCGGTGGCACATTGGGCATGCCCCCTTTGTCCATCAACAGCCAACACATTCGGCCATCCCGTCATCGTCGCCACCGCCCAATTCCAGCAGGTTATATGTTGCCCAGGCCGCCGGCCGCACCTACATACCTCCCCCAACAGCCCGTCGCGCCCGATGATTGTTCTTCTCGGCATTGGTGGACTATTTCTGCCACCGTCATATCACCCCCATATCCACATCATCCCCTTGCCTCCGCGGCCACCAGCAACGCTCCAGACTCGGCTACCACGCTCATCGGTCTCCGCCATGGACGCCTCCACGCCGATAAGCATGTTGCCTGGTCTGGGAGAGGCGCGTGGCTCTTCAACAACCGGCTTCTTCCACCACGCCCGCAAGGTATTCAATGTTTCGCCCACATGGTACAAATGCATAGTGCGATGAGTACTTTTTCAATAAATTCATTTGCGATTCAGATGATGAGGAGATTGTGGTTGTTACTTTGATCGTACATGCCCACATTAGTAGGTAGGGATCGATGTTTAGGGGCTCGATGCCAGGGCATGTTCATGCGTTGAATCGCAAGAGAGAGAACAATCCCTACTCTGAGAGGACTACTTCAAGTCCGGTTCCCCACACTTCAAATACAACCTATCCAAGCGCCGCTTTCGGATGGCTACATGTGTTCAATCGTATCCCGAGGGGGTGGTGGCATATGATGAATATTTCGTATGCAAGGAGGATGCCCTTGGAAAGATTGGCTTCTCCTGTTATCAAAAATGCACTGCGGCCATTCGGATGTTTGCATATGGAATAACAAGTGATCTTATTGATGAGTATGCTCTCATGAGCGAGACCACATGCCTAGAATCCATGTTGAAGTTACGCAAGACTGTGGTAGCAGTGTTTGCCCTGGAGTACTTTAGCCAACTACTGCAGATATAATCCGGTTGTTGGCGATCAATGCCGATAGGGGCTTTTTGGGGATGCCTGGTAGCATAGATTGTATGCAGCGAGAGTGGAATAATTGCTCTTCTACTTGGCAGGGCCAGTATAGGGGCCATGTGAAAGTTTGCACTATCATACTCGAGGTTGTGGGTTCACAAGATCTCTAGATTTGACACTCTTTCTTTGGCATGACCGGCTCTCACAACGAGATCAACGTGCTTTTGCGCTCTTTAGTGTTCGCAAGGCTTGCAGAAGGCAACTGCCTAGAGGTCAGTGTTGAGATTGATGACCACCATTACAAGAAAGGATAGTACCTAGCTGATGGTATCTACCTCAGTGGACTACTCTTGTCAATACAATCCCCAACCCGATAGGAGAGAGGAGGTAGAGATTTGCCCAAGCACAAGAAAGTGCTAGAAAGGATATGGAGCGTGATTTTGGTGTTTTTCAATCTTGACGGGCCATCATTCGATATTCTGCTAGAACATGGAGCACAAAGAAATCGTGGAAGGTGATGAATGTTTGCGTGATCATGGATAATATGATCGTAGAGAATGAGCCTGAGGATAGAATCTTTGACCAGACATTTCAATTTCAGTTGAAAATGTGTGCTTGAGTATGAAGGAGCGGCAACGTTTGAATAATTCACGAAATTCATCGTCAATACGTGATTGAAAAACTCACATTCAACTACAAGACGATTTGATTGAGCATATATATATGGGCTCATCTTGGTAACCAATAAGTGTACATGTGACAATAAGATTTTTTTTTGGTTCTTAAACTATAAGGTTTTATTTGGTTGTGAAACTATGATATTTTGTATTTGGTTAAATTTTGCGTACTTTAGGCAATGTTTTTAATACTATGTATATACAAAAGAACAAAAATATGACAGCGTACTGGTAATGAGGACGAAATTACGTCGGCAAGTTGGACACACTAAAGATCCAAACGTAGACAGGACAAAACTTAAAACACTGATCCAAATAGAAATAAAAAATGCGTCTGCTTACATCTTCCCGTTGGAGTTGGCCTACATAACAATGTGTTGCACCAGGCCACAAGCACACATGCTCGTGCCCATGTCTACTCCGCACAGGAAACACGGTCCGTCCCTTTCGTCTTATCCTCACGTCCCGACCGTTGGACCCGAGATAGCAGCAAGCAGCCTGGACCCGTGGCCGCACACGCACTGCCCCAAGAAGATCCCATATCCATGCGCATGCGGGTAGCAGGACCAATCGCATGCATGTGACGCTGGCCGCCACCACCGGTCCACGTACTTGACGCGACAAAGCCTCAGTCCATCACGCGCCTAGCCTGTCCAAAGTAGCTACGCGATCTCGTGTCATTTCGCCGCACAGGTGCACGCGAAAACCGCCAGTCCACTGCCGCGTGTCTACATATCCTGCGAGTGAGGCTATGATTGCCAGCCAAGATCACTGTTTTATCCATTAACAGCATCTATAGCCGGTTCCCTCCGTCTCAAACGCCCTCGCAGGCATCCGATCAATAAGAGCATCTATAACGGTAACTTGCTAGTAATATAAGTTCCCGGACACATGATGGGACGCGTCTTATTTGTTATCTTTCACATTCACGTCCTTTATATTCAAACCTTCAAAATCATACAAGCCCTACAACGCTACGTAAAAATAGATCAACACATAGTTTATCGTATGGGATTGCGTCGCCGAACAAAAGAAGCATAGTTTATCGGTGTTCATTGGCAAATCAAACTACGAACTACCTAAACATAATTAAAACATAAACAAAACGGGGAAGGGCAAAGGAAATCACCATTTCCTCGCCGCTCCTTCCCCTTCCGGTCGTCCACGCCGTTGTGCCCCTTCTTACACGTCGGCGTGTGGTGGAGCGTCGTTGTCGTCATCAGAGCTAGAGGTGGTGGAGGCGTCGCTGTCATCCTCGTCGGAGTTGCACCGCATGCCGTACAACCTACGGAGCAGGCGGTCCTGCTCCTTCGCGTGGCTTTCGCCTTCGCCATAGCCTCGCACTCCGATAACTCGATGGCCAGTCAGAACGCGTCGGCATTCTTGCGGCGAAGGCGGGACGCATTCGTCTCCGTCGTCGTTAGCGAGCGACGCAGGACGCCCGCAAGGAGAGCGTCCTCGGGGTCGACCGGCGCGCTCGAGGTCGAACACCGCATGACCAGCGTCTCCCCGTCTTCCTCGCCAGCTGTCGCTCGCGCCGGGTTACACGCACCTTGGACTTCGGCATCCTCATGCGCCCGGCCCACGACGCGGTCACGAGGGCCCAACAATGGACGGGCACCGCTTCGGGAGCTGAAGGTGGTGGAGGTGGGCGACGTACCTGACCTGGAGCGAACCGATTGGAGCGGGAGCGCCCGGAGTTGCGCGCCTCGCGAGAAGGGCCTGTGTCGTCGCTGGAGCTCCGTCGGCGCGCGACGGCCCCGGGGGATGCAGATCACCGCCGCCGGGGGCGTCCTGGTCCTGCAGCCATCGACGCAACGCGATGCGAAGGATACCCAACGCGATGCGATCCGGTTATTTAGGCAGATCGGTGTTCCCCAACCCTAGCATACCCATCTCCTCCTTCTCCGCGCATGCCATGCACGACACGGGAAGGAGCGACGGGTGCAACAACGGCTCAGCCGCGTCGGAGCTGCTCGCCTGGCGTGCCCTCCTGCACGTTTGCACGTGCTTGGCGCGTTGGACGGGTGCAGCGACATGGTGGGGAAGAATACAAAGAAAAGGAAGAGATAGAAAAGGGTGGGTGGGTGGCCCTTCTATGTCAATGACAGGCAGGCCAGGCTCACATGCAAAGGGACGCATCGGACGAGGAGCGTCCACCGTCCAGGTTTGCTCTGAGAATGCTGTCGCACTAACACAAAATGAACGTTTTTTGCGAACGGGGTTGCGCATTGGACCGTCCTGTCTGTCCGTTTATCGCCAACCGAACAGACGCGGGCAAAATGCGGTCACGCGTTGGAGTTGGCCTTAGGATAGTATGGCTATGTTTGTTTGGGCTTCAGTTTCAACAAATTCAGCTGTGAACTTGCTGTGCTGGCAAAACAGCTATGCTGAGGAAACAACTGTAGTGAAGGTTAGTTGTTTGGCAATACAAATATGAAAACGACTGTGAGCTGATGAAAAACCTAAAATGCCCTTAGAGTACTGATCAGTGTAACTCGTTGATTTAGTGTTAATAGATTTTTTAAATGGTATTTTGACTTACAGGGAATGATTTGTTCTATGGTAATGCATAAATATTTCATAAAAATAATGTTCTCACTTTCTTGCTCATATATATACATAGAATAATAGTGAGCAAAAGGATAATGTTGTCACATCGCTAGTCCATGCAAGTCACATTTGCCTGTACAATACAAAAGATAGTCCAAATAACTAATAATCCTTACAAAAGAGAACTAAAGGATTAGACCGTCCATATAATTCATAATCCGTACATATAATTAGATGTCTGTACAAATACTAATCTATGTAGCTTGTCGTGCAATAAACAAAGATCTCGCAATCCTATCACGCGTGTCGTTCATGTTGCCTCATCAGAGGAAGTGGGAACGGCATCGCCAAGCAAAGGTGTTGACCGTGAGACTGTAGGCATGTAATTTTCATTATCATCACATTTATCAAACTCTTTATCGCGTAGCTTGCTATCCCTGATGAAATTGTATCCTCTACACTATCAGTGTCATCACTAACTTCCTCCTTGTCCAATGGTATCTCACCGGGGATAGCTGACTCGGCACCGGTGACATGACGGTCATCAAACATGCGCTCCATTTCAGCCAAGTTGGGTGGTCCTCCATTCCTATTCTTTGCATGCTCCGTTTTTTTTCTAAAAAATAGCAAAAGAACAAACGATCAGCTAAATGGATAATTAAGATAATATAAAACCCAATGTAAATGCTATAAGTAACATGAACTTACTATTAGGTGAGTGTGTTGGGGAACGTTGCATGGGAAATAAAAAAAATCCTATGCACATGCAAGATCTATCCATGGTGATGATCATCTACGAGAGGAAGAGTAGATCTACGTACCCTTGTAGATCGCTAAGCGGGAAGCGTTAAGAAACGCGGTTGATGTAGTCAAACGTCTTCGCGATCCAAATCACCGAGCATCCCGTGATCCAATCACGACCCGTCCCGATCTAGCACCGAACGGACGACACCTTCGCGTTCAGCACACGTACGGCTTGATGACGATCTCCACCTTCTTGATCCAGCAAGAGGGAGCGGAGAAGTAGACGAGTTCTCCGGTAGCGCGACGGCGTTGCGGTGATGGTGGTGGAGTAATCCCAGCAGGGCTTCGCCTAAGCACTGATGAAACCGATCTAGAGGAGAAATTACGGACTAGAGGAGAGGGTAGCACGTGGCTGAAAATCTATGTGCAAAACCCCTAAAACCTCTAGTATATATAGGAGAAGGAGAGGAGGAGGCTTGGATGCAAGGGCAAGCCCTCTTGGCTTCGGCCGAAGTGGAGGGAGGAGTCCTACTCCTCCACTCCTAGTCGGTTTAGGACACTTTCCTTATATTAGCCTTTTTTCCACCTTTTCCACTTTAGATTTCCTTTCCAGCCGCATGGGCCCTATGTGGGACTTCGTCCAACCCACTAAGGGCTGGTATTCATCCTCCCACATCCCATGTAGCCTCTTGGGTCGAAATACCCCTCCCGATGGTCCCCCGGTACCCACCCGGCACTCCCGGTACACTACCGATGAGCCCGGGACTTTTCCAGTGACCAAAACAGGACTTCCTATATATCAATCTTTACCTCCGGACCATTCCGGAGCTCCTCCAGACGTCCGGGATGACATACGGGACTCCGAACAACCTTCGGTCACCATCATGCATAACTCTATACTACCGAAACGTCACCAAACCTTAAGTGTGCAGACCCTGCGGGTTCGAGAACTATGTAGACATGACCGAGACACCTCTACGGTTAATAACTGCAAGAACATTTGCTCCGTTGGTGGTTTTCGTAATTAATAACAACATATAAGTCATTGAACTAATGTTTCCACCAAGTATATTTCAGGAAATGTTCAATGATAGGATTGGCAAAAGGAGATTGTGGACATACCCCAAGATGCAAGGAAATAGGTTGGCCAAGCTTCAAGCAAGAGGACTCTATATTTTATATTTGTGAGAAATCACTTTGAGTCCATAGGAAAGCCAAAACTATTAAAAGGGGGTAAGGTTTTGTTGGTGAACAATATGCTCAAACGTGCACAAGTGATAGTCGCCAAAAATATCCACAAACTCTCCCACCAAGTCTGTTCTATACCCAACACTCAAAATCGGTGAAACCAACTTTCCCATACCGGTGCCACCGATTCAAGAACCTAGACAGACTATGCCAAACCCTAGCCACTTCAGTGCAACCGATTCCATACCGGTGCCACCGAGTTTAGGTTGCCAACTTTCTGTTACGCAAATTCATATTTTTGGTCCCACCGAAAATGTTGGATCGGCGTCACCGAGATTGCAAATCTGACTGTTGGTCACCTTATCGGTGCAACCGAGTTTCCTATATCGGTCTCACCGAGATTCAAAAGTTGCCACCTTTTTGTCACTTCGGTACCACCGAGATTAACACATCGGTGTCACCGAGTTGGTCATTTTGTGTGTAACGGTTGGATTTTTGGGGATGCCTATATATAGCCGTTCACCACCACCTACTCGAAAGAGAGCACTCAGAACTATTCCATACCTATCCTATCAGATTTTCTGAGAGAGAACCACCTACACTTGTGTTGAGGTCAAGATCTTCCACTCCAATCATATGGATCTTGATTTTTAGCCTCCCCAAGTAGCTTTCCACCAATCTCATCTCTTCCACCATGCCAAATCTATGAGAGAGTGATTGGGTGCTGAGGAGTCTATCATCTTGAAGCACAAGAGCAAGGAGTTCATCGTCATTACCGAGCCTATTACCTTTTGGAGGGTGGTGCCTCCTAGATTGGTTAGGTGTCGCTTGGGACCCTCCTACTTCATGTTCTGGAGTGAACCAAGAAGTTTGTAAGGGCAAGGAGATCGCCTACTTCGTGAAGATCTACCCATAGTGAGGCTAGTCCTTCGTGGACGGAAGCCATATGGAATAGTCAAGGTTGCTACTTCGTGGACCCTTTTGGGTGGAGCCCTCCGTGGACTCTTGCGACGTTACCCTCCGTGGGTTGAAGACTCCATAAACGTGGATGTACGATAGCGCCACCTATCGGAACCATGGGAAAAATCATCGTGTCTACAATTGCGTTTGATCTTCCTACCCTATCCCTTCTATACATGCTTGTTGTTACTTTCCGTTGCTATATACTCTTAGACTTGCATGTGTAGGGTGTACTTGACTTGCCATGAAATGCTAAAAACTGTCAACCCTAAAACTTGGTATAGGCAAAACTTTAAATTGGTCAAGTAGTCTAATCACCCCCCTCTAGACATACTTTCGGTCCTACAATAACCAATAGCGGGACCTGGATGCCCATATTGATTCCTACATATTCTGCGAAGATCTTTCTCGGTCGAACCTGTATGTCAAGGATTTAGTTAACCCCGTATGATGTTCCCTTTGTTCTTTGGTATGTTACTTGCCCGAGATTCGATCGTCGGTATCTCCATATACCTAGTTCAACCTCGTTACCGGCAAGTCTCTTTACTCGTTCCGTAATACAAGATCACGTGGCTAACACTTAGTCATATTGCTTGCAAGGCTTATTGTGGTGTTGTATTACCGAGTGGGCCCTGAGATACCTCTCTGTCACACGGAGTAAGAAATACCAGTGTTGATCCATGCCAACCCAACAGACACCCTCGGAGATACATGTAGAGCACCCTTATAGTCACCTAGTTACGTTGTGATGTTTGATACACACAAGGCACTCCTCTCATATGATCATATGCTACATTTATAGTTTGGGTCTTGTCCATCCCATCATTATCCTAATGATGTTATCCTATTATCAAATGACATCTCATGTCAATGGCTAGGAAACCTTGACCGTGTTTGATCAACGAGCTAGTCTACTAGAGGCACACTAGGGACAAAGTGTTGTCTATATATCCACACATGCAATGTGTTTCCAATCAATACAATTATAGCATGGATAATAAAAAATTATCATGAACAAAGAAGTATAATAATAAACACTTTATTCATTGCCTCTAGGGCATATTTCCAACAGTCTCGCACTTGCACTAGAGTCAATAATCTAGTTCACATCACTATGTGATTTACATTGTAATGAATCGAACACCCATGCAGTTCTGGTGTTGATCATGTTTAACCCTTGGAAGAGGTTTAGTCAACGGGTCTGCAACATTCAGATCCGTGTGCACTTTACAAATATTTATGTCCTTCTCCTCGATGTAATCACGGATGGAATTGAAGCGTCGCTTTATGTGTCTGGTCCTCTTGTGAAACCTTGGTTCGTTGGCCAGAGCAATGGCACCAGTGTTTTCATAGAATAGAGTCACTGGATTAAGTGCACTGGGCACTACTCCAAGATCTGTCATGAACTGCTTCATCCAGACACCTTACTTCGCTGCCTCCGAGGCTGCGATGTACTCCGCCTCGCATGTAGAATCGGCTACCACGCTTTGCTTGGAACTGCACCAGCTTAACACTCCCCCATTGAGAATAAATATGTATCCGGTTTGCGACTTAGAGTCATCCAGATCAATGTCAAAGCTTGCATCGACGTAACCCTTTACAACAAGCTCTTCATCACCTCCATAAACGAGAAACATTTCCTTGGTCCTTTTCAGGTACTTAAGGATATTCTTGACCGCCGTCCAGTGCTCCATTCCAGGATCAATTTGAAACCTTCCGGCCATACTTACGGCAAGGCTGACATCGGGTCTTGTGCACAACATTACATACATGATAGAGCCTATGGCTGAAGCATAGGGGATGACACTCATCTTCTCTCTATCTTCTGCAGTCACTGGGCATTGAGTCTTACTCAACTTCACACCTTGTAACACAGGCAAGAGCCCCTTCTTGGACTGATCCATTTTGAACTTCTTCGAAACTTTATCAAGGTATGTGCTTTGTGAAAGTGTTATTAAGCGTCTCGATCTATCTCTATAGATCTTAATGCCTAATATGAAAGCAGCTTCTCCTAGGTCCTTCATTGAAAAACTCTTGTTCAAATATTCCTTCACGCTTTCCAGAATTTCTATATTGTTTCCAATCAGCAATATGTCATCCACATATAATATTAGAAACGCTATAGAGCTCCCACTCACTTTCTTGTAAATACAAGCTTCTACATAAATTTGTATAAACCCAAACGCTTTGATCACCTCATCAAAGCGCTTATTCCAACTCTGAGATGCTTGCACCAGTCCATAAATGGATCGCTGGAGTTTGCAAACTTTGTCAGCATTCTCTGGATTGACAAAACCTTCTGGTTGCATCATATACAACTCTTCCTCAAGGAAACCGTTGAGGAACGCTGTTTTGACATCCATCTGCCAAATTTCATAGTCGAAATATGCAGCTATTGCTAACATGATTTTGACGGACTTAAGCATCACTACGGGTGAGAAGGTCTCATCGTAGTCAACTCCTTGAACATGTGAAAAACCCTTTGCCACAAGTCGAGCTTTATAGATGGTGATATTACCGTCCGCGTCCGTATTCTTCTTAAAGATCCATTTGTTCTGAATGGCCTTTCGCCCTTTAGGTAATGCTTCCAAAGTCCATACTTTATTTTCATACATGGATCCCATCTCGGATTTCATGGCCTCTAACCATTTCTCGGAATCTGGGCCCATCATCGCTCCTTCATAGCTCGTAGATTCATTGTTGTCCAACAACATGACCTCCAAGATAGGGTTGCCGTACTACTCAGGAGCAGTACGCGAACTTGAAGACCTACTAGGTTCAATAGTAACTTGATCCGAAGCTTCATGATCATCATCATTAACTTCCTCTTCAACTGTTGTAGGCTCCACAGAAACATCTTTCTGCATCGCGCTACTCTCTGGTTAAAGTAAAGGTTCAATAACCTCATCAAGCTCTATTTTCCTCCCACTCAATTCTTTCGAGAGAAACTATTTCTCAAGAAATGTTTCATTCTTAGCGACAAACACTTTGCCTTCGGATCTAAGATAGAAGGTATACCCAACTGTCTCTTTCATGTATCCTATGAAGACGCATTTCTCCGCATTGGGTTCCATCTTTTCAAGCTGAAGCTTTTTGACATAAGCATCACATCCCCAAACTTTAAGAAACAACAACTTTGGCCTCTTGCCAAACCACAGTTCATATGACGTCGTCTCAATGGATTTCGATGGTGCCCTATTTAAAGTGAATGCAGCTGTCTCTAATGCATAACCCCAAAGCGATAGTGGAAAATCGGCAAGAGACATCATAGAACACACCATATCTAATAAGGTTCGATTACGATGTTCGGTCACACCATTACGTTATGGTGTTCCAGGCGGTGTCAACTGTGAAACAATTCCACACTGTCTTAAGTGACTGCCAAACTCATAACTCAGATATTCACCTCCTCGATCAGATCGTAGGAATTTAATCTTCTTTTTTACGATGATTCTCAACTTCACTCTGAAATTGCTTGAACTTTTCAAATGTTTCAGACTTGTGTTTCATTAAGTAAATATACCCATATCTACTTAAGTCATCAGTGAAGGTGAGAAAATAATGATGTCCATCGCACGCTGCAACATTCATTGGACCGCACACATCAGTATGTATGATTGCTAACAAGTCACTTGCCCGTTCCATTGTTCCAGAGAACGGCGTTTTAGTCATCTTGCCCATGAGGAATGGTTCGCATGTGTCAAGTGATTCAAAATCAAGTGACTCCAAAAGTCCATCAGCATGGAGCTTCCTCATGCGTTTTACACCAATATGACCCAAACGATAGTGCCACAAGAAAGTGGTACTATCATTATCAACTCTACATCTTTTGGCATCAATGTTATGAACATGTGTTTCATCACTATCAAGATTCAATATGAATAAACTCCTCACATTGGGTGCATGACCATAAAAGCTATCACTCATATAACTAGAACAACCATTATTCTCTGATTTAAATGAGTAACCGTCTCGCAATAAACAAGATCCAGATATAATGTTCATGCTTAACGCAGGCACTAAATAACAATTATTCAGGTTCATCACTAATCCCGATGGTAATCGAAGAGAGAGCGTGCCGACAGCGATCACATCAACCTTGGAACCATTTCCCATGCGCATCATCACTTTGTCCTTTGCCAGCCTTCATCTATTTCGTAGTTCATGTTTTGAGTTGCAAATGTGAGCAACCGAACCGCTATCAAATACCCAGGCACTACAATGAGAGCTAGTAAGGTACACATCAATAACATGTATATCATATATATCTTGTTTGTTGTTGGCCGCCTTCTTGTCAGCCAGGTACTTGGGGCAGTTCCGCTTCCAGTGGCCAGTTCCCTTGCAATGAAAGCACTCAGTTTCTGGCTTGGGTCCAGCCTTGGGTTTCTTCATGGGAGGAGCAACTGCTTTGCCATCCTTCTTGGATTTACCCTTCTTGACCTTGCCATTTTTCTTGAAACTAGGGGTTTTATTGACCATCAACACTTGATGTTCTTTCTGGATTTCAGACTCAACGACTTCCAGCATTGCAAACAGCTCGGCGACTGACTTGTTCATCCCGTGCATGTTATAGTTCATCACAAAGCTCTTGTAGCTAGGTGGTAGTGATTGAAGAACTCTATCAGTGATCACCTCTGGCGGAAGGGGCATCCCTAACTCTGCCAGATGAGTTGAATACCCAGACATTCTGAGTATATGTTCACTGATAGACCCGTTCTCCTCCATTTTGCAAGCATAGAACTTATCGGAGGTGTCATACCTCTCAATACGGGCATTCTTCTTGAAGATGAACTCCAACTTTTGGAACATCTCATATGCTCCATGACGGTCAAAATGTCTTTGAAGTCCCGGTTCTAAGCCATACGATATTGCATAGTGAACTATTGGGTAATCTCCAGAACGTGCCTCCTGTTGGGGATATAACCCCACGGTGAGACCCGCCCCAGAGGCTCCGGGTCACACTAGGTGGCTCGTACACCAACCCAAGAGTGGGCTGTGAAGACTGAAGCCCAAGATGTTTGACGGCTTGACAAGATGGGCCGGAGCATGGCCCGAACGGAGAAGACCCGGGCAAGTAAGCTGCCCGGGGACAACTTGGTTAGGAAGGCAAGATAAGGTAAAGATAGGCTCAGACATGTAATGAGAGTCGGTTACAACTTGTATGACCCGTGGTCTTGACCTTCTATATAAAGGCGAGACCCGGGGCGACTTAGAGATTAGATTATCGGGAACTAGGTCAAGAAATAGCTCCCTTGTAATCGATACGCCTAGCAATACAAACACAAGAAAGACGTAGGCTATTACCTCAACTTGAGGGGCTGAACCTGGGTAAACTCGTGTCCTTCGTCCCAACCAACCCTTTTGAGTCCATCACCTTAGCGATGGCCTCGAATCCAAGTCCGTTCAGTCGGACATCTGCTGTGATAAAACCACGACAGTTGGCACCCACCGTGGGGCTCGCGCTCAGTCGTGTTGAGTTCTCAAAGGGCTCTCTCCCAGGGCTCGAGGGATACGTGGTCGGAAGGATGAACAAAGGTCGCTGCGTCCGGCTCTACATCGACGACGCCGGCTGGGGTCTGGATGCTGGCTCTGTCGAATATGGTTTCCGAATTCCTTTCGGCGGGATCCAAGTCTTCATCGGCCGGATCGACGAATCTACACCCGGGCCGGACATCTGCACTAGCATCATCGAGCCGGCTCGGCGCGTGCAATCCGCCAGCGATGTGCGACCCGCCCGTGTTAACCCGGGCCGGAAGCATGTCTTTGTGGGATTCACTCAAGGTATTGATCTTGAAGCTTCTGCATCGCAGGAGACTCTTGTCTGTTCAGAGGACGAGTCTTCGAGTGGGGAAACAGAGTCGATCTACCAGCTTCACAATGGCGGTCTCGAGGGCTACGACGAGCCTTACCCCAAGTCGAAGCATTCTGAGCCAGACGGTTTCGGGCCGCCGGTTCATGCGGCCGTGTTCATGGCAGGATCGGCCCCAGGTGCGAGCAGCATAGCCGCCAGAGCAGCAACCTCGGGGGCTGAGCCGCCGCCGCCGGCTCAAGTTCTTCTGGATCTGATGAATGAACTCGTGGCCCTGATGGCCAGTAAATTCACACCAGATAATCAAGCCGCTCGGAACTTGGAGATTATGAGACTCAAGGACTGGATGGCAGAGGAGCAATAGAGGATAGCTGAGCTAAAGGTTTAGATGGAGGCAGAGGCAGAACGCATTAAGACGGACGCCTTCCGCCTCGGGTTAGAGCAGCAATCAGCGGTTGCGGTGCATCGGATGAGGCATCAATCCCGCTTACCAGAACATTATGAGGCTAGGAATCTCTTTAATACGCCAGGTACGGGACGAGCGGCGGATGCGCCTAGAAGCCGGCCGACGGCTCGGCCACAGCTTAACTTGCCCCGACAAAACCAGGCCTCACCAGTGGTCTTTCCAACACCGGCGGGTCATTATTCCAACCCGGCAGAGAACATGGTGGCCGCGGCCACCCGGCTTGAAACCATCCCTATCCCAGATGAAGCGCCTTTTGCGGATGAGGTATGGAACGCCATTGGGTACCTTCAGACGGAGATGGCTCGGCAGGAGAAATATGCTTACAGCCGGAGCCGCGTTCATTCAACCCCTCTCCTCGGCTGCAGCTTCAGACGGCGCTATGACGCCGGCGGTTTCCAGCAACGATCAGCATAGTGGGCAGCCGGGGGATGATCAGGCGGCTCTAGATGCGCATGCGCTCGTCAACCGAGCAAGAAACCAGCAAGAGGCGGCAGCTTTGGCCACGACGGCTCACCAAGGGCCCGCGCCCTCCGTGTCAGTAGGGGCAGGAGTGACCACCAGGGCCGTGGGAGTGCCATGCTTAACACCGGCTCTGCAAAGTGAGCGGTTGCCGAAGGATTTCAAAGGACCTCGCAAGGTCCTGAACTACACTACTGACTTACCTCCGAAGGCCTGGATCGAAAGTGATGAGATGGCTATGGAGATGTTGGATGTTAGTGAGGCAGTGTGTGCTAAATACTTCATCATGATGCTCGAAGGTCTAGCTCGCACGTGGTTAAAAGGTTTGCCACCCAATACCATTAATTCATGGGCCGAGTTGAGGACAAGGTTCATCAAAAACTTTCAAGGGACTTGCAAACAACCTATGACTATTGTGGATCTCGATCATTGCGTTTAGCAGGAGAATGAGTCGGCTCATCATTGGGTCCGACGGGTGTCGACCATCATCCACTCATCTGAACAGATCACGGCGGCTCAAGCTGTGCTGATCCTGGAAAAGAACTACCACTTCACCCCTCTGAAGCAAAAGCTTGGCCGGCTCAAGCATACGTGTCAGGACATGGGACAACTCATGACGGCTCTCACAAAATACGCTGACTTTGATAACACGAAGGATTGAGGCTCTAATGAGGAGAAGGCCGACCAGGGTAAGAGGAACAACTAGGGCAAGGGTGCGGCGAACAATGGTAACCAGAGTAAGCGGAAAACCCCAGATGGCGGGTCAGAACTGGTGGCCAATGCGAGCACCGGCCAGAATCATCCTAAAGGCAATGGGAAGTTTAGTCCGCCTTTTAACAAAAAATAGGACTCCTTTCAATTTGGAGGAAATACTCAAAAAACCCTGTCCGGAGCACAACCGACCCAATAAACCTTCAGCGCACACATGGGGTGATTGCCATATCATGCAGAAGTTCAAGAATTACAACATGCAGCAGCACAACAACCATGGCGGTGGCCCGCCCAGCGGCTTAAGACTAGGCGGGCTAGGAGCCGGATTTGGATCCGGCGGCTCAGGGTCCGGTCATCATGGTCAGGGCAATCAAGGAGGACATCCTCAGCACTCTGGTAACAACAATCAACAGCAGCATAACCAGTCTGGGTATCAGAGTAATCCAAAGCAACTCAGTTCAGGCTAGTATCATGTTTTCACGACCAGCCTTAACAAGCGGGATCAGAAGTTGCGCAAGCGAGCAGTTAATGCAGTTGCGCCGGCTCTGCCGTAATACTTGAAGTGGTCTAAATATGACATAACATGGAGCCAGGAGGATCACCCGCCGCATGTTGATGACCTAGGGCGGTTGGCCTTGGTCGTTGCCCCCCAAGTGGGAGGGTATATGGTGAATAAGGTGCTTATGGATGGTGGAAGTAGCATCAACATCCTCTATTATGATACCTTCCGGCGGATGAAGTTGCTTGATAAAGACCTTAAACCTTCATCAACCATTTTTCATGGTGTGGTGCCGGGCAAGTCGGCTTATCCGGTGGGCAGGATTTCTTTGGAAGTCGCCTTTGGTGACAAATACAACTACAGGGTGGAGTCCTTGTGGTTTGAAGTGGTCAAGATCAAGAGCCCTTATCATGCGTTGTTTGGGCGGCCGGCTTATGCTAAGTTCATGACTAGGCCCTGTTATGTTTACTTATAGCTCAAGATGCCCGGGTTAAAAGGTACGATTACCGTTCATGGTGATCGGAATACGACTATTGAGTGCGAGGAAGGAGACGCGACTTATGCGGAATCCAGTTGTGCTGAGGCAGAGCTTAAGTTTTATAAGGAGAGCCCGGGGGATATGACCCCGCTGAAAAAGCCCACGACGGAGGTTGAGCCGCCCCTCAAATTTTCGGCGGATGATACCAAGGCGGTAGATTTCACTCCGGGTGACTCATCCAAACAGTTCATCATTGGGGCTAACATGGATCACAAATAGGAAAGCGCGCTCATCGAATTCATCCATGAGAATCGGGACATCTTTGCATGGAAACCTTCTGACATGCCAGGTGTATCGAGGGAGTTTGCTGAGCATAACCTTAATGTGGATCCTAAGTTTAAACCAGTCATGCAGTTTCTACGGCGGTTCAATGAGGAGAGACGCAAGGCCATTGGGGAAGAGGTCGTCCGGCTCTTAGCGGCGGGTTTCATCGTCAGGGTCTTTCACCCGGAGTGGCTTGCTAACCCAGTGCTTGTGCTCAAGAAGAACGACACGTGGCGTATGTGCGTAGACTATACGGACCTTCACAAGGCTTGTCCGGTTGATCCTTTTGCTCTCCCTCGTATTGATCAGATCATTGATGCTACGGCGGGTTGTGAAAGCTTATGCTTCCTAGATGCTTATTCGGGATATCATCAGATCAAGAGGGCAGTTAAGGACCAAGAAAAGACGGTTTTCATCATGCCTTTTGGAGCTTTCTGTTATGTGTCTATGCCTTTTGGGCTCAGGAGTGGCCAGGCGACTTATCAACGCTGTGTGCAGAATTGCCTTCACAGTCAGATCGGATGCAATGTTTATGCTTATGTGGATGATATTGTGATCAAATCAAGGAGGAAGGAGACCTTGCTTGACGACCTAAGGGAAACTTTTGACAATCTCCGGGTCTATAAGATGATGCTTAACCCGACCAAGTGTGTCTTTGGTGTTCCGGCTGGCAAGCTCTTAGGTTTTCTGGTTTTTGAGCGCGACATTGAAGCTAACCCGGATAATATCAAGTCTATCACCTCCCTGGCTGAGCCGGCTTGTATTAATGATGTCCAACACCTGGCAGGGCAGATCGCTGCGTTGAGCAGGTTCATAAGCCGCCTTGGTGAGAAAGTTGTCCCTCTATATCAGATGATGAAAAAGATAGACAATTTTGTCTGGAGTATGGTGGCGGGTGAAGCGTTTGAGGCGCTCGAGAAGCAGCTCACTGAGCCGCCGGTATTAGCTGCTCCGGCTGAGAAAGAACCTTTGCTCCTCTACGTGGCGGCTAACAACCGGGTTGTCAGCGCTGCAATTGTGGTCGAGCGCAAGGAAGCATGGAAGGAATATCCGGTTCAGAGGCTGGTTTATTATATCAGGGAGGTCCTGACAGAGTCTAAGCAGAGATATCCACATTGGCAGAAGCTAGTGTATGGGGTATTCATGGCCAACCGCAAGTTAAAGCATTACTTCTTAGGGCACCAGATCACCATGGTCAGCTCTGCTCCGTTGGGGGATATAATTCAAAACAGAGAAGCCACTGGTAGGATTGCTAAGTGGGCATTGGAGCTGGAACCTCTCAATATAAAATACGTACCTCGAACGGCTGTCAAGTCTCAAGCCCTTGTGGATTTCATAAACAACTGGACAGAGTGTCAGGCGCCGGAGGAAAAGCCGGACAACACATACTGGACTATACACTTTGATGGATCCAAGCAGCTGGAAGGATCAGGGGCAGGAGTTGTTTTAACATCTCCCAAAGGTGATAAGTTCTGTTATGTGCTCTGGCTGATGTTCCCTTGCACCAACAATGCGTCTTAATACGAAGCCGTGCTTCATGGTCTCAGAGTCGCTAAGGAGATGAATTTAAGCCGGGTAAGGTGTTTTGGCGACTCAGATCTTGTGGCTCAACAAGTTTCAGGCACTTGGGATTCCAGGGACCCGCGAATGGTGGCTTATCGTCAGGCGGTGGATGTCATTGCTGCTCACTTCAAGGGTTATTAGGTGGATCATATTGATCGTCGCAGGAACGAGGCGGCTGATGCCCTGTCAAGGTTAGGCTCTCAGCGAAAGCCGGTGCCGCCCAATATCTTTCTGGACGTCTTACATCACCCGACTGTCAAGTTACCCTCAGAGGAAGATTTGGCTGTTCCTGACCTGGAGGGGCAATTGGTGGCGGCTCTACATGCTATTTCGGATTGGACTTTGCCTTACTTAGCATATTTAACTCGCGGCGAGTTACCTGATGATGAAAATCTGGCTAGACAGATCACCCGGCGGTCCAAATCCATTACAATAGTTGTGAGTTGCACAAGTGCAGCGTTACCGGGGTGTTTCAACGTTGTGTCTCGCCAGAGCAGGGTAAGGAAATCTTGAATGAAATTCACGCTGGAGATTGCGGACATCACGCCGGCTCAAAATCTCTAGTGGCCAAGGCTTTCTGGCACGGTTTCTTCTGGTTCACGGCTCACAAGGATGCAAAGGATCTGGTCCGCAAGTGTGACGGCTGTCAAAAATTCGGCCGGCGTGCTCATGTTTCAGCTCAAGAATTGCGCATGATACCAATTACTTGACTGTTTGCAGTCTGGGGACTTGATATGGTCGGGCCTTTCAAGAGATCCAAGGATAAGAAAACGCACCTCCTGGTGGCGGTTGATAAGTTCACCAAGTGGGTAGAGGCTGAGCCGGTCAGCAAGTGTGACACGGCTACGGCAGTTCAGTTTATTAAAAAGCTGATCTACTGGTTTGGTTACCCTCACAGTATCATCACGGACAATGGCACAAACTTGTCCAAGGGGGCTATGAAAAGTTCTGCGATTTGGAGCACATCCGGCTTGATGTTTCGGCGGTTGCCCATCCATAGTCCATCGGTCAGGCAGAGCGTGCCAGTCAAGAAATCTTGAGAGGTATCAAGCCACGGCTTATGGTTCCTCTGCAACGGACGCCGGGTTGTTGGGTGGAAGAGTTGCCGTCCGTCTTATGGAGCATCAGAACCACCCCCAATAGGTCCACAGGGTATACACCTTTCTTCATGGTTTACGGTGCAGAGGCCGTGTTACCAAGTGACATCCGGCATGACTCGCCATGAGTGGCGGCTTACGTTTAGACGGACAATGAGACGGCGGTGTCAAGATGCGTTGGATGCTTTGGAGGAGGAACGAAAGCTGGCGGTTGCCCGTTCGGCAATCTATCAGCAAGACCTGTGCCGCTATCATAGCCGCAGGGTCAAGACCCGGACGTTTCAAGAGGGCGACTTAGTGCTGTGGCTGATTCAAGACCAGAAAAATATGCATAATTTATCTCCTCCATGGGAAGGACCTTTCGTGGTCAGCAGAAATCTCAACAACGGGTCATATTATCTCATTGACGTCCGGGACGACTGAGATACCTCGGGTCAGGAGACCCGCTGGCCGTGGAACATAGCGCATCTGTGGCCTTATTATACTTGAGTTGTTGAGAATCAACATTGTACACTATCATTGTACATATCATATTTATACATGAATAAAGTAGCATCCCTGCAAGACGGGGCCTCTGCCATTTCGCATATCTTCATCCATGCAAGAAAAATCCAAAACTTTGGTTGTCGAAGGGGGCTTCCCACCTCCGGGTGTAGCTTATCTAACCCTAACAACCGGTTTCAAGCGAAAAAATGTTGACAAGTCAACATTAGCTATCGAAGGGGGCTTCCTACCTTCGGGTATAGCTTATCTAACCCTAACAGCCGGCTCTTATGCCAAAAAAAGTTGACAAGTCAACTTTGGTTGTCAAAGGAGTCTTCCCACCCTCCGGGTGTAGCTTATCTAACCCTAACAACCGGCTTTCAAGCCCAAAAAATGTTGACAAGTCAACATTAGCTGTCGAAGGGGGCTTTCTACCTTCGGGTATAGCTTATCTAACACTAACAGCCGGCTCTTATGCCAAAAAAGTTGACAAGTCAACTTTGGTTGTCGAAGGGGGCTTCCCTCCTTCGGGTGTAGCTTTTCTAACCCTAACAACCGTCTTTCAAGCCAAAAAAATGTTGACAAGTCAACATTAGCTGTCAAAGGGGGCTTCCTACCTTCGGGTATAGCTTATCTAACCCTAACAGCCGGCTCTTATGCCAAAGAAGTTGACAAGTCAACTTTGGTTGTCGAAGGGGGCTTCCCACCTCCGGGTGTAGCTTATCTAACCCTAACAACCGGCTTTCAAGCCAAAAAATGTTGACAAGTCAACATTAGCTGTCGAAAGGGGCTTCCTACCTTCGAGTATAGCTTATCTAACCCTAACAGCCGGCTCTTATGCCAAAGAAGTTGACAAGTCAACTTTGGTTGTCAAAGGGGGCTTCCCACCTCCGGGTGTAGCTTATCTAATCCTAACAACCGGCTTTCAAGCCAAAAAAATGTTGACAAGTCAACATTAGCTGTCAAAGGGGGCTTCCTACCTTCGGGTATAGCTTATCTAACCCTAACAGCCGGTTCTTATGCCAAAAAAGTTGACAAGTCAACTTTGGTTGTCGAAGGGGGCTTCCCACCTCCGGGTGTAGCTTATCTAACCCCAACAACCGGCTCTTATGCCAAAAATGTTGACAAGTCAACATAGCCGTCGAGGGGGCTTCCTACCCTACGGGTGTGGCTTATCAAACCCTATCGGCCGGCTCTTAAGCCAAGCAATTGACTTCATCAACATGTTAGGAAGATACAACATCTTCGGGTTATGCTTTTAAGCCGCCCTCCTAACGGTATAAGGATACATCTATTCTTGCAGGAAATTAAGCTGCTAAGAGCCGGTAAGGCATACAATGAGAAGCACAAGGAAGATGACATATATATGTGTTAAGCCGGACTTTTCATATGTGCGCGATGGCACAATTCAAAGAAAGGCAAAAGTTACCACCAGTCTATTACATATGCTCTCGGTGGAGCCCAAAAATATCTTAAAGTTTTTTACACCGCTCACGGCGGGTCAAAAAGAGCCGGCTGTCAACAGGCGCTCACAGTGCGATCAGCTGACTGGCGGGTCACCCTGCTTCGGGTCTTTGGCTGCCTGGATCTGAAGATTTTCCAAGTCCCAATTGCAGTTGGTTAAAGCCGCAAAGGTTCCTTCTTCAAAGAAGGGGGACGGGTCAAGTTCAGAGGCGAAAATATGCTTACTACGGGCGGGTGTCAGATCCTTGGACTCAAAGAGCGGGCCACAGATCCTTTTCTGATTTGTGCTGTAAGCCGCCTGGTAAGTCACCAGATTGACCTCTTCCACTAAAACGGAGGCCAGGACTTTGGAATTCTTCACACACCGGGCATAGTCAACGTCAGTGAATTCGGAACCATCATCCTTTTTGGAGGGAAAACCATCCATCATATGAGCCGGAGTTAGCTCTGGAGCGAAAGCCAATGCCCGGCTTATGGCCGCGATCGCCCCCTGGCGGGTGGCTGATCTCTTCAACTCCACAATCTGCTTTGGCAACATCGACAGAATCTCTAAGACCCCTTTGAGAGTTGAAGGGATATTATCCTTGTACTGCACAGCTTTGATTGTACATAGAGCGCCGCCGTACAGTTGTTCTGTAAAGGTATACATGGCCTTCAGGGGCAGCAGGCTATCGGAGGCAAGTTGGCGGCTCCTAGGACCTACATAAGATGGACGTCTCGTCATAAGTCACCAGCACAAGTGCAATACACAAATTGAGTTAAGTTATCAAATACTTACCAAAGATGGCGGCTGTCATCTTCGTGATGTGGCGCTTCAAGGACTGCAGCTCATCAGACACGATCATGAGTCGCTGATCAGCGTCATCCGCCGGTTTAGACAGGGCGGCTTGTTCAGTCTTAGAGTATTCCTTGAAGGTTGCAAAGTCGGCCTTGATTTTGGTCAATTCTCCAGCAAGGCACAGGCATTTCTCATCAGCTTCACTCCGAGCGGCTTGCTGCGTGGCTAGATTGCTTTTTAAGCCGGCCACTTTTGACCCAGCTTCGTTTAAAGCTTCCTACAACATATCAAAGCTTGGAATGAGCCGACAGGAGGAGAAGTTTAAAAAGTCAGCAAGTCTCAAACAGATTGCAAGCAATATGTATGACACTTGGGGGCTAATGTCTATTTTGATCTCCTAAAGTTACACGCAGTTCTGGATCATCTTTATCAAGTTAACCCGAAACTTGGGGGCTACATATTGGTTTTTCAGGCTGTTCAGAATGAAAGTCCTGGCTCAACTTCGACAAGATTGGGCCGGCCCTTGGGGGCTACAATTGCCTCTATTATCTATTCTCAATAAAGTCCCGACTCGACTTCGACAACCTTGAGCCGGCCCTTGGGGGCTAACAACGATGATTTGAGGTTACTTCTAAGTAAGGTGAGACCTACATGCTAAATATTTCTACTTCTACCATCATGGAAGAGCCGGATTATCATCAGCCAATGTTAACCCAGCTCTTGGGGGCTGAGTAAGGGTATAAGGAGGAAAAAGAATACCTATATTTTCTCTTCATTAAGTTGACAAGTTTTAGCTCCAGATCCCGACTTCTAGACAGCCGGCTCATATAGCCAGCCTGTAGTTCATCAGCTATCATTTTCTTGAGGGCAGGGAGCTCATACTCCAGCTTCCTGGAGGCTTCATCCGTCTCACTATGCTTTGTCAACACATGAGGAGGAGGAGAGTTAAAGTCGGCACTGGTAATCACGACGTCCGGAGCAGTGGTGTCATCAGCAGCCTTGGCAAGGCTCGGCGGCTTGGAATGGTCCTTCTGTGGACTCTCTAAAGTAACATCAGTTGCCGGCTCTGCAGGGGCCGCTGAGGGGTTTGCATCTGGCATAGGAGCGTCCGGCTTGGCAAGCTCCGGTTCTTGAGCGGTAGGGATAGGGGCGGACTTGTTGGTCTTCCTTCGCTTGCCTGAGCCCTGGAAAAATGTAAGATTTAGAGCCCAAGGTTTACAACCGCCAAAGAGTCAGACATAAAACTTGAAAAAGACGTACAACGGGTTAATCTTTGGAGGCGGCAGAGCGGTGGTCGTAGAGTCGCCAGATGAAGGCGATGACCCTTGAAAGGCAGTTCAGATAATGTAAGGCAATGTTGTAATTACAAAGGAAGAGATAGTAAAATCAAGCAGAGAAGAAATACATACCTCTACGAGGCGCTTCTTCTGAGCTGGGGAGTTTGGTAACCCGGACATGAGATCGGTAGAGCCAGCACTCCGGGTCTGACGTCAGTCGGCTTGCTGTTTCTTTTTCAAAAGAAATTGGGGATCCAAATAAGCAAGAGGATGAGAAAGGGGAACTTTTCGAATGACCCGCCGTATCTTCTGGGGTATAAAATATTATGAGTCGGACGAAATATAAGTTACCTCAGGGGCATTGGCGTGGCTCGTTTCTGCCTCGTCCCGTGAATGGCTGTTGTCAGTAAAGTGAATGAAGAGGCGACAAAGAGTAGTCAAATTATACCTCTGAACCGGCAAGTAGTGAGGAATTTCCAAGACATAGCTAAATAAACAGAAGAGACTATGGAGAGTCGCCATACTTCTGGGACCGGGTTAATGACACAGAAAGGTGCCAGCCCAATGGCGCTGCAAGCTCGTGAAGTCTCATGGACAAGACTCGGGATGACAGTTGTAATATCATCTTCTGTTAATGTCGTCTGACTGAAGCAGAGGGAATCGTCGTACTGACCCTGATATTCGCACATAAGGCGATTTCTCCGGCTCAAGGGCATAATTCTCGAGGAGATCCAGCAGCGGATCAAATCCAACCCCGTCAGTCCGTTGGCCATGAGGGCCATAATCTTGGCATGAGCCGGCTCGTGCTTTGTCCGTTCAGTAGTTTTAAGCCGGCCAGGAAGCTCGGAGGTCATCTTGAGCCGGGATGTGCGCTAACCCCGCAGGAGACGTTCACCCTCTGGGGAGGTATCTTTATAATAGAACCAAGTCTTATTCCAATCTTTTGGGTGACTCGGCATCTGGACAGCCGGAAAAGTTATGTCCCAGCACCTCTAAATTGAAATCCCGCCGAGCTCTAAGCTTGGGTTGGCCTTCACTTCGGTCTGGCGGTTTGTGTAGAAGAACTCCCAGAAGAAACCAATAGATGGCTCGGCTTGTAGATAGACTTCACTGAGCACTTGGAAGTTACAGATGTTGGAGACAGAATTGGTGGCGAGGACTTGAGGGTGCAGCTTGTAAAAGTGAAGAATATCCTGGATTTTTTTAGCCGGGGGGTACGAACCCACGTTCGATGTGATATGAAAATACCACTACTTCGCCCTCCCAAGGAACGGGCTTCAGTTCATCGCCCAGAACCCGCCAATGGATGACATCCTTGGCGGGAAGGGTGCCCGCGTGTACAAAGTCCATCAGGAACTCTTCGGTGATGCAAGAGCCGACCTAGTTGCATGAGTTGGACACACGAGACATGGCGACGGTTTAAAACTGTGCAAAGTAACAATGTACGACGAGTCAAGGAACGGCTGATATCAATGGGCGGTTAAAAGCTTAAGACCTTAAGGTTGAGTCGCCAGGATCCGGTTGGTGAGAGCCAGAATTACATGGCGGGTCAAGAAGACAAAGCAAAATTTGGCTAAGTGCGGAAAATAGGTCTCACAAAGTATCTCTAAGATTATAGATCTACAAAATGGAGAAAAATGTTTTTATTTCAGACCTAGAGATGAACTGATGAAACGGTGAAAGTTCAAAAATGGCAGGCGGAGCCGTTACAAATCTACGCAGTGCTACTGTTGGTCTCCTACAGAACGCCGCATTAGGAACAAGATATCGTTAAGTTCTTATGGGCTAAAGCATGGCCGGCATTGGGAGAGAAGCTCAGGTTCAAAAGCGGCGGAAGAACTCCATGGAACCCTACCGAAATGTCTACGGATCTAGGGGAAGAGGAACTCACCGGAGACGGCGCGGCGAATGCAGGCGAAACTCTGAAACGAACAGGTCGATGCACCGCATTAGGAACAAGATATCGTCAAGTTCCTATGGGCTAAAGCATGGCCGGCATTGGGAGAGAATCTCGGGTTCAAAAGCGGTGGAAGAACTCCATGGAACCCTACCGAAATGGCTACGTATCTAGGGGAAGAGGAACTCACCGGAGACGGCGCGGCGGATGCGGGCGAAACTCTGAAACGAACAGGTCGATGCAGCGGCCTCGACGACGACGGCTTGGAGGCAGCACCGGAGCAAGGTGCGCTAGAGCGGCGGCGCTGGAAGGAGGAAGATGAAGAGGGAGCAGGAAGAAAGGCAAGACCCACCCCTCGCGGTCCTATTTAATAGGAAAAGGTGGAAACAGGCGCAAAAATCCAGGCGACGAATGTCATTTGACCGAGGCGGACGCCTCGATTCCCGGACCGTCCATTTAATAAAGGAAAAGATTCGTTGCGGACGTCAGGGGATGTTTCTGACCGATTTGACATGCCATCATGGCGGGTCATTATTTTCAGGTAGACTCGCCGATGATGAAGAAGGAGGCTGAAGTGAGCAAGCTCAAATCAACCTAGGGCCTAATGTTGGGGATATAACCCCACGGTGAGACCCGCCCTAGAGGCTCCGGGTCACACTAGGCGGCTCGTACACCAACCCAAGAGTGGGCTGCGAAGACTGAATCCCAAGACGTTTGACGGCTTGACAACATGGGCCGGAGCATGGCCCGGACGGAGAAGACCCGGGCGAGTAAGCCGCCCGGGGACAACTTGGTTAGGAAGGCAAGATAAGGTAAAGATAGACTAAGACATGTAATGAGAGTCGGTTACAACTTGTATGACCCGTGGTCTTGACCTCCTATATAAAGGCGAGACCCGGGGCGACTTAGAGATCAGATTACCGGAAACTAGGTCAAGCAATAGCTCCCTTGTAATTGATACGCCCAACAATACAAACACAAGCAGGACGTAGGCTATTACCTCGACTTAAGGGGCTGAACCTGGGTAAACTCGTGTCCTTCGTCCCAACCAACCTCTTTGAGTCCATCACCTTAGCGATGGCCTCGAATCCAAGTCCATTCACCCGGACATCCACCGTGATAAAACCACGACATCTCCCAAGCGTTCTTAACGTCTTCGGATGAGATGTCTTCGGGTTGGTTACCAAGCGGTGCATCAAGGACATATGACTTCTAGGAAGCCGTGAGGATAATCCTCAGATTACGGGCCTAGTCCACAAAGTTACATCCATCATCTTTGAACTTAGCTTTCTCTAGGAATGCATTACAATTCAGGGGTGCTACTGCGTGAGCCATTGATCTACAACATAAATATGCAAAGGTTACTTAGACTATTGTTCAAGATAATGAGTTTAGTTAATCAAATTACTAAAGCTCCCACTCAAATCGACATTCCTCAGGTCATCTGAGTGACACATGATCCAAATTCACCAACTCAAGTCCGATCATCACGTGAGTTGAGGTGGTTTCAATGGTGAACATCATCATCTTGATCATATCTACTATACGCCTCATGTTCGACCTTTCGGTCTCTTGTGTTCCGAGGTCATGTCTATACATGCTAGGCTCGTCAAGTTTAACCCGAGTGTTTTGCATGTGCAACACTGGCTTGCACCCGTTGTATGTGAACTTAGAGTCTATCACGCCCGATCATCACGTGGTGTCTTGACACGACGAACCTTCGCAACGGTGCACACTCGGGAAGAACACAATTCATCTTGAAATTTAAGTGAGGGATCACCTTATAACGCTACCGTCGTCCTAAGCAAAACAAGGTGCATAAAAGGATTAACATCACATGCAAATCATAAGTGACATGATATGGCCATGAACTTGCGCTATTGATCTCCATCCTAAAAGCACTGGCATGATCTTCATCATCACCGGCATGACACCATGATCTCCATCAACGTGTCGCCATCGGGGTTGTCGTGCCCACCATGCTTCTACTACTATTGATACCGTTAGAGATAAAGTAAAGCATTACATAGCGCTTAATGATTGACACGCAGGTCATACAATAATTAAAGACAACCCTATGGCTCCTACCGATTGCCGTACTCATCGACATGCAAGTCGTGATATTCTATACAACACATGATCATATCATACATCACATATATCTCATCATGTAATTGGCCATATCACATCACAACATACCCTGCAAAAACAAGTTAGACGTCCTCTAATTGTTGTTGCATGTTTTACGTGGCTGCTACGGGTATCTAGCAAGAACAAATCTCACCTACGCAAAACCACAACGGTGATACATAAGTTGCTTTTCAACCTTCTCAAGGACCGCCTTTGTCGAATACGATCCAACTAAAGTAGGAGAAACAAACACCCACCAGCCATCTTTGTGCAACGAAGTTACACGTCGGTCGATGGAACCAGTCTCTCGTAAGCGTACGAGTAAGGTTGGTCCGGGCCGCTTCATCCCACAATACCGCTGAACCAAAACACGACCAAGGGAGGAAGCAATCTAAGCGTAAACGCCCACAAAGTCTTTGTGATCTACTCGAGATCTCATCTACACATAGTCCTAGCTCATGATGCCACTCTTGGGGGACGTTGCATGGGAAACAAAAAAATTCCGACACACACGCAAGATCTATCCATGGTGATGAGCATCTACGAGAGGGAGAGTGGATCTACGTATCCTTGTAGATCGCTAAGCGGGAAGCGTTAAGAAACATGGTTGATGTAGTCGAACGTCTTCGCCATCCAAATCGCCGAGCGTCTCGCGATCCAATCACGATCCGTCCCGATCTAGCACCGAACGGACGGCACCTCCGTGTTCAGCACACGTACGGCTTGATGATGACCTCCACCTTCTTGATCTAGCTAGAGGGAGCAGAGAGGTAGACGAGTTCTCCGGCAGTGCGACGGTGTTGCGGCGATGGTGGTGGAGTAATTCTAGCAGGGCTTCGCCTAAGCACTGTTGAAATCGATCTAGAGGAGAAACTATGGACTAGAGGAGAGGGTAGCACGTGGCTGAAAATCTATGTGCAAAAACCCTAAAACCTCTAGTATATATAGGAGGAGGAGAGGAGGAGGCTTGGCCGCAAGGGCAAGCCCTCTTGGCTTTGGTCGAAGTGGAGGGAGGAGTCCTACTGCTCCACTCATAGTCAGTTTAGGACTCCTTCCATATATTAGCCTTTTTTCCACCTTTTCCACTTTGGATTTCCTTCCCAGTCGCATGGGCCCTATGTGGGACTTCGGCCAGCCCACTAAGGTCTGGTATTCATCCTCCCACAGCCCATGTAGCCTCTTGGGTCTAAATACCCCTCCCGATGGTCCCTCGGTACCCTCCCGGCACTCCCGGTACACCACGGATGAGCCCAGAACTTTACCGGTGACCAAAACAGGACTTCCTATATATCAATTTTTACCTCTGGACCATTCCAGATCTCCTCGTGACGTCCGGGATCTCATCTAGGACTCTAAACAACCTTCAGTCACCACCATGCATAACTCTATACTACCGAAACGTCACCAAACCTTAAGTGTGCAGACTCTGTGGGTTTGAGAACTATGTAGACATGACCGAGACACCTCTATGGTCAATAACTAATAGCGAGAGCTAGATGCCCATATTGATTCCTACATATTCCGCGAAGATCTTTATCGGTCGAACCTCTATGTCAAGGATTCTCTTAATCCCGTATGATGTTCCCTTTGTTCTTCGGTATGTTACTTTCCCGAGATTTGATCGTCGATATCTCCATACCCAGTTCAACCTTGTTACCGGCAAGTCTCTTTACTCGTTCTGTAATACAAGATCATGTGGCTAACACTTAGTCACATTGCTTGCAAGGCTTATTGTGATGTTGTATTACCGAGTGGGCCCTGAGATACCTCTTTGTCACTTGGAGTAACAAATCCCAGTGTTGATCCATGCCAACCCAACAGACACCTCGGAGATACCTGTAGAGCACCTTTATAGTCACCTAGTTATATTGTGACGTTTGATACACACAAGGCACTCCTTCGGTGTCCATGAGTTACATGATCTCATGGTCGTAGGAACATATACTTGACATGCAGAAAACTATAACAATAAACTGACACGATCATATGCTACGTTTATAGTTTGCATCTTGTCCATCCCATCATTCTTCTAATGATGTGATCCCATTATCAAATGACATCTTATGTCAATGGCTAGGAAACCTTGACCATCTTTGATCAACGAGCTAGTCTACTAGAGGCACACTAGGGACAAAGTGTTGTCTATATATCCACACATGCAATGTGTTACCAACCAATACAATTATAGCATGGATAATAAACAATTATCATGAATAAAGAAATATAATAATAAACACTTTAGTCATTGCCTCTAGGGCATATTTCCAATAGAGTGTTCCACCAATCAGTATCAGCATCAATGGTTCCTAGCTTAGCATTCCATCCAAGTCCAGATGCGTCAATTTGCAGTTGTTTCCATTGGCAATACATAGTTTTGAGATTTTACCATCTCTTCTTGAATTGCATCCTCACATAAGTTTTCTTAGTTATCTGCAACCAGCTCTCCCCCAAATTCTTATATCCTCTAGGACTCAATAACGCCCCCGCCCTATTGCCTGCTTCAACTTCCCTCGCACAAAACTCGCAAAATACCCTAGTATGGTATGCATCCGAAATTGCCTTGTATGTCTTGTCTGCCTTCTTCGCTGCCTTCTCCATCTAGTTAATTTTCACCATAATTTATACCAGAATACAACACACGGAAGAACTATGTATAGAAAACAAGCATGTCCAACACACGGAAGAACTACTGGAATCAGACAATTTGCCGTCTGCCAGCTCTTTGCCATCCGCTGGCGGACGACAAAGAGAGCCTTTCCCATCAGCTAGCTCGAAGCGGATGGCAAAGAGATGATGGACGGCAAAGAGGTGCTTTGCCATCTGCCGGCTCTTTGCCGTCCGCTAGCGGACGGCAAAGAGCTGGGGTGGGGTCCAGTTGACGGCACAACTGCAACGGCCCACCATCCCACCTCTTTGTCTTCCGCTAGCGGACGACAAAGAGTATACCTAACCTAACGTTAACGGCGTACCCCACACCCGTCGCCCCCATTGTCCCCCCCGGCACGCCCGCCCGCCCCTCCCCCCATCGCGCCGCCGCGCCCCTGCTTCCGCCCCGCCGGCCACCCACGCCCACCCCGCCCACCGGCCGCCGCCCAGCCCCCGCCCGCGCCCCTCCGTCGCCGGCCATCCTACCCCCGCACCCACCAGCGCCCCTCCGCCGCCGGCCACCCCGCCCCCCGCCCCAGCCGGCGCCCCTCCGCCCGCAGGCCGCCCCGCCCCCGCCCGCGCCCCTTCGCCGCCCGCGCCCCTTCACCGCCGGATGCCCCGCCCCTGCAAACGCCCCCTCCGCCCGCCGGCCGCCCAGCCCCCGCCCCTGCCAGCGCCCCTCCCCCCACCGGCCGGCCGCGCCCACCAGCCCGTAGGCCGGCCCCGCCTGCCGCCCGCCCGCGCCCCCTGCCCCTCGATGCCCCACAACCGGCCTCCACCTACCCCACTCTGGTGAGCCCCCTCCCCCTCTCTACTTTTTTTAATATTATAGTTAGTAATTTAGTTAGTTATTAGTTGTAGTTAATTAGTTTAGTTAGTAATTTAGTTAGTTAGTTGTAGTTAATAGTTTAGTTTAGTTAGTAATTTAGTAATGTAGTTAGGTTAGTTAGTTCGTAATTTAGTTTAGTAAGAAGAAGAGGAGGAGAAGGAGATGAAGAAGAAGAAGAGTAGAGGAAGGAGAAGAAGAAAAAGAAGAAGAAAAGGAAGGAGCCTCACCCACAACCGCCATCGACCCCGACACGACACCCCGACACCCCGACCCCGACACGACACCCCCGACATCCCGACCCCGACACGACACCCCTGACATCTCGACCCCGACACGACACCCCGATGTCGATGGAACCCTAAATAGCAAGTATCGTCGGTGCGAGATACATGTGGCCGTCGGTGTCGAACACTACATCCATGTCCCACAAGTTATGCCCGCGTCCGGCGTCCCACAGCAACAGTACTCGGGGTCGATGGCGATTGAACACCTATGCGAATTTGTCTTGCAGCCTCTGCGATGACGATTAAAAGCCAAGTGTTGAAACTTGAAACACCCTAACTGACTCAAGTCGGTTTGGTTGTTTGAAGTTTCAAAAATTGGCTTTAATCCTCATCGCAGAGGCTGCCAGACAAATTTGCCAAGGTGTTCGACCGTCATCGGCCCCCAGAACTATTGCTGCGCGCGGGACACTGGGCACCGGCGTCACTTGTGGGATGTGGATCTAGTGTTCAACGTCGAGCACCACATGTATCACGCACCGATGATACTTGCTATTTAGGGTTTCATCGACGTCGAGGAACCCCCTAACCCGATACAGCACCCCTACCCCGATACAGCATCCCTACCCCGACACGACATCCCCGACACCCCGACCCTGACACGGCATCCCCGACCACGACACATCACCCTACCCCGACACGACACCGCAGACTCCCCGACCCTGACACGACAAAGGTCATATATTTGTGAATTATGAGTTTGTTCATATGTTTTTCGATTTTGTTATACAAAACATCATAATGTTGATCAGGTGGATTTAAATGTTGTGCATCGGTATAATGCGTGTGTGACTTTCGGTCTGTCGTTGCTCCTTGTGTGACTTTCATGTGTGTTCTTGATGGAGGAATCCCGACTGTTGTTGTGGGGGGCGCCTCATCATTCTTCTCTTCTTTGCGATATACTCGTTGATATATTGCGCAAGAGAGAAGAGGTGGGGCGTCCATCACCGACGGTCGAACTATTACTGTGAGAGAGTGCCCACCAACATATATACACCACCATATCTGTGTGAGAGAGAGCGCACCAACACACCATGAGATATGAGAATTACTTAAGGAAAGCCTCGACGAACCGAAAGTCACACACGCATTATACCGATGTACACCCACCCACGATGTAATACCAATTACTATTATGTACATATATATTATTAATTAGTCCATGTTATTAGGTATTCAATTTTTTTATGTCGAACGAATTTCGTTCACTCTTTGTCATTGCAGGTGTTGACAGATGGTGGGTGGGGGTCGAGAGGGCTCTGAGCCTCCTTCCTCGGCGCATGCGGGGAGGGGTGCTATTATTCCACCCCATCAACTCCGGAGAGCGCTGCTACACAGCATGCAGACACCGGCAGGCGCTTCTTCTTCTACCGGGAGAGGTCGGGGGAAGCCGAAGAGAGGTGCTAGAGGTAGGAAGGCTGCTACGCCTTCCTCGCCGCCACCCCCAGCTGATTCTCCTGCCACAGGAGTGATCCGTCTCAGGTGGACCCATCTGACTTGGACCCGTCTCGGACTCCGGTCCACGAGCCTCGGGTCGACGAGCCTCGGGTCACCGAGCCTTCGTCCCAGGAGACTCCAGTCCCAGAGTCTTCATCCCAGGAGACTCGGGTCCTAGAGTCTTCGTCCCACATGAATCCGGAGGCTAGTGGACATGCTGATGGTGGCGAGGACAAATACTTGTCTGAGGACACCTATAGCGAGGGCGAGATGGTTGAGGAGGGCAAGAAGGTCTACCAGCGTGGTTGTACAAAGCTGCCTCCCGTGCCGACGACCCGCGAGCATAGGTGGTTGATTGCGCCTAATGCGGAGAAGTAAGTGCATTTACTCTTTTTTAACCTTTTGCCTTCATGTTTCTTCAAATTAATACCTAATGTGTTGGCCTTGTCATTCTGCAGGGGTTGGAAATACGAGCATGGTGTTCGCAGGCCCAACCAGGTCCTTGGTGTGCTTCTCCGGCACGACTTCCCGGGGAAGGTCCAGTTGCCCGGTGAGGGTGAGGCTCGACAGGTAGCACTGACCTGGGAGTTGTACAAGGCTGCCCCGGCCCCGGCGGAGGAGATGGTCGACGGTGTCTTGTGCGAGACGGTGGCTGACATTGTGATCCGTCACTTTTGGGTAATTTCTCCTTTACAGAATTAAAAATCAACAATAACTAGTGATTGTACTAATCAGTGTCTAATGTGTTGTCTTGTTTGATTGCAGACCTTCTACAGGTGTCTTGAGGAAGACGAGGCGAGAGCGGCTATTGTTCTCGAAGCCGAGTGCAAGCGCCTACTTCAGAACTTACGGCACGAGGCTCGGGTGCGGGCTATTCGAGACTACTACGCCTCGAGTAACATTAAGAGGGCCAAGAAGAAGTGCTGCAAAATTATCTGAGTAAGGAGAATTTATGAAGGTAATTATCTATTCTTAAGGCCTTGTACTTAGTTTCTTTGATTTGATTCGTAGGCATAGCGCTGAAATTTCTCTTGTCTAACTTAGGTGCCATCGAGATGGTGTGCGGATAGGATGGACTGTTGGGAGGCATTGGTGGATGAGTGGTGCTCTCCCGAATGGCTAGCCGAACACAACAAGGCCAAGGAGAAGCGTGCCCAAATGAGAGGTGTGCCACACCATCAAGGGAGCTCCAACCTGTTTGAGTACGGGGATAACTGGGTATGTGGTTTGCTTCATGATTCATGCAATTTCATTCTTCATGCTAGCTTGAGCCCTTAACTAATATTTTGTTCACCTCTTTTAGGCGCGAGAAAACAAGAAGGAGGTGCCACCTCTGTTCGACCTCTATGCCATGGCCCATACTGCCTCGTACAAGAAGGCCAAGGCATTCTCTGAGGATGACCTCAATCATCCAGAGAGCTTCAGCAACATCTCCTCCCACAACAAGCTCGTGAGGTATAGAGATGAGGGGAAGGCGAGGAAAGGGGAGGACTTTAACCCGAGCCAGAGTCCTTTTGATTCAGAGCTCGTGATGATATCTGGTGGTGGGAGGCCCCATGGCTCGATAGCCATTGGGAATGGACTGATACGTTGTCCTAGAACTCTCCTAGAGATCAAGAAGCGCCAGACGAGCTCTGATCCTGAGATAAGGCCTCGTCCATGGCCAATGGAGCTTGCCATTGAGGCTAGGGCCCAGGAGCTTCTGGCGGAGGCAAATAGGCAGGCGGCGCAGAGTTAGAGGGACATGAAAGAGAGGATGACTAGGCTGTTGGAGGAGGAGAGGAACCGGAACGACGCATCTCATCGGCCCCTATACGAGCTCCTCATAGTAAGTTTCTCCTGCATATTAGCCAAATCATGCACGTAATGTTCGTTTCATCACTAACTAATATGAATGACTCGTGAAAACAAAATGTGCAGACCGTGTGCCAGAACAATGGCCAGACCCCTCCGTCGATGCCTCATATTGCTATAGCACCCACGGTGAGTTTCATTTCAATGGCCATTAGTTACTAGTATTCACATTTGAGTTGTATCATGCTAAGGAGACATTGCAAATGATCTTTGGTGAAGCGTGCCTCCCGACAAGCATCGACCGGTCCTTCTGCGTCTGCCGCAACCCCGACCGGTCCTTCTACGTCTCAACCTGGCCCAAACCCTATCGGTCCTTCACCTCCGTGTTGATGGTAAGTTTTCCCATGTGTTTTCATTAACAAATGCATACTTAGCTTAAGAAATGAACTACTTAGCTCCAAAATGACCTATACTTAGCTTATTTTCATCAAAAATGACTTGATATGCTTAGTTAGCTAGAAAATGGTATATTCTACCTAGGATAGCTATAAAATGACCTATACTTGGCATTTTTTCCTCCAAAATGACTTGCTATGCTTAGTTAGCTAGAAAATGGTATATTCTACCTAGGATAGCTATAAAATGACCTATACTTAGGTTATTTTCATCAAAAATGACTTGATATGCTTAGTTATCTAGAAAATGGTATATTCTACTTAGGATAGCTATAAAATGACCTATACTTAGCATTTTTTACTCCAAAATGACTTGATATGCTTAGTTAGCTACAAAATGGCATTAGTAGCTAGTATAGCTCAATAATGATCTATAGCTAGCTTAGCTAGTTCATTTATGACATAATTAGCTCACTTAGGTACGAAATGGCATAACTACCTAGGATAGCTCAATAATGATCAATAATTAGCTTAGCTAGTTCATTTATGACATAATATGATCACTTAGGTAAAAAAGGCATCATAACCTTGGTTTACCTCCAAAATGACCTATACTTAGCTTATTTTCCTCAAAAATACATAATAACCTTACTTACCTCCAAAATGATATATTCTACCTAGGATAGCTATAAAATGACCTATACTTAGCTTATTTTCATCAAAAATGACTTGATATGCTTAGTTAGCTAGAAAATGGTATATTCTACCTAGGATAGCTATAAAATGACCTATACTTAGCATTTTTTCCTCCAAAATGACTTGATATGCTTAGTTAGCTACAAAATGGCATTAGTAGCTAGTATAGCTCAATAATGATCTATAGCTAGCTTAGCTAGTTCATTTATGACATAATTAGCTCACTTAGGTACAAAATGACATAACTACCTAGGATAGCTCAATAATGATCTATAATTAGCTTAGCTAGGTCATTTGTGACATAATATGCTCACTTAGGTAAAAAATGGCATAATAACCTTGGCTTACCTCCAAAATGACCTATACTTAGCTTATTTTCCTCAAGAATACATAATAACCTTACTTACCTCCAAAATGATATATTCTACCTAGGATAGCTATAAAATGACCTATACTTAGCATTTTTTCCTCGAAAAGTACTTGATATGATTAGTTAGCTACAAAATGGCATTACTACCTTGGAGAAGAGGAGAGGAGAGGAGAGGAGAAAAAGAAATAGAAGATAAATTTTTCTTCTTCTTCTTTTTTCTTCTTTTCTTCTTTTTCTTCTAGCTAGTCTTCTTCTTCTTCTAACTATATCTTTCCTACTTTGCAGATTTGCTATAGATGAGGAAGAGTGCATTGATGGACTATACTCTTCTACTTCTGCTACCTTTATGTTTATGGAAAACTTGTTTTGCATACATATGTATGGATATGTTGTTGGAAACCATATTGTCTGTTGTTGGAAACTTGTATATATGTTGGACTTGTATGTTGAAACTTAATTATTGGTATATGCTTGTTTCAACTTATTTGGTATGCTTGTTGGAACTTGTTGAATGATATATATGTTCTGGATATGTACGTTGGATATGCATATGTTGGCTATATATGAATATTCTGTCAAATTGAATGATTTTAAGAAAAAACAGAAAAAACAGGAGCTATATAGCCACATTGTCGTCCGCCAGCAGACGGCAAAGTGGTCACGTGGCAGCTACCTATGCAAACTGGGGCTGGCCTAGGTGGGTTCTTTGCCGTCCGCTAGCGGACGACAAAGACCTAAGGTTCTTTGCTGTCTGCCAGCGGACGGCAAAGACCGTCTGCCAGCGGACGGCAAAGCACGCCCTTAAGCCCCCTAACGGAGCTAAGTGCCCACGTGTGCCGTCCAGGCTCTTTGCCGTCTGCTGGCAGACGGCAAAGATTCAAAGGTCTTTGCCGTCTGCAGACGAAAGCAAAGCGGCCTTTACCGTGGCTTATTCAGCCGGACGGTTTGCCGTCTGCTGGCGGACGGCAAAGCCTTTGCCGTCCGAGATGCATGCCTTTGCCGTCCGGGATGGCGGACGGCAAAGTATCTGTTTCCTGTAGAACAAGCAAATAGAAAAAGATATGTCCATCATCAAACAATCATAGCCATTTGACCCAAGCAGAGCATCCACATGTACATCAACCAAGCAAAGCATCCAGAGCAAGCTTCAAATATTAATTTACCCATCAATAAACAATAACCATGCATCATATATCAGCATCATGTATGAAGCCTCAATCAACCAGAGCATCCACATCAAGCAATATGCAACATATCAATCAAGCAGGGCATCCACAAAGAACATAAATTTCTACCAAGAAAATCTCACCCCAACCAACGACATCATTGCTCGAGGGAGCGGGCGTCGTTCTCCGGCTGTGGATGAGAAGGCGAGTGGAGGCGTTGGCCGGTGAAGGGGACCGGCGAAGACGGCGAGTGGAGGCGGCGGCGGCTCTTGCCTCGGCGGTGGCGTCTCTTGCGGTGGGCGACGACGAGTGGAGGCGGCGGCGGGCGAGGGCGAGTGGAGGAGGCGGCGGCGGGTGACGGCGAGTGGAGGCCGCGACGACGGCTATTGCAGCGGCGGCAGAACCCTAGGTTCCTCTCCCTCTCGCTGTCATCTGTGCGTGCGTGGGTTTGCGATGACGAAGACGAGATGAGTGGATCGATTGAAACAGGGCTCGGTGGCATTCCGTTTGTAATTCCGCTGAACTGTCAAGGGCGTCGGTGGGAATTTGACCGAGGGAAATCAGCTTCCTGGTCGAAGCACGGCTAGCCTCGCTTCGCCCTATACCACGTAGAAAGGCCTGAAACCATTTTCGACTGTGAGTCGGAAACTGCTTTCTAAAATCCAAACAAACACAGCCAATGTAGTACTTAAAGTTTTCTTTCGCATGCTTTTGTATGAATCTAATGAATCAAATATAAGAGACTTGGACATTGACAAACAGATTTAAGGACTAACCTGTCAGTATCCGCAAACATTCCCAAACACATTCGCGGATGTTCGAGGGACCGGATTTATAATTTCCGGCTATAAATGCTATGACAATGACAAGAACTATTTCACGATTAGACACGGCTGTTTCATGCTGAATGTCAGTCACGGGTGACACATAAACCGTGTTGTGTTCCCTACGCATGGTAACGTGCTTACGTGCGTGCGTGTCCTGGTCGCGCTCTTGCGTACATGGCCGCGTCACACTCACAGTGTAACGCAAGCCATCGTCGCGTTGGCTAGCAACCACCGTCGGTGGTTTCGTACTGATTTGCGATGCCTTAATTTGTGGTCAACCGATCAAGTACGTGCAGATTCATCACAAGCGCTTGTTCCGGAACAGCATCTTTTAACGTTATCCGGGGTAGCCAATCTCCTACTTGTGCTTGCATCATGCATGTTCAGTTTTTTTTTTTTTTTTTGCGGGATCATGCATGTCCAGTAACACTTGAATCGATCATTAGCATCCATCCAAGCTAGAAAGATTACCAGCAGAATATATGTTTACAGTAATCATCAACTCCCTCCGGTTTAAATATAAGTTTTTTCAAGATTTTTATAGAGATTGCATACGAATGTATATAGATTTAGGACTCCGTTGATTTAAAGGAATTCTATAGAGTTTTTGGAGGATTGAAATTTGTAGGAATTTTTTCTACATTGTTTCTTTGATTCATAGGATTGGATTCCATTGGATATTTTTCTATGAAATCTTTTGCACTACATATCATTGGAAATCTATCATGCACTCCAATCTCCTTTTGCAATTCCTTTATTTTTCCTGTGTCATCAAACACTCCTTGCTAATCTATAGGGTTCAAATGGACATGTCACTCCAATCCTATACTTTTCTATTCCTATGTTTTCAAAATCCTGCGAATCAAAGAGACCCTTATTTTAGAGTTTAGATTCACTCATTTTATTCCGTATATAGTCTATATTTAGGAACGAACACTAGTAAAAAACAGGGTATTGGTTTGGGCCTCCTAATCCCATTAATCCCGGTTCGCTCACGAACCGGGACCAAAGGTGGCAGCCGTCCCGGTTCGTGAGCCCAGGGGGTCGGTCGGGCCACGTGGGCCATTGGTCCCGGTTCGTCTGGCCCCTTTGGTCCCGGTTCCAGGCACGAACCGGGACCAATGCGCCTCGCTCCTGGCCCACGACCATTGGACCCGGTTCATGGATGGAGCCGGGACCAAAGGGAGACCCATTGTCCCGATTCCAGCCACGAACCGGGACCATTGATCTGCCTATATAAACCCTCGCCTGCCGCTGGGAGAGCCGTGGAGTGCTCTGTTTTTCCAGGACAGCAATGTTAGAGCTTTGTGGTGCTCTAGCTCACCTCCTATGCACATGAGGTGTTCTATGAAATGCCCGAGCCACACTTAAGCTTTCTCCACTCGAAGCTCCTTGTCCAAACTCCATTTTCGTCAAGATTTGTCTAGGTTTGGCGGTCCGTCCTGTCCCGTCCCCGTCCTGAAACCACCGTCGATCGCCCGCGCGTGGTGAGCCTCTTGATCTTATCTTCTTTCTAAAAGAAAATATACTAACTCGTATGACTTTCTTACTTTTATTATTGTTTGTTATTATATAGTGCCATGGTTATGGTATCCGCCCACGTCGGCCCTCGTCCAGTCTATGATTCAGATGTGCTATATTATCTTTTATAACTATTCCACACATCTAATGTCTATGACAATTATTTATGCCACCAACTTGACGTAGATGTTTTTATCTATAGGAAGTAGTTGAACGAGAAACGGATATCGACTATGCAATTCTGCTCGACAAGTTAACTAAAGCTGAAAAAGAAATTGACCATTTGAAAGAAAAATTGAAAAGAACTGAAGATGAGAAGATGGGATTGGAGTTACATGTTGCCGATATCGTTGATGATCACACGACCAAGATGACTGCAATGGGCTTGAAGCTTAGAAAGATTAGAAAATATGCCATTGATAAAGAGGCTTGGTATCATTATACCGTTGGATCAATTGTTACCTTAGTTCTGATTATGATCGCATTTGTTGTTGCATTGAAATGTTTTAAATAGTTTCAATTTATGGTTTAATTAGATGCTCTAGAGAGCTATATGTTGGTCAATGAGAACTATCACTAGTAGAAACAGGGCATCGGTTCAGGCCGGCCAGCCCATTAGTCCCGGTTCAGTCATGAATCGGGACTAATGGGAGCAACAGTCCTGGTTCGGGAGGCCAGGGGGCCGGGCAGGCCACGTGGGGCATTGGTCCCGGTTCGTAGGACACCTTTGGTCCCGGTTCCATACACGAACCGGGACCAATGTGCTTCGCTCCTGGCCCACAATCATTGGTCCCGGTTCGTGGCTAGAATCGGGACCAAAGGGGGTGACTGTTCGCCTGGTGCGAGCCCCTTTAGTCCCGGTTGGTGGCTCAAACCGGGACTAAAGGTTCGAATGGTTCGCATCCCATGATGTTTCCCGGTTCGAGGAAGAGGCAACTGTTCTGACCGCTTCGCCCATTTCTCTTCTTCTCCTCTCTTCTTCTCCTCCATTCTACTCCCTTCTTCTCCTCCATTCTCCTCTCTTCTTCTCCTCCATTCTCCCCTCTTCTTCCCCATATCTTCTACCATGAATCCAATCACTCGCTACGGGGAGGTGCTCACACATGGCACGACCAATCTCGATGTCGTCTACACGAACGACAGCGCCATGGTGCCGCGTTTTCTTTCCCTTTTGCAGAAATGCCTTGAAGTGGTGGATGAGAAAGACAAGTTCATAGGGCTTGATCTCGAGTAAACGGCCAAGCAAGACGATGTTGCCGTCATCCAGCTATGTTTCAAGAAACATGTGATTATCTTCCAATGGGCAAGGTGAGTTTTGAGGGTTTTCTTTGATCAATTAATAATTTATAGATTATTATGAAAACTGCATAGGATAGAATTATGTTGCATTTTCAATCCTATTGGAAAGATCAATATTTCTTTTGAGTTTGTACTGAATATAAATTTTCCTTGTTGCAAAATGTGGGAGAACATATATGTCATATAGTTAATTTAGGGTCTCTTCATCAATTCATAGGATATGAAAATTGCATATATATATATAGGATATAGCAATATATATGTTCTATTTTGAATCCTATGGCAAAGATCAATTTCTCTTAAGTTGTAGTGAAATAATTTTTGATTTTTTATGATATTAATTAACATTTCTTCCATTTTAATTTGTTGATGTTGCAGTAGTGACAAGCACTGCCCAGCACTCATGGACTTCCTTCGCAGCGGCATACATTTTGCTAGCGTTGATGTAAGGAATGACAAGCTGAAGATGAGGCACAGCTTCAGTATTGAGATACCAGCTGGCTGCCTTATTGATATCCAAGACATATTCAGGCTTCGGTATGAGAGGACTTCGATGGCTTCTATGGCAGTCGCCTTGATCGATGACTATTACGGAGATATGAAGACCAAATTTCCCCCGGCGCAACACAAAGAGTGGGAGAGGACCCCACTTCAGCCTATGAACATTGAGTATGCAGCAAAAGATGCATACGTTGCATATGAGTTGTACCGCAAGATTCGAACCGTGAACTACGGGCAGCGTCACCTTGCACCACCACCATCATGGGGCGGATATTCTTCTGATTCAGACTAGATAGTAGTGTTCGTTTGGACGAGTACTTTATGTAATGGATATCTGAACTATTATATATTACATATCTCTCTAACTATTATATATTTATAGTGCTTTTCAATTCAGGGTCATTTAGCTCAAAAAAATCAATAAATGCATAAAAAATATCAAATGAAGTCAGAAAAGGGTTGAAAATTGATGATGTGGCTTTGAATGGTGCATTTTCAACACACAAAAAGCCTGGAGTTCAAATAAGTTCAAGAAAATGAAATTCCTTTTCTAACCGATGAGTTTCGGTCCGAAACCTCGATACTTCGAAAGAGTCTGTCCGTTTTGTACGCGAAGTGCATCCTGCTTTTGCCGCAACCCTATCAAATTTTTAGCATATGATATGTGAGTGAAATGATGATACCATGCCAACTTTCAACCTTTTCAAACTTCATTTGAAGTGCTTTTCAATTTCAGGGTCATTTAGCTAAAAAAAAGTAAATGAATGAAAAATATCAAATGAAGTCAGAAAGGGTTGAAAATTGATGATGTTGCTTTGAATGGTGCATTTTGAACACACGAAAAGCCTTGAGTTCAAATAAGTTCAAGAAAATGAAATGCCTTTTGTAACCAATGAGTTTCCGTCCGAAACCACGATACTTCGAAAGAGACTGTCTGTTTTGTACGCGAAGTGCATCCTGCTTTTTTCGTAACCCTCCCAACTTTTTAGCACATGCTATGTGGGTGAAATGTTGATACCATGCCAACTTTCAACCTTTTCAGACTTCATTTCAAGTGCTTTTCAATTTCAGGGTCATTTAGCTCAAAAAATCAGTAAATGGATGAAAAATATCAAATAAAGTCAGAAATGGTTGAAAATTGATGATGTGGCTTTGAATGGTGCATTTTCAACACACAAAAATCCTGGAGTTCAAATAAGTTCAAGAAAATGAAATGCCTTTTCTAACCAATGAGTTTTCGTCCGAAACCTCGATACTTCAAAAGAGTCTGTCCGTTTTGAACGCGAAGTGCATCCTGCTTTTTCCGTAACCCTCTCAACTTTTTCGCACATGCTATGTGGGTGAAATGTTGATACCATGCCAACTTTCAACATTTTCAGACTTCATTTGAAGTGCTTTTCAATTTCAGGGTCATTTAGCTAAAAAAAAGTAAATGTATGAAAAATATCAAATGAAGTCAGAAAGGGTTGAAAATTGATGATGTGGCTTTGAAAGGTGCAATTTGAACACATGAAAAGCTTGGAGTTCAAATAAGTTCAAGAAAATGAAATGTCTTTTTGTAACCGATGAGTTTTCGTCCGAAACCCGGATACTTCGAAAGAGATCGTCCGTTTTGTACACGAAGTGCATCCTGCTTTTGCCGTAACCCTCCTAACTTTTTAGCACATGCTATGTGGGTGAAATGTTGATACCATGCCAACTTTCAACCTTTTCAGACTTAATTTGAAGTGCTTTTCAATTTCAGGGTCATTTAGCTCAAAAAATCAGTAAATGCATGAAAAATATCAAATGAAGTCAGAAAGGGTTCAAAATTGATGATGTGGCTTTGAATTGTGCATTTTGAACACACAAAAAGCCTGGAGTTCATATAAGTTCAAGAAAATGAAATGCCTTTCTAACCGATGAGTTTCCGTCCGGAACCCCGATACTTCGAAAGGGTCTGTCCGTTTTGTACGCGAAGTGCATCCTGCTTTGCGGTAACCCTCTCAACTTTTTAGCACATGCCATGTGGGTGAAATTTTGATACCATGCCAACTTTCAACCTTTTCAGACTTCAATTGAAGTGCTTTTCAATTTCAGGGTCGTTTAGCTCAAAAAAGAGTAAATGCATGAAAAATATCAAATGAAGTCAGAAAGGGTTGAAAATTGATGATGTGGCTTTGAATGGTGCATTTTGAACACACGAAAAGCCTGAAGTTCAAATAAGTTCAAGATAATGAAATGCCTTTTGTAACCGATGAGTTTCTGTCCGAAACCTCGATACTTCGAAAGAGTGTGTCCGTTTTGTACGCGAAGTGTATCCTGCTTTTGCCGTAACCATCCCAAGTTTTTAGCACATGCTATGTGGGTGAAATGTTGATACCATGCCAACTTTCAACCTTTTTAGACTTCATTTGAAGTGCTTCCCAATTTCAGGGTCATTTAGCTAAAAAAAAGTAAATGCATGAAAAATATCAAATGAAGTCAGAAAGGGTTGAAAAATTGATGATGTGGCTTAGAATGGTACATTTTGAACACACGAAAATCCTGGAGTTCAAATAAGTTTAAGAAAATGAAATGCCTTTTGTAACCGATGAGTTTCCGTCCGAAACCCCGATACTTCGAAAGAGACTATCCGTTTTGTACACGATACTTTGAAAGAAACTTGATATTATATACAATTCATGCAACTAAAATTATCAAAGTTATTTTTGTTAAAAAAATTAATAGCAAAAAAAAATCAGAAAGTATTATTTGTTAACAACTTTTAATATGCAAAGAAATAACATAAAAATAGCAAAAGTGAAAATAGATGCGCTTATATTGAAATTTAGCCTAAAATCAAAGTGCTAGTTAGGCACCTAACTAGCATTTTGAATTTAGGCCGAATTTCAATATCAACACATCTATTATCACTATCAGAGGAGCTCAACGTAACACGTGCGGCAGGGCTTATAAGCAGGTTCGGGCAACCTTCGCTTGGCGAGGTGGGACTAAACTCCCACCACACCGCTGTGCAAGGCCATTAGTCCCGGTTGGTGGACCCAACCGGGACCAATGCCCCCCTTTAGTCCTGGTTTGTCGCTCCAACCCGGACCAAAGGGCCTGTTTCCCACCATTTGGGCTGCTGAAAGGGCCTGTTTCCCACCAAAGGGTCCACCAACCGGGACTAATGGCCTTGCACAGCGGTGTGGTGGGAGTTCATTTGAAGTGCTTTTCAATTTCAGGGTTATTTAGCTCAAAAAAATCAGTAAGTGCATGAAAAATACCAAATGAAGTCAGAAAGGGTTAAAAATTTATGGTGTGGCTTTGAATGGTGCATTTTGAACACACAAAATGTATGGAGTTCATATAAGTTCAAAAAAATAAAATTCCTTTGTAAGAGACGAGTTTTCGTCCGAAACCATGATACTTCGAAAGAGATTGTCCATTTTGTACACGAAATGCATCCAGTTTTTGTCGTAACCCTCTCAACTTTTTAACACAGCTATGTGGGTGAAATGATGATACCATGTCAACTTTCAACCTTTTCTGAGTTCATTTGAAGTGCTTTTCAATTTAGGGTCATTTTAGCTCAAAATAAATGATTAAATGCATGAAAAATAGCCAATGAAGTCAGAAAAGGGTTGAAAAGGGACGATGTGGTTTTGAATGGTGTGTATTGAATGCAGAAAAAGTCTTGAGTTCAAATATGTTTCAAAAATTGAAATCCTTTTGTAACACACGTGTTTTCGTGCGAAACCCTGATACTTCGAAAGAGATTCCCCATTTTATACACGAAGTGCATCCAGTTTTTGCCGTAACCCTCTCAAAATTTTAGCAAATGCTATGTGGGTGAAATGATGGTACCATGCCAAGTTTCAACCATTTAAGAGTTTATTTGCAGTGCTTTTTAATTCAGGGTCATTTTAGCTCAAAATAAATGCTGAAATGCATGAAAAAAGCAAATGAAGTCAAAAAAGGATTGAAAAGGGATGATGTGGCTTTGAATAGTGCATATTGAATGCAGAAAAATTCTTGAGTTCAAATATTTATAAAAAAATGAAATCATTTTGTAACACACATGTTTTTGTTCGATAAAAGTTATATAAATAAACTTGATATTATATACAATTCATGCAACTAAAATTATCAAAGTTATTTTAAAAAATAGCAAAAAGAATATTTAGAAAGTATTTTTTGTTAACAACTTTTAATATGCAAAGAAATAACATAAAAAATAGCAAAAGTGAAAATAGATGCGCTTATATTGAAATTCAACCTAAATTCAAAGTGCTAGTTAGGCGCCTAACTAGCCTTTTGAATTTAGGTAGAATTTCTTGTATAAGGACATCTATTTTCACTATGAGAGGAGCTCGACAGGTCATGCGCATTGGGGCTTATAAACAGGTGCGGTCTCCCCTCGACTAGCGAGGTGGGACTAAACATTTGACACCGCTGCGCTAGGCCTTTGGTCTCGGCTGGTGGCAGCAACTGAGACTAAAGGACCCCTTTAGTCCCGGTTGCTGCCATCAATCGGGACCAAAGGTCCCTGTTTCCCACCCTTTGGGCTGACGAAAAGGGACCATTGGTCCTAGTTCGTGGCACCAACCGGGACCAATGCCACCCTTTGGTCCCGATTCGTGGCACCAACCAGGACCAATGCCACCCTTTGGTCCCGATTTGTGGCACCAACGGGGACCAAAGGCCTCTGCTTCCCGCCCCGTGGGCTGTTGAAAACAGGGCTTTGGTCCCGGTTGGTGGCACGAACCGGGACCAAAGGGGGGCATTGGTCCCGGTTGGTGCCATGAACCGGGACCAATGGTCCTTGTATATAAGCCCACACTTAGCAATTTTCGACCATATCGCTCCCCCAAAGGCCAGATCCCACCCACACCGTCAGGCTGCCCGAATCTCACGCGCTCTCCGTTGCCGCCGCCGCCGCTGGCCGCCGTCCCTACCTTCCCGACCTCGCTCTAGCCGCCCCGCCCTGCGCCACCTTGCTCTGGTCGCCCCGCGTCGGCCGCCCCGCCCCGCTCGGGCCGCCCCGTGCCGACCGCCATGCCCCGCTCCGGCTACTGCTCCGCCCCACTCCGGTGTATACGTGAGGATGAGTTTTTTTCATATATGTGTGTGTATGATATTTTTTGTTCATATATATGTGTATGATGTTTTTTGTATGTGTTCATATATGTGTATGTATGTGTTCATATATGTTTATGTGTATGTATGTGTTCATATATGTGTATGTATATATGTGTTCATATATGTGTATGTGTATGTACGTTTTATTATATTAGCTCTCATTACATGTTATTTAATTATTATTTATATATGCTTGTGGTATTGCCATACCCGTATCGCCGTATTGCTGTTTATAGAAGTTGCCGTATCCCGTATCGCCGTATCGATGTTGCCGTATCGGTGCTTCGTAGGTTACCGCCGCCGCGTGATGATATGTCCGGCCAGCATTTTTTTGTTCATATAGAAAACTCCGGTAATTTTGACATGAGGGGGGACGTCGATCAACCCCCTCTCTCCCGACCAACTCTCGAGTCCGCCTAAACCGGGACTGAAAAAACATTGTCGATCTCCTACCCCCTCTCGCCCCTACCCGACAAACTCTCGAGGCCACCCAAACCACTAGAAGAAAACTCCGGTAACTTCGATCAACCCCCTCTCGCCCGACCAAACCCTAGAAGTGTTGCCAAGGCCACCCAATCCCTAAAAGCGTTGCCGAGGCCACCCAAACCCTAAAAGCGTCGAGGCCACCCAATCCCTAGAAGAGTTGTCGAGGCCACCCCAAACCGTAGAAGCGTCGAGGCCACTAATATGATCCCTTGTCTATGTTTGCCACTAATTAATATATCCGTATCTCATGTTTGTATATTAATTGCCATGTTGTAATATTTGCAGAAACCATGGATCCAACCATGGATCCAACCATGGATCGAACCATGAACAAAGACTTTGAAGGAGAAGAGTTGTTGGGGGACATGATCTGCGGCGGCGGTAATATCTTCTCGTTAATCAATTTTGACATGGAAGAGCTAGGACATGATGATGACGGCCCCGGTCACTGAATGCTGGAGGAAGAAGGAGACCATGATGACGGCTCCAGTGACCAAGAGCCGGAGGAAGAAGGAGACCATGATGACGGCTCCGGTGACCGAACGGAGGGAGTTGTTGCAAAGTCGTCCGGCGAGATATATATTAATTAAGCCTGTGCTGACTAATTGATGCATTTATTGTTTTGGTATGTACATATATTAACTCTTATTTCTTCTTTTATATAGCCCTCTGGATCGAGCCAAACTTCGGTAACGAGACGAGGCCCAAAGAAAAGGTTGGGCAAGGAAGAAAGGTTCACGATCACCTTAATCGCGAACGATGGCCAACCGATTGAACCGAAGAAGACCAAGGATGCATTTTCTGCTCGGTGTGGAGCTATTGTAAGGAATAACATCCTGATCAGCATCCAGCAATGGAATGAGCCGTCTAAGAACGCTAAGAACTACGACCCTCAAGTTTCTTATGTCACCGATAGACAGAAAGAAGATCTTTGGAAGGCCCTGAAGGAAAATTTCACCCTACCGCTAGAGGAGGATGAGAGTAATCCAGTTATAGAGCCACTGGTTAGGTCGTGTGCTCTTAAGAAGATGCAGATCTTTTCATGAGGTGGAATAATGAGTTGAAAGCTAAGTTTGTTGACCAAAAGAAGACTCCAGTATTCGTCGGCCGATATGCGGGGATAAGAGATCTGGGACGTGTTCATGGCCTACAAGACTTCTGAAAAGAGTAAGAAAATGTCAGCAATAAACAAGAAAAATGTTGAGAAGAAGCAGTATCACCATCGCACAGGTCAGGTGGCTACCTCAGAGCCCGGGCGTTGTGGGCCAAATGGGAGGATGACCTACGAGCTAAAGATGTCGAACCAGAGACAGGGAACTGGCGAGACCGTTCAAGGACTTGGTTCTTCGGGGTTGGGGAAACTTTGGACCCTGAAACAGGGAAGTGCGTTTGGACGGACGAGCAACTTGCAATACCCGTCAGGAAGCTTAAGCAAGTTATCAAGGAAGCGCTGGAAGGGAGGTTCATTCCCAACAGAGAGAAGGACGAGCTAGCTGAGGCCCTCGGGAATCCTGAGCACCCTAGACGAACACGAGGCATGCCAGGCTTCGTTTCGTGGAAGCTTGGGTTTCCCGGCGCAGGCGGTTACAAAAGCCGGGAGAGGAAGAGGAAACAGGAGATGAGCGTTGTGCGGGAGCTCAATGCAAGAGTAAGAAGGCTAGAGGAAGAAGTTATGAGCCAGCGAGCTCCCGACCAGCAACTTGATCAGGGGCACGAAGCTACCCCAGAAGGTACCCCGCCATCTCAGTGGAGAAGCAGCATGGCTTCCACGGAGCTCCTTCAGCAGCCTGACTTCAGGGCTCCTAGCTACCCCGTGGATGCTATCACAGATGGCCAACATTGCGAGCTTATGACAAAATGCGTTAACCTCACCTTCAAGGTGGCTGACGGCTTTGTTACACCTCCTCGAACCGACGCAACTTTTCACCACGGTCAGATTCCACATGACTATGTTGTTGTGTAAGTGGATGAAATAATGGGGGGATTTGAGGAGCTCCAACTTGACCACCCCATAGGTGAAGGGGAGACTCAGCTGAGATTTTCTCTGAGGAGTACATGTCTATGGCGGAAGGAGCACCTCAAGCTTCCGAACTGGACGCCTCCGCCTCCTCCTCCTCCTCCTATGGCGAGTGATGAAGGCACTCATCCTCCTCATCCTCCTTCTTCGGCGAGGGATCAAGGCACTCCTCCTCCTCCTCCTCCTTCGGCGAGTGATGAAGGCACTCATCCTCCTCCTCCTTCTTCGGCAAGGGATCAAGGCACTCCACCTCCTTCATCGCCTCGTACGGCGCATGACGTCGACGATCAAGGCACTTTGCCTCCTCCTCTGCCTCCTCCGGCGCGTTCGAGCAGTCTGCCTCCTCAGCAACGGCGGAAGACAGCCGCCACCGCTCCTCCTCCTCCGGCGCATCGGAGCACTCCGCCTCCTCCTCCGCCTCATAAGCAACAACAAAAGAGAGACGTCGTCGCTCCGGCTGCTAGCAATACAACCAGTGGTGGGAGGCCATACAAATACGGTCCTAAGTCTCTCAAGCCATTGGAAAAGTTTCCATACGAGAGGACCGCGGACGAAAGCATGAAGATCTCTCAAGACCAAGTGAGGGATCATTTTGCAAAGAAAGCTCCACCTCCGAAGCATACCATAGATCCGGTGGCAGCGAAGCACGCTGTCGAGGCCCTGAAGCAACCACCACCGCCTCCGCTGGATACCAACTATGTCTACGCTACTAAAAAGGCATATCAAAATGCGGTGCAGATGGGAACTACTTCCAGTGATGAGATGTTAGCAACACGAATAAGTGGGGAAAAATTCCCCAGCTCGGCGAACAGGCTAGCCAATCGTGCACCCCCCGCTGAAGGTGTCTACCGATATCACCGCTGATCATCCGGGGATGGTGCCCGGTACCAATCCGGCTGATTACATGAGCGATGATGTACTGTTTGAGCCGTTGGAGGTGGACGATTTCAAATACCGGTATGGGAATCCTCTCATCAAAGATGGAAGTCCTCCTCTAGGAATGATGATGAGACAGTTGCATGATTGGTACATGAAAACCTGCAGCGGGCCTGGGCTTGATTGTTTGATGATGAGTATTAAAGAGAAGCACGACTTCTTTGCCCAGGAGGTGATTAATGTTGAATGTGACGAGCTTTTCCATTTTTACAATCAAAAGGACATCGACATACAAATCATGACTTACTACTGTCTGTAAGTACTTTTGTAATTAAGTCTCTATATATAGCTCACCTCTTTCATTGCATGTATATATATAATTATCCTCATCACTATATTATGCAGATTGAAGATCGTCGAATGCAGAAAAGCAGATATGTATGACATTGGGTTCATTAACCCAAATATCATACATGAAGTGACGGTTCAAATGTATCCCAAACAAACCGAGGAGAACTTGCTAGAATCGATGCTTAAAAATCAAAACAAAGACAAAATACTCCTTCCTTACAACTTCAAGTGAGTGTTACTGTCTTGTGCATATTCAGTTTCTCCCTTATTACTCGAGGGTATAGTAATGTAATTGATGAGCTATGCATGTGTGCGTAGCCACCACTTTATTCTACTAGAGATTAAGCTTGATCGAGGAGTAGTAACCGTCTTAGAGTCAAGACGAAATAACCCCGAGTTGTATGCGAACCTGACTAAAATGCTCCAGAGGTAAGTTCAATCGATCATTATCGCCCCATATCGGCAACTTTGTTCATTTCCTGATATATATCGAGTAATTATTTTCTTTGTCTGGCAGGGTTTGGAAAGATTTCACCAAATTGCTCTGCGACTACCTACCGAGCTGCAATTTAGACACCCGAAAGTAAGTAATATATACTACCTAGTTCCGCCCATCTCCCAATTATTCTAGCTAGTTTCATCCATATATATCATTTATCATGCTTACTTATCAGTTTGATTGACCTCTATTTCTCGTATAGTGATTGTTTCAGGAACAAGGGACTAGTTTTTGTGGATACTACGTTTGCGAGTTCATCTATAACGCGACGAATCCTAATAAGCGGGGCTACACTGAAAAAGAATATGAAGTGCGTAAGCAAAAATATTCATAATTTTATTTTATTACCACCATTTGTGTTGAGTTTCATTCATATACATGTACTGACCCTCTTCTCCAATTTAGATGTGGCGGATGCAGGATGAACTCCTACCACAAGATCACATACGAGCAATTCAAGAGGAATTGACAGGATTCTTTATTGACCACGTCATCAATAAAGCCGAAGAATACCATATGAAACTTGGAATTAGATGTTAGGGATTGTAACATAGGATAGATATACGAAAACTTGTTGTTTGACCAATCTCTCGGAGAAGGAGGAGGTCGATCACTTCTCTCTGTATATGTTCACGACGATCTTGTGTACTTGATGGTTTCCTTCATTTTCTTACTAACTAGCGTGTCGCGAGTTCTCTCTATACGTATAGTACGTAGCGTCATGACCAAGCACGGAGATAAGAGAGGTCACTTCTCTCTATTAGCTAGCTAACAAAATATATGAAACCCCTAAATTAACCCTCCAAAACTCTCAACCCCCTCCCTCTTTAAAAAAAACAACTCTTGAGCTGCTGACGCGTGGACGATCTTTGGTCCCGATTGGTTTTACCAACCGGGACCAAAGGCCCTCCTGCCTGGACTCGGCGGAGCGGCCACGTGTAGCCCCATCTGTCCCGGTTCGTAAGCGAACCGGGACTAAAGGTCATGGGCTTTAGTCCCGACACTTTAGTCCCGGGTCCAGAACCGGGACAGATGGGCCTCTGGAACCGGGACAAATGGGCCTTTTTCCACTAGTGGAAGAAAATACAGATATATGTTTACAGTCGATTTATAGTCGATAGGTTGACATAAAAGAAAGATCTTAGAGCATCTATAACAGGACGCCTCAAACGACCCCTCGTATGTCCGTGGATGTGTCTGGCCAGTGACCTGACAAGAAAGAGAAGAAAAAAAGTGACCCAATCGGACCCCTCATATCAACCCTGTACGTCCGGGCTGTCCGCGAACCCTCATGTCCATCTCAAATATAAAGAGGATACAAAGGCTCGCGGACGTGTCCGAGCGCGCCCGATCAGTCCGTCACGTAGGACGCGACTCCATCCCAGACCACCTTTTTTCTACTCATCCTCTTCTTTCTTTCTTTTTATTTCCACCAATTACGTGCAAGTGACCGGGCATGTGAGGAAGAAAATGAGGAATGTTGTTATGCGGACGAAGAAATAGAGGATACACCCAGTCACTGATCGGGTGCGTTCGCAGACGTTTGAGGGGCCGAATTTGCAAGTTGCGGCTATAGATGCTTTTAGAACATCTACAACTGGACACCTCCGACGACACCTCATACGCCCGCGGACGCGCCCGTTCAGTGACCAGACGGAAGAGAAAAGGAAAAAAGTGACCCAACCGTACCCCTCATATCATCCCTATAAGCATGGGTTGTCTGCGAATCTTCATATACATCTCAAATATAAGGAGGATATGAGGGCTCGGGGACGCGCCCGGGCATGCTCGATCAGTCCGCACGTAGGACGCGACCCCACCCTGGACCGGCTTTTCTTTTTCTTTTTTCATTCTTTCCTTTTTCTCTCTCCCTCTCCATCAATCACGTGCAAGTGACCGGACATATAAGGAACAAAATGAGGAGTGTGGCTAAGGGGACGCACAAATATGGGGCATGTCCGGTCACTGACCAGGCGCGTCTGCATGCGTTTAGGGGTGTCATATTTGCTATGTCCTGTTGTAGATGCTCTTAGAGCGTCTCCAACAGGCGCGGTAGACATGGCACGCACGGCAGAAAACACACTTTTTGCGCGCGCACGACCAGTTGGCGTACTCCGTCGGGCGCGGGAAATTTTGACGCGCTAAACGAAACTGTGTGCGTGCGAAAAAGCAACAACCCATGCGGCAGTTTTGACGCGCAGCGTTCAACGCATCCTATAAAACCTGCGCGTGTCTGTCCTTCAACCGCCGTCTCTGTCTTCGCCTCTGCCGCGCCTCCACCGTCGTCGCGCCCTTCTTCCTCGCCTCCATCGACTCTTTCTTCGCCCCCGCCGCCTTCTTTCGCACCACGTCACCGAGGCATCTCCAGCTACCGCGGCGTCCGTGCCCACCCCTCCAGCATGTATTTCACGAAGATACGCTCGGGTGGTACACGCCACGGGCTCAGGACGTCCGAGACCTCCCAAGCAGCCGCCCGGGCATACGATGCGGCGGCGTGGCGGCTCGAGAGACCACGGTATCGTATGGACTACATGTGGTGTTGGGATCGAACTATGCTATGAATTAAAATCTATTATTGTTGATTTATTTTGTGTGTGTTTGATCTTGTTAATTCTATTTTGGGGGTGATGTGTTGTTTGTGTTGGGCGCTTGCGTTGTAAATTTAGCGCTAATGTTGGAGCTACCGTGGGTCCATGGCACGCCATATCTTGCAGCGTTCGTTGAAACAAATGCACTTCCGCATGCTAAAAAATGCTATTTCGAAGCTGTGGAATTTTTTAACCTTTTGTTGAAGATGTTCTTAGGCTAACTCCAGCGCGCCACCCTATCCTGTCCGCCCGCGTCCGTTTGGGGCAAAACGGACACACCAGGCGGCCCAGCACGCGGGCGCAAACGGACGTTTGTCCGTTTTCTGTCCATTTTCGACCCATTCCCGGCGCAAACTTGGTCCGGTTTTGTGGTGAAACGGACAGCGCGCGGACGGACGGGACGCGCGCGCTTGTCCTCCCCTGGCCCGCCCGTCGGTGGCACAAAGCCGCCCGGCCTTCCCGCCCCCACGCCCCATTCCATTTCATTTCCCTCCAAAACCTCCCACGCCCCGCCCTCCCCCTCCGCCCGCCACAGTCTCACCATGGACGATCCCCCGCCGAACTCCGCCGACCCGGCCGTCGTCCCGACCACCAATGCGAAGAAGAAGAAGGCGCCCAAGGGTGCAAAGAAGCCACGGTCGAAACTCAAGCTGGAGGAGATCGCAAAGCTGGCCAAGGAATCAGCCCAGAGGTGGAACCGGCGGGCGGAAGCAAAGAGGAAGGATGTCGCGGACGCGTAGGCCATCGAGCACGCTGCTCTGGAGGCCGCACGACAGAAGGCTGATGCTGAAGAGAAGGAGGCCATCGTCAGCAAAGCGCACGCCCTCCTCATGATGGGGTTGTGCCGTCTGACGATCTTCGCGGTTGCGCCCGTCGGGCCGGCGAGTACAGGCTCGTCGGTCGTCCATCCTCCGTAGTGCCCCTCCCCGACATCGTCGACCACGCCATTGTCGCCCGGTTTTCCTCCGCCAAGGTGCCAAGCCCAGACCCGTTTGTCGGGGTCGCCGGAAGTCAGCGTGATCGCGCCATCCACGCTGCGCCCCTCGGTCGTCATCGACCTCAACATCACGCCGGGGTCCTGCAGCGGCGGCCTCCCGTCCATGGAGATGCAAAGAAAGAAAGCCCGGTCGTCGTCTATGGCCACCATGCCGTCGCCCCGCGTCCTGTTCGATGGAATGCCAACACCGACGCCGATGGTCGAAGACCCCTTCTACGCCCAGTTCATGGAGAATGTTATCTTCAAGGGCCGTGGCGAGGCCTTTCAGACGGGTGGGCAGGGCGGGACCTTCGATCCGGAGGAGACCCAGAGTCAAGGTGGTCGTGGAGAGTACATGGCGATGAAGACTTTGAGGCTGACCATGGTGACTTATGGCATGAAGAAGAGGACATAAATTACGAAGGTGGTGAAGAAGAAGAGGACGACATCGATATTGCGGGCGAGCCATTGTTCATCGACGAGCTCACCCAAAGAGCGGAAAACTCAAAAGAGGAAGAAGAGCATTCGTACGGGATCATACACAATAGATGAGGATAAGTTGATTTGCGAAAGTTGGAAGGAGATTGGCCAAGATCCTAGAGTCGGTGCGCAACAAAAGGGAATTGTTTTTTGGACTAGAGTTTACAAAACATTCCATGAAAGAAAGTTGTTTCTGCCCTACCAATTTATGAGCGATCGTAGCATCAACTCGATCCAAAAGAGGTGGCTGTTCATCCAATAAGAATGCAACAAATATTGCGCTGCACTTGAGAGCGTTGAAGCACATCCCGTGAGTGGTCTTGGCATCGGGGACATGGTATGGCCTCTTCTCTTTCCTTTGCTACGGTCGTGCCTTAGCCTCCTCTATGATTAATTGTATTTGCATGTCTTATTGTTGATCACGTAGGCATTTCAATCTTTGGAAACATTCAAGGCCCGGAACAATGACAAGCCGTTCACTATCACGCATTGTTGGCAAATCATCAACAATTGCCCTAAGTTCAAAGATCAATACCGTGAGCTTCAAAGGAAGAGAGGCAAGAAGGCGTCCGCCTTGGCCGGAGGTGGATATGGTGAGGCGTTGAAGAGGCCGAGGGGCAAGACCAACTCCAAGGTGGATGACAAGCGTGATGCGACATCATATGCTTTTGCAGCAGGCTTTGCATGGCATGATGTCTCAAAAGGAAGTGAGGGACGAAAATAAGAGACAAGGCAAGGAGGAGCAAATGAAGCAATACATGGAGCTGCAGACAAAGAAGCTTGAGATGGAGGAGGCGGCCAAGAAGAGGAAGATCGACACAGCGGAGACGGCCAGGCAGAGGCAGCTCGACATCGAGGCCGCTAATGCCGCGGCCAGGCAGAGGCAACTCGACATCGAGGCCACCAATGCCGCAACCAAAGCAAAGGAGGTGGCGCTGGCGTTCATGAGCATGGACACGAGCAAGATGAGCGAGAAGACAAGGAGCTGGTTCGAGGCCCGGCAGAAGGAGATGTTCGACGCCGATGGCCTGAAGTAGGGCGTTTGATCGGCCGTGACCGTTCTTTTTTGGAGGCTGGCATGGTGAGCCCGCTGCTGGCTGTGTGCCGGCACGAAAACCCTATCCTTTTTGGAGACCGACTGTGTTGCCGGCGAAAAACCTATTCTTTTTAGAGGCCGGCTGTGTTGCCGGCCGCTGGCTATGTTGCCGGCGAGGACGTGTAGGTTGGCTGTGTTGTCGACGTGATCTAGGGCCACTTGCATGAACTATGGGCCGTGGCTATCCGAATGCTTGTGTTTGAAAATGAGACGGACATGATGAGGCCAAGGATGCGTCCGCGTGTTGGGTGCACGACCACCGCATTCCAGAAATGGTCCGGACACTATCCCATCGTTCGTCCCAAACGGACAGAATTCGGACAAAATGGATGTCTGGATGGGAGCGCACGCTGGAGTTGGCCTTAGACGACTAGGCATGTGATATGTTCACGGGCCTCCACACACATTGCACTTGGGATGAGGGATCAGAGTTTTGGCCGTGCGTACAGACTCATGACATGTGGATTGAGGAGGCTGAAACGCCTTGTTGTGTAGCCTGTGTGGTGTACTAGTGTCTGCATCGTGTTTGGTTGGTCGCGCCTTTGCCGGGCATGCATGCACCATCGAGGCATGTTCGGCCGTTGCACCGAGGACATGGACCAGCGCCCAGAGGTGCAGGCACCGCACATCTCTTGGTGTGCACCATTTATTTTTTGAAGAATCTGGGTGTGCACCATTGGTCTCGTTGTAAAATCTTGTCCGCCAGATGCCTGAAATTTTTGATTATGTCAATTGATTTATTGTTTCTCTTCAGGCTGAAGGTTGGGGCGACATGAGAGCACAGTGACGAGCCTCGACCCCGACTAGGTCGACCCAGGACCTCATCAAAAATAAGGATGGCGTTGCGAGCGACAGCGAGTTGCAGCGTCCCTGGCAGAGGCGTGAAAGCAGGTTGACGAGTGCGGGTCAAGGAGCAGGGAGTCGTTGATGTCATTGCAGATTGGCGCAGTTCAGAGTGATGGTCACGGCGGCATCAAGCACGATGATGAGGGTAGGCTGAGGGGAGGACAAGGTGGAAGGGCGGTACCCGGCAGCGTCGGCCCACTTCGGGGCAGAGGCCGGCGGTTAGAGCTGCGTTGGTCAATGGCATTGGAAGGAGGGAGAAGAATATAAGATCTAACAAACAAACTTTGTGACCGGCGATAAATTTTGGGTAAGGCTAACGCCACACGCGACGTGGGCGTTTGCAATTTGCCTATACTAACTATTCATTCTGTCATGTCAAATCAGATGACATCACGAGTAATCATTTTTTTGTTTTGACTTAAAAATGTTTTATATTCTAATTAAAAAATCCAATTAATAATCCGTTTTTATTATTAAATTCGTCTCGACGAGATCTTCAAAACTAGATCCATGTTGACATGTTTCGATGAATTTTTTTTTGGCAACAGTTGCCATGATGTTACACTGTAGTTGTTAAAATGTTTACACTAAAGTTGTCATGGCATGTTTTATCTATTTTTTCTTCTAGATTTAAAGCTACCGATATATTTTTCAACTACTTTTTATGGCATTTTTTATTAATTGATCATGGTAATTTTTAGTAATTAACCACGGCAAATTTAATGCATGGATCATGGCAATTCTTTACTAATCCATCAAATTTACTTTTAAAGGTAGAAGAAAAAAATACCTGAAACATATCATGGCAACTTCAGTGTAAACACCAAGACAATTCATGTGCAATAGACATGACAACTTTTATCCAAGAAAAGTGGTTGAAACATATTGATATGATATTTAGTTTCGAAGATCTCGTCACGATAGATTTAATGGTGAAAATGGATCTTCTATCGGATTTTTCATTTAAGAGATAAAACATTTTAAAAACTGGAAATCAAAAAGATCCCCACATGCATGCATGCAGTGACGTGACGCAATCTGTGTGTTGTAGGCGTGTGGACGGATATTGCTTCCACCACACATGTGGGCATTATCGCGACCCTAATTTTTTGGTATCTCTCTGGCTAATAAAAGCAATTACAACCGACCCCACATCCGTCTCAAACGTCCGGACGGGCTACCCAGTCAATGTTTAGACGAAAAAGCTGCACCCAATTGGACGTCTAATATCTGACCCAAACGCATGGACTGATCAACACTCCCATTACCGAGCTCATATCTGGGACGGTTATAGGAACGCCCGTATGCACCCGAACGCGGATGATACGTAGGACGATCGTAAGGGCCCATGCGAGCACATGGAGCGACCATTGGTCCGACAGACGCCTCCTTCCTTCGCGTCGCTGATGCCACTCCAATGTGTCGTGTTGTGGGAGCAAGCCCGACTATTTAAGTCGGACATCGACAACCCTACCCTAGCCCATCCGCGTTCCTTCCCTCTGCTCCCACTCGTGTTGCCATCTTCCAGCCGCTTGCTATAGCTGCTAGCCATGGCCCAGTAAAGGATCACCACCTATGCTATGTTGACGTCGGAACGCTAACTGCAACTCGAGAGGAGACCCAAGCAAGGCATGATGCTCGTGTCGCATCTGACCTACCTCCGGATTCGCTCGAGCCGGAGTAGTAGTAGTAGGAGGAGGAGGGACAACAGCAGTCGGAGACAGAGTAGGACCCCAACACATGGAGGTGTCGAATCCAGAGGAGGAGGACGTGGCGGAGCCGTCTGCGGGCTTCACCATGAAGGAAGCCATGACAGAGTACGAGGGTCGCCCATGGGGAGAAGATGGCGAAGCAGACCGCCATCCTCAAGTCCATCCAGGACGAGGCCTACGTGAAGGCCAACCCAGACTTCATCTAGTAGCAGAGGGCGGAGATCGACGAGCTCTTCGCCTTTAGTTCGTCCAACGACGAGACGGAGTTGCCCATCTACCTAGAGGCGTGCACGGGGATAGTGAACATCTTCAATGATGAGTAGATAGGATACCTAGTACGTAGGTTTTATTCTACATGACTTCTATGGATTTTTTTACAAAGGGGGGACTTTATTGGCTTAAAATGAAGCACCTAGATGATACGTAACTCAATGAGCACATCCGGCTTTTGCATAATTAGAATGCATATAGCCAACACGAGCACACATACACAAAAATATGCTAGCAAAATAGCAAAGTCACATAATACCAAAGCTGTGCATAAATGAAAAAAAAACTCAAATCCATCAGATCCGCGATCGACAGACTACAATGATGACTATATTCGCACCACCACCTCATGACATCATACACACGACATACGCTCCCTTTAGGGTTCAGTAAAAACACCTTCAGAAAGGGAGCGGCGGTTGAGCGCCTCCGTCACCGGATCCAACCACTCAATGCCACTTTTTAGTTTTTCACCATGAATAACCAGTTCGAGCATTTTCGAGCAAGTTCAATTCAATTCATTTTGGAAACTCTAGCGCGGCCATCCCCAATTCCTCTCAGCTGTCATAATTGAATAAAAAGAATCGTATAGCTTTCCAATCCAGCAACATACATCTATCACCTAGGCATAACTGCCAACATCAGTATGTAGAAAGAATGTGTTTAGAACGGTTTAGAGTCGGAAGCAAGGCAAGTCACAGGCCAGCTTTCCTGCTTAAAGCAAACTGTCTGGAAAAGGAAACATTTGTGGCAATGCCTTCAATAAGGTAGTGGCGTAAAAGCGTCGTCATTGTCAGGTATAAAACCTAGGCTTTCACCCTGGAGCTCGAGACCGAAGTCAGTCATGTGTTGTCGCCATCACTTTTCCGCGAGCCAGCAACTGCATGCGATGTATGATCATCGGTACTACACAACCATCCCTCGATGTCAAGCCGTCATTCATACTTTGCATCTTATTATGAAATCACCACCGGATCTGAAGAGAGACCCTCACAAAGATCTTTAGGTGGCCATTACACTCCACAGTGAGGTCGACACCGCGGACCAGAGTGGTCAACAAGGACAAGGGGCCAACATGGAGGACGTGTACCGGTCACCGCATCTTCTGCAGGGTAGTTAACCCCATCGTTGCCGGGCCCGGACGACCCAAGACCCTCGGCCTGATGACACCACCATGGTCATGTTATCTGGCGTTGCTAGTGGTGTTGTGGATCGTGACCACCACTGCAGCCTTAGACGGAGAGAACAAATAGATGACCACCACATCAGGGTCTCGCGCCGCTTGCCCTCCATGGTCAAATCTGAGCGAGACGAACCTATGGAGAAGGCAGCCAAAGAACCGGTTGTATCCCGCATGGCGCCTCCAACCGTAATGAGACGGATCTACCGTTGAGAAGAATAGAAGGACAAGAAGATCACCCTCCGCCATCGTTGGTTGCCGGGGCTTTCTTTGGCGCAGTCGACCGCCGATGAGGAGGAGATGATGAACAAGAGTAGGAGCGTGTGGCCGCGGGTTTGGGCGGCTGCCCGTATCGCCCAAGCGAGTGATGCTGGACGACCTGTATGTGTTGAGGCATGAAAATGAAGATGCACGGATTCAAAGGATGATTTTTGCCGTGTGATCGATCAGTGCACGCGGACGCGCTCGTGATATATAGTTGCCCAAATTAGGTGACCAAGTCTGTAGATACTCTTAGTAGACGTTTGTTTTACTTGATTTGTCATTTGGAACCGTCGAAAAAGGCAAGCAAGCTAGCGTACACGATAGCAAGCAAGCCATCTGCCGAATGGGATCGAATTCCTTCCATGATTTGGCCTGCATGCTCTGCTTGCGAGCAATCGGTGCCACTTCGATCCGTCAAAGATTCCGCCGGCCAGCTTTATCTAGTCCTCCATTCGTACGGGTGCGTCCAGGAGACGATGGAGCACGAGGCGATGAGTGCGGTCATGCGTGCGTCCGTGCGAGGTCTCAGAACACGGGGCCCGAGCTTTGAGGCCCATGATCAGGGGTTGTCTCGCTTGTTTGATTCCTCCCATCCGCTCGATTCACGCAACACGTAGCTGGACTGGACTGGACTGGACTTGTGGCGTATGAAAAATGCTTGCTGCCATGCACGCCACTACACCGCGCACTCACACACGGCATCGACCATGCCCGAGCATGATCTCGATGTGGAGTGACGAGAAAGAGATTGGACACGGACACGCACGCACCGAGCTCCGCCAATTCGGCAAGAATTCGTGGCCAGAATTTGTAAGATTGTGTCCATGTGGAGTATCTACTTCCTATAAGTAATTCAGTATACGCTGGGCTCCTTTAACCTTTATACAAGTTTCTCCGCTGGTTGCTTTGCATTTCCGGATGTCAGAACCATGTACAGTTACGTGATACTCTACTTAAATATACTCATTTTCAAGGGGTTTTCGGGGTATTGGCGCCGTTTCATCGTAGAAAAGGAAAAATGACAAACAGGCAGGTGAAGCACACGAACGGAGAGCATGAATCACCGTGTGAAATCAGTCCTGGTGTCAGGTCCTGATTGTTATCTCACGGTGCTGTCAATGAGTCTGACTAGTGCAAAACTTCGAGGAGTAAAGAAAACAACGTCGTAGAAATCGAGTATGGTGTGGCCAAATTATGAGCTGTAGGATCTCGAGAACGAACATATATGCCTCCTGGACGTTGTCGCCCTCTAGGGCCTGCATGCATATCTCGGATTTTCATCCTCTCGTGGAATAGTGTGCATCCTGCTTGCACACGAAAACAATACCGTACACCTTTGATGAATGGTTGATGGCACACTTAGCCTGTGTTTGGTTGAATTTTTTTAATCAACTTCTGTTTTGAAAAGCTAAAAGATAATTAAATGGTAAATGTTTAAAGAACCTTTTGACAATCTGTATCTTCTTCCTAATGTAATTTTCAAAGCTAGGGATACCATAACTTTTCAGCTTTCAGTTTTTTCACAACAGATTTTTCATAACAATTTTTTTAGAATCTGCAACTCAACCAAACACAACCTTAGTGGCATGAACTCAACCGTGGCCAAATATAATTTTATAATTAGAGCATCTACAACGAGAATTTGTTAATTTGGGTCCTCGTACGCCCGCGGACGCGTCCACGGACACTGATCGGACGCGTCTCAAATAATGTCTTTCACATCTGCATCTTCCATATTTGAACCTTCAAAACCATACACACCCATGTAACACTACGTAAAAGTCGATCATCACCACGCATTTCATCTGATAATCATTTTATCGCCGGACAAAATAAGCAAAGTTGGTCATAGTTCAACGGCGCACAGTAAAAACTAATTTAAACATAGATAAAATATAAACACAAGGGCGAACGGCGGAGGAAATGACCATTTCCTCGCCGGTCCCTTCCCCTTCCGGCCGTCCACGCGGCTGTGCCCCTCTTCCGTGTAGGTGTCAGCGTGCGGTGGAGCGTCGTCGTCGTTGTCGTCGTAGCCGAAGGTGGAGGTGTCGTCGGAGTCAGAGTCGGAGCTCCCCTACATGTCGAATAGCCTCTGGAGCAAGTGGTCCTGCTCCTTCGCATGGCCGGCCGCCTTCTCCTTCGTCGCCGCCTCTTTCGCTGCTTTACGCTCTGACAACTGGATGGCGAGTCGGAGTGCGTCGACATTCTTGCGGCGAAGGCGATACGCATCCGTCTCCGCCGACGTGAGAGAGCGATGAAGGACCCTCACAAGGAGCACGTCTTCGGGGTCGACCGATGTGCTAGTGGTTGAACGGGCACGGCCAGCGCCTCCTCCCCTCTTCCTCGCCCGATGCCGCTCATGACGGGCTGCATGCGCCTCATACTCCGGCGTCCTCGTGCGCCCTGGCCCCGGGGCCGCCTTGCTCCTGCAGCGACCGGGCCAACGCGATGCGGAGGGCCACCTCCTCCACATTGATGTTCGATCCATCAAAGCTTCTCCCGTCGTCGGCCATCAGATCGGAGGGGAGGAGAATGGAAGTGGAGTGGATAGAGACTGAAGTGATGGTGTCTAGGGTTTCCAGACTGGGGTATTTGTGGGGTCTGTGGTGGGTCGGGCTGACATGGCGGGTGTGCCCGGACACACCCGGGCAGCCTCATATCCGCCCCATATTTGGGCTGGATATGAGGGGTGTCGGTCAGCCCGGGATTTTGAGGCCCGTTTAGGGCATCCGACTGAGTCGATTTTTCCTGCCCGGGCGCTGACCGAACGGCCCGTCCAGGCATTTGAGACGGGTATAAGGGGTCCTGTTGTAGATGGCTTTACCTTGCATATGAGAGATGAACAATGTAGTGACCAAAGTTTTGCTTCCCATGGTGTGTGATACGTCTTCAATGTATCTATACTTTTTGATCGTTCCATGGTATTATATTATCTGTTTTGTATGTTTTATATGCATTAATATGCTATTTTATATTATGTTTGGGATTAACCTATTAATCTAGAGCCTAGTGCCAGTTTCTATTTTTTTCTTGTTTTTGAGTTTCGCAGATAAGGAATACTAAACGGAGTCCAAACGGAATAAAACCTTCGGAAGGATTTTTTTTGGAATAAAAGGAATCTATGAGACTTGAGGACCAAGGCAGAGGAGACACCGTGGGGCCACAAGCCCTAGGGGCGCGGCCAGGGGGTGGCCGCGCCGAGCAGGCTTGTGGGCCCACAACTGCTCCCCTAACCCTAATCTTCGGTCTATAAATTCCCAAATATTCCATCATTATAAGCCACGAAAACACTTTTCCGCCGCCAGAAGCCTCCGTTCCCGAGAGATCCAATCTTGGAGCCTTTTCCGGTAATCTGCCGGAGGGGAATTCGATCACGGAGGGCATCTACATCAACTCCATTGCCCCTCCGATGATGTGTGAGTAGTTCACCACAGACCTACCACTACTAGGAAAAACCTTATAGGTAGGACACTATTAGTAGCGCTGGAAAATAACAACCGCTGCTGGTAATAAGCAGTAGCGCTGCCTTGTGGAAGCGCTACAAGTAAATGCTTAGCAGTAGCGCCGGAAACATAATGAGCGCTACTGCTAAGCGGGACCCGACGAGCCCATCGCCACTATTTGTAGTAGCAACGCTCCCGGGAACAAAGCCCTACTGATAAAATCGTATCGATAGCGCGCTTTTACTAAAAGCGCTACAGCTAATGTACCCTATCCTCTTCCCCTCGCCTGCATTGCTCACTCTCCCCTATACACACACACTCTCTCTCGCTCGCCACACCGTCGCCCCGGTTGTCGTGCCGCCGTCTCCTTCATTGTGGTAGGCCTCCTATTCGCCCCCACCCTCGTCTCGCCCTCCTCTCCCGGCCCTCACCCTCCTTCCTTCGGCCACCGCCCCTTCTCCTCTTGCGGCCACCGCCCCTTCTCCTCCTATGGCCATCGCCGCTTCTCCTCCTTCGGCCACCGCCGCTCCTCCTCCCCCGGCCCTCACCCTCCTGCCCTGACCCTCACCCTCCTTCCTTCGGCCACCGTCGCTTCTCCTCCTCCGGCCACCGCCCCTTCTCCTCCTCCGGCCACTTCCCTCCCTTCCTCCTCCCTCCATCCATCCCTTCCTCCCTCCCACCCACCCTCTTCCTCTGACCCTCTCCCTCCATCCCTCCCTCCCTCCCCTATTGCATTGAATTTAGTTTTAGTAACTAGCTAGGGTTAGAACTAGGATGGATGGATAGATGTTAGTGTTAGATCTAGGGTTAGGAAAATGTGAATTGGAAATGAAAATGAAAATGTGAAAGGAAAATTAAATTGTGAATTGATTCTAGGGTTAGGTTGTGAATTGATGCAAAATATGAATGTTCCCAAGTGCCCAAGTACTTTGAATTGTTCGATAATTGTGCCCAAGTGCCCTATATAATTGTGCCCAAGTGCCCTATTAGGACATAAATTTAGCTAGGTTTCAAATTAGGACATAAATTTAGGTAGGGTGAATTTAGCTTCAAATATTGTGAAGAAAAACCTTATTGCATTTCATTCAAGTTCTATATTTTTCTTACTGTTATATGCAAATGATCCTAGTGGTCTATGTTTCGTCGGAATGTTGATTCATTTCCATTCCGGTGAATTTCAGGCACTCGATATGTCCTATTTTTTGTAAAGGTCATGCCGATTTTTTTCATGAATTTTAGCATGACTTGTGCTACAATGTAGGACATATCGAGTGCTTGTCATTGCTCGATATATGTAACGGGTTGACTTTAGGTCTATTTCGGCTCCTTGTGTGTCTTTCAGTGAGGGAGAGTGTCCACCATCACTAGTAGAAAACGGCCCATTTGTCCCGGTTTCAGAGGCCCATTTGTCCCGGTTCTGGAACCGGGACTAAAGGGTTGGGACTAAAGCCCTAAACCTTTAGTCCCGGTTTGCTTACGAACCGAGACCAAAAGGGCTCCATGTGGCCGCTACGGGAGCCCAGTCAGGAGGACCTTTAGTCCCGGTTTGTAACACCAACCGGGACCAAAAGGCATCCACGTGTCAGCATCTGACAGGAGCTGGTTTTTTTTGAAGGGGGGGTAGGGGTTTTGAAGGGTTAATTTAGGGGTTTCATATTGTGTTAGCTAGCTAATAGAGAGACGTGATCTCTCTTTTTCTGTGCTTGGTCGACGCTAGCTACTATACATATAGAGAACTCGACGCTAGCTAGTAAGCAAATGACGGAAAACCATTAATTACACAAGATCTAACAGCTCATCATCATCTTAAGCATACAAAGTTAAAGTCTCATAAAACAAAACAAAAAGACAAAATAAGATAGTCCTCTCTCATAGGACCTACTCCTCCCTCTTAGGTAAAATGGCATAAAAAAGAATCACACCAGTGTCTCCATGATGAAGCAGAGAGATCCAACGGTCTCCAACTTGTGGCTTGCGATCCTTCTTTATTTGTCCCCATGCTTCAATTTGGAGCCTTCTTGGTGGTTTGCGCTCAGTCGAGTATGCAAAAGATAACTCGGGATGGAAGGGGCTTTTTATTGTCATATTACCTTCGGGTTGCATCAACGGTGGCACAACTTCATTTGGCAATTTCTGTTGAAGAACATAATATATAGTAGCCTAGTTACCAATGTAATCAATACCATTTACGCAACAGTACTAGTGTACTTAATTAGCAACTCTTACCAAGATATTTTGGCGAATGTTATCCGCCCTCAACCTATGCACTAGTGTCCTGTACAATGTATAATTTGGGCCAGTTCCCAAATTATACGGGAAGATGTCTCTACCAGCTATGACACCAATCACAAAGTAGATAAGATCATCCTTCTCCTTCCAAGTTAGATGTGATCATAAGTGTAGTGTGTCGTGTCGATTATGTTCTGTATTTCACTCGAAGAAACGAAATAAGATGTACATTAAAAATTAACAAATTTAGTACGCAAGAACACCTAATATTTATATATATATATATATAATGCAAATTACTTGACAAATATGCATGGTTGACAAACTCACATGGAGGTAAAACAGGAAACATATCGACATCCACCCAAATGTCGATGTTTCCTTCAATATGATCTTCGGGACGAAGATCGAAGGTTATTTCCATATCTTCCTGAAATCCATATGCCTTGCAAAGAGCTTCCCAATTTGAGCACCATATTTCTGTGTTATTAGGTGCATTCATTACTTTCACAATAAATGTGTGACCATGGTTGGCTGTCCTCGTCTCAAAACTCTCGTGCTCTTCAAAACCGAGCCACTCCAAGAAATACCGTCTTGCATGACAGGGTACGAACTAGTCGAATTTTATAAAACAGAAATTATATGTTGAAGGAAAGAAATAGAAGTCATGCTCAATTACGAAAAGACAGTTGTCATCGTTGCATATCGTACAAATATCAAAGTCCTCATAAAGCTTCATGGTGAAGAACCTGCTGTCTCGCAGCCAAGTCTGGTCACAAAGACCTTTATCTTCACCGCAAAATTCACACGCTTGGATCCCATCGTCGTCTGATGACGACGACATTTCCTGTGTTCATGATTCAAGAATTATGGCACGGGCTCATAGTTGAAACATTTAAAATCGATCGAAGGAAACTACGAGAAAACTGATCAACACACAGATCACTATTACTCAATATGCAACGGGTTGACTTTAGATCTGTCGAGTCTTTCCTTCCTAAACTCTCATCTCACGTATATGGTGGGCACTCCCTATGATATTGCAACCGTCGGTGATGGTGGGTCCTCCATTCGTCCCCGAGTGCATTACACCAAAATGTCTAGCACACGGGAACGAAGGAGAAGCGACCCCCACGACAACAGTCGAGATTCTTCCTCTCTCATATATATATACATATGGTGGACACTCTCCCTCACTGAAATACACACAATGAGCCAAAATAGACCTAAAGTCAACCCGTTTCATATATCGAGCAATGACATAGAAAAAATACTGAAATGACTTGCAAATCATAAATACATTTATAATGAACTTGAATATAATATAACTAATACATCATCCCGAATAATCCAGTTCAAGAATTACGACACGCTTTGGATCTTAAATAATGCGTGTGTGACTTTCGGTACGTCGAGGCTTTCCTTAAATAACTCTCATATCTCATGGTGTGTTGGTGCGCACTCTCTCACATTGATACGGTGGTGTATATATGTTGGTGGACACTCTCTCACAATAATAGTTTGACCGTTCGTGATGGACGCCTCCCCTCTCCTCTTCTTGCGCAATATATCGACGAGTATATCGCGAGGAAGAGAAGAAAGAAGAGGCGCCCCCCACGATAACAGTTGGGATTCCTCCATCAAGAACACACATGAAAGTTATCTAAGAAAAGCCTCGACGGACCGAAAGTCACACACGCATTATACCGATAAAATATCACTAATACATTAATATTTATAATGACCTCGAATATAATATTACTAATATAGATCGAATATCCTAGAATCCAAAATGGAGGACGGTGAACTCGGTTCACTAGCGGTCTCTGAGTCGCCGGCGGTGGACACCCAAAGATAAGGAACCATCACGGGATCATAACTCAAGTGAGATCCCTGAAGGATCTGCCAGGTTTTGTCAAACCGGGCGGCCAACTCCGCCATGTAGCGACAGACGTGCTCGTCCTCCTCCCTGACACGACGACGTACCACCTCCGCGGGTGATGGCTCCCTCCGCACCGAAACTGGCCTGCGTGACCGCCACCACAGAAGGTCCGGGTCGACGATGATACCTGCATTCCTCACCAACCTCCGAGCCCGGGAAGGTAGCACCTCCTAGTGCCAGCTCGGCGGAGCCCAGTCCCGGACATGGCGCCTATCAAGCAGGCTCTCGCGGACTACTCGACGACGAGGATGCGGGCCGAGCATCGTCGACTAATTTTTCGTAAAACCCAAAATCAACATACACATACTAATCTAACATAAACATACTAATCTACTTTAAAAAAAGCATAAACATACTAATCTAACATACACATACTAATCTAGCTAACATAAACATACTAATCTACTTTAAAAAACATAAACATACTAATCTAACATACAACTACTAATCTAGCTAACATAAACGTACTAATATAACATGCATACACATACTAAAAAAGCATAAAAATCAACATATATTTAAAAAAATTGCAACGAGCCGGGGCGGCGGCGGCTCACAGCGGGGCGGTGACGGAGCGGTGACGGGGTGGGGCGGCGACGGGGGCGGCGGGGGAGGCGGCGGAGGAGGGGCGACAATGGGAGCGGGGCGGTGACGGGGGAGGCGACGGGGGCGGCGGGGGAGGCGACGGGGGCAGCGACGGGGACGGCGGGGGAGGTGACGGGGGCGACGGGGGAGGCGATGAGGGCGGCGGGGAAGGCGGTGGGGCGGCGGGGGAGGCGACGGGGTGACGGGAAAGGCGACGGGGGCGAGGACGGGGACGGGAACGGCGACGGCGACGGCGGGCTCGGGGCGGCGACAAGGGCGAAGTGGAATGAAAACTGAGAAATTTGCTAAGTGCTTGTCATATAGAAGGAGCATTGGTCCTAGTTGGTGGCCCCAACCAGGACCAATGGTCCCGGTTGGTGGCCCCAACCAGGACCAATGCCCCCCTTTAGTCCCGGTTTGTCGCACCAACCGGGACCAAAGCCCTATTTTCCGCCGCCCAAAGGGCGAGAAACAGGGACCTGTGGTCCCGGTTGGTGCCACCAACCGGGACCAAAGCCCTGTTTTCAGCAACCCAATGGGCGGGAAACAGGCCCTTTGGTCCCGGTTGGTGGCACCAACCAGGACGAAAGGGGGGCATTGGTCCCGGTTGGTGCCACCAACCGGGACCAATGGCCTTGCACAGCGGTGTGGCGGGAGTTTAGTCCCACCTCGCCAAGCGAAGGTTGCCCGAACCTGCTTATAAGCCTCGCCGTGCCTGTTACGTTGAGCTCCTCTGATAGTGATAATAGATGCGTTGATACTGAAATTTGGCCTAAATTCAAAAGGCTAGTTAGGTGCCTAACTAGCACTTTGATTTTAGGCTGAATTTCAGTGTAAGCGCGTCTATTTTCACTTTTGCTATTTTTATGTTATTTCTTTGCATATTAAAAGTTGTTAAGAAAAAATAATTTATGAATATTTTTTTGCTATTAATTTTTTAACTAAAATAACTTTGATAATTTTAGTTGCATGAATTGTATATAATATCAAGTTTCTTTCGAAATATCGTGTAGAAAACGGACAGTCTCTTTCGAAGTATCGGGGTTTCGGACGGAAACTCATCGGTTACAAAAGGCATTTCATTTTCTTGAACTTATTTGAACTTCAGGCATTTCGTGTGTTCAAAATGTACCATTCTAAGCCACATCATCAATTTTTCAACCCTTTCTGACTTCATTTGATGTTTTTCATGCATTTACTTTTTTTGAGCTAAATGACCCTGAAATTGAAAAGCACTTCAAATGAACTCTGAAAAGGTTGAAAGTTGGCATGGTATCATCATTTCACCCACATAGCATGTGCTAAAAAGTTGAGAGGGTTACGGCAAAAGCAGGATGCACTTCGGGTACAAAACGGACAGATTCTTTCGAAGTATCGGGGTTTCGGACGGAAACTCATCGGTTAGAAAAGGCATTTCATTTTCTTGAACTTATTTGAACTCCAGGCTTTTTGTGTGTTCAAAATGCACCATTCAAAGCCACATCATCAATTTTCAACCCTTTCTGACTTCATTTGATATTTTTCATGCATTTACTGACTTTTTTGAGCTAAATGACCCTGAAATTGAAAAGCACTTCAAATGAAGTCTGAAAAGGTTGAAAGTTGGCATGGTGTGTGCGTTCTTGTTGCCAACGATGACAACCCACTTTTTGTTGCATAATGTTCTCGGCCACAATCGGAATTTAAGAAAAACCTGAATTGAAAAGCACTATAAATATATAATAGCTAGAGAGATATGTAATACATAATAGTTCAGATATCCATTACAGAAAGTACTCGTCCAAGCGAACACTACTATCTAGTCTGAATCAGAAGAATATCCGCCCCATGGTGGTGGTGGTGCGAGGTGACGCTGCCCGTAGTTCAGGTTCGAATCTTGCGGTACAACTCATATCCAACATATGCATCTTTTGTTGCATACTCAATGTTCATAGGCTGAAGTGGAGTCCTCTCCCACTCTTTGTGCTGCGCCGGGGGAAATTTGGTCTTCATATCTCCGTAATAGTCATCGATCAAGGTGACTGCCATAGAAGCCATCGAAGTCCTCTCATACCGAAGCCTGAATATGTCTTGGATATCAATAAGGTAGCCAGCTGGTATCTCAATACCGAAGCTACGCCTCATCTTCAGCTTGTCATTCCTTACATCAACACTAACAAAATGTATGCCGCTGCGTAGGAAGTCCATGAGTGCTGGGCAGTGCTTGTCACTACTGCAACATCAACAAATTAAAATGGAACAAATGTTAAATAGTGCTGCAACATGTATATTTTGGCAGAATTATAATATGCAACTATATAAAGGAAAATTATTTCGCTGCAACAAAAGAGGAAGACGTAGATTTTTTGCTCCCGGGTTCATTTGAGCCCGGTGAACAGTAATTAATATCATAAAAAAATCAAAAATTATTTGACTACAACTTAAGAGAAATTGATCTTTGTCATAGGATTCAAAATAGAACATATTTATTGCTATATCCTGTATATATGCAATTTTCATATCCTATCAATTGATGAAGAAACCCTAAATTAACTATATGACATATATGTTCTCCCACGTTTTGCAATAAGGAAAATTGTTATTCACTACAAACTTAAAAGATATATTGATCTTTCCAATAGGATTCAAAATGCAACATATTTCTATCCTATGCAATTTTCATAATAATCTATAAATTATTAATTTATCAAAGAAAACCCTCAAAACTCACCTTGCCCATTGGAAGATAATCACATGTTTCTTGAAACATAGCTGGATGATGGCAACATTGTCTTGCTTGGCCGTGTACTCGAGATCAAGCCCTATGAACTTGTCTTTCTCATGTGCCACTGCAAGCCATTTCTGCAAAAGGGAAAGAAAAAGCGGCACCATGGCGCTGTCGTTCGTGTAGACGACATCAAGATTGGTCGTGCCATGTGCGAGCACCTCCCCGTAGCGAGTGATTAGATTCATGGTAGAAGATATGGGGAAGAAGAGAGGAGAATGGAGCAGAAGAAGAGAGGAGAATGGAGGAGAAGAAGAGAGGAGAATGGAGGAGAAGAAGAGAGGAGAATGGAGGAGAAGAAGAGAGGAGAAGAAGATAAATGGGCGAAGAGGTCGGAACAGTTGCCTCTTCCTCGAACCGCAAAACGTCGTGGGATGCGAACCGTTCAAACCTTTAGTCCCGGTTTGAGCCACCAACCGAGATTAAAGGGGCTCGCACCAGGCGAACGGTCACCCCCTTTGGTCCCGGTTCTAGCCACGAACCGGGACCAATGGTTGTGGGCTAGGAGCGAGGCACATTGGTCCCGGTTCGTGTATGGAACCGGGACCAAAGGTGTCCTACGAACTGGGACCAATGCCCCACGTGGCCCGCCCGGCCCCTGGCCTCCCGAACTGGGACAGTTGCTCCCATTAGTCCCGGTTCATGACTGAACCGGGACTAATGGGCTGGCCGGCCCGAACCGATGCCCTGTTTTCTACTAGTGCATATATATATATATATATATATATATATATATATATATATGAGAGAGGAAGAATCCCAACTGTTGTCATGGTGGTCGCTTCTCCTTCTTTTCCTTGTGCTAGATATTTGTAATGCATTAGGGAAAGGAGGAGTAGTGACCATCACCGACGGTCGAAATATGAGAGAGGAAGAATCCCGACTGTTGTCGTGGGGGTCGCTTCTCCTTCGTTCCCGTGTGCTAGACATTTTGGTGTAATGCACTCTGGAACGAATGGAGGAGCCACCATCACCGACGGTCGCAATATCAGAGGGAGTGCCCACCATATATGTGAGATGAGAGTTTAGGAACGAAAGACTCGACAGACCTAAAGTCTACCCGTTGCATATTGAGTAATAATGATCTGTGTGTTGATCAGTTTCTCATAGTTTCCTTCGATCGATTTTAAATGTTTCAACTATGAACATAGGAAATGTCTGATGATGAAAGGGAATTCGCTATGTGCGAATACCGCGAAGACGAGCGTGGCCTATGTGACAAGCCTTTCCTAGTTGATGGTAGGCGCTTCAGCATCATGCTAGATGAGACCTTCGAAGTGGATACAGTAAGTCACAATGACAAGTGTTTTTTCGTATTCTACTAGCTTATCCCCTGCCATGCAAGAATTACTGTCTTGGATAAGATTGGTTTCAATACTAAAAAAACTATGGAGGTAAAGATAGTTCACTTAAGGACCGAGCATGGTTTTACTTTTGCGGTAAAATTGTACCATGCAGACACCTAGTGCTATTTTGAATGCAAAACTTGGAGAGCACTATGCAAGGCTTATGCATTTGAGCCTAATATGCTTATCACCTTTGATATTCGTCCGGAAGATGAAATTGAAGGTAATATCGACATCTGGGTCGATGTGCAGACGCCTCCAGTTCTACCATTATGTGAGTTTCTCAACCATATTTATTAAGTAATTTATATTGTTCATTTAAAAATAGTTGACAACTTATTTGCATTGACAGCTTATTTTCATTCTTCAAAAAATGTACGGAAGATGGTAGACAGAACCTACTACTACAGTGATGAAGCAGAATTAACTTATAAGGGGAAAGATCATCTTACCACATTTCTTAGTCATCTTGAGAATTACAATAGCTATTATCAAAATCCTCCACATTATGGTCAATACGTGCCACTAGTGCACGTGGTGAGCTACGGTAACATCCATGGAGATTGCATGGTAAGATTTTCTACTATTACGACATCCGTGCATCTTTTGCATAAATTCTTCTAAAACTAAACTACATTACTAACTACGAAGTTTTTACTATGTTTTTCAATAGAAAATCTCGAAGGATTGTGTGCCTCATCTGATGTTTCTGAGAGGTCGCGTTGTTGTTATGAGCTTAGGGCCACCACGGCCAGGCCAGCCTACACATCACTCATGTCCATACCGGACTTCTAAAACCGATGAAGACATGACAATCAAAGATTGGAAAAAATGTATGGTCAATCGTAGAGAGCTACTTGGAAGCAACATTGTGCGTAGGCCAAGAATGGGAGACAGGATGATCTCCGTTCTCCATAATGGAGAATCAGGGCCTATCTTGTTTTATGATATTGTACCTAAGAGAGGGTAGAGGTCCTATGAGAGAGAACTAGGTCCTCGGTACAATGTGTTATTATGTGCTACAATGTGTTAGAGTTGATGATGATGAGGAGGAGGAGGAGTTGTAATTATGACTAGTGACCAACTTGTTATATGATGTCTCATTGACGAAAATGATGATGAGGAGGAGTACTTATATGACAATGATGTATTATTATGATCTGATGAAACTACTGTATAGATCCTGTATAAATACATCACAAATACGTAGAGGGTGTAAATCTGAGAAAGCAGGAATACTAGCAGTAGCGCTGAAAATCATCTAATAGCAGCGCTGGATTAGCAGCAATGCTTCGTTCGTCCAAGCGCTACAGATAGTTAGCACTAGCACTTGCCTGGCAAGCGCTACTGTTAACAACACATAGTAGTAGCGCTTGCCAGGCCAACGCTATTGCTAAAACTTAGCTGTAGCGCGATAGCAGTAGCGCTGGACCCAGCGCTACTACTATGCATAATTTGAGCGCTACTACTAGGGTTTTCCCTAGTAGTGTACGGGTCCATAGCTAGTATCTAGATGGCTTCTTCTCTCTCTTTGCTTGTCAATACCATGTTCTTCATGATCTTCATGGAGATCTATCCGATGTAATACTCTTTTGCGGTGTGTTTGTCGAGATCCGATGAATTGTGGGTTCAAGTTCAGATTATCCATGAATATTATTTGAGTCTTTCCTGAATTCTTTTATGCATGATTTCATATCTTTGCAAGTCTCTTCGAGTTATTGGTTTGGTTTGGCCAACTAGATTGGTAATTCTTGCAATAGGAGAAGTGCTTAGTTTTGGGTTCAATCTTGCGGTGTCCTCACCCAGTGACAAAGTAGGGGTAGCGAGGCACGTACTGTATTGTTGCCATCAAGGGTAAAAAGATGGGGTTTTCATCATATTGCTTGAGTTTATCCCTCTACATCATGTCATCTTACCTAATGTGTTACTCTGTTCTTCATGAACTTAATACTCTAGATGCAGGCAGGAGTTGGTCGATGTGTGGAGTAATAGTAATAGATGCAGAATCATTTCGGTCTACTGTCACGGACGTGATGCCTATATGCATAATCATTGCCTTGGATATCTTCATAATTATTCGCTTTTCTATCAATTGCTCGACAGTAATTTGTTCACCCACCGTAATACTTGCCATCATGAGAGAAGCCATCTAGTGAAACCTATGGCCCCCGGGTCTCTTTTCCATATTATATTTTCATATCTAAAACCAAAAATACCAAAAATACTTGCTGCATTAATTTTAATTTTAGTTTTACTTTTTGTTCAAGAATCCTATTATATCTATCTCTATTAGATCTCATCCTTGCAAATAACCGTGAAGGGATTGATAACCCCTTTATAGCGTTGGGTGCAAGAGTTTGATTCTTGTGCAGGTACATATATTGGTGATTTGCTTGTATCTCCTACTGGATTGATACCTTGGTTCTCAAAAACTGAGGGAAATACTTATCTACTTTGCTACGTCAAACCGTTCCTCTTCATGGGAAACCAACACATGCTCGAGAAGTAGCAAGAAGGATTTCTGGCGCCGTTGCCGGGGAGATACAAATCAAGTCAAGATACCAAGTACCCATTACAAACTCATCTCTTGCATTTACATTATTTTCCATTTGCCTCTCGTTTTCCTCTCCCCCACTTCTAAAACGATTTTCCAAAAAGATTTGCCTTTTTATTCGCCCTTCTTTTGTTTGCCTTTTGTTTGCTGGTGTTGCCATGTGCCTTCTATTTGCTTGCATCTTAGCTTGCTAAAATCTATTTATACGGATCCTCATCCACTTGCTAATATTTTCAAAAGACCAAATTATGATGAACCAATTGCTAGTGATTTGAGTGCACTTGATTATCTCTATGAGGTTTTGCTTGAACATCATGAAAATTTTGATGATGTATTGAAAGAAGAAAATTATAAAGTGATTCATGATATCTCCTTGAATGAAAAACATAATTTCCATGTTGTTAGTATGAATTCTCTGAATATCCATGATGCTAATGATATGCAAAACCACAAGCTTGGGGATGCTATGCTTGATGAAGTTGATATTTTTGTTCCCTAAGTTTTGGTGATGACAGTTATGCTATAATTGATCATGAAGAGAAAATTTTATATGATAGTTATATTGTTGAATTACTTCATGATGTTACTGAAAATTACTATGAGAGAGGAACATATGCTTTTACATATTGCAACAATATCAAGTTTCCTCTCTATGTGTTCAAACTATGGAAGTTATGCTTGTTTTGCCTTCCTATGGTAGTTGATTTTTGTTTCCATAATTTGTTTGCTCACAAAATCCCTATGCATATGAAGTGTGTTAGACTTAAATATACTTTCCATGTGATTCATAATGTTACTATTGTTGCAAATAGGAATTATGTGCCCGTAGATTTCATTGTTCTTGATATAGATTGCAATCCTACATGTCCTATTATTCTTGGTAGACCTTTCCTTAGAACGATTGATGCAATTATTGATATGAAGGAAGGGAATGTTAGATTTCAATTTCCATTAAGGAAGGGCACGAAACACTTTCCTAGAAATAAAATAAAATTACCTTATGAATTTATCATGAGAGCTACTTATGGATTGCATACCAAAGATGACAATGCCTAGATCTATTGCATTTTGCCTAGCTAGGAGCATTAAACAATAGCGCTTGTTGGGAGGCAACCCAATTTTATTTTGCTTTATGCTTTTTGATTCTATTTTGGTGTGTTTAGCACATTATTACTTCTATAGTAATTGTGTATTTTGTGTTTTAATTAGTTTTTGAGCCAAGTAAAACGTTTGGGGTGATCTATGGTAGTTGTTGATTTGATCCTGCTGAAAAACAGAAACTTCTGCGCTCAGTCCAGGAATTTTCCAATTTTTTAAGAGCATCGAGTTGATCTGAAATTTTTACAAAAGATTGATATAAAAATTTCCATGATTTTCCCAATTTTTTAGAATTTGTAGAGTTCCGGAAGTATTTGAAGTTTACAGATTGCTACAAACTGTTCTGTTTTTGACAGATTCTGTTTTCTTTGTGTTGTTTGCTTATTTTGATGTATCTATGGGTCGTATAGGGGGGTATGAGTCATGGAAAATTTAGAATACAGTAGGAATTACACAAATATAAATAAATAATTAGTACACAACATTATCTAAAGTGGTGATTTATATTTTTATACTAACGGATCTCATGAGTTTTCTGTTGAGTTTTGTGTTGTGAAGTTTTCAAGTTTTGGGTGAAGATTTGATGGACTATGGAATAAAGAGTGGCAAGAGCCTAAGCTTGGGGATGCCCAAGGTACCCCAAGTCATATTCAATGATACCAAAAACCCTAAGCATGGGGATGCCCCGGCAGGCATCCCCTCTTTCGTATTCAATCCATCGGTAAATTTACTTGAGGCTATATTTTTATTCACCACATGATATGTGTTTTGCTTGGAGCGTCTTGTATGCTATTAGTCTTTGCTTGTTAGTTTGCCACAATCATCCTTGATGAACTAATCTTTTGAGAGAGATACGCTGAATCGTGAATTTTTTAGAATACTCTATGTGCTTCACTTATATCTTTTGAGCTAGGCAATGTTGCTCTAGTGCTTCACTTATATCTTTATAGAGCATGGTGGTGTTATATTTTATAGAAATTATTGAACTCTCGTTCCTCACTTATATTATTTTGAGAGTTTCTTAAAACAGCATGGTAATTTGTTTAGGTTATGAATTTAGCCCTAATATAATGGCATCCAAGAGGGATATAATAAAAACTTTCATATTAAGTGCATTAAAAAACTATGAAAAGTTTGATTCCTTGCATATAGTTTTGAGATAATAGGAATGGTAATATGAGAGTCATGCTAGTGAGTAGTTGTGAATTGGAAGAGATACGTGTGTTAAAGCTTGTGATTCCCGTAGCATGCACGTATGGTGAACCGTTATGTAACAAAGTTGGAGCATGATTTGTTCAATGATTGTCAACCTTTGTGTGAGGGTCGGGAGCGCGCGATGGTTTACTCGTACCAACCTCTCCCCTAGGAGCATGCGTCTAATGCTTTGTTTGATGACTAATAGACTTTTGCAATAAGTATGTGAGTTCTTTATGACTAATGTGAGTCCATGGATTATACGCACTCTCACCCTTCCATCTTTGCTAGCCTCTCTAGTACCGCAAAACTTTCGCCGGTACACCAAACCCTCCTTCCTCAAAACAGCCACCATATATTCCTCAAAACAGCCACCATACCTACCTATTATGGCATTTCCATAGCCATTCCGAGATATATTGCCATGCAACTTCCACCATGTAGTTTTTTCTATGACTTGCATCATCACTTCATATTGCATATAGAGTCATATCTTGTCATAGGAATCGAGTTGTAATTTCTTTTTTTTGAGTTGTAAGTAAATAAAAGTGTGACGATTTTTCATTAATAGAGCATTGTCCCATGAGAGAAAGGATGATGGAGGCTATGACTCCCTCACAAGTTGGGATGAGTATCTGGACTTTACAAAAAAATAAAATAGGCTAGCGAAGCCCAAACAAAAACATAAAAGAGGCCAAAGAAGGTCACCAAAATAAAAAAATGAGAGAAGAAAGAGAGAAGGGACAATTGCTACTACCTTTTTCCACACTTGTGCTTCAAAGTAGCACCATGATCTTCATAATAGAGAGTCTCCTATTTTGTCACTTTCATATAACTAGAGGATATTCATTATGCACGACCAATTAGTTTTATTTTTGAGCTTTCATACACTTATAGCTTTAAGTGCATTTGTTGCATGGAAATCCCTACTCACTCACATTGATATCTATCGATGGGCATCTCCATAGTACGTTGATACGCCTAGTTGATGTGAGACTATCTTCTCCTTTTTCCTTTGCACCTCCTCCATATTCTATTCCACCTATAATGCTATATCCATGGCTCATGCTCATGTATTGCGTGAGAGTTGAAAAGGTTTGAGAACACCGAAAGTGTGAAACAATTGCTTGACTTGTTCATTAGGGTTGTGCATGATTTCGATACTTTGTGTGGGGAAGATGGAGCATAGCCAGACCATATGATTTTGTAGGGATTACTTTCTAAGGCTATGTTATTTCAAAAGGACACGACTACCTTGTTGGTGTGCTCGAAGTATTACTGTTTTTATGTCAATATTAGACTATTGTTTTGAATCCTACGGATCTGAATATTCATGCCACAATAAAGAATACTACATGAATAAATATGTTAGGTAGCGTTCCACATCAAAAATTCTGTTTTTTATCATTTACCTACTCGAGGACGAGAAGGAATTAAACTTGGGGATGCTGATACGTCTCCAATGTATCTATAATTTTTGATCATTCCATGCTATTATATTATTTGTTTTGGATGTTTTATATGCATTAATATGCTATTTTATATTACTTTTGGGACTAACCTATTAATCTAGAGCCTAGTGCCAGTTTCTGTTTTTTCCTTGTTTCTGAGTTTCGTAGATACGTAATATTAAACGGAGTCCAAATGGAATACAACCTCCGGAAGGTATTTTTCTGGAACAAAAGGAATATACGAGACTTGAGAACCAAGGCAGAGGAGCCACCGTGGGGCCACAAGCCCTAGGGGCACGACTAGGGGGTGGCCGCGCCGGGCAGGCTTGTGGGCCCACGGCTGCTCCCCTAACCCTAATCTTCGGCCTATAAATTCCCAAATATTCCTTCATTATCAGAACGAGCCACGAAAACACTTTTCCGCCGCCAGAAGCCTCCGTTCCCGATAGATCCAATCTTGGAGGGGGATTTGATCACAGAGGGCATCTACATCAACTCCATTGCCCCTCCGATGATGCGTGAGTAGTTCACCAGAGACCTACAGGTCCATAGCTAGTAGCTAGATGGCTTCTTCTCTCTCTTTGCTTCTCAATACCATGTTCTTCATGATCTTCATGGAGATCTATCCGATGTAATACTCTTCTGCGGTGTGTTTGTCGAGATCCGATGAATTGTGGGTTTATGTTCAGATTATCCATGAATATTATTTGAGTCTTTCCTGAATTCTTTTATGCATGATTTCATATATTTGCAAGTCTCTTCAAGTTATTGGTTTGGCTTGGCCAACTAGATTGGTAATTCTTGCTATAGGAGAAGTGCTTAGTTTTGGGTTCAATCCCGCGGTGTCCTCACCTAGTGACAAAGTAGGGGTAGCGAGGCACGTATTGTATTGTTGCCATCAAGGGTAAAAAGATGGGGTTTTCATCATATTGTGTGAGTTTATCCCTCTACATCATGTCATCATACCTAATGCGTTACTCTGTTCTTCATGAACTTAATACTCTAGATGCAAGCAGGAGTCGGTCGATGTGTGGAGTAATAGTAGTAGATGCAGAATCATTTTGGTCTACTTGTCATGGACGTGATGCCTATATGCATAATCATTGCCTTGGATATCTTCATAATTATCGCTTTTCTATCAATTGCTAGACAATAATTTGTTCACCCACCGTAATACTTGCCATCACGAGAGAAGTCATCTAGTGAAACCTATGGCCCCCGGGTCTATTTTCCAAATTATATTCTCAGATCTAAAACCAAAAATACCAAAAATACTTGCTGCATTACTTTTACTTTTAGTTTTACTTTCCGTTCAAGCATCCTATTATATCTATCTCTATTAGATCTCATCCTTGCAAATAACCGTGAAGGGATTGACAACCCCTTTATAGCGTTGGGTGCAAGAGTTTGATTCTTTGTGCAGGTACATCTATTGGTGATTCGCTTGTATCTCCTACTGGATTGATACCTTGGTTCTAAAAAACTGAGGGAAATACTTATCTACTTTGCTTCATCAAACCGTTCCTCTTCACGGGAAACCAACGCATGCTCGAGAAGCAGCAGTGTGTTCCATGCACATCACACCTTTGGCCTTTGTCTTTTCTTTACCCTGAAATCAATTAACCACCATATTGGTCTTCATCAATGCATCATCCAGTAATCCAAAAAATATGAAGACTAAATAGGGCATAAGGTATATCGTAGCACCACTATCAACAAGCATCTTAACAATCGGCGATCCGTTAATATGTCCTTTGACGTATAATGGCTTCAAGTATACCACCAGTTTTTTTTGCTCCTTGAAAATGGCACTCTTAGGACCAAAATTCAGCAGGACCATTTCCTCGTCTTCATCTGTAGCACGGAATTTGGTATGCAAGTAATAGCCCATATTAATATACATACATTCTCGAACCGGCGTAGACACAATCCACTATCTCATCTTCATATCCAAATCTATACTGGATTAGAAGTCTCTTCTGTTGAAGGGGTTGTGATGGGTGGTGTGAACGATGTAATAGGAGATGCATCATCCTCTTTTGGTGGTGCACGCGCTTCTGCAATTAATGCCTAAGCAATTAAATTCTCTATTTCCTTAGTCTACCATGGTTGTTTTGCGGGTGTTATGTGCCGAATTTCATGGAAAAAATCGTCCCTCTGATTCTCTACTTCATGCTATACATTCTCATGGTTTCTCATGTGTTGCAATCTCGTCTCCTTTTCGTAGTCTTCCTTAAACTGGGAGGACATCGCTTAGGTTGAGTACATTTGGGATCCATAGGTTTGGTGTTGCTTTTGCTAATAACCTCATGATCATAGCCATGGGGCCCTCATGGATATAATTTATTTCGTCATTAGAATTAACAAGATTATCCTCAATAGTTAGCTCTTTGATCTCCTTTTGCTCGTCAGATTCTGAACTTTCAAAATTGGATGATTTGACACGCCACACTTGCTTGTTGACCTTTCTTGGACAAAATTTTGTTGACCAATTAGCACCATGGCTTGAGCGACCTTGTGTAGGATGATAAACCCTCTCACGAGGAGACCTCCTAGGTCTTGCCCATCCTAGATGAAAAGCATAAGGAGCCATTGGGAGCTGCTCCCTGATAAACCACAAGTATAGGGGATCGCAACAGTTTTCGAGGGTAGAGTATTCAACCCAAATTTATAGATTCAACATAAGGGGAGCCAAAGAATACTTGAGAGTATTAGCAGTTGAGTTGTGAGTTCAACCACACCTGGAGATAAATATCTTCAGCAAAGTGATCAATAGCACAGTAATATGATAGGTTTGATAGTAGTAGAAATAGTAACAGTAGTAGCAATGGTTTTGTAACAGTTGGAACAGCAGCAACGACAATATAGTAACTTAGCAAGAACAATAGATGGAAAGGTCGTAGGCACTGGATCGGTAACTCAATGGATGATATTCATCATGTGACAGTCATAACCTAGGGTGATATAGAACTAGCTCCAGTTCATCAATGTAATTTAGGCATGTATTCCGTAAATAGTCATACGTGCTTATGGAAAAGAACTTGCATGACATCTTTTGTCCTACCCTCCTGTGGAAATGGGGTCCATAAGGAAACTAAGGGATATTAAGGTATCCTTTTAATGGAGAACCGGAACAAAGCATTAACACATGGTGAATACATGAACTCCTCAAACTACGATCATCACCGCGAAGTATCCCAAATATTGTCACTATGGGGTTCACGGATCATAACACGTAATAGGTGCATATGACTAGGCAAGATCGGATCAAGAACATAGATATAATGATGATAACATAAACGGTTCAGATCTGAAATCATGGCACTCAGGCCCTAGTGACAAGCATTAAGCATGGCAAAGTCATAGCAATATCAATCTTAGAACATAGTAGATACTAGGGATCAAGCCCTAACAAAACTAACTCGATTACATCATGAATCTCATCCAACACCTCACCGACCATTAAGCATACGAAGGAATTACTCATTCCTGGTGGGGAGCTTCATGGAATTGCGATGGACAAAGGTTGGTTATGACGAAGACCGAAGATTCCCCTCTCCGGAGCCCCAAGCGGACTCCAGATCTGGCCTCCCCATGAAGACCAGGAGCTGGCGGTGGCTCCATCTCATGAAACGTGATAATTCCTTCTCTCTGATTTTTTTCTCTCCAAATTTAGGAATTTACAGTGGCGGAGTTAGGGCAAGTGGGCCCCCGAGGTGAGCACAACTCACCAGGGCGCGACCACGGGTGCCTGGAGCGCCCTGGTGTATTCTGCCCAGCCTGGGGCCCCTATCCAGTGGTTGCTGGCTCTGGTATTTTTTATTTTTTCCAAAATAAATATCCAAAAAGTTTTGTTCCGTTCGAAGAACTTTTATTTCTACACAAAACAACACCATGGCAGTTCTGCTGAAAACATCGTCAGTCCGGGTTAATTCCATTCAAATGATGCAAATTAGAGTCCAAAACAAGGGCAAACGAGTGAGGAAAAGTAGATATGTTGGAGACGTATCAACTCCCCCAAGCTTACACATTTGCTTGTCCTCAAGCAATTCAGTTGACAAACTGAAAGTGATAAAGGAAAAACTTTTATGAACTCTTTTGTTCTTGTTTACATATATATGCTTAAGTAGCACCCAGGTTTTCAGCAAAGATTATGACTAACCATGTCAACAATAACTCTTAGGAATTATATTCATTCATAACAATAACATAAGCAACTAGCGAGCAATAATAATATATCTTAAGCGCCAACACTTTGTCAAAACAATCATGATACAACAGGACAATAGTGGTATCTCGCTAGCCCTTTCTAAGACCGCAAAACATAAATGCAGAGCACCTCCAAATTTCAAGCAGCGATTAAACATTGTAATTCATGGTAGAAAAGATCCAGTCATGCTGCACCTAACATCAACTATACACAATACATGAGGATGAAAATAGTGCTCTCAGGTCAGGTGCTTATTTGAGAAAGTGATGACTCAACATAAAAGTAAATAGATAATCCCTTCGCTGAGGGAAGCATGGATTTACAGCGGTGCGAGAGATTAGAATTTAAAATAGGTATAGATATAATTATGAGAGGTACACCCTTCCTGTCCACGTCACGACCAAGAGTTATCAACATCTTCCATGATAAACAAATTAGCGGCGGTTCCCAAGCGGTAAAAGTAAAGGTTTACTCCCCCTCCATCATTAATCACACTCCACGATGAGCCGTATCCACGGTTACCGCCCATACCAACAACATTCCTGGGGGAGTTTTGTTTAATTATTTGCATTTTTGATTATTTCGGGGCTGGTAATCCCTATTACCGCCTCTCTCGTGCAAGGACGAGTGAATAAACGCTCATCATGAGAATAACCAGCTTAGCATGGAAGGTACTGACCGCCCCCTGCCGCTACATGAGCGGTCTAGGCACACAAAACATATGTTCATTTGAATTTTTAGAGGTGGCACATGCAAATTTACTTTGGAACGGCAGGGTAATACCGCATATAGGTAGATATGATGGATTCATCTGGCATAACTTGGTTTAAGGGTTTTGATGCTCAAGCAGTATTCCCGCTTAGTACATGCGAAGGCTAGCAATTAGATTGAGAAGTGGCCATCTAGAGAGCCAAGACGGCCATGAACATGCATTACACATAATCGACATTGAATACTAGCATGAGTAGGATATGGACACCATGAACATAAATATCATGAAGGCTATGTTGGTTTTGATACAACTACATGTGTGAACATGTGCCAAGTCAAGCCACTTGAAACATTCAGAGGAGGATACCATATCATCATACCGCATCACAGCTATTTTAATGCATGTTGACACCCAAGATAGATCATTATCCACTCCTAGCTACTTAAGCATGACATGAACAACTACAATCTCTAATGGTCATTGCAAACATGTTTGATCATAATGAGCTGAATCAAGGGATACTAGGTTAAACATATTTACAAAAACAAAAACCAAGTTGAGTTCATACCCACTTTTCTCTGCCACAGTCAATTCATCAAATGTCGTCAGCATTGCCTTTCATTTGCACAATCGAACAATAAGAAGATAACAATAGTGCAAGAGTGTTGTGGACTAAGCTGGAATCCGCAAACATTTTATTTAAGAGGAGAAGATAAAGTAACATGGGCTCTTTGTTAGATAAACAATAATGCAAATGAGAACCATTCAACCATTTCATCGTCGTCTTCACCTCGGTACGACTCAAGTAAAAAGAAAAGGATTTCAGAGAAACACACTGAAATATTTTTGGAGTTTTTGATATTTCATAAAACAAACAATTTAAAGAAAACAAAAACGAGAAAAAGTATTTACACGGGAAAGCTCCCAACAAGTAAAAGAAGAAGCGAGAAATTTTTTTGGGTTTTTTTGATACTACAATTAAACTATGCTAGAAAGAAAAGCTAAAAAAAGCAGAAAATATGTTTGGGTTTTATCAAAGTCTTTCAAACACGCAAGAGGAAAGCGAGAAAAAAAGTCAAGCATGGATAATACAATGAAAAATTGAATGAAATGTGTGAACATGAATGTAATGTCAGTAAAAATACGTACTCCCCAAGCTTAGGATTTTGACCTATCTTGGTAATCACCATCCGTAGGAATAATAACCTGGGTGATGGCTCATCGAAAACCTTGGAACAGACTCCTCGGTCCTCCTAGCAGCTTCAACTACCACGTTGTACTCATAGGCTTCACTTCCAAGAACATAATATATTACCCTAGTGTGAAAATCAAAAAGAGTAGGAGCAGGCAAAGCAACAGGCACAACAGGTTTCTTATAAAATCTCAAGTAATAAGAATAGTTGGTGGTCGTGCCCGTAAGGAACTTATGACGCTTCATAGCATCAAAGTCTAAATATTGAGTGGGTAGGATGGGGTCATTAGGCCATGGTGAAACATTTAATCTCTTAGCTAAACGGGAAGAATAGATTCCTCCATAAAAATTACCATTAGCAGCATTAAGCCGCAACCTTCGTGCAACAACTGCACCAAGATTATAATCCTTATTCCTAGCTATGGCAGTTTGTAGGAGACTCAAATCATGAGCGCACAATGTACTGCAATCATGTTTGCCTACAACACATTTACCGTTAAAAAGCGCAAAATATTGTAGTGATGGAAAATGGATACTGTTAATTCTCCCTTGCGCTGTTGGGGAACGTTGCATGGGAAACAAAAATTTCCTACGCACACGCAAGATCTATCCATGGTGATGAGCATCTACGAGAGGGAGAGTGGATCTACGTACCCTTGTAAATCGCTAAGCGGGAAGCGTTAAGAAACGCGGTTGGTGTAGTCGAACGTCTTCGCGATCCAAATCGCCGAGCGTCCCGCGATCTCATCACGATCCGTCCCGCGATCCAAGCACGATCCGTCCCGCGAACTCATCATGATCCGTCCTGCGATCTCGTCACGATCCGTCCTGCAAACTCATCACGATCCGTGTCGTGAACTCATCACGATCCGTCCCATGAACTCATCATGATCCGTGCCGCGAACTTGATCACGGTCCTTCCGATCTAGCGCCGAACGGACGGCACCTCTGCGTTCAGCACACATACAGCTCGATGACGATCTCCGCCTTCTTGATCCAGCAAGAGGGAGCGGAGAGGTAGAATAGTTCTTCGGCAGCGTGACGGCGCTTCGGAGATGGTGGTGGAGCTATTCCGACAGGGCTTCACCTAAGCACTGCAGAAATCCGATCTAGAGGAGAAACTATGCACTAGAGGAACGGGCAACACGTGGCTAAAAATTCTGTGCCAAAACCCTAAAATCCTCTAGTATATATAGAAGGAGAGGAGGAGGAGGCTTGGATAACAAAGAGGCATGCCTTGGGTCGTCCGAACCTAGTGGGATTGGAGGATTCCTCCTCCAATCCTAGTAGGACTAGGACTCCTCCTCATTTTTGCCTTTTTTGCCTTTTTTGCCTTTTTCTACCTTTTTCTCTTTGGGCTTTTTTTCCTAGCCGCATGGGCCTTGTGTGGGACTTCCACCAGCCCACTAAGGGCTGGTATTTACTCTCCCACAGCCCATGTAGCCTCTTGGGTCGAAATACCCCTCCCGATGGTCTCCCGGTATACTACCGGCACTCTCGGTACACTACCGATAAGCCCGAAACTTTTCCGGCGACCAAAATAGGACTTCCTATATATCAATCTTTACATCCGGACCATTCCGGAGCTCCTTGTGACATCAGGTATCTCATCCGAGACTCTGAACAACCTTCGGTCACCACCATGCATAACTTTATACTACCGAAACGTCACCAAACCTTAAGTGTGCAGACCCTGCGGGTTCGAGAACTATGTAGATATGACCGAGAGACCTCTATGGTCAATAACCAATAGCAGGACTTGGATGCCCATATTGGTTCCTACATATTCTACGAAGATCTTTATCGGTCGAACCTCTATGTCAAGGATTCAGTTAATCCCGTATGACGTTCCCTTTGTTCTTCGGTATGTTACTTGCTCGAGATTCGATCGTCGGTATCTCCATACCTAGTTCAACCTCGTTACCAGCAAGTATCTTTACTCATTCCGTAATACAAGATCACGTGACTAACACTTAGTCACATTGCTTGCAAGGCTTGTTGTGATGTTGTATTACCGAGTGGGCCCTGAGATACCTCTCCGTCACACGGAGTAACAAATCCCAGTCTTGATCCATGCTAACTCAACAGACACCATCGGAGATACTTGTAGAGCACCTTTATAGTCACCCAGTTACGTTGCGACGTTTGATACACATAAGGCACTCCTCCGGTATCCGTGAGTTGCATGATCTCATGGTCATAGGAACATATACTTGACATGCAGAAAACAGTAGCAATAAACTGACACGATCATATGCTACGTTTGTAGTTTGGGTCTTGTCCATCACACCATTCTCCTAATGATGTGATCTCATTTATCAAATGACATCTCATGTCCATGGCTAGAAAACCTTAACCATCTTTGATCAACGAGCTAGTCTATTAGAGGCATACTAGGGACATGGTTTTGTCTATGTATCCACACATGCATCTAAGTCTCCGATCAATACAATTATAGCATGGATAATAAATGATTATCATGAACAAGGAAATATGATAATATAATTTATTATTGCCTCTAGGGCATATTTCCAACATGCGCAACCCCTCTAACTTCGCCAAAGACAAGATTAACCAAAAATGACTCGTGCTCGGGTTTTGTGGGTTCATCGAGGGAACCTTCAAATGGAAGTTTGCATGCATAGCTAAACATCTCTAAAGGCATGGTAAAGGAGTGATCATACAGGTTAAACGAAACTCTAGACTCATGAGGAAAATATTTAAATTTCTTTGTGAAGGTTTTCGTAAGCTCGAGGTGTTGGGGACACTTATGTGTGACGAAGGAAGCAAGCCCTGTGTTGTGAATAAATTGATGAAACTCCTCCCTAATACCTGCACCTTCCATGAACCTGTCGCAAGGCCACAAGCATAATTTGGTAGCGGCATCTCGCATCGAGCTTTTGCTTGGTTCTACATAAGACTATCGAACTGAGCTTCCACTTGACGAGGCTCCCAAGGATCTCCTCCTCGAAGAACTCCTAAATAATTGCATTTTTATTCCTATAAAATTTCTGAAATTTTTTAGTCCACAAATTTGTTCGTCAACAAAACTTTGTAAGATTGTTAGCAACTACTCCCAAGCATGCATAGAGTCTATATTTAGCATTCAAACTACTTAGAACTCTAAGAATTCAACATGCAAGCTCATCTACAGCAGTACCAAGAGTAGCTAATTACTCTAAAAATAACCCACAAAAACAAAAACTAATTGGAGCAATGGAGAGTCAGATACCAAGAAGCAATCCCTCCAAACAGTTTCAGAAACGGAGCTTCGAGCAAAGAGATCGAAATTCATGGGTTTGAGAGCAAGAACACAAAAAATGGTGGCGGTGGTGATTTTTTGCTGGAGGTAGGTGACAAGGTGGGCTAAAGAGATAAGTGAGGGGGACCACGTGGGGGCCACAACCCACCAGGGTGCAGCCTAGGGGTGCTGGCACGCCCTGGTGTCTTGTGGGCACCAGGGGCACCCGCCTCAAGTATTATTTGCACCAAAAATTCTTAAATGTTCGGAAAAAAATCGAGTTAAATTTTCAGGGCATTCTGAGAATTCTTTATTTTTGGGTCATTTTTTTATTGCACAAAGAAAACAGAAAACATGATAAACATGGCATTTTAATTTTATTCTACTAACTAAAACAGAAAACTAAAATTGGGTACAAAGAGTTGTGTCTACTAAATTAGTCAACTTCATACCTCTCGAAAATGATTCATTAATAAGGTTGATCAAGTCTTATTAACAACCACTTCCGATTAGCATGAAACTGAAGAACTTTCGTAAAACACTAGGTTACTTCAATGGGGATAGGCATATCCCCAACCATAATAATATCATTTTTGTTTTTGACAGTAGGTATAGTTAATTGAAACCTTCCAATAGTGAGTGTCACAGAATTTTCAATAACATTAACACCATTCACTTGGAATTGCTTCTTCGGATAGTGCACCGTTTGCTCATTACCATTGATATGAAAAGTGACTTTACTTTTATTGCAATCAATAACAGCCCCTGCAGTATTCAAAAACGGTCTACCAAGGATAATCGACATCTTGTCCTTCTTAGACATCTCAAGAATAACAAAGTCCGTTAAGATAGTAACATTTGCAACAACAACGGGCACATCCTCACAAATACCAATAGGTATGGCCATTGATTTGTCTGCATTTGCAATGATATCTCAGTAGGTGTGAGTTTATTCAAATCAAGTCTTTTATATAAGGATAAAGGCATAACACTAACAAAGGCTCCCAAATCACACAAAGCAGTTTTGACATAGTTTCTCTTAATGGAGCAAGGTATAGTTGGTATTTCCGGATCTCCAAGTTTTTTTGATACTCCATCCTTAAAGGAATAATTAGCAAGCATGGTGGAGATTTCAGCTTCCGGTAAATTTCTTTTATTAGTGATGATGTCTTTTATATACTTAGCATAAGGGGCCATCTTCAAAATATCAGTTAAGCGGGTACGCGAAAAGACTGGCCTAATCATTTCAGCAAAGCTCTCAAATTCTTCATCATCTTTTTTATTAGATGTCTTAGGTGGGAATGGCATGGGTTTCTGAACCCATGGCTCTCTTTCTTTACCATGTTTCCTAGCCACAAAGTCATTTTTATCATAACATTTATTTTTAGGTTGTGGGTCATCAAGATCAACAACAAGTTCTATTTCTACATCATTATCTGATTCTTTATCATTACTAGGTTGAGTATCCTCATGAACATCACTATCATTATCACTATCTAGGTGGATGTTCATTACCAGATTGAGTTTCAGCATCAGAAATAGAAACATCATTATTACCATGAGGTTTTTGTGTCTTAGGTTCACTAGAGGTATGCAAAGTCATATTATTTTTCTTTTTCTTTTTCTTCTTAGAAGAACTAGGTGCATCACTATTAATTTTTTGAGAATCTTGTTCAATTCTTTTAGGATGACCCTCAGGATAGAGTGGTTCTTGGGTCATCCTACCTCCTCTGGTTACTATTCTAGCAGCAAAATCATGCTTATTATTATTCATTTCATCAAGCAATTCTTTTTGAGACTTGGCAACCTCTTCTAACTGAGTTTGAACCATAGAGGCATGCTTTCCTACAGCTCTAACATCATTACTAATTCTAAATAGCAAGTCACTCAAGCGAGCAATCATATCATAATTGTATTTCAATTGTTTCAGAACATTTGCATTGAAGTGCTCTTATTTCATAATGTAGTTATAAAACTCATATAAGCATTGACTAGGAGGTTTATTGTAAGGGATATCGCCTCCATCAAACTTTAATAAAGAATTTACCTCTACCACCTGTGGAGGTGGTGGTGTGTCAAGGCCAGGTATTTCTTCAATAGGTGGCAAATTCTTAAAATCCTCAGATTTAATACCTTTTTCCTTCATAGATTTCTTTGCCTCTTGCATATCTTCGGGACTGAGAAATAGGATACCTCTCTTCTTCGGAGTGGGTTTAGGCGGTGGTTCAGGAAGAGTCCAATAATCATAGTTCTTCAATATGTTATTCGATAATTCATTGGCTTGTTCAATAGTTCGTTCCCTAAAAACACAACCAGCACAAATATCCAGGAAGTCCCTAGAAGCATCGGTTAGTCCATTATAAAAGATATCAAGTATTTCATTTTATTTGAGAGGATGATCAAGCAAATAATTAAGCAATTGGAGAAGCCTCCCCCAAGCTTGTGGGATACTCCCTTCTTCAATTTAGTTAAATATTTCCTATAAAACAACTTGTTTCTTATGAGGAGGAAAATAGTTTTCAGAGAAGTAGTAAATCATATCCTGGGGACTACGCACACAACCAGGAGCAAGAGTATTGTACCATGTCTTAGAATCACCCTTTAATGAGAACGGAAATAACTTAAGGATATAATAGTAGCGATTCTTCTCATCATGGGCAAAAAGGATGGCTACATCATTCATCTTAGTAAGGTGTGCCACTATAGTTTCAGTTTCATAGCCATGGAAAGGATCAGATTCAACCAAGGTAATTAAGTCTGGGTCGATAGAGAATTCATAATCCTTATCGGTAACATAGATAGGTGAAGTAGCAAACTTAGGATCACATTTCACTCTAGAATTCAAAGTCTTTTCCGTACACTTGCATAGTAGTTTCCTAACATCATCTCTACCCTTACAAGCAAGAATCTCTCTAGCTATTTCTCTATCCAAAGCATAACCTTCAAGTATCTTAAGCATTTCAAATCTAGGAGAGCTACGCCTATTAGGTTTATTGTACTCATCAATTTTAAAGTTCTTATCAGTTCCAATAATTTCATTTTCTCTAGCTCTAGCAATTTGTTCATCAAGAAATTCACCTAATGGCACAATTTCATCAAGCATGGTACTAGTATCATCATAAGCATCATTCATAGCAGAAGTAGGATCATCAATATCAAGATTAATAGCATGTGGTGTTGTTGCAAACTTACTCATAACAGAAGGTGAATCAAGCACAGAGCTAGATGACAGTTCATTACCTCCCCTCGAATTAGAGGGAAAGTCTTGGTCTTAGTATCCTTCAGATTCTTCATAGTGATAAATTGATATAAATCCCAAGTGACTCAACAAATATTGCTATGCTCCCCAGCAACGGCGCAAGGAAAAGGTCTCGATAACCCACAAGTATAGGGGATTGCAACAGTTTTCGAGCGTAGAGTATTCAACCCAAAATTATAGATTCGACACAAGGGGAGCCAAAGAATACTCGAGAGTATTAGCAGTTGAGTTGTCAATTCAACCACACCTAGAGATAAATATCCATAGCAAAGTGATCAGTAGCACAATAATATGATAGGTTTCATAGTAGTAGCAATAGTAACAGTAGTAGCAATGGTTTTGTAGCAGTTAGAACAACAGCAACGACAGTAGTAACTTAGCAAGAACAATAGATGGAAAGGTCGTAGGCACTGGATCGGCAAATCGTTGGATGATATTCATCATGTGACAGTCATAACCTAGGGCGATACAGAACTAACTCTAGTTCATCAATGTAATGTAGGCATGTATTCCATAAATAGTCATACGTGCTTATGGAAAAGAACTTGCATGGCATCTTTTGTCCTACCCTCTCGTGGCAGCGGGGTCCATAAGGAAACTAAGGGATATTAAGGCATCCTTTTAATAGAGAACCAGAACAAAGCATTAACACATGGTGAATACATGAACTCCTCAAACTACGGTCATCACCACGAAGTATCCCAAATATTGTCGCTATGGGGTTGACGGATCATAACACGTAATAGGTGCATATGACTAGGCAAGATCGGATCAAGAACATAGATATAATGATGATAATATAAACGGTTCAGATCTGAAATCATGGCACTTGGGCCCTAGTGACAATCATTAAGCATGTCAAAGTCAGAGCAACATCAATCTTAGAATATAGTGGATACTAGGGATCAAGCCCTAACAAAACTAACTCGATTACATGATGAATCTCATCCAACTCCTCACTGACCAGCAAGCCTACAAAAGAATTACTCACTCCCAGTGGGGAGCATCATGGAATTGGCGATGGAGAAAGGTTGGTTATGACGAAGACCGAAGATTTCCCTCTCCGGAGCCCCAAACGAACTCCAGATCTGGCCTCCCGGTGAAGAACAGGAGGTGGCGGCGGATCCGTCACGTGAAACGTGATAATTCTTTCTCTCTGATTTTCTCTCTCGAAATTTAGGAATTTGTAGTGGCAGAGGTGGGCAAGTGGGGCCCCAGGGTGAGCACAACCTGGCCGCGCCCTGGTGTATTGTGCCCAGCCTGGGGCCCTCTCCAGTGGTTTCTGGCTCTGGTATTTTTTATATTTTCCAAAATAAATCTCCATTAAGTTTTGTTTCGTTCGAAGAACTTTTATTTATGCACAAAAACAACACCATGGTAGTTCTGCTGAAAACAATGTCAGTCCGGGTTAGTTCCAGTCAAATCATGCAAATTAGAGTCCAAAACAAGGGCAAAAGAGTGAGGAAAAGTAGATACGTTGGAGACGTATCACTCCCACCTTCCATTGAAGTTACACATGCAATATGGCGCATTAGGGGTGTTGGCATCCATGGTGCCATCGCCCATGACCCATATGGAATTTCGTGGCACTGAAAATTTTGCTCTTAGGTGACCTTGGATGCTTCATATGTAATGGATGATTAGAGATAGAACCGACCGCTTGGCATATATGTCGCTTCCTCCTTGTGGTGTCAAATTAGAGTTCCGGTTTTGGCTTTTGTGTGGAGTTCCTCTTGCGTCTGGGCCGGAAAAGCCAGGGCAACGACTTAAATGTTTGATGTGCGCCAAGGGGGTAAGCTTCAATATGTGTCCAATTGCGACTATAGGGCATGGTCATGGCTCAACATGCCTTGTATGATGTTGTTAGTTCGGTTGACACATCGAAAGGGTGGTGGTTTGACTCTATGTAAGGGGCGGTCCTGTCGTTTTAGTGCACCCACCATGGTGTAGGTTAGTTACCATGTGTAGCTTAGGAAACATGTGTCTTGGTTGCAGAACGTAGCTTCGCGACAAGCAATGATATGTCGAGCGACCGGATGATAAGGTGGTGTTGGCAGATTGCGTAGAGCGCAACTAAGCACATGGAAGTTGGGACAACATCCCCGATAGCCCAAAAACTTTGATCCAATTTATCTCCTATCGCGCATGAGACATGGTTGGCACTAACATTGACCGCTGGCATGATGAGTGAAGCATTTTGATGCATGGTGTCTCTTGTGGAGTGCTTGCTTCTTTAACTCCGCAGTAGAGTCCCGAGTTTGTCCCTAAACAACCCTTGCTTATTCCAGTGGTTAGAGGCCAAATGGTCACTTGTTTATTTGTGTGAGATTGTTGATGGTGTATAGCACCGGGAGGTGGCCCCACGATAGGTAAGCCAACCTCAGATCCAATAGGCATGGGTGTCCCTTGGGGCCTCTCGCCATGCAGGGAACCATCCTTCTAGAAGAATACTACCTTTGCGTAGAAGTCAAGGGTTCCCCAACAAGTTAAGACTCCAAGTCGATTAATATGACGTGTAACCCCAGGCCTCGTCATCCTTTATGAGGAGAGGGCATGGGGTAGGCACGGGCGATTTTACTAGGAAGGATTTAACAGGCTTAAGTCTACCCTTCAAAAAATGTCATTACTACTGGTAGTTAGCCAACTGTATCACTTGACAATTATGTTGAGGTGTTTTACATGTAGCATTTGCAATGCATTTGCTAATTAGGCCTAGGAACTCGATGATTTGAGCCTATCGTCCATTGTTAGGCTAGATTAGCCACTTGGGTAGGTCTAGGCATTGGACATCAAGTCATCGTCTCGGCAGTGACATATCGACACATATCATAACTCCTCACACGAGGTATTTTCCTCACAATCAATCAAAGCAAAAGCATGAGTATGGCATTATCACTACGACAAGGGCCCGAATCTTTGTAAAATTCCCCCATCCCTGCTGTAACTTCTGGTCATGAGCTCCACCTTACTAGGACTTCTGACGGTTTTCAATACCGTCAAATGTCGTGTTTTGCTGCGGTTGTCGCACCATCGACAACAACATATTTGGCCCTCTTAGTTCTATTGTTGGAGTAGGCTTAACTTTGATTGTATCAATTTTCCTCGATTTTCTATGACTGATTAACGATAACCTTTTCTTAGTGGTCTTTAGGCATCAAAATTATTAGAGACCGATTGTAGGTAAGTCGTCCAAAATATTATTTTGGGCGGGTCATTTTCTAGACCGTTGAATTAAGAGCCAAACACCGTCCATCTTTCTTCCTTCTCGAACCGATCCTCCCATACTTCTCGCCTCCGGCTCGCTTCACCGCCTCTCTTCGGATTGCGAGGACACGCCTAACTACCGCTCATCGTCTTGTCCTCGTCTGCGACAAGGACTCTGCATAATCCGAGTCGGAATCAATACTAAAGCCCCCCCCCCCCCCCACCTGCACCAGCCAACCATCGATTCGCCTCCGACTCGTTCCTACCCCGGGTGCGCATGCGGCGATCCCTTGCTACCACTCACCCCCTTCCCCCTTGCTTCTTTTCCCTTCTTCCAAGAGATCAATTTATTAAAATTTTAAACTCAGATTATCAAATTCATGCTCCTGCCAACTTATCCCAAAATTCAAAGTGAATGAAAGAGATGGACAATATATTTCAACGCCGACAAGCTTAATACTATAGACGCTGTGAAATTACCACTCCTTTATTTATTATTCTATCTTACGGTGAACACAACCTTTAGTAATAATCAGTAAATCCTTCCCAAGATCATGCAAAGGAGAATCAGGGGATCATGGTGCCATGTTTCAGGTGAAGGATGCATGGCTGGATTCATACCCCCTCTCTCTTGCATCCAATGACTGTCGAAACGTTGGTACACACATGGGCCCACTTGCCAGGAAGCGATATACTCCTCCGGTGGCTATAAAGTGGGACGGTGCTGCACACCCGTTGAACATGCCACTCACTGAATGCATGCAGTGTACTACCTCACACTGACATCGCCGTCTCTCCCCTCATTACTAGCATCATTACAGCTCCCTCTGTCTCACTCTCCATCCACCCCTGCTCTCTCTCCCAGACATTGCTGCCGCCGCAGCACACGGACTGTACAAAGGCAGTGCGCTCGGCCAGTGAGCGGGGAGAGCAAGAAAAGAAGCAGCCCCAGCGATGCTCCCTCGTCCCCCTCCCCACCTCCTGCCATGGCGGTGCCTCCTCCTCCTCCTCCTCCTCCTCCTCACCTTGGCCTGCAGCAGCAATGGCTTCTCTGCGACCTCGAAGACGAAGGCGAAGGCCAAGGCGCCGGCAGCGGTACCCAAGCCGGCCGGGTTCGGGTACCGGCTGGTCTCGCTCGTCCAGCGCCCCAACGGCGGCGGCCTCGTCGGCTTCCTCCAGGTGAAGCGGCGCTCCTCCACCTACGGCCCTGACATCCCCCGCCTCAGGCTCTTCGTCAAGTAAGCAGTCTTCTTCTTCCTCCTCGTAGTTTTTATTTTATTCACAGCGCTCTATGTTGATTTGATTCCACGGTTTGTAGTACTAGTACTAGTGCCACTAGCTTTGTTTGAGGGGAATGTTTGTGGCTGCAATAATTGTGTGTTCGACGATCTGCTCAAGAAAGCACAAAGGTTAAAACAGCGCCCCAAATTTGAGGAATTGGTCTGTGAAATTACAAGAAAGCACAAAGGTATAAACAAGCTCAAGAAATCAAGATTACATACTAACAATGTCAGTAATGCAGCGTGTGTTCATGCTTAGATGATTAATCTATCGGCAGCAGCAGTAGTAGTATATGCATTCCTAATTTAATCCACGACCGAGGCCAACGCAATGCGAGCTCGTACAATTTTTAATGGCGGAATGTGTTTGCTGTGCTGTACTTGCGCGTGCAGGCACGAGACCAAGGACAGGGTACGGGTGCAGATAACGGACGCGGAGAAGCAGAGGTGGGAGGTCCCCTATGACCTGCTCCCGAGGGAGCCATCCCCGCCGCTCGGCGCCACCGCCGGCGCCGGCGCCCCCTTCACCGCAGGCGAGTACCCGGGGCAGGACCTCGTCTTCACCTACGGCCGCGACCCGTTCTGGTTCGCCGTGCACCGCAAATCCACCCGGCAGCCGCTCTTCAACACCAGCGGCGCTCCGCTGGTGTTCAAGGACCAGTACCTGGAGGTGTCCACGCGGCTCCCCGGCGACGCCGCGCTCTACGGCCTCGGCGAGAGCACGCAGCCCGGCGGCATCAAGCTCCGGCCCAACGACCCCTACACGCTCTACACCACCGACGCCTCCGCCATCAACCTCAACACCGACCTCTACGGCTCCCACCCGGTGTACGTGGACCTCCGCAACCTCGCCGGCCGCGGCGTCGCGCACGCCGTGCTGCTGCTCAACAGCAACGGCATGGACGTGTTCTACACCGGCACCTCACTCACCTACAAGGTCATCGGCGGCCTCCTCGACTTCTACTTCTTCGCCGGCCCGACGCCGCTCGCCGTGGTCGACCAGTACACCGCCATGATCGGCCGCCCCGCGCCCATGCCGTATTGGGCATTTGGTAACCAACCCAGCAACTCTGCCTCTCTCGATATATCTCGTATTTTGTTCATGTTTAGTTTACTTTAGGCAATGCTACTACTACTACATATAGAATGGGCCAAATTCTAGCAAGAATGGCAAGCACAATTATATCTAGCTCCCTCGCATAATCACTCGGCCATACATAATTTGAGATCATAATCTCTGGATTCTCTGTAATTTGTAACAAACCAACAATTTCTGGATTCGCACTAATTTGAAACCACCTTGAATATCTCTGTTTTGGATCTTTGTACTAAGTAGATACTGTTGTGTTGGCTGTCTCTCACGGTGATACTGGTAGACATAACTTGCATTCTTCTGACATTCCACACTCGTGATCCTGAGAATGTCGCTGCAAAAACCAAAACAACACTTGCTCTGAGTATGGTCAACAAACCTGAGAGACAATACCAAACAGCAATAAATCACAGCAGTACGTACATGTGGTCCAATTGCCATCACCAAATACCTGCATCTTACACTTATGTAAATCGTACAAATTTTCACTCTGCAATCACCATTTCACATTCAGCATACAGCATTTGAATTCTAACTGAGTAAGCTGCAAATCTCTTACTGTTTTTTGCTCTTGTTTACAGGGTTCCACCAATGCAGGTGGGGATACCATAACCTTTCGGTGGTGGAGGATGTCGTGGAGAACTACCGGAGCGCGCAGATACCCCTCGACGTGATATGGAACGACGACGACCACATGGACGCCAGGAAGGACTTCACGCTCAGCCCCGTGAACTACCCGCGCCCCAAGCTGCTGGCGTTCCTCGACAAGATCCACAAGCGCGGGATGAAGTACATTGTCCTCATCGACCCCGGCATCAACGTGAACGACACCTACGGCGTGTACCAGCGCGGCATGGACCGCGACATCTTCATCAAGCTTGACGGGCAACCATACCTTGCCCAGGTCTGGCCCGGCCCCGTCTACTTCCCGGACTTCATCAACCCGAATGGCGCGTCGTGGTGGATCGATGAGGTGCGCCGGTTCCACGAGCTCGTCCCGGTGGACGGGCTCTGGATCGACATGAATGAGGCCTCCAACTTCTGCACCGGCAAGTGCACCATTCCGACGACGCACAGGTGCCCGGACCCGACCTCGAAGGAGCCGTGGCTGTGCTGCCTGGACTGCAAGAACCTCACCAACACCAGGTGGGACGAACCGCCGTACAAGATCAATGCCTCCGGGAAGGCGGCTCGTCTCGGCTACAACACCATTGCCACCAGCGCCGTGCACTACAATGGCATCCTCGAGTACAACGCGCACAGCTTGTATGGCTTCTCGCAGGCCATCGCCACACACAGGGGGCTGCAGAGCATCCAGGGCAAGAGGCCGTTCATCCTGACGCGGTCCACGTTCGTCGGCTCCGGCGCCTACGCCGCGCACTGGACCGGCGACAACAAGGGCACCTGGGAGGACCTCCGCTACTCCATCTCGACCATGCTCAACTTCGGCATCTTCGGCATGCCCATGGTCGGCGCAGACATCTGCGGGTTCTACCCGGCCAAGCCGCCGCCGCTGGAGGAGCTGTGCAGCCGGTGGATCGAGCTCGGCGCCTTCTACCCGTTCTCCAGGGACCACGCCAACTTCGCCTCGGCCAGGCAGGAGCTCTACCAGTGGGAGTCCGTGGCGAGATCGGCACGGAACGCGCTCGGCATGCGGTACAGGATGCTCCCGTACCTGTACACGCTCAACTACCAGGCGCACCTCACCGGCGCTCCCGTGGCGCGGCCGCTCTTCTTCTCGTTCCCGGACTTCGCGCCGTGCTACGGCGTGAGCAACCAGTTCCTGCTGGGCGCCGGCGTCATGGTGTCCCCCGTCCTCGAGCAGGGCGCGAGCTCCGTGGACGCGGTGTTCCCGCCGGGCACGTGGTACAACCTGTTCGACACGAGCAAGGCGGTGGTGTCCACGGGGTCCGGCGCCGCCGTCAGGCTCCCCGCGCCGCTGAACGAGGTGAACGTGCACATTCACCAGGGCACGGTCCTGCCGCTGCAGCGCGGCGGCACCATCTCCCGCGACGCGCGCGCGACGCCGTTCACTCTGGTGGTGGCGTTCCCGCTGGGCGCGGCGGACGCGGACGCGGAGGGCGCCGTGTACGTGGACGACGACGAGCGGCCGGCAATGGTGCTCGCGGAGGGGCAGGCGACGTACGCGCGGTTCCACGCGGCCGTGCGCGGCGGCAAGGAGGTTACGGTGCGGTCTGACGTGGCCATGGGGAGCTACGTCATGCACAAGGGGCTCGTCATCGAGAAGATCACGGTGCTGGGGCTGCACGGCGCCGGCAGGGACCTCGCCATCCGGGTCGACGGCGCGGGGGACGACGCCACCGCCGTCACCACGTCGAGCCCCTACTTCGCGGCCGCGGACGCGCAGGGGCTGCACCAAGGAGAAGAGGACGCCGTGGAGGGCGAGAAGAGGGGCGTGACGATGGAGGTTGGCGGGCTGGCGCTGCCGCTGGGGAAGAGCTTCACCATGACGTGGAGCATGCACATCGAAGCATAGGAGAATCGAGCTGCATTTGCCTCCGCTTCCGTCTGCATGCGCGTTCTTCGTCCGATTCGTCGTGCGTCTAATTTAGAGCTTAAGTAGTTCATCTTGCTTGGGTCTGTCATTTAACCTGTGTGGGGGTTGGTTACCCTCGAACACCATTTGTGAACTCTGATTCGCCCATTGAAGCTCAGTCTTGCTGGGAATAAAACTGCATTTCGGCCGTTTTGCCTCTCCCCTGCATTATCATGTTTTTCCCTTGCACTTGCAGCTATATTTTTTCCGAAAGGCGGCAAAGCTTGCCTCATCGTTATAATAAGTACTCCAAAATATATCATTTGCTAGGTTAATTAATGGAAATTCAAATGAAAACAAATATAAACAGACCTCATGCAAAAAAAAAAAAACACAAAGCATGAAGCCTAGGTCAACACGATCAAACGACAAATATACACAAGGCGCAATGACCATAAATCCTCACACTTTGTCATCGCAAATAAACTCTCAACGAAAGTTAGCAAAAACCGCAAAAAGAAAGTTAGCAAAAACCGCAACAAAAATAAAAGTTAGCAAAAACCGCAACAAAAACACGTCAACTGATGAGAACGGATACCGCGGAAAGCCAAGGGAGGACAAGCCAATCAATGAGGACTGCATTTTCTATGACGCCATTTTTCTTGCATGTTCTATTGAAAGCTTTATTCGCCTTTTGATTTTGTCCATGATAGTCCTCTTCATCGGGAGGCAAGCAATCGTCTTACTATATCCAAGGCTAGCCACCTTCAAGCATGCGAGCAAGTCGCAAAACTCTTCTGCAAGGAGAACCTTAAAATTAGGTGCCAACACACCTTCCTCATCAATCTCATCACCATTGAGACACAACATGTCCAATGGTCACCGACGATGGGTCATGAAAGCATTGAAATCCCCATGGCCCACAAAGACGAGCGACTCACTAGGCTCTAATGGCGGCAGCGGGACCGTGTTGGGCCTTGCCAAAGCCCCTAACGAGCCCTTTTCCTTCGGAAGCATCATGAAAAAGGCGAAGTGGGCTCCCCAGCCAGCTACAACAACTCATGCAAAATCCTTAGCACCAGAGCCCTAACCTCAGCGCTAACATCACTCCAATAGGCCGCAACAACCACAAGCCACCGGGTGAGTGACGATAAGTTTCTTTGAGACGCGTATCGACACAAGTGCTCTATGAAGTTTGACTGCATATGAATGTATGTAGGCCCGCTTCGACTATTTCCTCAATGATGGATGACTACCTTGTATTCATCACCATGGCCAACGGTGCTGTTGTACCCGAGTTTTCGATGAACTCGTAGGAACAATCCATTTCTCTGTTAACACATGCTTTGATTCATATGATTATATGCTAGATGTTTCTATTATGTCCTATCACTAGTAGAAAACAGGGCTTTGATCCTGGCCAGATCAGAGCATTAGTCCCGGTTCGAGGATCAAACCGGGACTAACGGTCCAAGCTGAACCGGGACTGATACCTGCCAAGGCCCAACCGGCGTCATAGTTTCCTTGATTCATATGAAAAATGCATAGGAAAATTGGGGCTTTTCTTTGATTCATAGGAAAATGGCATAGGAATAGAAAATTGCATATGAGAATTAGGAAAATTGCATAGGAATAGGAATAGGAGGATGGAACGAATAGGTGTTGGGGAACGTTGCATGGGAAACAAAAATTTTCCTACGCACACGCAAGATCTATCCATGGTGATGAGCATCTACGAGGGGGAGAGTGGATCTACATACCCTTGTAGATCGCTAAGCGGGAAGCATTAAGAAATGCGGTTGATGTAGTCGATCGTCTTCACAATCCAAATTGCCGAGCGTCCCGCGATCCAATCACGCTCCGTCGCAGACTAAGGCATAGCCTAGTGGTGGGAAGGGGCTGATGCCTTCCCACCCACCCAGGTTCAAGGCACGGTACTTGCAATTTGGGTTTGTTGCACCTATTAAACTATAAGGGGTTCCCTTACAGTCTTTCTATCAAAAAAAATGATGATCTGTCCCGATCTAGCGCCGAACGGACGACACCTCCGCGTTCAGCACACATACATCTCGATGATGATCTCCGCCTTCTTGATCTAGCAAGAGGGAGCGCATAGGTAGATGAGTTCTCCAGTAGCGCGACGTGGGCGGTGATGGTGGTGGAACTATTCCTGCGAGGCTTCGCCAACCACTGTCGGAACGATCTAGAGGAGAAACTACGATCTAGAGGAAGAGGGTAGCAGCTGGCTGTTTTCTGTGTCCAAAAACCCACAATACCTTTAGTATATAAAGGAGGAGGGAGGGAGGAGGCTTGGTGACCCAAGGGGCCAGCCCTTGGTTCGGCTGAAGGTGGAGAGGAGGAGTCCTCCTCCAATCCTAGTAGGATTAGGACTCCTTCTTTCCAGTTGGATTCCTCCTCCATCCTTTGAGTTTCCACTTTTCATCCTCATGGGCCCTTTGGGATGGTGGCTGGTGCGCCACCCTATAGCCCATGTGGTCCTCTTAGGGGGTGGTGGGCCCACTTGGTGGACCCCCGAAACCCATTCCAGTAATGCGTGAAACTATTCCGGAGTCCAAACACCAACTTCCTATATATCAATCTTCGTGTCCGGACCATTATGAAACTACTCATGACGTACGGGATCTCATCTGGGACTCCTAATAAAACTTCGGTCACCAACATACATAACTCAAAACTACCGAGACATCACCAAACCTTAAGTGTGCAGACCCTGCGGGTTCGAGAACTATGTAGACATGACCGAGACACCTCTACGGTCAATAACCAATAGCGGGACCTGGATGCCCATATTGGTTCCTACACATTCTACGAAGATCTTTATCAGTTGAACCTCTATGTCAAGGATTTAGTTAATCCCGTATGTTGTTCCCTTTGTTCTTCGGTATGTTACTTGCCCGAGATTCGATCGTCGGTATCTCTATACCTAGTTCAATCTCATTACCGGCAAGTCTCTTTACTCATTCCGTAATACAAGATCCCATGGCTAACACTTAGTCACATTGCTTGCAAGGCTTATTGTGATGTTGTATTACCGAGTGGGCCTTAGATACCTCTCCGTCACACGGAGTAACAAATCCCAGTTTTGATCCATACCCACTCAACAGACACCCTCGGAGATACCTGTAGAGCACCTTTATAGTCACCCAGTTACGTTGCGACGTTTGATACACACAAGGTACTCCTCCAGTGTCAATGAGTTGCATGATCTCATGGTCATAGAAACATATACTTGACATTTAGAAAACTATAGCAATAAACTGACACGATCATATGCTATGTTTATAGTTTGGGTCTTGTCCATCACGTCATTCTCCCAATGATGTGATGCCGTTATCTAATGACATCTCATGTCAATGGCTAGGAAACCTTGACCATATTTGATCAATGAGCCAGTCTACTAGAGGCATACTAGGGACATGGTGTTGTCTATGTATCTACACATGTATCTGAGTTTCCGATCAATACAATTCTAGCATGGATGATAACGATTATCATGAACAAGGACATATGATAATAACTAATTTATTATTGTCTCTAGAGCATATTTCCAGTAGTCTCCCAGTTGCACTAGAGTCAAGAATCTAGCTCACATCGCTATGTGATTTGTTATGAATCTCACACCCAATGAGTTCTGGGGTTCGATCATGTTTTGCATGTGAAAGAGGTTTTAGTCAATGTGTCTGCGACATTTAGATCCGTATGTACTTTGCAAATATCTATGTCATACTATAGACACTGCTTCCACGCTCCACTTGGAGCTATTCCAAATGGCTACTCCAATATATGTATCCGGATTGCTACTAAGAGTCATCCAGGTTGGTGTTAAAGCTTGCATCGACGTAACCCTTTACGACGAACTCTTTATCACCTCCATAATCTAGAAATATTTCCTTAGTCCTCTAGTTACTAAGGATAATTTTGACCGTTGTCCAGTGATCCACTCCTGGATCACTTTTGTACCCCTTGATAGACTCATGGCAAGGCACACACAGGTGCGGTACACAGCATGGCATACTATATAGAGCCTATGGATAAAGCATAGGAGTGTCGGGGAATGTTGCATGGGAAAAAAATTCCTACGCACACGCAAGATCTATCCATGGTGATGAGCATCTACAAGAGGGAGAGTGGATCTACATACCCTTGTAGATCGCTAAGCGGGAAGCGTTAAGAAACGCGGTTGGTGTAGTCGAACGTCTTCGCGATCCAAATCGCGAGTGTCCTGCAATCTCATCACGATCCGTCCCGCGATCCAATCACGATCCGTCCTGTGAGATCATCACGATCTATCCCACGAACTCATCACGATCCGTCTCGTGATCTTGATCACGGTCCTTCTGATCTAGCGTCGAACGGACGACACCTCCGCGTTCAGCACACGTACAGCTCGATGACGATCTACGCCTGCTTGATCCAGCAAGAGGGAGCGAAGAGGTAGACGAGTTCTACGGCAGTGCGACGGTGTTGCGACGATGGTGGTGGAGCTATTCCGACAAAGCTTCGCCTAAGCACTGGAGAAAACCGATCTAGAGGAGAAACTGCGATCTAGAGGAGAGGTAGCACGTGGCTATTAGGGTTAGCTTTTTCCTCTAAATCCACTAGTATATATAGGAGGGAGGGAGGGGAGGAGGCAGCCTCAAACCCTCAAGGTTTGGTCGAAATTGGAGGTGGAGGAGTCCTACTCCAATCCTATTAGGAGTAGGATTCCCCCTTTCCACTTGGAAACTCTTTCCACCTCTCCACCTTTGGATTTTTTCCTTCTCAAACCACTCCAGCCGCATGGGCCCTTAGAGGAGGCTTCAGCTAGCCCACCAAGGGCTGGTTTACCTCCTCCCACAGACCATGTAGCCTCTTGGGTCGAAATACCTCTCCCGATGGTCCCCCGGTACACTACCGGCAATCCCGGTACACTACCGATAAGCTCAAAACTTTTCCGGCGACAAAAACAAGACTTCCTATATATCAATCTTTACCTCCGGACCATTTCGGAGATCCTCATGACGTCTGGGATATCATCCGGGACTCCGAACAACCTTCGGTAACCACCATACATAACTCAATACTACCGAAACGTCACCGAACCTTAAGTGTGCAGACCCTGCGGGTTCGAGAACTATGCAGACATGACCGGGACACCTCTACGGTCAATAACCAATAGCGGGACCTGGATGCCCATATTGGTCCCGACATATTCTATGAAGATCTTTATCGGTCGAACCTCTATGTCAAGGATTCAGTTAATTCTGTATGATGTTCCCTTTGTTCTTCGGTATGTTACTTGCCCGAGATTCGATCGTCGGTATCTCCATACCTAGTTCAACCTCGTTACCGGCAAGTCTCTTTACTCGTTCCGTAATACAAGATCCCGTGACTAACACTTAGTCAGATTGCTTGCAAGGCTTATTGTGATGTTGTATTACCAAGTGGGCCCTGAGATACCTCTCCGTCACACGGAGTAACAAATCCCAGTCTTGATCCATGCCAACCCAATAGACACGCTCGGAGATACCTGTAGAGCACCTTTATTATCACCCAGTTACGTCGCGACGTTTGATACACACAAGTCACTCCTCCAGTGTCATTGAGTTGCATGATCTCATGGTCATAGGAACAAATACTTGACATGCAGAAAACAATAGCAATAAACTGACACAATCATATGCTACGTTTGTAGTTTGGGTCTTGTCCATCACATCATTCTCCTAATGACGTGATCCCGTTATCAAATGGCATCTCATGTCCATGACTAGGAAACCATAGCCATCTTTGATCAACGAGCTAGTCTATTAGAGGCATACTAAGGACATGGTGTTGTCTATGTATCCACACATGTATCTGAGTTTCCGATCAACACAATTATAGCATGGATAATAAACGATTATCATGAACAAGGAAATATGATAATAATCAATTTATTATTGCCTCTAGGGAATATTTCCAACAGTCTCCCACTTGCACTTGGGTCAATAATCTAGTTCACATCACCATGTGATTCGCATTGTTATGAATCTAACACCCAATGAGTTTTGGGGCTCGATCATGCTTTGCATGTGAGAGAGGTCTTATAGTCAACGGGTCTGCAACATTTAGATCCGTGTGTACTTTGCAAATCTCTATGTCAAACTATAAACACTGCTACCACACTCCACTTGGAGCTATTCCAAATGTCTGCTCTACTATACGTATTCAGATTGCTACTAGGAGTCATCCGGATTGGTGTCAAAGCTTGCATCGACGTAACTCTTTATGACGAACTCTTTATCACCTCCATAATCGAGAAACATCTCCTTAGTCCTTTGGTTACTAAGGATAATTTTGACTGCTGTCCAGCCATCCACTCCTGGATCACTTTTGTACCCCTTGACAGACTCATGGCAAGGCACACACCAGGTGTGATACACAGCATGGCATAATGTAGAGCCTATGGCAAAGGCATAGGGGACGACATTCTTCCTTTCTCTTTCTTCTGCCGTGGTCGAGCTTTGAGTCTCACTCAACTTCACACCTCACAAATCAGGCGAGAACACTTCTCTCTGACTAATCCATTTTGAACACTTTCAAAATCTTGTCAAGGTATGTACTCATTCAAAGTCTCATCAAGCATCTTGATCTATCTCTATAGATCTTGATGCTCAACAATTAGGTAGCTTTATCCAGGTCTTCCTTTGAAAAACTCCTTTCAAACAACCATTTATGCTTTCCAGAAATTCTACATCATTTCCGATCAACAATATGCAACCACATATGCTTATCAGAAACTCTATAGTGCTCCCACTCACTTTATTATAAATACAAGTTTCTCATAAAGTTTGTATAGACTCAAAAACTTTGATCACCTCATCAAAGTGTATATTCCAACTTCGAGATGCTTGCTTCAGTCCATAGAAGGATCACTGAAGCTTGCTCACCTTTTAGCATCCTTAGGACTGGCAAAACCTTCTGGTTGTATCACATACAACTTTTCCTCAAGCAAACTATTAAGGAAACGATGTTTTGTCATCCATCTGCCAGATTTCATAATTGAAAAATGCAGCAACAGCTAACATAATTCCAACAGACTTTAGCATCGCTACGAGTGAGAAAGTCTCATCGCAGTCAACTCTTTGAACTTGTCAGAAACTTATTTGTGACAAGTCAAGCTTTATAAATCGTGACATTTACCATCAGCGTCTATCTTCATCTGAAAGGTCCATTTGTACTCGACGATCTGTCGTCCAACGAGCAAGTCTACCAAAGTCTATACTTGGTTTTCATACATGGATCCTTTCTCGGATTTCATGGCCTCTAACCATTTGTCCGAATCCAGGCCCATCATCGCTTCTCCATATCTTGTAGGTTCATCGTTGTCCAACAACATGACCTCCAAGACAGGGTTGTTGTACCACTCAGGAGCAGTACGCATCCTTGTCGACCTACGAGGTTCGATAGTAACTTGATCTGAAGCTTCATGATCCTCATCATTTACTTCCTCTTCAACTGACGTAGGTTCCACAGAAACATCTTTGTGTGCTGCGCTACTCTATGGTTGAAACAAAGGTTCAACAACCTCATCAAGTTCTATCTTCCTCCCACTCAATTCTTTTGAGAGAAACTTTTTCTCGGGAAAGGACCCGTTTTAGTAACAAACACTTTATGCTTGGATCTGAGATAGAAGGTTCACCCAACTGTTCTTAGGGTAATCTATGAAGATGCATTTGTCCGCTTTGGGTTCGAGCTCATTAGGTGAAAACATTTTTCCACACAAGCGTCACAGCCCCAAATATTAAGAAATGACAGCTTAGGTTTCTATCAAACCATAATTCACACGGTGTCATCTCAACGGATTTAGATGGTGCCCTATTTAAAGTGAATGTAGTTGTCTCTAATGCATAACCCCAAAACGATAAGAGACATGATATCCCGCACCATATCCAATAGAGCACGACTATGACGTTTGGACACACCATCACACTATGGTGTTCCAGGTGGCGTGAGTTGTGAAACGACTTTCACATTGTCTAAAGTTGTATGCCAAACTCGTCACTCAGATATTCACCTCCACAATCATATCGCAGACATTTTTATCTTCTTGTCATGATGATCTTAAACTTCACTCTGAATTTGCTTGAACTTTTCAAACGATTCAGACTTGTGTTTCATTAAGTAAACATACACTATATCTACTCAATTCATCAGTGAAGGTAAGAAAATAATAATATCCACCGCACGCTACAAGACTCATTGGATTGCATACATCAACATGTATCATTTCCAATAAATCACTTGCCCGCTCCATCAATCCGGAAAACAGGGTCCTTAGTCATCTTGCCCAAGAGGCATGGTTCGCATGTCTCAACCGATTTGAAATCGAATGAGTCCAAAGATCCATCAACATGGAGTTTCTTCATGCGCTTTATACCAATATGACATTTAGCGGCAGTGCCACAAGTATGTGGTACTATCATTATTAACTTTGTATCTTTTGGCATAAATGTTATGAACATGTGTATTACTATGATCAAGATTCAACAAACCATTCTCACTGGGTGCATGACCATTGAAGGTATTATTCATGTAAACAGAATAAAAATTATTCTCTAACTTAAATGAATAACCGTGTTGCAATAAACACGATCTAATCACATTCATGCTCAACGCAAAGCACCAAATAACATTTATTTAGGTTCGTCACTAATCCCGAAGGTAGAGAGAGCGTGCGATGTCGATCACATCAACCTTGGAAATATTTCCAACACACATCGTCACCTAAGCCTTAGCAAGTCTGCATTTATTCCGTAGCTTTTACTTTGAGTTACTAACATTTAGCAACCAAACCGATATCCAATACCCAGGTGCTATTAGGAGTACTAGCAAGGTACACATCAATAACACGTATCAAATACACTTGTGTCGACGTTGCCAGCCTTCTTATCTACCAAGTATCTAGGGTTGTTCCGCTTCAGCGACCGCTCACCTCATAATAGATGCACTTAGTCTCGAGTTTGGGTTCAACTTTGGGTCGCTTCACTGGAGCAGCAACTGACTTGCCATCCATGAAGTTTCCCTCCTTTCCCTTGCCCTTCTCGAAACTAGTGGTTTTACTAACCATCAACACTTGATGCTCCTTCTTGATTTCTACCTTCGCGGTGTCAAACATCGCGAACGGCTCAGGGATCATTATTTCTATCACTGGCATTTTATAGTTCATCACCAAGTTCTAGTAGCTTAGTGACAGTGACTTGGAGAACTATACCAATCACTATCTTATCTGGAAGATCAACTCCCACTCGATTCAAGCGATTGTAGCACCCAGACAATCCGAGCACATGCTTAACGATTGAGCTATTCTCCTTCATCTTGCAGGCAAAGAATCTTTTTGGAGATCTCATATCTCAAAACATGGGCACGAGCCTGAGATCCCAATTTTAGCTCTTAGAACATCTCATATGTTCCATGACGTTCAAAACATTTTGAAGCCTCAATTCTAAGACGTAATGCATGACACACTAAACTATCAAGTAGTCATCGGAACGTGCCTGTCAGATGTTCACAACATCTACAGACGACGCTAGAGGGGGTGGCGCACCGAGCGGTGCATTAAGGACATAAGCCTTCTGTGCAGGAATGAGGAAAATCCTCAGATCACGGACCCATTCCGCAATATTGCTACCTCATCTTTCAACTCTACTTCTCTAGGAACGTATAGAAATTCAAGGGAGCTACAGCGCGAGCAAGTAATCTACAACATAATTTGCAAAGACACTACTGACTATGTTCATGATAATGAGTTCAATTAATCATATTACTAAAGAACTCCCACTCAAATTTACATCCCTCCAGTCATTCGAGTGATACATGATCCAAATTCACCAACTCAAGTCCGATCATCACGTGAGTTGAGGTGGTTTCAATGGTGAACATCATCATGTTGATCATATCTACTATATGACTCATGTTCGACCTTTCGGTCTCTTGTGTTCCGAGGCCATGTCTGTACATGCTAGGATCGTCAAGTTTAACCTGAGTGTTCTGCATGTGCAACACTGGCTTGCACCTGTTTTATGTGAACGTAGAGTCTATCACACCCGATCATCACGTGGTGTCTCGACACGACGAACTTTCGTAACGATGCACACTCGGGGAGAACACAATTTATCTTGAAATTAAGTGAGGGATCACCTTATAATGCTACCGTCATCCTAAGCAAAACAATGTGCATAAAAGGATTAACATCACATGCAAATCATAAGTGACATGATATGGCCATGAACTTGTGCTTTTGATCTCCATCTTGAAAGCACCGGCATGATCTCCATCGTCACCGGCACGACACCATGATCTCCATCATCTTGATCTCCATCAACGTGTCGCCATCGGGGTTGTCACGCCCATCATGCTTGTACTACTATTGCTACCGTTTAGCGATAAAGTAAAGCATTACATAGCGCTTAATGATTGACACGCAGGTCATACAATAATTAAAGTCAACCCTATGGCTCCTGCAGGTTGCCGTACTCATCGACATGCAAGTCGTGATATTCTATACAACACATGATCATCTCATACATCACATATATCACATCATGTAATTGGCCATATCACATCACAACATACCCTGCAAAAAATAGTTAGATGTCCTCTAATTGTTGTTGCATGTTTTACGTGGCTGCTATGGGTATCTTGCAAGAACAATTCTCACCTACGCATAAACCACAACGGTGATACATAAGTTGCTTTTCAACCTTCTCAAGGACCGCCTTAGTCGAATCCGATCCAACTAAAGTAGGAGAAACAGACACCCGCCAGCCATCTTTGTGCAACGAGGTTACACGTTAGTCGATGGAACCGGTCTCTCGTAAGCGTACGACTAAGGTTGGTCCGGGCCGCTTCATCCGACAATACCGCTGAACCAAAACACGACCATGGGAGGAAGCAATCTAAGCATCAACGCCCACAAAATCTTTGTGTTCTACTCGAGATCTCATCTACACATAGACATAGCTCTGATACCACTGTCGGGGAACGTTGCACGGGAAACAAAAAATTTCCTACGCGCACGCAAGATCTATCCATGTCGATGAGCATCTCGAGACGGAGAGTGGATCTACATACCCTTGTAGATCGCTAAGCGGGAAGCGTTAAGAAACGCAGTTGGTGTAGTCGAACGTCTTCGCGATCCAGATCGCCGAGCGTCCTGCGATCTCATCACGATCTGTCCCGCGATCCAATCATGATCCGTTCCGCAAACTCATCATGATCCGTCCCGCGAACTAATCACGATCCGTCTCGCGATCTTGATCACGGTCCTTCCGATCTAGCGCCGAATAGATGGCACCTCCGCGTTCTGCACACGTACATCTCCATGAAGATCTCCGCCTTCTTGATCCAGCAAGAGGGAGCGGAGAGGTAGACGAGTTCTCCGGCAGTGCGACGGTGTTGCGGCGATGGTGGTGGAGCTATTCCGGCAGGGCTTCGCCTAAGCACTGTAGAAAACCGATCTAGAGGAGAGGTAGCATGTGGGTATTAGGGTTAGCTTTTTCCTCTAAATCCTCTAGTATATAGGAGGGAGGGAGGGGAGGAGGCAGCCTCAAACCCTCAAGGTTTGGTCGAAATTGGAGGTGGATGAGTCCTACTCCAATCCTATTTGGAGTAGGATTCCTCCTTTCCACTTGGAAACTCTTTCCACCTCTCCACCTTTGGATTTTTTCCTTCTCAAACCACTCCAGCCGCTTGGGCCCTTACAGGAGGCTTCAGACAGCCCATCAGGGGCTGGTTTACCTCCTCCCACAGCCCATGCGGCCTCCTGGGTCGAAATACCTCTCCTGATGGTCCCCCGGTACACTACCGGCACTCCCGGTACACTACCGATGAGCCCAAAACTTTTCCGGCGACCATAACATGACTTCCTATATATCAATCTTTACCTCTGGACCATTCCGGAGCTCCTCATGATGTCAGGGATCTCATCCGGGACTCCTAACAACCTTCGGTAACCACCATACATAACTCTACACTACCGGAACATCACCAAACCTTAAGTGTGCAGACCCTGCGGGTTCGAGAACTATGCAGACATGACCGAGACATATCTATGGTCAATAACCAATAGCGGGACCTGGATGCCCATATTGGTTCCTACATATTCTATGAAGGTCTTTATCGGTCGAACCTCTATGTCAAGGATTAAGTTAATCCCATATGATGTTCCCTTTGTTCTTCGGTATGTTACTTGCCCGAGATTCGATCGTCGGTATCTCCATACCTAGTTCAACCTCGTTACCGGCAAGTCTATTTACTCGTTACGTAATACAAGATCCCGTGACTAACACTTAGTCACATTGCTTGCAAGGCTTATTGTGATGTTGTTTTACTGAGTGGGCCCTGAGATACCTCTCCGTCACATGGAGTAACAAATCCAGTCTTGATCCATGCCAACCCAACAGACACCCTCAGAGATACCTGTAGAGCACCTTTATAGTCACCCAGTTACGTCATGACGTTTGATACACACAAGGCACTCCTCCGGTGTCAGTGAGTTGCATAATCTCATGGTCATAGGAACAAATACTTGACATGCAGAAAACAGTAGCAATAAACTGACACGATCATATGCTACATTTGTAGTATGGGTCTTGTCCATCACATCATTCTCCTAATGACGTGATCCCGTTATCAAATGACATCTCATGTCCATGACTAGGAAACCATAGCCATCTTTGATCAACGAGCTAGTCTATTAGAGGCACACTAGGGACATGGTGTTGTCTATGTATCCACACATGTATCTGAGTTTCCGATCAACACAATTATAACATGGATAATGAACGATTATCATGAACAAGGAAATATGATAATAACCAATTTATTATTGCCTCTAGGGCATATTTCCAACAAGGAGACAACCTTCATCCCTTCTCTTTATTCTGTCGTGGTCGAGCTTTGAGTCTCACTCAAGTCCACACCTTACAAACCAGGCAAGAACTCCTTCTTTGACTGATCCATTTTGAACTCTTTCAAAATCTTGTCTAGGTATGTACTCATTGAAAGTCTCATCAAGAATCTTGATCTATCTCTATAGATCTTGATGCCCAACAATTAGGTAGCTTTATCCAGGTCTTCCTTTGAAAAACTCTTTTCGAACAACCATTTATGCTTTCCAGAAATTCTACATCATTTCCGATCAATAATATGTCAACCACATATACTTATTAGAAATTCTATAGTACTCTCACTCACTTTCTTGTAAATACAAGTTTCTCATAAACTTTGTATAAACCCAAAAACTTTGATCACCTCATCAAAGCGTATATTCCAACTCCGAGATGGTTGCTCCAGCCCATAGAAGGATTGCCGGAGCTTGCACACCTTTTAGCATTCTTAGGACTAACAAAACCTTCTGGTTGTATCACATACAACCTTTCCTTAAGTAAACCGTTAAGGTTTGTCGTACACGTCCTTGTCGACCTACGAGGTTCGATAGTAACTTGATCTGAAGCTTCATGATCATCATCATTAACTTCCTCTTCAACTAACGTAGGCTCCACAGAAACAATTTTCTGCGTTGTGCTAATCTTGGTTAAAACAAAGGTTCAACAGCCCCATCAAGTTTTATCTTCCTCCCACTCAATTCTTTTGAGAGAAACTTTTTCTCGAGAAAGGACCAATTTTAGCAACAAACACTTTGTGCTTGGATCTAAGATAGAAGGTTTACTCAACTGTTATGTTAGGGTATTCTATGAAGATGCATTTGTCCGCGTTGGGTTTGAGATCACTAGGTGAAAACCATTTTTCACATAAGTGTCGCAGCCCCAAACATTAAGAAATGACAGCTTAGGTTTGTGCCAAACCATAATTCATATGGTGCCATCTCAACGGACTTAGATTGTGCCCTATTAAAGTGAATGGATTTGTCTCTAATGCATAATCCCATAACAATAGTGGCAAAACGATAACAGATATCATAGTACGCACCATATCCAATAGAGCATGACTACGATGTTCGGACACACCATTACACTATGGTGTTCCAGGCGGCGTGAGCTGTGAAACAATTTTCACATTGTCTTAAGTTGCATACCAAACTCGTAACTTAGATATTCACCTCCACGATCATATCGCAGACATTTTATCTTCTTGTCACGATGATTTTCAACTTCACTCTGAAACTGCTTGAACCTTTCAAACATTTCAGACTTGTGTTTCACTAAGTAAATATCCCCATATTTACTCAAATCATTAGTGAAGGTTAGAAAATAACGATATCCACTGTGTGTTTCAACACTCATTGGACTACATACATCAACATGTATCAATTCCAATAAGCCACTAGCCGACTTCATCATATCGAAAAACGGGGTCTTAGTCATCTTGCCCAAGAGGCATGGTTCACATGTCTCACCCGATTCAAAATCGAGTGAGTCAAAAGATCCATCAACATGGAGTTTCTTCATGCGCTTTACACCAATATGGCCTTCGCGACAGTGCCACAAGAATGTGGTACTTATCATTACTAACATGCATCTTTTGGTATCATTATTATAAATATGTGTATTACTACGATTGAGATTCAATAAACCATTCACATTGGGTGCATGATGATACGTCTCTAATGTATCTATAATTTTTGATGATGACATGCTATTATATTATCTGTTTTGGATGTTTTATATGCATTAATATGCTATTTTACATTATTTTTGGGACTAACCTATTAATCTAGAGCCTACTGCCACTTTTAGTTTTTTCCTTGTTTTTGAGTTTTGTAGATATGGAATATTAAACGGAGTCCAAACGGAATAAAACATTCAGAAGGATTTTTTTTGGAAGGAAACAAATCGATCAAGCTTGGAGTGCACGACAGGGGAGGTGCCAGGGAGCCACAAGTCTGCTAGGGGCGGCCCCCCTGGCCGCGCCTAGCAGGCTTGTCACCTCCCGGTAGGTCTCCTAACCCAAATTCTTGGCCTTTAAATTCTTAAATATTCCCCCAACACCAAAGCGAGCCATGCAAATACTTTTTCGCCGCCGGAAGACTCCGTTCCCGAGAGATCCAATCTTGGAGCCTTTTTCGGTAATCTACAGGAGGGGGTTTCGATCACGGAGGGCATATACATCAACTCCATTGCCCCTTCGATGATGTGTGAGTAGTCCACCACAGACCTACAGGTCCATAGCTAGTAGCAAGATGGCTTTTTATCTCTCTTTGATCTTCAATACCATGTTCTTCATGATCTTCATGGATATCTATCTGATGTAATCCTCTTTTGTGGTGTGTTTGTCAAGATCCGATGAATTGTGAGTTTATGTTCAGATTATCCATGAATCTTATTTGAATCTCCTCTGAATTATTATTTGGATGATTTCATATCCTTGCAAGTCTCTTCGAGTTATTGGTTTGGTTTTGCTAAGTAGATTTGTAATTCTTGCAATGGGAGAAGTGCTTAGTTTTGGGTTCAATCTTGCGTTGTCCTCACCCAGTGACATAGTAGGGGTAGCGAGGCACGTATTGTATTGTTGCCATCAAGGGTAAAAAGATTGGGTTTTCATCATATTGCTTGAGTTTATCCCTCTACATCATGTCATCTTTCTTAATGTGTTACTTTGTTCTTCATGAACTTAATACTCTAGATGCAGGAGGAGTCAGTCGATGTGTGGAGTAATAGTAGAAGATGCAGAATCATTTTGGTCTACTTGACACGGACGTTATGCCTATATGCATGATCATAGCCTTCGATAACTACATGATTATTCGCTTTTCTATCAATTGCTTGACAGTAATTTGTTTACCCACCATGATATTTGCCTTCAAGAGAGAAGCCTCTAGTGAAACCTATGGCCCCTGGGTCTACTTTCCATAATATACTTTCAGATCTATAAACCAAAAACACCAAAAATACTTTGCTGCAATTTATTTACCTTTTACTTTCCGTTCTTGTTTACATCTATATCTATCGGGTCTAATCCTTGCAAATAATCGTGAAGGGATGGACAACCCCTTTATAGCTTTAGGTGCAGGAGTTTGATTGTTTGTGTAGCTGCAACGATTGGTGACTTGCTTGTTCCTGCTACTGGATTGATACCTTGGTTCTCAACAACTGAGGGAAAGACTTATCTACTTCACTGCATCACCCTTTCCTCTTCAAGGGAAAACCAACGCACGCTCAAGATGTAGGACATGACCATTGAAGGTATTATTCATATAAACAGAATAAATATTATTCTCTAACTTAAATGAATAACCGTATTGCAATAAACATGATCTAATCACGTTCATGCTCAACATAATCACCAAATGTTTATTTAGGTTCATCACTAATCCCGAAGGTAGGGAGAGCATGCGATGGTGATCACATCAACCTCGGAAACACTTCCAACACTCATCGTCACCTCACCCTTAGTTAGACTCCATTTATTCCTTAACTTTTATTTCGATTTACTAACATTTAGCAACCGAACCAGTATCCAATACCCAGGTGCTACTAGTAGTACTAGCAAGGTACACATTAATAACACATATATTAAATATACTTCTGTCGACGTTGCTAGCCTTCTTATCTACCAAGTATCTAGGGTTGTTCCACTTCAGTGACCATTCTCCTCATAATAGAATAACTTAGTCACGAGTTTGGGTTCAACCTTGGGTTTCTTCACTAGAGCAGCAACCGACTTGCCATCCATGAAGTTTCCCTCCTAGCCCTTGGCCTTCTCGAAACTAGTGGTTTCACTAACCATCAATACTCGATGATCCTTCTTGATTTCTACCTTCGTGGTGTCAAACATCGTGAATGGATCAGGGATCATTATTTCCATCCCTGGCATTTTATAGTTCATCACGAAGCTCTAGTAGCTTAGTGACAGTGACTTGGAGAACTATATCAATCACTATCTTATCTGTAAGATCAACTCCCATTCGATTCAAGCGATTGTAGTACCCAGACAATCTGAACACATGCTCACCGATTGAGGTATTCTCCTTCATCTTGTAGGCAACTAATCTTGTTGGAGGTCTCATACCTCTCAACACGGGCACGAGCCTGAGATCCCAATTTCAGCTCTTAGAACATCTCATATGTTCCGTGATATTCAAAACGTTTTGGAGCCTTAATTCAAAGCCGTAATGCATGACACACTAAACTATCAAGTAGTCATCAAAACGTGCCTGTCAGATGTTCACAATATCTATAGACGACGTTTGAGGGGGTGGTGCATCGAGTGGTGCATCAAGGACATAAGCCTTCTGTGCAACAATGAGGACAATCCTCAGATCACAGACCCAGTCCGCATTGTTGCTACCATCATCTTTGAACTCTATTTCTCTAGGAACATATAAAAATTCAAGGGAGCTACAGTGCGATCTAGTAATATACAACATAACAAAGACATTTTGACTATGTTCATGATAATGAGTTTAGTTAATCTCATGACTTAAAAACTCCCACTCAAATTGGCATCCCTCGGGTCATTCTAGTGTCACATGATGCAAATCCACCAACTCAAGTCCGATCATCATGTGAGTTTAGGTGGCTTCAATGGTGAACATTTGTATGTTGATCATATCTACTATATGTCTCATGTTCGACCTTTCGGTCTCTTATGTTCCGAGGCCATGTCTGTACATGCTAGGCTCATCAAGTTTAACCCAAGTGTTCCGCACGTGCAACACTGGCTTGCACCCGTTGTATGTGAACGTAGAGTCTATCACACCCGATCATCACGTGGTGTCTCGACATGAAGAACTTTCGCAACGGTGCACACTCAGGGAGAAGACAATTCATCTTGAAATTTAAGTGAGGGATCACCTTATGATGCTACCGTCGTCCTAAGCAAAACGAGGTGCATAAAAGGATTAACATCACATGCAAATCATAAATGACATGATATTGCCATGAACTTGTGCTTTTGATCATCATCTTCAAAGCATCGACATGATCTCCATCGTCACCGGCATGACACCATGATCTCCATCAACGTGTTGCCATCGGGGTTGCTGCGCCGACTATTGCTTCCACAACTATTGCTAACTCATAGCAATAAAGTAAATAAAAAACGGCAAAAATAATTAAAGACAATCCTATGGCTCCTGCCGGTTGTCGTACTCATCGACATGCAAGTCGTGATATTCTATACAAAACATGATCACATCATACATCACATATATCTCATCATGTAATTGTCCATATCGCATCACAACATACCCTACAAAAACACGTTAGACGTCCTCTAATTGTTGTTGCATGTTTTATGTGGCTGCAACAGGTATCTAGCAAGAACATTCTCACCTATGCAAAAACCACAACGGTTATACACAAATTGCTATTCAACCTTCTCAAGGACCGCCTTTGTCGAATCCGATCCAACTAGAGTAGGAGAGACAGACACCCGCCATCCATCTTTATGCAACAAAGTCACATGTCAGTCGATGGAATCGGTCTCTCATAAGCGTAGGACTAAGGTTGGTCTAGGCCGCTTCATTCCACAATACCGATGAATCAAAAACCGACCAAGGGAGGAAGCAATCTGAGCATCAACGCCCACAAAACTCTTTTGTGTTCTACTCATGATCTCATCTACACATAGACCTAGCTCATGATGCCATTGTTGGGGATCGTTGCATGGAAACAAAAAAATTCCTATGCACACATGGCTAAGCGTCCCGCGATCCAATCACGATCCGTCCCGATCTAGCGCCGAACGGACGTCACCTCCGTGTTCAGCACACGTACAGCTTGATGACGATCTCCGCCTTCTTGATCCAGCAATACGGAGCAGACAGGTAGACAAGTTCCCTGGCAGCGCGATGGCATGGCGGTGATGGTGGTGGAACTATTCCGGCAGGGCTTCGCCAAGCACCGTCGCAACGATCTAGAGGAAGAGGGTAGCATGTGGCTGTTTTCTATGTCCAAAACCCTCAATAACTTTAGTATACATAGGAGGAGGGAGAGAGGAGGTTTGGCACCCCAAGGGGCCAGCCCTTGGTTCGGCCGAAGGTGGAGAGGAGGAGTCCTCCTCCAATCCTCGTAGGATTAGGACTCCTTCTTTCCACTTGGATTCCTCCTCCATCTTTTGGACTTTCCACTTTTCAGCCTCATGGGCCCTTTGGGCTGGCCGCCCAGCCCACCAGGGGCTGGTTCACCACCCTACAGCCCATGTGGTCCCCTTAGGGGGTGGTGGGCCCACTTGGTGGACCCCGGAACACATTTGTTACTCTCGGTACACTGCTGGTAATGCCCGAAACTTTTTTGGAGTCCAAACACCAACTTCGTATATATCAATCTTCATCTCTGGACCATCCGGAAGTCCTTATGATGTCCGGGATCTCATCCAGGACTCTGAGCAAAACTTCGGTCACCAACATACATAACTCAAAACTACCAAAACGTCACCGAACCTTAAGTGTGTAGACCCTACGGGTTCAAGAACTATGTAGACATGATCGAGACACCTCTATGGTCAATAACCAATAGCAGGACCTGGATGCCCATATTGGATCCTACATATTCTATGATAATCTTCATCGGTTGAACCTCAATGTCAAGGATTCAGTTAATCCCATATGTTGTTTCCTTTGTTCTTCGGTATATTACTTGCCTGAGATTCGATCAGCGGTATATGTATACCTAGTTCAATCTCGTTAGCGACAAGTCTCTTTACTCATTTTGCAGTACAAGATCTCGTGGCTAACACTTAGTCACATTGCTTGCAAGGCTTATTGTGATATTGTATTACCGAGTGGGCCTTAGATACCTCTCCGTCACACTGAGTAACAAATCCCAATCTTGATCCATACCCACTCAACAGACACCCTCAGAGATACCTATAGAAAACCTTTATAGTCAACCAGTTACATTGCGACGTTCGATACACACAAGGTACTCATCCAGTGTCAGTGAGTTGCATGATCTCATGGTCATAGGAACAGATACTTGAGATGCAGAAAACTATAGCAATAAACTAACATGATCATATTCTATGTTTATAGTTTGGGTCTTGTCCATCACATCATTCTCCCAATAATGTGGTCCCGTTATCAAATGACATCACATGTCAATGGCTTGGAAACCTTGACCATCTTTGATCAACGAGCCGGTCTACTAGAGGCATACTTGTTGGGGAACATTGCATGGGAAACAAAAAATTTCCTACGCACACTCAACATCTATACATGGTGATGAGAATCTACGAGAGGGAGAGTGGATCTACATACGCTTGTAGATCGCTAAGCAGGAAGCATTAAGAAACGCGGTTCATGTAGTCGAACGTCTTCGCGATCCAAATGGCCAAGCGCCCCACGATCCCATCATGATCCATCTCTCAATCCGATCATGATCCATCTCGCAATCTCATCACGATCCGTCCTACGATCAAATCACGAATCGTCTCGCAATCTTGACCACAGTCCTTCCGATTTAGCGCCGAACGGACGACACCTCCACATTCAGCACACGTATAGCTCGATGATGATCTCCGCCTTCTTGATCCAGCAAGAGGGAGCAGAGAGGTAGATGAGTTCTCCGGCAGCGCGACGGTGTGACAGCGATGGTAGTGGAACAATTCCAGCAGGGCTTCGCCTAAGCACCGCTGAAACGATTTAGAGGAGAAACTACGATCTAGAGGAGAGGGTAGCACGTGGCTATTAGGGTTAGCTTTTCCCTCTAAATACTCTAGTATATATAGGAGGTAGGTAGGAGAGGAATCAGCCTCAAACCGTCAAGGTTTGGTCGAAATTAGAGGTGGAGGAGTCCTACTCCAATCCTATTAGGAGTAGGATTCCTCCTTTCAACTTGGAAACTCTTTCCACCTCTCCACCTTTTGGGTTTTTTCCCACCCCTAGCCGCATGGGCCTTAGTGGGGGCTTAGTCCAGCACACTAGGGGCCGGTTTGACTCCTCCCACATCCCATGAGGTCCTTTGGGTCGAGACACCCCTCCCGATGGTCCCCCGACACCCTCCCGGCACTCCCGGTACACTACCGATGAGCACGAAACTTTTCCGGTGACCAAAACAGGACTTCCTATATATCAATCTTTACCTTCAGACCATTTCGGAGCTCCTCGTGACGTCCGGGATCTCATCCGGGACTCCGAACAAGATTCGGTCACCACCATACATTGCTCTATACTACCGAAACATCACTGAACCTTAAGTGTGCAGACCCTGCGGGTTCGAGAACTATGTAGACATGACCGAGACACCTCTATGGTCAATAGCCAATAGAAGGACCTAGAATTCCATATTGGTTCCTACATATTCTACAAATATCTTTATCGGTTGAACCTCTATGGCAAAGATTCAGTTAATCCCGTATGTCGTTCCCTTTGTTCTTCGGTATGTTACTTGCCCAAGATTCGATCGTCGGCATCTCCATACCTAGTTCAATCTCATATGCTGGGTTTGATACACACAAGGTACTCCTCCGGTGTCAGTGAGTTGCATGATCTCATGGTCATAGGAACAGATACTTGACATGCAGAAAACTGTAGCAATAAACTCACACGATCATATGCTACGTTTATAGCTTGGGTCTTGTCCATCACATCATTCGCCTAATGATGTGATCCCATTATCAAATGACATATCATGTCCATGGCTAGGAAACCTTAACCATCTTTGATCAATGAGCTAGTCCATCAGAGGCATACTAGGGACATGGTGTTGTCTATGTATCCACACATGTATCTGAGTTTCCGATCAATACAATTCTAGAACGGATAATAAACGATTATCATGAACAAGGAAATATGATAATAACTAATGTATTATTTCCTCTGGGGCATATTTCCAACAATACTAGGGACACGGTGTTGTCTATGTATCGACACATGTATCTGAGTTTCCGATCAATACAATTCTAGCAAGGATAATAAACGATTATCGTGAACAAGCAAATATGATAATAACTAATTTATTATTGTCTCTAGGGCATATTTCCAACAATAGGATAGGAAACTTGCATAAGAAGTTTCCTTGTAGTTGCATATTGGCCATCGTGGGAGAACATGTCATAGTTTAGGGGCTTCTTTTGATTCATAGGAAAATGCATAGGAATAGGAAACTTGCTATGATTCTTATTATGCTTGTTGTGATTCTTATTATACTTGTGCCGAATTATACTTGTTATGATTCTTGTTAACCTCGTTTTAAAATATACATACTGCAGCAGTATATAACACATTTGTTCCATTTTGTTGTTGCAGTAGTGACAAGCATTGGCCAAAAATAGCTAATGAAGTAAGAAAACGGTTGAAATGGGATGATGTGGCTTTGAATGGTGCACATTGAATGCAGAAAAAGTCTTGAGTTCAAATATGTTTAATAAATTGAAATCCTTTGGTAACAGATGAGTTTTCGTCTAAAACGTGATACTTTGAAAGAGATTGTCCAGTTTGTACACGAAGTGCATACAGTTTTCTCGTAACCCTCTCAACTTTTTAGCACATGCTATGTGAGTGAAATTATTATACCATGCCAATTTTCAACCATTTCAGAGTTCATTTGCAGTGCCTTCAATTCAGGGTCGTTCTAGCTCAAAATAAATCATGAAATGCATGAAAAATAGCTAATGAAGTCAGAAAGTGGTTGAAATGGGATGATGTGGCTTTGAATGGTGCACATTGAATGCAGAATTCTTGAGTTCAAATATGTTTAAAAAATAAAAATCCTTTTGTAACAGATGAGTTTTTGTCTAAAACCTTGATACTTCGAAAGAGATTGTCCAGTTTGTACACGAAGTGAGTCCAATTTTTCCCGTAACCCTCTCAACTTTTTACCACATGCTATATGGGTTAAATTATGATACCTTGCCAATTTTCAACCATTTTAGAGTTCATTTGCAGGGCTTTTCAATTCAGGGTCGTTCTAGCTCAAAGAATCAACTAAAATATTAGTCCATCATAGCCTGCACATGACTAGCAACCCAAACACAATGGGCCAGGACGTGGCCCGCAAGGCAAATAGACCCAAGAGGGCAAGGTAGAGAAGAAGTTTAGGCCCAAGGCGTGCTTAAGAGAGGAGCTTGGGAAGGATGCCGCAGCGGGGCTTATAGACCACTGCGAGCGCCCTTCGCTTGGTGAGGTGGGACTAAACTCCCACTTCCCCACGTCGGTGCGAGGAATAGCCCTTTAGTCCTGGTTGGTGGCCCCAACCAGGATGAGAGGGGCCCCTTTAGTCCTGGTTGGAGCCACAAGCTGGGACTAAAGGCCTGGGCTTCCCGCCCTTTTGCTTGGTGAAATTCACCTTTAGTCCCGGTTGGTGGGTCCAACCAGGACTACAGGGTAGCCTATAGTCCCGGTTGGTGGCTACAACTGGGACTAAAGGTTGAACTATATAAGCGGGAGTTGGAAAAATTTCCAAATCCATCTGCTTTTCCCTCTCCCTCGACGACGCCAAAAATCACCTCGACGCCGCCAGGCAGCCGGATCTCGCCGTTGTAGGATCACTAGTAGAGTGTCTAGGGGGGGGGGTGAATAGACTACTAGAAGGAATTTAAAACCTAACCTTTTCCCAAGTTAATTGGTCGGCAGAGTTTAATAGTTTTAGCAAGTCTAGCAAGTCTAACATCCCAACACATGCATGTCTACAAATATGGCAGCGGAAAGTAAAGACATTGCACATGAAGTAAAGAGATGAGATAGGAAGATCAAACGCAATAGGAGATGCAAAGATTTTTCCCATGGTTCCCATAGGAGGTGCTATCGTACGTCCACGTTTATGGAGTCTTCAACCCATGAAGAGTAACGGTCGCGAGAGTCCATGGAGGGATCCACCCATAAGGTTCCACGAAGTAGCAACCTTGACTATTCCATATGGCTTCCGTCTACGAAGGACTGGCCTCACTACGGGTAGTTCTTCACGAAGTAGGCGATCTCCTTGCCCTTACAAACTTCTTGGTTCACTCCACAACACGAAGTAGGAGGTTGCCAAGCGACACCTAACCAATCTAGGAGGCACCACCCTCCAAAAGGCAATAGGCTCGGTAATGATGATGAACTCCTTGCTCTTGTGATTCAAGATGATAGACTCCTCAACACACAATCACTCTCTCACAGATTTGGCTTGGTGGAAGAGATGGGATTGGTGGAAAGCAACTTGGGGAGGCTAGAAATCAAGATCCATATGGTTTGAGTGGAAGATCTTAATCTCAACACAAGGGTAGGTGGTTCTCTTTCAGAAAATCTGATAGGATAGGTATGGAATAGTTCTGAGTGCTTATCTTTCGAGTAGGTGGTGGTGGAGGGGTATATATAGGCATCCCCAAGAATCCAACCGTTACACACAAAATGACCAACTCGGTGACACCGATGTGTTAATCTCAGTGGTACCGAAGTGATCAAAAGGTGGTTACTTTTGAATCTCGGTGAGACCGATATATGAAACTCGGTTGCACCAATAAGGTGACCAACAGTCAGATGTCTAATCTTAGTGATGCCGACCCAACATTCTCGGTGGTATCGAAAATGTGAATTTGCATAACAGAAAATTGGCAATCTAAACTCGGTGGCACCGGTATGGAATCGGTTGCACCAAAGTGGCTAGGGTTTGGCTGAGTTTGTCTAGGTTTTGGAATTGGTGGCACCGGGATAGGAATGTTGGTTGCACCGATTTTGAATGTTTGGCTATAGACAGACTTAGTTGGGAGAGATTGTGGATGTTTTTGGTGACTATCACTTGTGCACGTATGAGCATTTTGTTCTCCAACAAAACCTTACCCCCTTTTAATAGTATTGGCTTTCTTATGGACTCAAAGTGATTTCTCACAAATGTAAAATGTAGAGTCCTCTTGCTTGAAGCTTGGACAACCTATTTCCTTGCATCTTGGGGTAATTCCACAATCTCCACAATCCTTTTTCCAACCCAACTCTCCATGGACTATTATCTGAAATACACTAGATAGAGGTGTTAGTCCAAGAGACAATGTATGTTGTCATGAATATCAAAACCACCAAGGGAGCATGTTGTGCTTTCAATCTCCCCCTTTTTGGTAATTGATGACAACATATAATCAAAGCTTCAAATAAATATATGCATGGATGTAATTAAGACTTCGAGAAGCACATGACTTAGATTTGCCTCCCCTAAATGTGTGCAGTCCTTTAAAGGATAGTTGCTTTGGAATGCATGGACACACAAATAGTAGAAGGGATATGAAAAGTCATGTGTATATTGGCTATTTGCATCAAATGTACATGAATGAGGTGTATCCTTGATCAAGACTTCACTCCTGCAAACAATATGTGCAAGAAGCAAGAGATCATATTGATCAAAGATATGATGCATATACTTACCTTGAGTTCTTGAGTATTCTAGTAGTAGAGACACACTTGAGAAAACAATGTTAGGAAACATAAGAGTATTCTATTAACAAAAGCAATAGAACTCAAAGGATACCAAGATATGGATAACATATAAAATATGATGATCCCTTAAGATTGATATGTCTCCTCCTTTAGCATTAATCTTTTATATCTTTTCTCACCTTAGAGATGAAAGTGGTAGTTCATTCTCTCCCCCTGAATCTCTGCATGTAGATATTGGGATTGGATAGGGTGAGAAAAAGTCTAAAGTGAACAGTCAAATAAGACAAAATAGTGTGCATATTTTTTCAAAATATATTTTTCTCCCCTTACATTGTTCTCACTTTGTATAAGTATAAACTTTCAATATTTTCCTCTCCCCCTTAATCATATCTCCCCCTTTGCATAAGCATGTAACACTCCCTTGAGCATGAAGCTTTGATATTCTCCCCATTTGGCATAAATTTCCAAAAAGGTTAAACTTAGGAGTAGTGACATGGATCATTGACAAGGAAGGGATCCTCGAGAACAAGGGTCATTGAAAGTAGGTTTCATAGAAAAGAACTAAGGGAATCATTGAATGTAACTTCTCTTCCTTTTGCAAATTTTATTCTTCTTATCCTTGGAGCTAGGGATCCTTGAATAAACAATTTCTCCCCCTAAGACGAGCTTGTTATTATCTCTCCTTTTTTTTAATAAAGGGGTCATCGAAGGAACAAGAACATCACAAGAACAGAAAAAAACATTTAAGAAACACAGATTCAGAAAAGAAGGAAAATCTGTGACTCCGGGATAAATAAATCGATGGTACCGAGATTGTGTAGTGTAGCTCATCTACAATTTCGGTAGAACCGAGTTATTTATATTGGTGGCTCCGAATGAGAGACCATGTTTCTGTTTTCACAGAGTCAAAAGAAATAGTTTCAAAAAGGGAATGCGGAATTTTTACAAAGGACATCAATTAGATAAGATTTGAGTGGTTGCGAGAGATCATGCAAATAGAGAGTAAACCACACAAGATTCTTAACTAGATTATGGGCGGTGACTAGGTCACCTATATTGGAGTATATTTACTTAGGAGCTAAGCAAGAATACTTGATCATAGGTCATACTCTACGTTAAGCTCAAAATGGGATTGCCATTTTTCGATTAAGCATTTTAATGTCTTCATATCACTCAAGTTGCTTTAGCCCATGACTTGGAGTAAAGCCTTTTCAAGGATATGAGTACATACCTTTGAGTGATGTTGATGATGTTGCTCATAGGTGAACTTGTTGAGGATGCTCGAGGTTGATGAAGATCATCTTGAATTGGGAGTTGTCCTTCTCGCTCTAGTACACTAGTCACCTACAAAGGTTAGTCATGCAAGGAAGAACAATGGATATATCCAATTGACATGATACCACTTAACATTTTGCAACTAAGATCAAGTATATTTCAATGATATGTTTTATTTTCTTCTTCCTTCGATCATCAAGAGGGGTTGTGGACACTTGGTAATGCCAAGATTGCTTATGATTGGAGTTGATGGCAATCTTGTGGAATGAAGTTCTTCTAAGTACCTACAAAAGGTTAGATGCAATACAAGCGAGCATAGAATTCCATGGCATATGATAACGAGTTACGGGAACATGGAAATAACAAGATAGCTCATGCCCTTGCTTGCAACGAGTGAGTCTAGGTCAAGTTTGAAGCATAAATGATGTTCAACTCACTCCTCAAGTGAAAAAATGTTTTCTCATCAGGTGACTTGGTAAAGATATCGGCTAATTGCTTGTTAGTGCGAACATGCTTAAGATTAATATCTCCTTTGGCAACATGATCACGAATGAAATGATGTCGAACTTGAATATTCTTAGTTCGAGAATGTTGCACAGGATTATGACCAATTTTAATAGCACTTTCATTGTCACAAAGTAATGGAATTTTTTTAACGTAAATTCCATAATCCTTAAGCGTTTGTGTCATCCATAGTAATTGCGCACAACAAGATCCAACAACAATATATTCAGCTTTGGCAGTAGATAGAGATACTAAGTTTTGTTTCTTGGAGGACCAAGACACAAGAGATCTACCTAAAAATTGACAATTACCCGAGGTGGACTTTCTATCAACCCTGTCACCGGCATAGTCTGAATCGGAATAGCCAACAAGATTAAAAGAAGATCCCTTGGGATACCAAATGCCAAACTTTGGTGTTTGTATCAAGTATCTCACAATACGTTTCACAGCCAAAAGATGACACTCTTTAGGTGCAGCTTGATATCTAGCTCACATGCAAACACTAAGCATAATATCGGGACGAGATGCACATAGATATAGCAATGAACCAATCATAGATCGATAAACTTTTTAACCAACCGGTTCATCCTCCCTGGTAAGATCAACATGTACACTAGTGGGCATGGGAGTTTTCATACCTTTGCACTCCTGCATGTTGAACTTCTTGATCAAGTCCTTGGTATACTTAGTTTGAGAGATGAAAGTTCCTTCTCTTGATTGCTTGATTTGCAAACCAAGAAAGAATTTCAGCTCACACATCATACACATCTCATACTTCTCAGACATCAACCTTCCAAATCTTTCACTAAATTGAGGGTTAGTGGAACCAAAGATAATATCATCCACAATGATTTGGCACACGAATAATTCACCATTAACTCTCTTAGTGCATAAGGTTGCATAAATTTTACCAATTTCAAAACCTTTTTCAATGAGAAACTTCGTTAAACATTTATACCTAGCACGAGGGGCTTGCTTAAGACCATAAAGAGCTTTATGAAGCTTGTAAACATGATTAGGTTTCTTAGGATTTAAAAAACCAGGTGGTTGCTTAACATAAACCTCTTATTCAATTTCACCATTTAAAAATGCACTTTTGATATCCATTTGATAAAGCGTGATGTCATGGTGATTAGCATAAGCAAGAAGAATACGAATAGCTTCAAGTCTAGCGATGGGGGCATAAGTCTCACTGTAGTCCATACCTTCGATTTGCGTATATCCTTGGGCTACGAGACGAGCCTTGTTGCACATGACTTGACTGTCTTCGTCTTGTTTTTTCCGAAACAACCATTTGGTTCCGATGATGTTTTGTTCATCCTCGGGCTTCTCCACAAGTGTCCACACTTTGTTCCTCTCGAAGTTGTGTAGCTCTTCATGCATGCTGTTCACCCAATACGCGTCCTCAAGAGCTAGTTCTACCTTCAATGGCTCAATGCTAGAGATGAAGTAATAATGCTCACAAAAGTTAGTTAGACAGGTTTTAGAGCGAGTGATTCTCCATGTTTGTATATCACCAAAGATTTGGTTTAGGGGATGGTTCTTGGTCACTTGTGCTCGAACTCAGGTCAGCTTCCGATTGTTGGATGGTGGAGCTTCTTCTTCATCATCATCATCTCCTTCATCTTCGTTGTTGTTGAAGGTGCCGTTCCCTTGAGGTGGTGGTGAAGGTGGTTGTGGTGGATCTTCATGATGCACTTCCTCCTCTTCATCATCTCGTCGTGTACCGCTTGTGGATGCCTCCATGTCGTGTTGAGGTTCACCTTGACGTGAAGTAGGAGCTTCCACCTGAGTTGATGAAGTACTTTCCTTCACCTCCATGGACCGAATCTTGCCGATGGGTAGATCTAGAATAGTTTCTGAAGGGTCCTTATCACCTACATCATTTGGCAATTGTTCGACTTGTGAACCATTAGATTCATCAAACTTCACATCTACCGTCTCTTCAACTTTTCGAGTGAAGTTGTTGTAGACACGGTAAGTGTTAGAGTTCGATCCGTAACCAAGTAGGAATTCTTCGTGAGATTTAGGAGCAAATTTAGTACGACGATGCTTATCAAGAATGTAGCACTTTGATCCAAATACCCGAAATTATCCAACTTGGGGTTTGTTACCGGTGAGTAGCTCGTATGCCATTTTACCAAGAAGCATGTGCAAGTAAAGTCGGTTTGTGGCATGACATGCTATTTCAACGGCTTCTGCCCAAAAGTGTCTTGGCGTGTTGTATTTGTCAAGCATCGTTCTCGCCAGCTTGATGAGTGTCCGGTTCTTCGTATCAACAACTCCATTTTGTTGAGGTGTGTACGTAGCCGAGAACTCATGTGAGACACCTTCTTCATCAAGAAAGGTATCCACATGGGTGTTCTTGAACTCTGATCCATTATCGCTCCGAACCTTCTTGATCTTCACTTCAAACTGATTTTGCGCTTTGCGAGCGAAGTTCTTGAAGATCTTTTGAACTTGCGACTTATCATCAAGAAAGAATACCCATGTAAATATGGAAAAATCATGAACTATAACTAGACCATAGGAATTTCCACCAAGACTCTTGTAAGAATTAGACCAAAAAGATCCATGGGAAGTAACTCGAGCGGTCTCCTAGTAGTCATTATATTCTTAACGGGATGACTTCCACCTACTTGCTTTCCATCTTGACAAGCACTACAAAGTCTATCTTTGTCAAATATAACATCTTTAACACCAAGTATATGATCACCTTTGATAAGTTTGTCTAAATTACGCATACCAACATGTCCTAGTATTCTATGCCAAAGCCACCCTTTAGAAGATTTTTCAATAAGATAAGTACGAGGTTTGGATCTCCTAGTGAAATCAACAATGTATCGATCACCTCTACGGAAACCGGTAAAGACCATTTTATGATTATCTTGACGAAACACTTGGCAATCTACTTTCGTGAATAACACATTGAAACCGAAGTCGGCAAGTCTAGATATGGAAAGAAGATTGTAGCCAAGAGATTCAACAGGCATAACATTTTGAATAGAGCTATAATGGGATATGCACACCTTACCAAGACCAAGTACCTTACCTTTGGAGTTATCTCCAAACGTTATGTACCTTCGCGGTCCATGGTTTGGCGTGATCTCTTCGAACATCTCTCTATCCCCGGTCATATGATTGGTACATCCACTATCGAGAATCCACTCGTTTCCTCCAGACATGTAATCCTTGAAGTTTTCCATAAGACTCAGATTCTTCATGATCTTTTCATGCTCGATGTCGAACAACTCATCTTCACCAAAGTAGTCATGCTCCACATTGTCATCATTAAGTGGGACATCCTCATCATAAAGAACAAGAGTTCCGTTAGAAATGTGATCATGACAATGTTCAAGTTTATGAATGTGAATGGATTCAAAGATAATGTTGTTGATAGTGATGACATCTCCTTTAGCACACATAAGATCATGGAGCTCAAATAGGCATTTATCAAAGTTTGGATCGCTGGGCTTCATTTTGTGAAAGGCAATGGTTTTATGAAGAATTTCATCAAGATTTCCTAATGAAAGATTCAGATAACATTTCTCCAATTCAGTCCACAAGGTATAAGCACATGCAAAGTTCTTCAATTGAGAAAGAACGAATCTTGGTAAGCCTCTAACAATAAGATTGACAGTCCTAAGGTTACCAAGCATGTTAATTTCCTCTTCATGTGTGGGATGCAATTCATCAATGGGGAGCACATAGGGATCTTCAATATGTTTTCTCAAATGGAATTTATCAAATATATCAATCATGGCATTCTTCCATTGACTATAGTACTCTCCATCAAGAAATGGGCACTCTACAACTCAAACTCTCTACACTAGACACATCCATCTTCCTCCATGGTGATTAAACTGAAGCAATGGAGACCCTGCTCTTATACCACTTGTAGGATCACTAGAAGAGTGTCTAGAGGGGGGGGGGTGAATAGACTACTAGAAAGAATTTAAAACCTAACCTTTTCCCAAGTTAATTGGTTGGCAGATTTTAACAGTTTTAGAAAGTCTAGCAGGTCTAACAGCCCTACAGATGCATGTCTACAAATATGGCAGTGGAAAGTAAAGACATTGCACATGAAGTAAAGAGATGAGATAGGAAGATCAAATGCAATAGGAGCCGCAAAGATTTTTCCCGTGGTTCCGGTATGTGGTGCTATCATACGTCCATGTTTATGGGGTCTTCAAACCATGGAGGGTAACGGTCGTGAGAGTCCACGGAGGGCTCCACCCATAAGGGTCCACGAAGTAGCAACCTGACTATTCCATATGGCTTCCGTCCACGAAGGACTAGCCTCACTATGGGTAGATCTTCACGAAGTTCGTGATCTCCTTGCCCTTACAAACTTCTTGGTTCACTCCACACCACGAAGTAGTAGGCTTCCAAGCGACACCTAACCAATCTAGGAGGCACCACCCTCCAAAAGGTAATAGGCTTGGTAATGACGATGAACTCCTTGCTCTTGTGCTTCAAGATGATAGACTCCTCAACACACAATCACTCTCTCACAGATTTGGCTTGGTGGAAGAGATGGGATTGGTGGAAAGCAACTTGGGGAGGCTAGAAATCAAGACCCATATGGTTGGAGTGGAAGATCTTATCTCAACACAAGGGTAGGTGGTTCTGTCTCAGAAAATATGATAGGATAGGTATGGAATAGTTCTGAGTGCTTCTCTTTCGAGTAGGTGGTGGTGGAGGGGTATATATAGGCATCCCCAAGAATCCAACCGTTACACACAAAATGACCAACTCGGTGACACCGATGTGTTAATCTCGGTGGTACCGAAGTGATCAAAAGGTGGTAACTTTTAAATCTCGGTGAGACCGATATATGAAACTCGGTTGCACCAATAAGGTGACAAACGGTCAGATTTCCAATCTCGGTGACGCCGACCCAACATTATCGGTGGTACCGAAAATGTGAATTTGCGTAATAGAAAGTTGGCAACCTAAACTCGGTGGCACCGGTATGGAATCGGTTGCACCGAAGTGGCTAGGGTTTGGCTGAGTCTGTCTAGGTTCTGGAATCGGTGGCACCGGGATAGGAATGTTGGTTCCACCAGATTTGAATGTTTGTCTATAGACAGACTTTGGTGGGAGAGTTTGTGAATGTTTTTGGTGACTATGACTTGTGCACGTATGAGAATTTAGTTCATCAACAAAACCTTACCCCCTTTTAATAGTATTGGCTTTCTTATGGACTCAAAGTGATTTCTCACAAATGTAAAATGTAGAGTCCTCTTGCTTGATGTTTGGCCAACCTATTTCCTTGCATCTTGGGGTAATTGCACAATCTCCACAATCCTTTTTCCAACCCAACTCTCCATGGACTATTATCTGAAATACACTAGATAGAGGTGTTAGTCCAAGAGACAATGTATGTTGTCATGAATTATCAAAACCACCAAGGGAGCATGTTGTGCTTTCAGCCGTCGCCTCCCCGATCCTGCTCGCTCCTTGTCGCCGCCCCCGACATCGTCCCCAGTCGTCGCCCCCGTCGCCGTCACCGCCCCCTGATGTCGTTGCCTCCCCGACGCCGTCACCGTCCCTCGTCGCCGCCCCGACGCCATCGCCGCTCCCCGTCGCCATCGCCGCCCCCGACGTCATCGCCATCCCCCGTCGCCGCCCCCGATGTCGTGGCCTCCCCGACGCCGTCACCTCCCCGAGCCCGCTCCGGCCTCCTCCTCCTGCTAGGTGAGCCGCCGGCCACACCACCGCTCGCTCCTCGTCTTTTTAGAATTTTTGAAAACTACTTGCTAATTTATATTTAGATATGCTATTATGATGCTGATTGCCCCTCTTAGTTGAGTCCAATGTGATGCATATCTCAGTGGTCATCACAAGTCTTACTTGAGTGATCATCGAACTACACGTATTGTTATTTCATATTGTTTTTTACCAAAATGATAGAAATGCTAAATGATACCCTTTGCATACGTACAATAGCTCTGACCTCAAAATCTCACCCTAATGGTATTGTTGTTTTATTGTTGTTAAATAAAATGATATTGGATATAGCCACAATTTGTTCTCGTCGACGATGCCAATCCCACATCCTCGTCGTCGACTCGGTGCCAACAACCAGTTTGAGAGGCGCCATGTCCGGGACTGGGCTCCGTCGAGCTGGCACTAGGGGGTGCTACCTTCCGGGGCCCACGGTTTGGTGAGGAATCCGGGTATCGTCGTCGACCCGCAGCTTCTTTGATGGCGGTCGCGTGGGCCACTATCGGTGCAGAGGCAGCCGACAACCGATGAGGTGGTACGTTGCCGTGTCAGCAAGGAAGACGAGCATGTCCGTCGCTACATGGTTGCGTTGGATGCAAGGTTCTCCAATACCTGGCAGTTCCTTTAGGGATCTCACCCGAGCTATGATCCTATGATCGTTCCTTCTATTTGGATGTCCACCGCCCACGCTTCAAGAACCGTGAGTGAACTAGATTATTTGATGCTTCATTAACTGGATTATTCGAGATAATATTTGATGCTTCATTAACTGGATTATTCGAGATGTATTAGTGATATTATATGATAATATTATATGAAGAGTCGTTGATTTTATACGATCGTCGGTGCTATTATATGTATTAGTGATATTATATGATTTCGGTCGATTTTTAATCTTAGAATCATGAACACAGGAAATGTCGACGTCGTCTGACTATGATAGGATCCCTCAGTGCCCTTATTGTGGGACGACAGGGGTCTATGCGATATTTATCCTCACCTGGACAATGATAGGTCATTCACCGTCAAGCTAACAAAAGAATTTAGTGAAATTACGGTATGTACAGATGACATGTATTTTTTGTTAATGAAGTCTGACGTGTGCTTTTTTTGCTTTAATTAACCTTTAATTTTCTTTTGTACAATTCGACTAGTGTGTTCCTTGTCATGCAAGATCCACTGTCTTGGACAAGTTCCATTTCCAAAGGAAGGACAATACAGAGCCTATGATAGGTCACCTAAGAACGGAGCATTACACTTTTGTTGTTAAGGTGAAAAATAACGAAGATCACACATATTTTGGTTGTTCTAATTGGAGAGCATTTTGCCACGCGAATGGGTTGGATGAGGACATGAACATTACCTTCGATCTTGGTAGTGACGATGTTCGTGATAATAATATAGATATTTGGGTGCATGCGGATGATGACTTGATTCCGGTGCTACCTCCAGGTGTGTTTGTCAACAGATTTGTTAGGTACTTTATATTGATTATTGAAAACTATTTGGTACTCATCCTGACTAATTTTCTTTATTTTTGATTATCAGCTTATTTCCGTGCTACAAAAACTACCCGACAGATAATAGATCGGACATACTACAGTTATGACTCCAAACTTACTTTGTTGGAGAAAGATCATCCCATCTCATTTATTCATGATGTTCAGCATCATAAGCGCAATTACGTGGTTGCTAACATTTATCATGGATATGTGCCACTAGTGCACAAGTTAAACCCTTATAACATCACTAGAGACTACTTTGTGAGATTTTTTTTTTACTCTTGTGTCATTAGTCCATCCTTTACATACATTGTTCTTAAGCAAAACTACGTTGCTAACTATGTTATTATAACTTATGTTCTTCAATAGGTACTCCCGCCAGAGACCGTTCCTAAGTGGATGTTTACCAAAGGTGATTTGCATATGGTTAGTTTACGGCCACTGCCAATGAGTTACCCTGGTAAATACACGATATCTCAAAGTGAGAATACCATAAAAATAAAAGGATGGAGCAAGGCAATAACAACATCCAGACAACCACTTGGAGACTATAAATTGCGCAAGCCAGAAGTTGGAGATAGGTTGATCTGTATTCTTCTATCGGGAGATGCAGGAGTTCACCTTTTTTATGCTATTTTACCTAGGAGAGAGCAGTAGTTAGTGTTTCTAACTTGTGATAACTTGATCATTTGCTAGTATGATAACAATCAAAATGATGAGGAGTTCATCTTTTTATGTTATTTTACCTAGAATGATGAAGAGTTGATTAAAATATGATGAGTTGTAATATGACATAGAGCAGTACAAATTAGATGAATGCAATACACCAAGTTGAATTAGAGGAAAATACGACGTTGCGAATGGCAATATCATATTTTCCTCTACTTGAACTTGGTCTATTGCATCCATTTAATTTGTACTGATGTTGGATTTTTTTCCATAATTTGTATTGATGACGTTGTATATTAATACATGTAACTGTGTGGAAATACAATATAAATATAAAAGAAAATGAAAACACAAAATAAAACACGACCATTTTCAGAAAAAAACTAGACCCTAGCGTTTTGTAGGGGCTAACACGTCGATGGCCTTTTGTCCCGGTTGGTGTTACCAACCGGGATTACAGGTCCTCTCGTCTAGGCGCCCTGCAGTGGATGCGTGGAGCCCTTTTGGTCCCGATTCGTAAGGCAACCAAGACTAAAAGTCCAGACCTATAGTCCCATTGGCGTTGTCCCAGTTCCAAAACCAAGACTAAAAGTCCTCTGAGACCAGGACAGATGTCCTGGTTTCTATTGATGTATGCTATTTGTCATGCCAACAATCTTATGATGATTCTTGTAGGCTGTATGCTATTTGTCACGTCTAGTACGCACATCTTTCAAATTGAGCCTGTTCTGGTTATAGGCTCGTCTTGTCTTGATAAGTGTTATGTAACTCATAATATGAGTAACTAGCTATGTTACTTAATTTGTCTTTCTTCGAAATAATTAGTTGTCACATTATAATTTTTCTTAAGTGTCATCCATGTTACATTCTCATTATGAATAGTTTAATGCAGTCTGCAACTCCGCAACATCGTTTGTTTAGACGTGATTACAGTCATAGATGGGGGCAAACAGAAAATGTACACTATTCCACAAGAGGGTAATAAAAGGAAAAACCGAGATTGGCAGGCCCCAGAGGGCGCCCATGTCCACGAGGCATGTTCGTTCTCGAGACCCAACAAATCTTTGCATAAAAAGATCCTGCTTTGTCTCGAAAAAAAAGAGATCCTGCTAACACCGAGACATGGGTGCTGACTTCACGCGGCGTTTTACGCATATGATCTCTGTTTGTTGTGTCTCATCAGCCATTTTGTCGCTACAGGACTTCATGGCGCTCGCCGATACCACCCAAAAACACCCACGGATAAACTGACGTGTTTTCAACTCTTTCTTCCCCCCCTCTTTTTCTTGGAAGAATGTTGAATTAACTTGAGGTTGGGAGTACTTGGACACCATTACTACGTAATACAGTACTCGCATGGTTCCGACACCCGTAGATTCAAAGCAACCAGCAAATTCAGGCAGAGACAAATTTGCACCGAGACTGCGCAGACACGTATGAATATCCCGGCCACGGATTCTTCCTGAATTGGCGGAGCACGGTGCGTGACAATGCCCGTTCTCTTTTTGGTCACTCAACATCCATCGACTGTACGCATCGGCTCATGCATGCATGGCCGACCGACCATGCGCGTGTGCGGTGTAGTGGCGTGCATGGATTGGCAGCAAAGCATTTTTCGTGCGCCACAACTCCAGTCCAATCCACTCCAACTTCAGTCCAATCCAGCTACGTACATGTTGCGTGAATCGAGCGGATCGGAGGAACCAAACAAGCGAGACACCTCGATCATGGGCTCAAAACTCGGGCACTGTGTTCGTGCTGTGCTCTGTCATCTCACGCGCGCACGCACTCATCGCTTCTCGAGAGTAAGCGTACGGTGGAGTCGGTAAAGCTGGCTGGCGGAATCTTTGACGGATCCAGGTGGCGCCAACTGCTCGCAAGCATGCAGGCCAAATCATGGAAGGAATTCGATCCCATGCGGCTTGCTTGTTCTTGTTATTCTTAAAGCCTCTACGGTTGGACTGGGTAAATCCCGTCATCTACACGTTCGTGGATGTGTGGATATGTCTGTAGATGTATTCGGACGGTTTCTCGTATTTCATTTCCTGCATTCACATCTTTCATATTTGGACATTCAAATTCATACAAAATCATAAACGTCGATCACATAAACTAAATGTCACACGAAATAACAAATGTTGGTACTGAATATAAGTAGTGATACATCAAATTTATTTGTAGCGCACAATTAATCGTCTGCTTTTTAATTTTCATTGTGAGTGCACAAATGCTTCACGAGATTATTGAGTAGTTGCGCGTATACGTTATGATCTCGAAAATTCTGATGCATCTGCAAAAAGTTCATAAGCTAAACTGCATCTTGATCTTTCGGAATTTCAACTTGTTCTCCAGATGCTTTAAAATCATTGCTTTGAGCTACACCATCATCCTCATCGTCGACGATCATATTATGAGAAATAACACAATATGTCATTAGCTTTTACAAAGTTTCTGATTCTCACATCATTGCGGCCCCACGAAAAATTCTCCAACGCGCTTTGCAGCACTCCGAATGTCCTCTCCACATCCTTCGTAGCTGCTTCTTGCATTGAAGCGAAGTGCTTTTGTTTCTTGCCCTGTGGTTCGGATATTGTCTTCAAAAATGCAGTCCATTGAGGATATATGCCATCGACAAGATAGTATCCCATGTTGTAGTGGCCGTTGACAATGTAGTTGCACAAAGGTGATTCCCCGTTGCAAAGCCTCTTGAATATCGGAGATCATTGAAGCACGTTGATGTCGTTGTAAGAATTTGACATTTCAAAGAAAGCAGGCCAAATTCATAAGTCATGTGATGCCATCGTTTTTGGTATGATGGTGGCCTCTCTGGTGTGACATTGATACATTCCTCACAAACCTTTGGTGCAGTTCTTTCACTATCAAAGCATGCAATTGATTGATTCGAGCATTCATGGAAACCCTCCGTCCTCTCCAATAGCACACTGGTTCTCTCATATACTCTGCTCCAAACACCTCGACCACATCACGGGCAAACTAGACAGTAGTCTTCAGGTATGTGCTCTCCCCCATCCTGACCATCTCACCAACAACATCTGCCCTAAGTGCAAGCATTTTCACAGCAGCCATGCACTTCTGCTTGGTAGAGAAGGAGAGTTTACCGTAGCAATACCTTGTGAGCTTGAAGTAGTTGTCGTGTGTCTCCACTGTGTCCACAACGCGCAAAAACAATGGTTTTGGCATGCGAACACGACGACGAAATCGTGGATCAGCCGGAAAAGTTGGGTTCGAAGCAAAGTAATCCTCCTACAGTAGCTTTGCTACGGATACCCTATCCCAACTGATCACTCTTTTCCCTTTGATTAAGCCCTCAAAATTGAGAATATACTCCACTTGCCGGTCAATTGCCTCTTACATGGTCATGAGCAAGATCATGTCCATTTATTCGTTTGAATCCGATATATCAAACAAATCATCTTGAATCATTTGATCAAGCTCCGTCGGTCCATACTCCTCGCTGGAAGAAGCATCGGAATCCATCATTTTCCCTAAATATTTGATAAAAAAATCTGGTCAGACATTGTGTCAAACACATCCAGCGCAAGGCCGAGTCAGAGAGTTACCGAATGTACTGCGGTGTCTTCCGGGCCGGCGACGACGTCCTTCGCGGCAAGGAGGGACAAAAGACTCCTCTGACGGAGCTGGCGGGCAAAGGCTAGGAAAAGCGATGGAGCTGCGAGGCGAACGACACGAGGAGGAAGAAGAGAGGAAAACAACAAATAAATCCGACAGTTTCACGGGATGGATTTGATGCAATTTGCGGTGGAGTCAGGATGTCGGATCTGACGTGACGGACTTGCCCGGACACGCTCCGGCTTCCTACATCCGTCCCATATATAAGTTATATATGATAGGTGCCGGTCAGTGGAGACGTTTAAAACCCATTTAAAGAAACTGATTGGATCAATATTTTTATGATCGAGGCCATTTGATGAGTCCGGCCGTAGATGCTCTCACGTAATAGCCTTAATTAGCCTACGACTGATGCGGCATGTACATTGCAAGCCTGTCTTAGCCAGGGACGCGGTGAAAATCCAATCCAAGATTTTACATGAGGCCAATGGTGCACATCAATAATAAAGTCTCTCTCTCGGTACACATCTGTCTGCACCTGTGACCGTTGGCCCATGTCCTCACTATAACATGCCTCCACGGTGCATCCATGCATGCCTGATAAAGACGCGACAAATCAGCAAAAACGCTGCCGCCTCCCAGATACTCACACGCTAATCAACAACTCAGTCTTCACTCTTCAGCCCTTGTAAGGCCAACTCCAATGCACGACTTCGTCCCGATCCGGTCCTGTCCGTTTGGAACAAAACACACAAACCCCACGACCCGACGCGCTAGGCTGGACCCATTTTGTTCGTTTTCTGTCCAGCCCGACCCATTTTTAGCATAAACATGCGTCCGGTTTGGGTCCAGGCAGACATCGAACGGACGCTTCTCTCGTCCGCGTCGAGGCCGCGTGGTAGGCGACCACCTATCTCCCACCGCCCAAATTCATTGCGCACGCGCAGTCAGCCACACCTATCATCCGCCTAGGCGAGCGGTCGTCGTCCTTCTTAATATGGAAGCATGGACCAGTCAGTCCACGCTTCCCACTTCAACTGTGCGGTCTCCTCGAAACCGGCACCCCCAAACCCTAGTCCACCTCCTCGAGCTCCTGCCGCAATGGTGTGGTGGAGCACCAGCCGCAAGGGGGCGCACGACCACAAGGCTGGTTTTTCCTCCGACCACCGCCGCACCGCTAGCACCACGCCACCCCCACGAAGGGCCCTCACACCGCCCGCATTCGTCATCGCCCCTCCTGTGGCTCCGACGCGCATCCGGCAGTACGTCCCCTCGAATGCCTGTCGACATTATTAGGAAACAGGGACGCCGCTCCCCTGGGCGGACGGCACCTACCCAATAACTAGCATCTCTCCGCGGATCGGGTGCCGATCCCGCCAATCCCGTTGAGCGGCCGTGCCCGCCGCGAGGAGATCCATCGCCGCCACTGCCACCTGCCTGACGACCTCTACTACGATGACAAGTATGCCGTGGATTCCCCCCTATGGGACACTTGGTTCCAGGACGAGCATGACGTAAGGCATGCATCGTATTTTTCTGGTCGCCCATGTAGCCCGCGGCGTGCACGTCCAGAGCGCCGAGCGCGTGCTCCAAGCCCTCCGTAGGTGCGCGGGCGTATGCGGGTGCGCGGCATAATGCCGACGCCGTCGCCCTCTCCGTCGCCACCACCACCTCCTCCCATGACAGAGGAGGAGGAGGCCCGCCTCTTCCAACGTGTCTTGGAAGACTCCAAGAACACACACCATGAGCGGCAATGGGCGGGTCTGGACGCCATGCTCGCCCTCTCTGCGGCCGGCGATGTGGCCATGCCCGAGCTGGACATGGTGGAGGTGAAGGAGGAGGTGAAGGAGGAGGAGCCCGTCGCTCCGTGGCACCCGGGCCTAGTGGGCCAGCAGTGGAGCTGGTCGTGCACGACATCCGACATGGCCGACGCCGTACGGGCCGGGTCTTAGTGCCCCATGCCGCCACGATCACCGAAGCGCGAGCCGTCGTCACGGGGAAGGTGGTGTAGGCGCCTGCCACCTTCTAGGGGCCACCGTCCCACCTCTGGACGCCCCCGCCCTACATCAACCTCAGCAACGACGAGGACGACAATGGTGACGCATGAGACGGCGACGGGCACGACAGCAGCACACGTGTGGTGCTTGTTTTTCGATATTTTTATTTGGATTTGCATTCTTTTTATATCATATTCACCCCGAACATGATTTAAGATGCGCCGTGTGTTGGACGCACCCACACGGCAACGATCCGATCCGGACATGTGCTCCCCCGTTGCCACTTGAAACGGACGAAAAGCATCGAAACGGTCATCCGTTTGGGAGTTGGCCTAATCCATCCACACGACATGAGTCGGTACGCAAGGCCAAAACTCTGATCCCATCACCCCATGTGCGATGTGTGTGCAGGCCCGCCCCCAAAACAGTTCACGTGCCTCGCCAAGATCTTACTGCACCGCACGCTACACCACCTGTTTATTACCACAGTCCACGATCGACTGCGTTTCTCCTCGTGATCTTTGCTAGTTTTGCTTAGGTTGGATGCCTAGCGATGGATTCATCCGGGTGTCATCGGTCATGCAAGCAGGAGCAAGAGGCCGATTGCGCCGGATACGTTCAAAGACGCGCTTCTTCTCCGGAAACCAAGCCATCGCAAGTGGACACGAAACCACCGCGACTCGCACTCGCACGTTGCCATGGCGTACGTAGGAGACACAGCTCGGGTTGAGAGTCACGGCCTCACTCACAGGAATGCTTAGAAAAGTGTACCGATTGCCAACATGTTGAACGAAGAAACCAAGTAATCACCGCAAAAAAACTAAAGCATCACTCCTAGCGTCATGAAAGTTTACTCGATATAACAGAACAAGCACTATTTTACACAAGTTAAGCTAGATATACAGGTTGCTGAAACATAGAACAGGTACCATTTTACACAAGTTAAGCTAGACACAAAGGTTGCTGAAAACTATACATAGATCATAGGCCTTCAATAGGTAAATCAGTTGAGGCCTGACGCCAGGCCTTCAATAGAAATTGTTTTGGAAGAGTGGGCCGACATACAACTTGATCTCACGACGCAGAAACTGGAAAGATGAGCTATTAAATGATCCATTTCAACTAAATAGTGAAAAACACCTCACATTGGTTATTTGCCTATTTTCCTCTTTTCACTTGCTTTGGCGTCTCCCATTTTCCGAAAAATATGTCACTTGCTTTGGCCCAAATCACATTTTCAATAAAATATGTAATGTGGATATCATAGAACATTCTACTAGACTTTTTTCATCTATCAATTTACCAAATAGTTTAATGTTCATCATGTTTACTTGATTTTAGTGACACATGCAGCTATATAAACATCAGCAAATTGTAGTATTAGTAACTTATTGAAAGAACTCCAAGAATCCTGTTTGATGCTAATTTGCGCAGAAGTTACTCCATGAATGCTAAGGATGTTCAGAGTTTGACAAATCCATTCATCCTCCTTGCTACAATGGATTTCAACTACCTTGAGATGCTTTGACACTAAGAAATATTCCGCTGGGTTGTAGCTTCCACTTGATCCAATGTCAAAATCCTGTCGAAAACATATGATTTTAATTAAATGAAACAGCTGCATATGTTAGCTTCAGCGAGAAAAGCTATCATATATGAAAAAACATATACCTTGTGAGATGGAAGTTGAAGTTGAAGAGTAAGCTTTTCTAGAATTGGTGTGTGCTGAAGAAAGTAAAGTAGTCCAGTGAAGTTTGCATGCAAACACCATTCATTGAGCAACACTGTTTTTAGTTTGCTAAACATAGGGCACCATTTCAAGTCCTTTATGAAAAGCTTAAACAACGAAACAGAGAATTAGAAAAAAATTAAAGTTATAACTTGAGAAGACATGATTCAATAACACTGAGTTGTAAAAGATTTCTTTTGTTCTTATTTCAAGTAATCAATTGTGAGCAGATAGAGAGATACACAATACAGATTTTACAAGTCTTTGATTGACTAAATATATATTGAGAGCCATACCATCTAAAGTGTTGCATAAACTAAAATGGCTTGCAAAATTATCTTAATCATGTGCTTATAAAAGATCAACTATCAGTATATACGGAAAATTATACGAGATGCCTGCATAGGAACATGATGACTAATAATAATTGATTGGTGAAAAACATGCAATTGGAAATTAGGAACAGGTTTAACATGATAGAAGGATGCAAAATGCTGGATGGCAATCAACACAGGGAGTTAAAAAAAAGAGCAGACATACCACAGAACATTCACTTATCAGCTCTAAATTTGTAGCACCTGCCAAACCTTCAAGAAGTACACAACAATCACCTTCACATGATTCGTTATGATGAGCCAAATTATCTATACAATCTTCACCAATCCTGATAAATGATGTTACCAGTGATGGGAGGCTCTCAAGGAACGGGGCCCAGTCATGAGGGTTAGGTAGTTCATAGGTAAGAAGACCTGGAGCAGAAAGGCAACTCCATGGTGTTTGCATGGAATAAAGATAGGAACCTCTGATTTTCAGATGCCGTAAAGATTTGGGAAAGATACCCAAAAGGTTGATAGAACAATCACCTATCTCTAACAGCTCTAGTGCGTGACAGCTTCGAAGATCCAAAGGGCTTTTGACAAATGCCAGATGATAAAACTCTAGGCTTGTCAAGTGCTTGGAGATGACACTGCTGCTGGATAGGTCCAAAGAAAAATGATGAACACCCCAGTTTAGAACTCGGAAGTACCGTCACCCGTCACGAGACAGCATACTGGACCCACGATTCAACATAACGATGTGCCTCATGCTCTTGGCCATGGGGATAGGTAATGATATCACATTCAAGGAGAGGTGAGCACAAGTAGAAAACTAGCCTTTAGTCCTGGTTCCAGAAGGCCTCTAGTCCCGGTTTTGAAACCGGGACTAAAGGGTCGGGACTAAATCCTCCACCCTTTAGTCCCGGTTGTGTTAAGAACCGGGACTAAAGGCCCCCCACGTGGCAGCTTTTGGGAGCAGGACCTTTAGTATTTTTTTAAATAACTTTTTTATTTTTGTTTTTCATTTTTTTTTGATTTTCAAATCCATGAATTATTTGATAATTTAATCTCTAATCACCCCTTCTCATTGCTTTTGAATTATTTGATAATTTAATCTTTAATCACCACTCATTCCAAATCATCTAACTTTCCAGCCGGTCACCCATCATCTCACTGCTCTAACCCGAGCGCGCTTAACTTTTGAGTTCTATCACCCTTTGTTTCCAAGTCTTCACTTGTTGTTTTCTTGACAATAGTAAGCTATCAATCGTATTAACCCTTAGGTCTTGATGTCACATTATTTAATTTTTTGAATTCTAAACAATTATTAAAATAAACAAAATAAGTAATAATAATAATATTGAATTTCTATGAAAATAAAATAAGTAATATTATTATTTTATTCAATTTTTTGCCATATATTCAATTCATATGGCATAATTAATATCTTTAAATCTGTAAATCGAAATTCAACAAATAATAGATCCATTATTATCAGAAAAATGTGAGGAATCAAATATGACATCATTTTAATAAAATTAATTTTTTTTATTTTGTAGGAAAAAGTCTTCTTTTCGAAATAACTTTTTTTACTTTTGAAATTTCAAGAATCCGAGAAAACTTCACCGGGTAAACCCGGGTGAAATCGAGTTCCAATTTTTCTCTAGTTTTTTTGATATATTAAACTTTTTTCCGACGTCGTATGCAAAAGTTATGGCCGTTTTACATTTGTTTTTCATTTTTTTTGCAGAAACGGTCAAAATTCATATTTCAAAATTTCTATACCAACTAGACACTAAAACCTAACTACATCTCAAAGGATTTTATTTTTTGAAGATTTTATCATTTTTGTTTATTTTCTGGAAAACTCAAAAAGGCGGTCCACTAGGGGGGTAGAGTTTGAAAATTTCAGAACCACTTTAGTCCGGGTTGGTGTTCATACAATTATACCGTCGACTACATATGCTAGCATCGTCCCAGCCAGAGTCACAACTAAGGTTAACCAAGCCAGAGTTAACCCATTTCTAGTTTCATTTGCTATTTTTCATGCATTTAATGATTTTTTAAGCTAAATGATCCTGAAATTGAAAAACACTACAAATGAACTCTGAAAAGGTTGAAACTTGGCATGGTACCATCATTTCACCCACAAAGCTTGTGCTAAAAAGTTGAGAGGGTTACGGCAAAAACTGGATGCACTTCGTGTACAAACTGGACCATGTCCTTCGAAATATCAAGGTTTCGGACGAAAATCCATCTGTTACAAAGGCATTTCATTTTTATTTATTTATTTCAACTCCAGACTTTTTGTGCATTCAATATGCACCATAGTACAACATGTTAAAATCTACAGAAAGAACTAACTAAAAAATAAAAAACAACAATTAAATGACTAAAACAACTATATAAGCAAAACAGTAATGTTTTAATTAAAATCCTAATTTAAATTATTCTAAAAATAACCAAATAAATCTTACTGTGACAACAATCTAACACGTGACTAGGATAAAAAAATTAAATTTAAAACTTTTTGTAAACTCAAGTTATTCACAATCTAGTGTTTGAAGCAAATTTAAACAAATTCAAATTTAAAGCATTCAAATTTAAAACTAATAGCACAAACATAAATTAGACAAAATTTTGAATCTAATACAAAAAGAATCACTCAACATATCAAATATCCTAAAAGATATAAGCAATTTAAAACAGAAACTAAAAACAGAAGAAAGAACTTTAAATGACCCATTTAGTCCCGGTTCGTGTCTCCAACCGGGACTAAAGGTCTAACCTTTAGTCCCGGTTGGAGACACCAACCGGGAATAAAGGTCCCATTTGAACCGGGACTGATGTCGTAGCCGCTCGAACCGATTCGTATTGCAACCGGTACTAATGTGTACATCGAGCTATGACGAAAGACCTGTTTCTAGTGAAGGTTCTGTCACGGTGCTCAAGCAGCTTGTTAACAAAATTGTTGAAGGCCTGCTGGGCCCTCTCGAACTAAGAAGGATAGAAGCGCACGGCTGGGACGGAATTCCAGAGGGCGCGCCAGCAGCGAGCGAGCACGGACGTCGTCACGGCATGCTGCGAGGGCAGGAACGACAGCAGCAGCTCGAGCACAGGTTCCGGGAGGTCCTCGAAGGGGTCCTTGCCGCCAGCAACGGCCACTTTCTTGATTTTACCGGCCTTGGCCCTTTCAGCCATTCCGTCGAGCAGGTTGCTCGCGCAGCAGCTACGTCGGAGGCGATGGACAAGACAGGGAATGAGTAAGATCAGAGACGGCCAGGCGGCTGAGATGGAGAAGAAGCAAAGATTCACACCACACGGCGTAATCTAACGTACCTCTAGTCGCCGCGCAGCAGTTGGTTCGCTGTGAAGAAGTGGATCGCCTGTCCCAGAAGGCAGCTCTTGCTGAGGCCTCTCTAGTCGCCGCGCAGCAGTTGGTTCGCACATCGAGACGGAGGAAGTACTCTAAAGTGTCAGTATGTAGGTTGTTGTTCGCATCTCCACCCATCGTTGGTCCTTCTCACCCCACCGATTGTTTTTCCTTCCTTTTTCCCTATCGATTTATTTTTATCCATGTCGATTATATTTCCAGAACCGAGGAGAGGTGGCTCATGATCCCAGCCCGCCCAACTCTCTCTCGCGCCCCAAGAAACAAATTAACGCACGCACGCATCATAAACCCATGACTCTGACCTCGCGGCACGCTAGAGTTAGATCGTCGCCCACTCTAACCCGGCGCCGCCTCCAGTCGAGATCGATGAGACCATAGAATCCACACGAGCGCGCGAAGCCCTGCCGATGCGGAAGATGGACCTGGAGGTTTGCATCCGGGAGGATTGAGGAGCAGGTCATGCGGTGCCGCGAGGACAGGAGCACCGGCTCCGGCGCCATGTACGTCCTCACAAACGAGCCTGGTACTTCGTGCACGTACTGCAGGAAGGTGACCATCGCTTCTCGCTCCAGCCACTCCAGTTAGACCCTTCCGCTCTTGTTGGTTTTCATTGCTTTACCCAATTTGACTCTCTTTGTAGCTGGCTAATCAGTAATCTTGCATTACTAATCTCGTTCGCTCAAGGAGGAAGGAGGCCGGCTGCAGTGAGTTCCTTGAGTGTGTCTACCAGTCTTGATGGTAGTGGGACTGCAGGAATCTCCACCCATCGAGGCACGAACGCCAATCCAAGTAAGCATTTCTTTTGTTTTCCTGTATATAGCTCATGTCCTGGATTACTTGTTCTGCCTATAACCTGCTCGCTCGGGTTTGGTTTTGTTGTTGGTACTCGTTACCATGAAAGAATGGAAGACTTGACCGCTTGCAAGACAATGGGCTAGCTGTGTCCAAGCAGTCAACTACTGGATGGACAGACATGTTAGTGCTTAATTAGTACTCAAGTCCCAACTTTGCTCATGTACACCCACACGTAAGATTCCATCCATGTTAGGGGATTCACTCATTCACATATAGTTGCACGAAAGAGTAGTACACGATTTAAGTGAATCTACATCATGGAAAGCAAGGGAAGGTCAGTTGAGATCACTGGTTGATTGTTTGATCGATAATGATACTATGAAGAAAAATCTAATTTTATTTTTAGACTAACTAATCTTGACATTTTGCAATTTTACCGTGATTGTTTGATCGGTAATGATCCTATGCAGAAAAATCTAATTATGCGTCAATTGAAAATGATCCAAATTCTAAACAATTGACCATGTACTTCACGGATTTGGGTTCGATCAGTTACATGGTTATCATGTATATATTTCGCCGCTTGACAGTTCAAGTCCTATAGTTGGTCTCAAGTTCAGCAACTTTGATTGTTATATGCTCTGGTATTTTTTCCTTGGGACATTTTGAAAGATGTGGCTATAGCTCAACTTATTCTGATCACACTTATCCTTTCTTTTTTCTTTGTCATATATATCTTACTGTAGATCAATAGCAGATTACTCTTATTTAAGAGGGAAAAGAGGCATCTTTGCTTTACACATATTGTAGTTATGTCAAGGTACTACTCAAGCTAACTTCTGCATACTCTGTCTATCCATTTATTTCCATCAAAATAATCATGCATTACACAGGATTGTTCTGCATCAAAGTATGCTTGACTTGACCTTCATAAGGATAACTTCTGCATCATTTAGCTTTAATAATAAACATGTTGCTGATGTACTTCCGATTGCTAAGCAGAGAATACAAACTGAACCAGTCAGTTACACCTGCATAAAAACTAGTCACTTACTTCTGCTTAAAGTATGCTCAGACTTAATAGAACATAAGGGTAACCTGCTTTTTTCACCGACCTGCTTCTTGATCTTCTTCAGAATTTTAACATCTATTTAACCTCTAAGATGAAATTTAACATATTAGCATTACCAATATATTCAAAATATGATAAAGACTAATGGCTGCGGGGCTGTTGTACTTTATTTGGAAGACTAGCCCGCGGTGATGATTTATAAGATGATTGTATGCCCCAACCCTCAGCTGTTGCCTGCTCCAATTGCACCTGAAGTGTTTGCACATAAACTAACAATCTGGAAAAGTTTTTGATCTCGATGTGATTTTTGTGTGTATGAAAATTGAAAGTTAATTCTTATTGTTCGTCTTATAAAATGTTAGCAACCTACATTATGTTGGTTCTTCAATTGGCCGCGGATAATGATTACTATGGTGTCATATGCCAAATAAATATGTAGTTTAGTATATCCCTAGCTAAACCTCCAACTGTACACAACATGCATTTGCTTGATTTTCATTTTGTATGGAGCTTAGAATGTTACTAAACTCTATGTTGTTAGGCTAATTAAGCAAAAGTGGCATTGACACCCAGAACATCAAATTACCTTTAAGAGAGGATTTCAGGGTTGTATGTGTGTCAAGAATTATGGTTTAATATAAGGATAATATTGGGCGTGTATATGCAATGATGGCATTGTAAGTTTTACTGATGTGTTTTCTATAGATCCCTAAAGTTATTTACCATTCCGCGTAATTGATCATTTGTGTATTTGAAAGAAACATACATGAGAGGGGTTTGGTTGGTTGCGAGTGGTGGCGACTCGAAGACGGTGTTGTTTGGACCTGAGGTGAAGATGGTGGCTGTAGGTTGTGGCTGCATTCCTGGTGTTCCCCTAGGACCACAAGATTCCTTGCATGAAAGGAAGTAACGAACCAATTCCCCACTCCAATTACTCACGGAGAGTTTGGTTTCTATATCATTCAATTAATTCTTTGTGCAATCATTCTTAGATCCCTACCTTGAAGAATTTCTTTTTTGATACCTACAATTTTCTGGCCCATGGTACAGCTCTGGCACATGGATACATACAAGAGCAAATCAGATTCCTTGATACTTAGGTGAGTAGCAAGAAGCCAGGATGGAAGATCTGGTCATATGGTTCAAAAAATTTGAAACTTGTTGTGCATTTATTTTCTGCCTAGATCTAGAGGATTCAGATGTTAATGATTGAAGAAGAGATCGACATTGGTATCCTCGAAATATTGCAGGAGGGTGTGTGTGCTCATCTTAAATTTAAATAAACATATATGATTACTTACATAGATAATACTTGTTTCTATCTTTGTTCTGATTTTACAGAATGTTGAATGCTATTGGGACATTTCTCATCATGACATTTAATTAGAGGATACTTTTTTATCAAAAGACACCAATGTCTCACGTATAGATAGTTCTGTTTTAGGGATCACTAAAGAAAACAGATGCAACAAATCTAGGTTTGTTGTGCTGCTATTTGCAACATATATGAATGGTGTACATTGTAGACGATACTTACGAATGGAGTTTTATAAAGTTCATTGCTGGTGTAGGACTGTTAGGCCCACATAGTTGCTTGTTGTACTGATGTTGGAAATGTATCATTGCTTAGCTCATAGACCACACTTTATGACCTTGAGGCTTCAGAGAACATGGAAATGAACATGTCTATAATATATGCTTTGATGTTTGTTAGATATATGTGATTGTAGGTTCACAACATAAAAAATAATCGACACAGTTGATGAGGATATGAGGCGGCAGGGCTTTACTATGGATGGGTCCTTTCTCGCATATTATATAACAAAAACGGCGACAACTAGGGTAACATGATCTTGTTCTGGCTTATTATGTTGCTTTTGCATGATCGGTTGCATAGGGCAGTTCTACATATCTCACTAACACAAGAACTTTCTCTCCAACAAAACAAACACACACACACACACACACAGTAAAGCAACATAGAAAGTACACACGAGCTGCGTTTTCGTATTTAGGGAAAGGGCAAGTGCACAATTGTAAAGGGAAAAGATCAAAAATGGAAATGAAAATGAAAAACTCAAGAGAAGAATGCTATGACCCCATGGAAAGATGTTGGCCACCGAAGAAGGAACAAAAAAACCCCGCCCTGCCCACTCCTACAAGCGGGAGAGCGAACCCTAACACCACCACCTCCGATTTTCCCCAGCCACCTCCCCACCCCCTCGTTGCCGCAAGGTCGCACCGACTGGAAAAGCCCAGCCGGCATCGGCGGCATCGGCTCTCTTCTCTCCCTCTCGTGGTGGTTGCTGACGCGGTGCTCTACAAGGCGTCGCGGCGAGGCTGCGGTTGGGGCGGCCGCTGACGGTGCTTTGCCGCGGCGGCACAGGTGGTTGCATAGCCAGGAGATTGCGAGACATGCCTCATGGGGAGTCAGCGTGTTGGGGTCACAGTTGCCCATCCCAGATCTGGGTGCGCTACACCTCCAACCGATGGCACGCGGGCGGCGTGCCCTGAGGTGGTGAGGGCTAGTCGTCGACGGCTAGCTAGGATGTTGGAGTTGGTTGGTGTGGGGGTGTGCTATGGTGGAGGTCCGACAACGTCCCCGACTGTGTGGGCCTCGACTAGGGGCGCATGTGGTCCGTATGAGTGGGGCGGCGGTGCTTGACGCTGGGTGTTGTGCCCCTCGCCGGTGGCACTGTGTGGTGGGCCCTCCTTCCCCAAGCTCTAGCCAAGGCATGGTGACGAGTTGGGGCTCATGCTTTTGTGGATCTGGTGGGGCCCGGGGTGAGTCGGAGTTTACGCTTCAGGTAGGTGGTCTTGGGCTTGATCCGGGTGGTGCCTGTGGGCGTTGAGGTTCCTCTCCTTGTGGGTATAGTGGGGGTTGGTGGTGGTTTGGGCTTCCTCACATTGTCGGGCTGATCGGTGTCAAGGCTAAAGACACGGTGCCATGCAAGCGTGCTCTGCGATGGCCGTCGGTAGTCACGGGGTGGTGTCTTCCCCGGCCTACCGGGACCGACTAGAGACGCAGGTGTGGGTGCCTCCTACTGTGGAGGCGCCCACCCAGACTTCGTGGCTGATGCCGGGCTAGGAGTGAAAGGAAGCCCCTTTTACTCCTCCTACCGTGGTGGATGCATCGTGACATGGGCGAGTCATGGAGAGTCTTGGACATGGATGTCAGGGTGGCGCCACCACATGGCGGTCTGCTTGGTTGGCTCTCCGGCAAGCACCATGGCGATGGGGACGGCGAGAGGTGGTGCAGTGGGTGGATCATGCATGCTTTCTCTCGTGATGGCGGTGCTCTGATCCGGATCTGGAGTTTTGTTCTCATCATGCTTGCCTTGGAGACCTCACGGTGATGTGGGGGAGGTGTCGAGAGAAAGATCTGCGCTTTGTCGCTGACGATGGCGACAGTTGCGGGTGTTGTTATCTTCTTCGAGATGTCACCGTGGTGCCCCTCCCGTGTCCGTGTTCCAGGTGAAAACCTATGTCTGTTGTGGACTCGGCAACGACGACGCACATCGTCATTCCCCCTCATGGGGTTGTTGTCGTGGAGCTTAGGTGTTATGGGGTGTAGCGTGGTGTTGTACTTAGTTCCTCCTAATCTATTTCGGTAGTGTAGTCGTGTGCGTGCTGAATGTTCTAGTAATCCTGGGATCGACATTGTTTGAGAGTCACCCCATTTCCTTCTATCGTTCGGCCGTGTACTCCGTTTTGTTGTTGCTTTATATATAAAGCGGGACAAAAGCCTCTTTCTAGAAAAATATTGGCCAGCAACCAACGTTGAGAGGAACAAACTATAGTAGGTCCTAAGACACACATAATTTTTGAAGGAGCATAATTGGATTAAGAGTTTAGGTCAGAGATAGTTTTTAAAATATATGCATCGTAGCCCGTAGCAACGCACGAGCCTTCTACTAGTGAAATGTGTGTTTAAAATTTAATATGGAAATTGATTCCCAAATTCATGTTAGGTGTGTGCTGAGAATTAGTAAGGCCAATTTTGAAAGGATGTAACATTTTCTATGATTTTTTGCGGGAAAAATTTAGCTATATTCATCTTCAATCATAGCAGTACAAAGAACACCGTAAATAATAAAAATTACATTCATACGCATAGATCACCTAGCGACGATTACTAGCACTAAAGTAAGCCAAAGGTGTGCCGCCTTCGTCGCCCCTCACATAAGCTAGTACGCGGTCACACCTCCGACTTTGGTACAGGCGCCGATGTCGCTGTTAAAAGCGGCGGATCTCGGGTAGGGGCCCACGAGCTATGAGATTACAATCTATGGTAACAGGAGACGAAGGAGACGATGTTTACCTAGGTTCGGAACCTCCTATGGAGGTAATACCCTACGTCCTGCTTGATTGTATTGATGATATGTAGGTTACAGAGTCGATCTACCTCGAGATCAAATAGCTAAAGCCTAGATGAGTTGTCCTCTGTCTACAACCTAAAACCCTTCGACTTATATAGACGCCGAGGGTACCTAGGGTTCACACATAGTCGGTTGCACATCGAAGGGAAAAACATGCCTATCTACTGTCGACAACTTGGCCACGGCTCCTTGAAGCTCCCCCCTGGCGATGGGGCCCTTGATCATCCAATGCTCATGTAGCGGCCCATACAGTCTGGCCCATGAGAAACAGGTCGGCTATCCGAGGACCCCTTAATGCAGGACTCCCTCAGTAGCCCCTGGACTTGCCTTCAACGCTGAGGTATATCCGGACAATCTTCATGTGTCATAATCTTTGGCTTGCAAGGTGAGTCCCCCTACCCCTTCTTGTTCGGCAACCGACTAGTCATCGCTGAAATCCCAAGCGTCACGAGCTTGCCAGGTCCATTATAATATCCGTCAGTGTTTTTCGATTTTCGTGCGTCATGGGGAGACGAGCGGTTTAGTGATTTTTTTACAAGACTACCCCTCTGCAACGGAAGCACCACTCATTTAAGCAAACAAAATCATGGTCTAAGCCACATCCTCTTCCTCCTCCCCATTAGAAAAACTCTCAGCGGAAGATCACCACAAAAAGCATGGCGAGCGCCCCCAGCTCTTCCTCGCGCCTTACGGCTCCCGTCCCGGGGATTGGACCAGCCACTCCGTATCGCTCTTACGACTGCATAACCTGGAGACCCAGGGGTACCGCTTCGTTCCTCGAACCTGCCAGTGACCCATATAGGCTTATCTTCATTCAATGACGAAGTTTTCACGGGGAATTTCCCTCATCCACAAAAGTGGGGAATGCGTATGCTTTGTGCCCTTTCTTCTGCGGGGTCTAGGGTTTCCTATTCACCCATTCTTGAGAGGGTTACTGGAATTTTATGGGATCCAACTCCACCATCTCACCCCAGGGTCTATCCTGCACATGTCGGGCTTCGTCGCCCTTTGCGAGATGTTCCTGGGCTGCGAGGCACATTTTGAATTGTGGAGGAAGTACTTTTGCCTCGTCCCTCCAACTCGAGATAAGACAATCTTGGAGGTCGATGGAGCCGAAGTATGCCGCATAGCGGGGACGGGGTATCCGGTGGGAACACCGAAGGAGTTCAAAGAATGGTCCTCGGAATGGTTTTACATCGAGGACGTCCCCTGTTCAATCCAGCTCGAAGGGGTCTGCCCAAATACTCCGACACCCCCTTAAAGAAAAGGTACATTGGCGTACGAAGAGTTCGTCCCAAGAGGACAGCGTTGAAGTGCAATGCTTGGCAGCCCAGGTGAGGGTACTAGCCCACCACAAGTTAACCATGATCGACTTCATGGCCGCCGCCATCACCCGGTGCGTCCAACCTCTTCAGCAGAGGATACACCCCTTGTGGCGTTACAATGGGACAAGTGACACCACACACTCCAGAAGACTGGGTCCTGCCGACCAGACAACATTGTCCGCCGCGCTTGCCGACCTGTACAAAGGGAAGCAAGAAGAAGTTATTCAGCGGTCTACCACGGAGGGATACTCAAGCCATAATCCCATCGAATGGGTAAGCCTTTCAACTCCGTGACCACAAGCCGGGTTTCCATTTTGTCCCTTTTTTGACCGAAGCTTTCAACTTTATGTGAACAAGACTGGAGAAGCTTTATCGAGACAGTTAACTGTCCGGCCCCTGAGCCCGAAGACTACTCTCACGACGATGATCTGGGCTTTCATGAGTACCCGGATCTGTCAATTGAGCTTAAGACGGCTTTTTTTACCAGAAGAGTCTTGACCGCTCCAAGGTGGCTATTATGGCTGATTACCCTGGATCGTTCCCTTCTCGTGCGACAAACAAAAAGAAGAAAATCTCATCACGTAAAAGGAAAGCATCCTCCAACGCCCCAAACGTGCCGGCTCCTCCTCCCAAGCATTGTCGATCTACGCGTCACACATGGGCAACGGTAGCAGTGCCCGGATCGGAAAGCAACAGGGATCCGACAAATGATCCGGCTGTGAGGACGAGTCCATCCACTCGTTCACACCAAAGGTACTTTGTTCGGCTATTTATTTATTATCACAACTGAAAGATCCTCATAGCAGATTTTATATCAAAATTCACAGGCGAAAAACTCAGTGTTCCTCTTCCGAGGAGGTTGCCAGGGTGTCCGGGGAAGCTCAAAATTCTAGAGCTTCGACTCATGCTGAACCTGCTATGGATTTTCCCATGGTCAATCCAGCCCCTGCCAATTCCGGTGACGCTATGTCCGTTACCAAGTCCGAAGTAGGAAGCTCCATGAATCATCGATGGTGTCGAGAGGCCCATGCGTCACCCAGTATTCTTCGAACAGGAGTTTGATGCTCTACGCACAGCGGACACGCACATCGATGCTGCCCGAGCTGGGCCCGGGGAGACCATGAAATTGATATCGTCTAGCCTGAAGGTAAATAATTGGTTTTGTAGAGTCCGAACACATGTGTAAACCCAGTAGCCCCGAGCCTTAAATTGGTCGGAACGACTGAATTAAGGATCCTTGTTTTGTTGCTAAAGAAGGCCTCGAATCAGCAAAGCGAGCAACTGGCCAAGGAACTAGAAGCTAGCCGAACATAGGTTGAATCTGTGAAGGCCGAATTGGAGCAAGTGACAAGCTTTACTTGGGAGGCACATGGTGAGTCTATTCGTGCTGCTGATCTTAGTATATTCCCATGCCGACGCAAGGGTAGTTTTTAAAGCTGAATCAATAGGGAAACTGCACAAAGATTTGGATACAGCCCGAGAATCTCAGCGATACGCTGAGTCCCAGCACGAAGCTTGTTGTCGTGTTTTGTAAACGACACCTGTTGGGAACGTTGCATGGGAAACAAAATTTTCCTATGTTCACGCAAGACCGATCCATGGTGATGAGCATATACGAGAGGGAGAGTGGATCTACGTACCCTTGTAGATCGCTAAGCGGGAAGCATTAAGAAACGCGGTTTGTGTAGTCGAACGTCTTCACGATCCAAATCGCCGAGCGTCCAGCGTTCCAATCACGATCCGTCCTGCGATCCAATCACGACCCGTCCCGCGAACTTGATCACAGTCCTTCCGATCTAGCGCCGAACGGACGGAACCTCCGCGTTCAGCACATGTACGGCTTGATGATGATCTCTGCCGTCTTGATCCAGCAAGAGGGAGCATAGAGGAAGAAGAGTTCTCCGACAGCGTGATGGCGCTTCGGCGATTGTGGTGAAGCTATTTCGGCAGGGCTTCGCCTAAGCACTGCAGAAATCCGATCTAGAGGAGAAACTATGCACTGGAGGAACGGGCAGCACGTGGCTAAAATTCTGTGCAAAAACCCTAAAACCTCCAGTATATATAAGAGGGAGGGAGGAGAGGACTTGGAGCAAGGGCCAAGCCTCCTTTGGTTCGGCCGAAGTGGGGAGGAGAGGAGGATTCCTCCTTTTTGGCCTTTTTTCCACCTTTTCCCTTTGGGATTTTTTTCCTAGCCGCATGGGCCTTGTGTGGGACTTCCACCAGCCCACAAAGGCTGGTAATTATTCTCCCACATACCATGAAGCCTCTTGGGTCGAAATACCCCTCCCGATGGTCTCCCGGTACACTACCGGCACTCCTGGTACACTACCGATTAGCCCGAAACTTTTCCGGCGACCAAAACAGGACTTCCTATATATGAATCTTTAACCCCGGACCATTCCGTAGTTCCTCATGACGTCCGGGATCTCATCCGGGACTCCGAACAACCTTCGGTCACCACCATACATAACTCTATACTACCGAAATGTCACCAAACCTTAAGTGTCCAGACACTGCGGGTTCGAGAACTATGTAGACATGACCGAGACACCTCTACGGTCAATAACCAATAGCGAGACCTAGATGCCCATATTGATTCCTACATATTCTACGAAGATCTTTATCGATCAAACCTCTATGTAAAGGATTCAGTTAATCCCGTATAATGTTCCCTTTGTTCTCGGTATGTTACTTGCCTGAGATTCGATCGTCGGTATCTCCATACCTAGTTCAACCTCGTTACCGGCAAGTCTCTTTACTCATTCCGTAATACAAGATCCTGTGACTAACACTTAGTCACATTGCTTGCAAGGCTTATTGTGATGTTGTATTACCGAGTGGGCCCTGAGATACCTCTCCATCACACGGAGTAACAAATCCCAATCTTTATCCATGCCAACTCAACAGACACCCTCGGAGATACCTGTAGAGCACATTTATAGTCACCCATTTATGTTGCGACGTTTGATACACACAAGCCACTCCTTCGGTATCCGTGAGTTGCATGATCTCATGGTCATAGGAACATATACTTGACATGCAGAAAACAGTAGCAATAAACTGACACGATCATATGCTATGTTTGTAGTTTGGATCTTGTCCATCACATCATTCTCCTAATGATGTGATCCCATTATCAAATGACATCACATGTCAATGGCTAGGAAACCTTGACCATCTTTGATCAATAAGCTAGTTCACTAGAGGCATACTAGGGACATAGTGTTGTCTATTTATCCACACGTGTAATGTGTTTCCAATCAATACAATTATAGCATGGATAATAAACGATTATCATGAACAAGGAAATATAATAATAAACACTTTATTTATTGCCTCTAGGGCATATTTCCAACAGTCTCACACTTGCACTAGAGTCAATAATCTAGTTCACACCACTATGTGATTTACATTGTAACGAATCGAACACCCATGCAGTTCTGGTGTTGATCATGTTTAGCCTTTGGAAGAGGTTTAGTCAACGGGTCTGCAACATTCAGATCCGTGTGTACTTTGCAAATATTTATGTCCTTCTCCTCAATGTAATTGTGGATGGAGTTGAAGCATCGCTTTATGTGTCTAGTCCTCTTGTGAAACCTTGGTTCCTTGGCCAGAGCAATGGCACCAGTGTTGTCACAGAACAAGTTCATTGGATTCAGTGCACTGGGCACTACTCCAAGATCTGTCATGAACTGCTTCATCCAGACACCTTCCTTCGTCGCCTCCGAGGCTGCGATGTACTCCGCTTCACATGTAGAATCGGCTACCATGCTTTGCTTGGAACTGCACCAGCTTACCGCTCCCCCGTTGAAAATAAATACGTATCCGGTTTGCGACTTAGAGTCATCCGGATCAGTATCAAAGCTTGCATCGATGTAACTCTTTACGACGAGCTCTTCATCACCTCCATAAATGAGAAACATTTCCTTAGTCCTTTTCAGGTACTTAAGGATATTCTTGACCGCTGCCCAGTGTTCAATTCCAAGATCACTTTGAAACCTTCCGGCCATACTTATGGCAAGGCTGACATCCGGTCTTGTGCACAGCATTGCACACATGATAGAGCCTATGGCTGAAGCATAGGGGATGACACTCATCTTTTCTCTATCTTCTGCAGTCACTGGGCATTGAGTCTTACTCAACTTCACACCTTGTAACACAGGCAAGAACCCCTTCTTGGACTGATCCATTTTGAACTTCTTCAAAACTTTATCAAGGTATGTGCTCTGTGAAAGTGCTATTAAGCGTCTCGATCTATCTCTATAGATCTTAATGCCTAATATGAAAGCAGCTTCTCCTAGGTCCTTCATTGAAAAACTCTTGTTCGAATATTCCTTCACGCTTTCCAGCATTTCTATATTGTTTCCAATCAGCAATATGTCATCCACATATAATATTAGAAACGCTATAGAGCTCCCACTCACTTTCTTGTAAATACAAGCTTCTCCATAAACTTGTATAAACTCAAACGCTTTGATCACCTCATCAAAGCGCTAATTCCAACTCCGAGATGCTTGCACCAGCCCATAAATGGATTGCTGGAGTTTGCAAACTTTGTCAGCATTCTCTGGATCGACAAAACCTTCTGGTTGCATCATATACAACTCTTCCTCAAGGAAATCGTTGAGGAATGCCGTCTTGACATCCATCTACCAAATTTCATAATTGAAATAAGCAGCTATTGCCAACATGATTCTGACAGACTTAAGCATCGCTACGGGTGAGAATGTCTCATCGTAGTCAACTCCTTGAACTTGTGAAAAACCCTTTGCCACAAGTCGAGCTTTATAGACGGTGACATTACCGTTGGCGTCTGGCTTCTTCTTAAAGATCCATTTGTTCTGAATGGCCTTTCGCCCTTCAGGTAATACTTCCAAAGTCCATACTTTGTTTTCATACATGGATCCCATCTCGGATTTCATGGCCTCTAACCATTTCTCGGAATCCGGGCCCATCACTGCTCCTCCATAGCTCGTAGGTTCATTGTTGTCCAACAACATGACCTCCAAGACAGGGTTGTCGTACCACTCAGGAGTAGTACGCGCCCTTGTCGACCTACGAGGTTTAATAGTAGCTTGATCCAAAGCTTCAGGATCATCATCATTAACTTCCTCTTCTACCGTTGTAGGTTCCACAGAAACATCTTTCTGTGTTGCGCTACTTTCTGGTTGAAGTAAAGGTTCAATAAACTCATCAAGCTCTATTTTCCTCCCACTCAATTCTTTCGAGAGAAACTCTTTCTCAAGAAATGTTCCGTTCTTAGCGACAAACACTTTGGCTTCGGATCTGAGATAGAAGGTATACTCGACTGTCTCTTTCAGATATCCTATGAAGACGCATTTCTCCGCTTCGGGTTCCAGCTTTTCAGGCTGAAGCTTTTTGACATAAGCATCACATCCCCAAACTTTAAGAAATGACAATTTTGGCCTCTTGCCAAACCATAGCTCATATGGCGTCGTCTCAACGGATTTTGATGGTGCCCTATTTAAAGTAAATGTAGCTGTCTCTAATGCATAACCCCAAAACGATACTGGCAAATCAGCAAGAGACATCATAGAACGCACCATATCTAATAAGGTTCGATTATGACGTTCATACACACCGTTACGCTGTGGTGTTCCAGGCGGTGTCAACTGTGAAACAATTCCACACTGTCTTAAGTGACTGCCAAACTCATAACTCAGATATTCACCTCCTCGATCAGATCGCGGGGATTTAATCTTCGTGTTACGATGATTCTCAACTTCACTCTGAAATTGCTTGAACTTTTCAAACGTTTCAGACTTGTGTTTCATTAAGTAAATATACCCATATCTACTTATGTCATCAATGAAGGTGAGAAAATAACGATATCCACCACGCACTGTAACATTAATTGGACCGCACACATCAGTATGTATGATTTACAATAAGTCACTTGCCCGTTCCATTGTTCCAGAGAATGGCGTTTTAGTCATGTTACCCATGAGGCATGGTTCACATGTATCAAGTGATTCAAAATCAAGTGACTCCAAAAGTCCATCAGCATGGAGCTTCCTCATGCGTTTTACACCAATATGACCTAAACGGCAGTGCCACAAGAAAGTGGTACTATTATTATCAACTCTACATCTTTTTTCATCAATGTTATGAACATGTGTGTCATCACTATCAAGATTCAATATGAATAAACCCCTCACATTGGGTGCATGACCATAAAATATATTACTCATATAAATAGAACAACCTTTATTCTCTTATTTAAATGAGTAACCATCTCGCAATAAACAAGATCCAGATATAATGTTCATGCCTAATGCATGCACTAAATAACAATTATTCAGGTTCATCACAAATCCCAATGGTAATCGAAGAGAGAGTGTGCCGACGGCGATCACATCAACCTTGGAACCATTTCCCATGCGCATCGTCACTTCCTCCTTTGCCAGCCTTCGTCTATTCCGTAGTTCCTATTTTGAGTTGCAAATGTGAGCAACCGAACCGGTATCAAATACCCAGGTACTACAACGAGAGCTAGTAAGGTACACATCAATAACATGTATATCATATATACCTTGTTTGTCGTTGGCCGCCTTCTTGTCAGCCAGGTACTTGGGGTAGTTCCGCTTTCAGTGACCAGTTCCCTTGCAATGAAAGCACTCAGTTTCTGGCTTAGATCCATGCTTGGGCTTCTTTACAGGAGTAGCAACTGCTTTGCCATCCTTCTTAGTTTTACCCTTCTTGCCCTTGCCCTTGCCATTCTTGTTGAAACTAGTGGTTTTATTGACCATCAACACTTGATGTTCTTTCTGGATTTCAGACTCAGCGACTTTTAGCATCGCAAACAGCTTGGCGACTGACTTGTTCATCCCGTGCATGTTATAGTTCATCACAAAGCTCTTGTAACTAGGTGGCAGTGATTGAAGAACTCTGTCAGTGATCGCCTCTGGCGGAAGGGCAATTCCCAACTCCACTAGATGAGTTGAATACCCAGACATTCTGAGTATATGTTCACTGATAGGCCCGTTCCCCTCCATCTTGCAAGCATAGAACTTATCGGAGGTCTCATATCTCTCGATCTGGGCATTCTTTTGAAAGATAAACTTCAACTCCTGGAATATCTTATAAGCTCCATGACGTTCAAAACGTTTTTGAAGTCCCAGTTCTAAGCCATATAATATTACACACTGAACTATTTTGTAATCTCCAGTACGTGCCTCCCAAGCGTTCTTAACGTCTTCGGAGGTCATGTCTTCTGGTTGGTCACCAAGCGGTGCATCAAGGACATATGATTTCTGGGAAGCCGTGAGGATAATCTTCAGATTACGGGCCCAGTCAACAAAGTTACTTCCATCATCTTTCAACTTAGCTTTCTCTAGGAACGCATTAAAATTCAAGGGTGCTACTGCACGAGCCATTGATCTACAACATAAATATGAAAAGGTTGCTTAGACTATTGTTCAAGATAAAGAGTTTAGTTAATCAAATTACTAAAGCTCACACTCAAATTGACATCCCTCATGTCATCTGAGTGTCACATGATCCAAATTCACCAACTCAAGTCCGATCATCATGTGAGTTGAGGTGGCTTCAATGGTGAACATCATCATGTTGATCATATCTACTATATGACTCATGTTCGACCTTTCGGTCTCTTATGTTCTGAGGCCATGTCTGTACATGCTAGGCTCATCAAGTTTAACCCGAGTGTTCTGCACGTGCAACACTGGCTTGCACCCATTGTATGTGAACGTAGAGTCTATCACACCCGATTATCACGTAGTGTCTCGACACGACAAACTTTCGCAACGGTGCACACTCGGGGAGCACACAATTCATCTTGAAATTTAAGTGAGAGATCACCTTATAATGCTACCGTCGTCCTAAGAAAAACAAGGTGCATAAAAGGATTAACATCACATGCAAATCATAAGTGACATGATATGGCCATGAACTTGTGCTTTTGATCTCCATCTAGAAAGCACCAGCATGATCTCCATTGTCACCGACACGACACCATGATCTCCATCATATTGATCTCCATCGACGTGTGGCCATCGGGGTTGTCGCACCCAACATGCTTCTACTACTACTGCTACCATTTAGCGATAAAGTAAAGCATTACATAGCGCTTAATGATTGACACGCAGGTCATACAATAATTAAAGACAACCCTATGGCTCTTGCCGGTTGCCGTACTCATCGACATGCAAGTCATGATAATCTATACATCACATGATCATCTCATACATCACATATATCACGTCATGTAATTGGCCATATCACATCACAACATACCCTGCAAAAACAAGTTAGACGTCCTCTAATTGTTGTTGCATGTTTTATGTGGCTGCTACGGGTATCTAGCCAGAACAATTCTTATCTACACAAAAACCACAATGGTGATACACTAGTTGCTTTTCAACCTTCTCAAGGACCGCCTTTGTCGAATCCGGTCCAACTAAAGTGAGACAAACTGGCACCCGCAAGCCATCTATGCAACAAGTTGCGGTTGAGGGAACCGGTCTCTCGTAAGCGTACGAGTAATGTTGGTCAGACCGCTTCATCTCACAATACCGCTGAACCAAAACACGACCAAGGGAGGAAGCAATCTAAGCATCAATGCCCACAAACTCTTTGTGTTCTACTCGAGATCTCATCTACACATAGACCTAGCTCTGATACCACTGTTGGGAACGTTGCATGGGAAACAAAATTTTCCTACGTTCACGCAAGACCTATCCATGGTGATGAGCATCTATGAGAGGGAGAGTGGATCTACGTACCCTTGTAGATCGCTAAGCGGGAAGCGTTAAGAAACGCGGTTGGTGTAGTCGAACGTCTTCGCGATCCAAATCGTCGAGCGTCCCAAGATCCAATCACGATCCGTCCTGTGATTCAATCGATCTGCCCCGCGAACTTGATCACGATCCGTCGCACGAACTTGATCACGGTCCTTCCGATCTAGCGCCGAACGGACGACACCTCCGCGTTTAGCACACGTACGGCTTGATGACGATCTCCGCCATCTTGATCCAGCAAGAGGGAGCGGAGAGGAAGAAGAGTTCTCCGACAGCATGACAGTGCTCCGGCGATGGTGGTGGAGCTATTCCGCTAGGGCTTTGTCTAAGCACTATAGAAATCCGATCTAGAGGAGAAACTATGCACTTGAGTAACGGGCAGCACGCGGGTAAAATTCTGTGCAAAACCCTAAAACCTCCAGTATATATAAGAGGGAGGGAGGAGAGGACTTGGCGCAAGGGCCAAGCCTCCTTTGGTTTGGCCGAAGTGGGGAGGAGAGGAGGACTCCTCCTCCAATCCTAGTAGGACTAGGATTCCTCCTTTTTGGCCTTTTTTCCACCTTTTCCCTTTGGGCTTTTTTCCCCTAGCCGCATGGGCCTTGTGTGGGACTTCCACCAGCCCACAAAAGTCTGGTAATTATTCTCCCATAGTTCATGAAGCCTCTTGGGTCGAAATACCCCTCCCAATGGTCTCCCGGTACACTACCGACACTCCCGGTACACTACCGATTAGCCCAAAACTTTTCCGGCGACCAAAACAGGACTTCCTATATATGAATCTGTACCTCCAGACCATTCCGGAGCTCCTCGTGACTTTTGGGATCTCATCCGGGACTCCGAAAAACCTTCGGTCACCACCATACATAACTCTATACTACCGAAACGTCACCAAACCTTAAGTGTGCAGACCCTGCGGGTTCGAGAACTATCTAGACATGACCGAGACACCTCTACGATCAATAACCAATAGCGGGACCTGGATGCCCATATTGGTTCCTACATATTCTACGAAGATCTTTATCGGTCGAACCTCTGTGTCAAGGATTCAGTTAATCCCGTATGATGTTCCCTTTGTTCTTCGGTATGTTACTTGCCCGAGATTCGATCGTCGGTATCTCCATACCTAGTTCAACCTCGTTACCGACAAGTCTCTTTACTCGTTCCGTAATACAAGATCCCGTGACTAACACTTAGTCACATTGCTTGCAAGGCTTATTGTGATGTTGTATTACCGAGTGGGCCCTGAGATACCTCTCCGTCACACCGAGTAACAAATCCCAGTCTTGAGCCATGCCAACTCAACAGACACCCTCGGAGATACCTGTAGATCACCTTTATAGTCACCCAGTTACGTTGCGACGTTTGATACACACAAGGCACTCCTACGGTATCCGTTAGTTGCATGATCTCATGGTCATAGGAACATATACTTGACATGTAGAAAACAATAGAAATAAACTGACACGATCATATCCTATGTTTGTAGTTTGGGTCTTGTCCATCACATCATTCTCCTAATGATGTGATCCTATTATCAAATGACATCACATGTCAATGGCTAGGAAACCATGACCATCTTTGATCAACGAGCTAGTTCACTAGAGGCATACTAGGGACATAGTGTTGTCTATTTACCCACACATGTAATGTGTTTCCAATCAATACAATTATAGCATGGATAATAAACGATTATCATGAACAAGGAAATATAATAATAAACACTTTATTTATTGCCTCTAGGGCATATTTCCAACAACACCATGAAGAGAAGAACCGTCTTCAGGTGGAGAACAAACAACAGGCCGAGGAAATTGAGAGCTTAAAAACTCAATTGGCCCAGGCCCATGAAGAGAACCGGAAACTACAGAGGGGCATGTTCGGTAAGTGTGATTCTCACATCGGGAAGTATTTCTTATAGATGAAGCATAATAGGCATGCCCTTGACTCATGTGTAGGTCTCCTGTTTGGGCAACCCGAAGACGAGATCGGATCCTACCGTGGGAACCTTCTGAAGGAGCTTTCCGTCCTTCATGAGCATGCTTGGAAGGCCATGAAAAGCATCATAAAGTTGCTATGGCCCGCCGAGCAACCTCCGGAGGGAATGACTGAACTAGTCGATCGATTCAAGGGAGCCCGAAGTAGGTTCGAGCTATTGAAGACATCGGCTTGTCGGGATGGAGCATGGGAGGTGTGGGCGATGATCAAGATCCACTATACCGGACTTAATCCCGAGCATATGGCTCGGGTTGGGCCAGTAGGGTCAGATGGACGAGAAGTGCCGCTCCACATGGTGTACGATCAAGTTATGCCTGCCGCCCATATCTCGCAAGAAGACTGCTCCCTGAACACTATAATCGACAATCTCGATCAGCATCCTAATGTATGATTATATGTAACTATGTACGAATAATCGAGTAGTTGCTCCATCTGTGTTGTAAACTTTGTCTTAACCGGACATCGGCTTATACCTCCTGCGCTAACGGCTCAGGAGTGTTTGTCGTAATTTATCACCCTAGAAGAGTGGATTATATTCGGGGAACCAGGCAATCCGGCCATTTGGTACGAACGAACAAAAAGCACACAAGGAGATACATTATATTACTGCTTGGTGTAAGAAACATCTTCCGAAGAAAATAGTACCTCTATCGATACCTTTCTTCAGGGTTCCACAAATATCGTAGGTAGAAGGCCGTGTACTGCTAGTATGCGGCTAAGGGCTTTTTAGAGAAAAAAGACCCAAGTAGTGGTGATAACAACCATAGTCGTATTAATTGCTTCCGTCATAGCCGACCAATTGTCTACGTAAGATAGCTAGATTTTGGCTTCACCCATCTGAGGTACGTATCTGGATGACCCGGTCGTAATGATTGCGGAGGTGCTCCCTTTACCCTCTAGCCGAGCAATTGGGAACGTAGAGGGTAAGCACAGGAGCGAGGCAACCCAACTTGGCAAAGTCTTAGTTCGAATTGATGCATATGATGGCTTAAACATGACAAAGGAAACGTGTGTACACAAGAAGTGTGGATAAATTCTTATAATATAAAAGTGTTGGCTTCGAAAAGAAGCCCCTACGTGTTGTGTTCGGATTTGACACTTAAAGGTGTAAGCCGAGAGTCTTAGTACAAGATCGGTTGAACCGAACATAGATTGGTTAAGAAAATAAAAATGCAAATCTACCGAACAGTGAGGTGGGATGAGAAGGAAAAAGTAAAGAAAGGGGGGGTAAAAAGGTAAAGAATGTGACGACACTGGTTTATCCACAGAATGCGACGATGAATCCGAGCAGTTTGCCAACGGGAACTCCGAATACACATTTTCCGGATTGAGTCGTATGTCGTACTCGCGTAGGCTGGCAAATGTTTGTCGTAGGTCATCGATCAAGCTGGCTGGCGTGTTTGGTTTTGATTACCACATTGTCCACGTATGCCTTGACTGTCTTACCAATTTGTTTTTGCGAGACAAGTCTGGATCATGCGCTGGTACGTAGCCCCAGCGTTTTTATCCCAAAGGGCATCGTGTTGAAGCAGAATGGCCCGTAGGGGGTGATGAATGTGGTTGCAGCTTGATCGGATTCCTTCATTTTAATCTGATAGTATCCGGAATAAGCGTCGTAGAAACAGAACGAGCCGTTTCCGGCTGTAGCGTCGATGATCTGGTCTATGCATGGTAAGGGGAAAGGGTCATTAGGGTAGGCCTTGTTGAGGTCTTTGAAATCTACACAAAGCTGCCAGGATTTGTCTTTCTTTGGTACCATCACCAGATTGGCCAACCATTCGGGGTGCTTCATCTCCCGAATGAATCCGGCCTCTAGTAGTTTAGCTAATTCTTCATCCATAGCTTGCCGTTTGGGTTCAAAAAAGCGGCACACTGCTTAACGGCCTTGAAGCCTGCCATGACGTTCAGACTATGTTCTGCCAGCCGCCATGGGATTTCGGGCATATCAGAAGGATGCGAGGCAAAGATGTGCGAGTTTCCCCGTAAAAATGTCTTCAGTGCTTCATCCACTATGGGATCGAGTTGAGCTCCGATGGACACTGTCTTGCTGGGGTCCGTCGAGTGCACTTGAAATTTAACGATTTCCTCTGCGGGTTTAAAGGACGTGGGCTTTGGCCTTTTGCTAAGGATCACATCGTCCTTGTCAACTGTTGACCGAAGTGCGGTCAGTTCTTCTGCATCGATGGTCTTGGCTAGTGCCTCGAGGTCCAGCGTTGTTGTTTGTTTTCGGTTAGAAGGGCTATGTTCAGATCACTAGCGATTGTGATTACTCCGTTTGGTCCTAGCATTTTGAGTTTCATATACCCAGAATGGGGTATATCCTGGAATTTTGAGAAAGCGTCACGTCCCAATAGAGCGGGGTAGCCATTGGGGAAGGGTACAATATGGAAGAGGAGTTCTTCGGATCGGTAGTTTTCGGGCGTGCCGAACACTACGCCCAGGACGATACGTCCCGAACATCGCGCCTCTTTCCCCGGAATGATTCCCCGGAATGATTCCCCGGAAAGTCGTGTTGCTATGTTCGATGCGAGATCGGTCGAACTGCATTTTTTTAGGGTGTCTTCATAGATCAGGTTTAAACCACTGCAGCCATGCATTAGCACCTTGTGTAACCTGTAGCCATCGATGATGGGGTTAACGACTAGTGCGGCCGGTGAATGACTGGGAAGAATGGCTGGTCGGCCAGTATCTCCGAAGGTAATGGGTATGTCTGCCCATGCACTTGTTGCTGCCACATGGTAGACCTGTTCGAGTTTTTTAAGAGCTCTTTTCCTTGTATTCCTTGAGGGGAACGTTTCGTAGATCATCACGACTTCGGCATTGTATTCGGGTGACAATGTGGAGCATATTCGGCAATAGCGCCTCAAGAATGGCCTCACCGCTCTTTGCGACTTGCCTGACGACCCAGCAAGCTCTAATGATGTGAGTCAGGTTTGTGTTCAGCAATACGAAATGTATAGGGCATGCTTTGTCCAACAGCCCATCAAGGACAGTACTAAACCCTGCAAGGGGCCTGTTCCTCTTTTCGGCGGGTTCGAATCTGGCTGGCCGCTTTGGAGGTATCCTCTTTTTATGATCTCCTCTAGAGAGTTTGGTGAAGGTTGGTTCCAAAAGTAGCCTTTCGGCTTGCCAATCGCTTTCCAAGGCACAATATTTTTGTACCAAGTCTGATAGCTCAGCGAAGTAACGAATGTGTCGACGAGCCAGGGCGTTAAGAATCCCTTCATCGTGGAAATTGCGATTGAAGGTTGCCATTATATCTTGGTCACTAAGACATTTTTCTCTGCTTCTAACAAGCAGGAGTTTAGCCCAAAAATGATGAACTGACTCTCCTGGTAATTGTTTAATATATCGTAAGTGCGAAGACTTGGGCTTTGGTGCGATACTTGGATGATTGGCTTGGGTCGTGGGTGGGAATTTTTTTGACTCCACGCCACGTTGTAAGTTCGGAATCATGGACTCCGAACTATGTGCCAGATCAGGGACCGATACTGGTCCGTCTCCAGAGCGAACTTCGGTGTCTGGGTTACAAGCGAGGTCTCGATGAACGGAGACCAGGGTATAAACCATTTTTAATTACGATCTCTGGGGGATTAGCCCCCAGCTGGATACTCGACGGTGGTGACTAGGTGGGTTACCGTGGGGACGTGGATATCCCTGTCATCGGGTCTAAGCCCGAGCCGATCATAGACCGGAACCTGGTCATCAGACATACGCATTGTCTCAATCCAATCAAATAGCTCGTTTAAAAATGAGGCGATGGTAGGATGCGTGTCACTAAAGCGAGTGGAGTCAATGTGCGGTGTCGCAATTCTGGAGCTGCACGAGAGCGGATCCGGTATCGGTGTCAAAACCGGCATATCTCGTAGTAGGGGTCCTAAGGTAGGTGTCTTGGAGCGATGGTAACATGGACACATGATTTTACCCAGGTTCGGGCTCTCTCAAGGAAATAATACCCTACATCCTACTTTTCATTGTATTGATATGGGGGATAATACATAGTACAAGTATCTACCATGAGATTGCAGTAATGAATATGAGATTGAGATCTTGTATTGACTATCCTGGCCTCGGTTTATATAATGCACCGTAGGCCTAGGGTTTAGAGGAGTCCTTGTATTGTGTGCCAAGTCTTGTGGAATCTTCCTTGTATGCATCATGGGCTATCCGAACTGGCCCATTAGTGAATCGCCCTAGGGGTCCTTGGCCCGAGCCATTGGTCGAGAGATGAAGTGGTGAGTACCCCCTAGTCCAAGACACCGTTAGTAGCCCCCTGAACCAGTCTTCAAGTTGGGGATACTTCCGAACTGTTCTTCCTCTTCAGCCGTCGGTCCTGAAAACTAGTTCAACAAATCTTCCCATCTTCAATCATGAAGGTTGCCAAGCTGTATCTGAAGAGTTCACACATGGGGCATCCCAGGAGCCCCTTTAAGTTCTCGGCCATTATCAATGCCTTGTTATTTTTTATGCCACATCTCGGGGTCGAAGTGTTTCCCGTGCAACAATGTCCTCTTGCGTCTGAGCTCCAATGCCGAACTGTATCTGAGGTGTCTTTTTGCAATCGAGCTCCAATGTTGATCGGCATGAGAGCGCCAACGATAGGCTGCGTTCGAGCTCCAACGTCTAATTGTGTCCGGGGCGTCATAAATTACCTCGGTATCTGAAAATTTGAAGGACTTTATCCGAGCTTAAATACCGGAATATTCTTTTATCGAGCTAGCCATTCGCATTCGAGTTTTATGCCGGACTGCTTCCGAGGTGTTTTTTGCAGCCGAGCTCCAACGCTGGCCGATGTCCGAGCTATCATATATTACTTCTGTCTTTGAAAAGGTTGAACGAGTTCAGTCGAGCTTAATGCTGGTAATGCCCTCTATTGATCCAACCACTTGCATCCGAGCATTACATCGGACTGCTTTAGAAATAGTGCACCACCTCGGTAGCAGGCTGATTTTTTGTGGAAATTATTTCTGATTGCTGCAATTTATTCTCTGTCGAGATATATAGCCAGTAGCCCTCAAGGTGCGTGTCGGTCTAAAATCCAAGAAGCACCTGAAGGAAAAAATAATAATCAAAATAAAACCACTGATCCCAGTAGCCCCTGAGACTTAGGTCAATTTGCAAAATCAGCCAGAGGATCGATTCCTTGCTTGGCAGCATGCTTTAGGATTTAAAACGTGGCATGCAGTAGTTCCAGAGACTCATGTTGGTGCGGTCGACCAACGTGAGGATCGAATCTCCTCGGAAACTGTATTGCACTTTGAATTTTTTGCATTAAATAGGAAGTGCAGTAGCCCCCAAGCCTTAACTTGGGCACGAGAGGACGAATTAAGGATCGATATTTATGTGACACAAACTTTTTTACGTTTGACACAATTTATGTGTAATGATTCTATGTATACAAGTACTTTACATCATTAATGCTCGGACCCGCATTGTACAAGACTTTGTTGGCCGACCATTGGCTTCAACCTCCTCGGCCAGTAACCGAGGAGTGTTTGTCCTACTTTATAAAGCCTTTATAAGGGCAAAGATTTACGGCAAACAAGGCAATCCGGCCATACGGTTTTGTAAACAAAGGTATGCGAGAGATATGATATATTACTATTTAACAAAAGAAACATCTTTTGGGAAATAAAGTTCTTCTATAAGTTCCTTTCCCAGGATATCATGTTGACCATGATCGTGAAACCTCAACTCCGATCAATGTGGGAAAAATTATTGAGGATTTAGTTCGGGGAATGTTCCCGAACTCTATGGTCTTTAATGAACCGAAATTTTTACTTCCATTGTTGCCCACCAATTATATTCTTAAGATGGCTAGCTTTTGGCTTCACCTAGTCTGAGGTACTAACCCGGATGACCTGGAAGTAACAATCGCAGAGGTGCTCCCTTTACCTCCTAGCCAAACAATTGGGAACGTAGGGGGTAAGCACAGGAGCCAGTAACCCAGCTTGGCTAAAATATTAAGTCAAATTAATGTATATTTATGGCTTTGTAACAATGACTACGGAAAGCAGCACTCGCATATAGAATATAAATTCTTTAATGCTATATGCTATTTTGAATCCTTTGTGACTGTTTACCATTTGAGACTAGCCCATCGTCGGCTTCTACCCCTTTGTAAATGCTATGCAGGGTGTTTCCGCAGTAAGAAGACAACCCTTAGCCGATGTCTCGATGCCCCGTGGCCGTTGTGTTAGCGGAAACAAGGCAATCAGATATCTAGGCTTTATAACTTTTACTTAGTCACATGAGCTTAAAGTTAATGAGGCCAGTTACTAGCCCCCGGCTAGTGTTCTGCGTTAGCCGAGGTGAAGCCACTAACACTTTGGCCAATTTTATGAAAGGCCCGTTGTTTAATATGGTCATCGGATCGCCGACCAGTTTACACTCATTGTGACAGTCAGTTTTCGGCTTTCTCCACCGAGGTACTTGACCAGTTAAACCGAAAGTACAATCGCAGTGGTTCTCCCTTTGCACTCCTAGCAGAAAAAAGCGGAATGTAGGAGGCAATTACAAGAGCAGGGCAACCCAACTATTGCTCGAAGACAAAATTCAAAACTGATGCATATATAGCAATATCCGAGACGCCGAGGTGGAGGTCGGTAGGGAAGATGTCAAACAGCAGGTCAAAAAAGATTTCCCGAGCTGAATTATTACGTAGGGCACCCTGATCAAGATGATGTCCCTCCTCCTACAAAAACATACAAATAGCTTAAAAGTGCCATAAGCTCGAAAAGCCAAAAAACTTACGTAAAAACTTTGACGTTCGAACTAAATCAAGTGTTTTGGTGCCAATCCAAATATTGGTCTTAAAATTAATATGTGCTTCAGTCATGCTTTAACATGATACATCCGATCTCTCGGACTTCAAGCGGGTTAGCCTTTGGCTTCAACCTCCATATCCTGAGGGCGGAGTGTTTCCCCAATGCCTGTTTAGCGAACTAAACTCAAGCGGCTTTAGAGAGAAACTAGGCTACCTGGCTATTGACCAAATACTCGTGTCGAAAAAAGGAGTAGTAGAAAAAGACTTTGCAACGACCAATAAGAAAACAACATTTATTATAAAATGGCTCATATAAATATAAGAGCCCCTAGATAACATGGGAATTTTTTTATGTATAATGATTGTATGTACCGAAGTACTTATATCGTATATGTGTTCACCCGAACTTTAAATGCGTCTTAACCGACCGTTGGCTTCTTCCTCTTTGGCCAAGGGCCGAAAAGTGTTATCTATTCCGTCATGCGAGGATATCGAAGGTGTTTCGAATTACCAGGCAATCATGCTATTAGGCTATAACAGACAAAGTGCACCCAGGGAACTTATGCTAGATTACTATTTAATGTAAGAAGCATCTTAAAAAGAAAACAGTTTCGCCAACAGTTCCTTTCTTTGGGCTCTCATGATTACCATGAGGAGTGTGCAATAGATTTATGTATGCTTGTCTTTCATCGTGGCCGACCATAGTTGAAAACAATAAGAGCGCCAGCTTTCGGCTTCACCCGTCTGAGGTACGAGTTTGGATGACCCGATCGTAACAATCGCAGAGGTGCTCCCTTTTATTCCCTAGCCGAACAATCGGGAACATAGGGGTAAGCACAGGAACAAGGCAACCCAGCTTTGCGGAACACTTAAGTCAACATGATGCATATATTGGCGTAAACACGAACAAGGAAGGGTGTGATACATTAATAATCATATGCAAGAGGAATGGCTTCATAAAGGAAGCCCCCAAGTAAACGGGGTATTTGAATTTGTTTAGAACAAATAAAGTTTTGACGAAGAAAGTTTTCCGCAAACAACTTTTTGTCAAAAAAGTATAATGCTTGGTCGAACCGAACAAAATTTAAAACTGAAAGTTTTAAGCATGAAAGGAACTTAGCTGGTTAATGTGCTCGGTGTCGATGATGCGATCTGGGCTTGTGACAGGACAAGGACGATCATCGAATTTTGACAGGTCCGGTGTGTAGTCTTTGGGATGTCCGAGGTTCCATCCCCCAAGCCCGTCCCGAGATGACCGAACCAGGAGTTCGGCACTCCAAATTTGTGTCATGGCTCGGCCGATGTGGCAAGGCGAAGCCCTTGGTCTAGCCGAGTTGGTGGAGTAGGTCGGCAAGGTGACGCCCGGGTGACCACGTGACACAAGTCAAAGTCGATTTCCTGCACTCATAAAATAGTACAAGCCAAAAGTAATAACAAAGAAAGATAATAATATAGTTTAAAAAATTTTCTTCTACTTAATTAATTTAAGTGAAGCAAATAAGTAAAGTAATATGGCCTAGGCGCTGAGGTGCCTGGACGAAGAGGTTGGCTTGACGAAGTGGCGACGCTGCACGGTCGATGTGACGAGATGAAGTCCTCGGTCCAGTTAACATGGTGAAGTTGTGTTCGCCGGACGCTGAAGTCTCATGCAGGTCGGCTAGTGATGCCGAAGTCTCGTGTGAGCCGACGTGTCAAAGTAGGTCAGCGTGGTGGACGTCAGCTTTAAAAAGTAACGACGCGACGATGCCGACGCAGGTCGGAATTTGTGATGAGGTCGATGCTGGCTTGATGAAGCAACAGAGCGCCCGACCAGTACAACCCGTGGATGACGAGGTTCACTTAATGATTATTCGGCCCTCGCGATGCCGAACTCTTGGTCGGATGACCGAGATGATGAGAAAATTTCCTTCAAAAAGGATGAGAAAATTTCCTTCAAAAAGGACGTCCGACAACCCGTTCATGAAAAATATGAACTCGGGTCGGATTCGTTTTCGCGTAGAAAATAGATCCAAAATTCGTTGTACTAATCGGATGTTTCCCGAAGTTTGGACTGTCGGATCAAGCTAAAATTTTGAGGGATGATCGGTATAGGAATTCTGCAGCAGATGAACGGTGGGATTTTCTAGAGGATGTCCGACCTAGACGCTGGACTCCTTGCCCTAAAATCGTCTAGATTCTCGTCGAGATTAAACAGGGCTTCGGTAGATTGGAGATTGCTGGAGATTCCTTAATCAGAATGCGACAAAAATTTTGCAGGGTTGTTGTAAATATAGTTCCGCATAATTCCACTGAAGCAATAGTTAAAGCGACACTCGAGGAAACGGGAACCACAAACATGAATCCGCTGTCAAAAAAACTGCATGATTGCGCGAGGGCAATGTTGACGTTGAGCCCCCGAGCACCATGAAGGATTCTTCCATGATCTTTGGTTGAGATTGGAGTTGATGTTGATAAAGACACCCGTCCAATACATATGATCTGACGTGGAGCGCAGTCCCCAGCATAGCCGAGGTGACTAGTCAAGCCGGCGAACAAGATGCCGACGTTGACGATGTAGCTCGGTTCCAACGCATAGATCGCGATGGAGCTGATCTGAATTGCCACCGCACCGTGGCGACTACTCAGCAGGCTCTCAATGAAAGCACCAATGTCGGTATCAAAACCGGCATATCTCGTAGTAGGGGTCCTAAGCTAGGTGTCTTGGAGCGATGGTAAAATGGACACATGATTTTATCAAGGTTCGAGCTTTTTCAAGGAGATAATACCCTACGTCTCGCTTTCAATTCTATTGATATGGGGGATAGTACATAGTACACGTATCTCCCACGAGATTGTAGTAATGAATATGAGATTGAGATCGTGTATTGACTAGCCCGGCCTCGGTTTATATAATGCACCATAGGCCTAGGGTTTAGAGGAGTCCTTGTCTTGTGCGCCAAGTCTTGTGAAATCTCCCTTGTATGCATCATGGGCTCTCTGAATTGGCCTATTAGTGAATCGCCTTGGGGGTCCTCGGCCCGACTCACTGGTCGGGAGACGACGTGTTGAGTACCCCCTAGTCCAGGATACCGTAATTCTGGTCCTGTTTAACCGTGGTAGATCCGGTCACAACGGCCAGATTGGGTGTTCTAAACAGCTAGGGGGTGACGACTTCGTGTGAAGAGGGGCCCAACGTCCTCGGCATCGAGGCGTCGAGACCTACGGGCTTCTTCATAAGAGTCGAGGGTTCTATCAAGACAATTTCTCCCCATGAATCAACGATGAACTCTATGGTTCCTAACTTGATTCTTTGATCGGGGGGGGGGAGTTTCCGATCTGGCCAAGGTGGTCGATCAGGTCGACGTGCGACAAGATGCCGCCCTCATGAGAATCTGATCAGAGGTGAGAGTCCTCTGGCCGCAGATCTCGTTGCTTGTGGCAAGGCGAGCCATAGATTCCTTTGATGATCACAACGGAGCTCTCAATGAAAGCACCAATCTCGGTGTCAAAACCGGCTGATCTTGGGCAGGGGGTCCCGAGCTATGAGACTAGAATCGATGGTAACAAGAGACAAATGAGATGGTGTTTAGGTTTGGGCCCTCCTATAGAGGTAATACCCTACGTCCTGCTTGATTGTGTTGATGATATGTAGGTTACAGAGTCGATCTACCTCGAGATCAAATAGCTAAACCCTAGATGAGTTGTCCTCTCTCTACAACCTAAAACCCTCCGGCTTATAGAGACACCGAGGGTACCTAGGGTTCACACATAGTCGGTTGCACATCAAAGGGGAAACATGCCTATCTACTGTCGACAACTTGGAGGACATGCCACGGCTCCTTGAAGCTTCCCCCCTGGCGATGGGGCCTTGTTTCATCCAATGCTCATCCAGCGGCCCATACAATCTGGCTCATGAGAAATAGGTTGGCTATCCAAGGACCCCTTAATCTAGGACTCCCTTAACCGATGCGGCAGACGCATACCCGTCTGAGCACAACAAGGAGTGGTCACCGCCATTGTCAAACGCCACCCACGACGACCATGTCGAGGCCGCCGCCGAGGAGGACGAATGGGAGGGGCCATACGAGGCTCAACCAAATCAACTTCCACAACGGCGGCAACCCGAGGCGGAGTTGGTGGTGGGACCCGACAGCGACGGTCGTGGTGGTAGTGGGACGCGGCAGCAGCGGCGGAATCAAGGTTGGAGGGGAGTGATACTTCTCCAATGTACCTATAATTTTTTATTGTTCCATGCTATATATTATCATTCTAGGATACTTTTTGGACATTTATTTGTTGATTCATATTATTTTTGAGCACTAACATATTGACCAGTGCCCAGTGCCAGTTGTTATTTTCTGCATGTTTTTGGCTTTTCAGGTTTACAGTACCAAACGGAGTTCAAATACCACGAAACTTTTTGACGATTTTTTTGGACCAAAAGAAGACATAGAAGCTTCGAGAGAAGGCCGGGAGCCGCACGAGGGCCCCACAAGCTAACAGGACGTGTCCGGGGGGTGTGGTCGTGCCCTGTTAGCTCGTGGGCCACCCCTCGCTCTCTTGACCTCGAATCCTGGTCTATAAATTCACATAAATTCCAAATACCCTAGAGATCTTTCCGAAACACTTTTTTCGCCACCACTAGTCTCTGTTCCGTCATGTGCCAATCTGGAGCCTTGTTTCGATCCCCTACCAGAGGGGGGATCGATAACAGCGGGCCTCTACATCAACCTTGTTGCTCCTATGGTGATGAGTGAGTAGTTCACCACAGACCTACCACTAGTGGGGAAACGGGCTTTAGTCCCGGTTGGCGAAGACCTTTAGTCCCGGGTCGCTAACCGGGACAAATAAATCGGGAGTAAAGGCCCTTACCCTTTAGTTCCGGTTGGCCACGACCTTGGACTAAAGTCCCACCATGTGGCCGCCTGCGTGCGCCGGGGGCTCGGGGACCTTTAGTCGCGGTTGGCGTCACCAACCGGGACTAAAGTCCCTCCACGTGGCCGCCTGCGTGCGTCGGGGGCTGGGGGACCTTGAGTCCCGGTTGGTGACACAGACTCGGACTAATGATTTTTTGTTGGGGTTTAGGGTTTTAGGGGTTTATGGTTTATTTTTCCTTTTCCTTTTATGTTTTCCATTCAATTCTTTTTCATTTCAAACATATTTTACAGTACTACATACTGTACACGTTATGCATATATAATATAATTTCTCATATGACCATACATATATACTATAATTTTTAGTATGACCATGCATACACACACACAAACACACACACACACACATATATATATACATAATTTGGTATATACAATTTCTCCTAGAATGTGCAGATCATTACATGAAGGCATTAGATGCAATGGTATTCTCTGCTTTTAGATATGACCTTTAAGCAAAAATTCTGCAAATTTCTCTTGAATTCCTAGTATGTGGTCCAACCTCTCCCGCATCTCTTGCACCTTTACTGAAGGAGATCAATATGAATATATTAGTCGTGTGTATATATATTAGATCATGATAAAAAATTATGAATAATGTTTATGTACCCGAAGTTGTCTTTGATCTTAATGACATTCGGTCGTCATGTCGTATGTTCTCGCAAAGCGTAGTATGCACATAAATTGATCCCCTATTCTTGCCTCATGCTCCTTGCTAGAATAGAATTCAGTCAGAAAATAATCAAGCACGATAATGATATTGATACTAGAATTAAAAAGATGCGCGAAACTAGCTAGTACTACTTAATTACCTTGGTCCGTCGTTATGTTAGCTTCGGTTTCCATTCACTAACGACCTCTTTGATGAACCATTTTCAAACCCTGCCCGGCAAATAAATGAATAAATGAGTTATTAATTACTTGATATCAGGAGATGAACGAAAGAGGCCGATACTGATTGAAATTACCTATCAAGCATCAAATACATGTTGGTGTACTCTTCAGGGTCTTTACCTATTGAGTCAATGCTTTCTACAGTTCCAGCATCAAATTTAATGTTCAGTAGGATCCAGTGGGACCTACACACATGTTTATATAATTAGGCATGCATAACTCAACTATACTTAATATTGAGTAAGCAAAATAGATTTTTTAGTATAAGACAGTAACACTCACTTAAAGTTGTAAGGAAATAGTATAAATGTTTTGGTATTTTATGCCTTCAAAAACGGTGAGCTATTCCTTGGTGCTATTTCAGCCATTGGGAATATTTTAGGGTTCCCAAGGACATATTTTCCATGCTATTTCAGCCATGGGGAATTCCTCGGTGCCTAGGAGTTGATCAACATTGATACCAAATTCTTTAGAAACGTTGGTTACCTTATCGGTACTCACCTTGAGCGCGCGGGGGCGGGAGGGGGGGGAGGTAGGGGTCGATTGCACTGCCTGTTATACGAGATGGGGAACTGATTTCTCGCTTTTATTACTACTGGTATTTCTTCACGAGTGGTGCATTTGTTCATGATATGAGTTGCTAATAGAGCGTTCATAGTCTGATGGTCTATTATGTACATGTGACGAGGGTCGCTCTAGAAGATCCATAAAGTGTTGTGCGGTTTTCGGGTCTATTTTCTCCTTTGGTGGTGGGACCGGCTTCGATGCAAAATGGGACTTCACTTCAGCAGCCACGGTCGCTCTGGTTTCCTCCACCACACGATAACGGTAGAGGTGGTTCCCTCCCGTGTAGCTCCAGTGTTGTCGCTCCTGATTCTTGGCGCTCCCTCTCTTGGTCCTCTTGGCCTCATGTTGTCGATCTCAGTGAGGCGGCATGGATGACCTCTACTATGGTGGCGTATGTTGGCGGGATACAAGCTAGCTGGTGGGCTCCGGTTCGGGTCGGTAGTGATGTTTGGGTTGCGGGAGAAATCCCTGTCGGGTCATCCGGCTTCGACTCGGTGCCGCCTGCGGTTGTCGTCATTCCTTCCTGAAGGGCGTCGATATTACCCATCTCCAGCCCCCTCCGCGTGCCGAGGGAAACCCTAGAACATGTCTGGGCAGCAGCGTCATCGACGTCGCATCCCTTCTTGGATGTGCTGCTTGGTACGTGACGGTTCTGTGCCTTGGAGTGCGATGGGACGAATCCGGAGGGTGCAGTGGTGGTGAATCATCCATGCTTTGTCGAGCTACCATTGTTGGCATTTATTTCTTTTTTTTGGACTTGATGTGGTGATCATCCCAACAGTTACGTTGTGATTACTGGAAGTTGCTTTATAATAAAAAAGCAGGGGAACCCTTTTTCAAGATAATTCAACATAACAGAATGCCTCATCGATCTCAGTGAGTTCTCGTGTAACTGGTTGAGCACAATTATAAAAAAACATGGTTAGCAAATGTAGAAAAACAAAGATGTGGATCGAAGCACCGACTAGAATTTTATGTCATCACCACCACCATCACCAGTGGCGGACCCAGAAATGGGTCAGGCCCCAGGAGAACTAGGCCAAGGCCCAGGCAACATTCCTTAACTGTAGAGGTTACTGTAACTACCATGCTACAGTAAACCAAGAAGATAGGCCTCACGCCCCAGGCCGTCGGCCCTTCTGCCTGGGGCCTGAATCTGCCTACCACCATCACCATCACCATCATAACCATAACAATAACAACAACAACACTAAAACACCGGGGCATCATGGAAAAGCTTTTTTACGGTACCCACACTGCTAGGGTGAGGCGACCAGTATAACAAAGTCTCAGGCTATTTCGTAGTAACTGCTGGGAATCGACATCCTTTGCTCGCTCCCATTGCCGCCATGGCGGAGTTGACATCGCTGTCACTAACGCCACACCGTAGTCCATGTTGCTGCCGCATACAGGGACCAGCAGCCAATGAGACTCGCTGGCACTTTTCCAACGTCTCTGCCGCTCCTTGACCTCTGAACGACCGCCACCATGCTCTAGCTGACCTTGCTGCCGCGCATTGCAACCGGGCCGCGCGCTCGTCTACCTTGGCGTCTCGTCCCCATTTGTCTAACCACGGCGCTCAGCCCCATCACATACATACATGGGCCAAGACATGGCGGCCATGACTCCGTCCTGCCCAAGCACCATGGCCGGGAGCCCGGGACAACGAGCTTCTGTACACGGCAAGCCTCTGCGTCGACGAACAACAGCGCCAAGTGGTTTCTTCGCCACCATTCTGAACCAGGACGAAACGAGCACGGTGTGGAGGTATGTTCAGCCATGGAAGGGGCGCAGGGCAACACCTCATGGTTGTCGGAACTAATTGAGAAGGAGGCTCGGCGGTGGCCGCCGGAACTCTACCGGCGTCGGTGTACCAGAACAATGGACTAGGTGGGTCGGGGGCGGAGCGGGTGTGGCTGTGTGGGTCGTAGAAGTCACAAAATGCCCTCAGAATATGTATACATCTGGTCAAGAACACCAGTGCTATCTATACTGCTCGCCATGCTGTTGGCCTTACTGCAGCGGTACAGACAAGGCAAGGCCGTTGGATTTCACAGATGAACGCTCTATGTTCATCAGAGGGTACCATAAAAGAGCTCTCATGGAAGTTACTCGATATAAAAGAACAGGTGCCATGATACACAAGTTCACCTAGTTGCACAGGTTTCTGAACCATATAAATAGAACATCAGCCTACAAAAGGTATAAGTTAAGGCCTGGCAACGAGTTCAGTAAATGCGCAAACATGCAACATGAGTTCATATGAATGGAACATGGACAAGCGCATGGGCCAGATAGGCCAAAACGCAGCAACCTGATGCTACCAGGATTAATTCAGGGACATGTAAGTCTGAATAACCAGGAATAGCAACCATCTGATTAAGTGATCCAGCTTCGTCCGCTCGAAACTGAAGGCTGCATAAAGAATAGAAGACACAATGAGCACCTGACGCTAGTGGAAAAAAGTCCATTTGTCCCGGTTCGTAAGGCTCATCTGTCTCGATTCGTAAGACCCATTTGTCCCGATTCTGAAACCGGGACTAATGTGTCGGGACTAAAGTCCACGACTTTTAGTCTCGGTTCGCTTACGAACCGGGACAGATGAGGCTACACGTGGCTGCTCCGTCGAGCTCAGGCAGGAGGGCCTTTGGTCCCGGTTGGTAACACCAACCGGGATCAAAGAGCGTCCACGCGTCAGCAGCTGAGGAGCTGTTTTTTTTTTGAAAGAGGGGGTTGAGGGTTTTGGAGGGTTAATTAAGGGGTTTCATATATTTTATTAGATAGCTAATAGAGAGAAGTGATCTCTCTTATCTCCGTGCTTGGTCACGACGCTACATACTAAGGTCACGACGCTAGATAGAACATATAACACAATTTAATCATTATTTTCGTCAATAAGACATCATATAACAAGTTGGTCACTAGTCATAATCACAACTCCTCCTTCTCCTCATCATTATCAACTCTAACACATTGTAGCACATAATAACACATTGTACCTAGGACCTACGTACTCCTATCTCGTAGAACCTACTATACCCTTTCTTAGGTACAATATCATAAAACAAGATAGGTCATGACTCTCCATTATGGAGAACGGAGATCATCCTGTCTTCCTTTCTTGGCCTACGCACAATGTTGCTTCCAAGTAGATTGAGCATACATTTTTTTCCAATCTTTGATTGTCATGACTCCATCGGTTTTAGAAATCCGGTATGGACAGGAGTGATGGGTAGGCTGACCTGGCCGTGGTGGCCCTAAGCTCGTAACAACAACGCGACTCTCGAAAACATCAGATGAGGCAAACAATCCTTCGGAATTTTCTGTTGAAAAACATAGTAATAACTTTGTAGTTAGCAATGTAGTTTAGTTTTAGAAGAATTTATGCAAAAGATGCACGGCTGTCGTAATAGTAGAATTAAAATCTTACCATGCAATCTCCATGAATGTTACCGTAGTTCACCACGTGCACTAGTGACAGTATTGACCATAATGTGCAGGAGTTTGATAATAGCTATTGTAATTCTCAAGATGACTAAAAAATGCGGTAAGATAATCTTTTTCCTTATAAGTTAATTCTGCTTCATCACTGTAGTAGTAGGTTCTGTCTACCATCTTCCGTATATTTTTTTAAGAATGAAAATAAGCTCTCAATGTAAATAAGTTGTCAACTATTTTTAAATAAATAATATAAAGTACTTAATAAATATGGGTGAGAAACTCACATAATGGTAGAATTGGAGGCGTCTGTTCATCGATCTAGATGTCGATATTACCTTCAATTTCATCTTTCGAACGAATATCAAAGGTGATAAGCATATTAGACTCAAATGCATAAGCCTTGCATAGTGCTTGCCAACTTTTGCATTCAATATATCAAATAGGTGTCTGCATGGTATAATTTTACCGTAAAAGTAAAACCATGCTCAGTCCTCAAATGAACTATCTTTACCTCCATATCTTTTTTATTATTGAAACAATTCTTATCCAAGACAACAATTCTTGCATGGCAAGGGATACTCTAGTAGAACAGTAAAAAATTAAAATTAATTATAAGTTGAAGCAAAAGAGGCAGAAGTCATGCTTAATTACGAAAAAAGACTTGTCATTCTGACTTACTGTATCCATTTTGAAGGTCTCATCCAGCATGATGCTGAAACGTCTACCATCAACTAGAAAAGTCTTGTCGCACAGGCCGCACTCGTCTTCGCAGTATTCGCACATACCGAATTCACTTTCATCGTCAGACATTTCCTATGTTTATAGTTGAAACATTTAAAATCGATCGAAGGAAATTACGAAAAACTAATCAACACAGATCACTATTACTCAATATGCAACGGGTTGACTTTAGGTTTGTCGAGTTTTTCCTTCCTAAACTCTCGTCTCACGTATATGGTGGGCACTCCCTTTGATATTGCGATAGTCGGTGATGGTGGCTCCTCCATTCGTTTCAGAGTGCATTACACCAAAATGTCTAGCACACTGGAACGAAGAAGAAGCGACCCCACGACAACAGTCAGGATTCTTCCTCTCTCATATATATATATATATATATATATATATATATATATATATATATATATATATATATATATATATGGTGGACACTCTACCTCACTCAAAGACACACAAGGAGCCGAAACAAACCTAAAGTCAACCCGTTTCATATATCGAGCAATGACAGAGAAAAAATTCCCTATGTTTTACCGGAATGACTTGCAAATCACAAATACATTTATAATGAACTCGAATATAATATTACTAATACATCATCCCGAATAAGCCAGTTCAAGAATTACGGCACCCTTTAGATCCTAATGCGTGTGTGACTTTCGGTCCGTCGAGGCATTCCTTAAGTAACTCTCATATCTTATGGTGTGTTGGTGCGCTCTCTCTCACACTGATATGGTGGTGTATATATGTTGGTGGGCACTCTCTCACAGTAATAGTTCGACCGCCGGTGATGGACGCCTCCCCTCTTCTCTTCTTGCGCAATATATCGACAAGTATATCGCAAAGAAGAGAAAAAAGAGGAGGCACCCTCCACGACAACAGTCGGGATTCCTCCATCAAGAACACACATGAAAGTCACACAAGGAGAAACGACGGACCAAAAGTCACACACGCATTATACCGATAAAATATCACAAATACATTAATATTTATAATGACCTCGAATATAATATCACGAATACATCATCCCGAATAATCCAGTTAATGCATCATCAAATATTAACTAATGCATCTCGAATATTATCATATAAGATCAGTAATACAGATCGAATATCCTAGAATCCAAAGTGGAGGTCGGTGAACTCGGTTCACTAGCGGTCTCTGAGTCGCCGGCGGTGGACACCCAAAGATAAGGAACCATCACGATATCATAACTCAAGTGAGATCCCTGAAGGATCTGTCAGGTACTATCGAACCGGGCGTCCAACGCCGCCATGTAGCGACGGACATGCTCGTCCTCCTCCTTGATATGGCGACGTACCACCTCCGCGGGTGTCCGCTCCCTCCGCACCGAAAGTGGCCCGCGTGACCGCCACCACAGAAGGTCTGGGTCGACGATGATACCTGCATTCCTCACCAACCTCCGAGCCCCGGAAGGTAGCACCTCGTAGTGCCAGCCCGGCGGAGCCCGGTCCCGGACATGGCGCCTATCAAGCAGGCTCTCGCGGACTACTCGACGATGAGGATGCGGGCAGGGCATCGTCGACAAATTCCTATGAGAACATTTTCTTATCGTTTAATCACTAATTTTTCATAAAACCCAAAATTTTTCTATAATCTAACATACACATACTAATTTTTCCTAGGACTCCTAATAATTAAATAAAACATAAAACAACATACTAATCTAACATAAACATTCATCACAAACATACTAATCTAACATAAACATTCATCATAAACATACTAATCTAACATAAACATTCATCATTAATATTCATCATAATTTTTTTCTATAATCTAACATACACATACTAATCTAACATAAACATTCATCATATAAAAAATCAACATATATTTTAAAAAGAAATTTGCACAGAGCCGGGGCGGCGGCGGCTCATAGAGGGGGCAGCGACGAGGCGACAACGGGGGCGGGGCGGTGACGGGGGCGGTGGGGGAGGCGACAGGGGAGGGGCGGCGATGGGAGCGGAGCGACAACGGGGCAGTGGGGGAGGAGCGGCGACAACACCTGTTTAGTCCCACCTCGCTAGTCGAGGGGAGACAACACCTGTTTAAAAGCCCCGATGTGCTTGACCTCTCAAGCTCCTCTCATAGTGAAAATAGATGCCCTTATACACGAAATTTGACCTAAATTCAAAATGCTAGTTAGGTGCCTAACTAGCACTATGAATTAAGGTTGAATTTCAGTGCAAGCGCATCTATTCTCACTTTTGCAATTTTTTATGTTATTTCTTTGCTATTTTTCCTGCTATTTAATATTACTTTCTTTTAACATTATATTCAATTTGGTAATTTTTAGGTTTTATATAATTTTAGTTTCAAAAATACTAGAGGTTTATAATTTTAGTTATTGATATTTTTGAGCTAAATGACATGAAATTGAAAAGCATTACAAATGAACTCTGAAAAGGTTGAAAGTTGGCATGGTATCATCATTTCACCCACATAGCATGTTCTAAAAAGGTGAGAGGGTTATGGCAAAAGCTGGATGCACTTCGTGTACAAAACGAACAGTCTCTTTCGAAGTATGAGGGTTTTGGACGGAAACTCATCGGTTACAAAAGACATTTCTCTTTCTTGAACTTATTTGAACTCCAGGCTTTTTTGTGTTCAAAATGCACCATTCAAAGCCACATCGTCAATTTTCAACCCTTTCTGACTTCATTTGGTATTTTTCATGCAGTTCTTGATTTTTTTGAGCTAAATGACCTTGAAATTGAAAAGCACTACAAATGAACTCTGGAAAGGTTGAAAGTTGGCATGGTATCATTATTTCACCCACATAGCATGTGCTAAAAAGTTGAGAGGGTTAGGGCAAAAGCGGGATGCGTTTCGTGTACAAAACAGACAGTCTCTTTCGAAGTATCAGGGTTTCGGACGGAAACTCATGTGTTACAAAAGGCATATCATTTTCTTGAACTTATTTGAACTTCAGGCTTTTTGTGTGTTCAAACTGCACCATTCAAAGCCACATCATCAATTTTCAACCCTTCCCGAAATCATTTGGTATTCTTCATGCAGTTATTGATTTTTTTGAGCTAAATGACCCTGAAATTGAAAATCTCTACAAATGAACTCTGAAAAGGTTGAAAGTTGGCATGGTATCATCATTTCACCCACATAGCATGTGCTAAAAAGGTGAGAGGGTTACGGCAAAATCTGGATGCACTTCGTGTACAAAACGGACAGTCTCTTTCGAAGTATCAGGGTTTCGGATGGAAACTCATGTGTGACAAAAGGCATTTCATTTTCTTGAACTTATTTAAATTCTAGGCCTTTTGTGTGTTCAGAATGCACCATTCAAAGCCACATCACCAATTTTCAACCTTTTCTGACTTAATTTGGTATTTTTCATGCAGTTGTTGATTTTTTTTTGAGCTACATGACCTTGAAATTGAAAAGCACTACAAATAAACTCTGAAAAGGTTGAAAGTTGGCATGGTATCATCATTTCACCCACATAGCATGTGCTAAAAAGTTGAGTGGGTTACGGAAAAAGCTGGATGCACTTCATGTACAAAACGAACAGTCTCTTTTGAAATATCAGGGTTTCACACAGAAACTCATGTGTTACAAAAGGCATTTCATTTTCTTGAACTTATTTGAACTCCAGGCTTTTTGTGTGTTCAAAATGCACCATTCAAAGGCACATCATCAATTTTCAACCCTCCCGACATCATTTGTCATTTTTCATGCAGTTATTGGATTTTTTGAGCTAAATGACCCTGAAATTGAAAAGCACTACAAATGAACTCTGAAAAGGTTGAAAGTTGGCATTGTATCATCATTTCACCCACATAGCATGTGCTAAAAAGTTTAGACGGTTACAGCAAAAGCTGGATGCACTTCGTGTACAAAACGGACAACCTCTTTCGAAGTATCAGGGTTCCGGACGAAAACTCATGTGTTACAAAAGGCATTTCATTTTCTTGAACTTATTTGAACTCCAGGCTTTTTGTGTGTTCAAAGTGCACCATTCAAAGCCACGTCATCAATTTCCAACCCTTCCCGACATCATTTGGTATTTTTCATGCAGTTATTGATATTTTTGAGCTAACTGACATGAAATTGAAAAGCACTACAAATGAACTCTGAAAAGGTTGAAAGTTGGCATGGTATCATCATTTCACCCACATAGCATGTTATAAAAAGGTGAGAGGGTTATGGCAAAAGCTGGATGCACTTCGTGTACAAAACGAACAGTCTCTTTCGAAGTATCAGGGTTTTGGACGGAAACTCATCGGTTACAAAAGACATTTCTCTTTCTTGATCTTATTTGAACTCCAGGCTTTTTTTGTGTTCAAAATGCACCATTCAAAGCCACATCGTCAAATTTCAACCCTTTCTGACTTCATTTGGTATTTTTCATGCAGTTCTTGATTTTTTTGAGCTAAATGACCTTGAAATTGAAAAGCACTACAAATGAACTCTGAAAAGGTTGAAAGTTGGCATGGTATCATCATTTCACCCACATAGCATGTGCTAAAAAGCTCAGATGGTTACGAAAAAAACTGGATGCACTTCGTGTACAAAATGGACAATCTCTTTCGAAGTATCAGGGTTTCGAACGGAAACTCATGTGTTACAAAAGGCATATCATTTTCTTGAACTTATTTGAACTCCAGGCTTTTTGTGTGTTCAAACTGCACCATTCAAAGCCACATCATCAATTTCCAACCCTTCCCGAAATCATTTGGTATTTTTCATGCAGTTATTGATTTTTTTGAGCTAAATGACCCTGAAATTGAAAATCACTACAAATGAACTCTGGAAAGGTTGAAAGTTGGCATGGTATCATCATTTCACCCACATAGCATGTGCTAAAAAGGTGAGAGGTTTACGGCAAAAGCTAGATGCACTTCGTGTACAAAACGAACAGTGTCTTTCGAAGTATCAGGGTTTCGGATGGAAACTCATCGGTTACAAAAGGCATTTCTCTTTCTTGATCTTATTTGAACTCTAGGCTTTTTGTGTGTTTAAAATGCACCATTCAAAGCCACATCATCAATTTTGAACCTTTCTGACTTCAGTTGGTATTTTTCATGCAGTTATTGATTTTTTGAGCTAAATGACCCTGAAATTGAAAATCACCACAAATGAACTATGAAAAGGTTGAAAGTTGGTATGGTATTATCATTTCATCCACATAGCATGTGCTAAAAAGTTGAGAGGGTTAGGGCAAAAGTTGGATGCACTTCGTGTACAAAACGGACAGTCTCTTTCGAAGTATCAGGGTTTCGGACGGAAACTCATGTGTTACAAAAGGAATTTATTTCCTTGAACTTATTTGAACTCCAGGATTTTTGTGTGTTCAAAATGCACTACTCAAAGCCACATCATCAATTTTCAACCCTTCCCGTCATCATTTGTTATTTTTCACGCAGTTATTGATTTTTTGAGCTAAATGACCTTGAAATTGAAAAGCACTACAAATGAACTCTGAAAAGTTTGAAAGTTGGCATGGTATCATTATTTCACCCACATAGCATGTGCTAAAAAGTTGAGAGGGTTAGGGCAAAAAAGGGATGCGCTTCGTGTACAAAACAGACAGTCTCTTTCAAAGTATCAGGGTTTCGAACGGAAACTCATGTGTTACAAAAGGCATATCATTTTCTTGAACTTATTTGAACTCCAGGCTTTTTGTGTGTTCAAAATTATGCAGGCCCTTAATATACTCGCAGGTGCGTCAGTCACCGTACATCCATTGTCGGCTCATTTGCGTGCGTTATATAATAAAGTGTATTAAAAACCATTACAACATATCATGAATAGAGAAGTGACCAAATTAATACAAATTCATCATCAAATTAAATCCAAAGTACAATAATGACCAAAATAAATACGTACAGTTCATACGTAGTTGTCATTATTGAACAACATATAGCTCTGTAGAGCATCTAATTAAAACATACAGCGAAACTACGTAAAAAATTTAAATGCAACAACAAATACAATCATAACCGCTACTAAGGTACCAATTTATCCAACAGCATAATGATACCAAGCCTCGGTATGAATGGCATATTTTCTAATCTTTCTAAGCTTCAAGCGCATTGCGTCCATCTTGGTCTTGTGATCGTCGATGATATCGGCAACATGCAACTCCAATCCAATCTTGTCATCTTCAGTTCTTCTCAATTTTTCTTTCAAATGATAGATTTCTTTTTCATCTTTTGTGAACTTCTCGAGCAGAATTGCATAGTCGGTTGGAATTTCTGGTTCAACTACTTCCTATAGATAAAAACATCTACGTCAAGCACTAGTAGAAAAAGGCCCATTTTTCCCGGTTCGTAAGGCCCATTTGTCCCGGTTCTGGAACCGGGACTAAAGGGTCGGGACTAAAGCTCAAAACCTTTAGTCCTGGTTCGCTTACCAACCGGGACAGAAGGGGCTCCACATGGCCGGTGCTCGGAGCCTAGGCAGGAGGACCTTTAGTCCTAGTTGGTAACACCAACCGAGACCCAAAGGCATCCACGCGTCAGCATCTAGCAATTGCTGGGGGGTTTTTGAATGGGAGGGGGGTTAGGGGGTTTTGGATGGTTAATTTAGGGGTTTTATATTGTTTTAGCTAGCTAATTGATAGAGAGAAGTGTCCCCTCTTTCTCCGTACTTGGTCGACGCTAGCTACTATAGAGAGAACTCGACACGCTAGCTAGTAAGTAAATGAAGGAACCATTAAGTACAGAAGATCATCATGAACATATAGAGATAGAAGTGATCGACCTCTCTTTCTCCGAGAGATTGGTCGTATAACAAGTTTTCGTATATATATATCTGACGCTACTAGCTACATATATACAATATAAGATCTGTTACAATCCCTAACATCTAATGTCAACTTTCAGATGGTATTCTCTGGCTCTATTTATGACGTGGTCAAGAAAAAATCCCGCCAATTCTTGTTGAATTGCTCGTATGCAATCATGTGGTAGGAGTTCATCCCGCATCTGCCACATCTAATTTGAAGAAAGGGGTCAATACATATATATGGTAATAAAATAAAATTGTGAATATTATTGCTTGCGCACTTGAAATTGTTTTTCAGAGTAGCCCCGCTTAGGGGTCATCGCATTGTAGATGAACTCGCAAACGTAGTATCCACATTAATTATTCGCGGTTTCCTTCCACAAGCACTTTACGAGAAATAGAGTTCAATCAAACTGATAATCAAGCATGATAAATGGTATTGATGAAACTAGAATCAATGGGAGATGCATAGAACTAGCTAATAGTACTTGCTTTCGGGTGTGTAAATCACAGCTCCCCCGGCAGTGCCGGAACTATTGCTGTGAACTCTTTCCAAACACTGTTAGACAAAGAAAATAATTACTTTATATTAGGAAATGAACAAAGTTGTCGATATGATGCTGTAATGATCGATTGAACTTACTTCTGGAGAATTTTAGTCATGTTCACATATTCCTGGGGATCTTTTTGTTTTAGGTCTAAGATGGTTACTACTCCCCACTCAAGTTGAATCTCTAGCAGAATAAAGCGGAAACTGTGCACGCATGCATAACTCATCAATTACATTACTATAAACCTCGAGTAATAAGGGAAACCAAATATACACAAGACAATAACACTCACTTGAAGTTGTAAGGAAAGAGTATTGTCCCTTTGTTTTGATTTTAAGCAACGATTGTAGCAAGTTGTCCTTGGTTTGTGTGGGATACTTTTGAAAATTATACTCATGTATGACATTTGGGTTAATGAACCCAATGTCATAGATTTGTCCTTTTCTGCATTCGACGATCTTCAATCTGCATAATATAGTAGTGAGAATAATTATATATACATGCAATGAAAGAACTGAGCTATATACATAGAGAGACTTAATTACGGAAGTAGTACTTACAGACAGTAGGAAGTCACGATTGTTTTGTTGAGAGCCTTTTGATTGTATAACTGGACTATCTCCTCAAATTCAATATTCAACAGTTCCATTCCAACGAGGTCGTGCTCCTCTTTAACTGAGAGTATCAAAGAATCCTTCCCAGACTCGCGGCGGGTTTTCATGTACCATTCATGGAATTTTCGCATCATCGTTGTTAGAGGAGGATGATCAGGTTTGACGAGAGGCCGCCCGTGCCGGTAACGGAATTCGTCCACCTCCAACGGCTTAAAATGTACATCATCGCTCAGGTAATCACCAGGTTTGCTACCGGGCACCATCCCCGGATGATTAGCGATGATATCGCTAGACACCTTGAGCGGGGGGCACGATTGGTTCGCCTGTTCGCCGAGCTGGGGAATTTTTTTCCACTTCTTCGTTTTGCTAACCTTGCATCACTGGAAGTACTTCCTGATCGCCACACATCTTGATATGTCTTTTTAATATAGCGGTCAAAGTTGGAATCCGATGGAGGCGGTGGTGGTCGCTTCAGGGCATCGATACTGCGCATCGCTTTCACCGGATCTATCTTCTCCTTCGGAGGTGGAGTTTTCTTTGCAAAATGGGCCCTCAATTCGGCCTGACATATCTCCTCGTTTTTAGACTCGGTCCTCTCATATGGTAACTTTTCCAGAGGCTTGAGAGATTCACCGTATCTGTATCCCCTCCTGCCTATGCTTGTACTGCTAGCCGCCGGAGCGGCGGCGGCTCCCTTCCGTCGTTGGTTACTAGGTGCCGGAGGATCCGGAGCGGCGGTGTCTTTCTTTCGACATTGCCGACGAGGCTGAGGAGTAGGCGTACTGCTCCGACGTGCCGGAGTAGGCGAAGGAGGAGGCGGAGTGCCCCCATGCGTCAGAGCAGCCGGAGAAGGAGGCGATGTGCCTTGATCACTCGCCGGAGGAAGAGGAGGAGCCAGAGTGCTCTGATTCGCCTGAGGAGAAGGAGGAGGCGGAGGCGTCCAGTTTGGAAGCTTGATGTACTCCTTCTGCCATAGACATGTACTCCTCAGGGCACGAACCAGCTTATTCTCTCCTTCACCTATACAGTGATCAAGCTTGAGCTCCTCAAATTCCTTCATTGCTTCATCAACCACCACAACAGCATAGCCATGTGGAATTGGATGGCAGTGAAAAATTCCGTTGGGTTGAGGAGGTGGAACAGAACCGACATCCGCCATGAAAGTGAGGTTCCGGCATTTTGTCATAAGCTCGCAATGTTGAGCCTCTGTGATAGTATCCACGGGGTAGCTAGGAGATGTGAAGTCAGGTTGAACGGGCTCCATGGAAGCGATGCTGCTTCTCCGTTGAGATGGCGGGGTAGCTTCTGGGTAGCTTCGTGCCGCTGAGATAGTTAGCCGGCAGCTCGCTGGCTCTCATCTTCCTCTAGCTTTTGTAGTCTTGCATTGAGCTTCTGAATTTTGCTCAGCTCCGCTTTCCTCTTTATCTCCTGGCTTCTGTAACCGCCTGCGTTGAGAAACCCAACCTTCCACGGAACGGAGCCTGGTGTGCCGCGTGTTCGTCCAGGGTGCTCAGCATTCCCTAGGGCCTCAGTCAGCTCGTCCTTCTCTCTGTCGGGAATGAACGTCCCTTCCTGCGCTGCGGTGATATACTTCTGAAGCTTGTTCATGGGTATTGCAAGTTGCTCGTCCATCCAACGGCACTTCCCTGTTTCAGGGTCCAAAGTTCCCCGAACCCCGAAGAACCAAGTCCTTGAACGGTCTGGCTAGTTCGATGTCTGTGGTATGATGTTTTTATCAATCCGGTCATTCTCACCTTTGTCCCACCACGGCCGGGCTTTGAGGTAGCCACCTGACCCGTGTGATGGTGATATTGCTTCTTTGCAGCATTGACCTTGTTTGTCTCTGACATTTTCTTACCCTTGTCCGATGTCTTGTAGTCCACAAATGCGGGCCAGTAATCTCTTATCTTCTCAAATCGGCCGGTGAATTCTGGAGTCTTCCCTTTATCGACAAACTTTGATTTCAACTCATTCTTCCACCTCCTGAATAGATATGTCATCTTCTTAAGAGCACACGCTTTGACTAGTGGCTCTATAACTGGCTTATTCGGATCCTCCTCTGGCGATAGGGTGAAATTTGCCTTCAGCGTGGTCCAAAGATCATCTTTATGTCTATCGGTGACATAATCACCTTCAGGGGCGTCGTCCTTAGGCTTATTCCATTTCTTGATGCTGATCGGGATGTTGTCCCTAACAATAGCTCCGCACTGAGCAGAAAATGCGTTCTTGGTCCGCTTGGGTTCAATCGGATGGCCACCGTTCGCGAGTGTTGTGATCGTGAACTTTTCGTCCTTGCACAACCTCTTCTTCGGGCCTCGTCTCGTTACCGAAGTTTGGCTCGATCCGGAGGGCTATAAAAGAAGAAGAGTTAATTAATATATGTACATACCAAAATAATTAATGCATCAATTAGCTAGTCAGCATAGGCTTAATGAATATATATACCTCGCTCGACTTTACAACAGCTCCCTCCTCCGATCGATCAACGGAGCCGTCATCATGGTCTCCTTCCTCCGGCATTAGGTCACCGGAGCCATCCTGATCATGCCTTCCTCCTCCATTGTTCGATCACTAGAGCCGTCATAATCCTCTCCTTCCAGACCCTCGGTGTCGTTGAGAAACGACAAGATATCACGTATGCCGTGGATTATGTCCCCCAACAAGTGTTCTTGTTCTTTGTCACTTGGATCCATAGTTTCTGCAAATATTACAACATGGCAATTAATATACAAACATGAATGTCCGACGTCTGGACCGCCTCTCTCATAAATGTCCGACGACCGGACCGCCTCTCTCATGAATGTCAAACAAGGGATTTTATTAACCTTTAAGGGATTTAATTAACAAAATGGCGCCATTCTGAATGTGCAGAAAATGGTCCATATTTTTTCTGATCTCATCTACCCTTCTATATGTCATGTTGTCTAGTGTCAAAGGATTCAAGAAAATCAAGGCTTCATCATTAGTTGGAAGTAACAGGCGCATAATGGTACAAATCTCTCCAAAATTGTTTTGTAACGGAGTCCTGGATAGGATAATTAATTAGCTTTTTGGTACGAAGTTCAGCAAGAGCCTTCCGAATATCGCTAGTTGGTCGGGTAGGGATGGGGTAGATCAACAATGACGCTCTTTCTTCGAGGGTTTGGGTGGCCTCGATAGTTGATCGGGTGAGCGGACCGCCTCTGTCTCATGCATGTCCAACGTCCCCTCTCATGTTGAAGTTATCGGGGAGGGGGTAGATCGACAACGACGCTCTTTATTGTAGGGTTTGGATGGCCTCGATAGTTGGTCGGGCGAGCGGTCGCCTCTCTCACTCATGCATGTCCTACGTCCCCCCTCATGCCGAAGTTATCGGGGAGGGGGTAGATCGACAATGACGCTCTTTCTTCTAGGGTTTGGGTGGCCTCGATAGTTGGTCGGGTGAGCGGACCGCCTCTCTCTCATGCATGTCCGACGTCTCCTCTCATGTCGAAGTTATTGGGGAGGGGGTATATCAACAATGACATACATTCCGGATCTATTGGAAAGCTCTCGGGGAGCCAAGGCCAAGGTGATGATAGGGGGCCGGGGTGCTCCCGTGGCCTTGTCGATAGATAGAGACGATGCCAACGTGATGATAGAGCCGATGCCAACATTTTCATTTAACAAAAAAAACTACCTTAAAAAAAAGACTTGCTTCGCTGCGCGTGCTCAGTGCGACGTGGACTCGGTGGGAAAACTTTACGAAAATGCGGTGGTGCCAGGCCGAGCGGTTTTCTTTTCCTTCTTCATTTTTACTTTGTTTTTTCTTATATGTTTGTTTTCGTTTTCACTCTACATTTTCGTACATATGAAAAACAACGAAGACTTTTTACATGAACATATACACACATATACATGAACATATATACATATACATGAAAAAAAACATATACATGAACTATATATACATGAACATATACACACATGACACATATACATGAACATATATACATATACATGAAAAAAAACATATACATGAACAAAACATATACATGAAAAAAAAACCATATACATGCGGCTCACTGGGGGGGCGGCGACGGGGAGGCGGCAGGGATGGCGGCGGCAGGGACAAGGCGACGGGGACGGGGGCGACGGGGAGGCGACGGGGACGGCGGCAACGGGGAGGCGACGGGGACGCCGGCGACGGGGAGGCAACGGGGAGGCGACGGGGACGGCGGCGACGGGGAGGCGAAGGGGAGGGTGGTGACGGGGAGGCGATGGGGAGGCGATAGGGACGAGGATGGCGGCGACGGGGAGGCGACGAGGACGGCGGCGACGGGGCCGGCAGCTCGGGGACGCGACGGGGCTAATGACGGGGAGGCGATGAGGACGGGGCCGGCGATGGGGAGGCGATGAGGACGGCGGCTCGGGGAGGCGATGAGGACGGCGGCTCGGGGAGGCGACAGGGACGAGGACGACGGCTCGGGGCAACCGATGGCACCAACCGGGACGAAATTGCTGCATTGGTCCCGGTTGTAGCCACTGACCAGGACTAAATGGTTGGTCCTGGCTGTGGTGGGAGTTTAGTATCACCTTGCCAAGCGAGGGGCGCTCGCACCGGTTTATAAGCCCACCCCTCCATGCCTTGTTAAGTTCCTCTCAAATTGAAAATAGACGCCCTTATTTGAGAAAATTTGACCTGAAATCAAACTGAATTTTAGTCTGATTTCCGATCGAATTTTACTTACATAAGCGCATCTATGTTCATTTTTTTATTTTTTATGTTATCTAAAGCGATTTCATTTTTTAAACTTATTTGAACTCCATACTTTTTGTGTGTTCAAAATGCACCATTCAAAACCACATCACCAATTTTCAACCCTTTCTGACTTCATTTGGTATTTTTCATGCACTTACTGATTTTTTTGAGCTAAATAACCCTGAAATTGAAAAGCACTTCAAATGAACTCTAAAAAGATTGAAAGTTGGCATGGTATCATCATTTCACCCACATAGCATGTGCTAAAAAGTTGAGAGGGTTACGGCAAAAACTGGATGCACTTTGTGTACAAAATGGACAATATTTTTTGAAGTATCACGGTTTCGGACGAAAACTCATCGGTTACAAATAAATTTCATTTTTTTAAATTATTTGAACTCCATACTTTTCGTGTGTTCAAAATGCACCATTCAAAGCCACGTCATCAATTTTCAACCCTTTCTGACTTCATTTGGTGTTTTTTATGCACTTACTGTTTTTTTGAGCTAAATAACCCTGAAATTGAAAACCACTTCAAATGAACTCTGAAAAGGTTAAAAATTGGCATTGGTATCATCATTTCACCCATATAGCATGTGCTAAAAAGCTGAGATGGTTACGGAAAAAACTGGATGCACTTCGTGTACAAAATGGACAATCTCTTTCGAAGTATCACGGTTTCAGACGAAAACTCATCTGTTACAAAGGGATTTCATTTTTTGAACTTATTTGAACTCCATACTTTCAGTGTGTTCAAAATGCACCATTCAAAGACACATCACTAATTTGGCATGGTATCATCATTTCACCCACATAGCATTTCATACAAAGTTGAGAGGGTTACGGCAAAAACTGGGTGCACTTCGTGTACAAAACGGAAAATCTCTTTCGAAATATTAGGTTTTTGGACGAAACTCATGTGTTACAAAAGGCATTTCATTTCTTCACTTGTCATTGCAATGATATAGTTGTGGAGAGAAAGTCTTCACTTTTTCTTTGCTTGTGTCCTCTGCTTATTGCGCCGTAACCATGGATAATCTTCATCGTTTAACAGGGTGCTTGGGTCAGCCTTGACTTTGAAGGGAGGAATTTAATGAAACTTTTCATAATCTTCAGACATGTCTGTCTTGCCCTCCAATCCCACGATGTCTCTTTTTCCTGAAAGAACTATGTGGCGCTTTGGCTCATCGTATGATGTATTCGCTTCCTTATCTTTTCATTTGCTCGGTATGGTAGACATGTCCTTCACATAGAAAATCTGTGCCACATCATTGGCTAGGACGAATGGTTCGTCTATGTACCCAAGATTGTTTAGATCCACTGTTGTCATTCCATACTGTGGGTCTTCCTGTACCCTGCCTCTTGACAGATTGACCCATTTGCATTGAAACAAAGGGACGTTGAAATCATGTCCATAGTCAAGTTCCCATATGTCCACTATGTAACCATAATATGTGTCCTTTCCCCTCTTGGTTGCTGCATCAGAGTGGACACTGCTGCTTTGGTTGGTGCTCTTTTCATCTTGGGTGATCGTGTAAAATGTATTCCCATTTATCTCGTACCCTTTGTAAGTCAATACAGTCGAAGATGGTCCCCTGGCCAACGAGTACAGCTCATCAGAAATAGTGTTGTCACCCATGAGACGTGTTTGCAACCAACTGTCGAAGTCCTGATGTGTTCATATGTAATCCAGTCGTCACACTGCTCCGGGTGTTTGGAGCGCAGAATATTCTTGTGTTCATCGACATACGGGGTCACCAAGGTGGAATTCTGTAGAACTATGTAGTTTGAGACCAAGAATGCCCGTCCCTACATATTATTGAGTCCGCTCCTAGCGTACCTTTTCCAGTCAGTCTCCCCTCATACCGCGATTGAGGGAGACCAATCTTCTTAAGATCAGGAATGAAATCAACACAAAACCCAATGACATCCTCTGTTTGATGGCCCATGGAGATGCTTGCTTCTGGCCTAGCGCGGTTACAAACATATTTCTTTAAGACTTCCATGAACCTCTCAAAGGGGAACATATTGTGTAGAAATATAGGGACCAGAACGACAATCTCGTCGACTAGATGAACTAGGACGTGCATCATGATATTGAAGAAGGACGGTGGGAAGACCAGCTCGAAACTAACAAGACATTGCACCAAATCACTCCTTAACCTTGGCAGGATTTCTGGATCGATCACCTTCTAAGAGATTGAATTGAGGAATGCACATAGCTTCACGATGGCTAATCGAACGTTTTCCGGTAAAAGCCCCCTCCATGCAACCGGCATCAGTTGCGTCATAATCACGTGGTAGTCATGAGAATTTAGGTTCTGGAACTTTTTCTCTACCATATTTATTATTCCCTTTATAGTCGACGAGAAGCCAGACGGGACCTTCATACTGAGCAGGCATTCAAAGAAGATTTCTTTCTCTTCTTTGGTAAGAGCATAGCTGGCAGGACCTTCATACTGCTTTGGATGCATGCCGTCTTTTTCATGCACATGTTGTTGTTCCTCCCGTGCCTCCGGTGTATCTTTTGTCTTCCCATACACTCCCAAGAAGCCTAGTAGGTTCACGCAAAGATTCTTCGTCACGTGCATCATGTCGATTGCAGAGCGAACCTCTAGGTCTTTCCAATAGGGTAGGTCCCAAAATATAGAATGTTTCTTCCACATGGGTGCGCGTTTGTCAGCGTCATTCGAAATAGATAGTCCGCCAGGACCCTTTCCAAATATTACTTCTAAATCATTGACCATATCAAGTATGTGATCACCAGTACAGAGGGCGGGCTTCTTCCGATGATCTGCTTCACCTTTGAAATGCTTTCCTTTCTTTCGACATTGATGGTTGGTCGGAAGAAATCAACGATGCTCCAGGTACACATTCTTCCTGCATTTGTCCAAATATATATTGTCGGTGTCATCTAAACAGTGTGTGCATGCGTGGTATTCCTTGTTTGTCTGTCCTGAAAGGTTACTGAGAGCAGGCCAATCATTGATGGTTACAAACAGGAACGCATGTAGGTCAAATTCCTCCTGTTCGTTTTCATCCCACACACGTACACCTCTTCCATTCCATAGTTCCATATTTTTGTGTGTTCAAAATGCACCATTCAAAACCACATCACCAATTTTCAACCCTTTCTGACTTCATTTGGTATCTTTCATGCACTTAGTGATTTTTTTGAGCTAAATAACCCTGAAATTGAAAAGCACTTCAAATGAACTCTAAAAAGATTGAAAGTTGGCATGGTATCATCATTTCACCCACATAGCATGTGCTAAAAAGTTGAGAGGGTTACGGCAAAAACTGGATGCACTTTGTGTACAAAATGGACAATATTTTTCGAAGTATCACGGTTTCGAACAAAAACTCATCTGTTACAAATAGATTTCATTTTTTTAACTTATTTGAACTCCATACTTTTCGTGTGTTCAAAATGCACCATTCAAAGCCACGTCATCAATTTTCAACCCTTTCTGACTTCATTTGGTGTTTTTTATGCACTTACTGTTTTTTGAGCTAAATAACCCTGAAATTGAAAACCACTTCAAATGAACTCTGAAAAGGTTAAAAATTGGCATGGTATCATCATTTCACCCACATAGCATGTGCTAAAAAGCTCAGATGGTTACGAAAAAAACTGGATGCACTTCGTGTACAAAATGGACAATCTCTTTCGAAGTATCACGGTTTCAGACGAAAACTCATCTGTTACAAAGGGATTTCATTTTTTTAACTTATTTGAACTCCATACTTTCAGTGTGTTCAAAATGCACCATTCAAAGCCACATCACTAATTTTCAACCCTTTCTGACTTCATTTGGTATTTTTCATGAACATACTGATTTTTTTGAGCTAAATGACCCTGAAATTGAAAAGCGCTTCAAACGAACTCTGAAAAGGTTGAAAGTTGGCATGGTAATCATCATTTCACCCACATAGCATTTCATAAAAAGTTGAGAGGGTTACGGCAAAAACTGGATGCACTTCGTGTACAAAACGGAAAATCTCTTTCGAAGTATTAGGTTTTTGGACGAAACTCATGTGTTACAAAAGGCATTTCATTTCTTCAATTGTCATTGCAATGATATAGTTGTGGAGAGAAAGTCTTCACTTTTTCTTTGCTTGTGTCCTTTGCTTATTGCGCCGTAACCAACTGTCGAAAGTCCTGATGTGTTCATATGTAATCCAGTCGTCACACTGCTCCGGGTGTTTGGAGCGTAGAATATTCTTGTGTTCATCGACATACGGGGTCTCCAAGGTGAAATTCTGTAGAACTATATAGTTTGAGACCAAGAATGCCCGTCCCTACATATTATTGAGTCCGCTCCTAGCGTGCCTTTTCCAGTCAGTCTCCCCTCATACCGCGATTGAGGGAGACCAATCTTCTTAACATCAGGAATGAAATCAACACAAAACCCAATGACATCCTCTGTTTGATGGCCCATGGAGATGCTTGCTTCTGGCGTAGCGCGGTTACAAACATATTTCTTTAAGACTCCCATGAACCTCTCAAAGGGGAACATATTATGTAGAAATACAGGGACCAGAACGACAATCTCGTCGACTAGATGAACTAGGACGTGCGTCATGATATTGAAGAAGGACGGTGGGAAGACCAGATCGAAACTAACAAGACATTGCACCAAATCACTCCTTAACCTTGGCAGGATTTCTGGATCGATCACCTTCTAAGAGATTGAATTGAGGAATGCATATAGCTTCGCAATGGCTAATCGAACGTTTTCCGATAAAAGCCCCCTCCATGCAACCGGCAGTAGTTGCGTCATAATCACGTGGCAGTCATGAGAATTTAGGTTCTAGAACTTTTTCTCTGCCATATTTATTATTCCCTTTATATTCGACGAGAAGCCAGACGAGACCTTCATACTGAGCAGGCATTCAAAGAAGATTTCTTTATCTTCTTTGGTAAGAGCATAGCTGGCAGGACCTTCATACTGCTTTGAAATGCACATGTTGTTGTTCCTCCCGTGCCTCCGGTGTATCTTTTACATATGACCATATCAAGTATGTGATCACCAGTACGGAGGGCGGGCTTCTTCCGATGATCTGCCTCACCTTTGAAATGCTTTCCTTTCTTTTGACATTGATGGTTGGTCGGAAGAAATCGACGATGCTCCAAGTACACATTCTTCCTGCATTTGTCCAAATATATACTGTCGGTGTCATCTAAACAGTGTGTGCATGCGTGGTATCCCTTGTTTGTCTGTCCTGAAAGGTTACTGAGAGCAGGCCAATCGTTGATGGTTACAAACAGCAACGCATGTAGGTCAAATTCCTCCTGCTCGTTCTCATCCCACACACGTGCATCTCTTCCATTCCATAGTTGTAAAAGTTCATCAACTAATGGCCTTAGGTACACATCAATGTCATTGCCGGGTTGCTTAGGGCCTTGGATGAGCATTGGCATCATAATGAACTTCCGCTTCATGCACAACCAAGGAGGAAGGTTATACATACATAGAATCACAGGTCATGTGCTATGCTGGCTGCTCTGCTCCCCAAAAGGATTAACACCATCTACACTTAAACCAATCCATACATTCCTCAGGTCACCTGTAAAGTCGCTCCACTTTCTCTCGTTCTTTCTCCACTACGACCCCTCAGCGGGTGCTCTCAACTTCCCGTCTTTCTTATGGTCTTTTTTGTCCCATTGCATCAACTCGGCATGCTTTTTGTTTCCGAACAGATGTTTCAACCATGGTATTATAGGAGCATACCACATCACCTTGGCAGGAACCCTCTTCCGAGTGTGCTGGCCCTCAACATCACCAGGGTGATCTCTTCTGATCTTATACCGCAATGCACCGCATACCGGGCATGTGTTCCGTTCCTCGTACTCACCGCGGTAGAGGATGCAATCATTAGGGCATGCATGTATCTTCTGCACCTCCAATCCTAGAGGGCATACAACCTTCTTTGTTGCGTACATACTGTCGGGCAATTCGTTATCCTTTGGAAGCTTCTTCATTATTTCCAGTAGCGAACTAAATCCCTTGTCAGATACACCATTGTCTGCCTTCCATTGCAGCAATTCCAATGTGGTACCGAGCTTTTTGTTGTCATCTTTGCAATTTGGGTACAACCCTTTTTTGTGATCCTCTAACATGCGATCGAACTTCAACTTCTCCCTTTCACTTTTGCATTCTCTCTGTGCACCAACAATGACACGGCGAAGATCATCATCGGGCACATCGTCTGGTTCCTCTTGATCTTCAGCTTCCCCCATTGCAGCATCACCGTATTCAGGGGGAGGGTAGTTGTAGTCATCCTTTTCTTCTTCATTGTCTTCCATCATAACCCCTCTTTCTCCGTGCTTGGTCCAAACATTATAGTGTGGCATAAACCCCTTCTGAAGCAGGTGGAAGTGAAGGGTTTTAAAGTTGGAGAAAGACTTCGTATTCTCATAGAAAATACATGGACAAGGCATAAAACCATTCTGCTTGTTTGCCTCGGCCGCTTCGATAAAATTATGCAGGCCCTTAATATACTCGGAGGTGCGTCGGTCACTGTACATCCATTGTCGGTTCATCTGCGTGCGTTATATAATAAAGTGTATTAAAAACCATTAAAACATATCATGAATAGAAAAGTGAACAATAATAAAAGTAAGAAAATCATACGAGTAAGTATATATTTTCTTTTAGCAGGAAGATAAGATCAAGAGGCTCACCACGCGCGGGCGATCGACGACGGTTTGAGGACGCGGACGGGACATGACGGACCGCCAAACCTAGACAAATCTTGACAAAAATGGAGTTTGGACAAGGAGCTTCGAGAGGAGAAAGCTTAAGTTTGGCTTGGGTATTTCATCAAACACCTCATGCGCATAGGAGGTGAGCTAGAGCACCACAAAGCTCTCCCCTCGCCGGCCTGAAAAACAGAGCAATGTGGAGTGCTCTACTCGCTGGCGAGAGGGGTATATATAGGCATCTCATTGGTCCCGGTTCGTGGCTGGAACCGGGCCTAAAGGACCCCCTTTGGTCCCGGATCCATCCACGAACCGGGACCAATGGTTGTGGGCCAGGAGCGAGGCACATTGGTCCCGGTTCGTGTCTAGAACCGGGACCAAAGGTTCCAGAGGAACCGGAACCAATGCCCCATGTGGCCTGCCCGGCTTCCTGGCCTCACGAACCGGGACTGTTGCCTCCATTGGTCCCGGTTCGTGACTGAACCGGGACTAATGTGCTGGCCTAGCCCGAACCAATGCCCTGTTTTCTACTAGTGTGAAGTGCAGATTAAGAGATGAGAAGGTACAATCAGATAACAAGCGGCACTCAAGGGCAGCTAATACTGTATAAGAAATTGTTTTGGCAGATTGGATGAACATACAACATGATCTTGTTGTGCAGATATTGGAAGGTGTGATATTAAATGATTAAATTTAACCTACATAGTGAAAATACCTCAAATTGTTATGTGCTTATTTTACCTTTTCCACTTGCATTGGCCTAATCACATTTTCAGTAGCATAGATAAAGTGCAGATGATATAACATTATAATTGAGTTTTTTCATTCCTAAACTTACAAAGAGTCCAAAGTCTACTTTGCAAAATTTAAAGATAGTTTAAGGTTCAGTATTTGATTCCACCGACACATGCAGACTATATAAACATTAGTGAATTGTAAAATAGCTACTTACAGGGATACTAAAAATGTTTGATGTCGATTTGCTCAGGAGTCACACCATGAATACCAAGGATCTTTGCAATTTGAAAAATCCTATTATCTTTCCTGCAACAATGGATCTCAACTACCTTGAGATTCTTCGACACCAAGAAATATTTTGATGAGTTGTAGCTTTCACTTGATTCAATGTCAAACTTCTGTCACAAACATAACATTTTACACAAATAACTCAGCTACACATGGTAAGTACAAAGCTATCATATATGAAAAAACACATACCTCGTGATATGAAAATTGAAGGGTAAGCTTTTCTAGAATTGGTGAGTACTGAAGAAAGTGAAGTAGTCCGGTGAAGTTTGCAATCAGACACCATTCATTGAGCAACACAGTTTTTAGCTTGCTAAACATAGGGCACCATTTCAAGTCCTTTCTAAAAATCTTAACAAAGTGCAGAGAATTAAAACCAATTAAGGTTAAAACTTTCCGTAGGAGACATGAGTCAATAATGATGAGTTGAATAAGATCTCTTGAGTTTTCATTTCAAGTAATTAATTATGAGCAGATAGAGAGATACACAAACCAAATTTTACAAGTCTTTTGGTTTACTCAAATAGGGAATGTATATTAAGTCATACCGTCTAAATTTTGCATATACTAAAATGGCTATCAACTATCAATAAATTGTAATGAACTGTCATCTTCCAAACCCTATTCTAGGAGATGTCTGCATAGAAACATGATGAAAAGAAAGAGCGGATTCATGAAAAACATTTAACTGGATATCAGGAAAAAGCTTGACATGCGTACTTTGATTCATTGATACTTGGTACAAGGATGATGTTGGGTGGCAAACAAAACAAGGAGTTAGCAAAAGATAAAACATACCATAGAATATTTACTTATCAGCTTTAAATTCGTAGCGGCCGAGAGACCTTCAAGAATCACAGAGCAATCAGCTTCTTCATAGCATCCTTCACATGACTCAACGCCACAATCCCCAAGGTACTTAAGTTTATCACAATTATCTTTGCATTCAAAGCCAATAATGATAGATGATGTTGCCAATGATGGCAGGCTCTCAAGCAACGGAGTCCACTCCTCGCAATGCTGTAGTTCAAAGGTCACCAGACCTGGAGCAGAAAGACAGTTCCGTTGTGTACGCATGGAAAGAAGGGTTGAATGTTTGATTTTCAGATGTCGTAAAGATTTGGGTAAGATACCCCCAATGTTGATACAACAACAATCTATATCTAGCACCTCTAGTGCCTGACAGCTCAAAAGATCTAGAGGGATTTCGTCAAAGTCCACACCATAAAGCACCAAATCTGTCAAGTGCCTGGAGATGACACTGTTGTTTGACAGCTGCAAATTACATTGATCATCACCCCACATCAGAACTCGGAGCACCGACACTTGGCATGAGACAGCATACTATACCCACGATTCAACATCACGGTGTGTCTCGTCTTCTTCGCCATCCAGATATGAATGGACATGACATTCACGAAGAGGTGAGGTTTGGTCACGGCACTCAAACACCATATTAACAAAATTGTTGAAGTTCTCGGCACATCCGAACTTAGAAGACGGACGGAAGCGCAGGACTGGCACGGACTTCCAGAGGTTGCGCCAGCGACGAGCGAGCACGGACGTCCTCACGACATTTCGCGCGTCCAGGAACGACAACAGCAGCTCGAGCACATGATCCGGGAGGTCCTGGAAGCGGTCCTTGCCGCCAGCCACAGCCATCTTCTTGCTGTCAGTCATTCTGTCGATCAGGTGGCTCGCGCAGCAGCTGCCGAGGAAGCGATGAACAGGGAATGAGTAAGATGAACATCAGCCAAGCAGACGAAAAAGGTAAGCTCAAGTACCTCTAGTCGCCCGGCCTCATCGACGGCACGCCGTGGTCAGTGAGTTCGCACTGAACCACTCGACCGGGCACGAGCAGGGTTACAGAAGGGAGCCCTCCCTGGTCCCTAGGCCATTTTCGTTCTCGGCTTGAGGGCGAAGGAAGGAGACGGAGAGGCAACTTATAACACACCCACGCGTTCCTCCATTAATCCTCGAGCAACGGAGAGGATTGAATCGGAAGACGAGACGACGAACAACGCGGAAGGCGAGAGCATTCATACACGTGAGAACACAACACCACGCGGCCCACGTAAGCACGTGCGTGTCAAAGAAAAAACAGACCTGACCTGTTGCTGAGAACAGTGAGCGCCCAACAAAGCAAATATTTTGTTCCAACTCTTCGACGTCCAGCTCAAAAGATGGGCATGGATGGTAAGTTCAAAATAAATAACAAACATATTTACACAATTCTATGTACATGTCCTTGTTACTGTTGAAAGCATGTTTGACAATTTTCATGTGAAATGGAATAGCTTTGTTTCACCAGGGAAAAAAGTCTGGTGCTCTAAAAGGAGTAATGCCACACCCACGTAAGGTTACTTACATGTTTTACGTAAAGGAAAATGTGGACAGTTAGGAGAAAGGGGCCCACAACGTGAAAATCAAGGGGGGGGGGAGGATTTAGTTAGGAAGTTTACGTAACTCTTCATAGTGTGTTTCGTAGATGTAGCATTATTGCTCTAAAAATGGCATACAAAATGACACTCAACTTGTTTGTTTTTTGCACATGTCAAAATGGTTGGACTTTTGCCCTTGAATGTTTGCATATATCATTTGGACATGGACATGTACATATCTAATTTTTTATATTGTCTCGACATTTGCAAAAGCTTTTTTTGACACGCAAAAACAATGCTCCCCGAAGCCGAACTGAATCCCCCCTAAACACTTGTGTAGAATTATTTAGCATTGCCAATGTAGATTGCCGACAAAGTGGATGGTGTGGCTAAATGATCCCACACCATCAATAACCAATTACTAGTGATATGTCCAAATATGCACACACCAGTGGCTACAAAACGGCGACGGCAGCCGTCCTCGCGGATGAGGTAGAGGAAGAAAGAGGTGAGGCTAGGCATCTCACCGTCGGCAAGGCTCTCAGCAGAGCGTGCTAATAACGTGTTTTGAATGTAATGATCAAGTATATTGATTGATAGAAACAGTACAACTTATATATGTTTAGAAGAGACACATCGCACAAGACGGGATGGTTGGAACCGATGCAACGGTTGGAACAGGAGGGAGAGAGAGATGCGTCGGTTGCTAGAAGGCAACTGCACGCGTGGGACAAGGGGAGATTTTTCCCTCTAATTAACACAAGCTAATTAATCACAACAGTTTAGTAGTGTGCGAGACCCGGTGCTCTAATCCGACATAAGGTAGTAAGTGATGTAGCTCCTTAAGGGCACGTCACTAATATTGTCATTGATGCCGGGGTGTGATATTAATTGATACGCCACTAGTCACATGCCAATTATTAGTTGCGTGCGCTACATGATAGTAGCGTGTAAGTGGGACGATGCGCCCCTAGTAGGCTGCGCCAATAAATGGAATTTCTGGGAAGCCTGCTTCCTCCTCCTATCTACCTTCACTTCTTTCTTTTCTTTCTCTTCTTCCTCTCTTTGAAAAAGGGTTACCCCGCTTTGTATTCCAAAGCAATCAACACCGAGTACATAGATGGCTGAGGCGAGCAACACAACAAGTCAAAGAAAAAAGACGAAAAAACAAATGCCAACCACGGCAGTTCGGCAAAGCTCAAAAGACCCGCCACCACGGCGTCCATCGGAAACAAATCACCACAGTCCGAGGCTCCAAACCGTCGCGTACCAAGCAGCACCTCCAAGAAGGAATGCGACACCGACGACGCTGCTATCCGGACGAGTCCTAGGGTTTCCCTCGGCACGCGGAGGGAGGTGAGGGATGGATACCACCGACACCCTCCAGGAAGGAATGGTGGCACCCGCAGGTGTCACCACATCGGCCCCGAAGCCGGCAAGGATTTCTCCCACACTCCAAACCCAGCCACCCAACCGGACGGAGCCGACCCGCCAAACCGTCGCCCACCACCATGCGCCAACGCAGTAGCGCCTCCACCCACGCCGCCTCACTACGAACACCACCACGAGGCCAAGAGGACCGAAGAGAAGCGCACCACGACGGGAGCAGCAGCCCCGAAGCCGAGCGGGAGACAACCACCTCCACTGTTGTCGTGCGGGAGGCCTGTGCCTCCGGCACTGTCACAGTCGTTGTCCGGACGCGGCAACGAGGCATGTCGGGCCACCCCTGGCCCAGCCAGGCCCAAAGCGGGCCCGTTAAGCCCCGTCGGCAACGTTGCAGCAGGCCGGCGTCGGCGCCGCCAGCACCCAGTTGCTCGTCGCGTCTCCCTGCCTCCCGGAAGCCACGCCGGAGACCATCCCCGCCACCGGCCTGCCCAGGCCCAGATGGGGCCCGAAGGGCCCAAATCTGGGCCGAGTGAGCGTTGCCAGATCACGCCGCCGCGCCGCCCCGCCTCCCAACCGCTCAACTGCGTCGCGCCACGGAACCCCGCTGCCACGCCAGACTGCCGCCGCCTAAGTGCACCCCCTGGTGCAGCTCCGCCCGCGTCGGAGAGCGACCGGGAGGGGAAGGGCAGGGAGGCCGCCGCCACCAGCAGCCCCGGGGCTAAGCCGGCGACGGCGGTGGGAAGGAAGGAGGGAGGTCGTGCGGCCGGTCGCCCGCGGGGGGGGGGGGGCGGGGTCACCCTCTTCTTCCTCTCTCCTTTCACTTCTTGCTAGCTAGCTCTCTTCTCTTACATTTCTTCCTCGCCTTTATCCCCTTTACTGGCTAGATCTTATTCTTTTCTTCCTACTCCAAACCTCCTGACTTCTTTTCTCCTCACCCCCACCCCCCTTTTCCTTACTCCTATAGCTAAGTGCCCGGGAATACACTCATTGGAGCTTAGAGATGCGGCATGAGAGCTATGCTGGAGCCCACATCGACGGAGGCGTCAAAATATTGGCCCTACGCCACCGTCGCCAAGTTCCCCTCCCCTCACATTGGCTTGGGTATGAGCTCCCCATCATGACCTATGTAGCCCGTATCCGATGAATCACCGCCTTGCGGCAGCGCATCCATCGGATCGGGTGGCAAATCACATAGAACCGACAGTGAAGCCCCACGAAATCCGGCGAGCCCACCTACGTTCCTTTGCGTCTGCCAATGCTCTCTTGCTAAGAGAATCTCTTACACACCAAGGAATCCAAAACGAGAGTTTTTCATCTGCGTTGACCGTGGAAACAAGGTATGTCAGAAAATCTCTCTCTGTTAGCAATTTGACATACAAATCTCATTGCTCACATTATGTTTGCATACATGCAAAAGGGAGTCTCTTGCCATGCATACATGGATATGGGTCCATCTCGTAATGAATCACGTAAGAGATTTGTTCCAATACTACGATGGATCACTGAGACACCGACTAGATGAGATGCAAATAAAAAATGGTGAGATGTAAGCCCAAAACAATTAGCAATTATTGATTAGCCTTCAACTATTTGTTTTCTTAGTAATATCTACCCGGCTCAGTAGTATAATTTCTTCTAGTTGAGGCAATTATGTAGATCGAGTAACAATTAACCTTAAACTATTATGTTTTCTTAGTAATGTATGCGTACACGGGATCAGTAGCAACATTTCTTCTTGTGGGAGTTATTGCAGAGGTCGATGATGTTCTACATTCAATGTATAGAAACAACTTTATCATGAATATTAATAAATATAAAATAGTCTACACAAAGTGATCCTAAACAATATTAATTAAAGAATTGCCCTACAATGTTCTAAACAATCTGGTTCAAATTATAAACAGTGTAAAAAATACTTCAGATTTTGAGTAACAGTTGCATATCCTTGCATCATATATTTTATTTAGAACTACCACAAATAAAGTTCAGAAGACACATATATACACCAGGAGTTCAACACCATGGCGGCATCATATATTTTATTTAGAACTGCCACAAATAAAGTTCAGAAGACACATATATACACCAGGAGTCCAACACCATAGCGTGTCGCAAGAGTGGTAGGGACTGCCAACAAAATTCTAATAATAGTTAGAGAAGTGCTTCGGTACCACCACCACCACCACCCCCTACCCACCTCTCGTATCGTATACCCCGGCCATACGAATACACGTACTTAAGAAAAGAAAAAAACTTACCCACCATCAAGCCTGCCTGTACGGGACGTGTACTGGACGCAAAATTACCCACGATCTAGCCCGCGTAGAGGGAAAAAAAGATGCCCATCGATCTGGCCAGCCGCCCGGCAATCACGCGGCTGCCGATCTGGATCGTCGCGGGGTCGCCTTACGTGTGGAAGACCGCCGACGCCGGCGCCTCGTTGCAATCCCGTCGCGCCTTACGGTCGGGAGTTATGGAAGCGGCCGGCCAGGTTGATCGGGAGGCTGGAGGCGTAGAGCAGCACGACGCCGAGGACGCTGCGCATCTCATCCCTGCAGGTGCAGGACTCGCCGGCGGGCCTCGGGTCTAGCACCGAGTCCAGTCCCTCGCGCTCGACGCCGTCGTGCATCCACCTCACCAGGTTCTCGTTTTCCGCATCGACACCGCGTCCGCCGTCTGTAACCACCCCGAGCTCCCACGCCGTCCTTTCAACCCCGTCGTGTCCCACGCCGTGGTCGGCGGGCACGGAATAGCCGGGCACGTCTTGGACATCGCCCGTTTCCGAATAGCTGGGAAAACACCGCTTTAGTGTTTCTACGTTGGGTAAGTTTGCGTCCAGTACATGTCCCGTACAGGCGGGCTTGATCGTGGGTAAGCACTTCTCTAATAGTTATCTCTACAATCCTAATACACCAGCTTCAACTTGCTCTTCGGGCGGTCTTTGCAAAATCTGACTGAAATTATCGAAGAAAAGGTCCATCACCAGAGATTTTGCAGGTCACGTGCATCGCCCCTTTATATTAGTTTGCACAAGAAGAATACAACATGTTCAAATTCTATGGATCGAACACAGTTGTGCCTTTCCAAGATACCAAATTGTGCTACGTTGATATCTTGCCCGGGAGAATAGACTAATTCTATTTCATGACATGCTCGGTCCACCCAGAAAGACAGCCAAGTTGCAACATAGCAGGTTGTTACTCCAAAAGCAAGCCACGATCAGCAACATAGCTTGTACTGATCATCGTTAACAGAAAATGGAGCCAGACTAACAGCACCTCGGCATTGTAATGGCCACAAATGGAAGCGTTCAACTATTTATATATAGCTAATAGCGAGGTGAAGGTGTCGCAGTGGGAGCGTTGGGGAAGGTGTCGTGTCGCGAACGCATGGACTGTAGAGGAAGCCGGTGAGTTGCTTAAGCGAGATGATAGTCCTTTGTGCCGATGTGAAGGTACCCGAGAGCGTAGGGTGATGTACCTGTGATCGAGGTAGCCGTGCGAAGAATGTCATGGTCGATGTCGAGTCCGGATAGCTTGTGTTGAGGAAGTTGCTGTGGAGCCGCGGACGCAAGGAGGCACCGAGTTAGTCATGGACGCAGTGGTGTTGAAGTAGTGGTGTGCCAGGAAGAAGACGTAGTTGAGATACCTCGCGCCGGACTTGCCAAGCCCAGGGACTCATCGTGGACGAAGGCACGCATCGGTGTTATCAGTACCGTGCATGTGTAGACGGACAAAGTCGATGTTGACGATGCGTCGCTCCGGGTTTGACAGGCCTGGAAACACACCGGGGACGAAGGCACACGACGGTGTTGCCAGCACGGAGCATGCGTAGACGGGAAACTGCATACAACTTGTACGCCATGTCAAGGAGGCTAGCAAAGAAGGACTCGACGACAGTTGCGGCGCAAATCGGCGGGAAGCCGATGCCGCCCGTGGTGGTCGGAGTAGATGAAGTGGTCGGGGAAGACGACGACGACGCTGGCGATGAGCTGGTGCTGGACGAACATGAAGAGGGTGGATGGGCGGCGCGGCTCGGGTGAGCGAGATGCAGCGGCACCGAAGAAGAGCGACGGCAGCAGCCTGACGGCGGCGGCGGCTGGTTAGGATCGTGGCGGCGATGCTCGAAGTAGGCGAGGAAGAACCCGACACCGTGACGAAGACCGGCGCGGACGATGGCGTTCCCATGCCTAGGGAGGCGGCACGGCACATGCCACGTAGAAGTCGACGCGCGGGAACGGCGGAGAGGACCGCGCACCGCGGCGCTAAGGCCCGAAGGGGCGACGAAGCTGTTGGGTTCTACCGTAGGTGCATCGCATGCAAATTAAAATTTTCTTTACACGCAAAACATCCAAGAACATGCTACGGAGATGGATCACAGATTGTTACCATTAGATGCGCAGTGCCGTGCAGCAGAAGTAGAGTTGGGGCAGCGCGTTCGTGTGGTCCGTCTCCTCCTTGTCCGATCTCCCTCGAACAGCCGTTTCGATCTCCCTCGAACAGCCGGTCGCCGGATCCCACGTACAAGTTCGCTGGAGCGGCGCAAGTGCACCGCCTCTAACGGTATCCGCGCATGTAGGAGGAACACCCATGCGGCGAACTGCTAGGTTCGATCACACGGTCGGCGGCGGCGAGTGGAGGTGGCTAGTTGCAACTCATGCAAAGTCATAATGACGGCGCCGAAGCGATCAACCAGATGGGTGTGCCGCACCTCTATTATATATAGGCATGCGGCGCGGACTCAACTCTTGGACCTCGCATAGATCCTAAAGCCCGCGTGTTCCTTCCCTTAAGCACGCGATCCTTTAGGTTCTCGTTCATTTGGTCGCGAGTCAGATCACATCCGACTTGACCGGTCGGTAGCGGCCTCTAGCAAGACGTGTCGACTCCAAGTGTCCGATGAAGCTGGTTAGGCAAACATGTACTTCACACTTCTGTTCCCTTTGCCACACGATATATGTTGTCCTACACAAGGCGACATGGTCATCCTTGTTGCAGCATGACCTCTTTTTCGTTTCGGTGAATCCGACCAACACTTCGGATTATCTCATAATTCTCATCGCATGACCATGTTTATCCAGGTCGGATCACCCGAGGGGCCCAGAGTATATCTCTCCTGACCAGAGAGGCAAATCCCATCTTGCTCGACCATGTCTCGCAGCATGGGTCTAGACAAGTCCAAAACCTACATTTGTAACTACCCAGTCACGGAGTAGCGTTTGGTCGGCCCAAAGCAAGTCTATCACCATCCCGAGTACATGTGTCAGCTCAAGTCTTAAGACATAGAACGTATGTCGTACTAGATACTCACAGATGACCTATCGTTGTGTCTTATAGTTGGGTCTGTCCAACTCAGATCTTATCTCGACTCGGATCCGACTATGTCGAATCCGACCAGACCTTCCTGAGTCCATATTATCCGTCTAGCATCCAATACTACATGGTCAATGAGATCGAACCATCCATCATGTCATATGCCAGTCTGATTAGTTACATGTCCACACAATCCTTTCGACTAGGGACCATTTAGGACAGTTATCATACAATGCATAGTCTCACAAACAAGTCACATACTTGTTAATACACATCAATGATAATGTTTAAGGACTATCTTTATTCATAAACACGTAGGAAATATCATCATCCATGATTGCCTCTAGGGCATATGTCCAACAGAAGCGATAGCACGCGGGTCGGGGCGACGCGGGAAGACCTCGGGGCGGCGGCATGGACCGCGTGCCGCGGAGCTACAGCCCGAAGGGGCGACAGAGCGGCGGTGCGCGGGTTGGTGCAGCCACGGGGACGGCCTCGGGCGGCGGCTCGGGGGTCGGGGCAACCGTGGGGAGAACCACAGGGCAGCGACGCTGCGACCCGACACGGCGACGCAGCGGCAGTCCGATCGGTGCAGGGGCGCGCTGTACTCGGGGACAGCCTTCACAGGGCCCGTAGAGGCGCATGTAACCGACTGATCAGGTCAGTCGCATGGCGCGGATGGAGTCAATCGCGACATGCGGATGATCAATCCGACCGCACGCAAGGTTAGGGGCGCTGCTCGGTGATGATGACGGCGTCGTGGACGATTAAGTCAGGTGTCGAGCAGACCAAGGCGACGACGGCCGGCAAGGAGCGGCGTGCTGAAGGAGGCCCGCGAAGGGCCGATGAGCCTGAGGCAACCGGCAAGCCTGGCGTAGTCGGCGAGCCCGGGAACTAGCAACCCGAGTCAGCTGGCAACCGGCAAGCCCGGCGCAGCCAGCGAGGCAGCCGGCAGGCTCGGCAGCCGACGGTACCAGTGCAGCCGGTGAGGATGCCGGCAAGCCCGGCGTAGCCGGTGAGCCCGGCAACCGACGATTCGAGGCAGCCGGCAACCGGCAAGCCCGGCGTAGCCAGCGAGGCAGCCGACAGGCCGGCAGCCGGCAGTCCCAGTGCAGACGATAACGAGGTCGGCAACCGGCAGGCCTAAGGCGGCCGACGATCCCGAGACGGCTGGCGAGTGACGACGAAGACGGTAGGTGGATGATGCAGGCGTCCTGTTCGGGGCGGGGCGGCGACGGCCGGGCAGATGCGCGGATGACGGTTGTGAAGGCTGTCGCGGCACGCGATGCTGCCGGGTCAGAGTAGAGGAGGTCGGCTGGTCGCGCCCGTGTCGGGGTAGAGGCGCGGGGTTCATGGCGGCGGCAAGCGACGCAAACCGATCTTATATCGAAAAACCAAAAAGAAAACACTTGATCAATGCGACCAAAGGAAGAGAAAAACCCGGATCAAGAGATCGGGAAAAAGACTCTCTAGGGTAGCCGGTCAACACAACCGGCGGACGAACCCTAGGTACGGGTGGCGCGGCCCCCGACGGCGGTCATGGAGGCCGACCGCCCCCGGGGCGGCGCGCAATGCGGAAGCGATGAGTGGTGGCTAGGTCTAAGAACTTGCGGCTGATACCATGTTAAGGGGAGAAAAATGAATATTAACGTAATGCGATGGATGATGTATTGAGCATCATGGACGAGTATATATAGAATACAAGAAGGACAAAACACCTCCTAGAGATAAGATGGAAACAATTCCCGGACAATCTCTAACTACTACATATATCTCTAGCAGCTCCAAACGAGAATAATCAGCACACCTGTTTAGAACTCGAAGCACCGACACCCGGCACGAGACAGCATACTGGACCAACGATTCAACATAAGGATGTGCCTCATCTTCTTGGGCATGGGGATAGGCAAAGATCTCACATTGATGAACAGGGGATGTTCTGTCCCGGTTCTCAAGCAGTGTATTAACAAAATTGTTGAAGGCCTGGACACTCTCGAACTGAGAAGGCTTGAGGCGCAGGGCTGGGACGGACTTCGAGAGGGTGCGCCAGCGGCGAGCGAGCACCGACGTCCTCACGGCGTCCCACGAGGGCAGGAACGACAGCAGCAGCTCGATCACAGGTTCTGACAGGTCCTCGAAGCGGTCCTTGCCGCCAGCCACGGCCGCCTTCTTGAGTTCACCAGCGTCGACCATGTCAGCCATTCCGTCGAGCAGGTGGCCCGCGCTAGCTGGCGAGGCGATGGGCATGGAATGAGCAAGACCATCGTCGTCAGCCAGGCGGGAAAGATGGAAAAGGAACCGGGGATTCACACCACGAGCGCAGCCTCACGTCACGTACCTCTAGACTCTAGTCGCCGCGGAGAAGAAGGCCTGAGCGCTCCCCCCTCCTCAGCGACTTCGCTGTGAGAGGCACAGCACGCTCGATTGCTTCGCGTCTGTTAACGGACGGAGGGAAGAGGAAGGCCACAGATAGCCAGTTTCTACAGCGCCGCCTCCCAAGTCCCCATTAGTGCGCCGACGGGGAGGAGCGGATCGAACGGAAGACGAGACGACGAGCGAAGGAAGGCGAGGGCGTTCGATCGGTCAGACTCGGATCACACTTTTCTTTTTTGTTTTCGCCAGCGGCCTGCTGAAAGACTGAACAGTCTGAAAATTGCGGCCCGCGTCACAGTGGAGACGTCCAGTGGCAGCCCATGTCAGAACCCAACAACAAACAGCTACACCGTCACTTAGAGCACTGAGAGCCCACTGAGATATGATGCTCGCCTGAAAGGTATCCCACGAGTAGCCGTTGGGCCGGACCAGTTCCGTCTATTTGTTTTCTTTCGAGACGTGGGTACATTCCCTCTGGTTTCTTCGATTTTATCTTCCATTTTTCCTACTTTTATTTTTATTGCTTTGGTTTTCTTTTGTTTCTTCAACGGTTTTCTGAGGGATTGTTTTCTAAGTTTTCAACTGATTTTCGCTTTTTTCTCAGTTTTCCTTTTCATTCTTTCGTTATTCAAAGCTTTAGATTCGTTCCTAGGTTTTATTCTATTTTTTTCATTTTTGTTTGTTCTTTGCACTCATGTTTCTTCGGTTTCCTTCTTTTCTTTTTCTAGTCTCTTTGTTTTCTTTGGTTTCTTCCCCGGTCTTTACTTATCCCTCGTTGTACTTAGATTTTCTGGGTTTATTTATGTTTCAATGTTGGCTTTCACCATTTGTTTCTTCAAACACATGTCTAATATTTTTATGTGTTTGTTTTGGTTTTTTTGTTTGGTTTCTAATTTCCACACTGGTTCTTTGTTTTTTTAATTTTCATTAAACTTTTTTTCGGTTTTTTTCTTTGGTTTCTCTTTTTTTATTTACTGGTTTTCATTGGGTTTTTTCTCTCTCTCTCCCTCCCTCTCTCTCACTCATCTTTTTTTGTTTCTTTCTTGGTTTTCAATGATTTTTTGTTTTTCTTTGTTTCATTATCGGTTCTCACTTTTTCTGTTTACATTGCTTTTTTTTGTTCTATATTTCTTTTGGTTTTTATTACACATTTTTATATAAAAATAATTGTTTTGTAACACATGTTTAATATTTTTTTGAAATACAAGTTCAACAATTATTTAATACATGGTCAACATTTTTCAAGACACATTTTAAATATAATTTAAATGCTTGATAAACATTTTTCAAATGTAGGGTTAGAACCTTTTTTTAGTACCTGCTCAATATTGTTTTTGATACACATTTTAACAATTTCAAATGCTTGATTAGAATTTTTCAACTAGTTGTTTTTAAAAATGCTTGATTAATATGTTCTAAATACATGATCAACTTTATCACACACGCTGTATATTTTTGTTATTTATGCACATTTAACAAGTTTCAAATGCTTGGTTAACAATTGTTAAATACATGGTCAATGTTTTTTCTGTACGCATTTTAACATTTTTCAAATTCTTGAATAATATTTTCAGTTACAAGATTAACTTTTGTTAACACATGGTCAACATCTGTTGCTATACACATTCCAATATTTTTCAAATTTTTTTTTAAAAGTTTTGAAATACGGTTTTTTAACAAATGGTCAACATTTACCATCTTTCATATTTTTGGTTAATATTTTTTAAATACTTGTGCAACAATTCTTGATTAACATGTTTTGAATACATGGTTAACTTTTAAACACATCTTGTACATTTGTTGCATACAGGAGAAATATTTTGTTTGTACACATTTCACAGTTTCAAATGCTTGGTTATCATTTTTCAAATGTTTTATGCAAAGTGTTTTTTGTAATATATATTTTTAAACTATTTGAAAGTATAAACTAAATAAAAAAGGAGAAAAAACATGAAAACATGAGGCCGTGGCTCCAACCACCCGGGCCAGCCCATTTAGGGAGGAGCCTGACGCGAGAGCATGCTATGTCTGGCTATAAACTAGACATAGCGTTGCCCACTGATTCCCTAGGATCTGACCAAGTCAGGACGTACATGATAGACGACGTCACCTGCAACCTACATCCAACGTTGCTATATCTGCATGGACTCCACCATCCATGAGTTATGCCAATCTCAAGGTGGATGGGGCGGTATCGAACTCCACAAGGCTAGGATCAATTCACTAGCAGGGACAGTGACGGAAAGTTCATGGAGGCTTAGGCCGTTGTTTTGGGTGGTGTCTCAGGTCCTGGGCGCGTTGGAGGCCTTAGTTGTGCGGGAGGCAATGGCATTGGCAACTGACCTTTTACAGGCACGCATCATTGTTGCTTCGAACTGCAACGAAGTGATAACAAATATACTAGAGGGCAATGGTAGCAAGCATGGTCATAGCAAAATCAAGATCTCGTCTTTGGAGTTGCTAGATTGCTCTTTTGTTTTTAAGGAAGAGACTAGAATAGCGAGGCACATAGGCTCGCTAAGTATGTGCTTTGTTTATCTCCAGGCCATCATATGTGGCTCTTGTAACCTTCGATTGGTTGTATTCCTCCAAATATTATTGAATAATAAAGCATTTGTTGAGTTTCAAAAAGGACTAGCATAGGCCGTGGGGTCGAAATCCTTATTCTATCTCACTTCTCAGCAGCCAAAACAACTAGTACTTCCTTCAGTCCTTTTTACTCTATATATTAGCATTGGGTGAAGTCCAACTTTGTTAAGTTTGATCAAGCTTGTTGAAAAAATATCAATATCTTTAATACCAGATCTATATCATTACATGCATTGTAGAATATATTTTCATGTTATATTTATTTGATATTATAGATTTTGATTTTTTTAATAAAAGTTGATCAAAGTTTACAAATTTTGACTTTAGACAAATATAAAACACGGACTAGAAAGGACCGAAGGGAGTGCCACATGCACCTTGTAGTCGACGAAAACATCTTCTCCCACTGAACACACATTACAAAAATCCTAAAATAAATCATGTATAATAAAATCACCAAGACTTGAACCTAATGGACTTGAAATATCACTATCCTATTAATCATTCAACCACATGTTGACTAAATGGTTTTAAATACCACTACTATTTACTTTCGGCCGAGTATGTAAGTGCAACCCAAACAGAACTTCTCCCGACACATGATGGCCTGGAGCCGTGAGCGGACCGTGACATCTTTTGTACTCTTGCTCCCCCATCATTTTCGCGTGGGTTTTCAATCCTTGAATCATGTCGGTCTCATGCCAGATCTCCCCCATTTAAAATTACGCATTGCATGATTTTTCTGTGACACAATTGTACGACTGAATGTTTCGTTTCATTGCGTGCACACTAAAAATTATGATTGCATTTTTCTGTGGCACAATTTCAGGATTGGACGTTGCGTTTCGTTATGTGCACATTAAAAATTACGCATTACATGGATTTTTTTTTGGCACAATTGCACGACCGGATGTTGCGTTCCGTTGCGTGCATATTAAAAATTAGGGTGTGTCTGGCTCTCATCTAGATAAGACTTAACCAAGTCACATCTAACTCCTACACCATTTGATTTTGACGGAGATTCGTGCGGGTCTATTATTTTTATTTTTTATTTGGTTACTCGAATGATGTGTAGGAGTTAGATAAAACTTTGTTATTTCCCATCTAGATGTGATTTAAAAAATCCGTAAAAATTATGCGTTGCATGATTTTTCTGTGACGTAAATTTCTCACAACCCGTCGGCCCGCAAATTTCTGCTCGTCGGCCCGTGTTGTCTCGGGTCGGACAGGGTCGGCGGGGTCATCTCCGTGCTTGACCCACTCGAGGTGTCGGCCGATTCCGGCACGACGGCGCTCTGCTCGGCAAGAGGCCATGGTCCGCACCGGCTTGCCCCGTCGGTTCTTGCGGCCGCCGCCGCCGCCGACAGGCACGTTGGGGGGGGGGGGGGGGGGGGTTCGCCCTTGGTCCAGTACCGGCAAGCACCTGCTTGCTCCAGGTGCATGCGTATATACATACCCGGCAAGCAGCAGCACGTGCGGGGCAGCAGCGGCATGCATGCACGCGCACGCAACAAGCACGAGCACATCGCCGTCTCTCTCGTCCGCCTCCGCACACGTACACAGCAGGCAACACGGGCACGCACGCAGCAAGCACCATCACGTCGCCGTCTCTCTCGTCCTTGCAGCACGGAGGTGCGCGAGTTCGTGTACCGCGCGACCAAGACGCCCTCGCGAGCACGACCGCCGAGGAGGCGTCACCGGCGGTCTCCTAGATGCACACAAGGTGCTTGTTAAAATGACAAAGAGAGGAGGAAGAAGAAAATGGATGCTGACGGGTGGGCCTCATTTGTCATAACGGTCAACTTAATGGTCAAACCTGACTTAGTGGACTTTCTTGCCACATCATCCCTGTCGGGTGGGTCCTTCTTGTCATAACCATGTTTAAATCCTCAAAAACGGTCATCAATCGAAAATGATAGTTTTGTGGCACGAATTACCACAAGTGTGGTAGTTTTCGGTCAAAAATTTTAAACTGATAGTTTTGTGAGACGGTGGTCCCAAAAACTGATACTCCCTCGTCACAGTGTAGAAGACATGCACATATATCTGGATCATCAATTTGACTTATATAAGATATGTTGTTTAACATAAAAATTATATCATTAGAAAATAAAACATCTAAAGTTTCTAATGATATAATTTTTATAATATATGCATCTTATTAAGTTGGTCAAATTGACGCCTTGATACACGTGTATGCCTTTTAAACTGTGACGGGGGTAGTAGTCTTTTTTGTCAATTACTCCTGAAAGTTCGTTACGTGCACATCTAGGGCAATGCTACACCGCACATGCACCTAATGTGAAATCCCCAGGACGGACGGGACGCCGTCATTTTCTTCTTATCTTCTTTCTTTGAGATGAGAAGGTCCACACGCACACGAAGAATCACTGTTGCCATCGCGGAAACATCGCGTGTCAGTCAGAGAGGGTCTGCGTCATGGTGTAGCTGAGGTGATAAGCTGTCGAGGCAGGGAGAGACACGGCCAACATCGAGGATTTGTAACATTGTGGAAGGACATGTGCGCCGGCATCGGAACACGTCTGTGTACTTGCAAATATCATGAGACGATGATTAGCCGGTCCCGGCCGGCCTCAGTCCAAAGAGAGGTGTGTAGCGCACCAGGTAGATTTTCATGGTGCACAATGCCTCGGCAACAACATATATTTCAAATTTCAGCGACATTCATTTCTATGCCTAGCTACGACAGAGCCTTTCGACGCTAGTCACAACAAACATGCTCCATGGATGTACCTCGAGAAAACAAAAAACCTCAAAAACTTACTTGATGGCTGTGGTGGGTCTAGGTCCACGGCATAAAAATGAGGCAGATACGTAAAAGTTGACACTTAAGTTTTTCTCTCTCTCCAAAAATCAGCTGCATCAGCTAATCAAAAACTGTATGTGTTGCTATTTTTTCTAGCCTACTGCTTATATTTTGCTATCCAGTTGCAAAATATGGGCCTCCATTAGTCCAAAGCTTAAAACAAAAATCGAAACCACGAGGCCGCCAACGGCCCCGTCTCACCCCGCCTTGGTGCCGACGCAGTCGGACTCTGTCGCCGCAAATCCCACGACAACCCCGTTGATTCCTGCCGCTCGGTTTTGCCATGACCGTCACAACGGATTCGTCAAGTTCGGCTATCCCTTGGCCTGCTGTTGCCCGCTATGGTCGCCGCACACCTAGGTCGACTAGTGGTCGGGCGACCCTCACGTGACAACCACAGAACCACGACACCATGTTAAGCACTCTCCCCCTCGGTTGGAGTTGATTGCCCCTCCCCCTGATTCCTCTTAACGCTTTTGCTAGACCTCCAGCCACCGTCTTGGGCCCGTCGAGCTCTGTCGCCGAAATCAAACTTGGTGTATCGGCGCTTGTTGGATTCGCATCCTGACCTCCTCACCGTCAGTCGTCAGACGTGTGGTAGAAAATAGAAACTGAAATTTAGGTATCCAGTTTTTAGGTTGTTATAAAAGCGGTAAAAAGAATTGGCTACCTACAACCTTCTTTCCCTCACCTAAAACTGTTTTAGGTAACTAAATTTTAGGCGAGCTATTGGAGACGGGTCTATCCTCCTTTTCTTAAGAAAAAAGCTGTTGGGGACACTTTTAGATGGGTTGCTTGACCCAATTATCTGCAATCTTTTCCGTTCTTTTATATCTAAACCATCGCATCCATAAATGGACACTCTGCAAAAAGGAACTATAATTTATACTTTTACGAACAAGGAGCGTGTATTTTTCTATCAGAAAAAATAATGCAAAATCATATGCAAGTCTCGATTTGTTAATGACGGCAAGTAGGTCTTTATAGTACAACTCCAAAACCACCAGGATGATTTACATTGTGCTCATAGCAACATTTCACACTACTATGTGTATGTGTATCAATATAGCCGTCTGTGACTTGGAGCTAGCGGTAAATTCTATTGCGTTGCTCATGCTGAGACAAGCAAAAGTTCCAAACCAGCGATACATGCAAACACACGGAGACACACAGGGACCCTTGTTTTATCTACAACTTGTGACCTTGGATTTGTCACTAATGACTTTAGTTGGCACAAAGGGGGAGTAGTTTTGTTTTTCTCCTTGTACGAGCCGAAGATGCTCGTCATGCCATGTCAAAACATCACTATGAGTCAGCAAGCCTTTGCTAGTTTGCTGAATGATGTAAAGCTAGAAACTTTGCTAGTTATGCTTGTTGCTAGAGCAATTATTACCTGTTTATTTTCGAAATATAACACATACATGTACCGCCACACAGTCATACATCGCCTACTGATGAATGGAGTTGTTGAGCAATTATCACTAGCGATAGCGTCACGGAACACATCTCCAAGAATGTGATGTTCGCTAGCGATAGTTGTCAACTTTGTGACGTCGCATTCATGCATGAAGGTGAAAGGAGAGTAAAATATATATGCACACCAATAATCCATTTACTATTGGAGAAAAACGAGACTTTGACATTTGACCATATTTATGGTAGGCTGGTAACTGTCATGGGCGGAGGCTGAACTGGCTAACCTAGGTAAAACATCATTTAGTAATATGACCGCATGCATCGATTGGTGCAGAGACCGGGAACTTCGTTCCTCTTTTTCGAAAAAAAGAAGATAAAACATCATTGTCATCGCAAAAAAAAGGGTAAAATATCATAGCACCAGAAGCCTATAGTGCACTCATGGAAAGAAAACTGTTACTCTAAATGTTGACTTATACACATACGAAGGGAGTACAAGTTTCTCTAAATATTGTAAATTGGTAACTCTCATGGGTGGAGGTGGAGCATCTGTCACAACTGGTCAATTGTACGTATCTGCCTACGATGGCAAAGGAGAGAAGTTGCCTCTCTACGCATTGTCTTCCACCCAGCGATCGACAGCACAACGCAAAAAAAAGAAAAAGAAAAGAAGAAGAAGAAAACATAGAGGTCCGCATTGAACGATCCATCAGGGTATCTGTTGTGTTCACTGTTCAAGATATCCTGGTTCCTGTAGCCACAGTGTTATATATCAAATCGGTACACATATGCCGGATGCTGCAGAGAAAAAGATGCTATACTTTTTTTCTAAATTGAAAAGATGCTATGCTAGCACTGGTGCTCTGTACTCTGAATAATGCTCCAAATTGATCGGTTGCAAATGTTGTGTCCTTAGTTAGGCCACGGACCCACCGTTGTTAAAAGTGACCTTCTTGACCTCGCTAATGAGTCAACGCCACATGATCGCGCCACCGTTCCAGTGATGCCAGCGATGACCTGGGGCGCCAAAGCGGTCTGACATCACCGGTGAAGGGAGATCGTGATGCCACACATGGCTACCGTTGTTCTTATAGATTATTCAACGTCTGACCGGTTCTCCTATTGGATTTGTGTGGCCTGGTCTCAGCCTTGCCACATGCTTGTCTTCCTCCCCCTCATCCATCTTTATTAGAGCATTTCCGGTTGCACCCCACACGCCCTCAAGACGCATTTTTTATGGCTGACGTCGAAAAATCATCTCAGTCGTTCGTTCACGATGTCGAATTCCGTCGGTTGGACCCATTTTTTGGACCGGCGATCCCAGGCCGAACTCAGTGCATTGGGGGGCACTTGGGGGCTCCGGCGGAAGGAAAAGCGACGCGTGGGACATCACTGTAACGCGAGAAACGCCTTTTCCCCGCCCAGATTCCACTCGTGCGCCCTTCTCCGATCGCCGTCATGTCGATCCCGGCGACGCCCACCTGCCCACAGCTGTTGCCCCGCTGCTAGAAAAGGTCATTTCCCATTGGAAATAGAGGGTTTCGCGACAGTCTCCACCCCGCTCCTGGGCAAGCTTTCTAGGGCTTTGACGGCAACGTAGGCGGGGATACCGGCGGCTGCCCACCCAACACGCCCGCCAGGTGTTAGGCGATTTGCTTGTTCGGCAATGGACTCAAACGACGAGGAGACGTTCGCGGCTCTGATGGAGGAGGAAGCCGAGGCTGACACCGTCGACGAAGAGCACCTCATGATCCTCGCCGCGTTGGCTGTCCTGTTCGCAAACAATGCCAAGTCGCGGCGAGGTGGCTTGGTGCCGGGCCGCCGTAAGAGCAAACAAAGGCATCACATGAAGGGCTATCGCTTGCTCTATGCCAACTATTTCGCTGGTGCTCCTCTGCACGGCGAGAAAGTATTTCAGTGTCGTTATCAAATGAGCCGGAAGCTCTTTCTCAGGATTGTGAATGCCATCCGGGAGTTCGACGGCTATTTCGGTTGCAAGACGGATTGCACCGACACAGTTGGATTCGGCTCACTCTAGAAGTTCACGACAGCTATGAGGATGCTTGCATACGGAGCTCCCGATGATATACAGGAAGACTATGGATGCATGGTCGATTCCACCACCATTGAGTGTTTGTACAAGTTCTACATGGCAGTGGTAGCAGTGTTTGGACTACAATACTTGCGATCACCCAATGCTGAAGACACTGCTCGGATCCTATCATGGAATGCAGCAAGAGGATATTCTGGAATGCTTGGAAGCATTGACTACATGCATTGGGCATGGAAAAACTGCCCATTTGCTTGGCAAGGGATGTATAAAGGCGTCAAAGGAGCTTGCAGTGTGGTACTTGAGGCAGTGGCCACACGGAACCTCTGGATTTGGCACTCCTTTGGTATGCCAAGAACTAACAATGACATCGTACTGTAGCGCTCGAATGTCTTTGCCAAGCTTGTTGAAGGTCATGCTCCTCCGGTGAACTTCAAGGTCAATGGGCGCCACTACAACAAGGGATACTATCTAGCAGATGACATCTATCTGAGATGGTCCACATTTGTGAAGACTATCTCAAACCCTGTGGCAGGAGGCAAGAAGTCACACTTTGCTAAGTGTTAGGATGCTTGCAGGAAGGATGTCGAGCGGGCATTTGGTGTTCTCCAATCTCGATTTGCTGTTGTCCGGTACCCCGCTCTAACCATTTCGAAATCTCGGATGTGGGAAGTGATGAATTGTTTTGTCATCTTGCACAACATGACCATTGAGAGCGAGCAAGAAGATCCAGTCTTTGACACTAAACCATATTTCAGGCAGGGCCCTCTTGCAGTTATTGATCACCAAGTACCGGCAACATGGCCTGCCTTCCTCAATATGCACCAGGAGATCCGAGACACATAGGTGCATCAAGAACTGCAGGACGATCTGGTGGAGCACCTATGGAGGCTCAAGGGCAATGCCTAGTTCGATGTGTTTTAATTTGTGTTGGAATTATGAGCTTGCTTCGTTGAATTATTTGATTTGTATTGATTATTGTGATGAACTTTGTCATAAAAAGTTAGTTTTTGTTGACTTTGTGCCGAAGTGTGCCGAAATCGCCGGTTGAGGGGGCGAACTTGGGGGACGATTGAGAATCCGAGCCCCCCCTCACCCACCCACCCACGTCGAATTTATCGCCGGTTTGCCCCCAAGCGGCGTTATTTTAAGCCCGTGGGGGCCGAACGGTTGGAGATGCTCTTATCATCTTGTATCCAGAAGGCTAGCCTGCAAACTGAATGTAACTCTGATTATTAGGTTTCTTCTGATGAAACCAACTTATTCGGATTCGATTTTTCGATTTGATCTCATTCAAACAAAAATTTGATCGCGCTTACAAGAAAAATCAAATCAAAAATCCAAACAAGGTGACCTCATTTATAAGAGAAACCGAGCTGAAAACCATACAAGTGACAAAGGTAAAAGAAGACGAGAAAAAAGTTGGTGTCCAGGACAAAGCATTATCTAGCTAGCAGATAGAAGGACCGTCACCACGAGAAACACAAGTAGACGTGGGTGTCGCAGCGGGAACACAAAAACAAGACTTACAAATGGCCGACAACACTGACGTGCGTACCGAAACCCAGGTGCAACACAAAAGCATCCACAATTAACGAGTATCATAGCATGATCACATGCACTGCTAGGAAGGGCAATAATTGGAGAAATGTTAGCCGAGAGAGCATCATGAACAGGAACCATGACTGGGAGCTCCGGCACGGGAAATTACGATGATTACAAAGTTGGGAACGCATCTTGCGTCATTAATGAGCAAAGATGAACTGAGGCAACAACAAGAGCACGAAGCTCGTCGCAACACAATAACTGCCACACAATTGTGAAACTTTGTATGCTATCGCACACCTCACATCTCACGTTCTTTCCACTTCATCCTTCCAAGCGAGCATAGGAAAATAGATAGATGGAGGAGAGAGTCTAACTTTGCATGGCGCCATTCAAAAATGTGTGGGATCTTAATCATCAATGTTATGTCAGAGTACAAAATATTAAGATAATTTTCTTGAAACTAGATATATGTAATATGTGCACAACAAGTTTGGAAAAGCATCAAGAATATTTGTACATAAAAGACACCATCTCAATCAACCTACCTAAATTCGCGAGCCTTCTTTGTCACCCATATCACCCTTGGCTAGCGACGTGTTTTGCCTCTGTTGTCAATCCTCTGACATTTGTTGGTGTAACATTGATCCACCATCAACACTTGAAACGCTTTGTCACACACCTCTGATCTTGGATTTCATACCTTCTCATAAGCTCTTAGAAACGCCTCGCCTCCTACAGGTTGCCAATCCCTCCCTCCAAGCTATCGCTAAGAGAACATGGCGGGGAGGGAGGCATTCGAGGATGAGTGGGATCGTAATCCCTATCAATCGTGTATCAGATTTTTAAAATTTATTTTCTTGACACAAAACGTATGGAATATGCCCAAATAAGTCAACAAAGCAATGAGAAAATGTGTATAAACATGATTTAACACGCATGTCCCATGAACATGACATATGTAATACTTAAGTCATGTAAAAAAAAGAGGATGATTTTGACACTTACCAAACTATAATTGTTCACTGGAAGAACTAACGACATTCACTTTAAGCAATCTAGTGGGTCTAAACTTTTGTGGTTCATGCCTTTAATCAATCCAGTGTGTCAATATATGCATTTGATGCTTACGCCAATATATGCAAGGAAGCTTTGTCAAAATATGTTTGCATTACCACAAAAACAGTAAAATTAAACAATGAAAATAATGTAACCAGGTCTATCATCGTCAATGATAAAAACATCGGTATGAAATCTGCATGTTATCTAACATGCACGAAGATTAACAAACGATTATATATAACTTTTGGTTTCATTAAGAGGTTTTGTTCCCGGTGTTCGTTTCGGTTTCCACTTTTATGTTGTCATGACTTTACTTTTTTTTAGAAAAGGAGGATGACCACCGGCCTCTGCATCTGGGAGATGCATGCGGCCACAAGTCATGACTTTACTTGATAAATAATGCCAAAAAGGAAATCAAAGGAGGGACATTTCATGTTCATAATTGTATTTCTGGTGGGAATCATTCAACATATTTTTGTATTGTTTCCATGTCCTCAGGAAGGGTTGATCCCTCTAAGCAATCTAGTGAGTCTAAAAATATGTGCATGTCGATGCTTACGACACTATATACACTATACAGAGAAGTTCTTTTAAAATATATTTGCATGCAGAAAATAACAAAATCAAAAGAAGTTTTTTAAGCTGGTAACTCATTGCCAAAGATAGTTATAAAAAAATCATTTGCCAAAGATAAAAATCATGGGTATACATGAAGTCTGCACTTTATCTAGCGCGTCACGGACAGAAATTAAGAGATGATATTGTATAACTTTTGGTCTTTTATCACAAAGCTTTGTCGTCAGTGTTTGTTTCAGTTTATTTACTTGTGTTGTCATGACTTTAAATTAGATTAATATAAACCAGTTAATGTGTAAAAGGAGAAATCGTAGGGAGCGCATTTCACTTTCATAAGTGCCATCTTGCTAGGAATATTTCGATATATTTTTCTAATATTTCTATGCCACCCACGATGAGATATAGACACAAGGAAGATGGTGGGATTCCCGTGAACCAAGTGCCCAACTTGAGAATCGTTTTTATGAGTTTATAGTACCAAACGATCAACTTGTTCATAGATTAGTTTTTGTTTGAACACAATACAAACATAGACTTTTAAATATATACACATACAGTCATCTCTTTTTTGTAACTCACATACACTCATCTCTATGAAAGCATGCATACATTGATCAGCACATTTTCACAACTGGATCTCATAAGGAATGGCGCGATACCCCATGAAAAAAATTGGACGATGACAAGAGGATCGATATATGACCACAAACTAAACTAAGACGACCGTCGCTAGGTCTCGGTTTGTAGTGCCCGGTAATGCAGAGTCTCCACCAGTAGTGTATTCGGTGGCATCAGACGTCAGCTCCATGACGAGAATTCCTAATCAGGGTAAAAGGTAAAATGAATATGTAGTACAAGAAGGGACGGTCATGACGGTGACATTTTTTCTCTCCCTTTTTCTGCTAGTGGATGGGCGTATGTGCATTTTGCAATGCCTTTCTCTCCCTTTCTGCGAGTGGATTGATGCATGCGCATTTTACAATGTCTTGAATAGCACCGACAGTAACTACTCCCTCTATCCCATAATGTAAGACATTTTTTGACATTAATATAGTGTTAAAAAACGTCTTACATTTTGGAACGGAGGGAGTATTGTTCTAAATTATTATGTATTCCTTTTGTTTCTAAATATAAGATCTTTTAAAGATTCTATTAGGCACTATATACGGAGCAAAAAAAGTAAATTTAAACTTTAAAATATGTCTACATACATCCGTATGTAGTTCATAGTATAATCTAAAAAGGTCTTATATTTAAAAACGAAGGGAATACTTTCGAAGGACTGCACTACTCGTGTAGTATACTATGACAAGACGCAACACCCAGTTGGTTGGTGAGGTGCATGTGAGCGAGCGTTGGTGGCTTGCTTGGTGCATGCCATGATGTTCTGTCGTGGAACACTCGCAAATTGCAGACGACCGTGCGCGCGGACGTAGCCACCATAACAAACAGAAAGCCGGCCGATATCGATCACACGTTTCCCTGACGTTTGCTTCGAGATTTTTTTCCTTCTGGTTTTGTTGAAGGTTTAGGGAGATAGTGAACACATATCCACTAGATGATGACTAGATTGACAGTCCTCGTTGCACTCCAATCCATCGAATCAGACCCCCAAAATCAAGCTAGCATCAGACATCATATACCCATGAGATAGACGCATCTTTGTTCTGCACTGTTGGGGCATCTTTGAACGTTCAACATCTAGCAAACGAACAGCAGTGAGCAGAGAGCAGAGATCCCGCTGGCCGACCCTTTTCCCGTTGGAGCCAGACCAACACGAGCCGATGATCGATCGCCGTATAAGGTACCCATCGCCACGCAATCCTTTTCGTTTGGTCGCGGTGCTTCACACCCGCAGTGGTGCGCCCACCAAAGACATCTCCTTGTCGGCAGTTTTCGTTTGATCGTTTCACTGTTTCGGTCTCTTCTCCATGGCGTCTTGGTTTTCCTTTTATAGTGCTAAAGCTAGTTTGCCACAAAAAACAATAACATGAGAAAAACGTGTAGTGCCCGTTTCTTGCAAACGTGAAGAGAGGACAACTCATTTTCGTAAGTGCGAGATGGCTGGAATCATTCGTTAGATTTTCCCGTGGCATTTCCACGTCATCCATGATGATCAAGATTCATGTGGTACGGACTTATTGGACCTGCAAACATGTCGCAAAATCCCAGGTGCAAGGTTCGGCTCGCACCTCTTCTAATTTAATTTTTAGTTGACGTAACCAACGAAGCTCAAAAATAGCAAGAAGTACATACAGATGCTCATGTTTTGCAACGGAAGAAATTTTTGAAGTGAACTCAATGAGTATTGTGAGATCTCACTCATTTTACACACGTGCTTCACGCGCCACCTCTTCTATTCAACTCTGACAAATTATATATGAATTTGGATAGAAGAAGGGAATAATTCAAAAAACATCTAGTGCCCTACTTATTTTTTTCCTATTCTTCTTTCCTCGAGTAACATGTATGTCAAAAAGTCATGAATGGGTGGAGGCACTCTTTGCCTTTCTTTTTTAATATATGATATGCACGCTCGTGCATATTCGAAAAAAAAAGTCATGAATAAGGTTACTCTCTTTTGTAGTGATAGTGTAAAAACAATGACCCCTAAAAGGTGTAAAATATGTTAAATGAAGAAAGGAAGGGAAAATTGTGGCACTTTCGAAATTTCATTAATCCTCTCAATTAAAACTGTCCGATTAGCATGTTTGATTTTCTGTTAAAAATAAGATTAATAATGTAAATTGTCAAGCTCAGAAATAAAATAAAATAAAATAGCATTTTCAACGATTAATGCATGTCTTTCCCCTCCTTTATCCCACGGGTACAGTTCTGTAAGTTACCTTCTTTCTTTATACAACAGGCCCAATTCTGGAAGTTAATTTCTTCCTTTATTTTCATTTCCTTCGGTCGTTATTCTCTTTCCTTCCGGATGACTTATTTCGTTCCTTATTCTCTTTCAAATCATGTAGATGAACGACACCAGCTTATTCTCCTTTCTTCCCTTACTTGTCTGAACTTGACAAGTTATTTCCTTCCTTATCAATTCCTAAGACAGCTCTTTGGTACCAAGAAAATTCAAAAACGTATATAAGTTGAGAGGATTCCGTATAAGGCAACGACGTGGGACTAATAGGCGAATCAAGCTTTTCATATAACACAACGCTAGGTAGCTCAGTTGATTACCGTGCTTCCTTGGGCCACATCGTAGTTTTTTGATATCGTCCTTCCCTTTCTCAAACAACATGTTAGCTAGGTCGCTTGGCGGGTGGGGTTATATATATATCAATACGGTATGGATTACACAGTTGGGCTACAATACGAAGTCTAACACCCCTTCTCAATCTCAACTCACTCCTAAATCATCTAGAAGGTTGAGATTGCGCCTACAGACTTCAAACATAGGTGAAGGTAGAGGCTTGGTAAAGATGTCTGCAAGTTGATCTTTTGAAGAGATAAACCTGATTTGTAGTAGGTTCTGTGCAGCACGTTCCCTCACAAAATGATAGTCAATGTCAATGTGTTTGGTCCGTGCATGGAACACCGGGTTTGACGACAGAAACGTAGCACCGATGTTGTCGTACCAAAGGACCAAATGATGTGGATGGGAAACTCCCAGCTCTCGAAGTAGGGAATCAATCCATATAAGCTCGGCAATCGCATCGACAACCGCCTTGTACTCGGCTTCTGTGCTGCTACGGGAAACTGTGGCTTGCTTGTGTGCACTTCAGGCGATCAAATTAGGATCCAAGAACACAACATATCCCCCCGTAGATCGCTTGTCATCTAGACACCCAGCCCAATCAGCATATGAGAATGCAAAAAGAACTCCGGAGGAACTGGGACGCAGGTGGAGAGCATAGGAGATAGTGAGACGCACATTACGCAATATGCGATCACAACAGACCAGTGCACATCAGTAGGCACATGAAGATACTGGCACATCCTGTTAACCGCAAAGGAGAGATCAGGACGCGTGATCGTCAGATACTGTAGGCCACCAACAATACTTCGATACTTAGTCGCATCCTCAGAAGACAGAAGAGCACCATTAGCAGCTGAAAGTTTGTCGGTGGAGGACATGGGCATAGGAGATGTCTTGCACTTGAGCATACCAGCATGACGCAAGAGATCAAGAGAGTACTTCTTCTGGGTGAGAATCTGTTCCAAGCGTAGTCACAAGAGCATCAACAGCCATCTGAGAGGAGCTGACCAGGATAATGTCATCCACGTACACAAGCAAGTACATGGTCACACTTGGTCGCTGAAACAAGAACAGGGAAGTGTCAACTGTCAAAGGAATGAAGCCATGAGTACGCAGAGCTGAAGCCAAGCGAGCATGTCAGGCACGAGGCGCTGATGACCCACAAGTATAGGGGATCAATCGTAGTCCTTTTGATAATTAAGAGTGTCGAACCCAACGAGGAGCAAAAGGAAATGATAAGCGATTTTCAGTAGGGTATTCTCTACAAGGACTGGAATTATCGATAATAGATAGTTTTGTGATAAGATAATTGGTAATGAGTAACATGTAGCAAGTGTAGCAAAGGTGCAACAAGGTAGCCCAATCATTTTTGTAGCAAATGACAGGTCTGGACAAACTCTTATATGAAGTAAAGAGCTCCAGTGGGCACATGAGAATTTCAGTCAAGACAGTTTTCATCATGCTCATTTGATTCCCGCTCGTTACTTTGATAAATTGATATGTGGGTGGACCGGTGCTTGGGTAGTGCCCTTACTTGGACAAACATCCCACTTATGATTAACCTCTCTCACAAGCATTCGCAAGTATGAAAAAGAATTAAGATAAATCTAACCATAGCATGAAATATATGGATCCAAATCAGGCCCTTACGAAGCAAAGCATAAACTAGGGTTTAAGCTTCTGTCACTCTAGCAACCCATCATCTACTTATTACTTCCCAATGCCTTCTCCTAGGCCCAAATAATGGTGAAGTATTATGTAGTCGACGTCCACATAACACCATTAGAGGAGAGACAACATACATCTCATCAAAATATCGAACGAATACAAAATTCACATGATTACTTATAACAAGACTTATCCCGTGTCCTTAGGAACAAACGTAACTACTCACAAAGCATGTTCATGTTCATAATCAGAGGGGTATTAATTATGATAAAGGATCTGAACATATGATCTCCCTCCAAGTAAACCAACTAGCATCAACAACAAGGAGTAATCAACACTACTAGCAACCCATAGGTACCAATCTGAGGTTTGAGACAAAGATCGGATACAAGAGATGAACTAGGGTTTGGAGAGGAGATGGTGACGAGGAAGATATTGATGGAGATCGACCCCCTCTCGATGAGACGATCATTGGTGATGACGATGGCTTCGATTTCCCCCTCTGGGGGGGGAGTTTCCCCGGCAGAACAGCTCTACCGGAGCTCTAGATTAGTTATGTCCAAGTTCCGCCTCGAGACGGCGGCGCTTCGTCCTGAAAGCTTTCTTATGATTTTTTCCAGGTCGAAACCCTCCATATAGAAGAACATGGGCGTTGGGGACCTACCAGGTGGGTCACAGGCCTCCTATGCGCGGCCAGGGGGTGGCCGCGCCTGGCAGGCTTGTCACCTCCTGGTGGCCCCCCCTCTGGTATTTGTTTCGCCCAATATTTTTTATATATTCCAAAATAATTCTCCGTAACTTTTCAGGACTTTTGGAGTTGTGCAGAATAGGTCTCCCGGATTTGCTCCTTTTCTAGTCCAGAATTCTAGCTGCCGGCATTGTCCCTCTTCATGTAAACCTTGTAACATAAGAGAGAAAGGCATAGGAATTGTACTATAATGTGTAATAACGGCCCATAATGCAATAAATATCAATATAAAAGCATGATGCAAAATGGTCGTATCAACTCCCCAACCTTAGACCTCGCTTGCCCTCAAGCGAAAGCCGAGACCGATAAATATGTCCACAAGTTTAGAGATAGAGGTGTCGATAAAATAAAATACAGACATGAGGGCATCATGATCATCTTTAGAACAACAATACTTATTGGTTTATGATTTATTATTCTAGAGTAACAATTCATTCACAAGATAAAGTATGAACCAAGAACTCTATTGACAACCAACAAACCGTGCTCTCAGTCATTGAAGAAATTAGCAATTTATCATAACATCGGAAAGAGTCAATATAAGAGCTTGTAAAGAAAATCCACATACTCAATCATATTTTAGTCTTTCATAATTGCTAACACTCATGCGGTACCCATAAGATCAAAGCGTTAATCAGACACAGAGAAACATAGGGCCTTATAGTTTTGCCTCCCAACTATTCACCTCAATGGTGATGTCAACAATAATAACTCATGATCACCCACATCCGAGTGGATATATGCGTCTAGATCGTTCTCCAACACATAATTCTTGCCAAAAGAGAAAGGAGAAATATAGGAAGTGGTGAAGACCACCATGACTCTTGCAAAATGGTAACTACTAAAAAGGTAAAAGTAACAGATAGGCCCTTCGCAGAGGGAAGCAGAGGTTGTGATGCACTTTTTGTTTTGGGATGCGCAAACCTTTTAATGCAAAGGAACGCAGCCTGGTATTGCCCATTGTGATAGCAACCTTTATTATGCAATCCATCACTTTTGTTTCTTTGCCATCACAAATTCGTACAACACTTAATTCCCTTACAATAAAGATCAAACATATTTAGGAGCAATTCTTATTGCATTATGCACTGATGACAATTTACTTGAAGGATCTTATTCAATCCATAGGTAGGTAATAGGTATGGTGGACTCTCATGGCAAAACTGGGTTGAGGGTATTTGGATGCACAAGTAGTATCTCTACTTGGTGCGGATGTTTTGGCTAGTATTAGGTGGAAGCAAGCATTGCATGTTGAAGCATCTATAACCATATAACTTCTATTCTGAAGTAAGAAGACACAACCCATTATGTTGTCTTCCTTGTCCAACATCAACTCTTAGCATATAATATCTTAGTGAGTGCTCACAATCATAAAAGATGTCAAAGATAATATATTTATATGTGAATGTCTCTTTCTTTATCACTTCCTTTTTAATTGTAACAATGACTAATTGCTATGTTTGTTGATACGCCTCCAACGTATTTATAATTTTTGACGATGGCATGCTATTATATTATCTATTTTGGATGTTTTATATGTATTAATATGCTATTTTATATTATTTTTGGGACTAACCTATTAATCTAGAGCCAAGTGCTAGTTTTTGTTTTTTCCTTGTTTTTGACTTTTGCAGATATGGAATATTAAACGGAGTCCAAAAGGAATAAAACCCGCGGGAGGAATTTTTCTGGAAGGAAACAAGTCATCCAAGCTTGGAGTGCACATCACGGGAGGAGCCAGGGAGCCACAAACCTGCTAGCCCCCCCCCCCCCCGGTCGCGCCTAGCAAGCTTGTCGCTCCCTGGCAGGTTCCTAACCCTAATTCTTGGGCTATACATACCCAAACATTCCCCCAACATCAGAACGAGCCACACAAATACTTTTCCTCCGTCGGAAGCCTCCGTGCCCGAGAGATCCAATCTTGGAGCCTTTTCCGGTAATCTATCGGAGGGGGTTTCGATCACGGAGGGCACCTACATCAACCCCATTACCCCTCCGATGATGCGTGAGTAGTCCACCACAGACCTACGGGTCCATAGCTAGTAGGTAGATGGCTTCTTCTCTCTCTTTGATCTTCAATACCATGTTCTTCATGATCTTCATGGAGATCTATCTGATGTAATCCTCTTTTGTGGTGTGTTTATCAAGATCCGATGAATTGTGAGTTTATGTTCAGATTATCCATGAATCTTATTTGAATCTCCTCTGATTTCTTATATGCATTATTTCATATCCTTGTAAGTCTCTTCGAGTTATTGGTTTGGTTTGGCCAACTAGATTGGTAATTCTTGCAATGGGAGAAATGCTTGGTTTTGTGTTCAATCTTCCGGTGTCCTCACCCAGTGACATAGTACGGGTAGCGAGGCACATATTGTATTGTTGCCATCAAGGGTAACAAGATGGGGTTTTCATCATATTGCTTGAGTTTATCCCTCTACATCATGTCATCTTTCTTAATGTGTTACTCTGTTCTTCATGAACTTAATACTCTAGATGCTGGCAGGAGTCGGTCAATGTGTGGAGTAATAGTAATAGATGCAGAATCATTTCGGCCTACTTGTCACGGATGTGATGTCTATATGCATGATCATTGCCTCGGATAACGACATGATTATTCGCTTTTCTATCAATTGCTTGACAGTAATTTGTTACCCACCATGATATTTGCCTTGAAGAGAGAAGCCTCTAGTGAAATCTATGCCCCCCGGGTCTATTTTCCATCATATATTTTCAAATTTATACCTTTCTGCAATTTATTTACCTTTTACTTTCTGCATTTGTTTGCATCTATCTCTTTCAGATCTAATCCTTGCAAATAATCGTGAAGGGATTGACAACCCCTTTATAGCATTGGATGCAAGAGTTTGATTGTTTGTGTAGGTGCAACAATTGGTGACCTGCTTGTTCCTCCTACTGGATTGGTCCTTGGTTCTCAACAACTGAGGGAAATACTTATCTACTTTGCTGCATCACCCTTTCCCCTTCAAGGGAAAACCAACGCACGCTCAAGAGGTATCAAGAAGGATTTCTAGCGTCGTTACCGGGGAGGATACACATCAAGCCTACCAAGTACCCATCACAAACTCATATCTTGCATTTACTTATTTGCCATTTGCCTCTCCTTTTCCTCTCCCCCAGTTCTAAAACGATTTTCCGAAAATACCAAAAAGATTTTCCTTTTTATTCTCCCTTCTTTCGTTTGCCTCCCGTTTGCTTGTGTGCTTGATTGCTTTGCCACCATGTCTGAAGTAAGGGAGGTTATCGCTGAGAACCTAGAGGGTATTGCTATTACTATTCCTGAAGAAAAATTTGAATCTTGCTATTTAGAACATGAAACTGAATCTCCTCCGAATTATAAAACTAAAACTGTTCAAGTAGAAGATCGGAATATTATTGGGAAGAGTGTTATTCAAGTGTTCTTTGATTGTACGGGGGTAATGCCTATGAGTAAGAGGACTGTTCTTCTTAGCACAAATAGTTATGCGGATGCTATTGTCATGCTCATTGAAAAATTGGAAAGAAAATTTGTGCACCTTCATCCCGCTTTGCAAAAGTATTTTATGAACTTCCCAATATTAATCACCCTCAGGCTAAGAGGATTGCTACCATCATCCTTATGCAAGAATTTGATTTCATCATACAAGAAGCTAGGGAGATTTTTGCTTTCTATGATAAAGATGTTGAACACCCTCCAATTGAAGAAATTCTCCATGATAAAGAAACCTTACGTAGTGAGACTATCAATCTTATAGTGAAAATCTTAGGAGAAGAGCTCCCCATGCGGAAGTCTCTCAAGCCTTGTATCTAGAGACCTATGAGGAATTTGATTGGATTACTTGGGGAATTTACACAGGGTATAAGGATGATTTGCTTGAGAAAATGATTAAGGAACCCATTAGAAATAGGATACGTGTTTATTACGATGATATCCACATCGATGATCTAGATTACGGGTTCATGAATGCTAAAATCACTAGTCAAAGTTCTTTCCATGATTTAAGTTCATCTACTAGGAAGGAAATAAATTAAAGGATAGATCTAGTAAGAAAACCTTTTGATGGTTTGATCAAGTTTGGATTGCATACCAAAGATGACAATACCTAAATCTATTGCGTTTTGCCTAGCTAGGGGCGTTAAACAATAGTGCTTGTTGGGAGGCAACCCAATTTTATTTTTTTGTTCTTTTTTGATTATGTTTTTGAGTGTTTCCCACATTATTACTTCTTTATAATTGTGTTTTGGTGTTTTTATTAGTGTTTGATCCAAGTAAAACCTTTGGGGTTATCTATGGTAGTTGTTGATTTGATCATGCTGAAAAACAGAAACGTTTGCGCTCAGTCCAGGAATTTTCTAATTTTTTCAGAGCGTCGAATTGATCTCAAATTTGTATACAAGATTGATATATAAATTTCCCAGGTTTTCCTAATTTTTCAGAATGTTTTGAGTTACATAAGTATACGAAGTTTCCAGATTGCTACAGACTGTTCTATTTTGACAGATTCTATTTTCTTTTAGTTGTTTGTCTATTTTGGTGAATCTATGGGTTGTATCATGTAGTATGAGCCATGGAGAAGTTAGTTTACAGTAGGTATAAAACCAATATAAATAAAGAATGAGTTCATAACAGTACCTAAAGTGGTGATTTATTTTCTTATACTAACGGATCTCACGAGTTTTCTGTTAAGTTTTGCATTGTGAAGTTTTCAAGTTTTGGGTAAAGATTTGATGGACTATGGAATAAGGAGTGGCAAGAGCCTAAGCTTGGTGATTCCCAATGCACCCCAAGTCATATTAAAGGATGCCAAAGAGCCTAAGCTTGGGGATGCCCCGGAAGGCATTCCCTCTTTCGTCTTAAATCCATCGGTAAATTTACTTGAGGCTATATTTTTATTCACCACATGATATGTGTTTTGCTTGGAGCGTCTTTTATGATATGAGTCTTTGATTGTTAGTTTGCCACAATCATCCTTGCTGCACACATATTTTGAGAGAGACACGATGAATCGTGAATTTATTAGAATACTCTATGTGCTTCACTTATATCTTTTGAGTTGGGCAATTTTGCTCTATGTGCTTCACCTATATCTTTTAGAGCACGGTGGTGTTTGCGATTTATAGAAATACTTGAACTCTCGTACCTCACTTATATTATTTTGAGAGTTTCTAAAACAGCATGGTAATTAGTCCAGGTTATGAATTTATTCCTAATATGATAGGCATCCAAAAGGGATATACTAAAAACTTCAAAATTAAGTGTATTGAGTATTTATGAGAAGTTTGATTCCTTGCATAAAGTTTTGAGATATAAAGATGGTAATGTTAAGAGACATGTTAGGAAGTAAATTGTGATTTGGTTAAAATACTTGTGTAAAGGTTTGTGATTCCCGTAGCATGCACGTATGGTGAACCACTATGTAAGGAAGTCGGAGCATGACTTGTTTATAGATTATCGACCTATGTGTGAGGGTCGGGGGCATGCGGTGGTTAACTCCTACCAACCTCCCCCCTAGGAGCATGCATTTAATGTTTTTCTTCAATGACTAATAGAATTTTGCAATAAGTATGCGAGTTCTTTATGACTAATGTTGAGTCCATGGATTATACGCATTCTCACCCTTCCACTTTTGCTAGCCTTTCTAGTACGCGCAACTTTCGCCGTCGTAACAAACACTTTCCTCAAAACAGCCACCATATACCTTCCTCAAAACAGCCACCATATATCTTTCCTCAAAACAGCCACCATACCTATTATGGCATTTCCATAGCCATTCCAAGATGTATTGCCATGCAACTTCCACCGTTTCCTTTTATGACATGCACCATCACTTCCATATTGAATATAGTCATATTTTGTCATAGGTATTGAGTTGTAATTTTCTTTTAAGTTGTAAGTAAATAAAAGTGTGATGATTATCATTATTAGAGCATGTCCCATGTGAGGAAAGGATGATGGAATATATGATTCCCTCACAAGTGGGGATGATATTCCGGAATTTATGAAAAACAAAAGAGGCCAGCGAAGCCCAAATAAAAAAATGAATAAAAGAGGCCTTAGATGCACACACGCACACACAAAAATGAGAGAAAAGAGAGAAGAGACATTGCTACTACCTTTTTCAACACTTGTGCTTCAAAGTAGCACCATGATCTTCATGATAGATAGTCTCCTATTTTGTCACTTTCATATACCTAGTGGAATTTTTCTTCATGATGCACATCCACTTAGTTTCCTTTTGAGCTTTCATACACGTATAACTCTAGTGCATCCGTTGCGTGGCAATCCCTACTCACTCACATTGATATCTATTGATGGGCATCTCCATAGCTCGTTGATACGCCTAGTTGGTGTGAGACTATCTTCTCCCTTTCCTTGCCAACCTCCACCACATTCTATTCCACCTATAGTGCTATATCCATGGCTCACACTCATGATTGCGTGAGAGTTGAAACAGTTTGAGAAAATAAAGGTGTGAAAACAATTTCTTGACTTTTCATCGGGGTTGTGCATGATATAAATACTTTGTGTGGGGAAGATGGAGCATAACCAGACCATATGATATTGTAGGGATAGCTTTCTTTTGCCATTATATTTTGAAGAGGTACAATTCCTTTCCTAGTATGCTTGAAATGTTATTATTTTTATATCAATATTAAGCTTTTGTTTTGAGTCTTACGGATCTGAATATTCATGCCAAAATAAATAATATTACTTGGATAAATATGTTAGGTAGCACTCCACATCAAAAATTCTGTTTTTATCATTTACCTACTCGAGGACGAGCAGGAATTAAGCTTGGGGATGCTGACACGTCTCCAACGTATCTATAATTTTTCATGATGGCATGCTATTATATTGTCTGTTTTGGATTTTATATATGCATTAATATGCTATTTTATATTATTTTGGGGACTAACCTATTAATCTAGAGCCAAGTGCGAGTTTCTGTTTTTCCTTGTTTTTGAGTTTTGCAAATATGGAATATTAAACGGAGTCCAAACGGAATAAAACCCGCGGAAGGATTTTTCTGGAAGGAAACAAGTCATCCAAGGTTGGAGTGCACGTCATGGGAGGATCCAGGGCGCCACAAGCCTGCTAGGCGCCCCCCTGGCAGGTCTCCTAACCCTAATTCTTGGCCTATAAATACCCAAATACCCCCCAACATCAGAACGAGCCACACAAATACTTTTCCACCGTCGGAAGCCTCCGTTCCCGAGAGATCCAATCTTGGAGCCTTTTTCGGTAATCTGTTGGAGGGGGTTTTGATCACGGAGGGCATCTACATCAACCCCATTGCCCCTCCGATGATGCGTGAGTAGTCCACCACAGACCTACGGGTCCATAGCTAGTAGCTAGATGGCTTCTTCTCTCTCTTTGATCTTAAATACCATGTTCTTCATGATCTTCATGGAGATCTATCCGATGTAATCCTCTTTTGTGGTGTGTTTGTCAAGATCCAATGAATTGTGAGTTTATGTTCAAATTATCCATGAATCTTATTTGAATCTCCTCTGATATCTTATATGCATGATTTCATATCCTTGCAAGTCTCTTCAAGTTATTGGTTTGGTTTGGCCAACTAGATTGGTAATTCTTGCAATGAGAGAAGTGCTTGGTTTGGGGTTCAATCTTGCGGTGTCCTCACCCAGTAACATAGTAGGGGTATCGAGGCACGTATTGTATTGTTGCCATCAAGGGTAACAAGATGGGGCTTTCATCATATTGCTTGAGTTTATCCCTCTAAATCACGTCATCTTTCTTAATGTGTTACTCTGTTCTTCATGAACTTAATACTCTAGATGCAGGCAAGAGTCGGTCGATGTGTGGAGTAATAGTAGTAGATGCAGAATCGTTTCGGTCTACTTGTCACGGACGTGATGCCTATATGCATGATCATAGCCTTGGATAACTACATGATTATTCGCTTTTCTATAAATTGGTTGACATTAATTTGTTTACCCACCATGATATTTGCCTTCAAGAGAGAAGCCTCTAGTGAAACCTATGGCCCACGGGTCTATTTTCCATCATATATTTTCAGATCTATACCTTGCTGCAATTTATTTACCTTTTACTTTCCGCACTTGTTTACATCTATCTCTTTTAGATCTAATCCTTGCAAATAATCGTGAAGGGATTGACAACCCCTTTATAGCATTGGGTGGAAGAGTTTGATTGTTTGTGTAGGTGCAACCATTGGTGACTTGCTTGTTCCTCCTACTGGATTGATACCTTGGTTCTCAACAAATGAGGGAAATACTTATCTACTTTGCTACATCACCCTTTCCTCTTCAAGGGAAAACCAAAACACGCTCAAGAGGTAGCATTTGTCAACTCCCAACAAATTTCAGACATACTTCTTATATGTAAAGTCATCACTCCCCATAAGATCAATATATATACTCTTTGCTTTTAGTCTATTCTTATTTTATTTCTTATTTATCTTAAGATCATAGAAAGCAAGCAAAGCCCTCGCATCAAAACTACCTCTTATTATATAACTCCGGACTTGGTTACATAAGGGGAAGAAAAAGCAAAAAACTCAAAGCTAGATCAAACAAAAAAATTATTCTACCTGATCAAGACAAAATCAATAGGATCGAACTAATAAAAACAAGAAAATGAAAAGGTGTGATTGTGATACGATACCAGGGCACCTCCCCCAAGCTTGGCACAAGCCAAGAGGAGTGCCCATACCCATATGTTTAGATGTCCTTCTTCGGAGGTGATGGTGTTATATTCCTGGCAATGATTCCCTTTAGAATGCGATTCTCCTCCTCAAGCTTGTTATTTTGTCGTCTTAGATCCATTTTATCTTTGCGAAGTTTCTAGTGACGGTTAAGGACCCCATCACCCATGGATTTTTCATTGCTTCTAGAGGAAAAGCAACACTATTTTTCATATTTTCATAAGTAAGAAATCTAGCATTGGGAGGGATGACCGAATTCGGAATTGCTGAGCTCTGAAGTTCCTCCAACATGACTCTAGGATGTAGACGAGAAGTAGCTTCTTGGTCCTCCTCCATGGCATCCACCCTTTTCAAGTCAGCCTCCATCTCTTCCTCCATCGCCTTCCCAAAGTGATTGGCCTTGTTGTATGCTCCGTGCCCTTGTGCCTGGTGAAAAACATGGCTCTCTCCGACTGAGTCTTGCGAAAACATCTTGCTCTAAATCTGTTGAAGAAACAACTTAAAACGAAAAGAGGAGGTATTGTCGTGATACGAAAGTCCAAGCCTTCGGGAGATTATAATGAATTTTTTCCAACCCAAAAGAGAGTACCACTATAAAACGGAGTTCGGAGGGCGCACGTGGTGGTGACAAGCCACCTAGGCACGACCAGGGGGTGGCCGCGCCTGGCAGGCTTGTCACCTCCTCGTGCGTCTTTCGGACTACTTCTAATTTTACTAATTTATTAAATATTCCAAAAAGGCGAAAAATTGCTATTGGGAAAGTTTCGGAGTTGGTTTATTTACCATACCACATACCTATTCCTTTTTGGAGTTTGAAACGTTCCGGTGGGTCTCCGGAGTTATGGTATTAATAATATTGGTTTCAACATTTATGGGAGTACCTGAGAGATAATGTTTGATTCTTTGCCCGTTTACCACCATAGGATTTGTTCCTTCGGCGTTGTTGCTCTTGATGGCACCGGAACGATATACTTCCTCAATAATGTAAGGCCCTTCCCATTTAGAGAGAAGTTTTCCTGCAAAAAAATCTTATGTGCAGTTCTATCTCTAGCATGGTGTCCTCCATAGACCTCGAAATGACACATGTGTAGGATTTGTTCCTGTTCATGCTTAGGTACACAATGTCTAATAACACCATCTACTCCTTCTCTGATATTCGTAGGAGACGACATTTTTTCAACAGCATCAAATTTGGCTTTGTCAACTTCAATACCTCTTTCGGAGATTTTGTGTCCCAAGACAATACCCTCATTCACCATAAAGTGGCACTTCTCCCAATTAAAGACAAGATTAGTTTCTTCACATATCTTCAAAACTCCATCAAGGTTGCTCAAACAATCATCAAAAGAAGTTCTGTAAACGAAAAAATCATCCATGAAAACCTTAAAAATCCTTTCACAAAAATCAGATAATATAGCAGTCATACATCTTTGAAAGGTAGCAGGTGCATTGCATAAACCAAAAGGCATATGTCTATAAGCAAAGGTACCGAAGGGGCAAGTAAAAGTGGTCTTCTCTTGGTCCTCTTTTGACATAGGAATTTGAGAGAAACCAGAGTAACCGTCTAGAAAGCAAAATTGTGTGTGTTTGGATAGTCTTTCTAGCATTTTGTCTATAAAAGGTTGAGGGTAATGATCTTTTCTACTAGCTCTATTTAATTTCCTAAAATCAATTACCATTCTATATATCCTGTAATAATTCTTTGTGGGATCAATTCATTTTTATCATTAGGAACTACGGTAATACCTCCTGATGACCCACAACTATAGGGGACCTATCGTAGTCCTTTTGATAAGTAAGAGTGCCGAACTCAATGAGGAGCAGAAGGAAATGACAAGCGGTTTCCAGTAAGGTTTTCTCTACAAGCACTGAAATTGTCGGTAACGGATAGTTTTGTGATAAGATAATTCGTAACTAGTAACAAGTAACAAGTGTAGCAAAGGTGCAGCAAGGTAGCCCAATCCTTTTTGTAGCAAAGGACAGGCCTGGACAAACTCTTATATAAAGCAAAGCGCTCCTGAGGACACATGGGAATTTCCGTCAAGCTAGTTTTCGTCATGCTCATTTGATTCGCGTTCGTTACTTTGATAAATTGATATGTGGATGGACCGGTGATTGGGTGCTGCCCTTAATTGGACAAAAATCCCAGTTATGGTTAACCTCTCTCACAAGCATCCGCAACAATGAAAGAAGAATTAAGATAAATCTAATCATAGCATGAAACATATGGGTCCAAATCAGTCCCTTATGAAGCAACACATAAACTAGGGTTTAAGCTTCTGTCACTCTAGCAACCCATCATATACTTATTACTTCCCAATGCTTCCCCCTAGGCCCAAATAATGGTGAAGTATTATGTAGTCGACGTTCACATAACACCACTAGAGGAGAGACAACATACATCTCATCAAAATATCGAACGAATTCCAAATTCACATGATTACTTATAACAAGACTTATCCCATGTCCTCAGGAACAAACGTAACTACTCACAAAGCATGTTCATGTTCATAATCATAGGAGTATTAATTATCATAAAGGATCTGAACATATGATCGTCCACCAAGTAAACCAACTAGCATCAACTACTAGGAGTAATCAACACTACTAGCAACCCACATATACCAATCTGAGGTGTTGAGACAAAGATCGGATACAAGAGATGAACTAGGATTTTGAGAGGAGACAGTACTAGTGGAGATTTTGATGGAGATTGACCCCCTCTCGATGAGAGGATCATTGGTGATGATGATTGCTTCGATTTCCCCCTCCGGGAGGGAAGTTTCCCCAGCAGGATCGCCCTGTCGGAGCTCTAGATTGGTTCTGCTCAAGTTCCGCCTCAAGACGGTGGCGCTTCGTCCCGAAAGCTCTCTTCTGATTTTTTGTCCAGGTCAAAACGCTTCATATAGGAGAAGATGGGCATCAGAGGAGCCACTGGGGCCCACAAGCCCACTAGGCGCGGCTAAGGGGGTGGCCGCGCCTAGCAGGCTTGTGGCCTCCTGGTGGCCCCCCTCTGGTTGATTCTTGCGCCAATATATTTTATTAATTCCAGAAATATTCTCCGTAAATTTTTAGGACTTTTGGAGTTGTGAAGAATATGTATCTCAGATTTCTCTTTTTCCATTCCAGAATTCCAGCTGCCGGCATTCTCCCTGTTCATGTAAACCTTGTAAAATAAAAGAGAAAAGGCATAAGTATTGTACCATAATGTGTAATAACAGCCCATAATGCAATAAATATCAATATGAAAGCATGATGCAAAATGGACGTATCACCTCCTTTCTTAGGAACACAATGAACGGGACTAACCCATCTACTATCAGCAATAGGGTAAATGATACCTGCCTCCAGAAGTTTTAATATTTCATTTCTTACCACTTCTTTCATTTTAGGATTTAACCGTCGTTGGTGATCAACAACTGGTTTAGTATCAGGCTCCATATTGATTTTGTGCTCACATAGAGTGGCGCTAATGCCCTTGAGATCATAAACAGTATATCCAATAGCAGCACGGTGCTTCCTTAGAGTTTTCAATAATCTCTTTTCTTCATGCTCTGAAAGGTTAGCACTAATAACAATAGGATATATCTTCTTTTCATCAAGAGAAGCATATTTGAGAGTATTCGGTAATTGTTTAAGCTCAAACATGGGATCACCCTTGGGTGGAGGAGGATCCCCAAGTATTTCAATAGGCAAGTTGTGTTTCAAAATAGGATGCTGATCAAATAAAATCTTATCTATTTCACTCCTTTCATTCATATGCATATCATTTTCATGGTCTATCAAATATTGTTCTAAGGGATCAGTAGGAGGCACATCAATAGAAGCAATACCAATAATTTCGTCCTTACTAGGCAATTCTTTTCCATGGGGTTGTCTACGAAATTTAGAGAAATTAAACTCATGAGACGTGTCCCCAAGACTTATAGTAACAGTTTCCTTCTCACAATATATCCTGGCATTAACAGTATTCAAGAAAGGTGTACCAAATATAATGGGACAAAAATCATCTTGTGGGGAACCAAGGACAAGAAAATTAGTATGATATTTTATTTTCGCACACAAGACTTCAACATCTCTAACAATCCCAACTGGCGCTATAGTATTTCTATTAGAAAGCTCAATAGTAACATCAATTTCCTCTAACTCAGTTGGTGTAATATCATTCATAATTTATTTATATAAGGTAAAGGGAATTGCACTCACACTAGCCCCCATATCACATAAGCCATGATAACAATGATCTCCTATTTTAACAGAAACAACAGGCATGCCAACAATAGGTCTATGTTTATCTTTGGCATCAGGTCTAGCAATTCTAGCAGCTTCATCACAAAATTAAATAACATGCCCATCAATATTATCAACCAAGAGATCTTTAACCATAGCAATACTAGGCTCAACATTAATTTTCTCAGGGTGTGTAGGTGTTCTAACATAGCTCTTATGAACCACAGTTGAAGCTTTAGCATGTTCCTTTATTCTAACAGGGAAAGGTGGTTTCTCAATATAAGCAGCAGGAATAACATGATCAACATTATAAGTAATAGTTTCCTCTTCAACTTTAATAGGTTCAACTACTTTCACTTCAATGGGAGGATGATATTTAAACCACTTCTCCTTAGGGAGATCAACATGAGCAGCAAAAGATTCACAAAAGGAAGCTACTATCTCCGAGTCAAGTCCATATTTAGTGCTAAATTCACGAAAAGAATCGGTGTCTACAAAAGATTTAACACAATCAAACTTAAGGTTCATACCTGACTCCTTACCTTCGTCGAGCTCCCAATCTTCAGAGTTGTGTTTAATTATTTCCAATAAATCCCATATGAAGTCAATACCTTTCTTCATATAGGAACCAGCATAAGAAGTATCGACATTGGATTGATCATTACGAGAAAGCCGAGCATAAAATTCTGAATAATAATTTCTCTCCAGAGCTCATGATAGGGGCATGAATATAACATTGACTTAAGCCTCCCCTAAGCTTGAGAGATTCTTTCTCCTTCACGAGGCCAAAAATTATAAATATAATTCCGATCACGATGAACTAGATGCATAGGATAGAACTTCTGATGAAATTCCATTTTCAATCGGTTGTAGCTCCATGATCCAATATCATCACATAGCCTATACCATGTCAATGCCTTCTCCTTCAAATATAAAGGAAAAGACCTTCTTCTTGACGTGATCCTCGGGTAGACCTGCAAGATTAAATAATCCACAAACTTCATCCACATAGATTAGATGCAAATCAAGATGTAGTGTTCCATCTCCTGCATAAGGATTAGCCAGTAGTTTCTCTATCATACCCAAAGTTATTTCATAATAAATATTTTCAGTAGGTTAAGTAGGTTGAGGATCAAATCTTTGTGCTTCCGGTCGTGGTGAAGATACCCCAAACAAACCCCTCAAAGGATTACTTTCCATAGTAACAAGTGACAGTCAATTTCAGCACACTATATAAATTTTTCCTTACCAGATTCCACTTACCAAAGGCGCTTCACTCCCCGACAACGGTGACAGAAAAGAGTCTTGATAACCCCCAAGTATAGGGGATCAATCGTAGTCCTTTCGATAAGTAAGAGTGTCGAACCCAACGAGGAGCAGAAGGAAATGATAAGCGGTTTTCAGTAGGGTATCCTGTGAAAACACTGAAATTATCGGTAACAAATAGTTTTATGATAAGATAATTGGTAATGAGTAACAAGTAACAAGTGTAGAAAAGGTGCAGCAAGGTAGCCCAATCCTTTTTCTAGCAATAGATAGGCCTGGACAAACTCTTATATGAAGCAAAGCGCTCCTGAGGACACATGGGAATTTCCGACAAGCTAGTTTTCATCATGCTCATTTAATTCACATTCGTTACTTTGATAAATTGATATGTGGATGGACCGGTGATTGGGTTCTGCCCTTACTTGGACAAACCTCCCACTTACGGTTAACCTCTCTCACAAGCATCCACAACTACGAAAGAAGAATTAAGATAAATCTAATCATAGCATGAAACATATGGGTCCAAATCAGCCCCTTATGAAGCAACGCATAAACTAGGGTTTAAGCTTCTGTCACTCTAGCAACCCATCATCTACTTATTATTTCCCAATGCTTCCCCCTAGGCCCAAATAATGGTGAATTGTTATGTAGTCGACGTTCACATAACACCACTAGAGGAGAGACAACATACATCTCATCAAAATATCAAACGAATTCCAAATTCACATGATTACTTATAACAAGACTTATCCCATGTCCTCAGGAACAAACGTAACTACTCACAACGCATGTTCATGTTCATAATCATAGGAGTATTAATAATCATAAAGGATCTGAACATATGATCTTCCACCAAGTAAACCAACTAGCATCAACTACAAGGAGTAATCAACACTACTAGCAACCCACATGTACCAATCTGAGGTTTGAGACAAAGATCAGATACAAGAGATGAACTAGGGTTTGGAGAGGAGATGGTGCTGAGGAAAATGTTGATGGAGATTGACCCCCTCTCATTGAGAGGATCGTTGGTGATGACGATGGCTTCTATTTCTCCCTCCGGGAGGGAAGTTTCCCCGGTAGAACAGCTCTATCGGAGCTCTAGATTGGTTCTGTCCAAGTTCCGCCTCGAGATGACGCCGCTTCATCCTGAAAGCTTTCTTATGATTTTTTCCAGGTCAAAACCCTCCATATAGCAGAAGATGGGCTCGGGAACCTGCCAGGTGGGTCACAAGCCCCCTAGGTGCGGCCAGGGGGGTGGCTGCGCCTAGCAGGCTTGTCACCTCCTGGTGGCCCCCCTCTGGTATTTGTTTCACCCAATATTTTTTATATATTCCAAAATTATTCTCCATAACTTTTCAGGACTTTTGGAGTTGTGCAAAATAATTCTCCCGGATTTGCTCCTTTTCTAGTCCAGAATTCCAATTGTCGGCATTCTCCCTCTTTATGTAAACCTTGTAAAATAAGAGAGAAAAGGCATAAGAATTGTACCATAACATGTAATAACAGCCCATAATGCAATAAATATCAATATAAAAGCATGATGCAAAATGGACGTATCAGGCGCCTGTTTCAATCCATAGAGAGCCTTCATGAGATGACAGAGATGATAAGGCTGAGTGTGATCAACGAATCCAGATGGCTACCTCATGTAAACCTCTTCTTCAAGAAAGACATGAAGAAAAGCATTCTGCACATCAAGCTGGCGGAGAGACCATCCACGAGAAACTGCCGGAGACCGGAGAAGCCTAATAGTGGTAGGCTTGACAGCTGGGTTGAATGTATCCTCATAATCCAATCCATGCCGCTGTTTAAAGCCCTTAGCCACAAGACACGCTTTGTAGCGCTCAATAGAACCATCTTCATGTTTCTTTACCTTGAAAACCCACTTCAATTCAATGATGTTGACACAAGGCGGAGGGGGAACAAGTGTCCATGTCTCATTTTGCATAAGAGCATGATACTCTTGTTCCATAGCAGCCTCCAGTGTGGGATACTCATAGCGGCTTGATAACTGCATGGTTTGGCGGTTGGATCTTCCAAACATGAGACAAGTATGTGACCATGTCATCGGTGCGCTCCTTGGGACGAGTGATGCCACTGCGGCTGTGTGTGTGCGGATGCCGCGGAGCAGCGAGCACAGGAGCAGGCGGAACATTCGGAGCAGGCGAGGCCAGTCCACGGGACTTTGGTGACAGCAGGTCGAGCGATGGTGGGCCGGTCGATGAGGGCCCATGTGTCATGTACGTCGCTGAGCTATGCTTTGTTGAGCCAGGCAAGGTGGGCGGCAGGGAAGCTCGCGCAGGCAACATGGGCGACGACGGAGGCAAGGCCGGGCGAGGAGGTGGCGACGTGGGCCGCTCAGTTAAGGCCGTCGCAGGCGCCGACCCAGGTGGAGAGGTAGGCATGGCTCCTGTGGCGGAGTCGAAGGCAAGAGGCGGTGCATGCGCATGCACCGACCGATCGACGTGCGCCACAAGCGACGCAGGTGGTGCGTCGAGTAGGATTTGCAGGTGATCAGCAGGTCCAGTTCCTGCACCATGATTAGGTAACAACACAGGCGAATATGCAACATCTTCAAATTGGCCAGGCATAATAGGAGAAGAATGCATAGATGGGGCTGTGATGGGTGGCTGGGGCATGGCGGAAAAACAGAAAATGTTCTCATCAAAGACAACATCACGAGATATGTAGACACAATTTGTTGGCACATGAAGGCACTTGTTGCCTTTATGTAGAGAACTATACCCCAAGAACACATATTTTTTGGACCGAAACTCAAGTTTTCAATCATTATACGGACGAAGGTGGGGGCCAGCAGGCACACCCGAACACCTTTAAAAGGTATAGTCAGGAGTTTCATGTAAGAGAAGCTCAACAGGAGTTTTCATATTAAGAACATGCGTAGGTAATTTGTTAATAAGAAAACATGCGGTAGCAAAGGCATCACTCCAAAAGCAAAAATGTACATAAGCATGAGCAAGAAGTGTGAGGCCAGTCTCAACTATATGGCGATGTTTGAGCTCAATGGCGCCATTTTGCTGATGTGTATGTGGGGATGATAGGTGATGAGAGATCCCAAGCATATTAAAGAAAGTGTTGAGGTTGCGATATTCGCCCCCCCAATCCGACTAAACATGAAGGATTTTATGCTTCAGTAGACGTTCAACATGCAATTGGAACTAAATGAATATATCAAACACATCAGATTTGCGCTTAATAAGATAAAGCCATGTGAATCGACTATAGGCATCAACAAAACTGACATAGTAGTTGTGACCACTAACAGATGTTTGTGTTGGACCCCATACATCGGAATGCACAATTTCAAGAGGACTACTTATGTAGTAGATGAAACAAATGGTACTTGATGACTTTTGCCTTGTTTACAGGCATCACACATGGACATCTCTTTATTGCTAGAATCTAATGGTAGCTCATGGCGGTGGAGTATGTGGCGAATGATAAGGATGGCGGGGTGACCAAGGCGAGAGTGTCACTGGGATGGCGACACACGAACACCACCGAAGACGCGTGGGGCAGATGGATCCTCCAAATGGTACAAGCCTTGGCTCAAGCGGCCACTAAGAAGGACGTCCCAGGTTGCTCGGTCCTTAACAAAAAGATCAAAAGGGTGAAAATCACATAGGACATTATTATCAAGGGTGAGCTTAGGGACGGATAAAAGATTACGAGTCACCGAGGGTACCCACAAAATATTACGAAGGTGGAGCTTCCTAAAGGGATGACTAGTTAAAAGAGATGCTTCGCCAATGTGAGAGATGGGCATACCTACACCATTGCCGGTGTGAACCTTATCGTGCTCGTAGTAGGGCTAGAAGGTGGTGAGCTTGTTGAGCTCGTTCGTCGTGTGATCCGTGGCACCGGTATCCATGTACCATGCTGGATCAATGGGGTAGGACAGCGTGTACCCCTGCTCGAAGCGCTCGTCTTTGCCCTTGGCGGCGACGTGGGCAACCGGGGAGGCAGGGGGCGAAGTCGGCCATGGCAAACTGGTGCTTGTTGCCCCTGTCATCATTACCGTTCGCGATGAAGCTCTTCCGAACCGGCGGTGGCACCTGGAGGCGACGTGTTTTTCATGGCCACACAGCTGGCACACACGAGCGTTGGGGCCCCCACCCGAGGTCGATGCAGGGGGCGAGGCGGCATTGCCAGCCGACAAAGGGGCAGGCGGGCGCTGGCCGCGAGAGGCTCAGTAGGCCGCCAGCTGCGCGGCGATGGTAGCGGAGGAGCAGCGAGCCTCGACGCACTGCTCGGTGAAGAGGAGGCGTGAGTAGAGCTCGTGAGGGGGCATCGGCGGCTTGGCGTTGTGGACAGGCTCCGTGAGATGGTCGTACTCGGCGTCGAGGCCCTTGACGACGAAGCCGGCGAACTCCTCGTTGCTGAGCGGCTGACCAATAGAGGTCAACGTGTCCGCTAGTACCTTCATCTTGTTGAAGTAGGTCATGGCGGAGGAGTCTGTTGGGGAACGTTGCATGGGAAACAAAAAATTTCCTACGCACACGCAAGATCTATCCATGGTGATGAGCATCTACGAGAGGGAGAGTGGATCTACATACCTTTGTAGATCGCTAAGCGGGAAGCGTTAAGAAACGTGGTTAGTGTAGTCGAACGTCTTTGCGATCCAAATCACCGAGCGTCCCGCGATCCCATCACGATCCATCTCGCGATTCAATCACGATCCGTCCCTCGATCCAATCACGAATCGTCTCGCGATCTTGATCACGGTACTTCCGATCTAGTGCCGAACGGACGACACCTCCGCGTTCAGCACACGTACAGCTCGATGACGATCTCTGCCTTCTTGATCCAGCAAGAGGGAGTGGAGAGGTAGATGAGTTCTCCGGTAGCACAACGGCATGGTGGCGGTGGTGGTGAACAAATCCTGCAAGGCTTTGCCTAAGCACCGCAGAACTAATCTAGAGGAGAAACAAATCTAAAGAAGAAGAGGGCAGCACGTGGCAATTAGGGTTAGATATTCCCTCTAAATCCTCTAGTATATATAAGAGGGAGGGAGGGGAGGAGGCAGCCTCAAACCCTCAAGGTTTGGCCGAAATTGGAGGTGGAGGAGTCCTACTCCAATCCTATTAGGAGTAGGATTCCTCCTTTCCACTTGGAAACTCTTTCCACCTCTCCACCTTTCGATTTTTTCCATCTCAAACCTCATGGGCTTTAGTGGAGGCTTTGGACAGCCCACTAGGGGCTGGTTTTTCTCCTCCCACAGCCCATGAGGCCCCTCGGGGCGTGACACTCCTCCCGATGGTCCCCCGGTACCCTCCCGGCACTCCCGGTACACTACCGATGAGCTCGAAACTTTTCCGGTGACCAAAACAGGACTTCCAATATATCAATCTTTACCTCCGGACTATTCCGGAGCTCCTCGTGAAGTCTAGGATCTCATACAGGACTCCGAAAAAACTTCGGTCACCAACATACATAACTCAATACTACCGAAACGTCACCGAACCTTAAGTGTGCAGACCCTGCGGGTTCGAGAACTATCTAGACATGACAGAGACACCTCTACGGTCAATAACCAATAGCGGGACCTGGATGCCCATATTGGTTCCTACATATTCTACGAAGATCTTTATCGTTTGAACCTCTATGTCAAGGATTTAGTTAATCTCGTATGATGTTCCCTTTGTTTGTCGGTATGTTACTTGCCCGAGATTCGATCGTTGGTATCTCCATACCTAGTTCAATCTCGTTGCCGACAAGTCTCTTTACTCGTTTCATAACACAAGATCCCGTGGCTAACACTTAGTCACATTGCTTGCAAGTCTTGCTGTGATGTTGAATTACCGAGTGGGCCCTAAGATACCTCTCCGTCACACGGAGTAACAAATCCCAGTCTTGATCCATGCCAACCCAACAAACACCCTCGGAGATACCTGTAGAGCACCTTTATAGTCACCCGGTTACGTTGCGATGTTTGATACACACAAGGCACTCCTCCGATGTCAGTGAGTTGCCTGATCTCATGGTCATAGGAATATATACTTGACATATAGAAAACTGTAGCAATAAACTGACACGATCATATGCTACATTTATAGTTTGGATCTTGTCCATCACATCATTCTCCTAATGATGTGATCCCGTTATCAAATAACATCTCATGTCCATGGCTAGGAAACCTTAACCATCTTTGATCAATGAGCTAGTCTATTAGAGGCATACTAGGGACATGGTGTTGTCTATGTATCCACACATGTACATGAGTTTCCGATCAATACAGTTCTAGCATGGATAATAAACGATTATCTTGAACAAGGAAATATGATAATAACCAATTTATTATTGCCTCTAGGGCATATTTCCAACAGAGTCCAGCTTCTTGATATCGGCAAGATCTCTGCGAAGAGCCATCGAGTGGGAGGTGGAGACCTGGGCAAAAGCGTGCTCCAGGGTCGTCCAGGCGTCCATGGAGGAGGCAACGAAGAGGCAGACGCCGGCGACCCCATCGCCCAGGGAACCGTGGATGGCGGAGAGGTTCGCCAGGTCCTACTGCACCCACACACGGTATTCCGCGTTGATGGTCGGGCCGTGGATGGTAGCGACAACGTGTGGAGGACACGACGGAGAACCATCGACATACCCAAGGAGGGAGCGGATGCGGAGCAGCGGTAGAACCTTGGCGCGCCAGAACAAATAGTTGTCCGGCGTGAGTCTGATGGTGATCAGGTTGTCGAAGTGGAACGTCCCGGCGGGCGCGATAGCGGCAGCAACCGGGGCAGTGGGCGGCGTAGCAGCGACGGGGGCCACAGCCGCGGGCGGAGCATTGGAAGCCCCCGAGGCCGCCGGGAGGATGGCGAGTGTCGGGGACGAGCCGAGGGAGGCCGCAGGTGGCTCCGCGGGCAGGGCCATCGTCGTGGCGATGGAGATCACAGGCGCGGGAGGCGGCGAGACCAGAGCCGAGAACATGGATCCCACTGCGGTAGTGCCGAAGAATTGGGGCACCGGCGGAGCAAGCGGGAGGTTGAGGAGGGCGGGAAGCGACGCGGGGATGGACCCGGAGCTAGCGGTGCCCGAGGCGGAAGCGGACATGGCGGCGGCAGCGACGGCCCTAGGGTTTAGGCCCGACGTCGGCGGCGGGTGAGATGGGGGAGGACCTAGGTTAGGCTGATACCATGTAAAACGTAGGGTTTTGGGGGAACTGGCCCAACCCTCTATGGGGTGGCCTATCACAGATATATATATATATATATGTATATATATATATAATGGTGAGATACAAGTCCTATACCAATACAGTATGGATTACACAGTTGGGCTACAATACGAAGTCTAACAGATTCGCGTCCTCGTAACACACTTACTTTTTGGGGGTTATTAAATAAGCTAAACAGATTTTTTACATGCAATGCAAACGACCGACGAAAAGAAACAAGTACCAAAATGAAAATCGGGACGACGTAGGAAACACAATGATGAACCCAAAAAATAGAGAAACAATCGTCCCTTTAATATTAGATACAGATTAACACCTAAGACTAAGTCAGAAAATTCCACAGCAACACCTTTAAGGGCATATCTAAAGCTGACCCGCAAATGGTTCCAATATATCTTCGTTTATATGTTCGGACGTGGTTCATGGACATGATGTGAAAGAGAGTCATCCAACCCTTTTCACAAATTAATCTTTATTTGTTCAGTTGAGAGGAGAGAGAGAGATAAGATGGGACCATGCATATATGAAGAGAGAAAAGAGAAGAGGACCGCGTGCTGCCTTTTTGTTGCTCATATGGATGTCCGAACACTGGTATAGCTTCCCCACGTTTGTCTCGGGTTTGCCGGACAACAGACATCCATACCACTTCACGGACCGATGGCATCGGATGACTCAAGTTAACAAAAAGGTCCACAGCAACACCTTTAAGGGCATGTCTAAAGCTGACCCGCAAATGGTTCTGATATATCTTCGTTTATATGTTCGGACGTAGTCCGTGGACATGATGTGAAAGAGAGCCATCCAACCCTTTTCACAAATTAATCTTTATTTGTTCAGTTGAGAGGAGAGAGAGAGAGAAGATGGGACCATGCATATATGAAGAGAAAAAAGAGAAGAGGACCGCATGGTGCCTTTTTGTTGCTCAAATGGATGTCCGAACACTGGTATAGCTTCCCCTCGTTTGTCTTGGGTTTGCCGGACAACAGACGTCCATAGCACTTCATGGACCGATGGCATGGGATGACTCAAGTTAACACAAAGGTCCAGCCACTACAATCCGGACATATACCGAAGCTTTGAGGGTCTTCTTTAGAGATGCCCTAAGAAGATATAACCGACCTCACATCCTCGTTGTCCAGCCGAAGACGGCGTGGACATGATTTTCATCCTAAGAAATGAAGGTCATAACAATAACAACAAGGAGGAAATTTCTTCAATAAAGTAACGACACAAATTCATCATTGCTAAGCTTGACCAATGAAGACTGGAAGAAGAGCTTGGCCAATAACATGTTTTCCGTAGTGTTGTATCATTTTTGACTTACTGAACTGAGTGTCCTCCCTGTCGTTTAAAAGAAAGTGCCCAATTTTTTCGCTGTTGAGAAAACCAAGTGCCTAAGGCTGGTCATAGTGGGGGTATCTTACCTAGTATCATGCACTTCGGACTAGCAAACATGCTGATGTGGCAGACAATTAAAGAAGAGAGAGATGGTTAGGATAACATAGGTAGATATTGTATCATGTTAAATATTATACTACTATGTGTCATTCATGTCAATAACTGAAATCACCTATGATACTAGTTTATGATACTATGCATTATAAAGGTAGTATTATATAATAGTATCATATGCATGATACTACTATATGATAATCTCCACTATGAGCAAGTGTAACAAGGTGACGTAAGCGGGCTGTAAGGAATTAAATATTATATTGTTGCTGAGTTGAAAGAGAGAGAAGAGGAGAAAGAAGAGAAGCGGGTTGTAGACTTACAACCGGCTCTAGCACGAGCTCCAAGAAACTTTGTGAAAGTGAAAGGTGGACCATATGTTGATAAAGTACTACTCCCTCTGTCTCGGTGTATAAGTCATCTTACGAAAACCAAATAATCTCAAAACACTAAGGTGCGATGCATTAACTTTTACCTCGTTTTTGGAATCAACCAATGAAAGAAGTGGTGTTAATGACTTGAGACTAACTAGAACAACATGCATTGGTCAATTCATTGCATGCAATGGTATTAATTAGCAAATTAATATTAATTTCTCTCGTTTTCCTCTTCGTCTTGGTAACGATGCACAACCTAAGGCTGGTTCCAATGGACTGGTGCTTAGAGTGGGTGCTAAGTGTATTAAAAACCTTAGCAACTAGTCTCCCCAATGCATAGGTGCTTAGCTATTGTTGCTAAGCGTCTCTCATATAATTGTTTAATAGTTAAACTTCTTCATGCATTGGTTGCTAGTCATTTTACATAGGTTCACGTGCTTAGAACCGGTTCTTCCTGGGGTCACCATAATGCTCTCTCTCCTCTTTAATTGCTTTGCCACATCACATTTTTGTCTATGTGGCATCCTTAACACCGATGCATTGGAATCAGCCTAAGATAACTTATACACCGAGATGGAAGGAGTACTTTCTTAGAACTAAATATTATACAGGTTGGCTGTTACATTGTATAGATGACATGACAACATATTATAGCGAGCTGGCTATATTATTAACCATGCTCTGTGAGCAGCCTAACTTGAGAATAATCGGTCAAACGACCAATTGTCTGTCAATTGATTGTGTTGTGGATTATCATACTGTCATGAGTGCATTCCGTAATAAATTGGGTGATGAAAAGAGAATCAATAATAACCTCCAACTATGAGGACTGTGTGTTGAGGATTATCATACTGCCATGAATGCATTTCATAACAGTTTGGGCAATGACTAGAGAATCGATAATAATAATCACAATCTGCCGCGAGTGCATTCCATAATAAATTGGGTCAGTCTCCTCCAGCTTTGAATGCTCCTACTAGTGAATTCCATGGCATCATACATCAGCTCCATGACGAGAGCCCCTGGTCATGATAGAAAGTAAGATGTACTCCATGGCAAGTATTCTTTTCGGAATTGACGGACGGATGTGTTGCGTTTTACGGTGTCCTGAAGAGTGCCGGCAGTGACAACTCCCTATATTTTTATTTATTTTGCATATCAGTTTTGTCTTGAGTTAAACTTTTTAAACTTTGATCAAGTTTATATAAAAAATCATTAACACTCGTAATACCAAATCAATAACGTTGCAATCTCCAATCAATATATTTTCATACCATATTTTTTTATTGTGAAAGTTTATATTATGTTTAAGCAGACGCACCACCCAGCTGGTGAGCGTGTGTTGCCTGCTTCCCATGGTGTTATCGATGCTGCCACGCATGGACTTGTTGGGAGCACAATGACGATCGTCCAGACGTAGTCACCATGACGAAGTTCGAGGGTTATTCTTAACGAACGCTGACAACCACACTGACAACTCTCGGCGCACTCGAATCGACCCCAACTATTTCATCTCTCTTTGTTTTACAACCGGCGGCCATTTCTTTTTGGGATCATATAAGCGTAGCCTTTCGTGGGTTCTTTCCTTCCGAGACACTCCCTCGTCCAGGCCACCGGCAAACGCACCCACTAAACAAAGAAACGACTGCCCGCCCACGCGCGCTGGTGGGTGGTGACCATGGACGCGCCGAGAGCCGCCGCCAAGCGCAAGCGCTCGTCCGCCGCAGCCCCGGCCACCGTCACCGTCGACGACGTGTCCGACGCCGATGTCGAGGAGTTCTACGCCATCATCCGACGCATGCGCGACGCCTCCCGCCGGCTCGTCTTGGGCGGGGTCGACGGAGCCCGCGAGCCGGCCCCGCGCGCGCCGGTGTGGTGCCCCAGCTTCTCCTGGGAGGACTTCGCGCCGCCCGCCCCGCCACCGCCTCCCCCACAGCAGCAGCGGGAGAAGCTCCTGCCTGCCGACGAGCGCGTCGCCGAGAACGCCACGCCGCCGCGGCGGCCCGTCCGCGGCCTCGACCTCAACGCCGAGCCGGAGCCGGAGATCACCCCCTAGTAGACGCGCGAGGACGTCGACCCCTGGGCCGGACGGACGTGCGCGCACTGGCCGGCGACGATGCTCTCCTCTGTACCACCACCCACAGCCCAGCCGATGCACTTTTTCAGCAAACTGATGATCACCATCTGTTAATTACAGTACCTTATTACCAGTGGTAATTCGGTATTGTATAAACGAACACACTTACTTTCTTGAGCGCGTATGTTTGTATGTGATGCCTCTCGCTGTCGTGCTTGTGTGAAAGGGAGACCTGTAACAAGAGTCCACTGAGATTACTCTAATACCATTGCTGCATTATCAGTGCCTGCTTAACTTCCAAGGTTTTCCAACTTACAGCTCTAAGTTTCTCGAAAAAAAAATACAGCTTTAACCACAGCTCTGCTACTGCCAAGGCCCCGTTCGGAACAAAGTAAAGATATATGAATTTTGGAGGATTCGATTCATGTAGGAAATTAAATTTCCTTTGGTGCCGTTTGGAAGAAAGAAATTGGTATCCTACATTCTTCTGACATTCCTATGAAGTGGGCTATTCCATGGAAATTTCGAAGGAAACCAAACCGGAGGTCCTACCTGATGTAGAAGATCTCATGTTTTCTTTCCTTTGTCTCTATGTAATTCCTGCATTTACTCCAACCACATGGCAGATGTGGTCAGCTATTAATGTAGAAAGAGGGATTGACAATGTTGTTGTTGATGTATTGATAGGTGCCGGATGCATGTATATATAGAGTATAAGTGGCCATCTGCCTCAACTATATATAACTAGGATACATGCAACGCATATATTCAACAATTACAAATTGTCCCCTAAAAGAAGATCTTGTATTTTTCCTATGTCACATCCAAACGACAATGTTAAAGTTTCCTCGTGGTTTCTTCCGTGGTTTTAGTTCCTGTAGGAATCTAGGATGCATGGTACCAGAAATATGAGCAATTTATCAAATGATCTAAATGAAATAAATAGTACATAGAACAAGACCACAATAACAAAGACAAGAGTCACAGAAAGTGAAGCTTATTGGGCTGGCCCAAAATAGACGAAATTTCAACAATCCTCACCAGATTCCAGAGACACATGGAATTTGCTTTTGGTTTCAAAACACTGTTTATAAACCGATAATGTAGTGAAGACTGTTAAGTCAAACTTCCACTTAAAACTCTATGTTGCACTAGTAAACAACTTGAACAGTGGACTAGGCCTTAAACTGCAAGTTTTTTACGAATTTAGTTTCACACAAAGCCTTGACTAATGATGGGCTACTCTGGGACTTCCTCGTGGGTGGAGCTTATATTTTATACTCCAAGGCCATTCATGAGTTTACTAGAGAGCATATCATTTTCATAGGGTGCGACGTTTAACAATCAAACTTATATATGTGTGTTTTCCAACAGATGTTTTGCAGGATAACATCTCGGCTTAAATAAGTCACTCAGAAAACATTAAGATAAACATCAACCTACCATGCAGATTAAGACATTATTGCATTTTCATGGAGTGGTATTATTAATAGTAAGGATAATCTCCTCTTAGTTGAACAACATCTCTAAATTTATAGCGCCCGAGAAACCTTCAAGAAGCACACATCAATCATCTTCAGGAGAGTATCCATCACATGATACGTTACCACAATCTGGCGGAGCTATGTGCTACGGAAAAGGGCCATGGCCCGCCTAGTCCATGGCAAATACAGTGAGGGATTCACAGTATACTAGGATGTGAGTGCAAATATAGTGGGCTTTCTTCCTAGTGGCCTGCCCAGATTTAGTGATGTAGCTCCGCCACTACCGAGGGACATATAATTAGAACAAACATCTATGCAATAGCTAGCAATCCTGATAAATGATGTTACAAATGATGGCAAGCTCTCAAGCACCTCGTCCACTTGAAACAATCGGATAGTTCAAAGGTAGAAAGACCCGGAGCAGAAAGACAATTACATGGTCTATCCGTAGCTGAAAGACTTGAATCTCTGATTTTGAGATGTTGTAGAGATTTGGGTAAGATATCCCCAAGGTTGATAGAACAGTCATATATGTCCAGCACCTCTAGTACATGACAACCCAAAAGATCTAGAGGGCTTTTGCCAAATGCCACATGACAAAGCTCTAACCATGTCAAGTGCTCGGAGATGACACTATTGTTGGATAGCTCAAAATGAGAAAGGAGAGGACCCGATGATTTAACTCGAAGCACCGAACTTGACACGAGACTGCGTACTGGACTCATGATTGAACATCACAGAGTGCCTCAACTGCTTTGTCATCCTGATAGGAGGTGATATCACATTCATGAAGAGGTGATGTTCTGTCACGATGCTCAAGCAGGTTGTTAACGAAATCACTGAATGCCTGGCACTCCCGGACTGAGAAGGTTTGAAGCACAGGGCTGACACAGACTTCTAGAGGGTGCGCCAGCGACAAGCGAGCACGGACAGTGGCGGAGACAGGGGGACCAGCTCTAATGTCACTGATTTATTCCTATCACTAATGAACACATTGAGTTTTTTGCTGCTAAAATAGTGTATTTTGATGGAGTGGTCGTCCCTAACAAAGCTTAACAACACTTGGCCCTCCTCATCAGATTTTCCTGGCTCCGCCATTGAGCACGGATGTCCTCACGGAATCTCGTGAGGGCAGCAATGACAGCACCATCTCGAGCACAGGTTCCGGAAGGTCCTCGAAGCGGTCCCTGCCGCAGTCCAAAGCCACTTGAGCGGCGTCGACCGTTTCAGCCATTCCGCCGAATAGGTGGCTCACGCGGTAGCTGCGGAGGCTATGTGCAACACGTAATGAGCAAGATCGGGATCAAGCGTTAAAGATGGACGAGGATCTCCCAGGATTCACAGCGGGCGCGTAACCTCACGTACCTCTGGTCGCCGCGCGAAAGGCCGTCGGTGAGTGCTCCGCGCACGCAGTCGAGCACGAAGAGAAAAGGGAGTCTTACGCATACTGTTCTCCCTTGGAGGGGACAGGAAAGGCAAACTACGGAGAGGCGGCTTATACAAGTCTAAAGGAACGCTCAAGTTCGTTTGAACTAGCGATCGAAGTGGCAGCGCTCGCTGAAGCCTTTTCCCCCATTAGGGTTGTATTTGAGACGGACCATCTATGTGCGTGTAGTCGTAAAAAGGAACACGAGAAGGAGTCGAACCCTGGTCTCCACGACAAATCACACGCTGAGTAGCCACCCCGCCCAAGTTCATTTCTTGCAAACTTCACGAGTGGTTTTCTTCAGGATTTTTCCTCTTTTTGTTTTCTCTTGTTTCTTTTTCTTTCTTTCTTCTTCATTTTTCTTTCATTATTTTTTATTCACTTTTTCATTTTGCATTTTGTTACTTTGTTTATTTGTTCAAATACATGTTTCAACATTTTTTGGAATACTTGTTCACTATTTTTTAAATACTTGTTCAACATTTTATATACATGATTAACATTTTTTTAAGGACTACGATAACTGCCACACGTGTGGCACATTGGACATGCGCCCACACACTGTGTGTGACATACGTAGGAGACAGCCCACACGGATCGTGTGTGGGCAAACAAATAAAACTGTCTACACATGTGGGTGCGGCTACTTCGTGTCACACGCCCAACAAGTACTAGTCATCTCCACCCGCATGTGTGGCACGAAGCAAATCTGCCCACACATACTCGCGCAGCTACGTTAGTTACCCACGGGATGGCAACTGTCGTCATTTTCTCACGACAGATGTCATAGGATGGCTTATCGTAGGTGGTTGGGGCCGAAGGACACCGACGGGCTCCGGGTACGAGATTGGACACAAGCCGTGTCAACACACGATGTACCCAAGTTCAGGGTCCTCCGGGGGAGGTAATACCCCTAGTCCTGCTTGGTTTAGTTGGATGGATGGGTATAGATACAATAGTGCTCCTGGAGCCGTGTCTAGAGGAGGAAGAAGGGCAGCCGGCTCCTCTTCCTCCACTACTAGAAGGAGTTGTGTGTGTGTGGAGATGACCATTTGTGTGTGCGTCCATCCGACCCCGTTGCATGGGCGGTTCGCGGGGTTTTATAGACCAACCCCCCGGCTCTTATAATATGTTCTAAGTACAAGGGTGGGGGGACCCGGCTGGCAGTCTCTTCGGCTGGCCAGAGGGTCCCGCCATTCGTGTCGTCTCGTCGTTGGTGGGGTCCGCCGGCCGAGGGGTCCCATCTCCCGTTGGGGCCCGCCAGCCGGCTCTGCGATTGGCCCTCACCCACCTGTCACGGCACGGGTCGCCCAGAGGGGCATCGTCTAGCGCCAGCCGGCCGAAGTCTTCGGTATGGCCGGCCGCGTTGTAGCCACGCCAGAGTGAGTAATCGAGTGGCAAGAGCGTGCCGGCACTGTTCACATGCCTGGTCACGCTCGCCGAGGTCAGCGGCCGAGACGGCTGGACTGTAGCCACGCGCTGCAGTGCGTCAGCGGCCATTGTAGCCACAGGGCCGCCCGTAGGGCCAGTCACGTCGTGTCGTCGTACCCGAGCGCAGAGGGACGGGACGTCGCATGTCCGTCCCAAGGTCAACGGAAGAGCCGGCCCGGAGGCAGCCGGCCACGCCCAGCCTGCCGAGGGTCCAGCCGGCTCCTCGTCCAACCGGCGGGGGCACCAGCTGGCACCGGATCGTGCCGGATGTCCCCCAGCCGGCCATGTAGTTTTTCTTCGAAGCGAAAGGGGGAAGACCCCATTGCTTTGGCCTACCTAGGGGTAATAACCCCGTCAGTAGTCCCCGAAGCCGGCGGGGGCCTGCGTCTGGCGGACGGTGGGGAGCCGGCGGTTTCCCCTCGGCGATACCCGCCTCCGGCTCGAAGGCGAAAGGGCAGCCGGGTCGGCCGTTGGACCCGATGCCTCGGGTACCGACGCACCGCCTCAGGACCTGTGCCAGCGCGCAGCACGCCACGCAGCGAGTAATGATGCCGTGGGTCCCGCGCACGCGGGGAGATGGGACGTCGCCTGGGCCTAGCCTGCTAGGACCCAGGCGTAGCCCAGTAGGGCTCGAGGCGCAGGCTAGGATCCTCTACACCCCGAAGCGGCCATTACGGCCCGAGGCCACCACCGCGTGCAAGGAGTTTCCGGGGGGAGTGGGCGCAATCAATCCCACGTCCCCCGGTTGTGGCCTCCCCTATAAAAGAAGAGGAAGGGCAGGAGGCGGAGGTACCCGCGCCTCACTTGCCCCCTTGTTGCACGTCTTTGTCGCCTCCCTTTCTTCCTCGCCCGCCACCGCACCCGAGCACGCAACCGCCCCCGCACACTGTACCGCCGCTGCGATGGCTGATGGATGCGGCGGAAGTTAGGCTGGCTCCATCGTGGTCGAGGTGGACATCGCCGAGCTCCGCCGCGCGCGCATGCTCCCGCTGGAGGAGCGGGTGGTCGCACGCGCGCCGGGCGACGAGACAATGCCGGCGCCACAGCCAGGGGAACACGTCGTGTTCCTTTGGCACTTCTCCCAGGGCTTCGGTCTCCCGGTGAGTATCTTCTTTCGCCTCCTTCTCAATACCTTCGACCGCCAGCCACACAACCTTAGCCCGAAGTCGATTCTCTATCTCTCCGCCTTCGTGACGTTGTGCGAGGGGTACCTCGGTATCCTTCCTTTCATCGAACTCTTCAATGCTCTTTTCTACCTCAAACCTTTGAAGAGCGACGCCTACGGGGGCACGGTGGTATGCTGCCACGGCGTCGCTCGCTTTCCCCCTCTCTCTCTTATTGACTTCGTCAAGGGATGGCACCGAACGTTCTTCTATGTGAAGAACGTCGACCTGAGGACGGATTACATCTGGCTGCCGCCGTTTGAGGACAGGCAGTCCTCCCAGCAGAACTGGTTGGGGGCTGCCCCGCGCGGCGGGGCCCTGGAGGAGCTTGGCCGGCTCACGCAGCTGAAGAGCTCCGAGGGGCTAGTCACCACCGACCTGGTGGCGGCCTTTATCTCATGCCGGGTGTCGCCCCTCCAGCCAAGGCCGCACCGGATCTACGACATGTCCGGCCGACGCGACCCCTGCCGGCTGTCCACCGTCAAGCTGACGCCGGCTCAGGTGGCAAAGCGGGTGAACGCCCTCACGACGTTCAAGCTGAAGCCCGCCTCGTGGTCCTTCGGCATGGAGCCGTACGACCGCATCAACCGGCCTCCCCTGGTAAGTTTTCGTCGAGGCGGTTTCTTTCCGTTTGATATTCCCCAGCCGGTGGCCGGCTGGGAAACTTACTTTGATGTGCTGACCGCAGCTGCTGGTGCGAAAGAACATGCCGGACGGCCCGCACCCTCAAATCTTCGAGGCGGAGCGTGACAACTCCGAGTCCGAAGACTACCAGACGGGAGGCCCCCCGGAGGAGGGGGTGGACTCCTCGGGAGGAGCCGACGAGCCGGCGGACCCGCGAGGCGGCGCTCCCGATGGAGCCAGAGGGTCCGGTGCATCCGGGGAACCCAGCGGAGCGGGTGAGTTCCCTCTTGCCCCCTCCATCAAGGACTGGACAGATGACGACGATGATGATGACGACTTGATGATTCTGACCGGGCCTCCTCCCACAGCGCGCCAGGACCGGAGGAGCGAGGAGCGACCGGCTCAAGCCCCGGCGCCTGGAGCGGCTGGCCGGGGGAAGAGGCCGGCTCAAGGGGGGCCGGTGACCCCACCGCCCGGCCCGAAGCGGGTGAAGGTGCCCGCGCTGAAGCCGTCGCCACGCGCCAAGTGGGCCTTGCCCCTCGTTATCACGTAAGTTCTTTATTTCGCGTGATTTTTGCTTCCGCCTCGCGAGTCGGTTGATGACCGGTTCTTGGATGTTGTAGTGACCCCATCGAGCTCCACGAGGAGGAGCCAGAGGGGGAGCCGACGGATGCCGCCAGCCGGCTAGCCCGCGAGCACGCGGCCACCCAGCGGGAGGAGAAGAGGAGGCTCGTGGAGCTGCGGGCGTCTAAGTTTGGGACGCAAGGAGGGGCCTCGTACTCCGGGACCTCGAGCAGCCGGAGGCGGAGGGGGTCGGTGGATCCTCCGCGGGCGTCGGACTCGGTAACGGAGTCAACCCGCATGTCGAGGCCGCCGTCAAGCGAGACGCGAGGGGCGACTATGGACCCGCCAGCGCCTCTGCCCGCACAGGAGACGGCCCAGGCGAGGGTGTCGACGACGGAGCCGGCTCCTGAGGCGGCCTGTCCTGTGGTGCCAGAGGTGACCCCGCCTGCGACCGAGCCGGCCCGGGCCGAGGTGGCGGATGTCCCGGCGGCCCGGAGGCGGCGTCGGAGGTGGCACCGGAGGTGACGGCCATGAAGGTGGAGGCGCCCTCCGTCGCGACCGAAGCGCCGGAGCGGCGGGAAGAGGAGGCGGCGACGACGCTGGGCGTGGGGTCGGCGGGAAGCGACTCCCAGCCCCTTGCCGTCGTCAACCCGCCCCCGGCGGCTGGAGCCGCGGCGAGCCCGGGCGGCAGCGACGGCCTGGCCCGGAGGACCCTGCGGTCGATGTAGGAGGTGGTCCGAGACTGGGAAGCACTGGCGAGCGCGCCGGCCCTGCCGGCCCCTCAGGCAGGCGGCCCGGTCCCTTCCTTCGCGGACTTGGGGAGTGTCCTGGACCGGTGCCGGCAGGAGCTGGCCCGGTTCGCGGAGGCGGCAGATGCCGCTCTACAGCGTGCGGAGGTAAGCCAGCTGTTTTGTCTTAGAATTTTCAGTGGGGCGCGCGAGCGCCCCCACTGGGTGTAGCCCCCGAGATGCGGGTCGGCTGACCGGCCAACGGACAGCCGGGCCGGATCACTTTTGGACGTGTCTTGACCTTTGCCTTTTTGTGGCAGGAAGGGACCTCCCTGCAGTAGAAATTTTTCGCGGAGGCGGTCGTCATCCACGACCGTGACAAATACAACTTCTACTGCCTGGAGGAGGAGCTGGCGCGCGTGCAAGGTTGGTTGCACTTCGCAGGAGGGGCACATAGCCCTCGAGAGCCAGCTGACGCCGATTGTGTCTTGCTGGTGAGCTGGCCACCCTTCAGGAGGAGAAGACCGGGCTTGTCTCCGAGCGGGACCGGCTAGCGCGAGATGTCCAGGCGGCCACGCAGGAGACGGACCAGCTGGCCGCACTGCTGGTCGACGGGGAGGCGGCCCGGGACCGGCTCAAGGCCGAGGCGGCGAAGGAGGTGGCGGCCCAGGAGACGGCCGTCAAGGAGGCGGCTGACGCCACCCTGAGGACTGCCGCCCTCCAAGGCAAGGTGACCCGGATCGAGAGGACGCTCGAGGAGGTCAGGGATTCCCTCGCCGCGTCGGAGGCGGCTCGAGAGTCAGAGCGCAAGGCGACACTCAACTTTGCCCTTGGAGTGGACGACGCGATCGAAGGTAAGTGCCGGTTTTTCTCTTCCCCAGCCGGTTGCTTTTCCCTTTGCCGGTTCTTGTGTTTCAACTTGCCTTTCTTTCCTTCTCTTCTTCTTTCTTCCAGGGCGCTTTTCGGAAGCTCAGCGCCGCGCTGCGCGCGCCGTTGAGGAGCACCAGGAGTACCTCCGGGAGTGCGGTCGCTCCATCGAGGAGGATGCCGCGTGGGACATGGACGAGATCGGACTCGCCATCGAGATGCGGATGACACATCTTGAGCAGAGCGTGGAGCGGCTCAAGACCGCCGGCAAAGAGGTCATCGCCGTGCTGTGGCCAGGCCACAGGGGAGCTCTGACGCACCGCGTGGCTCAGTGGCTGGAACACGCCGTCCCCTGCCTCGAAGCCTCGAAGGCGTTGGCTGCCCGAGCCGGAGCGCAGATGGCGCTCCGGTTCGTCACGTCGTGGTACCACGGCGTGGATCTGGGTCGGCTGGCGACCATGGGACGTGTCGGTCGCAGAGCGGGAGGCCCGCAAGCCAGCCCTTGTCTAACGGGCCAACGAGCTCGCGTCGTATGTCGACGCGGACGAGTTCCTACCGGCCCTTGGCGAGGATGGCAAGCCGCTGCCCCAGGACTCCTTCGGCATCCCCCAAGGCCCGACGAATGATGAAGTTGCCGACAAGAGCACCGACTCGAGTGGCGAGTGGCCGAGACCGAGGAGCTCGCCTCGAAGGCCAAGGAGACCGACCCGAAGGCCGCAACCACCTCCGAGGCGAGAACCGAGCCGCCCCGTGACGCGCCGGCTGGGGGCACGCTGGTTGGCGACGCGCCGGCAGCCTGAGCCCCCGGGCATTTTTTTATCTTTCTCTTTTTTCTCCCTGCATGTTAAGCTTGAATCCACCCATTGGGGGTGTTTATGTAATGAACTAAATGCTGGTCGTGGGCCGCTTTTGCCTTAACATTTATGTCATGAATAGTTTGTCGTGTTTGCCTCGTTACTCATGTCGTCTCGTCCTTATCCTTTTTTGCCCGCTTGACTCTTTTCATTTCTACTCCTTTTCCCCTTTGGTTTTGGCCCCGCCAGCCCGACAGTCGGGGACCGGTCTGTAGCTGGGTCGGGGCGTCCGCCTCAAGGGAGTAGGTTCAAAACTTAGGAATCGCGTGGGCTTTTCAGGATAAGTAGAGTGGTAGAGACGCGGCGATGGTCCGGCTGGGCCTAGAAGGGGTCTCCTTTTGTTTTGACCTTTCGTGTGAGCCAAACCTTGCCGCCCCGAGGCCCCGTCAGCCGGACAGCCGGGAGCCGGTTTCTGTAGCTGGTATGGGTGGGGAAGTTTGGCCGGCTCACATTACTTAGCCAGTTTCTGGAGAGGTGTTCTAGGTCCAGCCGGCTAGCCCCCGGGCCCGGGAGCCGGGTCGGGGAGCCGGTGAGTGAGGACACTTTTGAGGGAAACGAAACGGGGCATGCCCCAAGAGCCGGCTTGGGGCGCCCATTGCATTCATAAGCCCAAAAGGGTGGGGATCCATACATACACGGGTTCCTTCAGCAGTAAAACGGGCGCAGAAGGGCCGCGTTCCATGGGCGCTCCGTCTCCTCTCCGGAGGCATCTCTTTTGCGCTTCTGTGGCTTCTGGGCATCTATTAGATAGTATGCGTTGTTGTGTGCAGTGCCTTGCTGATGATGAATGGGCCCTCCCATGGGGAGGACAACTTGTGTTGTCCGGCTGTTCGTTGGATCCGCCTGAGGACCAGGTCCCCCTCGCGGAACGAGAGTGGCCGGATCCGCTTGTTGTGGTAGTGCTGGAGCTTCTGCTGGTAGATCGTTGTCCGGCTCAAGGCCAGTTCGGGAGCTTCCTCAAGTAGGTCGACGCCGTCTTCTCTTGCCTCCTTTGCGTCCTTCTCCGTGTATAGGGCGATCCGAGGCGAATCGAACTCGATGTCGGTGGGGATGATCGCCTCGGACCCATACACAAGGAAGAAGGGAGTGTAGCCAGTTGAACGGTTCGGGGTGGTCCTTAGACTCCAAAGGACGGCGACAGCTCGTCGATCCAGCAGTCGGCCGACCTTACCAACGGTGTCACGAGCCGGGGCTTGATGCCAGGCAGGATGAGGCCGTTTGCCCTCTCGACCTAGCCGTTTGACTGCGGATGGGCGACGGAGGCCAGATCGAGCCGGATCCCTTGCTTGGAGCAGAAGCGCCCGAGTTCGCCCTTGGCAAAATTCGTGCCGTTGTCGGTGATGATGTTGTGGGTGTTGGGGAATGTCGCATGGGAAACAAAAAAATTCCTACGCACACGCAAGATCTATCAATGGTGATGAGCATCTACGAGAGGGAGAGTGGATCTACATACCCTTGTAGATCGCTAAGTGGGAAGCGTTAAGAAACGCGGTTGGTGTAGTCGAACATCTTCGCGATCCAAATCGCCGAGCATCCCGCGATCTCATCACGATCCGTCCCGCGAACGGTACGAATCCAAACTACAAACGTAGCATATGATCATGTCAGTTTAATGATACTGTTTTCTGCATGTCAAGTACCTGTTCCTATGACCATGAGATCATGCAACTCACTGACACCGGAGGAGTGCCTTGTGTGTATCAAACGTCGCAACGTAAATGAGTGACTATAAAGGTACTCTGCAGGTATCTCCGAGGGTGTCTTTTGGGTTGGCATGGATCAAGACTGGGAGCAGCTAAGCCCGGGAGCAGAAACGCCGCTTCCCTCCAATTTATTCCTCTTACTTTGGCCAAGTTTGTGCTTGGTCTTTAAGAGGAAGTTGTGTATGATAGTTGGGTTCAACCTTGCAAGTAATTGACCGTGGTGACAAAAAGTGCAAATGGCTTTTATTGTGTTGTTGCCACTAGGAATAAAAAGATGGTTGCGTAGCTATCCTTTGAACACAGGGTGAAGAGAATATACCATGTGCTTCATGTCATCATGCTTACTACAATACTCCGCTTTTACTATATATTTTAAGACGCATACTTGATAGTTGTCTTGGGTGGAGTATTAGCTATAGATGCAGTTGGATATTCGTCTATTGATATTGGGACATGATGCTCATATGTTGATTATGCCATGGATATTCACAGTTATAAATACAACAATCTAAGTGAAGAGATGGAAACCACTAGTGAACCTATGGACCCCGGTCCATTTTGGTCCTGTAAAACTTCCAGTCTCAATCAACGCTCTTTTAATTTATCACTTTTAAAATATCATCAAATTGCCATTAAATCCAAGCATTTTTATGTGTTCATTGTCATTTTAATCCTTTCTAACTAGCAAGCTAACAAGGTTGAGAACCTCACTAGAGCAGTTGGGGCTGAGGTAGTTTTGTATCTGTGTATGCATGTGTGATCATTGGTTGTGTTACTAAGCTTTTCTTGGTTTGATAAACCTTGAAGTCACTTGATGGAAATTTATTCTTGCTACAAACCCTTGCACTTGGGGACCCAACACCTGCCTAATTAAGAAGAAGCATTGTGCCATCAACTCGAACTAGTCGAACAAATTTCTATCTTCGTCGAGCTACAGTTTCTATCTCCTTGCACTCATATACTTATCTTTTACCCCACCTTCTTTCTCTGTGATTGTCACGGAGATGTCTGTGTGTACTTAGTAATTTTCGCTGCCTATGCTATGATTCCCTTCGTATGCACTGCTACTTTGATTTACTTCTGTTTATCTTTTTTTTTCTCTAAGTTGTGTCTCTATTATGTTCGGTTATTGTTCAGCATACAATGTTTTAGTTAGGAAAACTTGCCTTTTCAAAGTTTTGGTCGAATATGATTCTACAATATTTATCACACTAAACCAGTATCATATGATCAATGGTGAAAAATGTTGTTATAGTAGTCGCTTAGTGTTGTAGATGTTGATACATTTTTTTTATCAAACTTGATCAAGACTAATATAGTTTAACAAGACTTCTAGATGTACCTATATGTTGGGAGAGTTGTAGTATATCACCAAGTACAACGAATCAAGCAGGAATGATCTTACAACTGCGAAGATCGCCATTTAATCAAAACAAACAAGTGTAGTATGAAAGATTCAGCGCACTCATGTATTGATTATTGATACTAAAGGTGATATAATAATTCACCAAACGGAAATTCATCCGGCCTCCGCAACAACACGACATAAAGATGTCAATGTATGCATGTATACAACAAAGCTAAAGCACATCTAGATGTGTCTTAACTATTGCGCATTTAAGTTCTATACCATTGATTTTGCATGAAGATTTGTGTAGGTACCTTTTTCTATGTTTCATGGAGTAGCTTAGATGTGAACTAACTAGGGCATACACATTTAGATGTGCCCTAGACAGAATCAAAACATGAATTTGGACGCACCATGAATCAAACCAACCAAGTAGTATGACAAATGCGAACCAATCTGTGATTGGGTGGTTAGAGGGACAGTGGTATCCCGTGTCCACCAAGGTTGAAGTGCTGATGCTCGCATTATTTTTGGATTTATTTTAAAATTTTCGATGATGCGTATTCAGTGGGAGGAGATGTCTCCATCATTGACGAGGCACCTACTGTAACTTCATAAATCTCAAGATGATATATCGGCTCAATATCTTGAAGATGCTCATAGAAATATGATATGCATGTGTGCATTTATGGAAATGAGTGTATGCACATATACTGTGTTAAAAGAAAATAGTATGACAAATACAGGCAACTTCCGCGTTACATTTTGTCGAATGCAGAAAATAAGATACACCTGTGGTCTACAACCAGCTTCCGACGTCAAGGATCTACGCAACAAAATTACTTCTATTAATTAGGAAAAACATGAACCTGCCCCCGCGCGCTGCAGCGTTGAAACTTAAACATCTGCTGTTGGCGAGATCTGATGAATCACAAAAGCCATCAAACTTGAAACAAGGAATCGAGGAGAAGATCAGAAGAACGATGACACTCCAAAAGCTGGTGCTTGCATCGTTCAGTGGAGCGTCGCCAGATCGGCATGGAAACCGTCGACGTGCTCCTCCCTGACGCAGAACGCTTGGACATTCACGCCTTCGCCGTCCTTCCTCGAACACGGTAGGCACGGGATGCAGCATGGCGCCCATGTCACCTCCATGTTGGCCATCACCCTCGCCGGCCTCCCGCCGCCGAAGTCCACCCCGTCCAGCCCGATGCCGCCCCAGCTGGACATGAACAGCGGCGCGTACCCGCACAGCGCCCCAACGACCTCCTCGCTGAACAGCACAGGCTCGTAATTTCCAAAAAGCATGTCCGGTATCAGCTCCTTGCCGTGCCTGATCAGCTTCACCGTCTCAGCGGTGCCGCCGTTCGCCACCGCGCCACATGTCGTCACGGCCATCTGCAACGCGATGCAGTTGCCGTAGTAGCCGTCCTTGGCGCCAATGTGCTTCCGCACGTTGGCCGTGAAAACCAGCAGCGCGGGGGAGCCTGGGTCGGCGTTGATCGCGCGAGTCCGGCACTGCCATACCGCGGCGGCCACAACGTCGAACGTCGAGCACGGCTGGTAGACGCCGGCGTGGCCCCGGAACTCGGCCTTGACGCGGTTGATGAAGCTCCAAGGGATCGTCACGTCCGTGTAGGCGTACTCGGCGTGCTTGAAGTCCAGGGAAGGCCCGACGGTACCGAACACGTGCGGGATCTTCGGGAGCGCGGCGTCATACCTGACTGGAACGACGGACGGCAGGGACAGCCCGCGCGCAAGCTCGCCTACGGCTCCGAGGAACTGGGCCACCCCAAAGGCATCAGCGACGGCATGGTTCCACGTCACCCCGACGACGTATCCGCCGCAGGCGAACTCGGTGACCTGCATCATCACCAGCGGGCACTCCGACATGCGGACGCGATCGCCGGCCCGGACGGCAAGGGCATCCAGAGGGAACACCAGCGGCAAGTCGAGGAACCTGACATCCTCCAGAGTGCACCTCGCCGTCGCGGCAACGTACTCGACGCCATCACCAGTGCATGCGAGCTGGACGTCCGGGCCGCTCACGTCGAGGCGACCGGCGAGGGGGTAGTAGTGGACTAATGCATGGGACAGCGCACGCCGTATGGTCCCGGCCGGCTCGTGGATCGGACGGTCGAAAACGTGGAGCGACGTGACTGACAGGTAGAGGCAGCCCTTGTCAGTGGAAGTGAGAGGCAGGTGGCCGGCCGGAGTCCGCTCCGACGGGACGACGAGCACCGGCGGCGAGGACTGGGTCACAAGGAAGTTCATCCTGCTCGTGGACTAGGTTTCTCTCTTTGGCTCAGGTGGTCGGTCTCTCGATGCAGATTATAGGCCTACACCTACACTTAACTATGGCAAACCCTTGCTTCGGATTGGTTAAGGTTTCTAATTAAGATGTATACCAACTGCAATTACAGCAACGATATTCCAAGTGGTGGAATTAACACTCGAGAATGCAAGTGGCTTAGCCGCCATATTTCTTATAAACAAAATTCTCCATAAGTCTCAGAAAAAACAGTTTGAACTTGGCTCCGTTTACCACCCACAAATACCGGACCCCAATACGTGGTGTCAGAAGACTAATCCAAAAGAACATATATCTAGGGAAAAGCTCACCCTTGACCCGCTGATCACGCCGACGCATTGACCGCCATGGGTCGTTTTTAAGAACATTTCTTCTTTAAGCGTTTCTTGTCACGCGAACGCATTCCCCACGTTGCTAAGGAAATTGAAAATTGATGACAATATGTTTAGATGATATTTGGTTTTGTGGAACGTGAATATTACGATTAACAATATGATCATGAAAATGCAAATACATGAGACTTATTGTACTTGATTAGCTTATTGTTGCAAAATACTCTTTGGAGTCGTCTACGCGGGTGTCTTCCCTGAGGATTGGACATATGTGAACCCTTTCTTCATGTACTCGAAGATGTATTTGGTGGACCTGAATGGATGTTCGTCGGGTAACTTTGTGGTGTTGTCTTCACATGTGACATTAAGGACAGTAAAACTGAACCTAAACCGAGCTCTCTCAGCGATTAGCGTTTTCAGCCGTTCGTTTTCGTGATCTGATGATTCCTGGCCGTCAGATCTTGTATGCAAAACAGTATATCTCATGTTATATGTAATCTGGCCCAGCTGTCCTGTGGGTTGCTGCTCCAGGGGCCGAAACAGAGCCCTCCGGTTAACCGGGCCTGTTCTTCCAGCCCAATGAGTAGCCCACCGCCACGCACAAACCTTGGTCTCCTTTCCCCGTGATCCACACAGGCCACAGTCTGCACCCCTCCCTCATCGGCCGCCGTCGTTGCCGCCATCCCGCCTCCCTCCTCTTTGTCTGACGCCCACGATGACGCCGTCGCCGGGAGGAAGTCGCCAGTTACGGCGTCATGCCGCTGCCGGGTTGGTCAGGGGCCACCGCCACCGCGAGCCAGGGGAGCATAGGAGCAGCTAGCGGCTGCGGCTGTACGACTGTTGAGATTTGATATCAGCCCACACGTGTGATGCTTCTCTTGTCTTTTCCCAAGGATTTTTGATCGACTGCGCATGTCCACGAGGTAAATCCTAACCCAAACTCTCCCACTTTGTAGTTCTTGATCTGACAACCCTAACTTTTCCTTGACTCTAGCGTGTAATCCCTTGCAGAATTGTACAGTTCACCATTCCTCCTGTGTGATGTACACACTCCATCCACTGAGGAGTTTCTCATGCCAATGTTATTGATGGTAGATCTGGTGCCAACCGTAGTGGCTGCTTATTAGGAGTTACCCTACATAACGTGATGCACCATCAAGTGGTTTTTGTGGTATTCTTACTTTTCAAATTGGTGACTATTGAGTTGACAATGGGGATATATATATATATAGTTGACAAGTTTAGGCCCGGCCTAAGCTGCAGGGCTCATGATGTCAATTTGTTTTGCCAATAGAACTTCGTTGATAATGGTTAGTATTTCCTAAAACAAGCACTTCTCAAAAGATGTGATTTCCTCTTACGTGTCAATATTTTTTTTCTGAAACATTCATAAATCCACCTTGTAGCTAGGATATGCTATTTCACATAAACTGCTCACGTGAGAATGATATACATTGTTGGAGGCGATTTCAGATATCTGGAGGACAGTAGTGGGTAAAAATGCAATAATGTAGATCAGTGTCATGTGCTTCCATCGGTATTTACTTATAAGCAGGTATATGTTGAAGTTCAATAATGATTTCTGCAATGTGTAATTATTTGTGCTATTACTTATTACTTTCATTTGGCTTTTCATATTATAATCACAATTCTACTTTTGCAGTTTTGACTTTTTATGGGCAATCAAGTACTATTTTTATATAAAATACTGGCAACTGCAATGTGTCTTAACAAACAACTATTAGAATGTGCAATGAATCCTGCAAAGGATCCGCATTCTTTTGTTAGTTAGGTAGACCGGCAGATTGCTTGTGTCAAGCTTGTTCAATTTCTGAAACTATGTATCTTTTGAAATTTTAATGCCTCCTTGTGAGCTGTGTGCGGAGATCATTCATTAACCTAATTGAGTATTGAAGGTGACAAAGTAAATAGGACTTTACAACTTAGGTTGTCCTTGGTAACGCCAGTGGACAAGTTATGTCAATTAAACTGGTGTAATTGAAATCTCCTCCAATGTGTGTATGCAGGCTATGCAAGGAAATACACTCAGAATGTTGCCAAAATTCGAGAAATTGGAACAAATGAATTTTGAGACACCTCACTAGCACAAACAATACAGGAAAACTAAGATGTAAGACCTCAAAATGGACAAACATTCCAAATCTTCACTCAAATCGATGAAACGAGATTTTTTCGGTTCATGGTATCTGCCCATATCTTGCGGTAGGGGCTCAAAGCTCTACTTCTCCTCTATCTGCAATGTTCACATATGTTCGAGCAGAGCATAAACATATATGTTCAAAACCACAATCTGGAGACGTATCTGGACATTTGCAGTTCATTACACAAAAATAAAAATAGGATCGACCTTACATTTAGAAGCTTTTTCAGTTCAGAGAATTGAACTTAACAATACAAACCAGAAGAGACACATGTAAGCATTGCAAAGAAACATTAGAGGAGATCTATGGAGCGTAGAGATAAAAATTAAATACATGGTAGAAACTATGAAGCAACAAAGTTTAAGAAACATTGGGCAGTCCAGGCAGAAACACAAAAAGATAGATTGTGCCTTTAAGTATTAGGTCTCAAGTTTAATGTTTCATCCATGGTCATCTTTAGTATTTGTCCCATGACCTATACACTATTTTTAATAAGAATGCAATAGTGAACTTCTTCAATATATATTCTGCCAACCAATTTAAAGAATTGGTCGGTACTGCGAGCTTTGATGCCACCACTTCAATTACTTTCTGTCTTAATTTGGTTCATCCATGCCAATGTATTTACTAGGAATCATTTAGTTATCTCACACGAGGTGTATCAGCTTATTTAATATACCTGACATGTAAGTAGAAAAATCAATTCAGAGTATGTGAAAACAGAAGTTCTCTATAGTTTTGTTAATGCTTGCCTTTTCTTTATGAATCCCTGCCCTTAAATTTTTGTAACAAAACAAAAGAGTTCTCTATATCTTTCTAAATGATGGCCTTTGCTTCAAGTCATGACGTCATACAAAACACCTTCGGACGGTGCTCGGAGTACTGATGGAACTCATGTTGGAAATATGGCAATGGCGAACCCAACGATTTCATAAGGACTATAAGAAGGAAGTATTGAGTATAAAAAGGTGATTTACTGTAGCGGTAGTGTTTTTCTTCTAATAGTGGGTGATATGCTTTTCTTCTTTAGGAATGCCCATGTGTGTACAAATTATATCATAATATATACAATTTATGTTGCATCGTTACTTTATTGCTCACTTGTGTTTCTTTTCCATCGTATTTAGTGAAAGCTTGATGATGATGCATCTTCAAGTGTCTGTAATTGCTATGCATCCACTGAATCAACTAAATGTTCCATTGATTCTATAGCTGATGTCGTGGTAAGAATACTACTCTCTGCATTGCTTTCATATAATCAAGTTTGTAATGTACGACCAAGTGTGCCTCCATTTACCTCTTACAATCTTTATTGTGTTGTAGAATCACCATGAAGGATAGGGGCAGCCAAGATGTCTCTGTCTGCGTTGGCTCGCCTTGCCCTAAACCATGCAACCGATTAGTCCGCTCGTCTTCTCTCTTGCAGCAACTGACTGACCGACTCTTGTTGACCGCTGATTGGTTAGCTATAAATAGGATGTGGGAAAGAGGTCCAATTTACTAGATGGTTTCAATTTTCCTCTGGAAAAGAAGCCCCTTTTGGCCTAGGAATCAGGAAGTTTGTGCAGATCGAATGAGACAGCGGCCCTTGGGAGAGTTGCCGTCTACATAGGTTTGGCCTAGCTACAGTGATCGGAACAACATGATACAAATATAGAAAAAAGACAACATGTATATGATCGGTTTTAAATGTGTATATGCAATGATACAGAAGTTAAAGTGAATATTCACCCGAAGCTTATTGACAACATACTAGAAACAAAATGAAATTCTTTTATGCTTATTTACATATATTCCTTTTCAGTTGAATTGGTCCCTACAACTGCTTGTATGGTATTTTGTATTGTTTATTTAATTTCCAAACTAATTGAAATCCTTGTATGCACTCCACAAGAGTGAAGAGGCATGGCGGCCTTCTTCAAACTAATGGTATTTAGCTCGCCTAATACTTCATTGTTGCGAAACATGGCGACCCTTTGAGTAAAGTGGCACTCAAGATTTCAGTAATACACCATGTGTACAATCTATTATGGTTTCTTTTTGCTGCTGCTTATTATCTATCTATGTTGTATTGTTTGGTTGTATTGACTACATATGTTGTTTATGTTGTCATAATCCAGTTTGAACCAAGTATATACATATGAGATTTCGTTGATTATCGACTAATATAAGGTTATTCTTGTACACATATAATATATTTCATGTGCCAATATATTTACAAAAAAATCCTATTATTTATTGTATACATAGATGGGCGCGGCAACGCGCGCCATCAATGATCTAGTTGTTTTTGGAAGTGATCCATGTTGTGGATTTCATAGCATTTTTCATCTCCGAAATAGCCTCCATGTGTACTTCTCGTAAGATTTTATTGATGCATGAGTTGATGAAGAGGGTAGAATATTATTTTATGAAAGGATTGTGATTGGAAGAGTTTGGGGGGTTTCAAATGGATTTGAGGGGATTGGGTGGAAGAGGGGCGATTCACCAAATCCCCTGAAATCCCCTCCTTCTTCCAATTCCAGTTCTACCAATCAAACCTCCCAATTCCACTTCTACGAAACAATCTTCAGTAGAGTATCGGAAAGATTCTAGAAGGTTTTGGAGGTTTCACCATGGGGCCCAAGGACCCGAAAAGGGCCCACATGGACTGAGGGGTGGGGCAACAGCCCACATGGGCAGGCTGCACCAACCAAGGCCCTTGTCGTTTAGATTTGGAGATGATGCCTTATCTCTAAATTTAAAGTGTTAAATCTAGAGCTAAGATCTTATCTCTAAATTTAATGGGATTTATCCCCTGTGGCCGACCCTAGGAGGGTTTTGACCGCCCCTGTCCCTTAGGCTATATAAAGAGAGGGGAGGCGCACGGGGCAACCATCCCTTAGCCTGGTTGTTGCCCCTCTCTCCCTTCTCCTCCTCCACCTCCTTCATGTAGGGCTTGGTGAATCCCTGCCGGAGTTCCGCTACCACCACCACCACTATGCCGTCATGCTGGCTTACATGCCATCTACCTTTCCACTCTCGCTTGCTCGATCAATAAGGCAAAAACATCACCAAGCCGTATGTGTGCACATCTTAGAGGTGTCGCTCGTGAGGTGTTTGGATCCGATTCTATCACAAAGGAGTACGAGTATGCCAACCATGATGTTTAGATCGTCAAAGCTTTTGGTATACAAGAGTATGTAGACACACTCCCCTCTTGTTGCTAGCGCCTCCAAAGAATAGATCTTGGGTGTTTCGTAGGATTTTTTTTGTTTTTCATGCAACGTTCCCCATCAAAGGAGGTGACAGCTAATAAATATTTTTAACATTCAAAAAATGCCTCGGTCTGTCCAAAGACAAGAAGCAACTAGAAAGGATGTGGAGAGGGCATCTCGGAGTGCTCTAGACTAGTTTGGCAATTGTTCGTGGACCTGCTAAACAATGGAATCTTGAGACCTTGTGGGTAAAGACAAGTTGTGTGATTATGCACAAGATGACCGTAGAGAATGAGGATGATGATATTGTTGTAACTCTTGAATTTGAAAACGTGGGCGATCCTATTGAACTTTCATATCAGAATCCGACCACATTTGATGAGTTTGTTCAAATACATGAACAACTTCGACATCAAGCAACATATGGAAAATTAGATTGAACACATGTGCCGGTTAGAGGGAGCAACTAGAACATATGTGCTACTTGATTTAAAGTTTAAACTTTATTACGATTCAATACGAGGTTATTTTGAGCTTGCGGATTTTTTTTCTAAAGAGAGAGGCAGAGATTTGCGGTTAGCTTTAGATATCCAGCTCCCGTATCAATGTTCATGGACCGGTCCTCATCGGTCCACGGACACATATGATGTACAATTTGAGGGGAGTATTTGAGATGGTGTACCCCTTAAAAAGGTAGTGATGATAAAAAAAATAGACAAAATTGTCATGTAAACGGGCTATAAGGTAGTGGTTGCTTTGAATTGGATATTCGCGCGACATGACCTTTCATGTCAAAAGTGTTAGACAAGTGCCTACAAGCTAGCAGTACTTCCCAAGCGGCCCGAGAGACTTCAAGTGAAAAGCATGGCAAAAAAAACAGGGCATGCACACAAAGGTACATTCTCCAAACTTGAACGGCCGCGCCTCGGATCGCATGCATCCGTACATAGATACATATTTGAGGAGAAGAGCATGATGAGATGAGATCAGACGTCTGCCTTGTGCTCTGGGCGGTGCGTGAACTCGAAGTCGACGTGGACGAATGCGCGCTCCACCTCCGGCAGCTGCTCCAGCTTCTCCTGCAGCGCCTCCCCGATGTCGTGCGCCTGGCTGAGCGGCATGTCCCCGGGCAGCACCACGTCCACCTCCACGAAGTAGTGCGTCCCGAAGGTGTACGCCCTCACTGTGTCGATGTGCCGGATCTCCTCGTGGTGGTTCCATATCAGGTACGTGAGCTTGGTCAGGTACTCCGCCGGCGCCGACCTCCCGATCAGCGTCCCCACGTTCTCCAGCACCGTCCGCGCCCACGTCGTGATCGTGTACAGCGCGATCTGCCATTGATCGACCATCACATACACTTCATTCACCATACATCTCGGACTAATTTGCTTCCATTTTAGTTAATCTGTAGTAGTAGATCATACCAGTATGGCTCCGACGGGGTCCATCCACCACTTGTACTTGACGGCGAGGAGCGCGCTCACGAGGCCGACGGAGTTGGTGATCACGTCGAAGAAGTGGTCCTGCGCGTACGCCCTGACGATCTCGTTCTTGAAGGTCCGGCAGTAGAGCATGAGGAAGAACTTGACGACGGCCACCGACGACATGCTGCCCACCATCCACATCTCCTTCCAGGTGTCGAACGTCGTGTGCTCCTGCGTCACCAGCTCCCGCCCCGACTCGATCAGCACCTGGAACCCCAGGCACCCCATCACCGACGCGAAAACCACGATGCCCTGCAAATGATCAGTACGCCTACCCATCAGTCATCAACATTCCAAATGCACAAGTTGATCACGGTTCCGACAAGAATCATGTGTATACCACTGGCTGCATGCGCCTCTTGCCGATCGGGTAGCTGTACTTGTTGGGCTTCTTCATGGCGTGCGCCGTGAACCAGAGGATGAACCCTGACAGGAGATCCAGCAGCGAGTCCAGTGTCGACGCGATCACCGCCATCGACTGGGTCTCGAAGGAAGCCACGACTTTCCCGACGAACAGGACCAGGTTGACCACGTTCGACAGGTTGATCGCCAGCCTTTCGCCTTTCGCCAATTGCCGCAGCTCTTCCTAATTAAAGAGAACAGCGAGGACGTGTAGCAGGTTGTGTCAGCGAAGGGTAGTATTTGTTACTGGTAGAAAGCTGATACGCATGTAACATTGGGTTCTGGATTTGTACCTCGGTAGGGGCACCGTTCTGGTCCAAGTAGCCGAGATCATTCATGCTCTCCATCTCGCTGAAATCTTTCAGGAGACTCTCCTGCTTCTCGTAGTACTTTGCGATTTTTCTTTGTTTCCCTGAAATGGATAACTTTGTTGTCACAAGGTGGTTTTCCTTGATTGAAGCTTGATCAAATGCTCAAGGTGGTTTTCGGTGCTATTGAATTCAGTGCTACTACTAGTTATTCTCTACATTCAAGTGATAATAGGGACAATAAGACATGTACAGTCTCCAACATGTTTAGGGATCCTGGGTCAAGTGATTTTCATTACAGATAATAGTGAACACCGGGGGTAGTTTCCGAGAAAATCCTATTCTACGCTCTATGCGAATAATATAACCCAAATCTCAGTCACACACAGACACATAAATACATGATAGTTTCTTAAAATATGATTATTATTTTTCATAAATACGTGAACATTTTTTAAACATGGGAACAAATTTGTGGCCATCATCAATTCAGTAATATATGAATGTTTCTATTATTTTATTTTATTGACATTTTTTCATTTTATTAAATAAATAATAGTTTTATCAACAAAAACAAGTAGATAATGGGATGTGCAGTGACTGGCCCATGTAATAGGTCCTGAGGTGATTTTGCTTAGGGATGAAAAAGGAGTGGATGTTTTCCTGATTTTTCAAGAAGCGTGAAAATTGAGAGGAAATATGAAGGCAGCGCAATGGAAACAAAAACTGAATTTCTTACGCGGAAAGAACGGAATGGAGTTTTCTGGTGAAACAACATTTTGTTTCCATAAACACAAAACTTTCTGTTATTACATGACTCGTGTGGGCCAGACCACTCAATAAAACCTATGTTGTGGCCCAACATCCATCGTTAATCATCTTCTACGTTTCACTATACCAAACATGCCACACCACACACCCAGGCGCCTTAGGAGATCATCGAAAGACGGTCTAGTAATATAAATTGAAATAGTTTGGTGGTTTTCCCTTTTTCTCAATTATTCAAGATGTCTTTTAATTCCTGGAAGCATCCAATTTTGTATCTAATTTAGCTCGTACCAGTTTCGGGTACTATCAGAGTTTGTATCTGTTTCCAGGGTTTTTGTGTTCGTTTCCAGTTCTGGGGAGAAAAAAGAGAACAAATATGGCAGCACTCACTTTTGTCCGTTTTCGCTTTGTTTTCATACGTAATTTGGTTGTTATTCTTTACCTAACGAGGGATCGCAGTTTCCCTCCCATGACAAGTTGTCCTAGGCTCCTAGATTTCCCTTGCTAGAGACAACACCATTCCTCTAGCTTTCCCATTCCCTTTGGTCCACCAAAAATTCTTCGTTCTCCCTTCATTGCTTATTTCTTCATATTCGGTCAATAATTCCATGGGTTGCTTAATATTGATCCACTATAGGATATGTTATTCTACTGTCGAGTCATTTGCGCTGTCAATTTGTTGCTAATGGTGACTCTGGCACTCACACTAGTGGAACGGAGTTAGACTCAACTGACCAATTAAACAATGTTACTACTTACTACTACACCCTAATAATGCGATCGATAAGGACCATCTTCGAACACATTAGAAAACAAGTTAGTGCCAGCCATCACGGTATCGCACCCATAATAGCCCATGCTGCATGACGCATTTTTTTCCGATGTTGCATCGGACTCGCCTACTTACATTTGTCGCTCCTATTTGGTTTTGGTTCTTCAAATGGAGAATGGGCATGGCCAGGTACGGAAAGAACGGAATAAGATGCGCTCCAACATCTGCACGATCTCCTACTATTTTGGAAATGATACCTAAACAATGCTCTAACGACCGGAGTTCTAAAGAAGTATTCTGAAAATAATTCCGAAGATCAGCAGAAGTGTTCGATCGTAGTCACACGCACATGACAGCAAACTCACGGAGCAGAGTACGCAGCTGGCTAACATTTCCGCTCCTCTTTCTTGTTTGCAACCAAACCGTGTGGTTTTTCGTTCTTAAAATGGGCAATGGGCATGGCCAGGTACGGAAAGAAAGGAATATGATGCGCTTCGACAGTTGTAAGATCTGCTACTAATATGGAAATGATGCCGAAACAATGCCCTGACGACCGGACTTGTAAAGAAACAAACACACATACACACACAACAACGAGTAGTTCTACTTCCCGATCAAAGTAATAAGAATAAGATGCGCTTGAAATATGTAAGATCTCGTCCTATAGTCAGGAAATATTTCTTAAAATCTGCACCGCTAACTCTGTAAAAATGTTGAGTCTCTTCTTCGTTGTGCCCGTGACAACAAAACTCTATAAGCAGCCGTCCATTTGACTGGGCATGTCTGCTTCTTGCGCTAGAGAGCAAAGCAGTTGTAGCATGTAGGATCTCGCGACCCGTGCGTGGGAAAAGCATGGGTGCCAGTAGGAAAATGAAGGATGACATCGAATGGGTCGAAGCAGATCGTCGAGTACGCACGCAGGGGAGAAAGGAGCGGGAAGAAGCGCACCGTGAGAAGGGCAAGCGGCGCCCAAGAGCCTGGAGAAGAAAGGTGGCCGCCGGTGCAGCCGCTCCGGGACGCGCATGGGGTCGCTGCTGCCCATGCGCAGCCTCCACGACGCCGCCGGCGGCGGCTCCCCGTCCTCGCGTCCGCCCGCCGTCGCCATGCTCCGCTCGCTGACTGACAGGTTCCTCGAGAGATCGGAGCGAGTGACTGACTAAATCTTTCTTGCCTGTTGTTACTACTTGTGGAGCCGATCGGAGCGACTGACAGGTTCCTCGAGAGATCGGAGCGAGTGACCGCACGTAACGTAAGAGCGTCCCCTACTTAAGTGCCGAGCCGCCGACCGGCTTCTTGCTGCCGTCTCGGTCGCTTTACTTGCTGGTCCGGGTCGGCTCGTGTCGTGTCGTGCTGGTACCCGCTGCTGGCTGGCCGCGCGTGGACGGTGACAACAAAAGCAGAAGGAGGCCTACCATGCACCTCCTGTCACGCGATGGGCTAGCTAAACCCAACACCTTTTGAGTAAGCAAAAGCAAAATCTATCGAGTGGATCTGCTACTTGGAATGGAATCAAAGAGACTTTCGGCGTACGTTCTGGTGTCGATCAAGTCGGCGATGCCAAGTTGACGACAACTACTCTGCTTTGCTTTGTCACTCGTGGGTACTTAGAGAAAAATATTAAGTTTTTCTTAAACACCAATGCATAGTTCTATACGGAAGGTTCCTAATTAAACGTTTATCATGCATAAATAAGCAACGGATGCTTAAAAAAGCCTGATTTATTTTTTCTAAGCACCTCTTCTATCCACCTTATATTGTACAAGGCCTTACCGGCTATGGCGAGGCGAGTTCGTGGCGCGCGCACGGGTTGTGTCGTGACGGCACGACGAGCAAGTAAGGGATACACTTTTTCAGCTATATGATTTGTGGCGTGCTACGCGTTCGCCGGCTGATTTATATAAAAGGGCCGCGCACAGTTAAATTTCTTGTATCGAGCGAGTCGGATACGCCTTCGTCAGTACAGGTCCGCAACACAAGTCTTTTTACAGAATTATTTCTATAACGTAGATCTTGTTGCAAGTTCTTTTGCAGCAATTGTTTTGTTGCGTTTTTTTACAGTTGAGGTTTCGTTGCAACTATTTTTTTATTCCAACCGAGGTTTCGTTGTAACTATTTTTTTTTCAACTGAGGTCTTGTTGCAAAAGAATTCTGTAATAGAGGTTTTGTTGTAAAACATATACCCATGATAGACTATTGCAACACCGTATATGTTTTAAAAACATAGTTCCCGTTGCAGAACCGGTATACGGGATGTCACTTGGAGAATGGTCATACATAGGAGGAGGTGACGGATGAGGCCATTGCGATCCGTCGGATAATGGTTAGCTTTTTCCATGTAATTTCTTTAGAACATTTTCAGACATATAAAGTCCTGGGTCACGTGTAAAGGGCGTTTCAGACAGACAGATGGATGGACGGCCCACCTTGACGGCCAAGTGGCAACATGCGTCGCCATGGCAATGTCTGTTTTGATTAGTAGGCCCGTTCGAGTTCTAAAAAATAAAAATACTCAACAGTGATGCAGAGGAAGCCTGTAGCAACAGACAAGGGTACAGGTGCTCCCCGAACCATGACAGTATTCCAAGTACCAACGCCCGTTGGCAATGCATCCTAACGTGACGGGCGTCAGAAGTTCGCAGCCAGGGCTGAGGCTTGGAGCTGCATGGCGTCCAGCTGTGAGCACGCGACTCTGCATGCGCCACACGTACGTGGACGGCCGCACTCGATCGACGTGTTGCTTTCCATCAGGTCACGCGCGCGTTCAGGTTTTCTTTAAGTTAACGACAGGCGCATATCCATATCCGTCCTTGCGATTGTCAAGGAGTTATTTAAGCACGGGAAAAGAATTCCACGGGCCACAAGATATTCCCCTTGTTCATGTCATTTAACAAATTTGTTGCGCTTCACGACAAGACCAGAATTCATCAGTTGAAACGGCTTGAGGAGAACAAGGAAAATACATATTTTGCAGTTGCTTTTGAGGGACTGTTTTATTATTGAGCTACTGTTTTTTGAAAAATGAATAAAAAAATGGTCCAGGAAGCTTCGTGTGCAGTTTTAAGTTGCGCCTGCCTACGTGCCGATGATTGCAAGTTTGGAACCGGGACGGAAGGATGAGCAGAGTGACCGGCCGGCGGTAGCAATGAGCGTGGACGCCACTGGAGTGACCGATCGCCGCTCGGTGCACGGTTGGTGGGAAGAAATGGCAACGGCATCGTCAGGCAGCACTAGTAGTAGTTGTTATGATTATCTTGAGGTTAACTACCCCGGTTAAAGCAACAAGGGCATTGCTAGTAGGAGATGGTACTACAACTCTTCTCACACTTTATCCCGAAAGTAACACGTGGATTAACGTCAAGAATGAGACGGCATATACAGCGGCCGGCGCGCAACCAAGACGAAATGGCAACGGAACAGCAGCAGCGCACAACAAATCAATCTGTATTTCCAGTTAACGGCACGAAGAAAGAAGATGCATGGAAGACGCTGCGGTGTACATACCGTGGCCACGCATGAAGACGCGGCTGGCGAAGGGCGGCGGGTCCTTGGGCCGCTCCGGCATCTGGAAGTCGCTGACGTTGAGCCGCCACGGCGCCGCCGCCTGCTCCCCCATGCCGGGCGCCCGACCGAAGCACACCGGACGAGATGGAGGGAGAGAGGGAGATCGGTCGGTCTTGCTAACGGCGTGCAGCGCAATGCATGCGACCACGCAATGCAACCACACACAACTCACTCACAAGATGATGAAGGAAGGAGGCCTCAATTGGTTCGGTTGTGCTTCGGTTTTGAGCCCCCACAAAGGCCACAAGGAGCCAGGGCAGGGACGGGGAGAGAGAGGCAGGCAACCAAGGAAACGTGGAGCGGCTGCCACTTTCGCTTGTAAAGACTCGTGATGACATGTGGTGACGAGCGTGAGCGTGAGCGCGACGGACGGACGGACGGGTCGGTTCGGCTCTTGCACCTACCTGTCTCCGTGAACGGCCGTGATCGGATGGCGCGCCGTTTGGCCGGTACACGGAAGACGGGTGGCCGAGTGCGAGATGACGACGCCCGCGGTTGGGGTGGGCACTTGCCACTTTGCATGCATGCGTGCGTGCATGGAGTGGCGGTTGTCGCTTTGTTTTCGGATGCTTGCCGCCGGGCATGCGTGCATGCATGCCGCCGCGCCGCGCACAACGTTTTCTTAACGTTTAAGATTGTGACGATAAAAAAGAGAATGAGATGATAAAAATAGGAAAAAGTCCAAAACAAATCTTTAATTTATAATCGAAAGCTAAATCAAATCCTAAACTCTCAATTCCTGAAATCAGCACACCAAACTCTTTAATCCCGGTCTATTTTCAACCTTAAGATGATTTAGCCGATATTTGCTGAATTCGGCCAGCCCGTTATCTCAGTCGCCCGCGCTGATATTGTATTCATGGTTTTTTCGCTGGTTTTTCTCTTCGTTATACTTTACCTTGTCGCTGGTTTTATCTGGTTTTTCTTTCTTCGTTATACTTTTTGTTTCTTTTGTTTTTATTGATTTTCTTCATATTATTTTATTTTTCGCTTTTGTTTTGTTTCTTTACCAGTAACTGGTTTTCTTTTTTACACATGTCTAATTATTCTCAATACCCATAGTAATTGTTGGCGCAAATTGTTTTTTGATGCACTTTATTTACATTTTTTGGATACATGTTTTCCAATTGTTTTTTAGATATTTCAAACATATGTTTTACATTTCTGAACGATAATATCTTTTTAGATATTCCAAAACACAAATAATTGAAGAAATTGCAAAAATATTATTTAAAAAATGTGACACAATTATGGAAAATCCATATCATTTTTCGTAGCATGTGAAAAACTATTGGAATTCTAAAGTTTTTTTACAAATGTGATTTTTTTGATATCATAGACAATTTTTTTAAATCGAATATAATTTTGAAATTCTAATCATTTTTTAAAAACAAAAAGGAATTGAATTTGTGCAAAAATATAAAAAACATTTTTGAACTTCTAGACAATATTAGAATTGCGCCAACATTTTTTAAAATTTACGAATTCTTGTTGTGGTATAATGGACCAGCCCAAGTTCTCATTCGTAAGAGCAGTAGGTAATCCCGGTCGGGATTGTAGTTTTCCCAGCGTGCCAAACAGGTTTAGGGTCTAAAATAGACCGGGATTATAAGTTTAGAGCGCCAATTTTCGGGATTCAAATTCGAGGTTTGATTTGGCTTTCGTCTACAACTTCAACGTTTGTTTTGGACTTTTTCCAAAAAAAAAATAGGACACTTGTTTTGACCGTCTTCTCCTTAGTTTTCTTTCATAAGGTGTTCTCTTTATTTTTTGGGGGCTTTTAAAATAGTTACAGGACTACTAATTTAGAAGGCTCAATAAATTCTAAAAAAGACTTATTTTTTAAGCAGGGGAAAGATAATTTCTTTTTTAAACTGTCCAAAAGAATTGGCCCATAATCAGAGTTGTAATGGCATGCCCATTTGATTGGACAAGGGATTTTTTTATTGCATCGCATTAAAAGAAGATGATTCCTTCAAATGAGGTTTGAGCTGATGTGAAAATTCTATTGGATATTCTAGTATAAGGGACTGCTTGGCGAAAACCATATACATCATTCGGTCACACGAATCAAACAGACGACTAAATAAAAATGTCTAAGAACTCTTAACACTCGAAAGTACGGATATAAAAACCTAGGACCAAATGGTGTGACTGGGCCATACTTAAGTGAGAGCTAACTAAGCAGATCGAGCTGGCAAAGGACAATGTTCACCCCAGAAATTAACTAGCGGATTGAACCGGTAAAAGGAACTTCGCCCCTATAATCTAAGTGTTGTTTGTAGTTGCTCTTGGATGTGCCATGTACTATATTCTTTGAAAACTAAAAACCACACCATAAGTAACACAACGATGTAACGCTTGCAAGTTGTATGTAATAAAGAAACGCAACAAGGATACACAAAAGCAAGCTCATATACCTACTCTATTCTTGGTTGAAGCCGAGCTAAACATAATCAGGGAGCGATCGGTTCTTTCGATGGAATTGTCTTCCCTGCCCATTATTGTTCAATCATATTGTTGTATTGCTATGAATGGTCGTGCGGGAAATTCTGTTGATCGATCTACTTTGGCCATGTTATACTAGAGATGTGTCACGTTTTGGGACTTTGCGAGTTTATCATCATGAAGATTAGTAATGATAAAATAGTGTTGCCAACTGTTTGGTAAATTCTGGTACAACAGGTGTGGCCACTTCAGAGAACTATCCTGTGCACTCGACGGAGTGGTGCACTAGGTGCTCCGATGGGTCATGGGCCTTTGGATTCAAAACATAGGGACCGGATGCGGTGCAAATGTAGTCGCTAGTACATTTTGCAGATTTACCCTTGAAGTGTAACTTAATTCTATACCTATCCTCTCTCCAATCGTCTCTCTCCCTCTGTTCTTCTTTCCTGTGCCGCCGTATGTCATGGGAGCTACGGTTGAAAAAATACCGCTCGATGTCATCTCACTACCTCTCCTTTCTCTCTTCCCTCCCCTGTACCTAGGTTAGGATCTCCTGCATAGAAGCTTAACTACACTCCGTTTTGTCCGAATCGACTTTGTGGATTAACAGATTGATTTAGGCAGCGATGGTCTATGATGCCGATTCTGTAGTGCTATAGGAGTCGAGGTTGCTTCCACGATTCAGGTATCAAGGGTATGTTTTCTTCTTCCCTTATCCATGAATTCTGACTGTATTTTGTTCTTCAAATCTGATCATAATTTTCCCCAATTCATTTGAAACAAGTGCCATTGGGAATAATAATGTTATATGCACTGATTATTTGTATGACCTGCAGCTATAAGGGTAAAAAGTTAATCTCAATTGCAGAAGTAAGATTGGAAATAGACAAATGAGGTGCTTTCTTTCCTTTCATATTTGTAAACGTTTCCACATGATTTTTAGTGGTACTTTTTATATGAAGAAATTGGTACCTAGGAAATACAGGTCGGCTTGTAAACGTTACAGGTCGGCAATACATTATTTTGTTACACGACTCTTGTGATTCACTGGAATGTGCATGTTTTGAGAACTATTACTAGTTGCTAAAGTACATGAATGCCTTATTTACCCCCCAGACAATGACACAAGATTTCCTTTTCAAATTCATGTTTCTGAGAATAAACTCTGTGTGCACTTGCCTTCTAATTAATTGTTTGCAGGCAGTCCCTGAAATGGGTTTTACATCATGTGGCCCAGCTCATTAGTTGCAACCTCCCTGATATATGATGAAGCAAAACCAAAGCATGTTCCTTTATTAGAACTTAGCAGTCAAGGTCAAATTTGATCTTCTTTTTATGTTAAACATGGTGTATTTGTGGTGTTCAGACTTTTCTCATTTTTTTATATACTCCTTAAACATGAAATCATGATAGGCCAAAACAAACTTCCTTTGATGTCTATTAGACCATTTAACTATGCTGATTTATGCCACTCCTTACTTAATGCTTATTTAAGCAAGTGTTTTTCAGTTTTTCACAACGTGGAATGTGCAAGTTGTGTTGAAAGATGTAAAAGATGTCGACTCTCATGATCTGGCCTCTATTTTCATTTCAATAAAATTGTGAGCTTCAGGTTGTCTGTTTAGTATTTCAAATGTTGCACCTTTTCCTGTAAGCATGTGGCCTTGGTGGAACAGGTTCAATAATGTTTTGTTTGCCGGTTTCTTCAGCTGGTAAATTTCCTTGTTAAAATAAATACAAGTTGTCCTTGATTTCAGGTAAGGAATCTGACTGAACAAGTAGTCAACCAACATCCAGTAGATTAGAGCCCAAACTGTAAGTGCATCTAGTGCTCCTTAGTGATTCTGGTGTATTGAGGACTTATAGATTAAGAGACTAATGTGTTTGTAAGTGTACAAATGTCCTATAAGTCCCTAAGGAGTTTGAGATATTCGACGAATGTCGACCACTAAAAATGTATGTCTCCAACTGAAGACTTTGGCACTCATCTTGAAGACTTTGAAAATGAGGGAATTGGTGTGACCTTGAAGATATTGATGCGAGGACTATGAAGCTTGAAGACTTTGTTTTCTTAGTTTCATTTCCTCTTTTTGAGTCATAGGAAACATCGTATTGTTAAGGGGGACGAGGTAATACTAAGAAAAAAATTCCAAGTGATGCTCATCTCAAAGCCTACACCTACCCAATCCTTCGAGTGAAGCCTTTGAAATCTCTTGCAGTTCAGTCAAGTTCTTCAGTGACAGAGACGATGTTCTTCTGGTCTCTGAGGAAATTGTTCTGACTGACGAGTAGGATTTCACCAGTGCGAATTGCCTATAGTGAGGAACATGATAGCCCTGAGGACTTTTATAGTTCGAAATTCCAACCATTATTGTGCTTCGCTCCACTTGTCGAAACTATCTTATCCACATAACAGTCATATCATTAGGGACATTTATGTCTTATCATGTCAGGTTTCATCCTGGTTATAAATAGCCGCCCCCACAACCACTAGCTAGTTGGCTGCTCCGAGAGATATTGACAATTTTCATTTAGAGCAACCCATCCTCTGAAGGCTATGAGAGAAATTCATCACTGAGGAAAAACCCAAAACCCCAACACCTAAAACCCAAAGTGATTGAGCATCACTGAAGAGATTGTTCATGTGTGAAACAGACGCTTGTTACCTTTGAAGATTGTATATCTTCCAGACGGTTAGGCGTCATGGTCTAGAGCATCCAAGAGGAAATTATGGATCGTCGGGTGACGGAGTTTACGAAGATTTGGAAGTCTACCTTGAAGACTTACCACAAGTGTTGGGCAAGGTCTGTGTGACCTTAGATCAAGATGAATACGATAAGGACTGTGTATCCTGGGACTGTGTGTCCTTTGGTTTAAATACCAAGCTGCTCCAAACCAGGCTGATGACTGTCATGACAATTGGAACCGGGTCATCAAATCATTGTCTTCACCGAGCTCCTGGTTCTATTTCCTCAACCCTTTCATTTCCTCGTTAACTTGGTGATGAAATTGGTCGTTACTACTTAAAGATTTTGACTGGGGATTTTCTCAATTTGCTCATCTAAATTCTTCAGTCACCTTGTCTTTCGCCTGCTTATCATGCTTAGATGCTACTTGTGCTCTATGTATGTTTCATTTCATCATGATGACTATGTTACTGCTATGTTATGCATGCACTTGAGTACTTATTCCGCTGCTTGTATTTCGTCATTTAGCAAGTTCCTCAAGTAGTATTTTCTCAATGACGAATTTGTAAAAACAGTCTATCCACCCCCCTCTAGTTGATATAACACACTTTCACAAACTTTCATTAATTTGATTCAATGTAAAATATCAATACAAGTACTCTGATAAAAAATAATGATTTTCCCTGGAAAGTTCTCATACCATTCTGCATTTTAACTGATGCTCTTTGGTCCTTGTGTCTCCACTCTTTACCCTATGATTGTATCATTGATCTACTGAATCTTGCTTCTTCGGGTTTCTTTGTACTCACACACGGTTAACACTACTAGTTATTACTACATCTTCTGAAATTGTTTTCTATGGACTGTAGTGAACTTTATTTCAGATAACATATTTCGTGCGCATACTATTTAATCCAAGGGTTTTTATCATTTATGCCACTGGTTGTGTCCCACTACTCAGTTTTGCCATTAGAAGTTACAACTTCTCAAAAATGTCATCGATCCATGAGATGCTTGCTCAAAATGCCAGTAGATATCTTAAAAATGTCATTGTTCATTAGATGTTTGCTCAAAAATGCCATTAGACATCATTATTTTCAGGTCAAACTCATTGACCATGTTATATGATGAAAATACCCCTATACCCACATGAAAACTCTCTCTACATCATAATGATAAGTGTGGATTGATACGTCTCCAACGTATCTATAATTTATGAAGTATTCATGCCATGTTTACAATAATTCTATATGATTTTGGTATGATTTTATTAGAACTAACCCGGACTAACGCTGTTTTCCGCAGAACTACCATGGTGTCGTTCTTTGTGAAGAAATAGAAGTTCTTGGAATGGGATGAAAATTTACGGAGAATATTTTTGGAGAATATAAAAAATACTGGAGCAAGAAGATACCGGACAGGAGTCCCGAGGCAGCCAAAGCCTAAGGGGTGCGCCCCCTGGCTTGTGGGCCCCTCGGGAGTTCTCTTGACGTGAGACCGACGCCAAAAATTCCTATAAATACCAAAACACCCAGAAAGAAACCTAGATCGGAAGTTCCGCCGCCACAAGCCTGTATAGGCACGGAAAACCAATCGGGAGTCCGTTTTGGCACCTTATCGGAGGGGGAAACCATCACCGGAGGCCATCTTCGTCATCCCGATGGTCTCCAGGACGAGGAGGGAGTAGTTCACCCTCGGGGCTGAGGGTATGTACCAGGTGCTATGTGTTTGATCTCTCTTTCTCGTGTTCTTGAGATGACACAATCTTGATGTACCACGAGCTTTATTAATATAGATGAATCATATGGAGTTTTCCCCTCTCTATCTTCTTGTGATGAATTGAGTTTCGCTTTGAAGTTTTCTTATCGGATTGAGTTTTTAACGGATTTGAGAACACTTGATGTATGTCTTGGTGACAATGGGATGTTCTATTGATCCACTTGATGTATGTTTTGGTGATCAACTTGAGGGTTCCGTGACCTTGGGGATCTATGCATAGGGGTTGGCACATGTTTTCGTCTTGACTCTTTGGTAGAAACTTTTGGGCACTCTTTGAAGTTCTTTGTGTTGGATTGAAGATGATGGATCTGAAATTGTGTGATGCATATCGTATAATCAGGCTCATGGGTACTCATGGTGACATTGGAGTATCTAGGTGACATTAGGGTTTTGGTTGATGTGTATCTTAAGGTGTTATTTTAGTACGAACTCTAGGGCTGTTCGTGACACTTATAGGGATAGCTCATACGATTGATCGGAAAAGATAACTTTGAGGTGGTTTCGTACCCTACAATAATTTCCTCGTTTGATCTCTTCTATTTGTGACTTTGGAGTGGACCCTTTGTCGCACGTGAGGGATTTACATATGGTTCAACTATGTCAGTATTGTTGAGAGAACTTGCACTAGTGAAAGTATGAACCCTAGGCCTTGTTTCTAAGCATTATAATAACGTTTGTGCTCACTTTTATCATCAGTTACCTTACTGTTTTTATATTTTCAGATTACAAAAACCTATATCTACCATCCATATTACACTTGTATCACCATCCCTTCGCCGAACTAGTGCACCTATGCAATTTACCATTGTATTGGGTGTGTTGGGGACACAAGAGACTGTTATTTGGTTACAGGGTTGTTTGGGAGAGACCATCTTCATCATGCGCCTCCCACAGATTGATAAACCTTAGGTCATCCACTTGAGGGAAATTTGCTACTGTCCTACAAAACTCTGAGCTTGGAGTCCCAACACGAGTCTACAAAAAGAAGGTTGTGTAGTAGACATCATAATCCCACTTGTCAGGAGTAAGCAAGCGAATAATTTTATAGGAAAATAAGAACATTTTTGGGATCAAGTGGGACCCACACTTTATTGTAATGAGATAGAGGGAGAGTTGACATGTTGGTCTACATGTATTTGGGTCATTATAACATGGCAAACGAGATTTGAGCTCAAAGTAATGGTATCCATTGGCATATTTTAGCATGCACCTAACGAAGCGATGGCATTTTTGAGCCGTTGGAATACCTAATGGCAAAACTGAGTAGTGATACACAACCAGTGGCATAAATGATAAAAACCCTTAATCCAAATGCTACTCGTTTCTAAATAATCAGAGAAACTCAAGAAATTGGAAAAATAGACTTTACATGCATAGTAGAAGAACCAAATTTAGATCTCATACCGCAAATCCTTTATTAGTAGTAAAAATAAGGAAGCCAGTGGTGGACCTCATCTTAACCCTAGATCGAGGCTACCACACGAGTACAGTATATGGAAGGGGAGATTGACGAAATCAGAACGGAAAGGTCAAGTCGCTGGATTTAGCTAGACTAGAAGGTCTATTTTGCAAAATGTACCAGCAGCTGCCTTTGCACCGCATCCAGATGACCAGACCCTATCATTTGAATTCAAAGGCTCATGATCCACCGGAGCACCTGGTGCACCAGTTCGTCGGGTGCACATGATACGTTCTCGGCCACTTCAGGTGTGTCCACTTCACCCCCATTGTTCGAAATATGCCCGAAAATAATAAAATGGTTATTATTATATTTCCTAGTTCATGATAATCATTTATTATCCATGCTATAATTGTATTTGTTGGGGAATGTCGCATGGGAACAAAAAATTCCTACGCACATGCAAGATCTATCCATGGTGATGAGCATCTACGAGAGGGAGAGTGGATCTACATACCCTTGTAGATCGCTAAGCGGGAAGCGTTAAGAAACGCGGTTGGTGTAGTCGAACGTCTTTGCAATCCAAATCACCGAGCGTCCCGCGATCCAATCACGATCCGTCCCGACTGAACGGACGGCACCTCCGCGTTTAGCACACATACAGTTTGATGACGATCTCGGCCTTCTTGATCCAGCAAGAGGGAGCGGAGAGGTAGATGAGTTCTCCGACAGCGTGATGGCGGCACAGCGATGGTGGTGGAGCAATTCCGGCAGGGCTTCGCCTAAGCATTGCAGAAAACCGATCTAGAGGAGAAACTATGCACTAGAGGAATGGGTAGCACGTGGCTGAAAATCAAGTGCCAAAAACCCTAAAACCTCTAGTATATATATAAGAGGAAGAGAGGAGGAGGATTGGCCCTCAAGGGGCTGGCCCTAGGCTTCGGCCGAACCAAGGAGGAGAGGAGGAATCCTCCTCCAATCCTAGTAGGACTAGGACTCCTCCTTATTTTGGTCTTTTTGCCTTTTTCCACCTTTTTCTCTTTGGGCTTTTCTTCCCAGCCGCATGGGCCTTGTGTGGGACTTCCACCAGCCCACTAAGGGCTGGTATTCACTCTCCCACATCCCATGTAGCCACTTGGGTCAAAATACCCCTCCCGATGGTCTCCCGGTACACTACTGGCACTCCCGGTACACTACCGATGAGCCCGAAACTTTTCCGACGACCAAAATAGGACTTCATATATATCAATCTTTACCTCCGGACCATTCCGGAGCTCCCCATGACATCCAGGATCTCATCCGGGACTCCGAACAACCTACGGTCACCACCATACATAACTCTATACTACCGAAACGTCACCGAACCTTAAGTGTGCAGACCCTGCGGGTTCGAGAACTATGTAGACATGACCGACACACCTCTACGGTCAATAACCAATAGAGGGACCTGGATGCCCATATTGGTTCGTACATATTCTATGAATATCTTTATCGGTCGAACCTCTATGTCAAGGATTCAGTTAATCCCGTATGATGTTCCCTTTGTTCTTCGGTATGTTATTTGCCTGAGATTCGATCGTCGGTATCTCCATACCTAGTTCAACCTCGTTACCGGCAAGTCTCTTTACTCGTTCCGTAATACAATACCCCATGACTAACACTTATTCACATTGTTTGCAAGGCTTATTGTGATGTTGTATTACCGAGTGGGCCCTGAGATACCTCTCCGTCACACGGAGTAACAAATCCCAGTCTTGATCCATGCCAACCCAACAGACACCCTCGGATATACCTATAGAGCACCTTTATAGTCACCCAGTTACGTTGCGACGTTGATACACACAAGGCACTCCTCCGGTGTCCGTGAGTTGGATGATCTCATGGTCATAGGAACATATACTTGACATGTAGAAAACAGTACCAATAAACTAACACGATCATATGCTATGTTTGTAGTTTGGGTCTTGTCCACCACATCATTCTCCTAATGATGTGATCCCGTTATCAAATGACATCACATGTCAATGGCTAGGAAACCTTGACTATCTTTGATCAACGAGCTAGTTCACTAGAGGCATACTAGGAACGAAGCGTTGTCTATTTATCCACACATGTAATGTGTTTCCAATCAATAAAATTATAGAATGGACAATAAAAAATTATCATGAACAAGGAAATATAATAATAAACACTTTATTTATTGCCTCTAGTGCATATTTGCAATAGTCTCCCACTTGCACAAGAGTCAATAATCTAGTTCACGTCACTATGTGATTTACATTGTAATGAATCGAACACCCATGCAGTTATGGTGTTGATCATGTTTAGCCCTTGGAAGAGGTTTAGTCAACGGGTCTAGAATATTCAGATCCGTGTGCACTTTGCAAATATTTATGTCCTTCTCCTCGATGTAATCGCGGATGGAATTGAAGCGTCGCTTTATGTGTCTGGTCCTCTTGTGAAACCTTGGTTCCTTGGCCAGAGCAATGGCACCAGTGTTGTCACAGAACAGAGTCATTGGATTCAGTGCACTGGGCACTACTACAAGATCTGTCAAGAACTGCTGCATCCAGACACCTTCCTTCGCCGCCTCCGAGGCTGCGATGTACTCCGCTTCGCATGTAGAATCGGCTACCACGCGTTGCTTGGAACTGCACCAGCTTACCGCTCCCCCGTTGAGAATAAATACGTGTCCGGTTTGTGACTTAGAGTCATCCGGATCAGTGTCAAAGCTTGCATCGACGTAACCCTTTACGACGAGCTCTTCATCACCTCCATAAATGAGAAACATTTCCTTAGTCCTTTTCAGGTACTTAAGGATATTCTTGACCGCCGCCCAATGCTCCATTCTAGGATCACTTTGAAACCTTTCGGCCATACTTATGGCAAGGCTGACATCGGGTCTTGTGCACAGCATTGCATACACGATAGAGTCTATGGCTGAAGCATAGGGGATGACACTCATCTTTTCTCTATCTTCTGCAGTCATTGAGCATTGAGTCTTACTCAACTTCACACCTTGTAACACAGGCAAGAACCCCTTCTTGGACTGATCCATTTTGAACTTCTTCAAAACTTTATCAAGGTATGTGCTTTGTGACAGTGCTACTAAGCATCTTGATCTATCTCTATAGATCTTGATGCCTAATAAGAAAGCAGCTTCTCCTAGGTCCTTCATTGAAAAACTCTTGTTCAAATATTCCTTCACGCTTTCCAGCATTTCTATATTATTTCCAATCAGAAATATGTCATCCACATATAATATTAGAAACGATATAGAGCTCCCACTCACTTTCTTGTAAATACAAGCTTCTCCGTAAACTTGTATAAACTCAAACGCTTTGATCACCTCATCAAAGCGCTTATTCCAACTCCGAGATGCTTGCACCAGTCCATAAATGGATCGCTGGAGTTTGCAAACTTTGTCAGCATTCTCTGGATTGACAAAACCTTCGGGTTGCATCATATACAACTCTTCCTCAAGGAAACCGTTGAGGAACGCTGTTTTGACATCCATCTGCCAAATTTCATAGTCGAAATAAGCAGCTATTGCTAACATGATTCTAACGGACTTAAGCATCGCTACGAGTGAGAAGGTCTCACCGTAGTCAACTCCTTGAACTTGTGAAAAACCCTTTGCCACAAGTCGAGCTTTATAGACGGTGACATTACCGTCCGCATCCGTCTTCTTCTTAAAGATCCATTTGTTCTGAATGGCCTTTCGCCCTTCAGGTAATACTTCCAAAGTCAACACTTTGTTTTCATACATGGATCCCATCTTGGATTCCATGGCCTCTAAGCATTTCTCGGAATCTGGGCCCATCATCGCTCCTTCATACCTCGTAGGTTCATTGTTGTCCAACAACATGACCTCCAAGACAGGGTTGCCGTACCACTCAGGAGCAGTACATGCCCTTGTCGACCTACGAGGTTCAATAGTAACTTGATCCGAAGTTTCATGATCATCATCATTAACTTCCTCTTCAACTGTCGTAGGCTCCACAAAAACATCTTTCTTCGTTGCGCTACTCTCTGGTTGAAGTAAAGGTTCAATAACCTCATCTAGATCTATTTTCCTCCCACTCAATTCTTTCGAGAGAAACTCTTTATCAAGAAATGTTCCGTTCTTAGCGATAAACACTTTGCATACAGATCTGAGATAGAAGGTATACCCGACTGTCTCTTTCGGGTATCCTATGAAGACGCATTTCTCCGCTTTGGGTTCCAGCTTTTCAGGCTGAAGCTTTTTGACATAAGCATCACATCCCCAAACTTTAAGAAACGACAACTTTGGCCTCTTGCCAAACCATATATAGTTCATATGGCGTCGTCTCAACGGATTCCGATTGTGCCCTATTTAAAGTGAGTGCAGCTGTCTCTAATGCATAACCCCAAAAAGATAGTGGCAAATCAGCAAGAGACATCATAGAACACACCATATCTAATAAGGTTCGATTACGACGTTCGGACACACCCTTACGCTGCGGTGTTCCAGGCGGTGTCAACTATGAAACAATTTCACACTGTCTTAAGTGACTGCCAAACTCATAACTCAGATACTCACCTCCTCGATCAGATCGCAGGAATTTAATCTTCTTGTTACGATGATTCTCAACTTCACTATGAAATTGCTTGAACTTTTCAAACGTTTCAGACTTGTGTTTCATTAAGTAAATATACCCATATCTACTTAAGTCATCAGTCAAGGTGAGAAAATAACGATATCCACCGCACGCCGTAACATTCATTGGACCGCACACATCAGTATGTATGATTTCCAATAAGTCACTTGCCCGTTCCATTGTTCGAGAGAACGGCGTTTTAGTCATCTTGCCCATGAGGCATGGTTCGCATGTGTCAAGTGATTCAAAATCAAGTGACTCCAAAATTCCATCAACATGGTGCTTCCTCATGCATTTTACACCAATATGACCTAAACGACAGTGCCACAAGAAAGTGGTACTATCATTATCAACTCTACATCTTTTGGCATCGATGTTATGAACATGTGTAACATCACTATCAAGATTCAATATGAATAAACCCCTCACATTGGGTGCATGACCATAAAATATATTACTCATATAAATAGAACAACCTTTATTCTCTGATTTAAATGAGTAACCGTCTCGCAATAAACAAGATCCAGATATAATGTTCATGCTTAACGCAGGCACTAAATAACAATTATTCAGGTTCATCAGTAATCCTGATGGTAATCGAAGAGAGAGCGTGCCGACGGCGATCACATCAACCTTGGAACCATTTCCCACGTGCATCATCACTTCGTCCTTTGCTAGCCTTCGTCTATTCCATAGTTCCTGTTTTGAGTTGCAAATGTGAGCAACCGAACCGGTATCAAATACCCAGGCACTACAACGAGAACTAGTATGGTACACATCAATAACATGTATATCATATATACCTTGTTTGTCTTCGGCCGCCTTCTTGTCAGCCAGGTACTTGGGGCAGTTCCGCTTCGAGTGACCAGTTCCCTTGCAATGAAAGCACTCAGTTTCTGGCTTGGGTCTAGCCTTGGGCTTCTTTACAGGAGTAGCAACTGCTTTGCCATCCTTCTTGGTTTTACCCTTCTTGCCCTTGCCCTTGCCATTCTTCTTGACACTAGTGGTTTTATTGACCATCAACACTTGATGTTCTTTCTGGATTTCAGACTCAATGACTTTTAGCATCGCAAACAGCTCGGCGACTGACTTGTTCATCCCGTGCATGTTATAGTTCATCACAAAGATCTCTTGTAACTAGGTGGCAGTGATTGAAGAACTTTATCAGTGATCACCTCTGGCGGAAGGGCAATTCCCAACTCCGCTAGACGAGTTGAATACCCAGACATTCTGATTATATGTTCACTGATAGACCCGTTCTCCTCCATTTTGACAGCATAGAACTTATCGGAGGTCTCATACCTCTCGATCCAGGCATTCTTCTGAAAGATAAACTTCAACTCCTGGAACATCTCATATGCTCCATGACGTTCAAAACGTCTTTGAAGTCCCGGTTCTAAGCCATACAATAATGCACACTGAACTATTGAGTAATCTCCAGAACGTGCCTCCCAAGCATTCTTAACGTCTTCGGATGACAGGTTTTCTGGTTGGTCACCAAGCGGTGCATCAAGAACATATGATTTCTAGGAAGCCGTGAGGATAATCCTCAGATTAGGGCCCAGTCAACAAAGTTTCTTCCATCATATTTCAACTTAGCTTTCTCTAGGAACGCATTAAAATTCAGGTGTGCTACTGCGTGAGCCATTGATCTACAACATAAATATGCAAAGGTTACTTAGACTATTGTTCAAGATAATGAGGTTAGTTAATCAAACTACTAAATCTCCCAATCAAACTGACATCCCTCAGGTCATCTGAGTGCCACATGATCCAAATTCACCAACTCAAGTCCGATCATCACGTGATTTGAGGTGGTTTTGATGGTGAACATCATCACGTTGATCATATCTACTATATGACTCATGTTCGACCTTTCGGTCTCTTATCTTCCGAGGCCATGTCTGTACATGCTAGGCTCATCAAGTTTAACCCGAGTGTTCTGCATGTGCTACACTGGCTTGCACCCGCTGTATGTGAACGTAGAGTCTATCACACCCGATCATCACGTGGTGTCTCGACATGACGAATTTTCACAACGGTCCACACTCGGGGAGAACACAATTCATCTTGAAATTTAAGTGAGGGATCACCTTATAGTGCTACCATCGTCCTAAAAGAACAAGGTGCATAAAAGGATTAACATCACATGCAAATCATAAGTGACATGATATGGCCATGAACTTGTGCTTTTGATCTCCATCTTGAAAGCACCGGCATGATCTCCATCGTCACTGGCATGACACCATGATCTCCATCATCTTGATTTCCATCAACATGTCGCCATCGGAGTTGTGACACCCACCATGCTTCTACTACGATTGCTACCGTTTAGCGATAAAGTAAAGCATTACATAGCGCTTAATGATTGACATGCATGTCATACAATAATTAAAGACAACCCTATGGCTCCTGTCGGTTGTCGTACTCATCAACATGCAAGTCTTGATATTCTATCCAACACATGATCATCTCATACATCACATATATCTCATCATGTAATTGGCCATATCACATCACAACATACCTTGCAAAAACAAGTTAGACGTCCTCTAATTGTTGTTGCATGTTTTACGTGGCTGCTACAGGTATCTAGCAAGAACAATTCTCAGCTACGCATAAACCACAACGGTGATACATAAGTTGCTTTTCAACCTTCTCAAGGACCGCCTTTGTCGAATCCGATCCAACTAAAATAGGAGAAACCGAGGGTGTCTGTTGGGTTGGCGTGGATCGAGACTGGGATTTTTCACTCCGTATGACGGAGAGGTATCTCTGGGACCACTCGGTAATACAACATCACAAGAAGCTTGCAAGCAATGTGACTAAGGAGTTAGTCATGAGATCTTGTATTATGGAACAAGTAAAGAAACTTGTCGGTAACGAGATTGAACTATGTATGGAGATACCGACGATCGAATCTCGGACAAGTAACATACCGATGGAGAAAGGAAACTGCATACGGGACTGTATAAATCCCATCGTGGTTCGATCGATAAAGATCTTCGTAGAATATTTAGGAACCAATATGGGCATCCAAGACCCGCTATTGGTTATTGACCGTAGAGTTGTCTCGGTCATGTCTACATAGTTCTCGAACCCGCAGGGTCTGCACACTTAAAGTTCAGTGACGATTTGGTATTGTTGAATTATGTATGTTGGTGATCTAAGGTTGTTCGGAGTCCCGGATGAGAACCCGGACATCACGAGGAGCTCCGGAATGTTCTGGAGGTAAAGATTTATGAATGGGAATTCATATTATGGCTATCGAAAAAGTTTTGGTTTTTTCGGTATTGTATTGGGAAGCTTCTAGAAGGTTCTAGAAACTTCTGGAGGAGTCCGGAAGTCCACCAAGGGTTCCAACATGTCCCAAGGGTTTTAATGGGCTGATGGGAGGCACCCTGGCCTTATTGGGCTGGGCGCACAACTCCCACAAAAATCATACTAATTTTCCAGCCCATTCCGAGAACTTTTATTTCTACACAAAAAACGACACAACGGTAATTCTGCTGAAAACAACGTCAGTCCGGGTTAGTTCCAATGAAATCATATAGAATTATTGTAAACATGGCATGAATACTTCATAAATTATAGATATGTTGGAGACGTATCAATCGTCACCTCACCCTTAGCTAGTCTCTGTTTATTCTATTGTTTTTACTTTGAGTTACAAACATTAGCAACTGAACATGTATCTAATACTCATGTGCTACTACGAGTGCTAGTAAGGTACACATTAATAACACGTATATCAAATATACTTCCGTTGACGTTGCCAGCCTTCTTATCTACCAAGTATCTAGGGTTGTTCCACTTCAGCGACCATTCTCCTCATAATAGAAGCACTTAGTCTCGGGTTTGGGTTCAACCTTGGGTTTCTTCAATGAAGCGGCAACTGGCTTGCCATTCATGAAGTTTCCCTTATTTCTCTTGCCCTTCTTGAAACTAGTGGTTTATTAACCATCAACACTTGATGCTCCTTCTTTATTTCACCTTCGTGGTGTCAAACATCGTGAATAGCTTAGGGATCATCTTTTCCATCCCTGGCATGTTTATAGTTCATCACAAAGCTCTAGTAGCTTGGTGGTAGTGATTGTTGGAAATATGCCCTAGAGGCAATAAATAAAGTGTTTATTATTATATTTCCTTGTTCATGATAATTTTTTATTATCCATGCTAGAATTGTATTAATTGGAAACATGGATACATGTGTGGATACATAGACAAACACAATGTCCCTAGTATGCCTCTAGTGAACTAGCTCGTTGATCGAAAGATGGTTAAGGTTTCCTAGCCATGGACATGAGATGTCATTTGATAACGGGATCACATCATTAGGAGAATGATGTGATGGACAAGACCCAAAACTACAAACGTAGCTTATGATCGTGTCAGTTTATTGCTACTGTTTTTTGCATGTCAAGTATATGTTCCTATGACCATGAGATCATGCAACTCACGGACATCGGAGGAGTGCCTTGTGTGTATCAAACGTCGCCACGTAACTGGGTGACAATAAAGGTGCTCTATAGGTATCTTCGAGGGTGTCTGTTGAGTTGGCATGGATCAATACTGGGATTTGTTACTCCGTGTGACGGAGAGGTGTCTCAGGGCCCACTCGGTAATACAACATCACAATAAGCCTTGCAAGCAATGTGACTAAGTGTTAGTTACGGGATCTTGTATTACGGAACGAGTAAAAAGACTTTCCATTAATGAGGTTGAACTAGGTATGGAGATACCAACAATCGAATCTCGGGCAAGTAACATACCGAAGAACAAAGGGAACATCATACGGGATTAACTGAATCCTTGACATAGAGGTTCGAACAATAAAGATCTTCATACAATATGTAGGAACCAATGTGGACATCCAGGTCCTGCCATTGGTTATTGACCGTAGAGGTGTCTCGGTCATGTCTACATAGTTCTCGAACCCGCAGGGTTTGAACACTTAAGGTTTGATGACGTTTCGATAGTATAGAGTTATGTATGGTGGTGACCAAAGTTTGTTCGGAGTCCTGGATGAGATCCCGGACGTCACGAGGAGCTCCGGAATGGTCCGGAGGTAAATATTCATATATAGGAAGTCCTATTTTGGTCGTTAGAAAAGTTTCGGGCTCATCGGTAGTGTACCGGGAGTGCCGGTAGTGTACCGGGAGGCCTCCGGGAGGAGTATTTCGACCCAAGAGGCTACATGGGCTGTGGGAGAGTGGAAGCCAGCCCTTACTGGGCTGGTGGAACAACCACAAGAGGCCTATGTGGCTGTAAGAAAAAAGTCCTAAGAGAAAAAGTGGAAAAAGGCAAAAAAAAGAGGGTGAATCCTAGTCCTACTAGGATTGGAGGTGGACTCCAGCTCCACCCTTGGTTCGGCCGACTGCTTGGTGGCTCCAAGCCACCTCCTCTCTTCCTCCTATATATACTGGTGGTATTGAGGGTTTTTGCACTAGAATTTTAGCCACGTGCTACCCGTTCCTCCAGTGCATAGTTTCTCCTCTAGATTGGATTTCTGCAGTGCTTAGGCGAAGCCCTGCCGGAATAGCTCCGCCACCATCGCCGGAGCGCCGTCACGCTGCCGGAGAACTCTTCTTCCTCTCCACTCCTTCTTGCTGGATCAAGACGGTGGAGATCGTCATCAAGTTGTATGTGTGTTGAACGCGGAGGTGTCGTCCGTTCGGCGCTAGATCGGAAGGATCGTGATCAAGTTCGTGGGACGGATCGTGATCAAGTTCGTGGGACGGATCGTGATTAGATCGCGGGACGGATCATGATTGGATCGCGGGACGCACGGTGATTTGCGTCGCGAAGACGTTCAACTACACCAACCGCGTTTCTTAACGCTTCCCGCTTAGCGATCTACAAGGGTATGTAGATCCAGTCTCCCTCTCGTAGATGCTCATCACCATGGATAGATCTGCGTGTGCGTAGGAATTTTTTTGTTTCCCATGCGATGTTCCCCAACAGTGACTTGGAGATCTACATCAATCTCTATCTTATCTGGAAGATCAACTCCGACTCGATTCAAGCGATTGTAGTACCCAGATAATCTGAGCAATGCTCACCGACTGAGCTATTGTCCTTCATCTTGCAAATAAAGAATATTGTTGGAGGTCTCAAACCTCTCAACACGGGCACGAGCCTGAAATCCAATTTCAGCTTTTGGAACATCATATATGCTCCGTGGCGTTCAAAACATATTTGGAGCCTGAATTCTAAGCCGTGATGCATGACGTACTAAACTATCAAGTAGTCATCAGAATGTTCCTGTCAAATGTTGACAACATCCACAGTTGTCGTTTGAGGGGGTGGCACACCGAGCAGTGCATTAAGGACGTAAGCCTTCTGTGCAGCAACTGAGGACAATCCTTTGATCACAGACCTAGTCCGCATAATTGCTACCATCATCTTTCAACTCTATTTTCTCTAGGAACGTATCAAAAAACATAGGGGAGCTACAGTGCAAGCTTGATCTATGATAAGGAGTTCATAATTTTGCATAGAAAACTTAGACTATGTTCATGATAAGGAGTTCAGTTAATCACATTACTTAAAAAACTCCCACTCAAATTGATATCCCTTCGGTCATCCGAGTGATACATGATCCAAATTCACCAACCCAAGTCTGATCATCACGTGATATGAGGTGGTTTCAATGGTGAACATCTCCATGTTAATCATATCTACTATATGATGTTTGACCTTTCGGTGGCCATGTCTGTACATGCTAGGCTCGTCAAGTTTAACCCGAGTGTTCTGCACGTCCAACACTGGCTTGCACCCGTTGTATGTGAATGTAGAGTCTATCAGACCCGATCATCATGTGGTGCTTCGAAACGACAAACTTTCACAACGGTGCACACTCGGGGAGAACACAATTTTATGGTTAAATTTTAGTGAGGGATCACCTTATAATGATATCGTCGTCCTAAGCAAAATAAGATGCATAAAATGATTAACATCTCATGCAAATCATAAGTGAAATGATACGGCCATGAACTTGTGCTTTTGATCTCCATCACCAAAGCACCAGCATGATCTCCATTGTCACCAGCATAACACCATGATCTCCATCATTGTGTCACCATCGGGGTTGTCGCACCAACCATGCTTCTACTACTATTGCTACCATTTAGCGAGAAAGTAAAGCATTACATACCGCTTAATGATTGACACGAAGGTCATACAATAATTAAATACAACCCTACGGCTCCTGTTGGTTGCCGTACTCAATGACATGCAAGTCATGATAATCTATACAAAACATGATCATCTCATACATCACATATATCTCATCATGTGTTTGTCCATGTCATATCAGAACATACCCTGCAAAAACAAGTTAGACGTCCTCTAACTATTGTTGCATGTTTTACGTGGCTGCTATGGGTATCTAGCAAGAACGATTCTTACCTACGCAAAACCACAACGATGATACACAAATTGCTATTCAACCTTCTCAAGGACCGCCTTTGTCGAATCTAATCCAACTAAGGTAGGAGAGATAGACACCCGCCAGTCATCTTTAGGCAACAAAGTCACATGTCAGTCGATGGAACCGGTCTCTCGTACGTGGACGAGTAAGGTTGGTCTGGGACGCTTCACCCCACAATACCACTGAATCAAGAAAATACTAAGGGAGGAAGCAATCTGAATATCAACGCCCACAAACTCCTTTGTGTTCTACTCATGCATATCATCTATGCATAGACCTATCTCATGATGCCACTATTGGGGAACGTTGCATGGGAAACAAAAATTTCCTACTTACACGCAAGATCTATCCATGGAGATGCATAGCTACGAGAGGGGGAGTGTGTCTACATAACCATGTAGATCGCTAAGCGGAAGCGTTAATAAACACGGTTGATGTAGTCGAACGTCTTCGTGATCCAATCATGATTCGTCCCGCGATCCAATCACGACCCGTTCCGCGATCCAATCACGATTCGTCCTGATCTAGTGCCGAACGGGCGACACCTCCGGGTTCAGCACACGTACAACTCGATGACGTCCCCGTCTCCTCGATCGAGCGAACGAGGGCGGAGTATATGAGTTCTCCAGCAACATGATTGCATTGTGGTGGCGGTGGTGGTGCTATCCCGGTAGGGCTACGCCTAGCACTACCGAAACCGCGAACGGAGGAGAAAACGATCTAGGGAGAGAGAGGGGCGCCAAGGGCTTCGTGTGTCCTCTTGGGGTGCCCCTCCCCTCTATATATAGGTGGAGGGGTGTGGGGAACAGATCCTCCAAGCCGTAGGGAGCAGCCAAGGGGGGAGGAGGTGGAATCCTAGCCCCCCTCATTCCCTTCCATATAAAGGTTGATTTTCCACCTTTCCCAACTGCATGGGCCTTGAGGGACTTCTGCGCTTGGCCCAATAAGGCCACGGTGTCTCCCCTCAGACCATGCAAACCCTTGGGACGTGGTGGAACCCTTGGTGGACTTCCGGACTTCTCCAGAAGTTTCCGGAACCTTCTAGAAGCTTCCTGGTACAATACCGGAAAAAACCTGAAACTTTTTCGGTAGCCAAAATATGACTTCCCATATATAAATATTTACCTCCAGACCATTCCGGAGCTCCTAGTGACGTTCGAGACCTCATCCGGGACTCCGAAAAACTTTCGGTCACCAACATATATAACTCATCAACACTATATTGTCACGGAACGTTAAGTGTGTAGACCCTGTGGGTTCGAGAACTATGCAGACATGACCAAGACACCTTTACGGTCAATAACCAATAGCGAGACCTGGATGCCCATATTGGCTCCTAAAAATTCTACAAAGATCTTTATCGGTCGAACCACGATGTCAAGGATTCAATCAATCCCGTATGAAGTTACCTTTGTCCATCGTTATGTTACTTGCCCAAGATTTGATCGTCGGTATGTCCATACCTAGTTCAATCTCATTATAGACAAGTCTCTTTACTCGTTCCTTTTTACAAGATCCCGTGACTAACTCCTTAGTCACATTGCTTGCAAGATTCTTGTTATGTTGTATTACCGAGTGGGCCTATAGATACCTCTCCATCATATGGAGTGACAAATCCCAGTCTTGATCCATGCCAACCGAACAGACACCCTCGAAGATACCTGTAGAGCACCTTTATAGTCACCCAGTTATGTTGTGACATTTGATACACACAAGGCATTCCTCCGGTGTTAGGGATTTGCGTGATCTCATGGTCGTAGGAAGGGATACTTGACATGGATAAAGCAGTAGCAATAAACCGACACGATGATATGCTATGCTTACGGTTGGGTCTTGTCCATCACATCATTCTCCTTATGATGTGATCCCGTTATCAAATGACAACTCATGTCTATTGTCAGGAAACCTTAACCGTCTTTTATCAATGAGCTAGTCTAGTAGAGGCTTACTAGGTACACTTTGTTGTCTATGTATCCACAAATGTATTTGAGTTTCCAATCAATACAACTATAGCATGGATAATAAACGATTATCATGAACAAGGAAATATGATAATAACTAACTTATTATTCCCTCTAGGGCATATTTCTAACATGTCTCTCCCACCTTAGTTGGATCAGATTTGACAAAGGAGGTCCTTGAGAAGGTTGAATAGCAATTTGTGTATCACCGTTTTGGTTTTGCATAGGTAAGAATCGTTCTTGCTAGATACTCATAGCAGCCACATAAAACATGCAACAACAATTAGAGGACGTCTAACTTGTTTTTGTAGGGTATGTTGCGATATGATATGGCAATGACATGATGAGATATATGTGATGTATGAGATGGTCATGTTTTGTATAAAATATCACTACTTGCATGTCGATGTGTACGGCAACCGGCAGGAGCCATAGGGTTGTCTTTAATTATTGTATGACCTGTGTGTCAATCATTAAGCGCTATGTAATGCTTTACTTTATCGCTAAGAGGTAGCAATAGTAGTAGAAGGATGGTGGGTGCGACAACACCGATGGAGACACAATGATGGAGATCATGATGATGGGGATCATGGTGTTATGCCGGTGACGATGGAGATCATGCCGGTGCTTTGGAGATGGAGATCAAAAGCACAAGTTCATGGCCACATCATCTCACTTATGATTTGCATGTGATGTTAATCCTTTTATGTATCTTATTTTGCTTAGGACGATGGTAGCATTATAAGGTGATCCCTCACTAAAATTTCAAGATAAATTGTGTTCTCCCTAAGTGTGCACCATTGGGAAAGTTCGTCGTTTTGAAGCACCACGTGATGATCGGGTGTGATATACTATACGTTCACATATAACGGGTGCGAGCCACTGTTGCACATGCGGAACACTCGGGTTAAACTTGACAAGCCTAGCTTGTACAGACATGGCCTCGGAACACAAGAGACCAAAAGGTCGAACATGAGGCATATAGTAGATATGATCAACATGGAGATGTTCACCATTGAAACCACCTCATCTCACGTGATGATCGGACTTGGGTTCGTGAATTTGGATCATGTAATACTCGGATGACCGGAGGGATGTCAATTTGATTGGGAGTTCTTAAGTAATATGATTAATTGAACTCATTTTCATGAACATAATCAAAAGTTGTCTTTGTAAAATTATGTTGTAGATAAATAGCTCGTGATGTAGCTCCCCTCTGTTTTTTGATATGTTCCTAAAGAAAATAGAGTTGAAAGATGATGGTAGAAATTCTTTTTTTATCATTTACCTACTCGAGGACGAGCAGGAATTAAGCTTGGGGATGCTGATATGTCTCCAACGTATCTATAATTTTTGATGATGGCATGCCAGTATATTATCTGTTTTGGATGTTTTATATGCATTAATATGCTATTTTATATTATTTTTTGGACTAACCTATTAATCTAGAGCCTAGTGCCACTTTCCGTTATTTTTCCTTTTTTGAGTTTTGCAGATATGGAATATTAAACGGATTCCAAATGGAATAAAACCTTCAGAAGGAAATTTGATGGAAGGAAACAAATCAACTAGGCTTGGACTGCATGCTAGGGCACGTGCCAAGGAGCCACAAGCCTGATAGGCGCGGGCCCCACTGGTCGCGCCTAGCAGGCTTGCCGTCTCCTGACAGGCCTCCTAACCCTATTCTTCGTCCTATAAATACCCAAATATCCCCCAACATCAAAAAGAACCACGCAAATACTTTTCTGCCGCCAGAAGCCTCCATTCCCGAGATATCCAATCTTGGAGCCTTTTTCGGTAATCTATCGGAGGGGTTTTCGATCACGGATGGCATCTACATCAACTCCATTGCCCCTCCGATGATGCGTGAGTAGTCCACCATAGACCTACGGGTCCATAGCTAGTAGCTAGATGGCTTATTTTCTCTCTTTGATCTTCAATACCATGTTCTTCATGATCTTCATGGGGATCTATCTGATGTAATCCTGTTTTGTGGTGTGTTTGTCAAGATCCGATGAATTGTGAGTTTATGTTCAGATTATCCATGAATCTTATTTGAATCTTCTCTAAATTCTTATATGCATGATTTCATATCCTTATAAGTCTCTTCGAGTTATTGGTTTGGTTTGGCCAACTAGATTGGTAATTCTTGCAATGGGATAAGTGCTTGGTTTTGGGTTCAATCTTACAGTGTCTTCACCCAGTGACGTAGTAGGGGTAGTGAGGCATGTATTGTATTGTTGCCATCAAGGATAACAATATGGGGTTTTCATCATATTGCTTGACTTTATCCCTCTATATCATGTCATCTTTCTTAATGCGTTACTCTGTTCTTCATGAACTTAATACTCTAGATGCAGGCAGGAGTCGGTTGATGTGTGGACTAATAGTAGTAGATATAGAATCATTTTGGTCTACTTGATATGGACTTGATGCCTATATGCATGATCATTGCCTTGGATAACTGCATGATTATTCGCATTTCTATCAATTGCTTGACGGTAATTTGTTTACCCACCATGATATTTTCCTTCAAGAAAGAAGCCTCTAGTGAAACCTATGGCCCCCGGGTCTACTTTCCATAATATATTTTCAGATCTATAAACCTAAAATACCAAAGATACTTTGTTGCAATTTATTTACCTTTTACTTTCCGTTCTCGTTTACATCTATCTCTATCGGATCTAATCCTTGCAAATAATCGTGAAGGGATTGACAACCCCTTTATAGCGTTGGGAGCAAGAGTTTGATTGTTTGTGTAGGTGCATCCATTGGTGACCTGCTTGTTCCTCCTACTGGATTAATACCTTGGTTCTCAACAACTGAGGGAAATACTTATCTACTTTGCTGCATCACCTTTTTCTCTTCAAGGGAAAACCAACGCAAGCTCAATAGATAGCAAGAAGGATTTCTGGTGCCGTTGCTGGGGAGGATACATAGCAAGTCAAAACAAGAACTTTCCCGTCAACTTGCCATTCTAGCGCTGTCGCTGGGGAGGATACACATCAAGCCTACCAAGTACCCATCAAAAACTCATCTCTTGCATTTACATTATTTGCCAATTGCCTCTCGTTTTCCTCTCCCCCACTTCTAAAACGATTTTCAGAAAATACCAAAAATATTTGCCTTTTTATTCGCCCTTCTTTCGTTCGCCTTTTCGTTGCTATGTTTGCTTGTGTTTCCATGTGCCTTCTATTTGCTTGCATCTTCACTTGCTAAAAATCTATTTATATGGATCCTCATCTACTAGCTAATCTTTTCAAAAGACCAAATTATGATGAACCAATTGCTAGTGAGTTGAGTGCACTTGATTATCTCTATGAAGTTTTTTTTAAATCATGAATCTGGAAATTTTGATGGAGTGTTGAAAGAAGAAATTTGTAAGGAGATTCACGATAGTTCCTTGAATGAAAAGCATGATTTTCATGTTGTTAGTATGAGTTCTCCAAATATCCATGATGCTAATGATATGCAAAACCACAAGCTCGAGGATGCTATGCTAGATAAATATGATATTCTTTGTTCCTCAAGTTTTGATGATGCCACGTATGCAATAATTGATGATGGAAATGATGCTTTATTTGATATTTATATTGTGAAATTCCTTCATGATGCTACTGAAAATTATTATGAGGGAGGAACATATGCTTGTAGGAATTTCAATAATATCAAGTTTCCTCTCTATGTGTTCAAAGTTTTGAAGTTATGCTTGTTTTGCCTTCCTATGCTAGTTGATTCTTGCTCCCATAAATTGTTTGCTTACAAAACCCCTATGCATAGGAAGTGGGTTAGACTCAAATGTACTTGTCATGAGATTCATGATGCTCTCTTGCATTCTTCAATTACTACTTTTTATGTGAGCATCATTGAAATCATTATGCCTAGCTAGGGGCGTTAACAATAGCGCTTGTTGGGAGGCAACCCATTTTTATTTTTGTGTTCTGCTTTTCGCTTCTGTTTTTGAGTGTTTCCCACATTCTTACTTCTGTAGTAATTGTGTTTTGGTGTTTCAATTAGTGTTTGAGCCAAGTAAAACCTTTGGGGTGATCTATGGTGGTTGTTGATTTGATCTTACTAAAAAACAAAAACTTTTGCGCTCAGTCCAGGAATTTTCTAAATTTTCCAAAGCACGGATGAGTCTAAAATTTTTACAAAATATTGATATATAAATTTCCCAGATTGTCCTAATTGTTTGGAATTTGTTGAGTTATAGAAGTATAAGAAGTTTTCACATTGCTACAGACTGTTCTGTTTTTGACAGATTCTGTTTTTCTTTGAGTTGTTTGCCTATTTTGATGAATCTGTGGGTTGTATCATGGGGTGTGAACCATGGAGAAGTTAGAATACAGTAGGTATAACACCAATACAAATAAAGAATGAGTTCACAACAGTACCTAAAGTGGTGATTTATTTTCTTATACTAACGGATCTCTATTAAGTTTTGTGTTGTGAAGTTTTCATGTTTTGGGTAAAGATTTGATGGACTATGGAATAAGGAGTGGCAAGATCCTAAGCTTGGGGATGCCCAAGGAACCCCAAGTCATATTCAAGGATGCCAAAAATCCTAAGCATGGGAATGCCCCAGAAGGCATCCCCTCTTTCGTCTTCAATCCATCGGTAAATTTACTTGAGGCTATATTTTTATTCACCACATGATATGTGTTTTGCTTGGAGCGTCTTCTATGATATGAGTATTTGATTCTTAGTTTGCCACAATCATCCTTGCTGCATACATCTTTTAAGAGAGACACATTGAATCGTGAATTTGTTAGAATACTCTATGTGCTTCACTTATATCTTTCGAGTTAGGCAATTTTGCTCTATGTGCTTCACTTATATTTTTTAGAGCACGGTGGTGTTTGCGTTTTGTAGAAATAATTGAACTCTCATACCTCACTTATATTATTTTGAGAGTATCTAAACAGCATGGTAATTGGTCTAGGTTATGAATTTAGTCCTAATATGATAGGCATCCAAGAGGGGTATAATAAAAACTTCCATATTAAGTGCATTGAGTATTTATGAGAAGTTTGATTCCTTGCATAAAGTTTTGAGATATAAAGATGGTAATGTTAAGAGTCATGTTAGGAAGTAATTTTTATTTGGTAAAAATACTTGTGTAAAGGATTGTGATTCCCGTAGCATGTATGTATGGTGAACCGTTATGTCAGGAAGTCGGAGCATGATTTGTTTATAGATTGTGAACCTTTGTGTGAGGGTCGGGAGCGCGTGATGGTTAAATCATACCAACCTCTCCCTTAGGAGCATGCATTTAATACTTTGCTTCAATGACTAATAGACTTTTGCAATAAGTATGTGATTTCTTTATGACTATGTTGAGTCCATGGATTATACGCACTCTCACCCTTCCATCTTTGCTAGCCTCTCTAGTACCGCACAACTTTCGCTGGTACAACAAACACCTTCCTCAAAACAACCACCATGTACCTTCCTCAAAACAGCCACCATGTATATTTCCTCAAAACAGACACCATACCTACCTATTATGGCATTTCCATAGCCATTCTGAGATATATTGCCATGCAACTTCCACCATTTCCTTTTATGACTTGCACCATCACTTCCATATTGCATATAGAGTCATATTTTGTCATAGGTATCAAGTTGTAATTTTATTTTGAGTTGTAAGTAAATAAAAGTGTGATGATTATCATCATAAGAGCATGTCCCATGTGAGGAAAGGATGACGGAAGCTATGATTCCCTCACAAGTGGGGATGAGATTCCGGACTATATGAAAAAAAGAGGCCGGCGAAGCCCAAATTAAAAGAAAATAAAAGAGGCCTTAGATGCCCATCAAATAAAAGAATGAGAGAAAAGAGAGAAGGGACATTGCTACTATCTTTTTCCACACTTGTGCTTCAAAGTAGCACCATGATCTTCATGATAGAGAGTCTCCTATTTTGTCACTTTCATATACTAGTGGGAATTTTTCTTTATATAAGTTGGATGCACCCCCACTTAGTTTCCTCTTGAGCTTTCATACACTTATAGCTCTAGTGCATCCGTTGCATGGCAATCCCTACTCACTCACATTGATATCTATTAATGGGCATCTCCATAGACCGTTGATACGCCTAGTTGATGTGAGACTATCTTCTCCCTTTCCTTGACAACCTCCACCATATTTTATACCACCTATAGTGCTATATCCATGGCTCACACTCATGTATTGCGTGAGAGTTGAAAAAGTTTGAGAAAATAACGGTATGAAAACAATTGCTTGACTTGTCATCGGGGTTGTGCATGATGTAAATACTTTGTGTGGGGAAGATGGAACATAGCCAGACCATATGATATCGTAGGGATGAATGTCTTTTGCCATTATATTTTTCAGAGATACAATTGCTTTACTAGTATGCTTGAAACGTTATTGTTTTTATATCAATATGAAGCTTTTGTTTTGAGTCTTAAGGGTCTGAATATTCATGCCACAATAGAGAATATTACATGGATAAATATGTTAGGTAGCACTCCACATCAAAAATTCTTTTTTTATCATTTACCTACTCGAGGACGAGCAGGAATTAAGCTTGGGGATGCTGATATGTCTCCAACGTATCTATAATTTTTGATGATGGCATGCCAGTATATTATCTGTTTTGGATGTTTTATATGCATTAATATGCTATTTTATATTATTTTTTGGACTAACCTATTAATCTAGAGCCTAGTGCCATTTTCTGTTTTTTCCTTGTTTTTGAGTTTTGCAGATAGGGAATATTAAACGGAGTCCAAACGGAATAAAATCTTCGGAAGGAATTTTTCTGGAAGGAAACAAATCAACCAGGCTTGGAGTGCATGCCAGGGCACCTACCAGGGAGTCACAAGCCTGGTAGGCGCGGACCCCACTGGTCACGCCTAGCAGGCTTGCCGTCTCGCGGCAGGCCTCCTAATCCTATTCTTTGTCCTATAAATACCCAAATATCCCCCCAACATCAAAAAGAGCCACACAAATACTTTTCCGCTGCCATAAGCCTCCGTTCCCGAGAGATCCAATCTTGGAGCCTTTTCCAGTAATCTGTCGGAGGGGGTTTCGAACACGGAGGGCATCTACATCAACTCCATTGCCCCTCCTGTGATGCGTGAGTAGTGCACCACAGACCTACGGGTCCATAGCTAGTAGCTAGATGGCTTCTTATCTCTCTTTGATCTTCAATACCATGTTCTTCATGATCTTCATGGGGATCTATCCGACGTAATCCTATTTTGTGGTGTGTTTGTCAAGATCCGATGAATTGTGAGTTTATGTTCAGATTATCCATGAATATTATTTGAATCTTCTCTGAATTCTTATATGCATGATTTCATATCCTTGTAAGTCTCTTCGAGTTATTGGTTTGGTTTGGCCAACTAGATTGGTAATTCTTGCAATGGGAGAAGTGCTTGGTTTTGGGTTCAATCTTGCGGTGTCCTCACCTAGTGACATAGTAGGTGTAGCGAGGCACGTATTGTATTGTTGCCATCAAGGGTAACAAGATGGGGTTCTCATCATATTGCTTTAGTTTATCCCTCTACATCATGTCATCTTTCTTAATGTGTTACAATGTTCCTCATGAACTTAATACTCTAGATGCAGGCAAGAGTCGGTCGATGTGTGGAGTAATAGTAGTAGATGCAGAATCGTTTCGGTCTACTTGATACGGACGTGATGCCTATATGCATGATCATTGCCTTGGATAACTACATGATTATTCGCTTTTCTATCAATTGCTTGACAGTAATTTGTTTACCCAGCATGATATTTTCCTTCAAGAGAGAAGCCTCTAGTGAATCCTATGGCCCCCGGGTCTACTTTCCATAATATATTTTCAGATCGATAAACCAAAAATACCAAAAATACTTTTCTGCAATTTATTTACCTTTTACTTTCCGTTCTCGTTTACATCTATCTCTATCGGATCTAATCCTTGCAAATAATCATGAAGGGATTGACAACCCCTTTATAGCGTTGGGAGCAATAGTTTGATTGTTTGTGTAGGTTCATCCATTGGTGATTTGCTTGTTCCTCCTACTGGATTGATACCTTGGTTCTCAACAACCGAGGGAAATACTTATCTACTTCGCTGCATCACCCTTTCCTCTTCAAGGGAAAACCAACACAAGTTCAAGAGGTAGCTATGATGTGTGTTGGAAGTGTTTCCAAGGTTGATGTGATCACCATCACACGCTCCCTCTACCTTCGGGATTAGTGTTGAACCTAAATAAATGTTATTTGGTGTTTGCATTGAGCATGAACATGATTAGATCGTGTTTATTATGGTTACTCATTTAAGTCAGAGAATAATAGTTATTTTGTTTACATGAATAAAACCTTCAATGGTCATGCACGTGAATGGTTTATTGAATCTCGATCGTAGTGATACACATGTTCATAATATTGATGCCAAAAGATGCAAAGTGAATAATGATAGTACCATATACCTGTGGCACTGTTGCTAAGGTCATATTGGTGCAAAATGCATGATGAAACTCCATGCTGATGGATCTTAGGACTCACTCGATTTCGAATCAGATGAGACATGCAGACCATGCCTCACAGGCAAGATGACTAAGACCCTGTTTTCCGGCATGATGAAGCGGGCAAGTGACTTATTGGAAATGATACATGTTGATGTATGTGGTCCAATGAGTGTTGAAGCGTGCGGTGGATATCGTTATTTTATTACCTTGACTGGTGATTTGAGTAGATATGGGTATATTTACTTAATGAAACACAAGTCTAAAACGTTTGAAAAGTTCAAGCAAATTTAGAGTGAAGTTTGAGATCATCGTGACAACAAGATAAAATGTCTATGATATGATCGTAGTGGTAAATATCTGAGTTACGAGTTTGGTATGCAACTTAACACAATGTGGAAGTTGTTTCACAACTCATGCCACCTGGAACACCATAGTATGATGGTGTGTCTGAACATCGTAGTCATGCTCTATTGGATATGGGCATACTATGATGACTCTTATAATTGCCACTATCGTTTTGGGGTTATGCATTAGAGACAAATACATTCACTTTAAATAGGGCATCATGTAGTCCGTTGAGATGACACCATATGAATTATGGTTTTGCAGAAACCTAAGCTGTCATTTCTTAGAGTTTGGCAATGTGACACTTATGTCTGATAAGCTCGAACCCAAAGCGGAAAGGTGCATCTTCGTAGGATACCCTAAGGAAATAGTTGGGTATGCCTTCTATCTCAGATCCAAGGGCAAAGTGTTTTTGTGTGTGCTAAAAACGGATCCTTTCTCAAGAAAGAGTTTCTCTCGAAAGAATTGAGTGGGAGGAAAGTAGAACTTGATGAGGTTGTTGAACCATCACTTCAGTTGGAGAGTAGCACGACGCAGAAAGATGTTTCCGTGGTGCCTACACCAAGTGAAGAGGAAGTAAATGATGATAATCAGGAAGCTTCGGATCAAGCTACTACCGAACCTCGTAGGTCGACAAGGACACGTACTGCCCCGAGCGATACGGTGGTCCTGTATTGAAGGTCATGTTGTCAGACAACAGTGATCCTACAAGCTATGAAGAAGTGATGGTGAGCCCGGATTCCAACAAATGGCTAGAAGCCATGTAATTCGAGAAAGGATTCATGTATGAAAACCAAGCATGGACTTTGGTAGACTTACCCGTTGAATGGCAGGTCGTTGAGTACAAATGGACATTTAAGAAGAAGACACAGGCTGATGGTAAATATCACCATTTATAAAGCTCGATTTGTTGCAAAGAACTTTCCGACAAGTTCAAGGAGTTGACTACGATGAAACTTTCTCACCCATAGCGATGCTAAAGTCTGTTGGAATTATGTTAGCAGTTGCTGCATTTTTCAATTTTGAAATCTGGTAGATGGATGTCAAAACATTGTTTCCTTAACGGTTTCCTTGAGGAAAGGTTGTATGTGATACAATCAGAAGGTTATGTTAGTCCTAAGGATGCTAAAAGGTATGCAAGCTCCAGCGATCCACTATGGGCTGGAAGAAGCATCTCGGAGTTGAAATATACAGTTGGATGAGGTGATCAAAGTTTTGGGTTTACACAAAGTTTATGAGAAACTTGTATTTACAAGAAAGTGAGTGGGGGCACTATAGAATTTCCTATAAGTATATGTGGTTGACAAATTGTTGATTGGAAATAATGTAGAATTTCTGGAAAGCATAAAGGGTTGTTTGAAAGGAGTTTTTCAAAGGAAGACCTGGATAAAGCTACTTGAATATCGGGCATCAAGATCTATGGACATAGATCAAGACGCGTGATAAGATTTTTTAATCAGTACATACCTTGACAAGATTTTGAACGAGTTCAAAATGGATCAGTCCAAGAAGGAGTTCTGGCCTGATTTGTAAGGTTTGAAGTTGAGTGAGACTCAAAGCTCGACCACGGCAAAAGAAAGATAATGGACGAAGTTCATCCCCTATGCCTTAGCCATAGGCTCTATATAGTATGTCATGTTGTGTACCGCACCTGGTGTGTGCCTTGCCATAAGTCTGTCAAGGGGTACAAGAATGATCCAGGAGTGGATCACTAGACAACGCTCAAAATTATCCTAAGTAACTAGAGGACTAGGGAAATTTTTCTCGACTATGGAGGTGATAAAGAGTTCCTCGTAAATGGTTACGTCGATGCAAGCTTTGAAACAAATTCGGATGACTCTGAGTAGCAATCCGGATACGTATAGTGGAGCATCCATTTGGAATAGCTCCAAGTGGAGCGTGGTAGAAGCATCTACAGTATGACATAGAGATTTGCAAAGTACACACGAATCTGAATGTTGCAGACCCGTTGACTAAACCTCTTCCACGGGTCAAACATGATCAACACCAAAACTGTATGGGTGTTAGATTCATTAGAATATAAATCACATAGTGATGTGAGCTAGATTATTGACTCTAGTGCAAGTGGGAGACTGTTGGAAATATGCCCTAGAGGCAATAATAAAATGGTTATTATTATATTTCCTTGTTCATGATAATATTTTATTATCCATGCTATAATTGTATTGATTTGAAACTCAAATACATGTGTGGGTACATAGACAACATTGTGTCCCTAGTATGCCTCTAATAGACTAGCTCGTTGATCAAAGATGGTCAAGGTTTCCTAGCCATAGACATGAGATGTCATTTGATAACGGGATCACATCATTAGGAGAATGATATGGTGGACAAGACCCAACCATAAGCATAGCAGTTGATCGTGTCAGTTTATTGCTACTTATTTATCCATGTAAAGTATATGTTCCTACGACCATGAGATCACGCAACTCCTTGACACCGGAGAAATGCCTTGTGTGTATCAAACATCTCAACGTAATTGCATGACTATAAAGGTGCTCTACAGGTATCTCTGAGGGTGTCTGTTGGGTTGCCGTGGATCGAGACTGGGATTTGTCACTCCGTATGACGGAGAGGTATCTCTAGGCCCACTCGGTAATAGAACATCACAAGAATCTTGCAAGCAATGTGACTTAGTCACAGGATCTTGTATTACGGAACGAGTAAAGAGACTTGTCAGTAATGAGATTGAACTAGGTATGGAGATACCGACGATCGAATCTCGGGCAAGTAACATACCGATGGACAAAGGGAACTGCATACGGGATTGTCTGAATCCTTGACATCGTAGTTTGATCGATAAAGATCTTTGTAGAATATGTAGGAGACAATATGGGAATCTAGGTCCCGCTACTGGTTATTGACCATAGAGTTGTCTCGGTCATGTCTACATAGTTGTCGAACCCGTAGGGTCTACACACTTAACGTTCGGTAACGATATGGTATTGTTGAGTTATGTATGTTGGTGACCGAAGGTTGTTTGGAGTCCCGGATGAGATCCTAGACATATCGAGGAGCTCCGGAATGGTCCGGAGGTAAATATTTATATATGGGAAGTCATATTTTAGCTACCGAAAAAGTTTCGGGTTTTTCCGGTATTGTACTGGGAAGCTTCTAGAAGGTTCCGAAAACTTTCGGAGGATCTGGAAGTCCACCAAGGGTTCCACCATGTCCCAAGGGTTTTCATGTGTTGAGGGGAGGTGCCCTGGCCTTATTGGTCCAAGTGAACAAGTCTCTCAAGGCCCATGTGGCTTGGGACAGGTGAAAAGTCCACCTAGTTTTGGAAAGGGAGAGAATCGGACTAGGAGTCCAACTCCTCCCCCCTGGCTGCGCCTTAGGGCTTGGAGGGGCTGATCTCCATGCCCCTCCACCTATATATAAAAGGAAGGGGGTGTGCCAAGAGCACACACAAAGCCCTTGGCGCCCTCTCTCTCTCCCTAGATGTTTTCTTCTCCGTTCGCGGTTTCGGTAGCGCTAGGCGTAGCCCTGCTGGGATAGCACCACCACGCCGACGCATTGTCGGAGAACTCATCTACCTCTCCACCCTCGCTTGTTGGATCAAGGAGGTGGAGATCGTCATCGAGCTGTACGTGTGTTGAACGCGAAGGTGCCGTCCGTTGGGCGGTAGATCGTGATTGGATCACGGGACAACTTGCGATTTGGATCGTGAAGACGTTCGACTACATCAACCGCGTTTCTTAAACGCGTCCCGCTTAGCGATCTATAAGAGTATGTAGATCCACTCTTCCTCTCGTAGATGCTCATCACCATGGATAGATCTTGCGTGTGCGTTGGAATTTTTTTGTTTCCCATCCAATGTTCCCCAACATCCCCCCCCCCCCTCCTCGCGGGCATTTATTGAGCAATTGCCCTTAGCGATAACTAGACATTTCAAACATGTGACCTGTATGAGGAACAACGTTAAAAATCCATATTTCTTATATGCGTGTTCTGGTTCACAAGAAAAATATTGATGTATCCCACAAAAATTATTCACAACGTGTAAAAACAATATTTTTTATGGGGTATGTTTTGACTTCAGAAAAACTGTCCATGTATCTCACAACAATTCCTTCAAAAGTCCACAGAAAATGCTCATGTATCTGAGAAAAGTTCTTTCATTTGTTCGTAAGAAATGTTCATGTTTACTCATGTAAAGTACGAGTATATATTATTATGCAGCTCACTGTTGTGGAAGCTACTCGGCCACCTCCATTAGCAGTGTCATATATCTCTCTGGTGCTCACTGAGCAGAGTGAGTACTGAAGACCAAGGCCCTTATCCCAACTCAACATTTCAAAGAGTAAATAAAACCATACTAAACTTCACTGATTATACCATCATCAAGCGGTCAATTTGATAAGGCACTAACAAAAAATTACAGTCAATGATTATATCATTGCCTGAAATTACAGTCAATGATTATATCATTGCCTGCAGATCAAAACTTGCAATGCTACCTTCGGTCCTTCTTACTCTGCGTATTAGATATATGTCTCGTCAAACTTTGTAAAATTTGACGAAATTTATATTAAAAAATATCAACACCTACAATATCAAATATATATGGACTGTCATAACTATCGAACGTTATGTTTTTTAACACCAGATCCGAACGCCTAGCATATTGGCTGAAGCGAGTCATGCAAGCCAATTGCATGCATGCCAACTTCGTTGTTATGCCTAGGCTAATTAGAAAGACTAATCAAATGCATGCATGTAAGACAAAACTGATGACATCATTCTAGATTCTCTTGTATTACAAAACTATGAAATGTTTTGTAGTTCAAACCATCGTTCAGATTGAAAAACCGTTTTCACATAAATGATTCGTCGCGACGAGACCTTCAAAACTAGATCCCATGTTGGTATGTTTTGACGACTTTTTTCTCGGGTCAAAAGTTACCATGCCCGTAGTACTAACTTATCATGGTGTGTACACTGAATTTAGCGAAGGTGTTTCAACTATCTTTTTTTTGCCTAGGTCGGAAATTTACCATGATGTTTATACGTAAATTATCATGTCTACAGTACCACCTACCATCGGTGGCGTGCCTTGGCCGTAGGGTGAGGTCCACATGCCGACATGACATGACTCACTTTATAAACAGAACTTTGCGGGCCGTGTCAGTCCAGGGCTGTTTAGGTGTGTGTCGGGTTGTGTCGTACCCGGGTCGGCCTGTTGGCCACCTATAGTCAGATATGTGACGCCTAAAATACTATGCTATTTACGCAAAAATTATCGGGTGTATGTGGAGATATTTCATTACCCCCCTCACCCTTGCCGCCAACATTACCAGGACCGGTGTACATAAGTTATCGTGTCTACTATGTGTGAGTTACCATGCTATTCACACAAAATTTATTGATAGGATATTTCATCAACTCTTCCTGCCCTGTTACCAAAGTTACCATGGTCGAGGTATATAAGTTATCAGCTTCATGATGTGTGATTTACCATCTATTCACACAAAAGTTACTGGGGGGATATTTCATCGACCCTCCCCCATAACAAAGTTATACCGAGGTGCATAAGTTATCAGGTCTGCGGTGTGTGAGTTACTATGTTATTCACATAAAAGTTATCATGTGATATTCCATGAACTGCCCCTGCCCCTCTCCCTCGACGCCAAAGTTATCAGGATCGGGGTATATAAGTTATTAGATCTGCGATGTGTGAGTTACCATCTATTCGCACAAAAGTTACCGGGGAATATTCTCACCCCCGCCACGCTCGCGAAAATTACCCAGGGTGTACGATGTGTGAGTTGTCATGCTATTAACATTAAAGTTACCATGGGTACGCGCACGAAAATTACCCAAGGGTGTACATACGTTATCATGTCTTGGGGATGTAAAAAAGTCATGTTATTTACACATAAGTTATTGTGATGTGGTTCAACAACTCCCCCATCTCCACCCCGTCGCTAAAGTTATCAGGACTAGGGTACATAGGTTATCTGGTTTGTAGTACGTGAGTTATCATGTTATTCACGCAAAAGTTACCGGGTAGTATATTTCATCACCCCTCCTGGTCGCCAAAATTTACCATGACCGAGGTAAATAAGTTATCAGACTGCGAAATGTAAGTTATCAGGACTGAAACACATAAATTATCAGATATGTGATATGTGAGATACCATGCTATTCGCATAAAAATTACCAGGAGAATATTTCATCAACCCCTCCCCCATGAACCGATTTGTTAATACACAGGTTATCAGCTCTCCTATGTGTAAATTATCATGCTAGTTACACATAAGTTATTGGGGTTACACTTTCAACAACTTCCAGTGCCCCCACCCCTTCGCATGCACCCTTGCATACATAAGACAAAAATTAGCCGTCAAATACGGATCTAGCATTGCTCGTACTTATTACAGAAACGGTGTGGTACATAAATTAGCTTTCTCGATACTAGTAATATGTGTTAGTTTTCTTATATTAAAAAGGATAGTGTTCATATACAAGTGTACGCATAAGCTCCTTAGTTGACTAGAAATTCAGGTTCGAGAACTACGCACCATGCACACACGTGAGATTTTATTTTTGATTTTCTGGCCGAAACATACCAAAAAGAAACTAAACTACATTTATTCACAAAAGCAGGATAGCCTAGGTGGTCATTGAGATGTGAACTAAGCTATAGGTAGAAGGTTCGAATTCCAGCTTCTATGCATTTTTTTGAAAAATTGAATAGGAAAAAAGAAAAAGGTAATATATGGGTGGACTGAGAAATTAGTGACCGGAACAAAAGGAAACGGCCGAAAAAAGGAAATTGGGAAATTGAATAGAAAAAGGAAAGAGCTGCATGCGCGGAAAAAGGAAAGAGTTGCAGCATCCGGATCTTCCGCGGTATAAGTTATGGCGCGACGCGGCTTGCACGTTCGATCCATATTGGACGGTATCCATATCGTTCGGATCTATTGCACAGACTCGAACGTGTGGAAGTTACAAATATATATATATATATATATATATATATATATATATATATATATATATATATATATATGTATGTATGTATGTATGTATGTATGTATGTATGTATATATATTACTACATTTTATAATGAACTTAGCAAGATTGATTTGGCATTGTGACCATTGATACTTTTTTCATGTTCGATCAAAGTAAAGATATTTTAACTTCAAACCAAACATATGCGCAGACTAAAAAAAACGTAGGTAGTACTTTATAATATCTCCTGCATATCAAGTATTGCACCTGCAATTAGTGCTTGCTTAATCATCTGTCCCATAAAGTAAGCTATAAAAGAAATCTAACAAGATCAGTTGGCATTGTGAATATTGATTTACTTTTTATAAGTTTGATCAAAGTAAAAAATATTTTGATTTAAAACAAAACCTACATGTAGACTAAAAAGGACCGTAGGTGTACTTTATAGTATCTCCTGCAAATCAACTATGCACCTGCCTTTAGTGCTTGCTTAATCATCTGTCCCATAAAATAAGCTATAAAAGAAACCCAAAGCAGCAGTCGTGGAGTGGGTGCTGTTTATGTTACTAAACAAGAGTCTACCTACTGTGCTTCTTGTACTATCTAATTCGGCATTGGCAAATCCGTTACTTTGCAGGCAGATAATGCTCGGGTGGCGACGGATTTCCGGGGTACATGCTGTTTTGGCACCGAACGCCACTTCCCCATCAGTTTTGTCAAATCCTCGTGTGCCCGCCACACACTAAGTTTCACTGGATTAGTGTATAATATGCCTAGACGATCTAAGTTAATTAAGAGCCAACTATAACAAGGCGCTGGCGTGCGCCACAGATTAATTATGCCTCAACATATTCCTCGAGTGCGCCAATCGCAAAATATTTGCTGCATTGGACGTCACTGCATCGATAGTGTAATGTGTACCAAATAAATAAACACGCTAGGAAACAAACGTGATATTGTTGGAGAACACGTACGAATGTGATTATGATGTGGTGATTTGAGAGTGAGGCTGTGATCGATCATTCACTATCGCGATCGTATTTACCGGGAGATGTGTGTATGTACATTTCGTAATATACATTTTGGGGCTTGTGTTACCGCTGGTTTATTAATCTAGACCATAGAATCTCTCTCAGATAGAAAGACTCAAGAAATTAACAGTTGAGTTTAGCAACGGCAAGGCCTTCGCTGCCAAATTGGCGTCTGTTGTTGGCCCTAACCATCACACACAAGCCGTTCTAGAGGAGCTAGGAGATCCAAAACTCCCCTGAAAAAAAGTAGCTTCAAAAAAAGCCTCTAAAAAATGAAAGGAGCCTGAAGGTAGAACAAGATACATCTAGGCATGGGCAGCCCGACCCTGTGACCCGGGCGGGGCCGGGCTTTAGGTGCGGGCCGGGTTCGGGCTTGGGATCTAGGCCCGGTTAGCAGTTCGGACCGGGCTCGGGCTGGCGAAACTTGGCATTTTACACGGGGGCAGCCCGGCCCAGCCCGGAATCGTGTTTTTAGTATATTCGAGCTCGGCTCGAGCGTGAATATTGAATTTTTTTTGGCTGGGCCGGGCCAGACTCGGGTTTGGGATTTTCAGTTTGGGCTTTATAAAGCCTGGCCCGAAACCCGGCCTGGCCCGGTGAATACCCAGGTTTAGAACAAGACGAGGGCCATTAAGTTTAATTTTCAAGATTAAATAGACCACATGATGATTTTTCATATATATAGTTCTAAGAAATCCATATATATAGTTTGAACAAATGAGTTACTAGAATCCGTAGCATTATGTTGAGTAAGTTTGGTTTTAGCCCAAACTTGTCATGCTAAATATTTGGTTATTTATTTTGTTTGCCCATTTGTTAGCAAGATCATGAAGAAAAATAAACAGGATTTTTCATTGAGCCATTGGCATGACAAAATTGGCAACCAACCCAACATAGACCAGTTCGTTGGTCACGGCTAGAAAGGTCGTAGGGTCAATTTTAGCAGCCATTCAAACACCCCTCATAAATCTCGGATCCACAATGATAATTACACACATCGTCTATCGCAACAGTGGAAAACTAACTTCAACTAGTAGTATGCCCGTGCGTTGCCACGACCCGATATAATTATTTTTTACTATGCATATAGATATAGTGCATACCAAATTTCACATGTATAGAAAAAATAGCCTGCAACAAATGAAAAGTAATTTAAATCCACTTCCATTGAAATGTAATTCAATGATGTATAGAAAGCAATGATCCAAATAATTATCTGTTGTGAACTAAGATTTACTTCATGTGTTCAAGATATACCAATATAAAGTCAGGAGTGTTGTCTTTATGTTGATTCACAAGGTACTTCGAACAAAAGAGGCACTTATGGTATATAATATTAACAATGGACGAAGGACGACGGGGCACCCAACCCAGGTAGATAACGAACACTGCAAACTTGCTGCCCATGCAACCATTGACAAAAGAAACACTCATGGTCGGAGTTCGCTGGAGAGCCAAGGCCGTCTACTTGACCAAGGCCGCCACATTGGCATCCAACCACCACGTACATCACTACGACACCCAGAATGCGAAACTCGACAAGACAACGGAAGGCAAACCACAAGTATAGTGACACCCACAAGAGTGCTTGACGCCTATGGAGCACACACGGGGAAAATTTGGTTGAGAACCATACAATCTACGACCGAAGCACCTACTTGAGGGAGGGTGTGGCACACCCAGGCAGAGCAAGGAGTCCTGTTGACCCAAGAGGAGGACCATCGGCCGGCTAGAGGGCGACAACCGATGCGATCAAACGGTGAACAAACCTTGTGTCGTGGTTTTATCATGGCAGATGTCCGGGTGAACGGACTTTGGTTCGAGGCCATCGCCAATGAGGTGGACTCAAAGGGGTTAATTGGGACGAAAGACACGGGTTTACCCAGGTTCGGCCCCTCAAATCGAGGTAACAGCCTACGTCCTGCTTGTGCTTGTATTACTTGTGTATCGATTACAAAGGGCTAAAAGTTTGACCTAGTTCTCGATCGCCCCTCCTCTACGTTACCCTTGGTCTACCTTTATATAAGAGGTCAGAACATCCCAGTCATTACAATTGCTAACCGAGTCTCTCTCTATCTTCTTGCCCAAGCCGTCTGTAAGTCGGCTTGTACGCCCGGGTCTTCTCGGTGTGGGCCGTCGTACGGCCCACACCGTGAGCCGCCTATCTTCCTGGGCCACTTAACATTACGACTCACCCTTGGGCCGGTTCACGAGCCAATATCATGACCCAGAGCCTGTTCGGCGGGTCATATCCCCAACATTAGGCCCCAGTTTGAACTGAGCTCGCTCACTTCACCCTTCTCTTCCACTTTTGGCGAGCCGCCCGGAAATGAACTGGCATGACGTCATGAGATCTGCTGACGTGTCACCAAATCTTTCACTTAACTGTCATCCCGAGAATCGAGGCATCCGCCTCGGTCGAACGGTGTCATCGCCTGGATTTTTGCGCCTTCCTTAACCCCCTTTTAAATATGACCCATGCGGGTCGGGGTTTCTATTCTCCTGCCCGTGCCTTTGTTTCTTCATCTTCTTCCTGTCGCCGCCCCAACGCCTACGAGCTCTGCGCCGACGCCGTCCGTACATCGTCCCCGACCTTGGCCGCTGCATCACCCTGAACGTACCAGAGATCCATCCGCCTCCGCCGCGCCGTCTCCGGTAAGTTTTCCTGCTCCCTAGATGATCGCTGCCGTAGTAAGGTTTTCACCGGTGCTCCGCGGCCGTCGGTTGGGCTCCAACACCGTTACCGCCAGCGCATCACGACGCTGCTAACGTCTTTAGGATGCGCTTTTGCTCCGCCGCTGCACGCGGGCCGGTCGCACGTAATGCACGGGCCTCGATGGCCCCAGTCCGTTTTCTTTTTCCTTCGTTGTTCATCGCTAGGTTAGAAATAAAATTCATTTTCTCTGCTTTTGTAGATCCATAGATATAGTGACATCTTGCGGAATCTGTTTTTAGAACTTAGTCGATTTTTCGATCTTCCTTTTCCCTGTTGAGCCACCGAACTCCTACGGCTCTTACCAGCCGGGTCTTCAGCCTTATCCGTAGAACCCTTAAACTTTTAAGCCGTCAAAAATATTTGCTTGCTCTCCGACTCATCGCGCCTTTTATCTTACACAACACTTAAGCCGTCAGCATGTCTCGTGCGTGCAACTCATGCAACTGGGTTGGGTCATGCATTACGGAGGAGTTTTTGTCGGATTTTGTTCACGCGGGTACTCTTCCTCCTAAGGAAGCCATTAGCTGGCGGGTTCCAAGTGATGAGATGCGGCCCAAACCTCAAGAAGGTGAAGTGGTGGTGTTCTCTGACCATATTGAACGAGGGTTCGTGCCTCCCGGCTCCAAATTCTTTCGGGACGTCCTTCACTGTTATAAGCTTCACCCACAAGACTTGGCCCCCAATTCCGTCTCAAACATATGCAATTTCCAAGTGCTCTGTGAAGCTTACCTTCAAATCAAGCCGTCGGTGGGACTCTTTCGGGAATTCTTTTATGCTAACCGGCAAACTGAAGTGAAAGCCGGCCCGAGCTTATAACTTGGAGGCATATCCATCCAACGGCGTAGGGATATCATCTTTCCAGCCACACAGATGCCGAGTCATCCCAAGGACTGGAACAGGACCTGGTTCTATTGCAAGGACACCTCTCCTCAGAACGAGCGTCCTTTGCCGGGTTATCGCCCTTCCCGGCTCACAACAACATCAGAGCTTCCTGGCCGGCTACCAGCTTCAGAACGCGCAAGATATGAGCCGGCTCATGCCAAAATCAAGGCTCTCATGGCCAACGGTTTAATCGGGCTGGACCTGATCCGCTGCTGGATTACATGGCGGATTATGCCTTTGAGCCATAGAAGCCGGCTCATGTGCGAATATAAAGGCAAGTATGATAGCTCATTATGCTTCAGCCGATCTTCGTTGACATAAACCGACATTACCCTCACGATCCGGAGTCTTGTCCATGAAGCTTCCGGATCATGTAGCGAAATTGGCCTGGCGCCTTTCAGTGCTAACAATCCGGCTCCCGACGTAAGTTTAATCTCTTCCCTTCCGTCTCTCAGACGTTGTTTGCATTTTGCTAATTTGATATTCACTCTCCGGGTCATCTTTATAGGCCGACTCAGATTTCTGGAAGAGGGAATATGTTGCCCCTCCGAAAAAATCCAGGAAGAAAGTCCCAACCAAGAAGGCTAAAAAACATGTCCCGCAAGATAATTTGTTTGATCCGCCATCATCATCCAGCTCAGAGGTAAAGTTTCAACTCTCTTGCTTGGTCTTTTACCTTCCTATTGTTAACACTTACTTTACTCACAGGATGAAGTGGAGACCAGCCGTGCTAACGCTCCTAAGGTAAATTACTTTTCCTCCGGCTCAGAATGTTTCATCCCTCGAAAGCCGCGGCGGGTTATCAGAAAAGTTCCTCTTTCTCACCCTCTTGCTTATCTCGCTCCCGATTTCCTCTTAAAAAAGCAACAGCAAATCGAGCGTCGACAGACTCGAAGCACCGACTCTATCGAGCTCATGTCCGGGTTGCCAAATTCTCCGGCTCCCAAGAAACGCCCTGCCGAGGTTTGAACCCCTTCTTTTCCTTTATCTTTCTCTTTGTAAACTTGATACTCTCTTCACCTTTCTGTTTTACTTTTTGCAGAAAACTCCTTCCTCCGGCGACTCTTCGGAGTCAATCATACCCCCGCCTAAAATTAATCCACTGTAAGCATCTTGATAGCCGGTTGTTACTATGATTAGCAATAGCTTCAATCGCTGATTCTTCTTCTTTTTTGCAGTGCTCAAGCTAAACGTCGCAAAGCCAACCAGCCCTCCTCCGGCCTAGTTATTGAGGAACCGGAGCCCAAGCAGCCGGAAGAAACTCAACCGGAGGAAAACCCGTTGTCTGCCTCTGCTGAACCGGCCGCTGAAGATGTCATCATGGAGAGTCCTCCAAGGGCCCCTTCTAAGCCGGCAACTCCTGCCAAGACCCCTGACACCCCGGATGTTGTTATCACCGAGTTTGATCATCAAACGCCTCTGGCTCATGTGTTGACCAAACATACAGAGTCGGCTGAAGTTTCAGAGAAACTAAACTTCGATTCTTCATACGAGAAGATGACCGTTGAAGAGCTACACGCCGGGTACATAAACCGGGTCATCACCAGCCGGGACTTTGAACTTCGGTTGATTTCTTCCATGAAGACAAAATATGAGGTAATTTTCCTTCTTTACAATATCCTTTCTTAGCCCCCAAGATCCGGCTTAACGTATCACCGTTTAGCCGGGTCTTTCTGTGACCTCTTGTAGAGATTGTCATTCTTTTAACTTTGTACTATAAGTAAAGTAAACTGCCAATCGTAGCCCCCAAGGGCCGGCTCAATCTTGATCAAGTTGAGTCGGTGCTTCCATTATTAGCATATTGAAGAGCGATTATATAGCCCCCAAGTTCCGGATCAACGTTGAAGGAAATGAACCGGAACTACATACTTGCAAGATTAAATAGACATTAGCCCCCAAGTGTCAAATATATTGCTTGCAATCTATTTGAGACTTGTATTTGCTTTTAACACCTGTCTTGCATTTTGGCGGCTTATCCTGCATTTTGATTTTTATAGGAAGCTTTGAGGGAAACCGGGTCTCAGCTGACGGATCTGAAGGCCAACTTGACAGCTCAGCAAGAAGCTCGAAGTATCGCGGATGAAAAATGCCGGCTTCTCGCAGAAGAACTAGCCAGTGTTACCGCTGACCTCGCCTCTTTAAATGAGACGGCTAAATCTGAAAAGGCCGCCTTAATCAAACGGGCGAACGATGCTGAACAGCGGCTTATAGCCGTGGCGGATGAACTTCAAGGTCTGAAACAACATATTGCGAAGATGTCAGCCGCCCTATTTGGTAAGATTCCTTGTTCACTTTGTCCTTTTTAGCATTGCTAGTAAGAAAACTGGCGGCTCATTAATTTTATCCGACTCATCCAGGTCCCAGGAGCCGGCAGTTGGCTTCTGATAGCCTTCTGCCACTGAAGGCCATTTACACTTTTGCAGAGCAGCTATACTGTGGCGCCATCTTCACCATCAAGAGCGTGCAGTACAAGGAGAAGATCCCCACTGCTCTGAAAGGGGTCTTGGAACTCTTCTCTACAATGCCAAAGTAGATTGAAGAGCTCAAGAAGTCCGCTTTCTGTCAAGGAGCCGTTGCCGGTTTGAGCCGGGCTCTTGCTTTTGCTCCCGAGCTAACGCCGGCTGAAATGATGGACGGCTATCCGTCTAAAAGAGATGACGGCTCAGATTTCACCGAGGAAGATTGTACCTGGTGTGTCAAAGAGTCGCGCTATTTGGCCTCTGTTTTGGCGGATGAAGCTGATTCGAAGACCTATCAGGCGGCTTACGACGCAGAAGAGAAGAGAATCTGCGGGCCGCTCTACGAGTGGAAAGATCTGACACCCGCCCACAGTAAGGATCTCTTTCCTTGTGAGCTTCACGCGTCTCCGTTCCTTGAGGGGTCATTTGCTGCTCTGGCTGACTGTAACTGGGACTTGGGCAATCTTCAGATAAAGCCAGCAGAAGACCCGGAGCAGGATGAGCCGCCAACAACTGAATTGTAATCTCTTAGCCTTTTTGAGCGCAGATTTTATGTAATGACCCACCGTGGGCGGCTGACAATGCTTTTGCTCCTTCTGAGAGTATCTTTTGTAATAGAGTAACCATGACTCTGCCACTTGGTGGCCATATATAGTTGCACCTCTCTGTGTTTTGATGTGTTGCCGGATCTACCTTTGAAATTTTCTGATGAGGGGCCTGTCCTTTAAGACGCCATTCCTTTCTCCAGAATATTACAGCCGGACAATCTCTTTGAAACTTTCAATTTTGTTGACCGAAGCCACATGGCTCCGGCTTTCATCGGACGGAGTTATTAAAGAGCCGGTTGTCTTTAGGATAATGTAAGCTATACCTGATGGTAAGAAGCCTTTATCGACAACTGCGGCTAGTGATGAACCGGAACCTTTGATAAGAGTTCGGTTGTGTAGCCCCTAAGTGTCGGGTAGTTTCGCCTGTGGCAACCCGGGACTTACAATTGCCTGGCTTTGATAAGCCGGCATGATACCATATGCGATGATGATCTTTCCTTCCACAAAAACTCATATGACGGCTCTTCTGCATGGATCTGAATGGTTAAACTCATACCAGTTCAGGGTCTCTGTCGAGATTGGCCGTCAATTAATTGAACCGGCTCAGGGTCTCTAGGCGAGATTGGCCGTCAATTTCTTGAACCGGCTCAGGGTCTCTAGGCGAGATTGGCCGTCAATTTCTTGAGCTGGCTCAGGGTCTCTAAGTGAGATTGACTGGTAAGAGTATAGTGAACACCGGTTGTCAATGGGAGATGTAAGCTATACCTCAAGGCAAGAAGCCTCCATCGACAACCGCGGCCAATAATTAGCCTGAGACGGCATAAAGCCGGCTGTTTGAAAGGAGAAGTAAGCTATACCTGAAGGTAAGAAGCCTCTTTCAACAGCTACAGTTGATAAGCAACTGAATTTTGGCGTAAACACCGGTTGTTAGGGTGAGATAAGCAAACCCGTCGGTAAAAAGCCCCCTTCGACAACCGCGGTTAATAAGTAACCGGAAATGGCATAAAGCCGGCCATTAGGGTGAGAAAAGCGATACCCGTCGCCCTTCGATGGCCGCAATTGATAAGCAACTGGAATTTGGTATACACGTTGTTGTCTTAGGGCACTGTAAGCTATACCAAAAGGTAAGAAGCCTCCGTTAACAATCAGCCCTTAATGTATCCAAACTTTGCATAAAGCCAACTATGCAAGGGAGAAGTAAGCTATACCCAGAGGCAAGGAGCCTCCTTGCAACAGTTTAATGGCAGTTGGCTGTGCAAAGGAGAAGTAAGCTATACCCGAAGGCAAGAAGCCTCTTTGCAACAGCGTTTAATAAGGCGTAAAGCCAAAAGGTAGATCAACCGTTTTGACGGCGAACGACTCTCCAACTTTTTGAGCCGGAATTTTTTTATCTTGATCGTACAAAGGAATACATAAGAGCAGAGGCCTCATTCTTGTGCAAGGATGCTAGATTTTACTCATGTGCTCATGATATATACAATGATAGCGGCTTTCAACTCCTGTTAAGTAAAGTACAGTCGCAGATGTGCGACATTCCAGGGCCGCAACGTCTCTTGTCCCGTGGTTTCCGACTCATCTCTGATATCCATGAGGTAATATGATCCATTGTTAAGGTTCCTGCTGACCACAAAAGGCCCCTCCCATGATGGAGATAACTTATGCATTCCAGATTGGTCTTGAATCAACCGGAGCACCAGGTCACCTTCCTGAAACGTCCGGGTCTTTACCCTGCGGCTATGATAGCGTCGCAGGTCTTGTTGAGAAATTGCCGATCTGGCTGCTGCTAACTCGCGTGCTTCATCCAAGGCGTCCAACGCATCCTGGCGGGCTACCTCATTGTTCGTCTCAACATAAGCCGCCACCCTTGGTGAGTCGTGCCGGATGTCACTGGGTAGAACCGCCTCAGCACCGTACACCATGAAGAAAGGTGTAAAACCTGTAGATCTGTTAGGTGTAGTTTTGATGCTCCATAAGACGGAAGGCAACTCCTCAACCCAACATCCGGGTGGCCGTTTCAAAGGAACCATGAGCCGTGGCTTGACTCCTCTCAAAATTTCCTGATTGGCTCGCTCTGCCTGACCATTAGACTGTGGATGTGCCACGGCTGAAATATCAAGCCGTATATGCTCTTTCTCACAGAACGTTTTCATAGCTCCTTTGGATAAATTTGTCCCATTGTCTGTAATAATACTGTGTGGGTAACCAAAGCGATAAATTAGCTTCTTAACAAATTGAACTGCCGTAGCTGTGTCGCATTTACTGACCGGCTCTGCCTCTACCCACTTAGTAAATTTATCAACCGCCACCAGAAGGTGCGTCTTCTTATCCTTAGATCGCTTGAAAGGTCCTACCATATCAAGCCCCCAGACCGCAAACGGCCAAGTGATTGGTATCATCCTCAATTCTTGAGCCGGAACATGAGTGCGCCGGCCAAATTTCTGACAGCCGTCACACTTGGGAACTAAGTCCTCTGCATACTTGTGAGCCGTCAGCCAGAAAAACCCATGTCGAAAGGCTTTAGCCACCAAAGATTTTGACCCGGCGTGATGCCCATAGTCGCCAACATGAATTTCACTTAATATTTGCCGGCCCTCCTCTAGTGAGATGCAGCGCTAAAAGACAGCCGTCACACTACACTTATGTAACTCACCATTGATAATCGTCATAGACTTAGAATGGCGAGTGATCTTTCTGGCCAGATCCTCCTCTTGAGGTAACTCACCACGTGTTAGATATGCCAAATAAGGAATAGTCCAATCTGGGGTAGCATCCAGAGCCGCCATCAGCTCCGCCTCCGGGTCAGGAACAGCTAGTTCCTCCTCAGAAGGTATCTTGACAGTCGGATGATACAACACATCTATAAAAACATTAGGTGGTACCGGCTTTCGTTGTGAACCTAACCGTGACAAGGCGTCGACCGCCTCATTCCTGCGACGATCAATGTGATCCACCTAGTACCCTTTGAAGTGACCAGCAATGATATCCACCGCCTGCCGGTAAGCCGCCATCCGCGGATCCTTTGAATCCCAAGTGCCTGAAACTTGGTGAGCCACCAGATCTGAGTCGCCTAAACACCTGACCCGGCTTAAGTTCATCTCTTTAGCGACTCTGAGACCATGGAGCAGTGCTTCGTACTCAGCTGCATTATTAGTACAAGGGAACATTAACCGGAGCACATAACAAAACTTGTCACCCTTGGGGGAGGTGAGAACAACCCCTGCCCCAGACCCTTCTAGCTGCTTGGATCCATCAAAGTGTATAGTCCAATACGTGTTATCCGGCTTCTCTTCGGGGGCTTGATATTTAGTCCAATAATTTATAAAATCCACCAAAGCTTGAGACTTGATTGCTGTGCGAGGAACATACTTGACATCAAAAGGACTCAGCTCTAAGGCCCACTTGGCAATCCTTCCTGTAGCCTCTCTATTTTGAATGATATCCCCCAACGGGGCAGAACTGACCACTGTTATTTGGTGCCCCAAAAAGTAATGCTTTAACTTGTGATTGGCCATGAAAACTCCGTATACTAACTTCTGCCAATGCGAATACCTCTGTTTAGAGTCTGCCAAAATTTCACTGATGTAATAAGCCGGCCTTTGCACAGGGTACTCTTTCCCTGCCTCCTTGCGCTCAACCACAATTGCTACGCTAACCGCTCTGTTGTTAGCCGCCACATACAGGAGCAAAGGCTCTTTCTCAACCGGAGCGGCTAACACTGGCGGCTCAGTCAACTGCTTTTTAAGAGCTTCAAGTGCTTCAGCCGCTGCCATGCTCCATTTAAACTTGTCTGTTTTCTTGATCATCTGGTATAAAGGAATAGATTTCTCTCCAAGCCGGCTTATGAAGCGGCTCAACGCAGCAATCCACCCTGCAAGGCGCTGAACGTCATTAATACACGTCGGCTCACCTAAAGAAGTGACGGCTTTGATCTTATCGGGGTTAGCCTCAATGACCCGCTCAAAGACCAAGAAACCCAGAAGCTTTCTTGCTGGAACACCAAAGGCACATTTTGTCGGGTTAAGCATCATCTTGTAGACCCGGAGATTATCAAAGGTTTTTTTCAAATCCTCTAAAAGAGATTCCTTCTTTCTGGATTTAACCACAATGTCATCTACATAAGCATGGACATTTCGGCCAATCTGACTGTGGAGGCAATTCTACACACAACGTTGGTAAGTCGCCTGGGCACTCTTGAGCCCGAAGGGCATGGAGACATAGCAGAACGCGCCAAAAGGTGTAATGAACGCCGTCTTCTCCTGATCCTTTACTGCCATCTTGATCTGATGATACCCTGAATAAGCGTCCAGGAAGCATAAACTTTCACATCCGGCTGTTGCATCAATAATTTGATCAATACGAGGGAGCGCAAAAGGGTCAGCCGGGCAAGCCTTGTTAAGGTCCGTGTAATCTATGCACATGCGCCACGTGTCGTTCTTTTTTAGCACTAGCACCAGGTTAGCCAACCACTCCTGGTGAAAAACTTCCACTATAAAGCCTGCAGCCAACAGCCGAGCAACTTCCTCCCCAATAGCTTTATGTCGCTCTTCGTTGAACCGCCGTAGAAACTGTTTGATCGGCTTAAACTTTGGATCCACATTAAGATTGTGCTCAGCGAACTCTCTCGGGACACCCGGCATGTCAGAAGGCTTCCATGCAAAGATGTCCCGAATCTCACGGATGAATTCGATGAGCGCGCTTTCCTATTTGGGATCCATGTGAGCCTCAATGATGAACTGCTTAGATGAATCACCTGGATTGAAGTCTACTGCCTTGGTATCATCCGCTGAAAACTTGAGTGTCGGCTCAACTTCTGTCGTAGGTTTCTTGAGCGGGGTCATGTCCTCCGGATCAACATTCTCTTTGTAAAATTTCAGTTCCTCCTGAGGACAACTAGACTCTGCATAAGCCGCATCTCCTTCTTCACACTCAAGAGCCGTTTTCCTATTACCGTGAACGGTAATTGTGCCATTTAAGTCGGGCATTTTAAGTTGCAGATAAACATAACAAGGCCTAGCCATAAATTTAGCATAAGCCGGCATCCCAAATAGCGCATTATAGGGACTTTTGATTTTGACCACCTCGAACCACAAAGACTCCACCCTGTAATTATGCTCATCATCAAAAGCAACTTACAATGATATCCGGCCCACTGGGTATGCTGATTTACCCGGGACCACACCATGAAAAACAGTGGAGGAGGGTTTGAGATCCTTGTCAAGCAACTTCATCCGCCGGAAAGTGTCATAGTAAAGGATGTTGATGCTACTACCTCCGTCCATGAGCACTTTATTCACCATATAGCCATTCACCTGAGGAGCCACAACTAGAGCCAGCCGGCCGGGATCATCCACCCGCGACGGGTGATCCTCCCTGCTCCACATTATATCATATTCAGACCACGGCAAATATCGCGGGAGAGCCGGAGCAACCGATTTAACCGCTCGCCTCCGCTACTTCTCGTCTCGTTTACTATGACCGGTCGTGAATATATGATACTGCCCAGAACTGAGCTGCTTCGGGTTACTCTGAAACCCGGATTGATTGCGCTGCTGCTGACTGTTGTTATTGCCGTTGTAGCCAGGATGTTGTTGGTGCCCCCCTTGGTTATTCTGACTCGGATGCCCGTTTCCTGAACCGCCGGCGCCGAATCCAGCTCCTGACCCGCCGTGCCCTGAGCCGCCCGGCGGGCCACCGCCCTGGTTATTGCATGGTTGGGAATGCTGGTTTTTGAACCTCTGCATGATAAAGCAATCACACGACGCATGTAACGCCGGCTTATCGGGCATGTTGTGCTCCGGACAAGGCTTCCTGAGCGCCTCCTCTAAATTAAAGGGGCCCCTATTCCTTGGCCTGAATCTTCCACCCCCCTTGGGATGATTCTGTCCTGTGTTGGCATTCGCCACCAGCTCGGATCCGCCATCAGCGTTCTTTCGCTTATTCTGATTCCCATGTTCGCAAAACCCTTTCCTTGATTTTTTTTCTTCGCTTGATTGGCCTTCTCATCATCCGAACCCGGATCTTTTGAGTTATCTGAGTCGGCATACTTCGTCAAGGCCATCATGAGCTCTCGCATATCCTGACACGTGCGCTTGAGCCGGCCGAGCTTCTGCTTCAATGGAACAAAATGACAATTCTTTTCTAAGATAAGCACCGCTTGAGCCGCTGTAATCTGCTCTGAAGAGTGAATAATGGTCGACATTCGCCGGACCTAATGATGGGTCGAGTCATTCTCCTGTTGAACACAGTGGTCCAGATCGATAATAGTCATAGGCTACTTACAGGTCCCCTGGAAATTCTTAATAAACTTTGCTCTCAGCTCCGCCCATGAGCTTATCGTGTTGGGTGGCAGACCTTTTAGCCATGTACGGGCCGGACCTTCAAGCATTATGATGAAGTATTTCGCGCATACCACCTCACTGACATCCAGCATCTCCATGGCCAGTTCATAACTTTCAACCCACGCCTCCGGGGGTAGATCAGTTGTGTAGTTCGGAACCTTTCGAGGCCCCTTAAAGTCTTTGGGCAGTCGTTCACTCCTCAGAGCCGGATGTAAACATGGCACCCCTACAGCTCTGGTACTAGCTACTCCCATTGACATGGAAAGCGCCGGCTCTGGACGGGCTGTAGCTACCTCCGCCTCTCGCCAGTCTCCCGCCTGGCCCATGATGGCTTGCGCATCCTGAGCCACCCTATTATCCTCCGGTGGTCTGCTGCACGGGTGACTGCTGGAACACGCCGGTGACTCATAACGCCGGCTAAAACTTCGACTGGGGAGAGGGGTAGAGTGAACCCGGCTCCGGCTATGAGTATACTTCTCCTGTTGGGCCATGGCCGTTTGTAAATATCCAATGGCGTTCCGCACCTCCTCCGAAAAGGGCGCCTCATCTGGGATGGGGATCGTCTCAAGCCGGGCGTTCGCTGCTACCATGTTCTCGGCCGGGTTAGAATAATGACCCGCCGGTGTTGGAAAAGCCCTGGGAGAGATTTGGATATGCTGGGGTGGATGAGTCGCCGAGCGCTCCATCGGGCGGCTCTCTGGCACACCCATAGCCCGCCCCGCACCACGGGTGTTAAAAAGGTTCCTCGCTTCGTAACGTTCCGGTAGACGGGATTGATGCCTCCTCCGGTGCACTGCGGCCGCTGACCTTTGCTCTAGCTCCAGTCGGAAAGCGTCTGCCTTGATATGCTCCGCCTTTTCCTCCATCTGGGCTTTCCACTCGTCCATCCTTTGTCGTTCCTCTGCCATCCGGTCCTTGATCCGTGCTACCTTTAGATTCCTGGCTGCTTGATTATCCGGGGTTACCTCTGTGGCCATGAGAGCTGTAAGTTCGTCCATCAATTCCACTAGAACCTGAGCCGGCGGCGGCGGACTATCGCCTACTGCGGCGGCTCCCGCAGCCATGTCACCGGCGGCTGAGGCTGATCCTGCCATGAATACCGCCGTGTGAACCGGGGGGCTCATAGCATCCGTCTCAACGCCTTCTACCTTAGAATAGTCATTGTAGTAGCCCCCCCGGCCACCATTGCTGAGCTGGTACACTGGTTCTGTCTCCCCACCGGAAGACTCATTGTCCGAGCAAACGAGAGTTCCCTGCGACCCGGACGCTTCCAGATCTAAGCCTTGAGTGAAGCCCACGAGAACGTGCTTCTGACCCAGACGGGCACGGGCAGACTGTGTAACACGCGCAGATTGGAGACGCCGAGCTGGCTCGACGATGTTGGTGCAGACGTCCGGCCCGGGTGTAGATCCATCAACCTTTCTGATGAAAACCTGGATCCCGCCGCACGGGACCCGGAATCCATACTCCACAGAACCAGCATCGAGCCCCCAGCCGGCGTCGTCGATGTAGAGCCGGCCGCGACAACTCTTGCTCACCCTTCCAACCACGTATCCTTCGAGCCCTGGGAGAGAGCCCTTTGAGAACTCAACACCATCAAGCGCTGGCCCCACGGTGGGCGCCAACTGTCGTGGTTTTATCATGGCAGATGTCTGGGTGAACGGACTTTGGTTCGAGGCCATCGCCAATGAGGTGGACTTAAAGGGGTTAATTGGGACGAAAGACACGGGTTTACCCAGGTTCGGCCCCTCAAATCGAGGTAACAGCCTACGTCCTGCTTGTGCTTGTATTACTTGCGTATCGATTACAAAGGGCTAAAAGTTTGACCTAGTTCTCGATCGCCCCTCCTCTACGTTACCCCGGGTCTGCCTTTATATAAGAGGTCCGAACATCCGGGTCGTTACAATTGCTAACCGAGTCTCTCTCTATCTTCTTGCCCAAGCCGTCTGTAAGTCGGCTTGTACCCCCGGGTCTTCTCGGTGTGGGCTGTCGTACGGCCCACACCGTGAGCCGCCTATCTTCCTGGGCCACTTAACATTACGACTCACCCTTGGGCTGGTTCACGAGCCAATATCATGACCCGGAGCCTGTTCGGCGGGTCATATCCCCAACACCTTGCAACCCCCAGACCTAGATGAGGATGGGGCCTCCATGGCCGACACTGCATCACACGGGGCCAAGAGGGAACGCCATCGACGGGGCAGGTGACATGCAGATTGGGCATGCCATGAAGAGGAGGGGCACGAGGGGACGGCCCGCCGTTGCCTTGAGCCGCACATATGAGGATTGCGGCGGCCGCTGGCAATGGCGGGGAAGGGAAGGAAGTTAGTGGGAGGTGATGCCGACACTAGGGTTTTGCTGACTCCATAACTTTTGTCCATAATCTCTTGCCTCAGTAAGGGTTTTAAGTTGTAAATTTTAGCTTTGTGTGTAGAAAAGAACTGCATTCAGAAGAGCAACATTGGATATACACGGTAAACAGAAATAATATCATACCTATAAATCACAAACTTGATAAATGTGGCGGAAACTTGTCTCAAACGTACATAGTTCTCAAATAAACAAAAGGTAGGAAAACTCAGGCAAGTGTAATAAACTGAACAAGACATGTGCCATCTCCTTGCAAATGTTCCTTTTTTTGCAAGACTGGTTTTTTTTGAAGTAACATTCAGTTTCATAGGTCCATAGTAAATAGAATAAACTGAATCAGAGAAAACTATAAATATATAGCTTATTAAACTTGTAAGATACCCATATCAGTCCATCATAATGCGTGCATGAAACTGAAACAATTCATGGTTAGTAAGCAACTCTATGGAGAAAAAGGGTAAACAACAATATAACCCTTGCAAACCAAATCAACGCCTAAATCCATAAAATTTTACAATTAGAAAATAACAGATCATTACCCACTCCTCTCCTTATATTTAAAAAAGATTGATATATATATATAACCCTTAAAAAATGGGAGATCTCTTCAAAGATAGACACAATATTTCTATACACTTTACCTATTCTATTTTTACAAGAATGGTGAGTACTAATGAACTCGAAAGCAAATTTTGCATCTGACACCACAATAGGCGTCGCAACTCCCAATCAAAGAACCCACTCAGGAAGGACACTACATTATACAGATTCAGAAAATGGTCAAGATCCATGGAAGTATTCAAAGCATCAGTCAAATTACAAGACACAATAAATTTGACTATTTCTCAAACACCACCATAGCCTGGTCAAATCATCACAGCAGAATCGGAAGCGATGTGCAAAAGACACTGACTTGACCGAGCCCTAGGCCATGCTAGTCTATCGATTGAAGAAGATGGTGACAAGTCTGCAAAACATTGTCCGTGTCCGCGTCAACCTTCAACACAACCACTCGAAGCCCCTTCTCTATTGGCATTTCAAACACATGGTGCATCAGCTCATGTAGGTATGGAAATATCTACAATCAATGTGTTTTCCAAACAAAGTGTGTGACCGCTTCAACCTAAAATAATGAAAGGCACAACCTGGTACAAGCTAAGTTATTTAACAGGTACTATCAACTGAGGTATGATACTAACGAATTGCCATTGGAATTTGAAAATAAAAATATTTTTTGGAGTGCTCAAGGCTAACCTAAAACCTATACACATATCATAGTTTAACCTTAAGTTAGTAAGAAAACTCGGAAGTGCGCCCACGCTGAAAGCACAACATGCTTCCTTGTTGGTTTTGATAATTCATGACAACATACATTGTCTCTTGGACTAACACCTCTATCTAGTGTATTTTAGATAATAGTCCATGGAGAGTTGAGTTGGCAAAAGGATTGTAGAGATTGTGGAACTACCCCAAGATGCAAGGAAATAGGTTGTCCAAGCTTCACGCAAGAGGACTACATTTTACATTTGTGAGAAATCACTTTGAGTCCATAGGAAAGCCAATACTATTAACAGGGGGTAAAGTTTTGATAATGGACAATATGCTCAAATGTGCACAAGTGACAGTCACCAAAACATCCACAAACTCTCCCATCAAAGTCTGTACTCAGCCAAATATGCAAAATCAGTGCAACCAACATTCCTATCCTGGTGCCATCGATTCCAAACCCTAGACAGACTCAGCCAAACCCTAACACTTCGGTGCAGCCGACACTGCACTTGGGTTGCCAAGATTCTGTTACGCAGATTCAGTGTTTAGTGGGAACGGAAATCGGTAGGGATGGTGGGAGGCGAGGCAAAAAAATCATTATTTGTTTTCTGAAAATATGTTATTTGTTTCCTAAAACAAATTGAATTAATGAAATAGATCAATTGATTTAGATAAGTTAGGAAAGTTAATTTAAAATCTATTATTTATTTCCCGAAAATTTGTTATTTGTTTCCTAAAACAAATTGCACTAATTAGATGTATCGATTGATTTGGATAAATTAATAATAAATTTAGATCTATGATTTGTTATATGTTAGAAAAGTGTTGGTTTGCAATAAAAGAGAGGAAAGAAAAATAAATCGATAGACCAGGATGGGAGGGCTGGTGGGTGGAGAGACGAAGTTAAACCGGTTGAAAAAATCAGATGCTATTTTACCAACTGAGCAATTAGGAGTAGAGATTTTGCTGGGAGCAATAAATGCAAAATTAGTTTTCATTTCCGCGTAGAAACCATAGATTTTTCTTATTTTTACCATTTCATTTTTTATTTAAATTTCTTCCAGTTATATGTTAATTGAACTTTTAATTCATATCATATTCTATTTTATGTATGCCATTTTTTCTCTGTTTCTCTTTTACTTCATGGTTTCCTCTTGGACTTTTCATTTGATCATCAACTATTTTCCTTTTTTTATTTTGTACTTTATTTTGTGACGAATATATGGATTTCTTAGAACAAACTACTAAGCTATCGATCAACCACAGTGTTCACATAAACACATATTTGGATTCATGGGTTGAGTTAGATCTGGTTAGATTGTAGAAAACTAACCCTAAAAGATCCAAACAGGAGGGTTAGAGTTGGTTAGATGCATCTAACCCACCCAAAAAAACTAACCCGATGGAGAGGTGCTTATTTGGGTTAGAGTCAGTGGGTCCCACAACTTTTTTATTCCAGGCCACAAACGGATCCTGTCCTGCCCACAACTCCATCCCGCTCGCTCGTCTCTCCCGACTCCCTCGCTCCTCTCGCTACTGCAGCCGCCGCCACATCCCGCCCGCCGCCGCCGCCAACCCTCCCATCGGTCGCCGCCGCCCTCGCCCCATCCCCCCCCCCCCGCCCCCATTTCCCACAACCCCACCCGTCGGGCGCCCCATCCGTCCCCGTCCCGCCGCCGAGCTGCCTCCCTCCGTCCGCCGCCGCCCCTCCGCAGCATCCTGCCGGCGAGCCACCCTCCCCGTCAGCCCCACCCCTCGCCCCCATCTGCCACAGCCCCACCTGCCGGGTGCCCCAGCCGTGCCCAGTCTGTCGGCAAGCCGCCCCCCTCCGTCAGCCGCCGCCCCTCCGCAGCATCCCGATGGCGAGTCTCCCCCCTCCGTCAGCCGCCGCCCCTCCGCAACATCCCGTCGGCCAGCTGCAGCTCTCGGCCATCACTTCGTCCGCCGGCCGAAGCCCTTCGGTAATTTTTGTTCGCCTACATACAGTCCAAGTTGCATATTTTTTGTGCATGAAACAACATCAATTTAGTTGTAATTTGTGAATGAAACTTGCATATAAACTTGCACGTAATTTCTATATATCGTGTATGAAAGTTGCGTATTTTTTGTCTTTTGCAGCAATGGACGGAGACGGCTTTGACGTGTGGGGTTTGCAGCCGTCGGCAAGCGGCCCAGCTACCCAGGTATGCTAGTTTGTGTTTGAAAGTTGTTTGTGATTTTGACATGAGATTTACATTTGTGATGTGGGGATGGCCTCATTCAGCACATGACATGAGAGTTTTCAAAGATGCCGTAACTACGCATCATCACACATTTCCACATCCACCACCAGGTATGCTAGTTGAACCATCTTGCAACATTTTTTTTCCTATTACACTTTTTCATCTTACTATCATTGTGTGCCTTTCACATTCTGTAGGGAAGTATTATGTGGTCAATGCGGGGTACCCAAACCGTCTAGGCTACCTTTCACCATACAGATGTACAAGGTACCATGTGCAATGTCTTTACTTTCCTCTGCCATACTTATAGACATGCATGTGTAGGACCGTTAGACTTGCTAAAATAGTTAAAATCTGCCAACCAATTAACTTGGTAAAAAGTTAGGTTTTAAATTACTGTTAGTAGTCTATTCACCTCCCCCTCTAGACACCCCTCTCTCGATCCTACACATGCTCGCGTGGTACTGGAATCTAAATAGCATATGTCCATTGATTAAAGCTGGTCATTGTACACAAATAGTATGCAAATTTAAATGGAAGACAAAAGATTGATTTTACATCTCTATTCTTAAGTATTGTCAACCAACTACCATTACATATACATATCTATCACCACTCCTAAAACCTCTTCACAGAACCTCGGAAACGGTCCAGTGGCCTCGAAGCAACGACCATGAAGCAACTTACATCTCTATTCTTAATTATTCAGAAAAATAGCTACAGTAATCAGCCTTCATTTGAGCTTAATATCCAATGAAACCAGGCCATGTTGCCACCGAGAGTCACTCCACTGCCCCTGCAGCTTACCGTGTTGCCCTAGATGCCCCACTGGTCTAGCTCATCCCGTCTCCGTCCAGCTTGCCGCCATAACATGGCCTTGATCCCACCAAGCTTTGCAACGTCCTCCTATCGCATGAATGGCAGGTTGCTGCTTCACCTATGGACACCACCTCCACTGCAGCAGTGGATCAGTGATCACAACGCAACTCCCTCAAACTTGGAGGAGCCATCTTGTAGCAACGATAGGGATGCCGAGACGGTTAGCTCTGCCATGTTGCCATCGACACACCATCGACCTCAAGCTCTCCATCGGCACAACAGAGGCAACCCTGCAGGGAGGCATATTGGGACCACAACATCTTTTTGGTTAATATGCGTGAGTTGAGCTCTGAAGTGGAGTTTGAGTATGTTACACTCCAAGTGGTGAAACAAGATCCTTTTTTCCTCAATATTATTTACATTAATAATGTAATCTAGTTGTGTTTATATTCGCATTACTTCTCGTGAACAAAACACACTCGATATGTAACTTCATCCCAGCACAATGATCCATCAGTCTGCCCCTTCAAAGTTGGCATATGTAAGCATTCTGCACAAGCTTGGACTACTTCAGACCTCTCAAGATATTTTCGAAGTAGCATCTCATCTAGCTGCAAACTTGGATCAATGCCTAGCGCATTCGAAGCAACAACAAGTTGAAAAGACACTCATCTATGTTCAATCATCCCGAGTTGGCCCCGACCACACTTCCAGGACAAATGCCCTCCTGATGATGACGCTAATCATGGACCATGGCAAGTTGTTACAGTTCTGGAAACAGGGCTAAGGGAAATTTAGTGGAACACAGAATCTAAAAGAAAAATGTGTCACCTAAGATTTATTCCCCATGCTAGAGTTCATATAAGAAAATACACACATAGGGAAATGAACGGGGAAAAGAGAAAGGATGTAAACTCACCTGAGAGAACCCATACACAACTTGAGCAGTTGTTGGTGCTCGATGGGCATCTCCCTCACGGCTGATTGGTGGCACAAGGAGGTCCCGTCCTTAGACTGCTCTGTCGCTTGTCTTTAGACTGCTCCCCCATCGCCGCCGGAGCAGAAGTTCGATCCGGGCTCATGCTACTCTTCGTCGTGCAGCATCACGGCGCTGCCTCTGCCGATCGCCTCCCACCGCTCGGACCCTGGCCTCTCCTGCCTCTTCTCCTCCCAGGCTGTGGCCGTCATGCCGCCTCGCGCCCTGGCGGGCGACAAGCTCGATGTCGTGCTTTGGCACGATAGATTCAATGACCTCGGCTTCGGAGGCGGCGGCTACTACTCCCACTCGCCATCGCCGCTCAAGTGATGCGACCGCCACCACAGCCTCGTCTCGTTTTCCAGGGACACTCGTCCTCGCCGTCTTGACCATCGAGTGGTTGGTCCGGCAATGGCGGTGGTTGGGGTAGGTTTGAACCAGACGGCGGCATGGTCTTGACCAGCTGCAGATGGCGATGGGAACAAGAGTGGCGAGGGGAGGCGGCGAGGGAATCCGATGAGGAGGACAACGTGGGAAGCAAGTATGTCGAAAGATCTGTGAGGGTGATGGTATCGTGGTGGCGCCGAGAGATCGAGCGAGGCGCAATGGTCATTGCGTGGTGACCAGCCCAGGAAGTGACTTCGGCGCTGGGAGATGGGGCAAGTGAACGTCGGTGCCTGCCCTAGGTTTCCAAGGGCTGATTTTTTTCTTAGACGTGAGATTCGCTTGGGAAAGAAAATTGGTCGGGTGAGGATCGAGCGAGGGGTGGAGGGAAGGTATGAACGAACGAAAACGAACAACCACCTACAAACTGAGTCTTTAGTAGTACTGATAATGATAGAAAATAAATGATATAGTGCACGGGATTAACGTTTTTTTATTATTGACTACTTGATTTTATTTCAGAGGGTTATTAATAAAAATATTCACTCTGGTTTTTAGAAAGGTAATCTCACATATATGGACGATTTTTTATATTTTAGTTACTTAATTGACTCGATACCTGTCAAAGCAAGTACGAAAAAAATGAAAGAAGAATCGGAAGAATCGATTCAGTGTTTAGTGGGAACGGAAATCGGTAGAGATGGTGGGAGGCGAGGCAAAAAAATCATTATTTGTTTTCTGAAAATATGTTATTTGTTTCCTAAAACAAATTGAATTAATGAAATGGATCAATTGATTTAGATAAGTTAGGAAAGTTAATTTAAAATCTGTTATTTATTTCCCGAAAATCTGTTATTTGTTTCCTAAAACAAATTGCACTAATTAGATGTATCGATTGATTTGGATAAATTAATAATAAAGTTAGATCTATGATTTGTTATATGTTAGAAAAGTGTTGGTTTGTAATAAAAGAGAGGAAAGAAAAATAAATCGATAGACCAGGATGGGAGGGCTGGTGGGTGGAGAGACGAAGTTAAACCGGTTGAAAAAACAGATGCTATTTTACCAACTGAGCAATTAGAGTAGAGATTTTGCTGGGACAAATAAATGCAAAATTAATTTTCATTTCCGCGTAGAAACCATAGATTTTTCTTATTTTTACCATTTCATTTTTTATTTAAATTTCTTCCAGTTATATGTTAATTGAACTTTTAATTCATATCATATTCTATTTTATTTATGCCATTTTTTCTCTGTTTCTCTTTTACTTCATGGTTCCCACTTGGCCTTTTCATTTGATCATCAACTATTTTCCTTTTTTTATTTTGTACTTTATTTTGCGACGAATATATGGATTTCTTAGAACAAACTATTGAGCTATCGATCAACCATAGTGTTCACATAAGCACAAATGGCCCCTGTTTGGATTCATGGGTTAGAGTTAGATCTGGTTAGATTGTAAAAAACTAACCCTAAAAGATCCAAACAGGAGGGTTAGAGTTGGTTAGATGCATCTAACCCACCCAAAAAAACTAACCCGACGGAGAGGTGCTTATTTGGGTTAGAGTCAGTGGGTCCCACAACTTTTTTATTCCCGGCCGCAAACGGATCCTGTCCTGCCCACAACTCCATCCCGCTCGCTCGTCTCTCCCGACTCCCTCACTCCTCTCGCTACTGCAGCCGCCGCCACATCCCGCCCGCCGCCGCCGCCAGCCCTCCCATCGGTCGCCGCCGCCCTCATTCCGCCGCCCCCGCCCCATCCTGGCCCCCCTGCCCCCATTTCCCACAACCCCACCCGCCGGGCGCCCCACCCGTCCCCGTCCCGCCGCCGAGCTGCCTCCCTCCATCCGCCGCCGCCGCCCCTCCGCAGCATCCCGCTGGCGAGCCGCCCCCCTCCGTCAGCCCCGCCCCTCGTCCCCATCTGCCACAGCCCCACCTGCCGGGTGCCCCAGCCATGCCCAGCCTGCCGGCAAGCCGCCCCCCTCCGTCAGCCGCCGCCCCTCCGCAGCATCCCGATGGTGAGCCGCCCCCCTCCGTCAGCCGCTGCCCCTCCGCAACATCCCGCCGGCCAGCTGCAGCTCTCGGCCATCACTCCGTCCGCCGACCGAAGCCCTTTGGTAATTTTTGTTCGCCTACATACAGTCCAAGTTGCATATTTTTTGTGCATGAAACAACATCAATTTAGTTGTAATTTGTGAATGAAACTTGCATATAAACTTGCACGTAATTTCTATATATTGTGTATGAAAGTTGCGTATTTTTTGTCTTTTGCAGCGATGGACGGAGACGGCTTCGACGTGTGGGGTTTGCAGCCGTCGGCAAGCGGCCCAGCTACCCAGGTATGCTAGTTTGTGTTTGAAAGCTGTTTGTGATTTCGACATGAGATTTACATTTGTGATGTCGGGATGGCCTCGTTCAGCACATGACATGAGAGTTTTCAAAGATGTCATAACTACGCATCATCACACATTTCCACATCCACCACCAGGTATGCTAGTTGAACCGTCTTGCACATTTTTTTCCTATTACACTTTTTCATCTTACTATCGTTGTGTGCCTTTCACATTCTGTAGGGAAGTATTATGTGGTCGATGCGGGGTACCCAAACCGGCTAGGCTACCTTTCACCATACAGATGTACAAGGTACCATGTGCAGCAATGGCAAAACGGCCCGCCGTCACAAGGTTTGAAAGAAACCTTCAACCATGCACATGCCAAAGTTAGAAATGTCGTTGAGCGATTATTTGGAGTCTTGAAGATGAAATTTAGGATTTTACTGAACATGCCAATATTTCCACAGGACAAGCAAAGTAGAATTATTGTTGCTTGTATGGCTCTTCGTAATTTCATTCGTGAGAGCAGAATTGCGGATAGGGAATTTGATGCTTGTGATGCGGATGAAAATTATAACCCAATGTCTAGTTCTTCTGCATCCGCATGGCCAGAAGACGAACCTCTTGTTAAAGATGTCAACATGAATGCCTTACGTGACGAGTTAGCTCATGCTTTGTTTCATGGAGTGTAATATTTTTTAAATTCTGATTGACGACTTGTAAGTTTAAGTGGGACATCTCGTTTGTATGGACAAAATAACTTTTATCATATTTTGTATGCTTTATTTGTAAAGATTATTCGTTTATTTCGGTTGTGAGCGAGAGAAGGCCACACAAGAACCGGTCACACCAAATCCGGCAGGATGTAGGGTCCAAAATAGTCAAATGATTGAAAAAGAATATTTATTATCAATCTAACCCTATAATCCAGACACCTTTTTGGTTAGAGTTAGTTCAAGGTTAGAATCTAACTCTAACCTCTAACCGAGTTAGAGTATCCAAACAAGACCATGGGATCGTAATGTTCCCAAGCCAAACATGTCGGTCCTAAACTAGAGACTAAACGAACTTAGCAAGATTGAGCGCCCCACAATTGGATCTCCTTTAATATTGATTCCGATCGACCCCTTTAGCTCCTTTGAGGAGGGAACATAAATGGAGGAAGCACCAGTACAAAAACACTATATGTCGCTCGTTCCAGAACATATGGCGAACATCGCCGGAAGCGTCCGATGGTAGACCAGACCCAATAAAGAACGATTTCCTTCTGTTCATTGTTTTATTAACGTTTTTCCTGTTTACACTTTTTATGTTTCTTTGTTCTCGTTCTGTTTTCCTTTCTATGTTTCCGTCCATGCTTTCTATTATTTGTCTTTATTAATTAAAATCATTTTAGAAAAATGGATATTTTTCTGCTTTGTAGGAACATTTGTAAAATTTACATCAACACATATTGTAACATGTATGATTTTTTTATAAAATACGTAATTTAAAAAAGTATAAACATGTTTTTTGTATACTCAAATATTATATAAATATTTATATTTAAATAAAAACATTTATATCCATGTGTATTTAATTTTTATAATATAATAATTCTACGTATACTCACAACAATTATTTTTGTATCAACATGATGAAGTGATGTATATTTTTTGTTTCTTAAGATTTACAAGATAAACAAGAAAAATTGCGCCTATGTTGGCGGGCTGCAATACATGCGGCCTATGTAGAATTCCTTCATGCATCGATGGGCCAAAAACCGCAAATTAGAGATTCCTGTTCTGGTTGTACCTTCAAGTTCTTTTCTGCCATAACAGATTATATTTCCAGCTGGCCAAGATTTTTCACAAATGGTATATATCGCACATCACAACCGGGAGCAACTGGTTAGTAAGAACTCCTTCGGGAGCCTCCCAACGATCAGTCCTATGCACCATCACTTGGCGCGTTCTCAGCCGCCGTCACGTGTCGTGTTTTAAGCGTTTTCTTGGGATTTCACTTGTTTTATTTTTCTGCACGCGTTTTCGGTTTTTTAGCTTGTTTTTTTTTGGGGGGGTTTCACCGGACTTTCTCAGGCTTTGGACGAAATGTGTTTTTTTCTTAAAAAATTTGCGCCAAAAAATGTGTTTTCTTTTTCGCGAGATGTATGGTTTTGCTTTCGCAAGAGGAACAACTGTGCCTCTCGGAAAAGGAAAAAAAATGTTTTCTTTTTTTTGGCGAGAGGCACGGTTTTGATTTCGCGAGAGGCATGGTTTTACTTCCGTGAGAGGCACGGGTTTGCCTTTGCGAGTGAAAAAAGCGGGGGGTTTCGCGAGAGGCACGGCCATGGCTCTCGAAAAGAAAAAAATGTTTTTTTTTACGCGTCGGAGATATGGTTTTGCTTCCGCGAGTGTCCCTCGAAAAGGGAAAAAAATGTGTTATTTGTTTTTTTTCTATCACAAGAGGCATGATTTGTTTTGAAAACAAAAGTACGTCAAAACCTATTAACATGGGATCCAGTTTTGAAGATCTCGACGCGGGAAACCCAATGATGAGAACGATTCAAAATTTGGACGCACGATTTAAAAGATAAAACATTTTAAAAATACGGATCTAAAAAAAGCAAAACTGTAGTGTTGTGACAAGCGGCACACATGCAGCAACCTGAGGGATGGAAGTGATCTATCAGAGGTGTACTCGTCAATTAATAAAAAAAATAAGGGGAAGTCAATTACGCTGCGTTTGGATGTCCTTACCAATTCGGACGTTTGGATGCACACTGAAACTTCTGGACTGAAACAGGCTCAATACAGAAAGAAATCTCTCTCACGCTCGCGGCTCTCCAACGACACACACCTCGCAGGCTCTGATTTGGGTCGAATTGATCAGTCCCGCAAAAGAAAACGATTGGGAAAACACAGACTGAAACCCACCTCCTTCCCCCGCGCGAGACCAAAATCTTCAGGAGGCGGCGGAGGCGCAGGTATCCATCCCATCTCCCCGGACCTCCTCCCTCCGGCCGCGGCTCACCTTCTAGCCGCCTCAGCCTCCGCCCCTTTTCTGTCCTCCCGCGGCGTTCCTCCTCTCCATCCCTCCTCCTGCAGCGTTCCTCCGCTCCCTCCCTGACATGCACGACCGCGGATTTCTCTGGCCGGCGCAGGCTTTCCATCTCGCCCATATCCCACCGTGGAGCACATATCCTCCCATTTTCCTCTTCCTTTCCTTGCCCAGCCAGCCATGGGAAAGAAACGGCCAGCAGATCAGTGGCCTTTCTATCGAAGTATATTGATGAGATTCAGGTAGTGCCAACCTATGGCGATGAGACAGTGAAGGATCCGAAGCAAACAAGCCTGTTGGGAGGCACCAAATTAGGGGGATGTTAAAATTGAATATTGATGCTTCTTTTCTACAAAACCGCTGGCTTGGGATCACCATAGGAAGGTCAACCTCTCGATGTGCAGAGAATTGCCGCGTGCCTGAACATTGATGGGCAGAAGCAACGGCAACTCTACTGGGTCTACAGGATCATCAGCAAGGACAAATGGCTATCTATTGTTAACTGAAGGTGTTCCGATCCAACTCAAGGAGTTGGTCTGTAATGATAGTGCTATGTAATTCAATACCGTAGTTTGCCATCCAAACATGATTTGGTATTGAAACTTCACCAAGATTCCATGAGCCAATTCAGTGAGCATCCAAACAAGCGAATTTGTATTCATGTCCATTACAGTTTCAACACTGAATTGGAATTGAAACCAATTCGATACGAAGGCCTCCAATACAAACATCCAATTCGATATGGAGGCCTCCAATACAAACATCCAAACGCAGCGTTAATGATTTGGATCACAACCACTAGCGTAGAGGTCGCTTTAAAGTTATCTACATTGAGACGGCCCATTGGCGGCGTGAGCATGAGCCGGCCCATTAGCAGCGTGGGCATGAGCACAATTTTTAAAAGAACCTCTATTTACCACCGGGAATCCTATTTACCTTGTAGGTCGACAAATTTCAACCAAACACGCACCCCTCCCAGCATGCTATGTGTTTTACGCCCTCCAAAGTAGAGCAGATCACACTTTAGGTATTGGGAAGGTGCTCAGACAATATTCGTTTTCTTTATTATTTTTCAAGTTTCTTTCTTCCTCTATTTTCATTTGAACGTATTCAAATAATATTAATCAACTTCAAAATGTGTTCATTTAATTCAAAAATGCACATTAAAGTTCAAAAAAGATGCATCCCTCTTTTGAAAAATATTCATGTATTGCAACGAATGGTAATTGGATTCATAAATTGTTGATTGAATTCACAATTTTAAGGGTGAATATTGTTTACAAATACGGAAAAAAATTGTGAATTTTTTGGAATTCATGAACATTTATACTGAAATCATGAACTTCTTTCAGTTTGCGATAATTTCACGAGGTAGGAACATTTTTTGAGATCACAAACATTTTTCGAAAATACAATATTTTGGTGAATCGTTGAACATTTCTAAGACAATGAACATTGTAAAAATTTATTAACATTACATAATTTTAGATTATTTTTTGAAAATCCTGTTTCTTATGAATTCGTGAACATTTTTGAAATTCAGAAATATTTTCAAGATCAAGATTTTTGTTGGTTCAAGAACTTTTTTTCCTAACTTGTGAGTATTTTTGGAATTCGAGAACATACTTTAAATTATTGAATGTTTTTGAAAATATATTTTTTAATCCATAACATTTTCTATGAAGCAGAAAAGGAAAAGAAACAGGGGTACCCCGCCGCCACAAGTGTTGGAAATATGCCCTAAAGGCAATAATAAATTAATTATTATCATATTTCCTTGTTTATGATAATTGTTTATTATTCATGCTATAATTGTATTGATCGGAGACTTAGATACATGTGTGGATACATAGACAACACCATGTCCCTAGTATGTCTTTAAATAGACTAGCTCATTGATCAAAGATGGCTATGGTTTCCTAGTCATGGACATGAGATGTCATTTGGTAAAGGGATCACATCATTAGGAAAATGATGTGATGGACAAGACCCAAACTACAAACGTAGCATATGATCATGTCAGTTTATTGCTACTGTTTTCTGCATGTCAAGTATCTGTTTCTATGACCATGAGATCATGCAACTCACTGACACCGGAGGAGTGTCTTGGGTGTATCAAACGTCGCAACATAACTGGGTGACTATAAAGGTGCTCTACAGGTAGCTCCGAGGTGTCTGTTGACTTTGCATGGATCAAGACTGGGATTTGTTACTCCATGTGACGGAGAGGTATCTCACGGCCCACTCGGTAATACAACATCACAATAAGCCTTGCAAGCAATGTGACTAAGGGTTAGTCACGGGATCTTGTATTACGCAACGAGTAAAGAGACTTGCCGGTAACGAGGTTGAACTAGGTATGGAGATACCGACGATCGAACCTCGGGCAAGTAACATACCGAAGAACAAAGGGAACATCATACGGGATTAATTGAATCCTTGACATAGAGGTTCGACCGATAAAGATCTTCAAATAATATGTAGGAACCAATATGGACATCCAGGTCCCGCTATTGGTTATTGACCGTAGAGGTGTCTCGGTCATGTCTACATAGTTCTCGAACCCGCAGGGTCTGCACACTTAAGGTTTGGTGATGTTTCGGTAGTATAGAGTTATGTATGGTGATGAACGAAGGTTGTTCGGAGTCCCGGATGAGATCCCGGACGTCACAAGGAGCTCCGGAATGGTCCGAAGGTAAAGATTCATATATAGGAAGTCCTGTTTTGGTCGCCGGAAAAGTTTCGGGCTCATCGGTAGTGTACCGGGAAACCATCGGGAGGGGTATTTCGACCCAAGAGGCTTCATGGGTTGTGAGAAAGTGAATACCAGCCCTTTGTGGGCTGGTGGAAGTCCCACACAAGTCCCATGCGGCTAGGAAAATAAAAGCCCAAAGGGAAAAGTGGAAAAAAGGCAAAAAGGGGAGGAATCATAGTCCTACTAGGATTGGAGGAGGAGTCCTCCTCTCCTCCCCACTTCGGCTGACCCAAAGGAGGCATGGCCCTTGCGACAAGGCCTCTCCTCCCTCCCTCTTATATATACTGGAGGTTTTAGAGTTTTTGCACTAGATTTTCAGCCACGTGCTACCCGTTCCTCCAGTGCATAGTTTCTCCTCTAGATCGGATTTCTGCAGTGCTTAGGCGAAGCCCTGCCGGAATAGCTCCACCACCATCGCCGGAGCGCTGTCATGCTGCCAGAGAACTCTTCTACCTCTTCGCTCCTTCTTGCTGTATCAAGAAGGCGGAGATCATCATCGATCTGTACGTGTGCTGAACGCGGAGGTGTCGTCCGTTCAGCGCTAGATCGGAAGGACCGTGATCAAGATCGCGAGACGGATCGTGATCAAGATGGCGAGACGGATCGTGATGAGATCGCGGGACGGATCGTGATGAGATCGCGGGACGGATCATGATGAGTTCGCGGGACAGATCGTCATTGGATCGCGAGACGGATCGTGATGAGATCGCGGGACGCTCGGCGATTTGGATCGCGAAGACGTTTGACTACACCAACGGGTTTCTTAACGCTTACCGCTTAGCGATCTACAAGGGTATGTAGATCCACTCTCCCTCTCGTAGATGCTCATCACCATGGATAGATCTTGCGTGCTCGTAGGAAATTTTTTGTTTCCCATGCAATGTTCCCCAATAGTGGCATCATGAGCTAGGTCTATGTGTAGATGAGATCTCGAGTAGATCACAAAGAGTTTGTGGGCGTTCAAGCTTAGATTGCTTCCTACCTTGGTCGTGTTTTGGTTCAGCGGTATTGTGAGATGAAGCGGCCCGGACCAACATTACTCGTACGCTTACGAGAGATCGGTTCCCTCAACCGCAACTTATTGCATAGACGGCTTGCGGGTGCCAGTTTCTCTCACTTTAGTTGGATCAGATTCGACAAAGGCAGTCCTTGAGAAGGTTGAAAAGCAACTAGTGTATCACCGTTGTGGTTTTTGCGTAGATGAGAATTGTTCTTGCTAGATACCCATAGCAGCCACGTAAAACATGCAACAACAATTAGAGGACGTCTAACTTATTTTTGCAGGGAATGTTGTGATGTGATATGGCCAATTACATGATGTGATATATGTGATGTATGAGATGATCATGTGTTGTATAGAATATCACGACTTGCATGTCGATGAGTATGGCAACCGGCAGGAGCCATAGGGTTGTCTTTAATTATTGTATGACATGCGTGTCAATCATTAACCGCTATGTAATGCTTTACTTTATCGCTAAACGGTAGCAATAGTAGTACAAGCATGATGGGCGCGACAACCCTGATGGCGACACGTTGATGGAGATCAAGATGATGGAGATCATGGTGTCGTGTCGGCGACGATGGAGATCATGCCGGTGCTTTCAAGATGGAGATCGAAAGCACAAGGTCATGGCCATATCATGTCACTTATGATTTGCATGTGATATTAATCCTTTATGCACCTTGTTTTGCTTAGGATGACGGTAGCATTATAAGGTGATCCCTCACTTAAATTTCAAGATGAATTGTGTTCTCCCCGAGTGTGCACCATTGCGAAATTTCGTCGTGTTGAGACACCCCGTGATGATCGGGTGCGATAGACTCTACGTTCACATACAACGGGTGCAAGCCAGTGTTGCACATGCAGAACACTCGGGTTAAACTTGACGAGCCTAGCATGTACAGACATGACCTCGGAACACAAGATACCGAAAGGTCGAACATGAGTCATATAGCAGATATGATCAACATGATGATGTTCACCATTGAAACCACCTCAACTCACGTGATGATCGGACTTGAGTTGGTGAATTTGGATCATGTATCACTCGAATGACCGGAGGGATGTCAATTTGAGTGGGAGTTCTTAAGTAATATGATTAATTGAACTCATTATCATGAACATAGTCAGTAGTGTCTTTACAAACTGTGTTTTAGATTACTAGCTCACGCTGTAGCTCCCTTGAATTTTTATATGTTCCTAGAGAAATAGAGTTGAAAGATGATGGTAGCAATATTGCGGACTGGCTCCGTGATCTGTGGATTGTCCTTGTTGCTGCATAGAAGGCGTATGTCCTTAATGCACTGCTCGGTGCGCCAACCCGTCTAGCATCGTGTGTAGATGTTGTGAACATCTGACAGGCATGTTCTAATGACTACTTGATAGTTTAGTGCATCATGCATTACGGCTTAGAACTGAGGCTCCCAAATGTTTTGAACATCACGGAACATATGAGATGTTCTAAGAGCTGAAATTAGGATCTCAGGCTCGTGCCCGTGTTGCAAGATATGAGATCTCCAACAAGATTCTCTGCCTGTAAGATGAAAGAGAATAGCTCAATCGTTGAGCATGTGCTCAGATTGTCTAGGTGCTACAATCGCTTGAATCGAGTGGGAGTTGATCTTCCAGATAAGATAGTGATTGATATAGTTCTCCAAGTCACTGTCACTAAAGCTACTAGAACTTGGTGATGAACTATAAAATGCCAGGGATAGAAATAATGATCCCTGAGCTATTCGCGATGTTTGACACCGCAAAGGTAGAAATCAAGAAGGAGCGTCAAGTGTTGATGGTTAGTCAAACCACTAGTTTCGAGAAGGGCAAGAGCAAGGAGGGAAACTTGATGGATAGCAAGTCCGTTGCTACTCCAGTGAAGACACCCAAAGTTGAACCCAAACCCGAGACTAAGTGCTTCGATTATGAGGAGAGCGCTCACTGAAGTGGAACAACCCTAGATACTTGGTAGATAAGAAGGTTGGCAACGTCAACAGACGTATATTTGATATACATGTTAATGATGTGTACCTTGCGAGTACTCCTAGTAGCACCTGGGTATTGGATACAAGTTCGGTTGCTAAATGTTAGTAACTCAAAATAAAAGCTATGGAATAAACGGAGAACTAGCTAAGGGTGAGGTGACGATGTGTGTTGGAAATGTTTCCAAGGTTGATGTGATCAACATCGCACGCTGTCTCTACCTTAGGGATTAGTGACAAACCTAAATAAATGTTATTTGGTGTTTTGCGTTGAGCATGAACGGGATTAGATCGTGTTTATTGCAACACGGTTATTCATTTAAGTTAGAGAATAATGGTTATTCTGTTTACATGAATAATACCTTCAATGGTCGTGCACCCAGTAAGAATGGTTTGTTGAATCTTGAACGTAGTAATACACATGTTCATACCATTGATGCCAAAATATACAAAGTTAATAATGATAGTACCACATACTTGTGGCACTGCCGCTAAATGTCATATTGGTATAAAGCGCATGAAGAAACTCCATGCTGATGGATCTTTGGACTCATTCGATTTCGAATCGGTTGAGACATGCGAACCATACCTCTTGGGCAAGATGACTAAGGACCCCGTTTCCAGATGGATGGAGCGGGCAAGTGATTTATTGGAAATGATACATGTTGATGTATGCAATCCAATGAGTCTTGTAGCGTGCGATGGATATCGTTATTTTCTTACCTTCACTGATGATTTGAGTAGATATAGCGTATATTTACTTAATGAAACACAAGTCTGAATCTTTTGAAAGGTTCAAGCAAATTCAGAGTGAAGTTTAAGAACATCGTGACAAGATGATAAAAATGTCTGCGATATGATCGTGGAGGTAAATCTCTGATTTACGAGTTTGGCATACAACTTTAGACAATGTGAAAGTTGTTTCACAACTTACGCCACCTGGAACACCATAGTGTGATGGTGTGTTCGAACGTCATAGTCGTGCTCTATTGAAAATGGTGCTTTCTATGATGTCTCTTATCATTTTGCTACTATAATTTTGGGTTATGCATTAGAGACAACTACATTCACTTTAGATAGGGCACCATCTAAATCCGTTGAGATGACACCGTGTGAATTATGGTTTGATAGAAACCTAAGTTGTCATTTCTTAATGTTTGCGGCTGTAACACTTATGTGAAAAAGGTTCTCACCTAATGAGCTTGAACCCAAAGCGGACAAATACATCTTCATAGAATACCCTAAAGACAGTTGGGTAAACCTTCTATCTTAGACCCAAGCATAAAGTGTTTGTTGCTAAAACTGGGTCCTTTCTCGAGAAAGAGTTTCTCTCGAAAGAATTGAGTGGGAGGAAGATAGAACTTGATGAGGTTGTTGAACCTTTGTTTCAACGAGAGAGTAACGCAGCATAGGAAGATGTTTCTGTGAAGCCTACATTAGTTGAAGAGGAAGTTAATAATGATGATCATGAAGCTTCGGATCAAGTTACTATCAAACCTCGTAGGTCGACAAGGACGTGTACTGCTCCTGAGTGGTACGACAACCCTACCTTAGAGGTCATGTTGTTGGACAACGATGAACCTTCGAGCTGTGGAGAAGTGATGATGGGCCCGGATTCCGACAAATGGTTAGAGGCCATGAAATCCAAGAAAGGATCCATGTATGAAAACCAAGTATAGACTTTGGTAGACTAGCTCGTTGGATGGCAGGTCGTTGAGTACAAATGGATGTTTAAAATGAAGACAGGCGCTCATGGTAAATGTCGCCATTTGTAAAGCTCGACTTGTTGCAAAGAAGTTTACGACAAGTTCAAGGAGTTGACTGCGATGAGACTTTCTCACTCATAGCGATGCTAAAGTCTGTCGGAATTATGTTAGCAGTTGCTGCATTTTTCAATTATGAAATCTGGCCGATGGATATCAAAACATCATTTCCTTAATGGTTTATGTTAGGGATATAACCCCGCAATATGACCCGCCCTTAAGGCTCCGGGTCATATTCATGGCTCGTGAGCCGGCCCAAGGGTGAGTTGTAAAGTCTATGGCCCGGGAAGATAAGCGGCTCAAGGTGTGGGCCGCAAGGTGGCCCGGGCGGAGAAGACCTGGGCGTGTAAGCCGCTTGGGGATAGCTTGGACAAGAAGATAGAGGAAGACTTGGATAGACAATGAGACTCGGTTAGACAATTGTAAAGACCCGTGGTCCTGACCTCTTATATAAAGGCAGACCCGGGGCAACTTAGAGGAGAGGTGATCGAGAACTAGGTCAAGCTTTAGCTCCCTTGTAATCGATACCACAAGCAATAAAAGAACAAGCAGGACGTAGGCTATTACCTCGACTTGAGGGGCCGAACCTGGGTAAACTCGTGTCCTTCGTCCCAATCAACACCTTTGAGTCCATCACGTTAGCGATGGCCTCGAATCTAAGTCCATTCACCTGGACATCTGTCGTGATAAATCCACGATAGTTGGCGCCCACCGTGGGGCCTGCGCTTGGTGGTGTTGAGTTCTCAAAGGGCTCTCTCCTAGGGCTCGAGGGATACGTGGTCAGAAGGATGAGCAAGAGTCGCCACGGCCGGGTCTACATCAATGATGTCGGCTGGGGGCTTGACGCCGAGTCCGTGGAGTATGGATTCCGGGTTCCGTTCAGCGGGATCCACGTTTTCATCGGAAATGTTGATGGATCTACACCCGGGCTGGACGTCTGCACCAACATCATCGAGCCGGCTCGGCGTCTCCAATCTGCAAGTAACGTGTGGCATGCCCGCGCCAATCCGGGTCAGAGGCATGTCTTTGTAGGCTTCACTTGAGGTATGGATCTGGAAGCATTCGGGTCACAGGAAACCCTTGTTTATTCAGAGGATGAATCTTCAAGTGGAGAAATAGAATCAGTGTACCAGCTCCGCAACGGTGGCCTTGGGGGATACGATGATGCATACCCTGAGTCGGATGGCTTTGAGTCGGATGTTATGAAACCTCCGGTTCATGCGGCGGTGTTCATGGCGGGATCAGCCCCAGCCACAAGTAACGCAGCCGTGGGAGCCGCCACTTTGGGTGATAACCCGCCGCCACCGGCTCAAGCTCTTGTGGAGCTGATGGATGAACTCGCGGCTCTCATGGCCACTGAAGTCACACTAGATAATCAAGCAGCTCGGAATCTAGAGATTGCAAGGATCAAGGGTCGGATGGCAGAGGAACGATAAAGGATGGCTGAGCTGAAGGTCCAGATGGAAGAAGAGGCAGAACGTATCAAGATAGATGCTTTCCGTTTAGGGCTGGAGAAAATGTCAGCAGCAGCGGTACACCGGAGGAGGCATCAGTCCCGTCTACCAGAGCATTATGAAGCGAGGAACCTCTTTAATACCCCTGGCGCGGGGCGAGCCGCGGGCGCGCTCGAGAGCCGCCGAACGGAACGGCCGGCGACTCATTCGGCCCAACATAACCAAGCTTCACCTAGGGGCTTTCCAACGTCGGTGGGTCATTATTCTAACCTGGCCGAGAATATGGTAGTAGCTGCCACCCGGCTTGAGACGATCCCTATCCCGGATGAAGCACCCTTTGCAGAGGATGTGCGGAACGCCATCGGGTACTTGCAGACGGCCATGGCCCAGCAGGAGAGATACGCTCATAGCCGGAGCCGCGTCCATTCAACCCCTCTTCCTAGCCGTAGTTTTAGCCGGCGCTACGAGTCACCACCAGGTTCCAGCAGCAACCATCACAGAGAGATTCCAACGGGTCACCGACCGCGAAGAGATACATAGGCATGTGTAAACCATGCGGGAAGCCCGCAAGAGGCGCCAGCTAGGTCGGCTTACCAAGATCCCGGGCCTTCCGTTTCCGTAGGGGCAGGAGTAACCCCCAGGACGGGAGGGCTGCCGTGTCTATCGCCGGCTCTTCGGAGCGAGCGGTTGCCGAAAGACTTCAAAGGTCCCCGCAAGGTCCCAAACTACACCGCTGATTTACCCCCAGAGGCCTGGGTGGAAAGCTATGAACTGGCCATGGAGATGCTAGATGTTAGCGAGACAGTTTGTGCCAAGAATTTTGTCATGATGCTTGAAGGCCCGGCTCGTACATGGCTAAAGGGGTTACCACCTAATACCATCAATTCACGGGCAGAGCTCAGGGCTCGATTCATTAAAAACTTTCAAGGGACGTGCAAGCAGCCTATGACTATTGTGGATCTTGATCACTGTGTCCAATAGGAGAGCGAGTCGGCTCATCATTGGGTACGGTGGGTCTCGACAATTATTCACTCATCAGAGTAGATCACGGCGGCTAAAGCGGTGTTGATCTTAGAGAAGAACTTCCACTTTGTTCCTCTAAAGCACAAACTTGGCCGGCTCAAGCGTACATGTCAGGACATGGGAGAGCTCATGACGGCTCTCACGAAGTACGCCGACTCAGACAGCACGAAGGATCCGGGTTCTGATGAGGAAAAGGCTAGTCAAGGCAAGAAGGGAAACCAAGGCAAGGGTGCGGTGAACAATGGTAGCCAGAGTAAGCGCAAGAATCCAAAAGCAGGATCAGAGCTGGTGGCCAACACAAATGCCCAGCAGAATCATCCCAAGGGCAACAGGAGGTTTGGACCACCCTCAGGCAGGGATAATTTTTCCTCGAACATGGAAGAGTTGCTTAAGCAACCTTATTTGAATCACAGTTTGCCTGATAGGCCGGCAAATCATACATGGGAGAGTTGTTCTCTTATGCAGAAGTTCAAGCGGTATGTCACACAACCTAACCATTGCGGTGGCGGCCCAGGACATGGCAGGTCAGGCGCTGGATTTGGTTCTGGCGATTTAGCATCTGGTCATCCGGGTTAGGATAATCAAGGGGGACAACAGCCTCACTCTGGTAATAATAATAAACAATAGCAGCAACAACGGAATCAGTCCGGTTTTCAGAGTAACCCGAAGCAGCTCAGCTCTGGGCAGTACCACGTCTTCACGACTAGTCTCAATAGACGGAACCAGAAGTTGTGAAAACGGGCGGTCAATGCGGTTACGCCGGCTCTTCCACAGTATCTAAAGTGGTCTGAATATGACATAACATGGAGCCGTGAAGATCACCCGCCACGCGTTGATGACCCGGGGCGGCTGGCTTTGGTTGTAGCCCCCCAAGTGGGTGGATATATGTTCAACAAGGTGCTCATGGATGGCGGCAGTAGCATAAACATCCTTTATTATGACACCTTCCGGCGGATGAAGTTGCTCGACAAGGACTTAAAACCTTCATCCACTGTTTTTCATGGTGTGGTGCCGGGTAAGTCAGCGCATCTAGTGGGCAGGATTTCTTTGGAAGTGGCTTTTGGCGATGAATACAACTACAGAGTGGAGTCCTTATGGTTTGAGGTGGTTAAGATCAAGAGCCCTTATCATGCCTTGTTTGGATGACCGGCTTATGCTAAGTTCATGGCTCGTCCCTGCTATGTTTACTTACAGCTCAAGATGCCCGGCCTAAACGGTACCATCACCGTTCATGGTAACCGAAACATGGCTATTGAGTGTGAAGAAGGAAATGCGGCTTACGTAGAGTCCAGTTGCGCCCAGGAGGAGCTTAAGTTTTATAAGGAGAATGTTGATCCGGAGGATATGACCCCCCTGAAAAAGCCCACCACGGAGGTTGAGCCGCCCCTTAAGTTTTCAGCAGATGATACCAAAGCAGTAGATTTCAATCCGAACGACTCATCTAAGCAGTTCATCATTGGGGCTCATATGGATCCCAAATAGGAAAGTGCGCTCATCGAATTCATCCGTGAGAATCGGGACATCTTTGCATGGAAGCCTTCTAACATGCTGGGTGTACCGAGAGAATTTGTTGAGCACAACCTTAATGTGGATCCAAAGTTTAAGCCGATCAAACAGTTTCTGCGGCGGTTCAATGAGGAGAGATGCAAGGCTATTGGGGAAGAAGTTGCCCGGCTCTTGGCTGCGGGTTTTATTGTTGAAGTTTTTCACCCGGAATGGTTGCCTAACCCAGTGCTGGTGCTCAAAAAGAATGGCACATGGCGTATGTGTGTGGATTACATGGACCTTAACAAGGCTTGCCCGGCTGATCCCTTTGCCCTCCCACGTATTGATCAGAACATTGATGCTACAGCAGGATGTGAAAGTTTATGCTTCCTGGATGCTTATTCCGGTTATCATCAGATCAAGATGGTAGTGAAAGACCAGGAGAAGATGGCATTCATTACACCCTTTGGGGCGTTCTGTTATGTCTCTATGCCTTTCAGGCTCAAGAGTGCCCAGGCGACTTATCAACGGTGCGTACAGAACTGCCTTCACAGTCAAATTGGTTGTAATGTTCATGCTTATGTGGACGACATCGTAGTCAAATCCAGAAAGAAGGAGACTCTTTTGGAGGACCTAAAGGAAACCTTTGACAATCTCCGGGTCTACAAGATGATGCTTAACCCGACCAAGTGTGTCTTTGGGGTTCCAACAGGAAAGCTTTTGGGTTTCTTGGTCTCTGAGCATGGCATTGAGGCTAACCCGGATAAAATCAAGGCTATTACTTCTCTAGGAGAGCCGGCGTGCATTAATGACATTCAGCGCCTGGCAGGGCGGATTGCTGCGTTGAGCCGGTTCATAAGCCACCTTGGAGTGAAGGCTATTCCTTTATATCAGATGATAAAGAAGACAGACAAGTTTGTCTGGAGCAAAGCGGCGGGTGAAGCACTTGAGGCGCTTAAGAAACAGCTGACTGAACCGCCAGTGTTAGCCGCTCCGGCTGAGAAAGAACCGATGCTCCTTTATGTGGCGGCTAACAACATGGCAGTTAGCGTTGCAATTGTGGTCGAGCGCAAGGAGGCTGGGAAGGAGTATCCCGTGCAAAGGCCAGTTTATTATATCAGTGAGGTCCTAGCAGAATCTAAGCAAAGATATCCGCATTGGCAGAAGCTGGTGTACCGAGTTTTTATGGCCAACCGCAAGTGAAAGCACTACTTTCTAGGGCATCAGATAACTGTGTCAGTTCTGCTCCGTTGGGGGATATTATCTAGAACAGAGAAGCCACAAGGAGGATTGCTAAGTGGGCCTTAGAGCTGGGATCTCTTAATTTAAAGTATGTTCCTCGCACGGCGATCAAATCCCAAGCTTTGTTGGATTTCATAAATGATTGGACAGAGTGTCAAGCTCCCGAAGAAAAGCCGGATAACACATACTGGACTATACACTTTGATGGATCCAAGCAGTTAGAGGGGTCCGGAGCGAGGGTTGTTCTGACATCCCCCAAGGGTGATAAGTTTTGTTATGTGCTCCGGTTGATGTTCCCCTGCACTAACAATGCGGCTGAGTACGAGGCTTTGCTTCATGGTCTTAGATTAGCCAGGGAAATGAATTTAAGCCGGGTCAGGTGTTTGGGCGACTCAGATCTAGTGGCTCAGCAAGTTTCTGGCACTTGGGACTCCAAAGACCCGCGGATGGCGGCTTATAGGCAGGCGGTTGATATTATTGCGGGTCACTTCAAAGGGTATCAGGTAGATCACATCGATCGTCGCAAGAACGAGGCGGCTGATGCTTTGTCACGGCTAGGTTCCCAATGTAAGCCGGTGCCGCCTAATGCCTTTCTGGACGTCTTACATCATCCGACTGTCACGATGCCTTCAGAGGAAGATTTGGTTGTTCCTGACCCGGAGGCAGATTTGGCTGTTCCTGACCCGGAGGCAGAATTGGTGGCGGCTCCCCGATTGGACGATTCCTTATTTGGCCTATTTGACCCGGGGCGAGTTACCTGAGGATGAAGACCTGGCCAGAGAGATCACCCGGCGCTCTAAGTCCATGACGATAGTTAATGGTGAGTTGCATAAATGCAGTGTAACACGGGTTTTTCAACGTTGTGTTTCACCAGAGGAGGGCCGACAGATCCTGAATGAAATTCATGCTGGTGATTGTGGACACCACGCCGGCTCGAAATCTTTGGTGGCCAAGGCTTTCCGGCACGGGTTCTTCTGGTTAACGGCTCACAAGGATGCAGAGGATTTAGTCCGCAAGTGCGACAGCTGTCAGAAATTTGGCCGGCGTGCTCATGTTCCGCCTCAAGAACTAAGGATGATACAAATCACTTGGCCGTTTGCGGTCTGGGGGCTGGACATTATCGGGCCCTTCAAGAGATCCAAGGACAAGAAAACGCACCTCCTGGTGGCGGTTGACAAATTTACCAAGTGGATAGAGGCAGAGCCGGTCAGCAAATGTGATGCGGCTACAGCGGTTCTATTTATTAAGAAGTTGATCTACCGTTTTGGTTACCCGCACAGCATCATTACTGACAATGGTACAAATCTATCCAAGGGGGCTATGAAGAAATTCTGTGACGAAGAGCATATCCGGCTTGATATTTCAGCCGTGGCACATCCACAGTTAGGAAATTCTAAGAGAGATTAAACCGCGACTTATGGTTCCTTTGCAGCAAACGCCCGGGTGTTGGGTCGAAGAATTACCCTCCGTCTTATGGAGCATCAGAACCACCCCTAACAGGTCCACGGGTTTCACGCCCTTCTTTATGGTGTACGGCGCCGAGGCCGTCTTACCCAGTGACATCCGGCATGACTCGCCAAGGGTGGCGGCTTACGTTGAGACAAACAACGAGACGGCACGTCAAGACGCATTGGATGCTTTGGAAGAGGCACGAGAGTTAGCAGCGGTCCGATCGGTGATTTATCAACAAGACCTGCGCCGCTATCACAGCCGCAGGGTCAAGACCCGGACATTCCAGGAGGGCGACTTGGTGCTCCGGTTGATTCAAGACCAGACAAATATGCATAAGCTGTACCTCCATGAGAAGGACCCTTTGTGGTCAGCAGAAATCTCAACAACGGGTCATATTATCTCATTGATATTCGAAACGACTCAGATACGGCGGGTCAGGAGACCCGTCGGCCATGGCACATCGTGCATCTCCGGCCCTATTTCACTTAAAGGGTATCGAGACCCATCATTTTACACTATCATTGTACATATCATAGATGTATAAATAAAGAAGCCTCTGCTGTTTCACGCATCCTCATATGGGAAAGATTACACAGTATTCCGGTTGATGCATCAACTGAGATTGGCAAACGGCAGTAGATGCCTATCAGCCAGGTTTTATGCCACAAAAATCTGGCTCAGGAAAATGAGCCGCGGCGAGGGCGGCTTCCTACCTTTAGCCGGTACAGCTTCTAACGCCTATCCGCCGGCGCTTTGCGTCGTATCGCTGAACGGTGGTAGACACCTATTAAGCCGGCATTTTTGCCACAAAAAACCGACTAAGGTAAATTAGTCATGGCGAGGGCGGCTTCTTACCTTTGGGTACAACTTCTAACGCCTATCCGCCGGTGGGTCACGCCGTATTGCTGAGAGGGGCTTCTTACCGACGGGTATCACTTCTAACACCCTATCAGCCGGCTTTATGTCATCTCCGGCTAACCAGTTTAGCCGCGGTTATGAGAGGTTTTTTACCGACGGGTAGCTAACATCTCATGACCCACGAACGGCGGCTTCTTACCTTCGGCTAAGCTTCTAATGCCTATTAGCCGGCGTAAGGCCATGTAAAAACAGCTAAGGTAAATTAGTTGCGGTGAACGGCGGCTTCTTACCTTTGGGTACAGCTTCTAACGCCTATTAGTTATTCTTGTAAAAACAGCTAAGGTAACTTAGCTGCGGTGAACGGCGGCTTCTTACCTTCGGGTACAGCTTCTAACGCCTATTAGTTGTTCTTATAAAAATCCGGCTAAGGAAAATTAGCCGCGGCGAGGGCGGCTCATTACCTTCGGGTACAGCTTCTAATGCTTATCCGCCGGTGTCTACGCCATCGGCTAAGCTTTATGCCATATCCGGTTGACCAGATTAGCCGCAATCACCAAAAGGGAGTCACCGCCTCCGGGTGCAGTTTACCTACCCTCAGCTACAAGTGTGTTCTATGATGACAAGGCAAGTCTAAATGATTCAAAGCATACAGAGACAAATGGCAGCCACAAGCCGAATCATCTTATAGAAACATCATGACAAGTTTCAAACAAGTTTCATCTAGCTGTTACACTCTCAGAGGAGATCAAAATTTCAGACAAGTTTTTCAGCCGTCACACGGCGGGTTAAGCCGATACAAGTTCTTAAAGCAGAAGCTAATTAACTGACGGGTCATCCTGCGCTGGCTCTTCTGTGGCCCTGATATGGAGGTTGTCCAAATCCCAATTGCAGTTCGTTAGAGCCTGATCTGGAGCAAAGAGGTCCTTACTCCGAGCAGGCGTCAAGTCTTTGCACTCGTACAAAGGACCACGAACTCTCTTCTGCTCCGGGTCATAGGCTGCTTGATAAGTTGATAGATCAACCTCCTCCGCCAAGACAGAAGCTAACATCCGGGACTCCTTCATACACCGGCTATAGTCAGCATCAGTAAACTCTGAGCCGCCATCTTTCCTTGAAGGGAAGCCCTCCATCATCTCGGCAGCTGTTAGACCCGGAGCAAAGGCCAAAGCCTGGCTGATGCCCACAATGGCCCCTTGGCGGGCGGCTGACTTCTTGAGCTCGGCGATCTGCTTCCGCATGGTGGAGAAGAGCTCTAAGACACCCTTGAGAGTCGCTAGAATTTTATCCTTATATTGCACGGCCTTGATAGTGCAGATTGCACCACAGTACAACTGCTCAGTTAAGGTATAGATGGCCTTCAACGGCAGCAGGCTATTAGAAGCCAGCTACCGGCTCCTAGGATCTGTATAAACCAGATAATTCAGATGAGTCGCTAGTCTAAGTAAAGTTGTAGCCATTGGAAACACAAAGTTACCAGAAGCTTACCAAAGAGGATGGCTGACATCTTGCTTATGTGGCGCTTCAAACCTTGGAGTTCATCCGCCACAGCTATCAGCCGCTGGTCGGCGTCATCCGCCCGTTGGGTCAAAGCAGTCTTCTCAGATTCAGCTGACTCCTTAAGAGCAGAAAAATCGGCCTTGATTGTGGCCAGCTCCTCAGAGAGAAGCCGACACTTTTCATCGGCGATGTTGCGGGCCTCTTGTTGAGACGCCAGGTTGGTCTTCAGGTCCATCAACTGTGACCCGACATCATTTAAGGCTTGCTGTGACATATCAAAATACAGAATAAGTCGCCAGAATGGAAATCGTATCAAATGATGAAGGTTAAAGACAAAGTTATACAAGTCTCAAGCAGATTGCAAGCAATATGTTTGACACTTGGGGGCTAATGTATATTTGATCTTCGAGAAATCAATACAGTTCTGGCTCATCTTCATCAAAGTTAATCCGGAACTTGGGGGCTACAATATGGCTCTTCAAATTGACTTATAATAAAAGCTTGGACTCAACGTTATCAAGTTTGAGTCGGCCCTTGGGGGCTACAAGTGGTTCTTCATGCTATCTACATTAAAGCTCCGACTCAACTTTATCAAGTTTGAGTCGGCCCTTGGAGGCAATGGATTTGGATTTTCTACAGAGGATCAGGAAAGACCCGGTTCAACTCTTCAGCTAGAATTGAACCGGCCCTTGGGGGCTAAGTAAGGTTATAGCAAGAGGAGGAGTACCTCATATATTAGCTTCATCAAGTTGACCAGCCGAAGTTCTAGATCTCGGCTGGTGGAAAGCCGGTTCGTATACCCGGCGTGGAGTTCTTCGACCGTCATCTTCTCAAAAGAAGAGTCGAAGTCTAGCTTCTTGGAGGCTTCGGCCGACTCTTTATGCCTGGTCAGCACGTGAGCTGGAGGAGACTAAGGAGCAGAACCGGTGATCGCGACTTCCAGAGTTGCAGTGATCTTGGCAGGACTTGGCGGTTTTGAAGGACCCCTTAGAGGGCTCTCCGGGATGATATCTTCAGCAGCCGGCTCAATGGAGGCAATTGGCGGATCTACATCCGGTTGTGGCTCCTTCGGTTGTTCTTGCTCCAGCTCTAGAGCAGTAGGGCCGGGGGAGGGCTTGTTGGTCCTCCAACGCTTGGCTTGAGCACTGCAAGATAGAAAGATCAGAATCCAAAGGATATTACTACCCTACAAAGAACCAGATGTTATAGTGGAAAAACACTTACAACGGGTTGATCTTGGGAGGCGGCAGATCGGTCGCCGAAGAGTCGCCGAAAGAGGGCGATTTCTGAGATGAAATTTAAGAAAGATGAGACAACACCAAGGTTATAAAGAGAAATAAATCAAACAGGAGCACATACCTCTACGGGGCGTTTCTTCAGAGCCGGCGAGTTCGGCAAGCCAGACATAAGCTCAGTGGAGCCGATGCTCCGGGTCTGGCGACGTTCAACCTGTTGTTGCTTTTTCAAAAGAAAGTTGCGAGCCAGATAAGCAAGAGGATGAGAAAGAGGAACTTTTCTGATAACCCGCCGCGGCTTTTGGGGGACAAAATACTCTGAGCCAAAAGAAACATAGTTTACCTCAAGGGCGTTGGCACGGCTGATCTCCACGCCATCCTATGAGTAAAACAAACATTGGTAAAGCAGGAAGGCAAAGTATCAAACAGACAACTAAAATTTTACCTCTGAGCTGGATGACGGCGGCAGGTCGAACCATTCCTCTCGCGGGTCGTCTCTCTTTGGCTTCTTGGCTGGAGCCTTCTTCTTGAGCTTCTTCGGAGGAGGGACGTATTCCTTCTTCCAGAAATCAGAGTCGACCTGCGAAAATAAACCGGAGAAGAGTAATAGATCAGCAAGGTACAAACAAAAATCCAAGAGACGGATGGAAAGAAATTGACTTACATCTGGAGCCGGATTGTTGACACTAAAAGGCGCCAGGCCAATGGCGCTGCATGAGCCGGAGGCTTCATGGACAAGGCTCCGGATGACAGTGGTGATGTCATCCTCTGTCAAGGTTGATTGACTGAAGCATAAGGAGCTGTCATACTTGCCTTCATATTCATACATAAGTCGACTTCTACAGCTTAAGGGCATAATCCGCCAAAAAATCCAGCAGTGGATCAAATCTAATCCGGTCAGGCCATTGGCCATGAGTGCCTTGATCTTCGCATGAGCTGGCTCATACCTAGCACGTTTTGAAGCTGAGAGCCGGCCAGGAAGTTCTGAATCTGTCCTGAGCTGGGAGGGACGATAGCCCGTCAATGGGCGCTCATTTTTAGGAGAGGTGTCCTTGCAGTAGAACTAAGTTTTGTTCCAATCCTTCGGATGACTCGGCATCCGCGCAGCCGGAAAGATGATGTCTGCGTCGTTGAATGGAAATACCGCCAAGCTCCAGACTCGGACCGCCTTTCATTTCGGTTTGGCGGTTGGCGTAGAAGAACTCTCGAAACAAACCCACAGATGGCTTGATTTGCAAGTAGACTTCGCAGAGCACTTGGAAATTGCATATGTTTGAAACAGAGTTGGGGGCCAAGTCTTGAGGGTGAAGCTTGTATAAGTGAAGAACATCACGGAAGAATTTCGAGCCGGGTGGCATGAATCCTTACTCGATATGGTCAGAGAAAACTACTACCTCTCCTTTTTGGGGAGAGGGCCATGTTTCGTCACCCGGAACCCACCAATGAAGGACCTCCTTGGAAGGAAGAGTGCCTGCGCCAACAAAATCCGTTAAATATTCTTCCGTGATGCAAGACCCGACCCAGTTGCATGAGTTGGAGGCGCGAGACATACTGGCGGCTTAAAGATTGTGCAAAATTAAATACACGGCAAGTTAAGAGCAAGAAAATATCTGTGACGGCTTACAATTTTAAGGGCTCTACAAATACTATGCCATAGTCCGGCTGATGAGAGCCGGAGAGGCCTGGCGGTTCAACAAGGAAAGGAGGAGCGGAAATCGGCTAAGTCCTGAAAACAGGTTTCGCAAACTACCACAACAATTACGGATCTACAAAAGCAGGAAGAAATGTTCTTATTTTCGACCTAGCGACGAACAGGTGAAGCAGAAGAAAGAGAACAGAGCCGCGACGGATCCACACATTGCGTACGGCCGCCCCGTATGCGGCGGCACGGCAGGGACACGCGTTAAAGGCGTCAACTACGTCGGGAGTACACCAACGATGGTGCTGGCGAAGCCCGAGCGGCAGTGATGGAGCTTCCACAAACCCTACTACGGCGGCGATGGATCTAAGGAGGAGCTTGGGCTTACCGGTGATGGAGCGGCGGGCGCGGAAGAAACTCTGGATCGACACAGGTTGATGCAGCGGCCTGGTTGATGACGATGCGAAGACGGCGGCGGAGCAGGGAGTGCTGGAGCGGAGACGACGAGAGGAAGACGATGAAGGGTGAGCGGGAGAAGGAAAGTTTCCACCCGCAACAGGTCTTATTTAAAGAGAGGACAAGGCGGGCGCGAAAATCTAGGCGACGGAAACCATTTGACCGAGGCGGACGCCTCGATTTTCGGGCTGACCATTTAATAAGAGATTCGGTGGTACGTCGGCGGATCTTTCGTACAGGGACCACGAGACGTCATGTCGGGTCATCACCGGGCGACTCGCCGAAGAGCAGAAGAAAGGGATGAAGTGAGCAAGCTCAATTCAACCTAGGGCCTAATGTTGGGGATATAACCCCGCAATATGACCCGCCCTTAAGGCTTCGGGTCATATTCATGGCTCGTGAGCCGGCCCACGGGTGAGTTGTAAAGTCTACGGCCCAGGAAGATAAGCGGCTCAAGGTGTGGGTCGCAAGGTGGCCCGGACGGAGAAGACTCGGGCGTGTAAGCCGCTTGGGGACAGCTTGAACAAGAAGATAGAGAAAGACTCGGATAGACATTGAGACTCGGTTAGACAATTGTAAAGACCCGTGCTCCTGACCTCTTATATAAAGGCAGACCTCGACTCCTCCATCGGACCAATGTCGTCGCGTGGCGCTGCTCCGGAGGGCTGCGTAGTGCCTAGCACGGCTATTTAAGCCGACCGTCGGCACCAAAACCCTACCCCTCCATATTTTCCTCCCCACGTCCGCCATCGCCGCCACTTTCCACTCCCCGTTCGCCACCACTAGTAGTCATGCCCCCACGCCGCCATCACTTTCTAACGTCGGAACGTCCGATGTAGCTCCTTGAACAGATCCGGGCAAGGCGCGAAGTCCGAATCGCCGTGGGGCTACGTGTGAATGTGGTGGATCCGAAGGAGGGGGAGGAGTCGGGGCCGGATATGTGGGACGTTGGCGATGCGGATTATAGGCGGAGCAATAGAACATCCTTAATTCCATCCACTTAGAGTCGGATGCAGACACTAAACCTTGTCGTCGACAGGATATGGAGGTGGAGCAGGCGACAAAGGAGGAGGAGATGCTCGCCTACATGGATGAGGTCGAGGTGGAGGAGCCAGAGCCGTCCTGTGCGCTTGTCCACCCGGCACCAGCATCATGCACATCTCCGACGATGACTAGATACAATACTACATAGTATGTAGTATATATGTTTTTTTTGCATGTTTTATATGGATCTGAGGGTTAAAATGTGAAAGACTCAAATATAAAATAGCAATTTTGAGACGCTATAGGTCGCTGTTTATGAACACGTCCTGATGCATCGACGGGTAACGGGCCGGATTTGTCAAGTCTCTAACTAGACTTTCTTTTTTCCGGGTGTCAGCCTCGAGCACGATTTCGCGATTTTGCTGGGTGTCAGCCTGGACCATGAGACTAGTGAATCAGGCCTACATTTTTCCAGGCCGTGACTGTAGTAGCTAGATCCAGCCCCCAACACGTACACGGGCGTTCCCTGACGGTGGCGTGACGACGGTCACACAGTCACGGCTGACGACGCCCCCACGCTCCAAAATCCAAGACCCAAACCCAAAACACCGCAACGCGAGAAACGCCAGGCCCGCACCGAAAACGTCATTTTCCGTGTCCGCAACCGACAGGGACCCGTCATCCGTGTATCTCGCCTGCTCCGTCCTCAGTCCGGACGATACATCCTATCCGGACAGGCCAGGCGCCACATGCGCTGCTAGCACGCCGGGGCGGGGAGGACCACCGGACACGCCGACGTACGACGCCGGTGGCCGGTGGGCGACGCGTTGCGTGAGCCCATCGCCACGGTGCTGCCAGCCCGCAAGTTGGTTGGCAGTTCGCTGCAGAGATACGGAGCAGTAAATGGAACGCGGCGGCGGCCGCAACTGGGGATCGTGTTCGCACCACATCCGGCCGTGGTCCGGCGGCGTCACGACCGCGGCGTGGCGTGGCGTGACGACGTCCCGCTGCTGGCGTGGGCGCGCCCCGCCACCATGTGCGCGGACCCCGACTGTTCCTCCGGCGACCGACGGCATTCAAGTCAAGCTGATGGCCCGTGCCGTGCGTGTCTTTTTCTCCGCGATACGAAGGGAGCTAGCGTGTCACTCTCGTGCACCGCGTGCACTGGATGGATCACGGATGCATGCACCGGCCGCGACCAACGAGCACCGGGCTTGGCTCTCTGTCATTGACCTCGTACGTTTCGCCGCGGTCAACAAGGAAGCCGTTTTAACCGCGGCGCCTCTCATTTTTCTCTTCTTTTCTAATGACATCTCAACGCCCTCATCTTATATTTTTAGTGTAGAATTATTATTGCTATTATTGATTGAGGTCGAACGTGCCGGTCGATTGCGGCACAATGCTGGTAGGTTTGGCAACCCGTAAATTTTTATCCGCATTCCTTTCTCGAACAGGACCAGTCTATGAACACGAATGCAAAAAATTGTCATTCAACATTGTACATATATAATTTAAACATTTTGTGAATCAACTGAACAAAATCCGTCCAACAGATTTCATATAAACATGTCGGATTTTATTTGAACATGACGAATTTCATTATATTTATATCAACTAAGCGGTTCTCGTCTCGCTTTGGAGGTATAATTATTACACCTCTATGATCATTGGCGCACGTTCCGTTTATCCAACCATGAGCCCCAAGAACTAAGGGTTTGTTTAGATGGTAGCCTCGACCTACCCTGCCAATAATTTGGCGTTGACCGATGGTGTTGGCGTTCGTTTGGTTCACAACCAATTTTTTGGATCTCAACCAATTTTTTCATGTCCCCTTCAGTTCCTACACCCGCGCGTGGGCAGGGCGCTGGCAGCAAATTCCTTCGGCAAAAAATTGGCATAGCCAAAATTGGTAGGCTGCCGTTGGCAGCATCCAAACAACCCCTAAAGTTTCCCATTTTCATTTTCGCATCGGCGCCCTCCGGTTTCGCCTCTGTAACCTCCTTCCTCGGAGCCTTGGGAGGCGAAGTTGTCCGCCTCCACATTGTCGGTGTCAAAATCGGCGGATCTCGGGTAGGGGGTCCCGAGCTGTGAGTCTAGGATCGATGGTAACAGGGAACGAAAAAGACGATATTTACCCAGGTTTGGACCCTCCTATGAAGGTAAAACCCTACGTCCTGCTCGATTATATTGATGTGTATGAATGTTACAGAGTTGATCTACCTCGAGATCGAATAGATAAAACCCTAGATGAGTTTCTGTGTCGTGCAATCTAAAACTCCCTCGGTTTATACAGACACCGGGGGTACCTAGAGTTTACACATGATAGGTCTCCTGTCGGGGATGGAGATGCCCATTTCCTCATCTTGACTTGGAGTGCACGACGCACTTTCGAGAATTCCTTCTATAACACGGGGTCGTGGCATATCCGGCCCTTCCTGCGATAGTCAGAGAACGGCCCATTAAGCCGGCCTATTAGGAGATAGGCCAGCGACCCGAGGACACCTTAGTTCAGGACTCCCTCACACGTCGCCACCAAGCTTTGCTTCAACGGGAGTGGAGGAGCGGTGGCCTTCTTGGGACCGGAGCGACGACGACCTACCATGCACTACATCCTCGATGCTTCCGATGCCCGCAGACGTGCCGACATCATGGTCGTGGCAGCGGGCAACTGTTTGGGTCACGCCGGCGATGTCCTCATCGTCGCTCTTGCCGAACACCTCGTCATCCGCCTCGTCGAACTCCTTGTAGGCGGCATCCAGTTTTGCATGATAATGGCGGTACCGCCAGCTATCGAGACGGGTCTAGCGGGAGGAGTGATAGGACTCGAGCAGCGCCGCCTGCTCCACCAGGTTCGCTTCCAGTCGCTCTGTCGGCGGTGTGCTCCTCCTCCGCCTGCTGGTGCTCCTGGAGGAGGTGGTTGTTGTAGGCGGCGTCGGCCTGTGCCTCTCAAAACTTTTCCTCCCGCTCCTCTCCCACAATGTCCATGTAATGGGCACGGGTCTCACTGGTGGTCATGTTGGAAATATGCCCTAGAGGCAATAATAAAATGGTTATTATTGCATTTTCTTGTTCATGATAATTGTCTATTGTTCATGCTATAATTGTCTATAGACCACAACATGTCCCTAGTGAGCCTCTAGTTGACTAGCTCGTTGATCAATAGATGGTCACGATTTCATGACCATGGACATTGGATGTCGTTGATAATGGGATCACATCATTAGGAGAATGATGTGATGGACAAGACCCAATCCTAAGCATAGCACAAGATCGTGTAGTTCGTTTGCTAAAAGCTTTTTAATGTCAAGTATCGTTTCCTTAGACCATGAGATTGTGCAACTCCCGGATACTGTAGGAATGCTTTGGGTGTGCCAAACGTCACAACATAACTGGGTGGCTATAAAGGTGCACTACGGGTATCTCTGAAAGTGTCTGTTGGGTTGGCACGAATCGAGACTGGGATTTGTCACTCCGTGTGACGGAGAGGTATCTCTGGGCCCACTCGGTAAGACATCATCATAATGAGCTCAATGTGACCAAGGAGTTAGTCACGGGATGATGTATTACGGAACGAGTAAAGAGTCTTGCCGGTAACGAGATTGAACAAGGTATAGAGATACCGACGATCGAATCTCAGGCAAGTATCATACCGATAGACAAAGGAAATTGTATACGGGATTGATTGAATCCCCGACATCGTGGTTCATCCGATGAGATCATCGTGGAGCATGTGGGATCCAACATGGGTATCCAGATCCCGCTGTTGGTTATTGGCCGTAGAAGTGTCTCGGTCATGTCCACGTGCCTCCCGAACCCGTAGGGTCTACACACTTAAGGTTCGATGACGCTAGGGTTATAGGGAAATGGTATACGTGATTACCGAAAGTTGTTCGGAGTCCCGGATGAGATCCCGGACGTCACTGAGCTCCGGAATGGTCCGGAGGTAAAGATTGATATATAGGAAGTCCAGTTTTGGTCACCGGAAAGTTTTCGGGCTCATCGGTATTGTACCGGGAGTGCCAGGAGGGTGCCGGAGGACCCCCGGGAGGGGTGTGACGACCAAAGGACTTCGTGGGCCCTTAGAGGAGGTGTGCCAGACCTTTGTGGGCTGGCCAAGACCTTATAGAAAGGCCCATGCGTCTGGAGATCTGGAGATAAAGGGCAAGGGTTTTAAAAGAGGAGATCCACCTCCCTTGTGGGAGGTGGACTCTATCCCCACTTCGGCCAAAACCTTCCACTTTGGAGGAGGGGCCAAGGCAGCCCTCCATCTCCCTCCTCCTATATATACTTGAGGTTTTGGCCTTTTGAGAACAGTTCTGAACTCTCTCTCTCACGGCAAAGCCCTACCTCTCTTCTTCCTCCTCCGCAGCGCTTAGGCGAAGCCCTGCCGGAATACCTTGCTACTCCACCACCACCATGCCATCATGCTGCTGTTGGATCCCTTCCCTAACCTCTCCTTCATCCTTACTGGATCAAGGCGTAGGAGACGTCACCGGGCTGCACGTGTGTTGAACGCGGAGGCGCCGTTGTTCGGCGCTTAGATCGGAATCCACCGCGATCTAAATCGCTGCGAGTACGACTCCATCAACTGCGTTCTTGTAACGCTTCCGCTTAGCGATCTTCAAAGGTATGAAGATGCAATCTCTCCCCACTCGTTGCTGGTTTCTCCATAGATAGATCTTGATGACACGTAGGAAAATTTTGATTTACTACTACGTCTCCCAACAGTGGCATCATGAGCTAGGTCTATGCGTAGAATCTATGCACGAGTAGAACACAAAGCAGTTGTGGGCCTCGATTTTGTTAATTTGCTTACCACTACTAGTCTTATCTTGATTCGGCGGTATTGTGGGATGAAGCGGCCCGGACCGACTTTACACGTACGCTTACGTGAGACTGGTTCCACCGCCTGACATGCACTTGTTGCATAAGGTGGCTAGCGGGTGTCTGTCTCTCCCACCTTAGTTGGATTGGATCGTCGTCGGCACGCTACCTCTACATCTACCTTCGGGATTAGTGTTAAACCTTAATAATTGTTATTTAGTACCAGCTTTGAGCATGGACATTGTATCTGGATCTCGCTTGATGCGAGATGGCTACTCATTTAAATTTGAGAATAATGATTGTTCTATTTATATGAGAGAAATGTTTTATGGTCATGCCCCGCTGGTCAATGGTTTATTTTTGATGAATCTCGAACGTGATGTTACACATGTCCATAGTGTGAGTACCAAAAAGTGTAAGGTTGATAACGATAGTCCCACTTACATGTGGCACTGCCGCCTTGGTCATATTGGTGTCAAATGCATGAAGAAGCTCCATACTAATGGACTTTTGGAGTCTCTTGATTTCGAATCATTTGAGACGTGCGAACCATGCCTCATGGGCAAGATGACCAAGACTCCGTTCTCCGGAACAATGGAGCGAGCAACTGACTTGTTGGAAATAATACATATCGATGTGTGCGGTCCAATGAGTGTCGAGGTGCGTGGTGGCTACCGTTATGTTCTCACCCTCACTGATGACTTGAGTAGATATGGGTATGTCTACTTAATGAAACATAAGTCTGAAACTTTTGAACGGTTCAAGAAATTTCAGAGTGAGGTAGAGAATCAACATGACAGGAAAATAAAGTGCCTACGATCTGATCGTGGCGGAGAATATTTAAGTCACGAGTTTGGCACGCACCTAAGGAAATGTGGAATTGTTTCACAACTCACGCCACCTGGCACACCTCAGCGAAATGGTGTGTCTGAACGTCGTAATTGCACTCTATTAGATATGGTACGATCTATGATGTCTCTTACCGACTTACCGCTATCATTTTGGGGATATGCATTAGAGACTGCCGCATTCACTTTAAATAGGGCACCGTCAAAATCCGTTGAGACGACACCGTATGAATTATGGTTTGGAAAGAAACCTAAGCTGTCGTTTCTAAAAGGTTGGGGATGCGATGCTTATGTGAAGAAACTTCAACCTGAGAAGCTCGAACCCAAAGCGGAAAAGTGCATCTTCATAGGATATCCCAAAGAGACTATTGGGTATACCTTCTACCTACGATCCGAGGGCAAAGTCTTTGTTGCCAAGAATGGATCCTTTCTCGAGAAAGAGTTTCTCTCGAAAGAAGTAAGTGGGAGGAAAATAGAACTTGATGAGGTAATTTTACCTCCACTCGAACCGGAGAGTAGCGCAGCACAGGAAGTTGTTTCTGTGGAGCCTACACCGGCTGGAGAGGAAGTTAATGATGATGATCATGAAACTTCAAATAAAGTTACTATTGAACATCAAAGGTCCACTAGGACACGTTCCGCACCGGAGTGGTACGGCAACCCTGTCCTAGAGATCATGTTGTTAGACAATGGTGAACGTTCGAACTATGAAGAAGCGATGGCGGGCCCGGATTCCAACAATGGGCTTGAAGCCATGAAATCCGAGATAGGATCCATGTATGAGAACAAAGTATGGACTTTGGTGGGCTTTCCTGATGATAAGCGAGCCATTGAAAATAAATGGATCTTAAAGAAGAAGACTGACGCGGATGGTAATGTGACCATCTATAAGGCTCGGCTTGTCGCTAAGGGTTATCGACAAGTTCAAGGTGTTGACTACGATGAGGCTTTCTCACCCGTAGCGATGCTGAAGTCTGTCCGAATCATGTTAGCAATTGCCGCATTTTATGATTATGAGATCTGGCAAATGGATGTAAAAATGGCATTCCTTAATGGCTTCCTCAAGGAAGAACTGTATATGATGCAGCCGGAAGGTTTTGTCGATCCTAAAGATGCTAACAAGATATGCAAGCTCCAGCGCTCCATCTATGGGCTGGTGCAAGCATCTCAGAATTGGAACATTTGCTTTAATGAAGTGATTAAAGCGTTTGGGTTTGTACAGGTTTATGGAGAACCCTGTATTTACAAGAAAGTGAGTGGGAGCTCTGTAGCATTTCTCGTATTATATGTGGATGACATACTGATAATGGAAATGATATAGAACTCTTGGAAAGTGTAAAGGCCTACTTGAATAAGTGTTTTTCAATGAAGGACCTTGGAGAATCTGCTTACATATTAGGTATTAAGATCTATAGAGATAGATCGAGACGCCTCATAGGTCTTTCACAAAGCCCATACCTTGAAAACATATTGAAGAAGTTCAATATGGATCAGTCCAAGAAGGGGTTCTTGCCTGTATTACAAGGTGTGAGATTGAGTACGACTCAATGCTCGACCACGACAAAGGATAGAGAAGAGATGAGTGTCATCCCCTATGCTTCAGCCATAGGCTCTATTATGTATGCCATGTTGTGTACCAGACCTGATGTGAACCTTGCCATAAGTTTGGTAGGGAGGTACCAAAGTGATCCCGGAGCGGAACACTGGACAGCGGTCAAGAACATCCTGAAGTACCTGAAAAGGACAAAGGATATGTTTCTCGTATATGGAGGTGCCGAAGAGCTCATCGTAAAGGGTTACGTTGATGCTAGCATCGACACAGATCCGGACGACTCCAAGTCACAAACCGGATACGTGTATATTTTGAACGGAGGGGCAGTTAGCTGGTGCAGCAGCAAGCAAAGCGTCGTGGCGGCATCTACATGTGAAGCGAAGTACATAGCTGCTTCGGAAGCAGCAAAGGAAGGAGTTTGGATGAAGGAGTTCATCACCGACCTAGGAGTAATTCCAAGTGCGTCGGGCCCGATGACTCTATTCTGTGACAACACTCGAGCTATTGTCCTTGCGAAGGAGCCCAGGTTTCACAAGAAGACAAGACACATCAAGCGCCGTTTCAACTCCATCCGTGATTATATTCAGGAGGGAGATATAAAGATTTGTAAAGTGCAGACGGATCTGAATGTCGCAGATCCGTTGACTAAACCTCTCACGAGCAAAACATGATCAACACCAGAATGCTATGGGTGTACGATTCATCACAATGTAACTAGATTATTGACTCTAGTGCAAGTGGGAGACTGTTGGAAATATGATCTAGAGGCAATAATAAAATGGTTATTATTGTATTTCCTTGTTCATGGTAATTGTCTATTGTTCATGCTATAATTGTGTTAACCGGAAACCGTAATACATGTGTGAATACATAGACCACAGCATGTCCCTAGTGATCCTCTAGTTGACTAGCTCGTTGATCAATAGATGGTCACGGTTTCATGACCATGGACATTGGATGTCGTTGATAACGGGATCACATCAATAGGAGAATGGTGTGATGGACAAGACCCAATCCTAAGCATAGCACAAGATCGTGTAGTACGTTTGCTAAAAGCTGTTCAATGTCAAGTATCGTTTCCTTAGATCATGAGATTGTGCAACTCCCGGATACCGTAGGAATGCTTTGGGTGTGACAAACGTCACAACGTAACTGGGTGGCTAAAAAGGTGCACTACGGGTATCTCCGAAAGTGTCTGTTGGGTTGGCACGAATCGAGACTGGGATTTGTCACTCCATGTGACGGAGAGGTATCTCTGGGCCCACTCGGTAAGACATCATCATAATGAGCTCAATGTGACTAAGGAGTTAGTCACGGGATGATGTATTACGGAACGAGTAAAGAGACTTGCCGGTAACGAGATTGAACAAGGTATAGAGATACCGACGATCGAATCTCGGGCAAGTATCATACCGATAGACAAAGGGAATTGTATACGGGATTGATTGAATCCCCGACATCGTGGTTCATCCGATGAGATCATCGTGGAGCATGTGGGAGCCAACATGGGTATCCAGATCCCGCTGTTGGTTATTGGCCGGAGAAGTGTCTCGGTCATGTCCACGTGTCTCCCGAACCCGTAGGGTCTACACACTTAAGGTTTGATGACGCTAGGGTTATAGGGAAATGGTATATGTGATTACCAAAAGTTGTTCGGAGTCCTAGATGAGATCCCGAACGTCATGAGGAGCTCCGGAATGGTCCGGAGGTAAAGATTGATATATAGGAAGTCCAGTTTTGGTCGCCGGAAAGTTTTCGGGCTCATCGATATTGTACCGGGAGTGCCGGGAGGGTGCTGGAGGACCCTCGGGAGGGGTGTGACGACCAAAGGACTTCGTGGGCCCTTAGAGGAGGTGTGCCAGTCCTTTGTGGTATGGCCAAGACCTTCTAGAAAGGCCCATGCGGGTGGAGATCTGGAGATAAAGGGCAAAGGGTTTTAAAAGAGGAGATCCACCTCCCTTGTGGGAGGTGGACTCTATCCCCACTTCGGCCGAAGCCCTCCTCTTTGGAGGAGGGGCCAATGCAGCCCTTCCTCTCCCTCCTCCTATATATACTTGAGGTTTTGGCCTTTTGAGAACAATTCTGAACTCTCTCTCTCACGGCAAAGCCCTACCTCTCTTCCTCCTCCTCCGCAACGCTTAGGCGAAGCCCTGCCGGAATACCTTGCTACTCCACCACCACCACGCCGTCGTGCTGCTGTTGGAGCCGTTCCCTAACCTCTCCTTCCTCCTTGCTAGATCAAGGCGTAGGAGACGCCACCGGGCTGCACGTGTGTTGAACGCGAAGGCGCCGTTGTTCGGCGCTTAGATCGGAATCCACCGCGATCTGAATCGCTGCGAGTACGACTCCATCAACCGCGTTCTTGCAACGCTTCCGCTTAGCGATCTTCAAAGGTATGAAGACGCAATCTCTCCCCACTCGTTGCTGGTTTCTCCATAGATAGATCTTGGTGACACGTAGGAAAATTTTGATTTACTACTACGTCTCCCAATAGGTCATGGTGCAATTCACGGGCGAGGGTGGCGCGAAGGCGAAGGAGGGTGAGTGGGTAACACAAATGAGGGTGTGACGGAGGAGAAGGAGGGTGACACCGGCTCATCGACGGTCGTGTCTACCATTACGCAGTCGTTGTCCTTCGGCTGCCTGCCGGCCAACCAACCGGAAACATTGTTGTCCATCTCCTTCTTTTGATCCGTTGTCAGCCTGGCCGACAGAGATTTGCAGCGCGAGGAAGCCATGATGGGAGTGACACGAAGAGGAGAAAGGATCAGAGGCGGATGACCGCGCCTATGGTCGGGGCAGCAGTTTATATAGCAACGAAGGGCGAATGAGCGATGGATGGGAGGCGTCGGAGTAGACGCCTCATCAACCGTGTGGCATTCATGAGGGAGGCGGACGGACAACCATCGTGTCATTTAAACGCGGAGCAGTCGCCTATACCAGTTAGTAGTGCGGGCGGCGCTCCCTCGACCAGCACACCACTTCAATGCTGGCGACATGGAGAGACAATGTCTGCTCTCACCGGGCGTGAATATGGCACTGACGCTTTGGAACGGCGTTGACCGGTTCGGGCGGGAAGCGCGTGGGGGCGGGGGAGGGGGGATCTGGTGGACCATGATGGTCAGAAGAGGACTTGGGAATGGTCCGGATACCCGCAATGTCCTCTATGTTTGTCTCCGATTTGCGGGGAAAAAAACGTCTGGAGTGCTATGCCTGACAACACAGTTCAAACGTAACTTATAGCATGAAAGCTACTCCTGCTTTCATTATTATAACACATGTTCTGACATTTTATTGACTTTATTTCGCGTGACATTTTCTGATTTGAATATATATAAACGTATTTTAACTTTCGGTCACGCATTTTAATTTGTATGTAGAACTAAAACCACCCATTTATTTTCAAACGGAAGGAATAGTTTATATTGGAATATCCATGTATATTTATGAGCAGAGAAACTTGTATTTTAGCGTGAATTTTGATTGAAGTGGAACATGTGCAATTGCTGGCCAAGTTAGCAACAACACTGTAGTCCCCGGGTTCACATGTACTACTACCAGAAGTATAACTTTATCAGTATATATATATAAATAAAACTATAGTGACCTGGATCTGGATGGGCCGTAGCAGTTTGCGGAACCAGTCCTCGTATGAATACGACCCTAAGAGCATCTACAACCGGAATCACTGATGAAAGAAAAAATAAAAAAGATTCAACCGGATTTTTTATATTATTTTTATATGTTTGGGCTGCTCGTAAACCTGCGTCCGATGAATCCATCACATAAGACGTGACCCCACCCTGGATCATCTTTTTTTTTCTTTTTTTCTTTCTTTTTTCTTCACCATTCATATACAAGTGATCGGACATATGAAAAAAAAGAGTCTGGCCACATGAACAAACAAATAAAAAACATGCCCGGACGTGTCGCGTCCGCAAGCATTTAGGAAGGGGTCGTATTTACTGAGTCTTGCTGTAGATACTCTAACTTTGCTGTAGATGCTCTAACTTTGCGTGGAATCCAATGCTTGCCCAAGAAAGCAAATTTTAGCAGCTAGTAGTAGAAATGTAGCTAGCAATCCTCTTGTTTAGCAAAGATATAAACTATTTAGTTTGACTTGACTAGAGGGTTTGGCACCGTGCAAAGTCTTGGTCTATACTACGTACCTACAACAAGATTCTTCTAGCATGGACATGTGCTCAACATCTTGCTAGTAGCTTCCCGCTTATTTCCCTTTAGCACAAAGTTTATTTCTCGGCCTACCTCTAGCACCTAATGGTACAGACTATGGCCAAATTGAGTTGCTTGCAACCTTCACCCAAGCCCAAGAGGCAAGCTGCTTTAACCCTTTAAATCTTTTGACATGACAAAACTTATAGCAGGCATGTTCGTGGACGTTTGAACGGTCCAATTAGAGGTACGTGACTGTAGATCCTCTGTCATTGAGCTTGCCAAAGTATGTAGTAGTACGAGAGAGATGCTGGCCGCTCGACGGACGGGCGGCCAAGGATGAAAGTTGCAGAGCATCTCACCACTATACGATTGATACCTTGTGTTTGCATCTTTATTTACTGTTGCTGGACTGTACGTAGTCCTCACTCAACGAATAAAGCAAACAGTTCTATCTCATGGCCTGTGTCGTTAGGTCATGCTGTCATGTTACGTGTGACGCATTCGGAATGTGACTCCACGGTCAGCAGATCAAACCGAAATGATTTTGCTACAATGTCTAGACTATGATACGAGGTTTCATCTTTCTTGCGAGATTAGACTATGCAAAGTTCTACTCCTATTAGTATCTAGCTAGTGATCGGTCCATCAATCAATAAACATGAAGGTGGAACATGACTTCACTCGACTAGTCTTCCTCGGTGTATTTTCGAGTTTTGCCGAAAATAGCTAAGATGAGACGACAACACATTGCAGAATATTGGTATTACCTCCGATCCAAATTAATTGATGTAGTTTTCGTATTTCACACAGATTTACCATGCTTTTTACGTCACCAATTAACTTGCACGTTTTTCTAACTTGAAGATACATGTTTTTTTTCTAGTGACAAAAACACATGGATTCTGAATAAACATTGAACTAATTCCAATATTTTAATTTGCCGAGTATTTTTTTTCTTTGCGGGGGTATCGATTATTTATTCAAAGGAAAATAGATCTATTCTTGTGGAAAGAGAAGGAAAACGTGTAAATAATTCCTTCGGAACGCAGACACCAATATCAGTTCTCAGGCATAGCAGTAGCAGCCTGGCAGGGCTGTGGTTAAAGCCGTCCGAATTAAGCAACCAAAAATAACAAAGAAATGCTCGTACCATATCAATAAATAAGATGACTACCAAACTTGTCTTCGTCAATGTATTTTCCTGTTCTGTGTTTTTTCTAATTGTAGAACAGTAAGTTCGCAGGATATTGTTTATTTCGCTGTCGAGTATTCAGAAGATAGGACCACAAATTAACTTGCGCATGAACGTTGACCCTTCGGATAAAAACTAGTATTCCCATCATCTTACAATAAATGTCGTTGATCTAGGCTAAAGAGTATAATTTATTGAGCTCAAGTTGGGCTGTGATTAGAGAAAGAGAGAATGAAAATTCAGAACTCAGACACGCCCAAGAAAAAAAACTGAAACTAGCGATCTCAGCTTTAGTATAAGTTGGGCTGTGATTAAGCCAGAAAACCATTCAAGTTAAGCAGGCACCAATAATTGAGCAACGGTAGTACATCAATAACCCTTGCATGTGCACGTACGTATGTACATACGTGTCCGAAGCAATGATTTTAGTACTTCGTACCTTGTACAAAACCGGTGACAAATTATATGTATCGGAGTAATGAAATCAATCGAGTCTTCATACGTCTCTGAAGAAAGTAAGCAGGAATAGTACTCGCTCCGTTAATATAAAAGCGTTTAGATCACTAATCTCTTATATTAGTTTATGAAGGAAAGTACTAGCGTTCGTTTAAACATACCGAATTACCACCGGTAAGGTAATTAACAGATGATGATGTTGATGATCAGTTCGCTAAGCACCGGCCGCGCGGTGGCCGGTGGGTGGCGGCACAGAGGAGAGAGTATCGCCGCCGGCCAGCGCGCGCGTCCATGCGTGCGTACGGACGCGGAGCTGCGGGCGCGCGCCCAGGCCAGGGGTCCTCATCGTCCGTGCGGCTCTACTCTAGGCTTGGACCTCGGGCTCCGGCTCGGCGTTGAGGTCGAGGCCGAGGACGGGCCGCCGCGGCGGCGTGGCGTTCTCGGCGACGCGCTCGTCGGCGGGCTCCCGCTGCTGCTTCTGCTGTTGGGGAGGCGGCGGCGGCGCGAAGTCCTCCCAGGAGAAGCTGGGGCACCAGGCGGGCGCGCGCGGGGCCGGGGCGCGGGCCGTGGCGGCCGCGACCCCGCCGGAGACGAGCCGGCGCGAGGCGTCCCGCATGCGGCGCAGGATGGCGTAGAACTCCTCGACCTCGGCATCGGACACGTCCTCCACGCCGACGGGTGCCGGTGCGGCCGCGGCGGCGGATGAGCGCTTGCGCTTGGCGGTGGCGGTCGGCGCGTCCATGGTCACCAGCGCGCGCGCGCGGGCGGGGCGGGGCGGGCAGTCGCTGCGCGCTCGCGCGTGTGCTTCTTTCTTTGCGCTTGGTGGGTGAGCGGTGGGTGTCTGGACCTGGACGAGTGCCTCGGAAGGAAAGAACCCCCGGACGCCTGCGTTTATGTGATCCCGAAATGAACGGTAAACAATTAGAGAGAGATGAAAAAAGGGCGCCACTTTTATTAAGACGGGACGGCGACCGACTCCACCACCCATCCTGCTCACGAGAGCAGTACTACCTTGTACTACTACCGTTGTACGTACGCGCGCTGGCCACTGCCGGTGTGAAGCACCGCGACCGAACGAGAATTGCGTGGCAATGGGTGTACAAAGGACAGGGCTCGCCAACGGCGGCACGGCGATCGCCGGCTCGTGTTGGTCTGGCGCCAACGGCGTCACTGCTGCTCGTTTGTTTGTAGACGTTGAACTTTCAAAGATGCCCGAAACATCATTCGGCCGATTTGGGGGCACCGAGAAATGGCAGTGTTGTCATCGTGTAGTGGAGATGTGCGCGGAAAGATTGGTTGGGGTTTAGCAGCAGAAGTTGGTGGACGATAGTAGCAACATTTATTTTGGACAGGAGGGAGTACTTCCTAGTTGTTCTAACTTTTTACAAAATCGGATTTGTATGTACGTAGTTTGGTGTGGGTGTTCATATTGAAATTCCAAAACATCTCATAATAATGAGCAGAGGAGTAGTAGGAAGGCCAACTCCAATGCGGACCTTTCGCAAAAACAACAAAATCCAATGCGGACATCAAGCCATTTTAAATGTTTGAACTACGCTATCCAAACATTTCTTTTGTCACCCAACAGCGGTCATCCTTGCCCCGGCTATTTAAGTCGGACGGTGGACACAATGCACCACACCATCACTACTCCTCTCCTCTCCTCCACACACCCCACAACCGGTCGTCATGACGTGCATGGCCGACGGCGGCAAGTGGTTGTCCGTGCGCCCATCCAAATCCAACAGGACCTCCGGGTGGTGGTGATGGTATTGTTGTTTTCCTCGCCGCATCGACAATACGAGTGCTACTGGCGCCTGGTTGCCCTCGGGAAGGAAGAGCCGTTGTACCTGACGATCTCCATTGTGCGTGTTGACTTTACCTACTACTTTGGTGATGGTGGCAGCGGCACCTTCATCGCGACGACAATCTTCGAGGCAGCGCGCCGGGACCGGCGTAATGTGCAATGCCCAGTGTTGTTCACGTTGTCGGACGCCGCATCGCCCTTAGTATTAGCGGAACTGTGCTCGTGAAGGCATGGGCCATTGATCAGTCCAGGACCACCATGGAGATCTCCGCCCGCTGGGCCGTTGGGTCAGCTCGTCAAGTGGGGTTGGAGGAGTCCGGGTGCTTGGCCTTGGTCAAAGGTGGGCGATGCTACAACGCCTGAGGAGGTGGCCTACAAGAGGTAGGGTCCTGTTCTTGACACCTAAGGCCCACCTAGGGCCCCACATTATCATTAAGGTCCCTGGACTGAAAAGGCATTCGGATGCGCATGAAGATCCACTCGTATCCCTCAAAGTCACTCGAACGTCGTTCCATCAGCTAGACAAGCCTCAGCACTCGGGCGAGAGGAAGCTTGGACGACGTCGAAGCGATCAAGAGACTTAATAACATACATGAAGTGTTGTGAAGACTGACGCTACCTATAACGCCCCTAGTTAAAGCAGCAGTTTCTGTAATGCATGCAATTACTTGTATTAAGTGCCCCTGTAATGACGCTCGGTCGGTGGTGACGCACTCTATATAATCCACCCCGGGCTCCAGAGCAGGGGTTCCGCACTCTCTATAATCAGACACCCCCATAAGGAAGGGCTCGAGACGTAGAGTCTTTACCACTCCCAAGTGGGGCATGAACTCGTACATCCGAGTGTTACACATGTGCCGCAGCTAGCCTCCGCCCCTCATTCATACCCCCTAGTACTATTGTCAGGCTCATTCCCTCGACAGCGGCCGATCGTCGCCTCCAGGACAAGGCTTTACACCAGAAGGAGGAGGCCAAGTGGTTGAGCCGCGAGCACATAGAGGCGTCTGGTCAGGGTTGATGCGATGCCTCGCTGGGTTTCCGTCACTTGAAGGATGATGACGATGACTCAGACGACAATGCCGATGGCAGCGTGAACGAGGATGGAGGTACCAGCCAGTGGTGGAGCTAGGCAAGGTTGATTGGGGGCCAACGGCAGGGGGGGAGGGAGGGGATGAGAAACTACAATTTCTAGAGGGGGCAGAGAAATAATAAAAATTATTCACTAGATTACCCTAGGCTGGGGGAGGTGGGGCACGACACCTACAACGATGCACGTAGGTCCGCCAGTGGTACCCGTGGCCTCAAAGGCCAAGCCTACGAGGTCATTGTTCGGTACCTTACATAGTTTTTATTTAAAAAAAGCTCACTCGGTTTAGTTGAAACTTTGTTGAATTTCAACAAAATTCAACAAATATCGCCAGGTTGCATGAATTTCATCGATTTTATTATACATCCGTTCGAATTTGGTCTGGCATTTGGTGACTCCAGGTGAACGGCAGTCGCCTCTATCGCTATTCGTCGACACGTGATGCGTCCACAGACATTTGATGATGTCCATTTTGATGAACCGTATTGGAGTTGTCCTTACTACTCACACTTTTCAGATACCGTAAAATGCACATCCATCCGTCCACTGCATACAAAAGGAGAGAAAATTGTTGTCATCATGGCCGGGCTCTGCATATCACCCCTTTGTGTAGTACTCCGCCTCACTACATATTCATTTTACTATATCCTGATCAGGGCTCTCGTCATGGAGTTCACGCATGGTGCCACATGGAATTCTCTAGCTTAATAGAATTATTAGTTAGTGTAGTACTCAAGGCTAGTGGATGCTCTGCACCACAAACACGCTCATGGCAGTGTGATAATTGACAATGCAACCAATTGATAGACAGTGGCTAAACCGATTCTCAAGTTGTGCACTTGGTTTTCTCAACAACAACAAAAGTTGGGCACCTTTTTTTATTGGGCGACGGGAGAGGACTCACGAGGTCCAAAATAGAAAATTGTTACAACTCGATGAAAATGACCCTAAACTAAAAATAAAAATCACATCCACCATAAATGCAGATTCCGACGAGGCCACATATGTGGTCTGCTGCCATGGCAGAATGCACACACACGAAGGTTGTCGTAGCAGTCGATGACAAATGCCAATGACTCAAAGAAGATGGTGCGGGAGTGCGAGGCTGATGGGTCGATGTTGACTTGGGCTGCCCCGTCCATGAAGAAGGTGAAGGAGTCGAAGGCGAGGATCTCTCCTGGCAGCCTCTCGTCGGAAGCGATGGGAGATCACATTTAGACTCGATCTTTAGCTGGTGAAGCCCTCTGCATGTCCTGGCAACTAAATGGTGAACGTGGATGTAACTGCCAGAAGGGAGGTCACACGAGGGGGTTACCAAGATTCGGGTCCTCGGGAAGAGGTAACACCCTATGTTCTGCTTCCGATTTGTATACATGATGGAGTTCCTCGTGCGGGTGATCACAACGAGGATGGTGTATATGCTACAGAGATTATAGACTACAGATGTAGATGGGAATGGCTACCCCTAGCTCCGCCTTACGTAGACGATATGAGCTAGGGTTTACATGGGGGTTCGGCGATCTCATGCCGTTGTCACCTCAGTTTGCTTGCCAAGATGGTCCCTGAGCTCTATCCGGGTTCCCTCTTGTCGCCGGGCTTCGTCTAGGCCGCATAGACCGTGTGGCAGTCCGGCTGCTGGTCTCCACTCCTAGAGGCCAACTTTGATGTATAGCACTTTCACGTACCTTCTTTCGCCATAGGATTGAACCTTTCGTTTGTTGTTTTTGTTTTTGTTGTCGTTGTTGCTTAGTGTGTCTCTCTGTCACTTCCACTAGTCGCCGCCACCGTGTCGCGCGTTCTTTGTCTGCTTCAGCCATGTTGATCCCAGTGTATTCCTCGACGCATTCGTGTGTGCCATGTAGCTTATGTCACCGCGAAAGCTAGATGCATGTTAGACGCCACCGCAACATGCTAGCTACCACCACGCACGTCGTCTCGACTCTGGTGGGGTTTGGACTGAGATGTGCTCATCTTCCTCCGTCTCAATAACGTGTTGACACCAGTTTACCCTTGGTATAAAAAATTGACTTGAACCTAGGTTTACCCTTTACCCTATTAGACTAGGAACGAAGACCGGACTAAGTGTAGCTCGAATGATTAGGTTCCTTATGATGGAACCAACCTACCCCGATTCAAGGCATATAGTTGACACGGGTGATTAATTAGAAAAAACATTTTAGAATTTTTGATGATGATCGTTCATTTGGAGATGACATTTCTATCGAGCTTAGTTTGTCGAAGGTGATATAAGGATATAGTGTGTGTGCGTCCTCATAAACGGTTGTGGTATGTACGTGTATGTGTAGTATTATGTTCCTTAAAGACTAGGAATGGATGAATCTTTCATCCGGGGGTTTTCGACATGTTTACGGTTCAAGACGGGTGAACCTTCACCACCGTCATGGATGACGTGGAAAGATTAGGAAAATCTAACGAATGATTCCAGCTATCTTGCCCTCATGAAAATGAGATATCCCCTCTGCTCGTTTACAAGAACGTGCACATGGTTTTTCTTTTTGGGTAGCTGGTCTAGCTCCAATGGAAGATGCGTCAGCCAACAGGGGCTCGTCACTGCTCACTGCTCACTGCTGTTCGCTTGCTAGATGTTGTACTTTCAAAGATGCCCCAGTAGTGCAAGGCATCATGCGACCGATGATGGGTCTCATGATAGCTTGATTCCGGGCCTGATTCGACCGATTGGAACTCATCCAGGACTGTGAATCTAGTCATCGTCGAGTTGATTGGTACTACGTCAAGAGATATGTGTGCACGGGGCTGCCGACGAAAATCTCGAGGGAAACGTAACCCGATCGATATCCGTTTGGGTGTGTGATCAGCACGCTATGTTTCACACACACAGCTTGCTCGGCAGCTCGGGCCGTTTTCCTGTTTGTTACGGTCGTCTGCAACTTGCCGATTTTCCACGACAAGACGTCATGGGATACAAGCCACACACGGTCACTCCACCGCTGCGTGTTGCATCTTGTCATATAGTGGCACTACACGTGGAGTGCAGTAGTTACTGCCGGCGCTTCTCCGGACACCGTAAAAAATGGCCGTCCCTTCCGTTTTTGAGAGCAAAGCAAAGCCCATCTACAAATCGAACTTGACAAATTCGATACTTCAAACTTTCAAACACTAAGCAGTTATTTCTTAAATATCTCTGTCTGTATCTGAATATCTCATATATGAAATGTTAAAACCATATAATCACAAATAAAACATCGAAGTGATACATCTATTTTTTATCATGTTTTTCTATTCTTATTTATAGTGTTTGGAGTTTTACCTCATTTTATAAAGCAATTCTAATGTTTTTTTCTTTCTTAATATGCAAGGTATACATGAACAGGGTGATTGACAGCAACTGGATTTCTAAACCTAAAAAGGTACAAAAAAAGTAGCTAGTATCCGGAGCTCCAAATAACCTGAAATTTCGTGGAGAATTATTTTGGAATATAAAAGAAATACTGAACGAAAGAAGTACCGGAGAGGACCCTCGATGGGCCAACAATGCAGGGGGACACACCCTACCCCGAGGGCCTGCCTAGGTGCCTTGTGGCGCCCACGTAAGCCCTCCGATGCCCATCTTATGCTATATGAAGCCATTTGTTTTAAAAAAAATCAGAAGAAGACTTTCGGGATGAAGCTCCGCCATTCCGAGGCGGAAAATGGGTAGGAGCACTTTTGCTCTCCGGTGAAGCGAGGGGAACTACCCTCCGGGAGGGGGAAATCGAAGCTATGTTCATCATCAACGCTCCTCTGATCGTGAGAGAACTCATCTCCATCAACATCTTCACCACCACCATGTCATCTACAAATCCTAATTCATCTTTTGTATTCAATATTTGTCTCAAACCCCAGATTGGTACCTGTGGGTTGCTATTAGTGTTGATTACATCTTGTAGTTAATGCTAGTCGGTTTATTCGATGGAAGATTATATGTTCAAATTGTCAATCACATATTTATCCCATCTGATCTAAACATGAATATGATTTGTGAGTAGTTTGGTTTGTTCTTGAGGATATGGAAGAATCCTTATTATAAGTAATCATGTGAAGTTGAATTTCGTTCAATGTTTTGATGTTGTGTTATCTTGTTCTTTCTCTAGTGATGTCAGGTGAACATCGAGTACATGACCTATTACCATGTTTGGGCATAGGGAAAGACATTATGAGATTAGTAACTAAATGATGGTTCATAGGAGTGACAGAAACCTAAACCCTAGTGTATGTGATATTCCGTAAGGAGTTGTTTTTGGTCCATATGTTTAATGCTATGGTTTGATTTATATTAAATTTCCTCTTATGGTTGTGGATGCTTGCGAGAGGGGTTACTCATAAGGAGGTTGTTTGTTCAAGTAAGAACAACAAATTAGAACCAGCCTACCCACATGGCAACCTATCAAAGCAATGAACGCGAGTCAACACATCATGACGAAAAGTAACTAATCAATATCCCAATGTGCCTCGAGAATGTTTTGATCGCTATAAGAAACATTTCCGGCTTATCATTCGCAATAAAAGGATTGGCTCACTGATACATCTCCAACGTATCTATAATTTTTGATTGTTCCATGCTGTTATATTATCAATCTTGGATGTCTTATAATCATTTTATAGCAACTTTATATCATTTTTGGGACTAACCTATAGACAGAGTGCCAAGTGCCAGTTGCTGTTTTATGCTTGTTTTTACTTCGTAGAAATCAATACCAAACGAAGCCCAAACATCGTGAAATTTATTGGAGTTTTTTTTGGGGCCAGAAGACACCCAGTGGACCAGAGAAGTGCCGGGAAGAGGGCCGAGGGGGGCAACATCCACCAGGGCGCGCCCGAGGCCCCCGACGCGCCCTGATGGGTGGTGCCCACCTCGGGACACCCCCTCTACCGACTATCAGCTCTATAAATTCTCAAATATTCGGTAAACCATATGGGAGTCGACGAATCACAATTCTAGCCGCCACAAGTTCCAGAAGCGTGAGATCCAATCAAACACCATCATGGAGGGGTTCATCTTCCTCATAGGTGCCTTTCCGATGATGTGTGAGTAGTCTATCATAGACCTACGGGTCCGTAGGCAGTAGCTAGATGGCTTCATCTCTCTCTTTTGATTCTCAATACAATGGTCTCTTGGAGATCTATTTGATGTAATGACTTTTGCGGTGTCTTTGTTGGGATCCGATGGATTTTGAGTTCATGATCAGTTTCTATCCATGAATATTATTTGACTCTTCTTTGATCTCTTATATGCATGATTACTTATAGCCTTGTATTTCTTCTTCGAATCTTTGGTTTAGTTAGGCCAACTAGATCGATTTTTCTTGCCATGGAAGAGGTAGCTTTGTGATGGGTTCGATCTTGCGGTGTTCTTTCCTAGTGATAGAAGGGACAACAAGGCACACATGTATCGTTGCCATTAAGAATAACAAGATGGGGTCTATTCCTACATTAATAGATCTTGTCTACATCATCTCACTGTTCTTATTGCATGAACTTAATACACTAGATGCATGCTGGATAGCGGTCGATGTGTGGAGTAATAGAAGTAGACGCAGAATCGTTTCAGTCTACTTATCTTAGACGTGATGCCTATATAATGATCATTGTCTCGATATCGTCATGATTATTTGGTCTTCTATCAATTGCCCAACAGTAATTTGTTCATCCATCGTGTGCTATACTCATGAGAGAAGCTACTACTGAAACCTACGCCCTCGGGTCTACTTTTCCAACATATTGCTTTCTAATCTACTATTTTTCTGTTTTGTTTTCAGATCTATTAATCCAAAAAACCAAAAATATTTTGCTGCACTTTTTATTTACTTCTTCTATTTTGTGTTCTTGCGAGATCTATTTGCCCAACCTATTAAAATATAATCTATCTTATTATCGTTGAGAGCTTGACAATCTCTCTTACGCGTCGGGTTGCAAGTATTTGTTTTTTGTGTGCAGGTGCCGTTTACATAGTTGCTTGATCTTCCTCTACAGATTGATACCTTGGTTTCTTAACCGAGGGAAATACTTACCGTTGCTGTGCTGCATCATCCCTTCCTCTTTGGGGAAATACCAACGCAGTCTTAAGCCACATCAAAGAAATTTTTGGTGCCGTTGCCGAGGAGCAAGCAGTCTCTTTAGCGTGCCAATCTCTAGCACCAATGAGACATCATCAACACCTATTAGGTTCCTAATCACAAATCTCATCTCCTTGCAATTTACGTTATTTGCCATTTGCCTCTCGTGTTTCTCTCCCCCAATTCAAAAAAAATCCGTTTTATTCGCCCTCTTTTTTGTTTGCCTTTTTCTTGTCATATCTCTTGTCTATCTATCCTTTCGCTATGGCCAGCATCACCACTCCCTTGTCACCAGATTTTGAAGTTTATACTTCAAACAAAAACAAGGTGAAAATCTGAAAGATGCTTCGTATAGGCTTTTGGAATCCCATCGCATTTGCAGCTTAAAGGGGGGGGGGGTGAAAAGGTGTTTCTTTGAAATTTTTACATAGGATTAACCTTGAATCATAGACAACTCTTGGATTTTTCCGCTAAAGGGATTTTTTCTGAGCTTGAGGCCAATACCACTTACAAAATTTTGGAAGGGATATTGGGGGTTCCTCCACAAAAAAAGGGGTTTTCTCTTACACAAGAAGGGGTTCAAATTTTAGAAAAATTGGGTGATTTGCGTAAACATTTGGTTGAGTTACAAAAATATAATGAACCTCTTAAACATATTGGTGGAAACCTCAATCACATGAATACTTTGATTTCTCTTCGCGATAAGTGTTTTGATATTTTAGATCTCAAGATGGCCTCTTTTCCTGAAAATTTGGGGAAACTTAAAGAACCTCCCGGTTTGAGAAAGCCCTCACAAAGGTAGCAAAAACTAAGGATGACAATACTTGAATCTATGCATTTTGACTAGCTACTTGCGTAAAACGATAGCGCTTGTTGGGAGGCAACCCAATGAATAAAATTTATTTTATCTTTTCCTTTCTGTTTTTGAGTGTTTACAATATTATGCTTCTGTTATAATTGTTCTTTTATGTTGTAATTAGTGTTTGTTCCAAGTAAAGCCCTTAGGAGGATGCTAAGTAATAGTTGATTTGATCTTGTTGAAGAAAAGAAACTTTTGCGTCCAGTAGAAAAATTCTTAAAAATCACAGAAGCGATGCAAAATTCTGATTTTTTTACACAATATAGATATACAAATTTCTGAAGTTGTCCTAATTGTTTGGAAGTTTTTGAGTTACATAAGTATGGTTAGAATACAGATTACTACAGACTGTTCTGTTTTTGACAGATTCTGTTTTCGTTGCATTGTGTGCTTGTTTTGATGAATCTATGGCTTGTATTGGAGGGTATAAGTCATGGTAAAGTTAGAACACAATACATATAATGCAATAATAAAATATGAATGGGTTTGCAACAATACTTAGAGTGGTAATTTGCTTTATTATACTAACGGATCTCATGAGGATTTTGTTAAGTTTTGTGTGATTGAAATTTTCAAGTTTTGGGTGATATCACAATGGATGAAGGAATAAGGAGTAAGAAGACCTAAGCTTGGGGATGCTACCATGCCCCAAGATAATATCCAAAGAGGAACAAGCAACTAAGCTTGGGGATGCCCTGAGTGGCATCCCCTCTTTCTTCTAACGATCATCTATATCTTACTTGGAACTATATTTTTATTCGTCACATATCATGAGTTTTTCTTGGAGCGTCTTGTATATTTGCTTGTTTTGCTTTTTATCCTTGCTGGTCACACCCATTTTAGAGAGCTAAAATTATGCTATGATTTTTTAGAATTGCTCTATATGCTTCACTTAAATCCATTGAGCTATGAAATTGCTCTAGTGCTTCACTTATATCTTTTTGAGCATGGCATGCTTTTACATGTTAATTCTGTCATGCTTCACTTAGATCAATTTGAGATTTAGTGAACTTCGAAGAAATTCTCTAATATTTCACTTATATATTTGAGAGATGAAACTTTTATGCTCATATTCTTCACTTAAATCTATGTGAGCTTGTCAAAAGCAATGACAATATATGAAACTAGTCCCAAAGTGATAGATATTCAAGAGGGATATAATAAAAACTATCATGAAGATCACTTGACAAATTAAACCGGATTCTTTGTAATAGTTTTGAGACATGATGATAGTAATATGTGAGTTATGTTAGTGAGTAATTATTCTTAGTAAGAATATTGATGTTATGATTCCCTATGCAAGCACGAAAGTCAAGAGTTGTGCAATGAAATGACATCCTACTTATGGTGCATTATTCGGTGTTAGTTATGCTTAATGCTCGCTTATGTGAATTTTCGTTTCTTGGTTTGTTTGCTTCTCAATCTATTTGCTAGCCTTCACTTGTGCTAAGTATAAATACTACTTGTGCATCCAAAATCCTTAAACCCAATTTTGCCATGAGTCCACTATACCTACCTATATGCGGATTTCCATGCCGTTCCAAGCAAATTTGTATGTGCCATCTCTAATTTTCAAAATAAATTTTCCTTTTTGTGTCCTCGTACCGCTCATGAAACGGTAGGGGTGACCGATATTTTTCCATGCTAGATGTGTTATTCTCGAGATGAGTGTTTATTCACTTGTCATTGCACGAGAGTACGACGGTAATAGGGAAGCCCAATCTCTAAACGAAAAGAAAAAATTACCTTTATGTTGTCAAATAATAAATTCCTTGGAAAGTGTTGGTATGGAAGGCAACCGTGGATTCGGCTAGCCATGGAAAGTGAAAGTATGGTGGAAAAAGGAATAAACTTTATTTTTTGTTTGGAAACCGCTTATGATGTATGTAGCATGGAAAGATATTTAAATCTCTCGGTCATTTTCGTTGACAGGAAAGGCATGCCACCCAAAATATTTTTCTCTATGAATTTAAACCTTGAGCTCTGGCACCTCTACAAATCCCTACTTCCCTCTGCGAATGGCCTATCTATTTACTTTATGCAATATTTTTTTTACTTGAGTCTCCATCTTCTCTTGTAAAGCACCAACTAGGGGGGCACTATGATCGTATTTAAGCATTAATATTTGAGTGTGTTTCATGAATGGATCAATGATTGAGCATGATGGGCTAGCGATAACTTGCTTTAGTGTTGATATTTTGGAAGACATGGTTGCTTGTTGATATGCTTGAGTATTAAAGTTTTCATATCAAAACTAGACTATTGCTTTGAACCATATAAAAGTCCAAATGTCCATGCTACAAAAGAAAAGTACATGTGTTGAACATGTTAGGCAACATTCCACATAAAAAATTCTGTTTTTATCATTTACCTACTAGAGGATGAGTAGGAATTAAGCTTGGGGATGCTGATACGTCTCCAACGTATCTATAATTTTTGATTGTTCCATGCTATTCTATTATCAATCTTGGTTGTTTTATAATCATATTATAGGAACTTTATATCATTTTTTGGGACTAACCTATTGTCATAGTGCCAAGTGCTAGTTGCTATTTTTGCTTGTTTTTTACTTTGCATAAAATATGTACCAAACAAAGTCCAAACACCTTGAAACTTTTTGGAGAATGTTTTTGGGCTAGAAGACACACAGTGGCCCACAGAAGTGTCGGAGAAGAGGGCCGATGTGGGCAACACCCACCAGGGTACTCAAGAGCCCCCTAACGCGCCCTGATGGGTGGTGCCCATCTAGGCCCCCCCCTCCACTGAGTATCAGCTCTATAAATTCTAAAATATTCAAAAAAAAACTAGGAGAGTCGACAAATCACAATTCCGGCCCCCGCAAGTTCCAGAACTACGAGATCCAATCTAACACCATCACAGAGGGGTTCATCTTCCTCATAGGTGCCTCTCCGATGATGCGTGAGTAGTCCACCATAGACCTGTAGGTCAGTAGCTAGATGGCTTCCTCTCTCTTTTTTGATTCTTAATACAATGGTCTCTTGAAGATCTATTGGATGTAATGACTTTTGCAGTGTGTTTGTTGGAATCCGATGAATTTTGAGTTCATGACCAGTTTCTATCCATGAATATTATTGAGTCTTCTTTTATCTCTTATATGCATGATTACTTATAACCTCGTATTTCTTCTTCGAATCTTTGATTTAGTTAGGCCAACTAGATCGATTTTTCTTGACATGGGAAGAGGTACTTTGTGATGGGTTCGATCTTGCACTGTTCTTTCCCAGTAACAGAAGGAGCGGCAAGGCACGCATGTATCGTTGCCATTAAGGATAACAAGATGGGGTCTATTCTTAAATGAATATATCTTGTCTACATCATGTCACCGTTCTTATCGCATTACTCCATTTTCCCATGAACTTAATACACTAGATGCATGTTGGATAACGGTCGATGTGTGGAGTAGTAGAAGTAGATGCAGAATCGTTTCGATCTACTTATCTTGGACGCTATGCCTATATAATGATTATTGTCTGGATATCGTCATGATTATTTGATCCTCTATCAATTGCCTAACAATAATTTTTTCACCCACCGTGTGTTATACTCATGAGAGAAGCCACTAGTGAAACCTACGCCCTCCGTGTCTACTTTTTCAACATATTGCTTTTCGATCTACACTTTTGCCGTTCTGTTTTCACATATTCTAATCCAAAAAACATAAAATACCTTGTTGCACTTTTTATTTACTTCTTTTATTTTGTGTTCTTGCGAGACCTATTTGCCCAACCTATTTCATTCTAATCTATCTTATTATCGTTGAGAGCTTGACAACCTCTCTTGCGCGTCAGGTTGCAAATATTTGTTATTTGTGTACATGTGTCGTTTACATAGTTGCTTGATCTTCCTCTACGGATCGATACCTTGGTATCTTAACTAAAGAAAATACTTAGCATCTCTGTGCTGCATCATCCCTTCCCCTTTGGGGAAATACCGACGCAGTCTCAAGCCACGTGAGTCACCTTGCCACACCTTGTCACTTTTGTTACTTGTTACTTGTTACAAGTTATATTGTTATCAATTTATATATCACAACTACCTTACAAAATTTATAGAGAATACCTTTCTGAAAACCACTTACTGATTCCTTCTGCTCCTTGTTGGGTTTGACACTCTTACTTATCTAAAGGACTACAATTTATTCCTATACTTGTGGGTCATCACTATGTACTACGTAGATCAACTACATCTTCCTTTGGCTACTCGTCGTCATCGGTGATATCCACTATCTCCGTTTCGGGACCTGGGTACATGGGGGGCTGGCGCAACTCTGGCTCCTCCGGATGCTTCGAAGCTGGCACCGCATCGGCCTCGGCTTCAGCCTCCGCGTCGAGTTCGGCAAAAAGCGAGTCAGTTGCCGCCCGCTCCTGCCTGATGAACTGCCGGTTGGCCTCCACATAGGCCTCATCGTGTATGGACTCTAGGATAGCCTCCTACTCCACCATCTCGACCGTTTGGGCGACCGCGAACTCCACCTGCACAACCTCCATGTTGAAGCCCAAAGCCTAAGTAAGCTCTTCCTACGACCACTCCTCCTCCTTCTCCATCGGAACCAGATGCTACTCCTCCTCCGTCTGTTGCTCCTCATCCGGCTCCGACGAGTTTGGAGGTAGGTCGACTACGATGCAGGTGGCGTGCCTCTCTCGGATCTGCTCCTCGATCTCGAAGCGGTGCTCCATTGTGAGCGTAGTATAGATCGCCTTCTTTCGCCAGGACATGTAGAAGTCAGATGGCGGTGGAAGAGCGGCGGATTGGGAGAGAGGTGGATGGGCTTGCGTTGGCGGCGCGGAGAGGGAGAAGGTGGATGTGGCTAAGGTTTGTGGACATCGGCCTGTTAAATAGCCGGACTTTTGGCCTCGAGCGAAGAGCTAGAGCGATGCCACGTGGCGTTCATACCCCCATAAAAGGAGACCCCCGTCGGATTGTTGGGTCCCCGGCTAATTTTCTGTAGGACCCGGTCGTTAGTGACTTGGCGGACATGCCCGGTCCTCCCATATCCGCCCTATATTTGGGCTGGATATGATGGGTGCCACGCCATGCGTTTGCGGCCCGTTTGAGGCGCCCGTCTGGGTCACTTTTTTCTGACTGGTCGGTGATCGGGCCATCCGCTAGGGCGTTTGAGATGGGTTTTGGGAGACCAATTGTAGATGCTCTAAGGCAACTCCGACGTAGACCCTCGAACTTCTCGCAATTGTCTTGACTGAGTGTGTGGACATCGCAAGCCATCTCACGGTGTCTAACATCTGCCCATGGACCATCCCGAATATCCTTTTTCTGCAATATCTGAAGCAAACCACGAACTTTGCAGGAGTTTAGACATCGTTCACATAGGACTTCGAACTCTCGACACAATAAAAACTGGGACGAAACCCACGTAATTGGAGTCGACTGCATTGTTTTCGCGACAAAACCTTTCCTTTCTCGGCTCTCTCTACTATCACTTCACCGGTCTCCTAATTCCTGCCCTTTTCGCCGTTGATGCCGGTTGGAGGCATATAAAAAGCTGCCAGAGACGGAGGATGTGGAGGATCCAGCGAAGGCAGCCACTTGAAAGATGAACTCGACGACACGACAAGCCCGCTGCGTCAAATATAAGGTAAAGGTGAAAGAAGCGGCCAACAAAAAGAAGGGCATACGTGGCATGTGTGTCCTCCGATGGGGTGCATGGGCCGGACGGGGCCTGCGAGCGGGGTGCCGCCGCCATCGCCATCCATGAACACGACGTCCTAGCTTAAGCAATACCAACCTTCCTACTTTTATGCCGCCCAGAAGCTTGGCAGAACGTTCCTTAGGCTGGTCATAATGAGGAGTATTATATACTAGTATCATGCATATGATACTACCGAATGATACTACCTCCCTAACACATAATAGCATATGTTAGGAATATCATATAGTATTTTATTTATTACCATACATGACACATTTTTCTTATATGGTATCATGATATGATATTTGACCTCCTCTTTCTTCATTTAATTATATGTCACATCATTAAAATTGTCAGTTGACATGCATGATACTCCGGTTACATACATGACACGTTAAAATTGTCTAGTTGACATACATGATACTCTCATTACAATCAGCCTTACTATGCCGATGCCCTTCTGTGAGTACAATAGTAGTCATATTACTATGCCATATGCTATTAATATATGATTCACCTTTTACTCTCAGAAAGGATGTTAGACTCTGTGCTATAGCCGACTGTAAATGCATAGACCGTTCTTCTTCTTTCTTCTCTGTTCTCTCCTTCAACCAGACCAAAATCTGTGACATCTCCAGTACTTGTGATTAGGGACCAGCGTCATGGAGCTGACGTATAGAGACTTCAGTAGCCGGCCCAATAAAACCGAGACCGCCAGCAGTGGTCGTCTTAATTTAGTCTGTGGTTATACATCGATCCTCGGGTCATCGCTCAATTTATTATGGAACGCACTCATGGCAGTGTGATAAGTAATCGATCGACAAGTTGGTCACTTGGAACGCTAAAAACGATTCTCAAGTTGGTCACTTGGTTCCCACCCCTTCTCGTGATCATCATGGATGACGTGGAAATAATGAAAAAAAATCTGGCGAATGATTCCCACCAAGACTGCACTTCTGAAAATGAAATGCCCTTCTGTGATTTATCACATGAAGTCATGATGATATGAAACTGAAAATAGAAATAACTGAAAACAAATCCTCTTGATATAGAAGACCAAAATTCATCTCTTAATTTCTATGCACTTTAGATAAGCTGCAGACTTCATTCCCATGCCTTTGTCATTGACAAAGATAGAACGTGCTTAATAATGATAATGATAATAATAATAATAATAATAATAATAATAGTAATAATAATAATAATAATAATAATTTTTGTCAGATTGCTAATATGTTCCGATAAAACTTACATATATATCTTGTATATAAGTATCAACATGCAAATAATTAGACACACTAGATTGCTTAAAAGCATCGGTCCACAAAGGTTGGGCACAGTGGATTGCTTAAAGTCAATGCTTTTAGTTCTTTCAGTGGACAATTATAGTTTGATAAGTATAGAAAATCCTACTCTTCTTTTACATGACTTGACTATTACAAGTCTTGTTCATGGGACATGCATGTTAAGTTGTGTTTTCTACACATTTTCTCGACCCTTTGTTGACTTTATTTGTACGCATATTTCATATTTTTTTGTCAAGAAAATAAAATTTAAAATCTGCTACATTATTGCATTGACAAGGATTAGGATCCCACCAATCCTCGAATGCCCCCCCCCCCCCTTCCCCACCATCTTCGCTTGGCGGCAGGTTGGAGAAGGGTCTGGCCGACAAATTTTGGGGCCTTGTGCCAAACTCTAAGACGAGCCTACTCGTTAGAGAAACATGTTTATTTTACTTGTGGCGTTGAACCGATTCATCGTCGCGCCGTGTGAATAAATGGTATTTTGAGGTGTTCTCCTCAATTTCCTTAATACATTTTAAGGTATTTTAGTGAAAAACCTAAACAATCAAAGATGTTTCCTCATTATGTCTCAAATGATTGTGTATACTAAGACGTTTTGGGATGCATGAAGCCACTTAACGAAAACGTCTCCAAGCATCGATTAAATGAGACATTTTGGAAAATATTTTCACAAATGGCAGGAAGCCTACGGGCTGGGTAATTTATATAGTGATAGGAAGTAGTAGCAACAAATGTCATTTGATTCATAGCAGTAATCACAAATCTACAACTGTCTACTTTCTTGCTATGACCGTAGAGGGACGAATTAAAACACATAACTTTTTTCTTGGAGTTCTTTATGGGCCTAACTGTTGTTTTTTTCCATAGGCTGGCAACGAAATTCAAGGTCTTGTAAACTTGGGGCCCTGTGCGGGCAGCACACGCTGCACATGTCTCCACCCTGGCCTGGCTTGGAGGGATGGGAGCGGCATGTGTTAAGATGTGAGGCGTTTAAGATCTTATGCCATGAAATCTAAGATCCGACGTGTGTGGCAAAGATTTTCAACTATTGATGGTGCATCGATATTACGTCCAACGAATGTTAGGGGAATAACAATAGAGACATGCCGCTAGCCAAGGGCAATAGAGGTTACAGGAAATCCTCGCCAAATTTGATGTGTCGGATTGAGATGGTGTCTTTTATGTACAAATATGTGCGGCACTTTTTTGAACTCGTTGTGTGCACATTCCATATATTTGGCTTCAATAAAATTATCTTAATGTCTTTACTACGCCATAACATGAATTAATCGATTATTCTTTCACACATTCTTGAACGCCCCCAGGCAAAGTTAACCCCCCCCCCACACACACAGACACAAAACCCTCCCCCTCCCCCCCTCCACACACACATATCGCTTTCCATGTGCCCGCTTGGAAAGATGGAGTGGAAAGAGTTTTCGACGGAACCTCATCAACGGGTGAAGAACTCTTGCATCGCATAAAGAAGAAAAGAGTTAGGGGTTGTTTGGTTTCTGCCCGAGGCAACCCTGCCAACCGAGGGCACGCCAAATATTTGGCGATCGATTTGGTACCCTAGTTTCACTGAAAAATTGGCATGCATGTGAACTGGGATGGCTGGTGTGGGCTGGGTGCACCAAATTATTGGAGTCAATCTGAGTATATAGCATAAAACTACCACTCATGGTTCCAAAAAAACTACCGAAAATCTGTTTGTGACTGATAACTACCACTTTTGGCATCGGCTGTCTCAAAAAACCCAAAACACTCGTTCCTAACATTTTAAGCCATTTCCTGACTTAACGGGCCCGCCAGCAGGCCACGTCATCTCCGCGCGGGACGCCAGGACGTTAACGGACGTTAGCCGACTGGACTGGTGCGGTCAGACCATATCCTGGTTCGCTTGCCTCTCTCTCTCTCTCTCTGTGGGGGGGGCAATTCGCTCTCTCTTCCCATAGTGTTCTCTTACCTAACGATGTCGATGTCATCGAAGAACGACGATGGCGAGTCGTTAGGCCTTGGGAACACCAACGAGGGTGAGGGTAGTGGTCACTCCAAGGTTGACAAGTGGCTAGACAATATCAGTTCCTGATGGAGCACTCGCCACGGCCACCCACGCAGTATTTCTAGATCTCCCTATCGTTTCGCACGGGTAGGGCAGTGGCGAGATGCATCCACGCAGATCCACAAAGAGAGTAAGCTCTCACTTTCTTTATTTCTTTCGTAGTACTTTTATGACCTAGCTTAGGATTTGTGGCCTTAGTTTATTATTAGGATTTTCTATGTGAAGTTTATGATTTGTTCATTGCAATCACTGCAATGCTATTAGTACTGTAAATTACCCATTTAAATAGTCTAGTAGTGAAGTTGTTACATATTATTGCACTCCATATTATTACATATATCATAAATCTAAATGATTCCATTTTTCCATAGATTTGATGATGAAGTATGCGAAGTAAGCCTGCATTTTCACGGTAGAGACAATATGGAAAGGAAGTTTTCCTTATCAGAAATTAATTACCTCACATTGTTAGCACTTACTTAACTAGAGGGCTATGGTGTGGATTTGTATTTGTCTTATGTTAAGGATGAGAGTAAGGGGCCAGTGGCGGAGGTATGTTGGGGATATCCCGTGTTGTGGCCCGCCCAACATTTGAAAATTATACACTATACATGTATCCATTGGTCCGTAGAAAACATACTCACTGGCTATTTGCTCTCTTTTGCTCGCCCAGCCCGCCCAGGACTGGGCTTCAAGCTCCGCCACTGTAAGGGGCTAGAGGGGATTGAGGTTTTAGACAATGATGAGAAAGTGGTGGAGATGCTACATTTGTTTGATGAGAAGAAATTATTGAAGATAACAGTGAGAAAGGCTAGTGACCCAAATCCAGCAGATGTAAACATGGAGCACACCTTGCTTGAAGAGCAGATTCCAATCAGTCAAGTTGGTGAGCCCATTGTGTACAGTGTATCCCAAGAAGGTGTCATTTTCCCTGCCTCAAATTCTACACATGCTCCATTTCTGCGTGATGAACCATATCTTAACACACAATTGAGCTGTAATTTGAACAAGGGAAAAGAGGCTATGGAAAATGAAAATATTGAAGCACAAGATCAAGAGGAGGATGAGATGGACAAATCCTCTTCAGATTTTGAGTTTTTCAGGGGTGATTACAGAGGGGAGAATATTTCATACAAGTCTTGGTCTAGGGGAGAAGATGAGGGGAAAGAAGTAACAAGTAACGAATATAGGGAAGAGGAAGAGATAGTCAATCAATATTTTGGAGCTGGTTCAGAAGCTTTAGAGTTTTGGGAAGAGGGGGAAATTGCTTCTGAAGAAGATGATGAAGAACAAGCCTTAGTTCAGGTGCAAAGTGTGGCAACGAAATTTAAATTAGTGAGGAGACACGTCCCAATAAGCAGATCACATAGTGAGCCTCAACACATTAAGTTTGAAGATTATGTGCATGAAGCTAATGATTACTGCTCTCTGGGTGTTCCTGGAATTTTAGATGAAGAATAAGATGCACCTAGGTTGGCTTCTGGTAGGAAGAGAAATTTGAAGAAGAAGAAGAAGGAGATAATATGGTATGATTCCTCTAGGGCCCGATGCACATGAACAGTTTAGTATTCATTTATGCTTTCAAATGTGGTAGAGTTCAGGGAAGCATTGAGAAACTACCATATTAGGACACTCAAGAAGTTTGAGTACCATAGGAATGATCTATGTAGGATTATAGCTTGGTGCTTGGATAGATAGCATGGTTGTGAGTTTTATATTATTGCATCCAGGATTGCACACATGAGGCAACATTTAGCATCAAGAAGATGAACCTTGACAACAATTGTGGAGCAAGTGGAGAAAACACAAAAGTTAGAGTGAACTGGGTTGCAAAGGTTGTTGAGGATACTGTAAGATCCAATCCTGGTGTAGGTGTTTAGACTATACTCAAATATACAAAAAAGAACTTTGGAGTATACGTTTTAAAAAGTTTGGCATACAGGGCAAGGAGGAAAGCTGTTGAAGTTGTGCAAGGTGATCACAAGACACAATACTACAGATTGAGAGACTATTTGAAGTGTGTTCTAGATATAAACCCGGGCGATAGCCAGTAGGTGTGCGGTGACAACAAAGGAATTTGAACTTAATCCAGCACCTACACCAAGGTTTCATTACATGGTTTACTGTCTGTTTGCATGTAAGGGGGCGTTCCTTAATGGGTGTAGGCCTTTTATAGGTAGTTTTTCTATTTTATACAAGTTGAATAGTAATTGCATTAAAAAATTGCTTACTAATGTGCTTAAAATGTAGGGATGGCTGGATGCTTCATTAAACTTAGCACCGGGCAGCAAATCTTGGCAGCAACAGGGAGGGATGGCAAAAACAACATCTACCCTATTGCCTTCGATATTGTTGAAAAGGATGAGACAGATAGCTGGACTTGGTTTCTGACATAGTTGAGGACAATAATTGTCAGTGGCAACAGGTTTGGTACTTACACAATTATGTCACACAGACAAAAGTTATAAGTACTTCATGTTAACTCTACTTCTTGCTTATTGTTCACTAGTTTTTATTACCAAATCACTTAGCAACAAAATCCATCACTAAAGAGGGATTGTTGAATGAAATAAATGATGTAATTCCTTATTCCCCTCAAAGATTGTGTCTCAGACACGTATATGCCAACTTCCAATCAGTTGGATTTAGGGGGGAGGGGGATTGAAAAAAACATCTAGACCAGGCTGCATATTCTTTCACTAAGCATGGTCATGAATTGGGCATGCTAGCTTTGAAGAAAGAGAGTGAGGATGAATAGAAGTGGTTGTCAAACATATCAGTCCATATTTTGGCTAGGCATAGAATGAATACTATTTGCTAGACAGACCTTGTTGTAAAAAATCTTAGTGAAGTTTTCAACAAGATGATTTTGGATGTTAGGAATAATCCCATGAGGACAATGCTAGAAGTAATAAGAACAAAATTGATGATCAAGTTTCAGAAGATAAGGCAGAAGACAGAGACATGTAGGCGGGATATCACACCCACATACTCTGAGATACTGGAAGAGACCACGAAGTGGGAAAAATACTGTGATGCATATATGATTGGACTAGGCATTTGGCAAGTTACAAGTAGCTTAGAAAGGACCTACAACGTAAACCTAAACAACTACACTTTTGACTACAGGAGGTGGGATATGAGAACTGTTCTATGGATAGCAGCAATGCATAAGGTGAAGATGCTCATGAGGACTTTGTCCATGAGTTATTCAAGAAGCCACTATACTGTGAAACCTATAAGAAAATTATTTACCCTGTGCTAGCCCTAGTTGTTGGCATCATGCCATGGGGGGAGACATATCTCCTCCAGTATTTAAAGAAAAGAAGGGTAAAAAACAGGTAGCTAGGAGGAAATGACATTTTGAGGTGCCAACCAAAAAGGACACATCAAGAATTGGGACAGTTACATGTAGCAACTGCAACAAGCAAGGTCACATATATAGCACATGTGGTGACCCATTGAAACCCACACTACAAATGAGGAAGAACAAACACAAGGTATGGATCAGGTATTAGCAGATCAAGTTAAGTTTAGTAGGTTTACCAAATTGCTACTTATTTTAGTTACTCAATGTACATGAGAACATGGCAAACTACTCTTCACAGCCAACTTGCAGTGCTACTGGAACAACTTCATTCGTATCTGCACTGGCAAGGACAAGCAGTACCAATAGGACTCCAAGAGCACTGGCCACGTGAACAACACCTGCACCGGCCACATCAGCACCTGCACCGGCCACATCAACACCTACATGTGCACCCAGGAAGAGGCAAGCAACACCTACAACTACTCCAGGACCATCCAAGAGTACCAAGGCTTGTGATGCTTCTTCTCTAGGACCATCCAAGATGACCAAGGCTCCTGCTAGTTCTTCTCCAGCACCAATCAAGAAGACTAGGTCTCTTGTTAATTCTTCTCCAAAAAACACACAAGGTCTTCAATTGCCTCTCCAGCAAAGAACACCAGAGTAGCAACAACCATCAGAGGGACCTTTAGAACATTCAATTCTCCAAGGTCATCTGCTCAAACTGAAGACTTTGGGTTCAAGAGGGCTAGCCAGCAAAATGGCAACTAGATGAATTATTTCACTGCAAGCAGAGGTCCAAGAGGGTCCTAGAGGGATTGTATATGTTAACTACTTGTGTTATTTGTGTGTTTGGGATTGTATGAGTGAACTACCTATGTTATTTGCATTTAGAAACTAAACTATTTGCGTCTTCAAACTTGTAGGAGTGTTTGTGTCTTCAAACTAATTATTTATGTTTGTTGAATAGTATGAGTGAACTATTTGACAACACTGCTTGTACATAATGCATTCAAACATTCATACAGATGATTAATGCATTGAAACATTCATACATGGATCTCTTCATTCATAGATACAAAGGAAGTCACTCATACATCAAGCATTAAAGGTTAACACTTAGGCTGAAGATTCATTACAACATACTTAATAACTTAACATTAAAGGTTTAAACATAATACACTAGAGTTCTTTGTATTGTCATATACCAGGTTAACTTCACATTCCCCAAAATATACACCCATATCTTCTCATTAGATTGTTCGTTCATATACTTATAAAGGTCTTGGATGTACTTCACCATCACAGCCAACAGTTCATGAATCCAGGACAACCTTGATATTCTTTATTTTATCCTTGCTCCCAATACCATCTTTCAACATCCCACCAACCACATGCTCAAGCTTTGTCTTCTCTTTCTTAAGAAAATCTCTGTTCACTTTAACCTCCTTCATAGCCTTCCCAGTGTTCTTGATTATGTCAGCTTGGGACTGTAAAATGTACCTCTGCTCCTTGGAAAGTTTCATATTTTCCATCTCAACCTCCAACCTAGTACTGTCTTCTAGCTCTTTCTTCCTCTTCCGAAACTATTCCTCCTCAACTTCCTTCTAGGACTCCATGTGGTCCATCCTACCATCCTGCTAATCAAACATCTTGGATACATCTTGGACAAGATTGGTGTACTCATGCCAAAGCCTTTCATTTTCCCTCTTGAGCATGCCCACCTACTTCTCATATTCCTTCTTGTCAATTACCCTCCCATGGTTCTGTTGGAAATATGCCCTAGAAGCAATAATAAATTAGTTATTATCATATTTCCTTGTTCATGATAATCGTTTATTATCCATGGTAGAATTGTATTGATCGGAAACTCAGATAAATGTGTGGATACATAGACAACACCAGGTCCCTAGTATGCCTCTAATAGACTAGCTCGTTAATCAAAGATGGTCAAGGTTTCCTGACCATGGACATGATATGTCATTTGATTAAAAGGATCACATAATTAGGAGAATGATATGATGGACAGGACCCAAACTATAAACATAGCATATGATCGTGTCAGTTTATTGCTATAGTTTTCTGCATGTTAAGTATTTGTTCCTATGACCATGAGATCATGCAATTCACTGACACCGGAGGAGTACCTTGTGTGTATCAAACGTCGCAACATAACTGGGTGACTATAAAGATGCTCTACAGGTATCCTTGAGGGTGTCTGTTGTGTTGGCATGGATCAAGACTGAGATTTGTTACTCCGTATGATGGAGAGGTATCTGAGGGCCCACTCGGTAATACAACGTCACTATAAGCCTTGCAAGAAATGTGACTAAAGAGTTAGCCACGGGATCTTGTATTACAAAACGAGTAAAGAGACTTGACGGTAACGAGATTGAACTAGGTATAGAGATACCGACGATCAAATCTCAGGCAAGTAACATACCGAAGGACAAAGGGAACAACATACGAGATTAATTGAATCCTTGACATAGAGGTTCAACCAATAAAGATCTTCGTAGAATATGTAGGAACCAATATGGGCATTCAAGTCCCGCTATTGGTTATTGCCTGTAGAGGTGTCTCGGTCATGTCTACATAGTTCTCGAACCCATAGGGTCTGCACACTTATGGTTCGGTGACGTTTCGGTAGTATAGAGTTATGTATGGTGGTGACTGAAGGTTGTTCGGAGTCCCAGATGATATCTCGGACATCATGAGGAGCTCCGGAATGGTTCGGAGGTAAAAATTGATATATAGGAAGTCCTGTTTTGGTCACCGAAAAAGTTTCGGGCTCATCGGTAGTGTAACGGGAGTGTCGGGAGGGGTATCGGGGACCAATGGGAGGGGTGTCTCGACCCAAAGGGCCTCATGGGCTGTGAGAGGAGTAAAGCCAGCCCTTAGTGGGCTGGCCGAGCCCCACACTAAGGCCCATGCGACTAGGGGTGGGAAAAACCCAAAGGTGGAGAGGTGAAATGTGTTGGGGAACGTAGTAGTAAATCAAAAAAATTCCTTCGTCTGTACATGCTAGGCTCGTCAAGTCAACCAAAGTGTATTGTGTGTGTAAATCTGGCTTACACCCGCTGTATGCAAACGTTAGAACGTATCACACCCGATCATCACGTGGTGCTTCGGAACAACGAACCTTAGGAATGGTGCACAGTTAGGGGGAACACATTTCTTGAAATTTTTAGTGAGATATCATCTTATTTAAGCTACCGTCGTTCTAAGCAAATAAGATATAAAACATGATAAACATCACATGCACTCATATTGTGACATGATATGGCCAATATCATCTTGCTCCTTTGATCTCCATCTTCGGGGCACCATGATCATCATTGTCACCAGCATGACACCATGATCTCCATCATCGTGTCTGCATGAAGTTGTCTCGCCAACTATTACTTCTACTACTATGGCTAACGATTAGCAATAATGTGAAGTAATTACATGGCGTTTTTGATTGACACGCAGGTCATACAATAAATTAAGGCAACTCCTATGGCTCCTGCCGGTTGTCATACTCATCGACATGCAAGTCGTGAATCCTATTACAAGAACATGATCAATCTCATACATCACATATATCACATCACATCCTTTGGCCATATCACATCACATGGCATATGCTGCAAAAACAAGTTAGACGTCCTCTAATTGTTGTTGCATGTTTTTACGTGGCTGCTATAGGTTTCTAGCAAGAACTTTTCTTGCCTACGCAAAAACCACAATGTGATATGCCAATTTCTATTTACCCTTCATAAGGACCCTTTTCATCGAATCCGATCCGACTAGAGTGGGAGAGACAGACACCCGCTAGCCACCTTATGCAACAAGTGCATGTCTGGCGGTGGAACCAGTCTCACGTAAGCGTACGTGTAAAGTTGGTCCGGGCCGATTCATCCCACAATGTCGCCGAATCAAGATAAGACTAGTAACGGCAAGCAAATTGACAAAATCGATGCCCACAACAACTTGTGTTCTACTCGTGCATAGATTCTACGCATAGACCTGGCTCTGATACCACTGTTGGGGAACATAGTAGTAAATCAAAAAAAATCCTACGTCACCAAGATCAATCTATGGAGAAACCAGCAACGAGCAAAGGGGTAGAGCATCTTCATACCTTTGAATATCGCTAAGCGGAAGCGTTACTAGAACGCGGTTGGTGGATTCGTACTCACAGCAATTCAGATCGCGGAGGATTTCGATCTAAGCACCGAACAACGGTGCCTCCGCGTTCAACACACGTGCAACCCGGTGACGTCTCCTACGCCTTGATCCAGCAAGGAGGAAGGAGAGGTTGAGGGAGAGCTCCGGCAGCATGACAACATGGTGACAGCAGAGCTGCATGGTACTCTGGCCGGGCTTCGCCAAGCACTACGGAGGAGGAGGAGGATGGATAGGGCTGCGCCGAGAGACAAAGAGAGATCTGTTGTGTCAACAGCCCAAAACTCTCCACTATTTATAGGAGGAGAGGGAGGAGGGTGCACAACCTCTAGGGTTCCCACTCTAGGGGGTGAGGCAGCCCTAGATTGGCCAGGAGGGCCGGCGACCGAGGTGGGGAGGAGGGGCAGCGCCCTAGGGTGGGCCTTGGACCCCCTCTACGCCTAGGGTTTGCCCCCCTTCACCCTTGGCTGCGCATTGGGCTGAGGTGGGAGGCGCACCAGCCCACCTAGGGGCTGGTTCCCTCCCACACTTGGCCCATGTAGCCTTTCAGGTTCGGTGGCCCCTCCCGGTGGACCCCCGGAACTCTTTCGGTGGTCCCAGTACATTACCGGCAATGCTCGAAACACTTTCGATGACCAAATCCTCACTTCCTATATATGAATCTTAACCTCCGGACCATTCCGGAACTCCTCGTGATGTTCGGGTTCTCATCCGGGACTCCGGAAAACCTTCGGTAACAACGTACACTATTTCCCTATAACCCTAGCGTCATCGAACCTAAAGTGTGTAGACCCTATGGATTCGGGAGACATGTAGACATGAATGAGACATCTCTTCGGTTAATAACCAACATCGGGATCTGGATACCCATGTTGGCTCCCACATGCTCCACGATGATTGTTGGAAATATGCCCTCGAGGCAATAAATAAAGTGTTTATTATTGTATTTCCTTGTTCATGATAATCGTTTAGTATCCATGCTATAATTGTATTAATTGGAAACATGGATACATGTGTGGATACATAGACGAACACAATGTCCCTAGTATGCCTCTAGTGAACTAGCTCGTTGATTGAAAGATGGTTAAGGTTTCCTCGCCATGGATATGAGATGTCATTTGATAACGGGATCACATCATTAGGAGAATGATGTGATGGACAAGACCCAAACTACAAACGTAGCTTATGATCGTGTCAGTTTATTGCTACCGTTTTCTGCATGTCAAGTATATGTTCCTATGACCATGAGATCATGCAACTCACAGATATCGGAGGAGCACCTTGTGTGTATCAAACGTCGCAACATAACTGGGTGACTATAAAGGTGCTCTGATGGTGTCTCCGAGGGTGTCTGTTGAGTTGGCATGGATCAAGACTGGGATTTGTTACTCCGTGTGACGGAGAGGTATCTCAGGGCCCACTCGGTAATACAACATCACAATAAGCCTTGCAAGCAATGTGACTAAGTGTTGGTCACGGGATCTTGTATTACGGATCGAGTAAAGAGACTTGCCAGTAACGAGGTTGAACTAGGTATGGAGATACCGACGATCGAATCTCGGGCAAGTAACATACCGGAGAACAAAGGGAACATCATACGGGATTAACTGAATCCTTGACATAAAGGTTCGACCCATAAAGATATTTGTAGAATATGTAGGAACCAATGTGGACATCGAGGTCCCGCCATTGGTTATTGACTGTAGAGGTGTCTCGGTCATGTCTACATTGTTCTCGAACCCGCAAGGTCTGCACACTTAAGGTTTGGTGACGTTTCAGTAGTATAGAGTTATGTATGGTGGTGACCGAAGTTTGTTCGAAGTCCCGATGAGATCCTGGACGTCACGAGGAGCTCCGTAATGGTCCGGAGGTAAAGAATCATATATAGGAAGTCCTGTTTTGGTCGCCGGAAAAGTTTCGGGCTTATCGGTAGTGTACCAGGAGTGCCGGTAGTGTACCGGGAGACCTCCGGGAGGGGTATTTCGACCCAAGAGGCTTCATGGGATGTGAGAGAGTGAATATCAGCCCTTAGTGGGCTGGTGGAAACTCCCACACAAGGCCCATGTGGCTGGAGAAGAAAACCCAAAAGGAAAAAGGTGGAAAAAGAAAAAAAGAAAAAAAGAATGAATCCTAATCCTACTAGGAGTGGAGGAGGTGGACTCCTCCTCTCCTAGTTCGGCCAAAGCCTAGAAGGCTTGGAGTCCAAGCTGCCTCCTCTCCTCCTCTCCTCCTATATATACTGGTGGTATTGAGGGTTTTTGCACTAGATTTTCAGCCAGGTGCTACCCATTCCTCCAGTGCATAGTTTCTCCTGTAGATCGGTTTTCTGTAGTGCTTAGGCGAAGCCCTGCCGGAATTGCTCCACCACCATCGCTGGAGCATCGTCAGGCTGCCGGAGAACTCTTCTTCCTCTCCACTCCTTCTTGTTGGATCAAGACGATGGAGATCGTCATCAGGCTGTACGTGTGCTGAACGCGGAGGTGCCGTCCGTTCAGTGCTAGATCGGAAGGATCGTGATCACGTTCGTGAGACGGATCATGATCAAGTTCGTGGGATGGATCGTGATCGGATCGCGGGACGGATCATGATTGGATCGCGGGACGGATCGTGATTGGATCGCGAAACGCACGGTGATTTGGATCGCAAAGACGTTCGACTACACCAACCGCGTTTCTTAACGCTTCCTGCTTAGCGATCTACAAGGGTATGTAGATCCACTCTCCCTCTCGTAGATGCTCATCACCATGGATAGATCTTCGTGTGCGTAGGAAATTTTTTGTTTCCCATGCAACGTTCCCCAACAATGATCTCATCGGATGAACCACGATGTCGGGGATTCAATCAATCCCGTATACAATTCCCTTTGTCTATCGGTATGTTGCTTGCCCGAGATTCGGTCATCGGTATCCCTATACCTTGTAAAATCTCATTACCGGCAAGTCTCTTTACTCCTTTTGTAACACATCATCCTGTGGCTAACTCCTTAGTCACATTGAACTCATTATGATGATGTCTTACCAAGTGGGTCCAGAGATACCTCTCCGTCACACCGAGTGACAAATCCGAGTCTCGATTCGTGCCAACCCAAGAGACACTTTTGGGGATACCCGTAGTCTACCTTTATAGCCACCCAGTTACGTTGTGATGTTTGGCACACACAAAGTATTCCTACGGTATCCGGGAGTTGCATAATCTCATGGTCTAAGAAAACGACACTTGACATTAGAAAAGCTTTAGCAGACGAACTACACGATCTTGTGCTATGGTTAGGATTGGGTCTTGTCCATCACATCATTCTCCTAATGATGTGATCCCATTATCAATGACATCCAATGTCCATGATCATGAAATTGTGACCATCTATTGATCAACGAGCTAGCCAACTAGAGGCTCACTAGGGACATGTTGTGGTCTATCTATTCACACATGTATTATGGTTTTCGATTAATACAATTATAGCATGAACAATAGACAATTATCATGAACAAGGAAATATAATAATCACTTTATTATTGCCTCTAGGGCATATTTCCAACAGAAAGAGTTTGCAAGTGGAAAGGAGGAATCCTACTCCTATTAGGATTGGAGTAGGACTCCTCCACCTCCAATTTCGACCAAACCTTGAGGGTTTGAGGCTGCCTCCTCCCCTCCCTCCCTCCTATATATACTAGAAGATTTAGAGGGAAGAGATAACCCTAATTTCCATGTGCTTCCCTCTTCTTGTCCTCTAGATATGTTTCTCCTCTAGACTAATTCTGTAGTGCTTGGCGAAGCCCTGTCGGATCAGCTCCACCACCGCCGCCGCCGCACCGTCACGCTGCCGGAGAACTCATCTACCTCTTCGCCACTCTTGCTGGATTAACAAGGCGGAGATCGTCATCGAGCTGTATGTGTGCTGAACGTGGAGGTGCCGTCCGTTCAGCACTAGATCGGAAGGACCACGATGGGATCGCAGGACGGATCGTGATGGGATCGCGGGACTCTCGGTGATTTGGATCGTGAAGATGTTCGACTACATCAACCACGTTTCTTAATGCTTCTCGCTTAGCGATCTACAAGGGTATGTAGATCCACACTCCCTCTCGTAGATGCTCATCACCATGGATAGATCTTGCGTGTGCGTAGGAAATTTTTTGTTTCCCATGCAACGTTCCCCAACAGTGGCATCATGAGCTAGGTCTATGTGTAGATGAAATCTCGAGTAGAACACAAAGGAGTTTGTGGGCGTTGATGCTTAGATTGCTTCCTTCCTTGGTCGTGTTTTGGTTCAGCGGTATTGTGGGATGAAGTGGCCCGGACCAACCTTACTCGTACACTTACGAGAGACCGGTTCCATCGACTGACGTGTAACTCTGTTGCACAAAGATGGCTGGCAGGTGTCTGTTTCTCCTACTTTAGTTGGATCGGATTCGACAAAGGCGGTCCTTGAGAAGGTTGAAAAGCAACTTATGTATCACCATTGTGTTTTTGCGTAGGTGAGAATTGTTCTTGCTAGATACCCGTAGCAGCCACGTAAAACTTGCAACAACAATTAGAGGACGTCTAACTTGTTTTTGCAGGGTATGTTGTGATGTGATATGGCCAATTACACGATGAGATATATGTGATGTATGAGATGATCATGTGTTGTATAGAATATGACGACTTCCATGTCGATGAGTACGGCAACCGGCAGGAGCCATAGGGTTGTCTTTAATTATTGTATGACCTGCATGTCACTCATTAAGCGCTATGTAATGCTTTACTTCATTGCTAAGCGGTAGCAATAGTAGTAGAAGCATGGTGGGCGCGACAACCCCGATGGAGACACGTTGATGGAGATCAAGATGATGGAGATCATGGTGTCATGCCTATGATGATGGAGATCATGTCGGTGCTTTGGAGCTGGAGATCAAAAGCACAAGTTCATGGCCATATCATGTCACTTATGATTTGCATGTGATGGTAATCCTTTTATACACCTTGTTTTGCTTAGGACGAGGTAACATTATAAGGTGATCCCTCACTTAAATTTCAAGATAAATTGTGTTCTCCCCAAGTGTGCATCGTTGCGAAAGTTCGTCGTGTCGAGACACCACGTGATGCTCGGGTGTGATAGACTCTACGTTCACATACAACAGGTGCAAGCCAGTGTTGCACATGCGAAACACTCAGGTTAAACTTGACGATCCTAGCATGTCCAGACATGGCCTTGGAACACAAGAGACCGAAAGGTCGAACATGAGTCATATAGCAGATATGATCAACATGATGATGTTCACCATTGAAACCACCTCAACTCACGTGATGATCGGACTTGAGTAGGTGAATTTGGATCATGTATCACTCGAATGACCGGAGGGATGTCAATTTGAATGGGAGTTCTTAAGTAATATGATTAATTGAACTCATTATCATGAACATAGTCAGTAGTGTCTTTTCAAATTATGTTGTAGATTAGTAGCTCACCCTGTAGCTTCCTTGAATTTTTATATGTTCCTAGAGAAATACAGTTGAAAGATGTTGGTAGCAATATTGCGGACTCGATCCATGATCTGAGGATTGTCCTCATTGCTGCATAGAAGGCTTATGTCCTTAATGCACCACTCGGTGCGCCACCCCCTCTTGCGTCGTCTGTAGATGTTGTGAACATCTGTCAGGCATGTTCTAATGACTAATTGATGGTTCAGTGCGTCATGCATTACAGCTTAGAATTGAGGCTCCAATACATTTTGAACGTCATGGAACATATGAGATGTTCTAAGAGCTAAAATTGGGATCTAAGGCTCGTGCCCGTGTTGTGAGATATGAGATCTCCAACAAGATTCTTTGCCTGCAAGATGAAGGAGAATAGGTCAATTGTTGAGCATGTGCTCAGATTTTCTTGGTACTATGATCGCTTGAATCGAGTGGGAGACATTCTTGTAGATAACATAGTGATTGATATAGTTCTCCAAGTCACTGTCACTAAGCTACTAGAGCTTTGTGATGAACTACAAAATGCCAGGGATGGGAATAATGATCCCTGAGCTGTTCGCGATGTTTGACACCGCGAAGGTAGATATCAAGAAGGAGCATCAAGTGTTGATGGTTAGTAAAACCACTAGTTTCGAAAAGGGGTAGGTTAAGGAAGGAAAACTTCATGGATGGCAAGTCAGTTGCTGCACCAGTGAAGAAACCCAAAGTTGAATCCAAACCTGAGACTAAGTGATTCTTTTATGAGGAGAGTGGTTGCTGAAGCGGAACAACCCTAGATACTTGGTAGATAAGAAGGCTGGCAACATCAATAGAAGTATATTTGATATGTGTGTTATTGATGTGTACCTTGCTAGTACTCCTAGTAGCACCTGGGTATTGGATACCGGTTCGGTTGCAAAATATTAGTAACTCAAAATAAAAGCTATGGAATAAATAGAGACTAGCTAAGGGTGAGGTGACGATGTGTGTTGGAAATGTTTCCAAGGTTGATATGATCAACATCATACGCTCTCTCTACCTTCGAGATTAGTGACGAACCTAAATAAATGTTATTTGGTGTTTGCGTTAAGCATGAACACGATTAGATCATGTTTATTGCAATACAATTATTCATTTAAGTTAGAGAATGATGGTTATTCTGTTTACATGAATAATACCTTCAATAGTCATGCACCCAATGAAAATGGTTTGTTGAATCTTGATCGTAGTAATACACATGTTCATAACATTGATGCCAAAAGATACAAAGTTAATAATGATAGGACCACATACTTGTGGCAGTGCCGCTAAATGTCATATTGGTCTAAAGCGCATGAAGAAACTCCATGTTGATGGATCTTTTGACTCATTCGATTTCGAATCGGTTGAGACATGCGAACCATGCCTCTTGGGCAAGATGACTAAGGACCCCGTTTTCTTGTTTGATGGAGCGGGCAAGTGACTTATTGGAAATGATACATGTTGATGTATGCAATCCAATGAGTGTTGTAGCGTGCGGTGGATATCGTTATTTTCTTACCTTCACTGATGATTTGAGTAGATATAGTGTATATTTACTTAATGAAACACAAGTCTGAATCGTTTGAAAAGTTCAAGCAAAATCAGAGTGAAGTTTGAGATCATTGTGACAAGAAGATAAAATGTCTATGATATGATCGTGGAGGTGAATATCTGAGTTACGAGTTTGGTATACAACTTAAGAAAAAATGGAAGTTGTTTCACAACACACGCCACCTGGAACACCATAGTGTGATGGTGTGTCCGAACGTCGTAGTCGTGCTCTATTGGATATGGTCCGAACTATGATGTCTCTTATCGATTTGCCACTATCGTATTGGGGTTATGCATTAGATACAACTACATTCACTTTAAAAGGGGCACCATCTAAGTCCGTTGAGATGACACCGTATGAATTTTGGTTTGGCAGAAACCTAAGCTGTCATTTCTTAATGTTTGGGGCTGCGACACTTATGTGAAAAAGGGTTTTCATAGAATACCCTAACTTAACAGTTAGGTAAACTTTCTATCTTAGATCCAAGCACAAAGTGTTTGTTGCTAAAATGGGTCCTTTCTCGAGAAAGAGTTTCTCTCGAAAGAATTGAGTGGGAGGAAGATAGAACTTGATGAGGTTGTTGAACCTTTGTTTCAACCAGAGAGTAGCGCAGCGCAGAAAGATGTTTCTGTGGAGCCTACGTTAGTTGAAGAGGAAGTTAATGATGATGATCATGAAGCTTCGGATAAAGTTACTATTGAACCTCGTAGGTTGACAAGGACACATACTGCTCCTGAGTGGTACAACAACCCTGTCTTAGAGGTCATGTTGTTATATAACGATGAACCTACGAGCTATGGAGAAACGATGATGGGCCTGGATTCTGATAAATGGTTAGAGGCCATGAAATCCGAGAAAGGATCCATGTATGAAAACCAAGTATGGACTTTGGTAGACTTGCCCGTTGAATGGCAGGTCGTTGAGTACAAATGGATCTTGAAGATGAAGACAACCGCTGATGGTGAATGTCACTATTTATAAAGCTCGACTTGTCGCAAAGACGTTTCTGACAAGTTTAAGGAGTTGACTGCGAAGAGACTTTCTCACTCGTAGCGATGCTAAAGTCTGCTGGAATTATGTTAGCAGTTGCTGCATTTTTTCAATTATGAAATCTCGCAGATGGATGTCAAAACATCGTTTCCTTCCTTGATGAAAGGTTGTATGAGATACAACTAGAAGATTTTGTCAGTCCTAAGGATGCTAAAAGGTGTGCGAGCTCCAACAATCCTTCTATGGACTGGAGCAAGCATCTCGGAGTTGGAATATACGCTTTGATGAGGTGATCAAAGTTTTTGAGTCTATACAAAGTTTATGAGAAACTTGTATTTACAATAGAGTGAGTGGGAGCACTATAGAATTTATGATAAGCATATGTGGATGACATATTGTTGATCGGAAATGATGTAGAATTTCTGGAAAGCATAAAGGGTTGTTTGAAAAGAGTTTTTCAAAGGAAGACCTGGATAAAGCTACTTAATTGTTGGGCATCGAGATCTATAGATATATATCAAGACTCCTGATGAGACTTTCAATAAGTACATACCTTGACAAGATTTTGACAGAGTTCAAAATCGATCAGTCAAAGAAAGAGCTCTTGCCTGATTTGTAAGGTGTGAAGTTGAGTGAGACTCAAAGCTCGACCATGGCAGAAGAAAGAGAAAGGACGAAGGTCGTCCCCTATGCCTTAGACATAGGCTCTATATTATTCCATGTTGTGTACCGCACTTGGTATGTGCCTTGCCATGAGTCTGTCAAGGGGTACAAGAGTGATCCAGGAGTGGATCACTGGACATCGGTCAAAATTATCCTTAGTAACCCGAGGACTAAGGAGATGTTTCTCGATTATGGAGGTGATAAAGAGTTTGTCGTAAAGAGTTACGTCGATGCAAGCTTTAACATCGATCCAGATGAATCTTAGTAGCAATCTGGATACGTATAGTGGATTAGCTATTTGGAATAGCTCCAAGTGGAGCGTGGTAGCTGTGTCTATAGTATGACATAGAGATTTACAAAGGTACACACGGATCTGAACAGACCCGTTGACTAAAACCTCTTTCACATGCAAAACATGATCAAACCCTAGAACTCATTGGGTGTGAGATTCATAAAAAATCACATAGCGATGTGAGCTAGATTATTGACTCTAGTGCAAGTGGGAGACTATTGGAAATATGCCCTAGAGGCAATAATAAATTAGTTATTAGCAGATTTCCTTGTTCATGATAATCGTTTATTATCCATGCTAGAATTGTATTGATTGGAAACTCAGATACATGTGTGGATACATAGACAACACCATGTCCCTAGTATGCCCCTATTAGACTAGCTCGTTAATCAAAGATGGTCAAGGTTTCCTAGCCATGGACATGAGATCTCATTTGATAAACATGATCACATCATTAGGAGAATGATGTGATGGACAAGACCCAAACTATAAACATAGCATATGATCGTGTCAGTTTATTGCTATAGTTTTCTGGATGTCAAGTATCTGTTCCTATGACCATGAGATCATGCAACTCACTGACACCGGAGGAGTACCTTGTGTGTATCAAACGTCGCAACGTAACTGGGTGACTATAAAGGTGCTCTACTGGTATCCCCAAGGGTGTTTGTTGGGTTGGCATGTAAAGAGTTAGCCACGGGATCTTGTATTACGGAACGAGTAAAGAGACTTGCCGGTAACGAGATTGAACTAGGTATAGAGATACCGAATATCGAATCTCGGGCAAGTAACATACTGAAGGACAAAGGAAACAACATACGGGATTAACTGAATCCTCGACATAGAGGTTCAACCGATCAAGATCTTCGTAGAATATGTAGGAACCAATATTGGCATCTAGGTCCCGCTATTGGTTATTGACCGTAGAGGTGTCTCGTTCATGTCTACGTAGTTCTCAAACCCACAGGATCTGCACACTTATGGTTCGGTGATGTTTTGGTAGTATAGAGTTATGTATGGTGGTGACCAAAGGTTGTTCGGAGTCCCGGATGAGATCCCGGACGTCACGAGGAGCTCCAGAATGGTCCGGACGTAAAGATTGATATATAGGAAGTCCTGTTTTGGTGACCGAAAAAGTTTCAGGCTCATTGGTAGTGTACCGGGAGTGTCGGGAGGGGTACCAGGGACCACCGGTAGGGGTGTCTGGACCCAAAGGGCCTCATGGGCTGTGGGAGGAGTCAATCCAGCCCTTAGTTGGCTGGCCGAGCCCTCCACTAAGGCCCATGCGGCTAGGGGTGGGAAAAACCCAAAGATGGAGAGGTGGAAAGAGTTTCCAAGTGGAAAGGAGGAATCCTACTCCTATTAGGATTGGAGTAGGACTCCTCCACCTCCAATTTTGACCAAACCTTGAAGGTTTGAGGCTGCCTTCTCCCCTCCCTCCCTCCTATATATACTAGAGGATTTAGAGGAAAGAGCTAACCCTAATTGCCACGTGCTGCCCTCTTCTTCTCCTCTAGATCTGTTTCTTCTCTAGATTGATTCTGTAGTGCTTGGCGAAGCCCTGCCGGATCAGCTCCACCACCATCGCCACCGTGCCGTCGCGCTGCCGGAGAACTCATCTACCTCTTCGCCCCTCTTGCTAGATCAAGAAGGCGGAGATCGTCATCAAGCTGTACGTGTGCTGAACGCGGAAGTGTCATTCGTTCGGCACTAGATCGGAAGGACCACGATGGTATTACGGGATGGATCGTGATGGGATCGCGGGACGCTCGGCGATTTGGATCACGAAAGACGGTCGACTACATCAACTGCGTTTCTTAACGCTTCCCGCTTAGCGATCTACAAGGGTATGTAGATCCACTCTCTCTCTCTCTCTCGTAGATGCTTATCACCATGGATAGATCTTGCGTGTGCGTAGGAAATTTTTTGTTTTCCATGCAACGTTCCCCAACAGGTTCTGCTTATGAAACATTTCCCATAGCTTGGACAAACAATTCTGAAGAATTGGAGGCCATGGCTGGTCAACTCACTCGGCAACACCACAGTTAACACCTCTATCCTGCATTTGATAGTTCATTTTTTCAAAAGTAATTGCACTGAATCTCATAATAGAGTTTTGCATATTAAGTAACCGAAACTTAATATACTGCTTATTGAAACTGAATCTCAGGTTGTTGTTGTCGTATATAGAAATCAAGTCAACAATATATGCTTCCTATACAAATTCTACACAGGCAAACGTATCCCTCAACTTACAAGACATATTTAAGTTAATTTTTATAAAACATATCCCTCAATTTATACTACAAGGCATATCCCTCAACTCATACTGGCTGTTGCTAAATTTAAATATTATGTGACTACTTAAGCTACTGTACATGCATAGGCAACCATAAAAACACTTTCCAGTCAAAGTTCCATCAAATGCAACGCACTTAATTGGCCTCATGTGGTGCATCATGCGGGTGGGTTCAGAATCCTCAAGTTGGCCATAGAAAAGAGGCTCCACAATGGTGTCTAGGGTCTCTTGCATCCACACACCATAAACATCAGCTTTAATAAACAACCATACCTAAATCAAAAACATCAATCCCCAAACCAACAAGAACCCTAACCCTAGCTTGGCAGGAAAAAGAAACCAAACACACCAAGAACCCTAACATCGGCTCAAATAAAACAATAACCGAAGCTAACCACTAACCCTGACCCTAGATCCATCAAGAACCCTAACCCTAGCTGAGTGCAACAAAAATGCTTACCCAAAGCACCATGTCCATGCTTGTGATGTCGCATTCATCCTCTGAGCTTCTTTCCCGTCGTTCCAGGAAGAAATGGTGGGGGCCGGGAGTGAAGCTTCCACATCGCTCGTCGGCGGCGGTGGCGAGGAGCAGAGACAAGAGTGAGAGCGAGAGGAGTTCGACCAGGAGAGTAAGTGGGAGGGAAACATCGACGCCTATGTCCATGTAACAACGAACTGGCCCGGTCGGCCAACGTCCGTTAACGGCCTCGCTGGCCCATGCGAAGATGAAGTGGCCTGACTGGTGGGCCCGTTAAGTCAAAACGGCTTAAAATGTTAGCAACGATGTTTTGGATTATTTTTTTGAGACAACCGATGCCAAAAATGGTAGTTATCAGCCACAAACAAAATTTTGATAGTTTTCTGAACCATAGCCCAAAGCGTGGTAGTTTTATGCTATATACTCGAGCCAATCCAAACACCACCATTGGCTTGGTCAACGACCAAATTTTCGGTCGGGCAGCCGAGGGCTCGAAACCAAACAACCTCTTCAATCAAATAATGAGCAAAACCTGGCTAACAACCACACAAGACACATTTAACTAAGGAAAACAGATGAGCCTACATACACCTCTATTTATCAAGGCACATTGACCAAGACGGATATAGGGGTGCCAAAGCCCAAGATTGTCGAATGCACCTTGTAGTTGTATCCAACCAAGTTGACCTCCTCAGGGCATCTCCAATAGTTGTAAGATAGTTGTTTGTAAAGTTTGCCACCTAGGATATATGATGACGTGACAATAGATAAGTGAGGAGAGAGAGGAAAGTTGTATGTAGAATAAGGGCATCTCCAATGGTCGTATGATCATCGTTGGTAAAATTGCCACATAGATAGTTTTGATGACATGGAACGTAATGAAAGAAGAGAGAGAGGAGAGTTGTATGTAGATTAACCAACAGCTCTTGCACAAGCTCCATGGTTGAATAGAGAGCAATTGCATTTATTCTCTCTTCTCCTATTGGATAATATAGATGCAACCATTGGAGTAGTTGTATGATCCTTTGTTGGTTGATGACATGGACAATTTTACCAACAAGACTACATACCAACTATTGGAGATGCCCTAAGGCTACTTCCAATGCATTGGTGCTAAGATGAGATGCTAAGCACATTTAAAAGTTTAGCAACCAAAGTCTCCAATGCATAAGTGCTTAACTTGTTGTAGCTAAGCACACTCTATTTAATGATTTAGGTACTAAAGTTCTTCATGCATTGGTGGGCTTCCTTTCATTTAAGTATTTTGCCTAGGTTCACGCGTTTGGCACCGTTTCTTTCTGAGGTCACCACACCCATCTCTCTCCTCTTAAATACCATGCCACATCAGATTTTTTGCCTATGTGGCAGCCTTAGCACATGTACAAGGTAGAGCATTGGGAGAGGCCTAATCAACAGCTCTTGCACAAAGCAATTGCATTTATTCTCTCTTCTTCTATTGGATAATTTAGATGCAACCATTTGAATAGTTACGTGATCCCTTATTGGTCGATGACATGGATAATTTTATCAACAATAGTACATACAAACTATTGGAGATGCACTCAACGCTCTTGCAAGAACGAGAGTTGCACTGCAGATAATAAAGATAAAAAACCCTTCTCGCTACCATGTTTTGTTCAACCGTCTGACTTATATTTATAAAGCTAGGTAAAAACATATTTGCACTCGACCTCACCTTCGGAATATCAGATGGTAAAGAAACGGGCGACAAGCAGACAAGCGTGTGGAAGTCTGACGTTAAAAAATCAAGAGCGGGTCAGACGTTCAAAAATCAAGAGCCAGCGTGGCCACCATGTGTGTGACATCACGCGCTCCCTTCACACTCGTGATGTCAGCCCGCTTTGGTGCTCCTGGTCATCACAGGCATCACTGGAATGGTGGGCCCACGGATTGCGCGCCAACATGTGTGACCTTGACTCGTTAGCCAGGTCAAGAAGGCCACTTTTAACAACGGTGGGTCCGTGGCTTAACTATCGACACATCATTAGCAAACGATCAATTTGGAGCATTATTCAGAAGTACAGAGCATTATTGCTAGCACTGGCAGCATCTTTCTTTCTGCAGCATCCGGCATGAGGGTACCAATTTGATCCATGACACTGTAGCGGCAGCGATTTGGGCATCTTGAGCAGTGGATACAATAGTTATCTTGATGGGCAGTTCTGTACTGACCTCTATGTTTTGTTGCTTCTTGCCTTGAGCTGTCGATCGATAAGTGGAAGACCATGTGTTAAGAGATAACTCCTCTCCGGTACATACAATTTTGACTAAACATTAGCTACATCGCTAAGTAGTGTTTCCTTGCTTGTTTACAAGGCTTGTGATACATTTGATTACTTCTTCTGAGTTTATTAGGATTTTTTTTGGCTACGATGTTACCGGTGTGAACCCATCTACGGACACATCCATTGCATAGGCGCTTGTATAGAAGCTTGAAACATCTATAGCCGGACCCTTACTTCCTTCCTAAATGGGCGAAACGCCTCTCCGGTCAGAGAAAAAGTGATTCAACCGGACCCCTCATTCTGTCTCTATACGTCCAGACTGACCGCACCCCTTTTACCAGAACCAGATGTAGGGATGATATGAGGGCGTCCAGACACGACCGGGCGCTACACTCCATTTCATAACGATCCCACCTGCAGCCACCCAAAGTGGAGATGTTCTTGCCTGCGCTGTCAGATAGGAACAAGCTTCTCTGTTGATTGCATAGGTGGATTAAATCTCATTGTGTTCATTTTATTCACGTACGTTCATGTCGCACTACAATGAAATCGTTTTTTTTGTGTGATTTAGAAAAGGCAGTGAAAATATATTTTGTGAATGAAAAAGATCCGTGCAAACATCAATGTTTCATTTGTGAAGGACATAGACCATGTCTACCAATCTTTTCTGTCATAAGCGGAGAAGATTCGTAGTCACCGGCATATGCTTCACAAATGGTACAATGATGACTAAAGCTTATCACAATTCGTCGACCTGGCTATTTAAGCCGGTGGATTAACTCCTAACGCGGCGAGGTGGGACTAAAAACATCTAAAACCCGCCGGGTCAATACGGATATGAAATTTTTCGAGTATTTCGGTTTCCGGCCGGTCCAACTTAGACGTGATGGTCGACACGCATGTGCTTGCATGTATTTGATGTTTTGAAATTAGGGTCTATGGTTGCAAAGGAAAAAAAATGAGGCCTCTCTTGTAACTGTCCGTGGATGCGTACACAGACGTTTGAGGACCCGAATTTACAAGTTTAAGGATTAAAATTTAAAAATATTGCCTGGGTTTTGCGTAACATCTTCGCTCTCGAACCGTAAGACTATTTTTTTTACGAGAAAAAAGAGTCTCAACGATGAGATTCTGTGGGGCGCTAGTTCTCTCACGTAAAACTAGACAATAGTGAACTAGAGTGCTAAGATTTTCTTTCCGAACAAGAAAAACAACCATGATATTGATCCCTACCGCCCGTCCTTACCGTCGCGTTCTATCTCTTGTGGCCTAGGGCAGCCCGTTCCGCCTCTGCCTATGACAATTACCATAAACAAGGACAAATATCAAAGCCCCACTTATATCTGATAGTAAATGGATTATTTGTGCGTGTTATCTTTTTGACTCTTCTTCCTCCTTCGTGCATGAATACGACATGACAAAGTTGACAACTAACGAACGTCACGTTGTTGGAGATGTGTTCCGTGACGCTATAGCTAGTAATAATTGATCAACGACTCCATTCATAGTAGGAGTACGAACGTGTGATGGTACATGCATACGTGTCTATGTGTTATATTTTGAATAAACAAGTAGTTGTTGCTCTGTCAACAAGCATAAAGAAGTAGCAGAATTTCTAGCTTTGCATCAATCAGTGGCATGCCACACAAGTGATCTTTTGACATGGCATGACTCGAACATCTCGAGCATCTTCAGCTCGTACAATGAGAAGAACAAAACTACTTTCCCTTTGTGCCAACTAAAGTCATTCCATGACAAATCCGAGGACACAAGTTGTGCATGTAAAACAAGGGGTCATGCCTCCGTGTTTTTTGCATGTATCGATGGTTTTCATGGTCGTAGTCACTTTTGCTCGACTCAGGCTGAGCAATGCAATAGAATTTTGCCGCTAGCTCCCAACTCACGGACGGCTTGATGCATGAACATAGTAGTGAGAGTTGGCATCAGCACAATGCAACGCATCGGTGGTTCGGCAATTGTATTTTGAAGACCTACTTGCAGTCATCGACAAATGGAGACTTGCACGCAGTTCTGCACACCTTTTTTCCCCACAAGAAAAAACACACGCTTGTTTCTCCGACCAGTTTTATTGGAGTTTTGTTGCGGGGGACACATTTTTCTTCTTTTTTTGCATTAGCAGCGAAATGTACCAGCCAAACATGAAAAAAGAGAGTAGAAAAATGAAAAAAAGGAAAAAGATTGCCGACAGTTGGGTCCACCATGCGATTTGGTGGTCATAACATCTTCGATTTTTTGTTTTGGTTGGGATCCCCGCTGATGAATTCGGTTCATTTCTAGAATATTTGTTCGGGTATTCGCTCCGCTTGTTTCGCTCACCGCAGATTCTTCTTTTGCAGGTTGTGCGAATATTATTCAGTGTCGTCGTTCATTTCCAGAATATTTGTTATTTTCTATTGCTATATATATATATATATATATATATATATATATATAATCATTCATTCAACTATAGTCACACATTGTGTAGATTTTGATTTGAGGCATAAAGCACAAAGCATATGTAATTTCATAGTATGTTATCCGAGCATGATTTGGTATTGGAAAATCATTCAGATTCCATAGCCTAATTCCATGAGCGTCCAAACATGTGAATCCGTATTCATGTCCATTACAGTTTCTTTCATGAATTGTAATTGAAACCAATTCAATACGGAGGTCTTGAATACAGACATCCGAACACAGCATGAAGGTTATTGGCTAGGCCAAACTTACCTCAAGTTCGGTGGGGCGTTATGTGCGCGTATGAACGAAAGCTTTTTGATTGGGTCGAAGCATGTGATGGCAACCACTAGTAAAAAACGGCCCATTTGTCCCGGTTCCAGAGGCCCATTAGCCTCGGTTCTGGAACCGGGATTAAAAGGTCGGGACAAAAGTCCCAAACCTTTAGTCCCGGTTCGCTTACGAACCGGGACAGAAGGGGCTTCACGTGGCCTTTGCGGGGAGCCCAGGCATGAGGACCTTTAGTCCCGTTTGGTAACACCAACCGGGACCAAAAGGCGTCCACGCGTCAGCATCTGGCAAGAGCTGGGGTTTTTGTTTTTCTTTGAGAGGGGCAGGGGGTTAGGGTTTTTTGGAAGGTTAATTTAGGGGTTTCATATTGTGTTAGACAACTAATAGAGAGAAGTGTCCTCTCTTTCTTCGTGCTTGGTCGACGCTAGCTAGCTATGATAGAGAGAACTTGACATGCTAGCTAGTAAGCAAATGAAGGAACCATTAAGTACACAAGACCGTCATGAACATATACAGAGAGAAGTGATCGGCCTCTCTTTCTCCGAGAGATTGGTCGAACAACAAGTTTTCGTATATCTATCCGACGCTACTAGCTACATATATACAATATAAGATCTCTTACAATTCCTAAGATCCAATCATAAATCCACATAGTATTCTCCGTCTTTAGGTATGTGGTCAAGAAATAATCCCGTCAATTCCTCTTGAATTGCTCGTATGTTATCATGTGGTAGGAGTTCATCCCGCATCTGCCAGACCTAATTTAAAGAAGGGGGTCAATACATGCATATATATGAATAAAACTCAACACAATTGATGGTAACGTAATATATAAAATAAAATTGTGAATATTATTTACGTAGTTCAAATTGTTTGTCAGAGAAGCCCCGCTCACACGTCGAGTGGCGAATGAACTCGCATATATAGTATCCACATAAACCAATCCCTTGTTCTTGGTACAAGCACTTTATGAGAATAGAGTTCAATCAAACTGATAAGCAAGCATGGTAATGATATATTGAAGAAATTTGAATCAATTAGAGATGCGCGAAACTAGCTAGTACTACTTACTTTGGGGTGCGTAAATCACAACTTCATTTAGACCGGGAACCTTTCGGATGAACTTCTTCCAAACCCTGCCAGGCAAAGAAAATGATTACTTGATATCAGGAAATTAACGAAAGTTGCATGCCGATATGGTCCTGGTATTCACTGAACTTACTTCTTGAGTATTGCAGTCATGTCCGCATAATTCTCGGGATCTTTACGTCTTGAGTCTAAGACAGTTACTAATGCCCCGTCAAGCTTAATGGATAGCAGAATATAGTGGAAACTGCGCATGCATATATAACTCGTCAATTACATTACTTAACCTCGAGTAAGTGAAACCGAGTATACAGAGAAGACATCAACACTCACTTGAAGTTGAAAGGAAAGAGTATTTCCTTTTTATTTTGATGTGTAAAGAACGACTTTAGCAAGTTCTTCTCGGTCGCTTTGGTTTCATTTTGTATCGACCATTCATTTATGATATCTAGGCTAATGAACCCAACGTCGAAGATTCCTTTTTTTGCATTCAACGATCTTGAATCTGCTTAATATAGTGATGGTAATTATACATACATGCAATGAACGAGCTGAGCTAGAAACTTAACTATAGAAGTAATACTTACAGACAGTAGGCAGTCATGAGTTGTTTGTCGAGGGCCCGCTGATTGAATAACTGAAATAACTCCAAAAATTCAATAGGCATCACGCTAAGTCCAATGAATTCGTGCTTTGGTTTCACTGCCACATACACAGTGTCTCTCCCAGACTCCCTGCAGGTTTTCATGTACCACTCATGCAAATTATTCATCATCGTTGTTAGAGGAGGAGCATCAGGTTTGACGAGAGGCTTCCCATGCACTTATTCGTGTTCTTCTTTGGTTTCCCTCAGCCGTTTCAAAATGTACATCATCCCCTAAGTAATCACCAAGTTTTGTACCGGACAATAGCACGGGATGATCAATATCGCTAGACACCTTTGAGCGGGGGGCACGATTGCTACTCCTGTTTGCCGAGCTGGGGAATTGTTTTCCCACTTCTTCGTTCTTTGACTCGGGCAGCACTAGAAGTACTTCCCGACCGCTGCGCTTCATTATATGTCTTTATAATACATCGGTCATAGTTTGATGGCAGCGGCGGTGGTGATGGTCGCTTCAGGGCATCCAGAGTGCGCTTCTCTTTCATCGGATCTACCGTTTCCTTCGGAGGTGGCTGTTTTCGTGCAAAATGGGCCTTCACTTCGGCTTTACTGATGGCAGCGCTTTCTTCGTCAGTCCTCTCATATGGTAACTTTGTAACAGGCTTGAGGCTTGGACCAAATTTGAATTTTTTCCTGCCTATTGTACTGCTAGTTATCGGAGCAGCGGCGACGTCTCTCTTCCGTCGTGGCTGACGCGTCGGAGGAGGCATAGTGTCCTGACGTGCCGGAGGAGGCTAAGTGGCTTGACGCGCCGGAGTAGGCAAAGGAGGAGGCGGAGTGGCCTCACGCGCCGGAAGATGCGGACTGCTCGGACGCGCCGAAGTAGGTGAAGGAGGAGGCGGAGTGCCCTCACGCGCCGGATGAGCCGTAGAAGGAGGCGGAGTGCCCTGATCATTTGTCGGAGGAGGAGCAGGAGGAGGAGGCGGAGTGCCCCGACGCGTCGGAGGAGGAGGAGGAGACGGAGGCATCCAGTTTGGAAGCTTGATGTACTCCTTCCGTCATAGACATGTACTCCTCAGAGCATGAACCAGCTTCTTCTCCCCTTCACCTGTATGGTGGTCAAGCTCCAGCTCATCAAATCCCTCCATTACTTCATCCACCATCACAACAGTATAGCCATGTGGAATCGGAAGGCAGTGAAAAGTTCCGTTGGGTTGAGGAGGTGTAACAGAGCCGAGAGCCGCCTTGAAAGTGAGGTTCCGGAATTTCGTCCAAAGCTCGCAATGTTGAACCTCCGTGATAGTATCCACGGGGTAGCTAGGAGCTGTGAAGTCAGGCTGAATGAGCTCCGTGGAAGCCATGTTGCTTCTTCGGTGAGATGGCGGGGTAGCTTCTAGGGTAGCTACTTGCCGCTGAGATGGTTGGCCTGCAGCTCCCTGGCTCTCAAGTTCCTCTAACTTTTCTAGTCTTGCATTAAGCTTCTGCATGTCGCTCAGCTCCTCTTTCCTCATTCTCTCCCGGCTTCTATAACCGCCTACGTCGGGAAACCCAACCTTCCACGAAACGGAGCCTGGTGTGCCTCGTGTTCGTACAGGGTGCTCAGGATTCCCGAGGGCCTCAGTGAGCTCGTCCTTCTCTTTGTCGGGAATGAATGTCCCTTCCTGCGCTGTGGTGATATACTTCTGAAGCATCTTGACGGGTATTGCGAGTTGCTCGTTCGTCCAACGGCACTTCCCTGTTTCAGGGTCCAAAGTTTCTCCAACCCTGAAGAACCAAGCCCTTGAACGGTCTGGCCAGTTCAATGTCTCTGGTTCGACAACTTTAGCAATCAGGTCATTCTTAGCTTTGTCCCACAACGGCCGGACTTTGAGGTAGCCACCTGACCCCATGTGATGGTGATACTGCTTCTTTGTAGCATTGTTCTTGTTTGTCTCAGACATTTTCTTACTCTTTTCCGAGTCTTGTAGGCCACAAATTCGGGCCAGTAATCTCTTATCTTCTTAAATCGGTCGATGATTCTCGAGTCTTCCCTTTGTCGACAAACTTTGATTTCAACTCATTCTTCCACCTCCTGAATAGATCTGCCATCTTCTTAAGAGCACACGCCTTGACCAGTGGCTCTATAACTGGGTTATTCGGATCCTCCTCTGGCGATAGGGTCAAATTTGCCTTCAGTGAGGTCCAAAGATCATCTTTCTATCTATCGGTGACATAAGAAATTTCAGGGTTGTTGTCCTTAGGCTTATTCCATTGGTTGATTTTGATCGGGATGTTGTCCCTAACAATAGCTCCGCACTGAGCAAAAATGCGTCCTTGGTCTGCTTTGGTTCAATCGGTAGGCCATCGTCCTCAAGTGTTGTGATCGTGAACCTTTCTTCCTTTCCCAACCTTCTCTTCGGGCCTCGTCTCGTTACCGAAGTTTGGCTCGATCCAGAGGGCTATAAAAGAAGAAAAAAGAGTTAACATATGTACATACCAAAACAAGTAATGCATCAATTAGCTAGTCGGCACATGCTTAATTAATATATATACCTCGCCAGACTTTGCAACATCTCCCTCCTCCGTTCGGTCACCGGAGCCGTCACCATGGTCTCCTTCTTCCTCCGGCATTCGGTCACCGGAGCCATCATTATCATGTCCTTCCTCCTCCATTGTTCAATCACCGAAGCAGTAATCCTCTCCTTCAGGACCATCGATGTCGCTGAGAAACGACAAGACAACATCAGGACCGCCTCGGATTATGTCCCCCAACAACTGTTCTTGTTCCAAGTCTCTTTGATCCATAGTTTCTGCAAATATTAAAACATGGCAATTAATATACTTCTCTACGGTTTGGGGTGGCCTCGATAACGCTTCTAAGGTTAGGGGTGGCCCTCGACGCTTCTAGGGTTTGGTTGGGCGAGAGGGGATTCTCTTAACATTTTACGGATTTAACAAAATGGCGCCATTCTGGATGTGCAGAAAATGGTCCATATTTTTCTTGATCTTATCTAACCTTCTATATATCATGTTTGTTGGAAATATGCCCTAGAGGCAATAATAAATTAGTTATTATCATATTTCCTTGTTCATGATAATCGTTTATTATCCATGCTAGAATTGTATTGATCGGAAACTTAGATACATGTGTGGATACATAGACAACACCATGTCCCTAGTATGCCTCTCATGGACTAGCTCGTTGATCAAAGATGGTTAAGGTTTCCTAGCCATGGACATGAGATGTCAGTTGATAACGGGGTCACATAATTAGGAGAATGATGTGATGGACAAGACCCAAACTATAAACGTAGCATATGATCGTGTCAGTTTATTGCTACAGTTTCCTGCATGTCAAGTATTTGTTCCTATGACCATGAGATCATGTAACTCACTAACACCAGAGGAGTAACTTGTGTGTATCAAATGTCACAGCGTAACTGGGTGACTATAAAGGTGCTCTACAGGTATCTCCGAGGGTGTCTGTTGGGTTGGCATGGATCAAGACTGGGATTTGTTACTCCGTGTGACGGAGAGGTATCTCAGGGCCCACTCGGTAATACAACATCACAATAAGCCTTGCAAGCGATGTGACTAAGTGTTAGCCACGGGATCATGTATTACGATACGAGTAAAGAGACTTGCTGGTAACGAGGTTGAACTAGGTATATAGATACCGACGATCGAATCTCGGGCAAGTAACATACCAAAGAACAAAGGGAACAACATACGAGATTAATTGAATCCTTGACATAGAGGTTCAACCGATAAAGATCTTCGTAGAAATGTAGGAACCAATATTGGCATCCAACTCCTGCTATTGGTTATTGACCGTAGAGGTGTCTCGGCCATGGCTACATAGTTCTTGAACCCGTGGGGTCTGCACACTTAAGGTTCGGTGAGGTTTCGGTAGTATAGAGTTATGTATGGTGGTGACCGAAGGTTGTTCGAAGTCCCGGATGAGATCCCGGACGTCATGAGGAGCACCAAAATGGTTCGGAGGTAAAGTTTGATATATGGGATAATAGTGTTTCGTCTCCGGAAGGGTTCCGGAATTCACCGGAAATAGTTTCAGATGTTTCCCGAAATGTTCGGGGTACAAGGACACTTTATTTGGGCCAAGGGGTAAAGCCCATGAGGCTTCAGGAAGGTGCAAAAGGTGTTTTGCGGAGGCCAAGGGCCAGATGCCAGGGACCCTCGCATCTGGGGCCAGACGCCGAGGACCTTGGTGTCTGGTCCTGGAGTCCGAGGAGGACTCTTGCCTTGCGGGCAAACCGACCTTGAGGAGGATTTCTCTCCAAGTTTCGACCCTAGAGCTCAGCATATAAATAAAGGGGCGGGGCTAGCACTTGGAACACATCAAGAAACCCTAATCCATGTGCTGCCTCTCCTCTAGTTCGTAGTTTCTCCTCTAGATCGATTTCAGCGGTGCTTAGGCGAAGCCCTGCTGGAATAGCTCCACCACCATCGCCGCAACGTTGTTGCGCTGCCGGAGAACTCGTCTACCTCTCCACTCCCTCTTGCTGGATCAAGAAGGCGGAGATTGTCATCAATCCGTACGTGTGCTGAATGCGGAGGTGTCGTCCGTTCGGCGCTAGATTGGAAGGACCGTGATCAAGATCGCGAGACAATTCATGATTGGATCGCAGGACGAATCATGATGAGATCGCGGGACGGATCGTGATTGGATTGCGATATGGGTCGTGATGGGATTGCGGGATTCTCGGCGATTTGGATCGTGAAGACGTTCGACTACATCAACCGCGTTTCTTAACGCTTCCCACTTAGCGATCTACAAGGGTATGTAGATCCACTCTCCCTCTCGTAGATGCTCATCACCATGGATAGATCTTGCGTGTGTGTAGGAAATATTTTGTTTCCCACGCAACGTTCCCCAACAATGTTGTCTAGTGTCAAAGGATTCATGAAAACCACAGATTCATCATTAGCAGGAAGTAACAGGCGCATAATGGTACGAAGCTCTCCAAATTTGTTTTGGAACGGAGTCCCGGATAGGATAATTAGCTTTTTGGTATGAAGTTCAGCAAGAGCCTTCCGAATATCGCTATTTGGAAGGCCGTTGCTGAAATTCGTACCAAAAAGCGAATTATTCTATCCGGAACTCCCTTCCAAAACAAATTTGAAGAGCTTTGTAGCATCATATGTCGGTTACTTCCGGCTAATGATGAAGCCATGGATTTCTTCAATACTTTGACACACAACATGACATATAGAAGAATATATATATATAGATGGGATCAGAAAAAAATTGGATCAACTTGTGCACATCCATAAAGGGGGCATTCTCGATAAATCCATGTTACCGGAGTTTTCGATATGAACAAAAAAAATCCACATGATAATGACACTCACCCCTCATGTCCGACGTCCGACGTCCCCCCTCATGTCAAAGTTATCGGGGAGGGGGGGTAGACGACAACGACGCTCACCCCTCATGTTCGACATCTGACATCCCCCCTCATGTTGAAGTTATCGAGGAGGGGGCAGACGATAATGACGCTCACCCCTCATGTCATGTCCGACATCCCTCCTCATGTCAAAGTTATCGGCGAGGGGGTAGACGACAACAACGCTCACCCCTCATGTCCGACGTCCGACATCCACCCTCATGTCATGTCCGACATCTAGGGTTTGGGGTGGCCGCGACAACGCTCTTTTAACTCATTTAACAAAAAAAATACTACCTATCACATTTCAGTCCCGGTTTGGGTGGACTCGCGAGTTTTCTATGAACAAAAAAAGTTATTTGGATATTCTTTGCATATGAAAAAACATACATTTTCTTTTTTTCTTAAATGTAACTTTTGCATATATATATATATGAACATACATACCCATTTTTTCTTTCTAAAAATGCACATATGAACATATATAGAGAACATACATACAAAAACTTTCCTAAAAATGTAACTTTTGCATATATGAACATATACAGAGAACATACATACATACATTTTTTTAAAAATGCAAAAAAATCATCTTATGAACAAAAAAAATCATACATCATCTATCATCAACATCATCATATCTATCATTAACATAATCTAGCTAACAATCATCAACATCATCATATCTAACAATCATATGAACAAAAAAATGTATATGAACAGGGGAGGAGGACAGGGAAGAAACGGGGTAGGATGGACCATAGCGCGGGGCGACGTGGACCGTCGGCGAGGGCTCGGGGCACGGTGACGGCGTCGGGGGCGTCGGGCGCAGCGACGGCGTCGGGGGCGTCGGGCGTGGCAACGGCGTCGGGCGCGGCGACGGCGTCGGGGGCGGCGACGGTGTCGGGGCAGCGATGACGAGGGCTCAGGGTAGGAGCGCGGCGACGGCAACGACGGGGCAGGGGCAGCCTGGCGGCGGCGTCGGAGAGATCGAAGAACTGAATGGAATTTTTCACAAGTGTAGCTTATATACATGAAGCATTGGTCCTGGTTTGTGGCACCAACCGGGACCAATGCACCCCTTTAGTCCTGGTTGGTGCCACAAACCGGGACCAAAGCCCTGTTTTCAGCAGCAAAAAGGGCGGGAAACAGGGACCTTTGGTCCCGGTTGGTGGCACAAACCGGGACCAAAGGGGTGCATTGGTCCCGGTTAGTGCCATAAACCGGGACCAATGGGTGGTGCTGCCCGAGGCCAAATTTTTAGTCACACCTCGCTAGCCGATTGAGCTCGAGAGTGGTTTATAAGCGCTGTTGCGCACACCCTCTCAAGCTCCTCTCAGCTATAGGCTTCCGGGCCTAATTTGTCACTGCTTGTGGGCCTATTGGGCATTATGCGGGCCTGAATCCTGGCCCAACAAGCTGGTTGGGTTTCTAGTCGTATTCAGGCCGTGGTGGCCCTGTAGGTGGCATTTAAAAAAATCCAGTGTTTTTTTTTGTTTTTTGCTTTATTTATTTTGTTTTGTTCTTACTTACTGTTTTTCAGTGATTCTTTTTTGCTTTTCGGTCATGAAAATTATAAACTTTCTGTTAGTCCCATTAGTTTTCAAATTTGAATAGTTTAAATTTGAAATTTGAAATTTCTGTGAATCACTAGTTTGTGAATAACTTTACCCGAAAAAATAGTTTTTTGAGTGATTCCTTTTCCTGCTATTTAATATTACTCTGGTTTATCATTATATTCAATTTGGTAAGTTTTAGGTTATTTTAAATGTTTGTTTTGATCAGAAACAGATTTGGTTATTTCAGTTTGTTATTAAAGTTTCTAACAAAAAATTTCTTTATGAAATTTCTTTTTGCTATTAATGTTTCGAACAAAAAATAATTTGATAATTATAGTTGCATCAATTAGAGTTTCATAAAAGTTTTCTAGTTCATTCTTTTTGCTATTAGTTCATTCTTTGAGCTAAATGACCCTGAAATTGAATAGCACTACAAATGAACTCTGAAAAGGTTGAAAGTAGGCATGGTATCATCATTTCACCCACATAGCATGTGCTAAAAAGTTGAGAGGGTTATGAAGAAAACTGGATGCACTTCATGTAAAAAATGGACAGTCTCTTTCGAAGTATCAGGGTTTCGAACGAAAACTCGTCTGTTACAAAGGGATTTCATTTTCTGAACTAATTTGAACTCCAGACTTTTGTGTGTTCAAAATGAACCATTCAAAGCCACATCATCAATTTTCAACCCTTTTTGACTTCATTTGGTATTTTTCATGCATTTACTGATTTTTTGAGCTAAATGATCCTGAAATTGAAAAGCACTACAAACGAACTCTGAAAAGGTTGAAAGTTGGCATGGTATCATCATTTCACCCACATAGCATGTTATAAAAATTTGAGAGGGTTACGGCGAAAACTGGATGCACTTTGTGTACAAAATGGACACTCTCTTTCGAACAGTCACGGTTTCGGATGAAAACTCATGTGTTACAAAGGGATTTCATTTTTTGAACTTATTTGAACTCTAGACTTTTTGTGTGTTCAAAATGAACCATTCAAAGCCACATCATCAATTTTCAACCCTTGACTTCATCTGGTATTTTTCATGCATTACGGATTTTTTTGAGCTAAATGACCCGGAAATTCAAAAGCACTGCAAATGAACTCTGAAAAGGTTGAAAGTTGGCATGGTATCATCATTTCACCCACATAGCATGTAATAAAAAGTTGACAGGGTTACGACAAAAACTGGATGCACTTCGTGTACAAAATGGACAATCTCTTTCGAAGTATTAGGGTTTCACACGAAAACTCATCTGTTACAAAGGGATTTCATTTTTTGAACATATTTGAACTCCAGACTTTTTGTGTGTTCAAAATGAACCATTCAAAGCCACATCATCAATTTGTGACTTCATCTGGTATTTTTCATGCATTTACTGGGTTTTTTTTGAGTTAAATGACCCGGAAATTGAAAAGCACTACAAATGAACTCTGAAAAGGTTGAAAGTTGGCATGGTATCATCATTTCACCCACATAGCATGTTATGAAAGGTTGAGGGGGTTACGGCAAAAACTGGATGCACTTCGTGTACAAAATGGACAATCTCTTTCGTAGTGTCATGGTTTCGGTCGAAAACTCATCAGTTACAAAGGGATTTCATTTTTTGAACTTATTTGAAATCCAGAATTTTTTGTGTTCAAAATGAACCATTCAAAGCCACATCATCAATTTTCAACCCTTTGTGACTTCATCTGGTATTTTTCATGCATTTACTGAATTTTTTGAGCTAAATGACCCAGAAATTGAAAAGCACTACAAATGAACTCTGAAAAGGTTGAAAGTTGGCATAGTATCATCATTCCACTCACATAGCATGTTCTAAAAAGTTGAGAGGGTTACGGCAAAAACTGGATGCACTTCGTGTACAAAACGGACAATCTCTTTCGTCACGTGCATCACGTCGATTGCAGAGCGGACCTCTAGGTCTTTCCAATAGGGTAGGTCCCAAAATAAATACATATAGTTCATACATAGTTCTTATTATTGAATAACATATAGCTCTCTAGAGCATCTAATTAAAATATACATTGAAACTATGTAAAACAAATGCGATCATAACCGCTACTAAGGTACCAATTGATCCAACAACAAAATGATACCGAGCCTCGGTATGAATGACATATTTTCTAATCTTTCTAATCTTCAAGCGCATTGCATCCATATTGATCTTCTGATCACCGACGATATCGGCAACATGCAACTCCAACTTCATCTTCTCCTCTTTAACTCTTTGTAATTTTTCTTTCAAGTCATTGTTTTCTTTTTCAACCAAATTTAACTTCTCGACAAGAATTTCTATGTGGGTTGGAATTTCTGGTTCACATGCCTCCTAGATTAAAAAAATCTATGTCACGTTGGTCGGCATAATTGCGATAAACGCTAAATAAAACAAATAGTTATAAAAGATAATATATACCACATCCGAATCATAGACATGACGAGGGAGGATGGAGGCGGATACCAAAACCATCGCACTATATAATAACAAACAATAATAAAAGTAAGAATATTACACAAGTATCTATCTAAATAATACAAGTAAGAACTTTTTCTTTTAGAAAGAAGATAAGAAGAATAGGCTAACCACGGTGGTGCCGGCGCGGAGATGGGCGCGGGCGATCAACGACGGTGAGAACGGGGACGGGACAGACCGCCAAACCTAGACAAATTTTGAGAAAAATGGATCTTGGACAAGGAGCTTCGAGAGGAGAAAGCTTAAGTGTGGCTTGGGCATTTCATCGAACACCTCATGTGCATAGGAGGTGAGCTAGAGCACCACAATTAGGTCTCCCACGGCCGGCCAAAAAAACAAAGCAGTGCACTGGTCTGGTCGCGGGCGGGGGGGTATATATAGGCCAACCGTTGGTCCCGGTTTGTTGCTGGAACCGGGACTAAAGGACCACATTTGGTCCCGGTTCTAGCCACAAACCGGGACCAATGGTTGTGGGCCAGGAGCGAGGCTCATTCGTCCCGTTTCGTGTCTTGAACCAGGTTCAAAGGGTTCAGATGAACCAGGACCAATGGCCCACGAGGCCTGGCCGGCGCCCTGGCCTCACGATCCAGAACCGATGCCCCATGGGTTCCGGTTCGTGAGTGAACTGGGATTAATGGGCTTTCAGGCCTGGACTAAAGCCCTGTTTTCTACTAGTGAAGATCATTGGACGTTGTTTCCCTTCTTGAAGGCGTCTTGGCATATCTTGCAAACGTCTGTGATGAGGAAACGCTAGATCATCTCGAACAGCCGCCCAAAAAATTGGTGCCCTAAAAATTGTTTTAGGTGAAGAAAGGGAAGATTTTATGGAACGAGAAAAGTTTTTATTTTTCTAGCAACCCTAAAACTATTGCCCTAAAATGTGAAACATGAACCAAGAACACAAAAATCGTTGCACATTTTAGACTCTAGTATGAAATGTTGCACATCAAACATGAAACTCCATAACTTTTAAACACTGCTATGATAAACCTAGCTCTTTGGCCGAGCATTACGTTGGAGGTACGCATCGAATTCATTGTTGTCCTCATCGATGTTCATCACCCCACCGCCGAAGGAGCTTGCATCGTGGTCATTGGCGGTAAACATACACCGCGACTTTACGTACTCCCCCTCTTTCTCTTTGGAGGGCTCCATCCCGAGCTGGTCGAATAACTCATCCTCCTCTTGCAATTTTATCGCATAACAATCTCTTTCTCCTCTAAGAATGCAATGTTCTCGGCGTGGAGCTTTGGTATGACCTTGATGAGCTTCATCACCTACAACTCATCGTTGGCCTCGGACTTGCACTACGTGACCGGCCGACGGCGCCCCTTCTCCTGTTCACGCAGACTATCGAAACAACAGGGGTAATAAATCCACCTGCTTGGCATACTTGCTCGCTGATACAGAATCGGGCTTTGGAGGTGGTTTCGTTAGATGGACCATGCAATAGTTTCCAAATCCACCTCAAAGCCTGCAACACAAATACTCCGCACAACAACAATGATTGTAGAAAGCTATCTTCAATGTCGTGGACGCCACAAGCGGCTCCAAACACGTATCCACCTCAAGTGTTTATGTGTTACATGTGGTTTCGTACGAATAACCACCTCAATGTGGTATGTTAGGGATCCAACTATTTCCTATTAGGTACCTACCCCTGTTAATGATAGTCAGATGGAACACTGTAATACAAAAGTACAAACACAACACATGTTTCATTGCAATACTTGGAGTATAAATTTTTTACAAGTTCTCATGATACAATAACATTGAAATAGCACAAAAGTTGTACAAGTCCATAGTCACCCTATGTTCTATCTATGTGTTGTCTTGACGAGGTGACGTCGTCTTTGTAGCTTGCCGATGATGTTTCATGGCCTGCTTCAAGATCCACCATGCATTTCTTCCATGATACACAAAGACTCTCAATGTCTGCTAATATATGCAGTGGACCTAAAATTCTTAAGCCATTCTTCAATTTATTTGACAAGATCATACCCCCGCGTCCAACATCGGATGTCACAGCAGGTTATCCTTGTGCGATGCAACTCAAATCAAGCCACTTGTCAAAAAAATGAGCAGGTTATTAAAAATGAAATGCGAATTAAATCCAGCTATCAAGCATAAAATAGTACTCTACACATAATTGAAAACAATTTGCATTTTACATAGGAGACAAAGCAGAGAAGTGGAAGATAATGATGTTAAAAAGGAACTAATATTCGGCTCAATGTACTAACCTGGCACATGACACCACCACCACCACATGAATGATGATGAATTGGATGAAGATTATCAAGTTCTTCTACCCGCTCAACCCGATCTAACCTGCACCCTTGCCTAATTCATGATTGCTCTTCCCTTTGAGTACGAACTTGGAGTAATCACCAGCGGCCTCCATTATACTCTTAAACCTTTTATCGTAGTTGTTCTTATAATCATCTACTCACTAGTGAAAAAATGACTAGCCACAACTTTTGTTGGTGCTGAGTCATTTCGCACCAACGTCGACATTATTGATTTCAAATAGTGGTGACATTGACATATTTGGTACGACATATCTAAGACCATAGTGATGGCGTTGGAAAATAATTAAGCGCCACTTGTATGTGGGGCTAATAAACGTCGATAGTAGTGACACGATATAACGTGTAAAGTCAGCACTATAATGTTTACATGCGGTGTGTTTTGTGTTGTGAGGCCAACACTATTTGTAATTATTTATTCTTAATTTACTAAAATATTATATATATATATATATATATATTGGCTAAATATTTTGAACGTTTTTATTTTTTCTAACTGGTGGAAATTTGTATATTATATTGTATTCTATTTTTTCTAAATTTAGAATACATTATTTGGAAATGGTGATATTTTTATAATATAATTTGAGTCTTTTTATTTACTTGCCTTTTTGTTTTTTGTAAATATAGTAGTTATTTTTATGAAAGTAAGAACATTTAAGTTCAAATGCTATTTAAAAAATATGTTTAATCCTCTATTTGTTTTTATTAAATCACCAGTATAGTTTTTATTAAAGTAGGGATGTGTTTTTCAATTTAATTAAATTAATAGCATTATTTTGAATTTTTAAATTGAAAAAAATGTAATTACCGGCCCACTGGCCCATCGGGCCTAGCCCAAGAGTGCATAGCATTGTTTCAAAGCGGAGGGGCATCGCACCCCCTCGTCCCAAATTCTCTCTCTCCCTCTCTCTCGCTCTCTTTCTCTGTCGATCCCATTTCGCCGCTGCTCTTCGTCGGTCGATTCCGGTCATTACGGGTCGTCTTTGCTACTGAGGTAAACTTCTACATATCCCCCTCTCGCCACCCTATCTCGTAGACCCATTTGATTAGTGTTTTTGCTCCCTGAGATCGTCCCGATTTGATTCCCACGCTAGGGTTTCGGCACCGATGAAGGATATGGCGGGGATGAGTTCTGCCTCAGCTGCAAACGTGGCAAGCTCATGTAGTGCATATTTCGTGCGTAGGCTAGTTGTGGCCATGGAGATGGCGATTTCGTGCTTAATTAGGGTTAAAGCCATGGTCGTGGCAGTTTTGTGTTTAGCTAGGATTAAAGCCATGGGTGTGGCAGTTTTGTGTTTAGGGTTAAAGTCTATGATCATGGATTAGTGTGAAAGATGCCCTGTTGAACACCACTTCATGCTCGGTTAAAGATGCCATGTTAAATTCCATTAAAAGCGCCAAAAATTGTACTTGCCAACCTCACAAGAAGTTGCTAATTTTCGGCAAATTCTGATATTGCCAATTATTGGCTTGCGCATTTTGGACATATTAGACATTGTGGATGTTTTCCTTTTTTGGTTAGGAACAAGATGGTTTGTCATGAAACCTGGGATGTGGCTATAGGTTTCACACAAACCATGTAAATTTAATGTTATTTCCTTCTTATGTTGCATAACTTCAGTAGATCAAGACCTTGTAATATGGAACCCATCTATCTATTTTTAACACTGCTTTTAAGTTTAATTATATGCGAATTTTCAATATGTGTATTATTGATAATGCTAGTAAAACAGATGATGCCAAAGTGTAGAAAAACAAACAAAATGCTGCCAATGGCAAGTGTTGTTCTATCATAGTTTTAAATCATTGCACTAACCTCAACTACATACAATTAGTTAGATGATCTATGTGAATCAGTAATATTTACTAGCAATATGTATTGATATAGTTGCAGTCACCCTGTCAACATCATATCACAAGTATTTTGTTAGTTGCAGCCGAAGAGTAAATGTCATTACGACAGACTAGGCCTAGTTTGGCAAGTGTTGTTCTATCATATCCTCTTTAGTTCATATAAATAGCATATACTCTACTTCATATCCTCTTTAGTTCATATCACTAACATATGTTGACATGCCTGACTTGTTATTATTGTGTAGTTGTAGCCAATGAGTACCTACAACCGCCACTACCGGTCTTCTTGCGATTTCGCGGCATATGCCGACGTTGACAGGGGCAAAGAGAGCACCAACCAGTTAAGATTACAAAAATATACATGAGCATTGCAAACACATGCATATGTGTTATGCACGATACCCGTCTCCGGCACCCTTCGAGGAGAAGGTTTTTGACGTGGACATGCTCAACCGCGAGCTTATCGCGTCTCACGAGAGTACAATCAAGGCACTTAGGGAGGTGAATTCCTTGATGCAGATTGAGAAGGATGAGATACTTCCGTTTTAGGAGCAGAAGGATCAACTCTTTTGAGAGAGGGATCCGCTGAAGAAGGAAATAAAGCTCCTGAGGACCGAGAAGAACCAGATGAAGATGGAGAAAGCCCATTTCAAACAAGAGGGGGGAGCAATAGGAACAAGCTACGCGAGATGAAGTTAATCCTTCAAAGAGAGATGTGAAATTTAAGTAGTTTGGATGATGATGACCTTTTGTGAAGATGAACTACTAGTACCATCAGAGTTTGTGAAGTTCGTACTTTAGAACTACTAGCTTTTGCAAAGTTGAAACTAGTTAAGTTTAAATTGATGCATATATCGACTAGGTTTAAATTGTTGTATATATTTTTATTAGCCAAAAATCATATTGTTGGCGTTGAAAACATGGCACGATAGTGCAAACATGAACTCACTGATGGCGTTGGACACGTGGCACGCCAGCAGATCTCGAAATACTACTGATGTAGGCCCCAAGGACACCAGTAACATTTTTCACTCGCACTATATTGGTGGCGTTGAAGACCTATGCGAGCAAGATCAATCTTGGCACACCATAGCTAGGCTTTTCTGCAATAGTGACTTATTCATGAGATGTCTACCATGAACTGTAGACTCCTGGGTGCCTCCCTAAGTACACCACATACTACTTCATCTACAAAGATAGGAGTCGACGCAGTTTCTATAATGTAGTTTGGACCAATTCGAAACAGTAGGTGCACCACTTACAGTCAGGGACTTTAAGGCCACACCGCCCAATCCCTACACAGTCGGCCGACTATAAATGGAATCCACCACTGTCCCTAACCCTTGCCATTGGAGCACCTGCAAAATCCCAATCTAGAAGTCTTTGTTGGCCACTAATCGCGGATCCACCATCACCACAGCCAGATCCATGGCCTGTCATCGCCCCACGTACTATAAATAACTCAAATCGCGATGATGCGGCTGCCATGGCAGCTCCCCGAGCTCGTCCTGTACTGAGTTTGAGGACGACCAACTGACGGGGGATACCTCACGACACCCACGACGACGAGGCATGTGGTTCCATCGTCATTTATAACCCCTTCTTCGACGAGTAGTAGTATTGTGGAAATGTAAGTTCTATAGACATGCAACTAGGTGATATATCCTATATGGTAAGCTACAACAACCTAACAAACTACACAAGACAACTAAATAATAAATTAATAACAACAAGGAAAGTTTGGGTTAGATACAAAGTGATTGAAGAGTTTGGAAAGAACAAACGCTCTCACGATAAGAAATGCCTGACCTATGTCTCGAAGAACCTTGGTCAACATATGCCCAAGTTCCCTCTCACTAGGGTAGCTCCTGGTGCGAGTTCCAAATCCTCACAAATGAGTCAGAGGCACAAACACACAACTTCTAAGTTTTCCAGAAAACACCAACCGTCTAGGGGTTCCCACAAATCCAAAGAGAAACAAGATTCATGAAGGATCTCGCGAGGGCTCAATGAACTCGAGATTTGCTTTGTTGAAATAGTAGATCAAGATATCGTCTTTCTCGTCGTAAAAGGAAAGAAGGTATGGGTGTCTAAGAAGGAATATCTCAAGATATTTAGGTGTAGAACAATAATGGTGGAGAAATTGTTGGGGTGAACCCCTACCTGGTGGAAAAGAAGGTTCCTATTTATAGGTCCCACAAATCTACATGCTATGTTGTTGTCCCGATAAAGTTGTACAATCCGACATATCAAACAATCTGGGAGGGGTGCGACACAAGCCCAAGCATATGCAAAGGATTACTCTTAAGCTTGGAAATGGATCAGATATTACTCTTAGGCACGGGTTGTACATGTTGGCTTAATGGTCTTGTTGGTGCAACTTGTTAAATTTTTGGGGTGTGATTGCTTTTGGAATAACGTTATAAAATGTTCAAATTTGAAAGCAATCGAAGTGTTTTGATGAAAAATAAATAAAAAGTAATATAGGAGCGAAGATACGATGCATATGTGTTTACACATCGCCTTGTGAGCCTAAATGCATTTGAAACATGCTCACAGGCCTCCTGGCCTCTCAAGGAAGATATGATGTGACCTCTAGAACATATGATGATCGAGGCACATACGATGACTCTAGCAGTGTGCCATTTTATATGTTGATCTACTAAATTTGGCGATTTGTCTAGAGTTACTCTAAGATATGATGTTTTTAAGTTGCTTGATCAGCCTTTAAATACATATGAAGTATAATGACCATAAATAGGAAGTTGTATATGTATTGTGGGGACTATAAGTACAACTACTCTAGTAAAGTTGCTCTTAATACCTCCCTTGTTTTTAAAATAATTGGAGTTCTAGACTTGTCCTATGCTAAACTTGTTTAATCTTGCCAACTCAATTGAAGAATATGCCAAATCTACAACACCAAATACACTAATGCTGCGTTTGGATGTTTGCATTGGAAGCCTCTGTATTGTATTGGTTTCAATTCCAATTCAACAAGGAAATTGTAATGGACATGAATACGAATTCGCTTGTTTGGATGCTAATTTTATTGGCTCACGGAATCTCAGTGAGGTTTCAATACCAAATCATGTTTGGATGGAAAACTATGGAATTGCATAGTGCTTTGTTCTATATGCATCAAATCACAATCTCAACAATCTTAGTTAACAAATGGCTGGCAAGATCATACTTTACTTATTATAAATATAGAGGTAAACGAGATTGGTACTAAGGATTACTGTACATTCGTAAAAAAGCGGTTGGGTCAACCATGATTAATGTACATGAGTAAATTGTACAACTATCTTTGTTAAACTATACAACAATTATAGACGAGAATAAGCCTCTCTAGCCACCGTTTAGTGCAGCTGTAGTAAACCCAAAAGCACATCAAGACATGGACAGTAAGCCAATCACAGTTTAGAAGAGTTGGACTGCATAGTAAGCCAATCTTGGCACCCTGCCGAGCAGCTCTCCTGATGAACCTGAAGAAAAATAACAACTAGCTAACTGAAGATGTGCAGCAAAGGGAGGAAGGCCAAGTACCAAGCGAGGAGGAGGGGTTCCAGTGGCATGGAGGGATTCTGGAGCAGAGGTAAAGGGTGAGGAGCGGCGGTGGACGGTTGGATCCTGGCCGTGGCGGCCATGGGAGGTGGACATGGAGCGGCAGAGGAGATGGGGCGCCATGGGAGGAAGGGGAACGAAATGCAGCAGGGATTCCAGAACCGGCGTAGGAGGAGGAGAGCCGGCGAGAAGAGCTTCTCTTAGGGTCGCCGTCGGTGTGCTCCCATGGACGCGGCTCGTCTAGCCCTTCTCGTCTGGGATGTCGCCCCAATCATTTTCTTTTGCGGGTGTAGGCCAATTCGACCCAAATCGGAGCGGTGGAGGCCCGTATTGCGGGAAGCCTCGGCGCGTGAGAGCGAATCAAGATAAATTTTAACCGGAGTAGAATCAATCGTTTCCGGGCTGCGTTGCAATCTTGTGAGCTCAAGGAAATTCATCTACAAAATAGGCACTTCACTTGGAGTAATGAGCGGAACAACCCAACTCTTTGCAAGCTCGAATCCTTCTTCTGTAATGCGGAGTGGGATATGGCCTTCAACACCCATGTGCTACATGCCTTGTCGTCTTCCGTCTCCGACCATTATCCCCTACTGCTGGCAGATGACAAAGGGCCTAGAAGGCCAAGATCATTCAAGTTCGAAAACTTCTGGGCTTCGTTGGCTGGGTTCTCTGAGGTGGTGCAAAAGGCGTGGGACGAGCATGTAGGGCACTCTGAGCCGTACCAAGTCCTTTTCTACAAGCTCAAAAAAACAGCGACCCGGCTTACCGGGTGGAGCAAGTCTATGTTCTCCAAGGTTAAGCTCCAGCTATATGCAGCCCTACTCGTGATTCTCCACCTTGACATTGCGCAAGAGGCGAGGCCCCTTTCTTCGGAGGAACGTGACATTCGCTCGAGGCTAAAATGGAGGGTGATCAGTTTGGCGGTTCTTGAGAGGACTAGAAAGAGTCATTGTGCTTAGTTAGTAAACCTGAAGCATGGGGACGCAAACACAAAATTGTTCCACCGTCGCATCAATGCTAGAAGGAGGAAGAACCACATTCACCGGATTAAACATGCGAATGGGTGGGTGACTGAGCACAACAAGAAAGAGAATATCATCCATGACCATTTCTCTAAGGTCATGGGCAGGGGAAGTAGTAGCAACAAAGACTTCAATTGGGAGGAGCTTGGGGTGGAGACCCACGACTTGCACCACTTGGGTAACACCATCACGGAAGATGAGGTATGGGCGGCCATAAAGGAAATGCCCAGTGATAAGGCGCCCGGTCTGGATGGATTCATTGGAATCTTGTTCAAGAAGTATTGGGGAATCATCAAACATACAGTCATGATGGTCATTCAGCGTTTCGATTCCCTTCACACCTCCAACCTGCAATGGGTGAATTCCGCCAATGTTGTTCTCCTACCTAAGAAAGAGGGTGCAGAGTGCATCTCTGACTATAGACCTATCAGTCTCATCCATGCCCTCGCAAAAATTATTGCAAAGGTCCTATCGCTTCGGCTTGCTCCCCTCATGGATGATCTTGTCTCCAACGCTCAGAGTGCTTTCATAAAGAGATGTAGTATCCATGACAACTTTATGTGCGTCCAAAATTTTGCTAAGCGGTTACACAAGTGCAAGACCCCCGCTCTACTATTCAAGCTGGACATTAGAAAGGCCTTTGACTCCGTTAAATGGGAATACATTTTGGATCTCCTCCAGAGTATGGGGTTCCCGTACAAGTTTCAGGCTTGGATTGCAGCGTTGCTTTCCTCATCTTCATCTCGCATTCTTTTGAATGGGATCCCCGGTCCCCCCCATCAAGCACGGTGCTGGGTTTTGGTAGGGAGACCCCATTTCCCCTCTATTTTTTGTCATCGCGATTGACCCACTATATGAGATCCTGGAGTTGGCAACCTGGAAAGGTCTTCTTCACAAGATTCATGGGCAAGGGCCCATGGTGTGAACCTCCCTATATGCGGATGACGCTGTCGTTTTTGTGGCTCCTATCAAGACGGACATCGACAACCTTGCGTCCATATTGAGAGGTTTTGGGGACGTGACTGGCCTATGTACCAACTTTCAGAAAAGCTCCGTCGTGCCAATTTGATGCAATCAACTTAACCTTGGGTACATACTACAGAGCATGCCGGCAACTCGTGCTACCTTCTCGGTGAAGTATCTTGGTTTGCCACTCTCCGTTTGGCAACTTAGGAAGGTGGATTTCCAATACCTTGAGGACAAGGCGGCTGGAAAATTGGGCACATGGGACGGTGAAAATATCACTGCTATTGGTCGCACGGCACTAGTCAAGTCGGTCATCTCCTCCCAAGCAATTTACTCAATCACGCCTCTTGTTGTGCCTTCAAGCACGCTCAACAACCTTGATAAACTCGAGAGGGCGTTCCTATGGTCCGGCACGGAAAAGACAACGGGAGCCAAGTGCAAAGTGAATTGGCAAATGGTTTGCCGACCAAAGGAGTATGAGGGTCTAGGGGTTCTCAACATTGACAAGTTTGCACGTGCCTTGCATCTTCGGTGGCTATGGTACGAGTGAAAGGTGCCCCACAAGCTTTGGGTGGGCTTTGGTAACCCTCTTGCACTAACGACGACCTCGAGTTTTTTTACGCCTCTACAACTATCACTGTTGGTGACGGTGCAAGGACACCATTCTGGGACTCTCCTTGGTTGCTTGGGCGGAAGCCCAAGGATATTGCACCGTTAATCTTCGAGGCCTCAAGGAGGAAACATTGGAAGGTGCGGGATGCACTCAAAGGAAATGCTTGGATTCTCAAAATAGACCCCAACACCGCTTTCAATGTTGGCCACATTCGCGAATTCTTCACTCTTTGGATGCTTGTTCATTACTTCCACCTTGATGAGCATGCCGAAGACGATATCATTTGGAAGCACGCAAATGATGAGACCTGCTCGGCGGCCTCCGCATATAAGGCTCAGTTCCTTGCTTTGACACTCTCTCCCATGGACCGCATGGTTTGGAAGGCTTGCCCCCACAAGGTTAAATTCTTCTCTTGGCTAGCTCTACAAGACCGTATTTGGACGGCCGATCGTTTGGAGAAGCGCGGTTGGACAAACTGTGGTCTTTGTCAACTATGCAAAAGAGAACAAGAAACGGGGCCACACCTATTCTTCAAATGCCGGTACACGCTTAGGCTCTGGAGATCTATCATTGACAAACTGGGGCTATCTCACGTCAACATCTCCCAGCGGCACCTTGATGAATCCGTCAATGAGTGGTGGGACAAACAAACCGATAACCGAAGCCCAAATTGGCATGCCATGACCTCCCTCACTATGCTAATCTCATGGACCATTTGGAACGAGCGGAATGCTAGAGTGTTTCGTCAAAAATTTGCGCCCGTGCATGTTCCTCTTACTTCCATCCTAGAAGAGGCAAAGTTATGGGTTATTGCCGGCGCAAAAAAAATTGGGACTGTAATTTTATGCGAGTAATTGTCATGTTATTACCGTGGAGGGTCCTGTAAAACTCTAAACTCTATTCTCTTCTTATTTAATAGATGAGGCAAATCTTGTGCCTCCGTTTCAAAAAAAATTGCGTATGTATCTGGACTCATTACAATCTGACGTTTCGGTGTGCATCCAAACAGTTGAATTGACAAACCGGCAATACCAAATCCGATTCGAAGGCTCAATACAAACATCCAAACGCAGTGTAATACATATCATAATGATTCTTAAGACGAATTCAAGTTGACCATTCCTCATCACAAAACAGGGACGAAGCCACAGTGTTGGGCCGGGGTCAATTAACCCGATGACGTTGGCTCAAACACTGTTACATACATATAGCCCATGAAGAAAATGATGCATTGAAAAGAAAACTGATCCCAGCGCAAAAAAATACCCAGAAGATAGCAACCCAAAACAGCACACACGCAGGCCCGTTTCCAATCGATCTCGGGGGCACGGAAGCTCAGTCGCACTATCGATCGATCTCAAAAAATAGATCCGCCAGGAGTCAAGAACTCAGGATCGCACTTGTCTAAAAAAAAGGTCAGTTTCGGGTTGCCTTATGATACAGTGGCAAATATATTATTTCTTAGTTGCCTTGTGACCATGAGGTCACGGGTTCAAGCACTAAAACCGTCTTTTACAGAAATATCGAGAAAAACTGCGTATTATAAACCTAAAGTGATCGGACCTTTGCACCAAGCTGCCCTTTTTATGTGAGGTTACCAAATGATATCATACACATGTTACTACGAGCTACACATTCTTTAACATATATTATTGCCACTTTGTTTCTAAGTGGATACATTAATGCTATTCAATCTATAAACTAATATAAAAACATTTAGATTTTTTTTCTTTTCGAACTCGGCCCCTGAGGATCTCGATTTCTTAAAAAAGCAGAAGAGAGTTGTTTGGTTAATTTACAGAGAACCGGGCTAGAACCGTTACAACGCACCCAAAAGGAAGGGCAACCCGACCGACCTAGCACCCACACGACCCACATATGCCGCCGAGGCGAGGACACCGTCTAGGTTGTCCGAAATGTCATCGTCAACATTTAGATTATTAAAATAATGATATAAATATTTTTATATTAGTTTACAGAGAAAGTACTCGACCCTGAAGACTTTTTATCCTGGCTTCGTCCCTGTTCACAAAAAAAATGTCTCTTCGAGTTGAGATCGTTCCTGTTCACAAAAAAAGAAGAAGTCTCGAATCAAGATATTTGCAAGTATTGTCGGCGTATATATTTACGCCCTCCCCCCCTCCCCCCCAAACTACAGCATTGATGTTGGCCCTGTCCCTCCCTGCCTCGACAGCTCATCACCTCAGCTCGATGTTTCAGCCACGGTAACCGTGATTTCTCTGTGTGCGGTCGTTGTTGTCGCCGTCACAGAAGAAAATGACACCGTTCCCGTCCTGGGAATTCACACTCCATGTGCATGTGCGGTGCACCGTCGGCCTACGCACACAGTATCCAGACCAGAATGATCGTGGCCCCAGAAAAATCGAGCCAACGTACTAGTAATTGTGGGTTAATGGAAGGTTCGCTGTACAAGAGATCTGGCATGAAACGGACGCGATTTAATAATGGAATTGAAAACCCGCACGAAAACGATGGCGAGCGAGAACGCTGGAAATGTCACGGTTCGCGCACGTCTCCTGGCCATCGATGTGTCGGAAAAAGTTTTGCATGCTTGAGGATACTTTCTTCGTTTCAGTTTGTAAGTTTTGCACGTGTATTTAGATCGTCAATTTAATTTATATAAAATAAATTATTTAATATAAAAATTATATCATTAGAAAATAAAATATTAAATTTTTAATGACATATTTTTCTGATATATGCTTCTTATTAAGTTGATTAAATTAATGACCTAGATTGACATACAACACTTGTGAACTGAGATGAAGGGAGTATATATAGTATTCATACTCTATAAAAAATACAGTACTATATAAGAAGATTAGTGCCGGGATCGTCCCGAATCCTCTTTGGCGCTTCAGGCGGGACTAATCCATACATGTCGCACACCCACTTGACTGTGACGAGCCAGTCCATTTAGTATCGCCGCTGTAGTCTGGTTCTCTCGGTTTTTTTCTGGCCCGTTTTTCTCTGTTTTGCTTCAGTTCGTTTTTAGCCCTATTTCTGGTCATTTTTTCGATTTCCTTTTTTTTTCAAATCATGATTTTCTGTCAAAATTAACAAAAGGTGAAAATCGTGACGATATTTAAATTTATTTTTTCAAATTGGATATTTCTTTTCCCGTTTGTGAACTTTTTTAATTTTCGTAATTATTTGTTTCAAATTTGCGAAATGTTTTCTTCAAACTCATAATTGTTTTTCAAATTATTAAATAGTTTTCTTATTTATCAACTTTTTTTCCAAACATCTATACTTTTTTCAAATCTTAGTAATTTTTTTGACTCTGTGAACGATTTTTATAATTTATGAATATATTGAAATACTTGATATGTTTTTCAAATTTCTGATTTTTTTAAAATACCTCAACCGGTTCACCACCTAGATGGGCCGGCCCATGCTGTATGTGCGTCTGCACCAGATGCGCTAGGGAGCGCCAGACGTGTTGAATGGGAATTTTCAAAAGACAGAAAAGGAACTGAACTGGAGTACTCTTGGATCGTTCTCGGGTGGAATGTAAGATTTCCACGGCTTATACTACTCACTCAAGTCCTGCCCGGACTCTGGAATCTGTGTGTGATTGCTGTAGGCATCAAATGAAAAGCGATCAAACACGCAGCGGATAGCAGTAAGCCATTAGCAGTTGGACTTGACCAATTCCTGCTCGTTCATTGTATTTTACGCATTCCCTATTTCTTTCATATACATTTTTCTTCTTCACTATTTGTTTCACATATGTCTGAAATGTTCAGGAATTAAAAAAGTGTTTGTGTATTAGCAAAAACAAGAAATAAAAAAATATGCACGAACATGAAATGTGTCTTGAATATCAAAATTTTATTTGCAAATTGTATAAACATATGTAGATTTAAAAAACATGTTCATTAATTACAAAAATGTTCACGAATTTAAAAAACTCTTCTTGAATCCAAAAAATGTTTGTGATCTAACAGAAAGTTTGCGAATTCATAAAACGTCCATGCCTCTCGAAAAACAAGCACTTATTTAGAAATTGTTTAAATTTTCAAAATTTCAGGAAATGTACAAGAATTCGGAATATTCCTGTATATCAAATCTGAACGCAAATTTGAAATATGGTCAAAATTAGGGAACTGTTCTCTAATTTTAAAAATGTTCATGTATTCAAAATATTGTTGAGGAAATTCAATGATTGTTCGAAAATTCAAATAAAATTCCCTGAATTTCGAAATTTTAACAATTCAAAAAACACTTTGTAAATTTGAAAAAAAAATCGATGCACAAAATGTTCTAGAATTTAAAAATTTACCGAAATTTTAAAAAGTATCTATTTCATGAATTTTTGATGATTTTCAGAAACTGTGCGCCAATTCAAAATGTATTTATGAATTAAAAAAATGTTTAAGTATGTCAATAAATCTCCCAAAATTTAAAAAAAATATGCATTCATTTTTTTTGCTCTCGTGAGGATTCAATCTCGCGCCAGTTAGCTCCAGTGCATGGTTCGTTAAACACTTGACCTATTCAGACCGAGTGAAATACTGCAACGCAAAATTTCAAAGAACAAAACGTTAACCACGCTATTTAGAAAAATGTGATTTCTTCTGGGAAAAAATGTGAAAAAAATTAGAATGTCCACAGATTTAAAAAACACTTCACGAATTAAAAAAAGGTTCATGAATTCAAAAAGGTTCACAATCCAAAGCGTTCATAAAATTGGAAACAGTTCATTGAATTCAAAAAAATCACATTTCGAAAAATTCTATAGATTTTAATAAAATGCAGAAATATTTAACACTTAATTAATTTTTAAAAAAGTTCTCAAATTTCAAAAAAAAGTTTACCTATTTTGAAAACAGTTCGTCAATTTTGAAAAAAGTGTTGTGACCCAGCTAAATGTGGGCATGGACAGCCAAACCTGATGACCCAGCCCGAACCCGGTCCGGCCGGTCAGGCTCTGTGTTTGGGCCAGGATCGGGCTTGAATTTTCGACCTATTGTGCTCTTCGGGCCGGCTCGAGCCCGGGAAAATAGGCAGTCTACATGGAGGCCCGACCCGGCCCGGCCTGACACTTCTCTTTTTAGTCCCTTCGGGCTCAGGCCTAAATTTTCGTGTTTTCGCTCGGGACTCTCAGCTGACTAGCGAAGTTTACCCCCTCCATCTTTTGTATCTTAGAAACTCAAATAGAGGATTCGAGAGTGGAGAACATGGTTGATACATTATGTTTCAATAAAAGTTTGGTTGTAAGCAGTTCTGGTAGAAGTGGGGTTCTTGGAATTTTCTCGAATCATGAAATAAAACGTGGACCTTTGTGTCAGGCCGGTCCGGGTCGGGTCTTGGAATTCCGAGTATCACATAGATATACTGGATGATGAATTGATAGATACACATGTTAGAGTGACCTTTGTGTAGGATGAAGTTCAAGTGCCAGAAAGATATAAAACGTGGAATATGATTCGGAATATAGCTGAAACCCAAAATAGGCCATGGGCAATCATTGTCAATTTCATTGAGGTGGTTCATTTACATGAATGTGATGGGGTTGGCAACTAGAGTCAATTCCAGATAGATGGATCTAGAGATGCAATTGACACTTGTGGATTGACAGATATCAGATACACATAGACGGACTGGACTTTTCAGAAGAAAGTGCCTGGGGCACATACACAAGGGGTTAGATTGGAAATATGTGTAGTCAATCCTGAGTGGTCGCTACTCCTCTCTTAGAGCGAAGCTCTCCGTACATGCATAACTAACCGTGCAATAATGCTACACCTACGAAAGCTTTACGTAAGGTTACGTAATGAACAGGAAGCGATCCAACGTGGCCGCGAGAGCCCACGCGCTAAGAAAGAAGGAAAGGAAAAAAAATAAAGAAATGAGCCCGCACGAGAACAAGAATAGAAGCGGATAAGAAAAAATGCAATCCCATCTCTTTCTCTCCCAACTACCCGGCGACGACCGGCTCGCATAGATCGGCCGGGCGAGCGGCGTCTTCCGCAGCGGCAGCCCGACGCCCAGGCAACGGCCGACTCGGACAGATCGGCCGGGGGAGCGGCAACCTGTGCAGCGGCGACCTGACGCGGCGAGATCCCCTGCGGCGGCCTCCTCCTCGTTGGATGCGTCATGGTTGGCTCGTGCGATGCGGGGAGGCCATGTGCTCATCGTCGGCAGCGTCACGGTCGCCTCCTCCGAGGCGGCGAAGCGGCTCCCCCGTATTGATGGTGGCGTAGCTGTGGTTGAGTCCAGCACGGCATACTCACTCGTGGTGTGGCGGCCTGGATGATCTCATCCCTGCCCAGCTGATCTCCTGAGCGTGTAGTAGGGCGAGCTGGATGTTCTCGGCCCCGCCCAGCTGGACCAGATTGATGAGCTACAAGATTGAACACGGTAGCTTAGCAGCTCTGCCTCCTCTTGTTCTGAATTTTGCGGAAAGTCTGAATTTTGTTCAGTTTTGCAGGGAAAGGACTACAGATAGCTAGACACTCCAGCCTAGTACTCTCTGCAATTCGACAAGAAACATGAAGTGCAGTTTAACCAAATCAAAAGAGAGAAGGTTGCAGATTGTGCGTGTGTCACTGGAAAAGGAGAACCTGGATTGTGCAAGTTCGAAATAGATATTGCTTATGTAGTTTTTGTTGATTGTAGAATGTACTTCAAGTCATATGAGTTGGTGTTGTTGTAAGCACTGACCTTGTATCAATAAAATCAACATACAAGGTTTCAGATCTTGAAAGTTTAATGGATGGTAAAGCATGCGTGACTTATCTTGTGATCATAATGTTCCAATTAGAATAGAATTGCGAACAAGAAATCTATCTGGTTGAAACATCTATCCTTATGTACCACTGTTTTGCCATTGATTATTCAAAATGAGAAGTAAAAAGTCTCATGTTGTTGTCAATTTAGACAAGGTTGACATGAAAGACTCCATGACAAATAACCAATGTGTGAGACAAACTAGCAGCAATGCGCACACACACTGACACACACACAACCAAATGATAAGACATAGATTTGTTTACTCGCTAGTTCGCGAGTGCCTTTCAACTAGGAGTATTACATTTCCAAGTGCATTGAAAAATATTGTATCCAGCATCTTCAAATTACATAAATCATTTTTAACTCTGGTCCGTTGTATTGTTCATCCCTTCAGTTCCATCAAAGTGTAATTCTGCAGGACCGGACAGTAGAGTCGATCCTTGCTGAACTTGAAACAGTGTGCTTGTATATTCTCCTAGAATTGGAGGCATAACCATTGTTGATGAACCTCCATATGGTATTGCAGTTGTCGATGTTCGATTTATGTTGCCAATGGTAGTGTCCACCTCAAATGATCCCTGCTCCAAATAAATTCATATAATGACATGGATTCTCAAGTGTACTATAAATAAAAAGATAAGATCCAAAGATACCTGAGCTATGCTACTACAAGCTTCACCTTCCAAATTAACACATTCCTGACTCTGTTTCAGATTGCAAATCTGTCAACTAGAAAGAACGGGTGAAAATAAATTTGTTGAACAACGAAGAACAAGAATTAGATACCGCATAATCCATAACATCTTGTTCTACAATATCATCCTCTGATTGTTTTCTTTTATTATTGGACCTTTTCTTGTTTATATTTGTGGAGTGAGCTTGAAATAAATTCAAAATTTGTGAGTTTTTAGAAGAAGAAAAGAGTAGCTTATGGTCAAACATAACACAAGCAACAGTACCTTCTGTTCAGCTTTCTTCTTCTCCTTTTTTGCTATTTTCTTGTCCCTTTCTTGAGCTTTCTTTTTCTCCTGTTCTGCTTTTTTCTTGTCCCTTTGTTCAGCTTTCTTCTTCTTCTCGTTTGCTTGACGATTAAGTTTATCAACCTTTGATTCCTTTCTCAATGACGGAGGACGTCCAGCACATCTAACAGGTATTGGACTTAGAATAGTTTTACTTGTTGTCTTCCCATTAGCATGCGCATCTTCCTGTGTGCCAACCCGATCCTTGTCATTTTCAGAAATTGAGTTGCTAGATTACTCAATTTTGAGGGCGTGAAGCTTTTCAGTCAAAGAATTGCATGAAGGATCAAACATGGCACCTATCTCCGCAATTGGGTAGAAAGACTCGCACAATCTATCAAAGCGTTTTGCAACAGGTGTGTCGTCCATGCCGCCATATGTGCATCTGTTAAAGTTATGCTTTCCTTTCACATTCTTTTTCCATCGGTCATGGATGTATTGTGGAGGAACCTTCTTTATTTTCATGTGAGTGAGCACACATAATATATGCCTACAGAGAATACCTCTGAACTCAAAGCGGTGACATGAACAGTTAACTTCAAACTCTTCCTCATTAAATATAAACGGTACACAATATCTTTTCTCCATCATTTTTCCTTGTCAATTAACACATCCTCGGTTACTTCATATGTTGCTATTGCCCCCTCCTTTTGTATTAACTTCTGATCACAGTACATAATGTCGGTTAGCTCTTCTTGAAATTCTTTGAACTTCGAATTTGTATAGGCTGATTGAAATTGCTTCTCAATGTCAAAGCGTGTGATAGAAGGTATAGTTCAATAGAAGGAATTAAAATCAGCAATATTCTCCTTCTCAACTTTATCACGAAGAGCATTCTCATATTGGGTAACAAAATGCTTCAATGTGGTTTTGGCCTTAACATATCCATCAAAGAAGGCATTCACACTCTCACTATGTTGTGTAGTAGACATACCTGCACAGAAGTCATCTTTCACAAATGCTGGAACCCAACGGTGTCGATGTTCGTAAAGCCCCTTAAGCCATTCATTATCACCAAGACAATACTTCTCAAGCATATGCATCCAAACAACTTCAAACTCTGTAATTGTTAATGAATCATAAACCGCGTTGCCAATGGCAACCTTTATGTGATCATATTCCTCATATCCACCCAACTTCTCGGGTATCTTTTTCATTATGTGCCATAAGCACCATCTGTATCGAGACTCTGGGAAAACTTCTTCCACGCCATTCTGAATTGCTTTTGCTTGATCGGTTATAATTGCTTTTGGTCGACGGTTTGACATACATGTAAGCCGTGCTTGAAATAACCAGACAAATATTGCAGTGTATTCATTTGATAATAAAGCACACCCAAGTAGCACTGACGGGCCATGATGATTCACTCCAACAAAACAAGCAAAAGGTATATCATATTTGTTCATCAAATATGTCGTGTCAAAAGTAATGACATCATGAAAAGAGTCATACACTGCTCTACTTATGGCATCAGCCCAAAAAACATTACTAAGTCGGGATTCATCATCAACATCCATGACACTAATTTTTTTTGGATTGGCAGCTTGCATTTTGACAAAATAGTCGCGAACCGCTTCAGCATCATCACTACCAAGTTTTAACCTTCTAGTTTTCTCCAGAAAATTACGACAAGTTTTCTCACCAAAAGTCAGGTTCTCATGTCCATCTGCTGCCACAACAAATGAATTAAAATTCTTGTTTACTCGTATTCCGGCACGGTCATTCAGCTCAAGCTTTCTCTTCACATGGAAATCTAACTTTTTATTGCATCTGAATAACCGAGATTTATGTGGACTCAATGTATGATTATGAACCAAAATTGCCATTGAAAGATGAAGCTTCCCATCTGGACCACGTGCAATATTAATTTTAGCTTTACATCCTATCCCGGCTCTTGGATTTGGCTTCAACATATTTCTCGAGTTCGACTGAGTCTTACCATAGCGAGAGGAGGAAAGTGTAAGGTACTTTAATTGTCCATTATCATCACTGTGTGAGCTTCTTCTCGTCACACCAAAGCCTTTTGCTTTAGCATATTTGATATAGTACTCTCGCACTTCATTCTCGGTGTCAAAGGTCATCCCAATCCAGGTTCTCCAACAAATGCATCTGGTTGAGCTTCAGTGTCTTCATGTTCAAGTTCGACGTTGCTTTCATTTTGTTGCTCAATGCCGTTCTCATCGCTTGAAATAGACATGTCACTTGATTCTGGAACACCAAACGTTCCATCATCCATTCCTATAATCGTGAAAAGTTTAATTATTGTCATGCGGAGGCAAAACTAAAATTGTAACAAAGTGGCCTAAATGTTGTAATGTTAACAATGAACTTGTGAACTTCCACGCTGAACTTAACGAGATGACTAAGTTAGTAACAGTAACAGTACTGAACATGTTCCAGCATATACATGCAAAGACGTTGATCCAATCAAAAAGTTATGAAAGGCTGATAAAATATGCCACATAAGCAGGAGTAACACATAAGCAAAAACACATAAGCTATGCATTGACTTGATCATGGACGAGACGGCGGCCGCAGCGCCGGCGGAGGCGAAGAAGCAGAGGTCGCCCTACTGCCGGAGCACCAGCTTCGAGAGCTTGGTGGCCAATGAGTAGCGAGTCACTTCCATCCTGCGTCGACGACTTGACAGAAACCAAAAAACAACAGAAGCACACAAGCTAGCTATGCATTGACTTGATCAAGAAAAGGTGGAAGAACGATGCAGACACTGAACCTCGGCTCCTCCCCGTCCTCGAGCAATTTAGATGATCGACAGCAGGCGGCGCGAAAGCAGGCGGCGGCGATCTGGTAAATCAGGAAAAACGGGCTGCCTTTCTGTTCTGTTTTCTCTTACATGAATAGCGGGACCAACAGTTTAACCTTTTTTTCCTTTTTCTCAGCGCGTGGGCTTTTGCGGCCACGTTGGATCGTTTCCTAGTCATCACGTAACCTTACTTAAAGCTTTCGTAGGCGTAGCATTGCATATCGCAGCTCGTGAGCTAACTGACCGTGCCATCCCACGATCCGAACTGGCAGGCATGTTTGACTAACAAACTTTGCCATGACGTGGACAAGCACGCCTCAGGCTTACAAACTCTGAACAAAACTGAAACTATATGACAAAGACTGAAAACTAACACTGCCAGACAATAGAGCATCAGGATTATTCCAACAGTGGCCCAGTTCCTAGGAGCCGTCGGCGAGCTTGCGCGCGGGGTGTCCCCGCCGTCCGTCGTTCCAGACTTCCAGTCAGGCACGATGCGGCGCTCCTGGAGATCCCGCACCTGTTCGGTGCCGTTCGGCGGTCCATGGCCTTCAAGCACGTCGAGTTCGCCTACACGGACGTGACCGTCCCTTGGAGCTTCATCAACCGCGTGAAGGCCGAGTTCCCGGGCCACGCCGGCATGGACCAGCGGTGCTCGACGTTCGAGGTTGTAGCCTCCGTGATATGGCAGTGCCGGACCCGCGCGATCAACGCCGACCTAGGCTCCCCGGCGCTGCTGGTTTTCACGGCCAACGCGAGGAAGCACATTGGCGCCAAGGACGGCTACTACGGCAACTGCATCGCGTTGCAGATGGCCGTGACGACGTGTGGCGCGGTGGCAAACGGCGACACGGCTGAGGTGGTGAAGCTGATCAAGCACGGCAAGGAGCGGATACCGGACATCCTCGGCAATTACAACTTTACAAGCCCGAGTTGTTCAGCGAAGAGGTCGTTGGCGCGCTGAACGGCTACTCGTCGCTATTCATGTCGAGCTGGGGCGGCATAGGGCTGGACGGGGTCGACTTCGGTGGCGGTCGGCCGGCAAGGGTGATGGCCAACATGGAGATGAGGTGGACGCCAAGCTGCGTCCCGTGCACCATACCGTGTTCGAGGAAGGACGGCGACGGCGTGAATGTGCTAGCGTTCTGCGTCAGGGAGGAGCACCTCGACGGTTTCAACGCCGAGTTGGCGACGCTTCAGTGAACCAAGCAACCTGGTTCGAGTGCATATTCCTTCTGCTCGATTCGTTATTTTAAGATTGGTCGTTTTGATTCAGATCTTGCCAACGGCAGATGTTTGATTTTGGAGATTGTTGCAATGTGCGGATTCATGTTTGTCTTAATAAATTTGTTACGTAGATCTTTGACCACCGCACTAGATTTTTAAGTCGTGTTGTTGTGGGGATCAAATGTATCTTATTTTGTGCATTGATATATCATCTGATTGCGTCGCGGAAGTTGCTTAGATTTGCTGTTCTACTTCTTTGGTTTGATTACGACTATGTCCGTAAGCCAAAATGTTTGAATTCGAAGATTGTTAGTATTGTCTAAGGATTCATGTTTCGTTTAATAGTTTTGGAGCATAGATCCTAAATGTCGGGACTAGTCACGTTGTTGTAGGGTCCAGGTGTATCTTATTTTGATGCACTAATATATCTTTTTGTTTTGCTAATATATTATCTTTTATCGATAAAAATGTGAAACTGTTTGACTTTCTCATACTACTTGTTTGGTTTAATTATGCATATCCGTAGGTGCTACCCATCTCCCACTCCCCTCCACGTGTCGGGGGAAACCCTAGGACATGTCCGGGCAGTAGCGTCATCGGCGTCGCACTCCTTCTTGAGGGTGTTGCTTGGTACGCGGGTGTTCGGAGCCTTGGAGTGCGGTGGGACTAATCCGAAGGGTGCAACGGTGCCGGTCCGAGCTTTGTTGAGCTGTCGTTGTTGGCATTTTTTTCTTTTCCTTTTGGGTTTGTTGTGTTTTCGTCCCAACAGTTTCTATGTAAAGTGGAGGGATGGGGGGATGGAGCGGGAACCGTTTTTAGAGTGTGTCTTCCGAGCACGACTTTGTCTCTCTTAGTTTTTTTAAGACAGCCGCACAAAGCTTTTATTCATTAGCCACAATGTTTACAAGGATGAAGCTAGGTCACCAGATGGCTTTGTCTTTCTTATTTACTAGATGATGCCCCACGCGTTGCTATAGGAACATTGCTAAAAAATGGATAAATAGTTGCTATAAAAAAACTAAAACTAATGAAAAGCTAATGTTAGCTTAAAAACAATAAAATACAAAGCATATAAAAAAGTGAAAATTATAGTTGAAAAATGTAATTTCTAACAAAATATGGATGACAAATTCTAATGCAAAAACTACTTATGACTAATGTGCATGAATTGATGAAATATGGAAGATGAACTCTAATGCAAAAAAACTATTTATGAAAAGCGAATGTAAGCTTAAAAACAATAAAATACAAAGCATAATAAAAGAGTGAAAATTATAGTTGAAAAATGTAATTTCTAACAAAATATGGATGATGAACTCTAATGCGAAAAACTACTTATGACTAATATGCATGAATTGATGCAATATGGAAGATAAACCCTAATGCAAAAAAAAAGTACTTATGACTAATATGCATGAATTGATGATGTGGCACCACTGCATGTGTAGAGTGATGCAAAAAATGTTATTTATGTCTTGCATGCATACTTGCTTATGTGTTATGGTTGCATTGCTAGAAAAATTAGATAGTGGGTTGTAACTATTTAGGAATAGAGGATTCCACCGTCACAAGATTTACAAGGACAAAATCAAGGTCTCTAGGCTGGCCTAACCAAGCATGACGGTTGGTACATGGTATTAAAACATGTTTTGTAAATCCGTGGGCCTCCACATTGGAGGTTCGAAATTCATAGCTAATAAAACAACAACGGTCTATGATTCATGTACTACAACCCTATATAGTGTAGAGGTACCAACTTTGTGTCTCTTAGTGAGAGACCGAGCTTCCCACCGCCTTACGGAGCGGGAAGGAATGGGCCATGATCTAGTTAGTTTCATTTTATTCTTTTATTTATATTTTTAAAAGATATATACAAAACATAATTTAGTTTAATTTAATATGTTAATTTAGAATAAAAAGAACTCTGTTCAATTTTTCTAAAATGGTGATAGCAGTAGAAAAATGTTTCATGACACTTAAAAATGTTCACGTGTTTCTAATATATATTTATATTTTTAAATAGTTCATGTGGTGTTAAGAAAATGTTAACGCAACTTTTATAATTTCACTAAAAAAATGTTCATGACACTGAAACAATGACCACACAATATGAAAAAAATGCTCATAACATTTTCTAAAATATTTATACAATAGAAAAAAACAATCACGGATCAACTTTGTCCCCAATTAAAAACGGCGTGACATTAAAAATAATCTTCAAGTGTTTTCAATAATATGTTTATCAATTTTTTATAAATGTTTAGACAATATAAAAGAACTTTCTACGTAGTTAAAAAATTCTTGTATCATGCAAAAACATTTTAACGTGTATTTGAAAAACAGTTAACACATATTCGAAAAATGTTCACAACATGTTATTTAGAAAATGTTTATCACATATTTAAAAATAATTAAATGAGTTTGGAAAAATTTCCAAATGTATAAAAAATCTACCACGTGTGTTAAATAATTAAAAAATTATGGTGAAATTTAGAAGGAAAAGTAAAAAAGAAAAACCAAACATGAGAATATGCGAACCAACCTGTGGTGTGGTTGGATGGTTCGAGGGACTGTGGTATCCCCAGGCCACCAGGATTCAAATCCTGATGCTCGTATTTATTTTCTGAATTTATTTCGAGATTTTCGGCGATGCGCATTCAATGGGAGAAGACGTTCCCGTCGACGACGAGGTGCCTACTGTTACTTCGTAAATTTTAAGATGATATGCCGGCTCAGTCTATCGGAGATACTCATAGGGGTAGAATGTGTGTGTGTGTACGTTCATATGGATGAATGTATGCGTGTGTATATGAACGCTAGCGTCTGTACTAAGTTCAAAATAACATGAGAACACAATAGTAGAGAAAAAACATGCTCAAAAACTTCTACATCTCCGAAACGATCATGAAAGTTTCCAAAAACCACTCCCCTGGGAACGCATATTGGGCCGGCTTCTGTTGAAATGTGAGAATGGGCCTTAGGCCCATAAGACAATTTCAGAAAAATCTCTAAGGGCCCATGTATGTGGCATGACAAGTGGAGTGGGAAGTTTAGTCTCACCTTGCTAGTGGAGAAGGAGTTGCACCTCTTTATAAGGGTCTTTCTTCCACATGCTATTGGAGCATGAGAAGAGAAGAGGCCCTCGCGCACTCCTCCTCCGCCGCCCGCCTTGTCACGACGCGCCGCGGGTTGCGGGAATGAGCCGAGCCGAGCTCACACCTACGGTAACGCCACAATCTGAGACGTTGGATCGTGGGCTACCGACTCGGACATGGGTCCAGCCCACGTCTCTCCACCTGGACGCCTCCTATATAAGCAGGGCCTCGGCCAACCCTAGCCGCCACGAAAACAGATCGCATCTGCCTCCACGCGCTCCGCCCACGTCGTTCCTTTTGCTGCTGCTGCCACCGGCTACTCCGTCCCGTTCACCGCGTACACGGTTGACGGGAGAGCAGGCCTCCGAAACCACGTCTCTCCAGGTCCTGTACGGGGAGAGGGGCAATTAGGTTTTTGGGGAGCGACTACGCGACTGCTCGCTTCCGTTCGTCTACGTCCGCGTCTACACCATGTCGTCCACAAGCGCCGTCGATCGCGCTACTGCCGAGAAGGCTGAAGCTGACAGGAAGGCGGCCGAGGACACTGCCGCCGCCACCTCTGCTGCTACGGCCAACTGGCCTATTGGAGGGTATAACACGTTTAACCCGCTCCTATTTATGTTAATTGTAGCACTGCTGGCGCTATGCGTAGATACATCTACTGTTAGCATAATACGTGCTTGCATGATTGAGTATCAGTATGTTTGCGCTTATGCCAATGCCATGATAGTTATTATTTCGTGGATTAATCTGATCGGAAAATTGACTATATTCTCAACAGCTTCTGCATGCACACCTCAACAATGGGCGAATGTACGTTGCGCACACACGCAGCCTGTATTATCACGGATCAATCGATCGATCAATTAGCCATTACTTAGTTAAATTTGCTTTACATCTTGATAAGGGCCAACATCTTTGGCTTGTAAACCGTCATGATTATCTCTGTAGACTTGGTCGTTGAATAGAGTAAATCATGTTTACCCCTAAAAAAAACTAGTCTTCCTTGTAGGCGTACGATGGGCGAGCCTATCTCTCGCTTCTAGCGGCACAGAAGAATGCATCGTTTCAAGGCAGCTTAAAATAGGACGGTTCAAATTAACGTGGCTCAGAGTTTCTTAAGATTTCTCACTTATATACAGCAGTTTCTACTGTTCGTTTTTTTATTTCTGGTACTTATTAATGATATTTTTCGTATTTTATTTTTATTTTTATTTTAAAAATACTTATAAATACATATATTCCAGAATACTTAATGTACTTAATTTTTTAAAAATACTGCATTTTCAAAAAGTGTTAATACTGTGTAATGTTTTTGGTGGTGTAAATTAAGAAAAAGTTTAGAGCATTAAAAATGTGCGTGATATGTAACAAATGATCCAGCCGATAAAAAAGTATATTTTATATTTTATAAAATGTTAATCATGTATTTAAAAAATTGATAAGCTTGAATAATATGTTAACCAGAATGCATTTAACCAAAATGTTAATCATGTATTTGAAAAATGTTAAGCTTGCAGAAAAATGCCGTCATGTGTTAAGAAAGGAGAAAAAGGAAAAAAAATAGATAACCGAGAATGAAACAAAGTTAAACAAAGTAATAAAATAGAATCAATCCTAAGATTTTGAGAGAAATCCCAAGAAATGGATGCCCACAGTGAAAACCCCGACAAGAAAACCACGGAGAGATAAAAAATATCTAACCCCACAGCTATAGTAATTGGCCGGCGGAGTAGTGCGCTCGCCGGCACAATACTAGCGAGAAATAGCTCCCATGACGTATGTGGGCACCGCGTCAGAGCTAATTGGGCGGGACAGAATTGTCTAAGCCAAAGGGGATCTTGAAAATTTCACCTTCTTTAACGAAATTTGCCCTCAAACTTACTCTCTTAGGGCATATTTGAAACTATCCCGCTCCTTTAAATTTAGCTTCGCTCTAGAAGACGCAAGCCAAACGGGGTAGCTTCATTATATGTTGCTACTTCAAAAACGAGAATCTAAGGTACAACTCCATGTTTTTTGTGAATCTCTTCGAGGGTGCTCCAAAAAACTCTGGAAGCTAGACTTGGGGGAAATTACACACCACTGCCCCTAGTAAGTGGATACCCCTTTGGTTCTCCTCTCTCGTCCAATCAAGTAGACTCTATCCACGAAATTTACAATTTTTGAAGATGAAGCTAGATGAAAGTCAAACATTATCTTGATAGAGTAGCAACTTCTTTATGAAACTGCTCCAAAATGAATTAGGTAAGTCAAACAGATTTGGATGGAGCCGAGATGTCCTAGACATGCCCTTAGTTATGAGTTGGGTACCCATAGTTAAATTTTGCTTCTACATAGCTCCGCCATTACGTGCACGTACCCAGGTGGCAGCGACCCCTCTTCCAATCCATACAACTAGATGCCTTGCATACTTAGGGCATATCCAAGGTGGACCTCAAACCGTCTAAATACGCTCGAACCGTGCGGTTTCACTAGTAGTATACATGGCTTTGATCCATGCCAGATAAGGTCATTAATCCCGGTTATCTTACGAACCGGGACCAATGGGTGCATCAGTCCCGGTTCGTGAGGCTAGGACGCCGGCCAGGCCTCGAGAACCATAGGTCCCGGTTCGTCTGACCCCTTTTGTCCCGGTTCCAGACACGAACCGGGACTAAAGGGCCTCGCTCCGGGCGCATCCCATTTCATCCCGGTTGATGGATGGAACCGGGACTGAAGCGATGCATATATATACCCTCGCCCCTGCCCCCTCGCCTCTGTTTTTGGCTGTATGGGAGGTGTGTGCATGCGCTGCTCTTCTCCCTTCTATGCATGCACATGAGATGTTCGATGAAATGTCCGAGCCACACTTAAGTTTTCTTCTCTCCAAGCTCGACCTCCAAGCTACATTTTCCACAAGATTAGTCTAGGTTTGGCGGTGCACCAACTACACAAGTGTTCTAAAAGATTAGCAACTTCATCGTTTCATCTTTGACTGCTAGTTTAGCTCATTTAGATGCATAATTTGAGCAGAAATTAACTTCTTATAGTCTGCACAAGTGTAGGGTGCCATCCTCGTTCCCGTCCTCACCGCCGTCGATCGCCCGTGCCGATCTCGTCGTCGGCACCACCGTGGTGAGCCTCTTGTTCTTATCTTCTTTTGAAAATAAAAAAATTCTTACTTGTATGATTTAGATAAATACTTGTATAATTTTCTTACTTTTATTATTGTTTGCTATTATATAGTGCCATGCCTCTGGTATCCGCCCCCGTCGGCCCTCTTCCTATCTATGATTCGGATGTGGTATATTATATTTTATTACTATTTGTTTCATTTAGTGTTTATGAAAATTATGCCGACCAACATGACATAGATGTTTTTATCCAGGAGTTATGTGAACCAGAAATTCCAACCGACATAGAAATTCTTGTCGAGAAGTTAAATTTGGTTGAAAAAGAAAACAATTACTTGAAAGGAAAAATAAAAAGAGTTGAAGAGGAGAAGATGAAATTAGAGTTGCATGTTGCCGATGTCATCGACGATCACAAGATAAAGATGGATGCAATGCGCTTGAAGATTAGAAAGATTAGAAAACATGCCATTCATACTGAGGCTTGGTATCATTATGCCGTTGGATCAATTGGTACCTTAGTTGCCGTTATGATCGCATTTGTTGTTGCATTTAAATGTTTTACATAGTTTCAATGTATGTTTTAATTAGATACTCTAGAAATCTATATATTGTTCAATGAGAACTATGTATGAACTTTATGTATTTATTTTGGTCACTACTGTACTTTGGTTTTAATGTGACGATGAATTTCTATTAATTTGGTCACTTCTCTATTCATGATGTTCTGTAATGGTTTTTGATACACTTAATTATATAATGCACGTAGTTGAACCGGCAATGGATGTACGATGACCGACGCATCTCCGAGTACATTAATGGCCTACATAATTTTCTCGAAGCGGCTGAGGCAAACAAGCAGAATAGTTTTATGCATTGTCCATGTACTGTGTGTGGGAATAAGAAGGATTACTCCAACTTTAAAAACCTTCACTTCCACCTCCTTGAGAAGGGTTTCATGCCACACTATAATGTTGGGACCAAGCACGGAGAAAGAGGGATTATGATGGAAGACAACGAAGAAGAAGAGGATGATGAAAACTATCCCCCCCTGAATACGGTGATGCTGCAATGGGGGAAGCTGAAGATCAAGAGGAACCAGCCGATTTGCCCGATGATGATCTTCGTCGGGTCATTGTTGATGCACAGTGAGAATGCGAAATTGAAAGGGAGAAGTTGAAGTTCGATCGTATGTTAGAGGATCACAAAAAAGGATTGTACCCAAATTGCGAAGATGACAACACAATGCTCGGTACCACATTGGAATTGCTACAATGGAAGGCAGACAATGGTGTATCTGACAAGGGATTTGGTTCGCTACTGAAAATAATGAAGAAGAAGTTTCTAAAGGATAACGAATTGCCCGACAATACGTACGAAGCAAAGAAGGTTATATGCCCTCTAGGATTGGAGGTGCAGAAGATACATGCATGCCCTAATGACTGCATCCTCTATCGCGGTGCGTACGAGGATTTGAACGCATGCCCGGTATGCGCTGTATTGCATTATAAGATCAGACAAGATGACCCTGGTGATGTTAAGGGCCAACACATCGGGAAGAGGGTTCCTGCCAAGGTGATGTGGTATGTTCTTATAATACCACGGTTGAAATGTCTGTTCAGAAACAAAAAAGCATTTCGAGTTGATGCGATGGCACATAAAAGACCGTAAGAAAGACAGGAAGTTGAGAGCACCCGCTAACGGGTCGTAGTGGAGAAAGATCGAGAGAAAGTGGAGGGACTTTACATGTGACCCAAGGAACGAATGGTTTGGTTCAAGTGCAGATGTCATTAATCCTTTTGGGGAGCAGAGCAGCAAGCATAGCACATGGCCTGTGACTCTATATATGTATAACCTTCCTCCTTGGTTGTGCATGAAGCGGAAATTCATTATGATGCCAGTGCTCATCCAAGGCCCTAAGCAACCCGACAATGACATTGATGTGTACCTAAGGCCATTAGTTGATGAACTTTTACAGCTATGGAATGGAAAAGGTGTACGTGTGTGGGATGAGAACGAACATGAGGAATTTGACCTACATGCATTGCTGTTTGTAACCATCAACAATTGTCCCGCTCTCAGTAACCTTTCAGGACAGACAAACAAGGGATACCAAGCATGCACGCACTGTTCAGATGTCACTGAAATTATATATTTGGAAAAATGCAGGAAGACTGTGTACCTGGGGCATCATCGATTTCTTCCGACCAACCATCAATGTCGAAAGAAAGGAAAGCATTTCAAAGGTGAGGCCGATCATCGGAAGAATCCCGCCCTCCGTACTGGTGATCACATACTTGATATGGTCAATGATTTACAAGTAATCTTTGGAAAGGGTCATGGCGGACTATCTATTTCGAGTGACACTGAGGGACGCACACCCATGTGGAAGAAGAAATCTATATTTTGGGACCTACCCTATTGGAAAGACCTAGAGGTCCGCTCTGCAATCGACGTGATGCACGTATCAAAGAATCTTTGCGTGAACCTGCTAAGATTCTTGGGAGTGTATGGGAAGACAAAATATACACTGGAGGCATGGGAGGACCAGCAACGTGTGCACGAAAAAGAAGGCATGCATCCAAAGCAGTATGAAGGTCCTCCCAGCTATGCTCTTAGCAAAGAAGAGAAGGAAATCTTCTTTGAATGCCTACTCAGTATGAAGGTCCCGTCTGACTTCTCATCGAATATAAAGGGAATAATAAATATGGCAGAGAAAAAGTTCTAGAACCTAAAGTCTCATGACTGCCACGTGATTATGATGCAACTGCTTCCGGTTGCATTGAGGGGGCTTCTACCAAAAAACGTTCGATTAGCCATTGTGAAGCTATGTGCATTCCTCAATGCAATCTCTGAGAAGGTAATCGATCCAGAAATTCTACCAAGGTTAAATAGTGATTTGGTGCAATGCCCTGTCAGTTTTGAGTTGGTGTTCCCACCATCCTTCTTCAATATCACGAGGCACGTCCTAGTTCATCTAGTCGACGAGATTGGCATTCTGGGCCCTGTATTTCTACACAATATGTTCCCCTTTGAGAGGTTCATGGGAGTCTTAAAGAAATATGTTCGTAACCGTGCTAGGCCAGAAGGAAGCATCTCCACGGGCCATCAAACAGAGGAGGTCATTGGGTTTTGTGTTGACTTCTTTCCTGACCTTAAGCAGATTGGTCTCCCTCAATCGCGGTATAAGGGGATGATGACCCACAAGGATAGGGGATCTATCATAGTCCTTTCAACAAGTAAGAGTGTCTAACCCAACGAGGAGCATACGTAAATGACAAGCGGTTCTCAGTAAGGTATTCTTTGCAAGCACTGAAATTATCAGTAACAGATAGTTTTGTGATAAGATAATTCATGACGGGTAGCAAGTAACAATTGTAACAAAGGTGCAGCAAGGTGGCCCAATCCTTTTTATAGCAAAGGACAAGCCTGGACAAACTCTTATGTAAAGCAAGGCGCTCCCGAGGACACATGGTAATTTCTATCAAGCTAGTTTTCATCATGCTCATATGATTCGCGTTCGTTACTTTGATAATTTGATATTTGGGTGGATCGGTGCTTGGGTGCTGACCTTATTTGGACAAGCCTTCCACTTATGATTAACCCCTCTCGCAAGCATCCGCAACTACGAAATAAGAATTGAGATAAATCTAACCATAGCATGAAACATGTGGATCCAAATCAGCCCCTTATGAAGCAACGCATAAACTAGGGATTAAGCTTCTGTCACTCTAGCAACCCATCATCTACTTATTACTTCCCAATGCCTCCCTCTAGGCCCAAACAATGGTGAAGTGTCATGTAGTCGACATTCACATGACACCACTAGAGGAGAGATAACATACATCTCATCAAAATATCGAACGAATACCAAATTCACATGATTAATTATAACAAGACTTATCCCATGTCCTCAGGAACAAACGTAACTACTCACAAAGCATATTCATGTTCATAACCAGATGAGTATTAATGATGATCAAGGATCTGAGCATATGATCTTCCACCAAGTAAACCAACTAGCATCAACTACAAGGAGTAATCAACACTACTAGCAACCCTCAATTACCAATCGAAGGTTTTGAGACAAAGATCGGATACAAGAGATGAACTAGGGTTTGGAGAGGAGATGGTGCTAATGAAGATGTTGATGGAGATTGACCCCCTCTCGGTGAGAGGATCGTTGGTGATGATGATGGCTTCGATTTCCCCCTCCCGGAGAGAAGTTTCCCCGGCAGAATAGCCCTGCCGGAGCTCTAGATTGGTTCTGTCCAAGTTCCGCCTCGAGACGGCGGCGCTTCGTCCTGAAAGCTCTGTTTTGATTTTTTCCAGGTCGAAACCCTCCATATAGTAGAAGATGGGCATCAGAGGGCTGCCAGGTGGGCCACAAGCCTCAGGGGCGCGCCCAGGGGGGTAGGGCGCGCCCCCAGGCTTGTGGCTGCCTGGTGGCCCCTTGATGTGTTTTTTTATTCCAATATTTTTATATATTCCAAAATAATTCTCTGTAGATTTTCAGGACTTTTGTAGTTGTGCAGAATAGGTATCTTAGATTTGCCCCTTTTCCAGTCTAGAACTCCAGCTACCGATATTCTCCCTCTTCATGTAAACCTTGTAAAGTAAGAGAGAAAAGGCATAAATATTGTGCCAAAATGTGTAGTAACAGCCCATAATGCAATAAATATCAATATGAGTGCATGATGCAAAATGGACGTATCAACTCCCCCAAGCTTAGACCTCGCTTGTCCTCAAGCAAAAGCCGAAATCGATAAATATGCCAACATGTTGAGAGATAGAGGTGTCAATAAAATAAAATACGGACATGAAGGCATCATGATCATCTTTAGAACAGCAACATACATTGACATATAATTTGTTATGCTCAAGTAACAATTCATTCACAATGGTAAAGTACGAATCAAGAGCTCTACTGAGAACCGACAAACTACGATCTCAGTCATTGAAGCAATTCCAACTTATCATAACGTAGGAAAGAGTCAATATAAGAGCTTGTAAAGAAAATCCACATACTCAATCATCTTTTAGTCTTTCACAATTGCTAACACTCACGAGGTACCTATGAGGTCAAAACTTCAATCGGATACAGAGAGAGATAGGGGCTTATAGTGTTGCCTCCCAACTATTTACCTCAAGGGTAATGTCAACAATAATAACTCATGCACGTCCACTTCCGAGTGGATATATGTGCCTAGATCATTCCCCCAACACATGATGCTTGCCAGAAGATAAAGGCGAAATAGAGAAAGTGATGGAGATCACCACGACTCTTGCATAAAGGTAAGTACTAGAAAACAAAAGTAACAGATAGGCCCTTCGCAGAGTGAAGCAGAGGTTGTCATACGCTTTTATAGTTGGATGCACAATCCCTTAATGCAAAATAACATCACTTTACATTGCCCCTTGTGATAGAGAACTTTATTATGCAGTCCGTCTCTTTTATTTCTTCCCTATCACAAGTTCGTATAAAGTTTATTTTCCTCACACTAATAGATCACACTTATTTAGAGAGCAAATTTTTATTGCCTGCACCGATGACAACTTACTTGAAGGATCTTAATCAAACCGTAGGTAGGTATGGTGGACTCTCATGGCAAAACTGGGTTAAAGGTGTTTGGTTGCACAAGTAGTATCTCTACTTGGTGCGGAAGTTTTGGCTGATATGAGGTGGAAGCAAGCGAAACATGTTGAGGGATCTATAACAATATAACTTCTATTCGGAAATAAGCAAACATAAACCATTATGTTGTCTTCCTTGTCCAACACCAACTTCTTAATATATAATATTTTAATGAGTGCTCACAATCATAGAAGATGTCCAAGATAATATATTTATATGTGAACCTCTCTTTCTTTATTACTTCCTTTTAATTGCCCCAATGACCAACAACTATGTTTGTCAACCCACAACAGGTTTCCATCGACATACTTCTTATATGTGAAGTCATCACTCCCCATAAGATCATCATATATACTCTTTGCTTTTATTCTATACTTCTTTCTACTTCATCTTTCTCAAGATCAAGATCATACCAAACAAGCAAAGCCCTCAACTCAAAAGTACTTTTTATTATATAACTCTCGGACTTGCTTACATAGGAGGAATCATAAAGCAAAAACTCAAAACTAGATCTCACGAAAACTTTATTCTACTAGATCAAGATATAACCAAAAGGACTGAACTAAGAAAAGATGATAAAAATAAAAATAAAAATAAAAATAAAAGATGTGATGGTGATACGATATCGGGGCACCTCACCCAAGCTTGGTGCAAGCCAAGGGGAGTGTTCATACCCATGTGTTTAGTTGTCTTGCTTCGGAGGTGGTGACCCTATATACTTCGCGATGATGCCCTTCAGAATGCGATTCTCCTCCTAAAGCTTGTTATTTTGCTGTCTAAGATCCATTATTTCCTTGTGAAGTTTTCCAGCGATGGTTAGAGAGCCCTTAACCCATGGATGTTTCATTGCTGCGGGGGAAGAAGCAACACCCCTTTTCATATTTTCAAAAGTAAGAAATTTAGCATTGGAAGGGTTAACCGAATTCGGAATTGCTGAGCTCTAAAGTTCTTCTAGCATGGGTCCAGGTTGTGGATGAGAGGTAACTTCTTGGTCTTCCTCCATGGCATCTATACTTTTCAAGTCAATCTCCATCTCTTCTTCCGTAGCCTGCCCAAAGCAGTTCTCCCCGACCGACTCTTGCGAAGACATCTTGCTCTAAATCTGCTGCAGAAACGGCCTAAAGAGAAAACAAGAGGTATTGTCGTGATACGAGAGTCAAAATTTTCGGGAGATTATATAATGAATTTTTACCGACCCGAAGGAGTATACCACAAGAAAATGGAGTTCGGATGGTACACGAGGGGATCACAAGCCACAGGGGTGCACCCAGGGGGGTAGGGTGCGCCCCCCAGTCTTGTCGCCTCCTCGTGCACTATTCGGACTACTTTTAAATTTTCCTAATTATGTAAATATTCCAAAACAGATAAAAATTGCCATTGAATTTTTTTGGAGTCTATTTACTTACCGTACCACATACCTATTCCTTTTCGGAGTCTGAAACATTCTGGTAAGTCTCCCTAATGTACTCCTCTCGAGTTATGGTATTGATGATATTGGTTCAACATTTATGGGAGTACGTGAGATATAATGTTTGATTCTTTGACCGTTCACCACCTTCGGGTTTGTGCCTACGGCATTGTTAATCTTGATGGCACCATAACGGTATAACTCCTCGATAACGTAAGGACCTTCCCATTTAGAGAGAAGTTTTCCTGCAAAAAATCTTAAACGAGAATTGTATAGCAAGACATGATGACCTACATTAAATTCACGCTTTTGTATCCTTCTATCATGCCATCTCTTAACCTTTTCTTTAAACAACTTGGCATTCTCATAGGCTTGGGTTCTCCATTCATCAAGTGAGCTAATTTCAAATAACCTCTTCTCACCAGCAAGTTTGAAATCATAATTGAGCTCTTTGATTTCCAATAATCTTTACGTTCTAGCTCTAGAGGTAAGTGACATGCTTTACCATAAACCATCTTATACGGAGACATAACCATAGGGTTTTTGTAAGCAGTTCTATAAGCCCACAATGCATCATCAAGTTTCTTAGACCAATTCATCCTAGATCTATTAACAGTCTTTTGCAAAATCAATTTAATTTCTCTATTGCTCAATTCTACTTGACCACTAGACTAAGGATGATAAGGAGATGCAATTCTATGATTAACATTGTATTTAGCGAGCAATTTACGGAAAGCACCACGAATAAAGTGTGAACCACCATCAGTCATCAAATATCTAGGGACTCCAAATCTAGGGAAAATAACTTCTTTGAGCATTTTAATAGAAGTGTTATGATCAGTGCTACTAGTTGGAATAGCTTCTACCCACTTAGTAACATAATCAACAACAACTAGAATATGAGTATACCCGTTAGATTGTGGAAAAGGCCCTATATAATCAAAACCCCAAACATCAAATGGTTTAATAACAAGAGAGTAATTCATAGGCATTTCCTGATGTCTACTAATATTACCAATTCTTTGACATTCATCACAAGACAAGACAAACTTATGAGCATCCTTGAAGAGAGTAGGTCAATAAAACCCAGATTGTAGTACCTTATGTGCAGTTCTATCTCCAGCGTGGTGTCCTCCGTAGGCTTCAGAGTGACACTTGCGTAAGATCTCTTCCTGTTCATGCTCAAGTACACAACGTCTAATAATGCCATCTACTCCTTCTTTATAAAGGTGTGGATCATCCCAAAAGTATTGCCTTAAATCATAGAAGAACTTTTTCTTTTGTTGGTATGTGAAAGTAGGCGGTATAAATTTAGCAACAATGTAAATGGCATAATCAACATACCATGGAGCATTGTGTGAAGCATTTATGACAGCTAATTGTTCATCAGGAAAGCTATCATCAATAGGTAGTGGGTCATCAAGAAATTTTCTAACCTAGACAAGTTATCTGCCACGGGGTTATCATCACCCTTTCTATCAATGATATGCAAATCAAATTCTTGTAGCAAAAGGACCCACCTAATAAGTCTAGGTTTAGCATCTTTCTTCTCCATAAGGTACTTAATAACAGCATGATCGGTGTGAATAGTTACTTTGGAATCAACAATATAAGGTCTAAACTTATCATAAGCAAGCACAACTGCTAAAAATTCCTTTTCAGTAGTAGCATAGTTTCTTTGAGCACTGCCTAGAGTTTTACTAGCATAAGGGATAACATTTAATTTCTTATCGACTCTTTGTCCTAGAACAACACCAACAACATAATCACTAGCATCACACATAATTTCAAAGGGTAGGTTCCAGTCGGGTGGTTGAACAACAGGTGCGGTAATCAGGACATTCTTAAGAATTTCAAATGCTTCTACACAATCATCATCAAAAACAAATGGAACATCCTTTTGCAAAAGATTTGTGAGAGGCCTAGATATCTTAGAGAAATCTTTGATAAACCTCCTATAGGAACCAACGTGACCAAGGAAACATCTTATACCTTTGATATACATAGGGCACGACATTTTTGTTGGAAATATGCCCTAGAGGCAATAATAAATTAGTTATTATCATATTTCCTTGTTCATGATAATCGTTTATTATCCATGCTATAATTGTATTGATCGGAGACTTAGATGCATGTGTGGATACATAGACAAAACCATGTCCCTAGTATGCCTCTAATAGACTAGCTCGTTGATCAAAGATGGTTAAGGTTTCCTAGCCATGGACATGAGATGTCATTTGATAAACGGGATCACATCATTAGGAGAATGGTGTGATGGACAAGAACCAAACTACAAACGTAGCATATGATCGTGTCAGTTTATTGCTACTGTTTTCTACATGTCAAATATATGTTCCTATGACCATGAGATCATGCAACTCATGGATACTGAAGGAGTGCCTTGTGTGTATCAAACGTCGCAACGTAACTGGCTAACTATAAAGGTGCTCTATAGGTATATCTGATGGTGTCTGTTGAGTTAGCATGGATCAAGACTGGGATTTGTTACTCCGTGTGATGGAGAGGTATCTCAGGGCCCACTCGGTAATACAACATCACAATAAGCCTTGCAAGCAATGTGACTATGTGTTAGTCACGAGATCTTGTATTACGGAATGAGTAAAGAGACTTACCGGTAACGAGGTGGAACTAGGTATGGAGATACCGACGATCGAATCTCGGGCAAGTAACATACCGAAGAACAAAGGGAACATCATACGGGATTAACTGAATCCTTGACATAGAGGTTCGACTGATAAAGATCTTTGTAGAATATGTAGGAACACATATGGGCATCCAGGTCCCGCTATTGGTTATTGACCGTAGAGGTGTCTCGGTCATGTCTACATAGTTCTCGAACCCGTAGGGTCTGCACACTTAAGATTTGGTGACGTTTCGGTAGTATAGAGTTATGTATGGTGGTGACCGAAGGTTGTTTGGAGTCCCGTATGAGATCCCGGACATCACGAGAAGCTCTGGAATGGTCCGGGGGTAAATATTCATATATAGGAAGTCCTATTTTGGTCGCCGGAAAAGTTTCAGGCTCATCGGTAGTGTACCGGGAGTGCCGGTAGTGTATCGGGAGACCATCGGGAGGGCTATTTCGACCCAAGATGCAACATGGGCTGTGGGAGAGTGAATACCAGCCCTTAGTGGGCTGGTGGAAGTCCCACACAAAGCCCATGTGTCTAGGGAGAAAAAGCCCAAAGAGAAAAGGTGGAAAAAGGCAAAAATAGGGTGAATCCTAGTCCTACTAGGATTGGAGGTGGATTCCACCCCCTCCCCTTGGTTTGGCAGACTCCTAGAGCCTTGGACCTTGGGCCAAGCCTCCTTCTCTCTTCCTCTTATATATACTAGAGGTTTTAGGGTTTTTGGCACCTGATTTTAGGCACGTGCTGCCCGTTCCTCTAGTGCATAGTTTCTCCTTAGGCGAAGCCCTACCGGAATAGATCCACCACCATCTCCGGAGCGCCGTCATGCTTCTGGAGAACTCTTCTACCTCTCCAATTACTCTTGCTGGATCAAGAAGGTGGAGATCGTCATCGAGCTGTATGTGTGCTGAACGCGGAGGTGCCGTCCGTTCGGCGCTAGATCGGAAGGATCGTGATCAAGATCGTGAAACGGATCGTGATGAGATCGTAGGACGGATCGTGATGAGTTCGCGAGATGGATCGTGATGAATTCGTGGGACGGATCGTGATGAGTTCGCGGGAGGGATCGTTATAGGATCGTGGGACGGATCGTGATGAGATCGCGGGACGCTCGGCGATTTGGATCGCGAAGATGTTCGACTACACAAACCGCATTTCTTAACGCTTCCCGCTTAGCGATATACAAGGGTACGTATATCCACTCTCCCTCTGTAGATGCTCATCACCATGGATAGATCTGCGTGTGCATAGGAATTTTTTTGTTTCCCATACGACGTTCCCCAATGGTGGCATCATGAGCTAGGTCTATGTGTAGATGAGATCTCGAGTAGAACACAAAAGGTTTGTGGGCGTTGATGCTTATATTGCTTCCTCCCTTGGTCGGATTTTGGTACAGCGGTATTGTGAGATGAAGCGGCCCGGACCAACATTACTCGTACGCTTATGAGAGACCGGTTCCCTCGACCGCAACTTGTTGCATAGATGGCTTGCGGGTGCCAGTTTCTCTCACTTTAGTTGGATCGGATTCGACAAAGGACGTCCTTGAGAAGGTTGAAAAGCAACTAGTGTATCACCGTTGTGGTTTTTGCGTAGATGAGAATGTTCTTGCTAGATACCCATAGCAGCCACGTAAAATATGCAACAACAATTAGAGGACGTCTAACTTGTTTTTGCAGGGTATGTTGTGATGTGATATGGCCAATTACATGATGTGATATATGTGATGTATGAGATGATCATGTGATGTATAGATTATCACAACTTGCATGTCGATGAGTACGGCAACCGGCAGGAGCCATAGGGTTGTCTTTAATTATTGTATGACCTGCGTGTCAATCATTAAGCGCTATGTAATGCTTCACTTTATCGCTAAATGGTAGCAATAGTAGAAGAAGCATGTTGGGCGCGACAACCCCGATGGCGACACATTGATGGAGATCAAGATGATGGAGATCATGGTGTCTTGCCGGTGACAACGGAGATCATGCCGGTGCTTTCAAGATAGAGATCAAAAGCACAAGTTCATGGCCATATCATGTCACTTATGATTTGTATGTGATGTTAATCCTTTTATGCACCTTATTTTAATTAGGATGACGGTAGCATTATAAGGTGATGCCTCACTTAATTTCAAGATAAATTGTGTTCTCCTCGAGTGTGCACCGTTGCAAAAGTTCATCATGTTGAGACACCACGTGATGATCGGGTGTGATAGACTCTACGTTCACATACAATGGGTGCAAGCCAGTGTTGCACATGCAGAACACTCGAGTTAAACTTGATGAGCCTAGCATGTACAGACATGGCCTTGGAACACAAGAGACTGAAAGGTCGAACATGAGTCATATAGTAGATATGATCAACATGATGATGTTCACCATTGAAACCACCTCAACTCACATGATGATCGGACTTGAGTTGGTGAATTTTGATCATGTATCACCCGAATGACTAGAGGGATGTCAATTTGAGTGGGAGTTCTTAAGTAATATGATTAATTGAACTCATTATCATGAACATAGTCAGTAGTGTCTTTGCAAACTGTGTTGTAGATTACTAGCTCATGCTGTAGCTCCCTTGAATTTTTATTTGTTCCTAGAGAAATAAAGTTGAAAGATGATGGTAGCAATATTGCGGACTGGCTTCGTGATCTGCGGATTGTCCTCATTGTTGCACAGAAGGCTTATGTCCTTAATGCACCGCTCGGTGCGCCAACCCCTCTAGCGTTGTTTGTAGATGTTGTGAACATCTGAAAGGCACATTCAGATAACTACTTGATAGTTTAGTGCATCATGCATTACGGCTTAGAATTGAGGCTCCGAAACGTTTTGAACGTCACAGAACATATGAGATGTTCTAAGAGCTGAAATTAGGATCTTAGGCTCATGCCCATGTTGCGAGATATGAGATCTCCAACAAGATTCTTTGCCTATAATATGAAAGAGAATAGCTCAATCGTTGAGCATGTGCTCAGATTGTCTGGGTGCTACAATCGCTTGAATCGAGTGGGAGTTGATCTTCTAGATAAGATAGTGATTGATATAGTTCTCCAAGTCACTATCACTAAGCTACTAGAAGTTGGTGATGAACTATAAAATGCCAGGGATAGAAATAATGATCCCTGAGCTGTTCGCGATGTTTGACACCGCGAAGGTAGAAATCAAGAAGGAGTGTCAAGTGTTGATCGTTAGTCAAACCACTAGTTTCGAGAAGGGCAGGAGCAAGGAGGGAAAACTTCATGGATAGCAAGTCAGTTGCTGCTCCCGTGAAGCAACCCAAAGTTGAACCCAAACCCGAGACTAAGTGCTTCGATTATGAGGAGAGCGGTCGCTAAAGCGGAACAACCCTAGATACTTGGTAGATAAGAAGGCTGGCAACGTCAACAGAAGTATATTTGATATACGTGTTATTTATGTGTACCTTGCTAGTACTCCTAGTAGCACCTGGGTATTGGATACCGGTTCGTTTGCTAAATGTTAGTAACTTGAAATAAAAGCTACGGAATAAACGAAGCACTAGCTAAGGGTGAGGTGACGATGTGTGTTGGAAATGTTTCCAAAGTTGATGTGATCAACATTGCATGCTCTCTCTACCTTCAGGATTAGTGACAAACCTAAATAAATGTTATTTGGTGTTTTGCGTTGAGCATGAACGTGATTAGATCGTGTTTATTGTAACATGGTTATTCATTTAACTTAAAGAATAATGGTTATTTTCTTTACATGAATAATACCTTCAATGGTCATGCAACCAGTGAGAATGGTTTGTTGAATCTTGATCGTAGTAATTCACATGTTCATAACATAGATGCCAAAAGATACAAAGTTAATAATGATAGTACCACATACTTGTGGCACTGCCGCTAAATGTCATGTTGGTATAAAGCACATGAAGAAACTCCATGATGATGGATCTTTGGACTCATTCGATTTCGAATCGGTTGAGACATGCGAACCATGCCTCTTGGGCAAGATGACTAAGGACCCCGTTTTCTGGTTTGATAGAGCGGGCAAGTGATTTATTGGAAATGATACATGTTAATGTATATAATCCAATGAGTCTTGTAGCATGCGGTGGATATCGTTATTTTCTTACCTTCACTGATGATTTGAGTGGATAACAGTGTATATTTACTTAATGAAACGCAAGTCTGAATCGTTTGAAAACGTTCAAGCAAATTCAAAGTGAAGTTTAAGATCATCGTGACAAGAAGATAAAATGTCCGTGATATGATCGTGGAGGTGAATATCTAAGTTACGAGTTTGGTATACAACTTAAGACAATGTGAAAGTTGTTTCACAATTTACGTCACCTGGAACACCATAGTGTGATGGTGTGTCCGAACGTCATAGTCGTGCTCTATTGGATATGGTGCGAATTATGATGTCTCTTATCCTTTTACCACTAACGTTTTGGGGTTATGCATTAGAGACAACTACATTCACTTTAAATAGGGCACCATCTAAATCCGTTGAGATGACACCGTGTGAATTATGGTTTGATAGAAACCTAAGCTGTCATTTCTTAATGTTTGGGGCTGTGACGCTTGTGTGGAAAATTTTTTCACCTAATGAGCTCGAACCCAAAGCGGACAAATGCATTTTCATAGAATACCCTAAGAACAGTTGGGTGAACCTCCTAACTTAGATCCAAGCATAAAATGTTTGTTGCTAAAACTGGGTCCTTTCTCGAGAAATAGTTTCTCTTGAAAGAATTGAGTGGGAGGAAGATAGAACTTGATAAGGTTACTGAATGTCTATTTCAACCAGAGAGTAGCGCAGCATAGGAATTTGTTTCTGTGAAGCCTATGTTAGTTGAATACGAAGTTAATGATGATAATCATGAAGCTTCGGATCACGTTACTATCGAACCTCGTAGGTTGACAAGGATGTGTACTGCTCCTGAGCGGTACGACAACCCTGTCTTGGAGGTCATGTTGTTGGACAACGATGAACCTACGAGCTGTGGAGGAGCGATGATGGGTCCGGATTCCGACAAATGGTTAGAGGCCATGAAATCCGAGAATGGATCCATGTATGAAAACCAAGTGTAGACTTTGGTAGACTTGCTCGTTGGACGGCAGGTCGTTGAGTACAAATGGATGTTTAAAATGAAGACAAACGCTCATGGTAAATGTCACCATTTGTAAAGCTCGACTTTTTGCAAAGAAGTTTACGACAAGTTCAAGGAGTTGACTACGATGAGACTTTCTCACTCGTAGCGATGCTAAAGTCTACTGGAATTATGTTAGCAGTTGCTGCATTTTTCAATTATGAAATCTAGCAGATGGATATCAAAACATCGTTTCCTTAACGGTTTACTTGAGGAAATGTTGTATGTGATACAACCAGAAGGTTTTGTCAGTCCTTAGGATGCTAAAAGGTGTGCAAGCTTTAGTGATTCTTCTATGAACCAAAGCAAGCATCTCGGAGTTGGAATATGCACTTTGATGAGGTGATCAAAGTTTTTGAGTCTATACAAAGTTTACGAGAAACTTGTATTTACAATAAAGTGAGTGGGAGCACTACAGAATTTCTGATAACTATATGTGGATGACATATTGTTGATCGAAAATGATGTAGAATTTCTGGAAAGCATAAACGGTTGTTTGAAAAGAGTTTTTCAAAGGAAGACCTGAATAAAGCTACCTAATTGTTGAGCATCAAGATCTATAGAGATAGATCAAGATGCTTGATGAGACTTTCATTGAGTACATAACTTGACAATATTTTGAAAGAGTTCAAAATGGATTAGTCAGAGAGAAGTGTTCTCGCCTGCTTTGTAAGGTGTGAAGTTGAGTTAGACTCAAAGCTCGACCACGGCAGAAGAAAGAGAAAGGACGAATGTCGTCCCCTATGCCTTAGCCATAGGCTCTGTATAGTATGCCATGTTGTGTACCGCACCTGTGTGTGCCTTGCCATGATTCCGTCAAGGGGTACAAGAGTGATCCAGGAGTGGATCATTGGACAGCGGTCAAGATTATCCTTAGTAACTAAAAGACTAAGTAGATGTTTCTCGATTATGGAGGTGATAAAGAGTTCGTCGTAAAGAGTTACGTCGATGCAAGATTTAACACCAATCCGTATGACTTGTGGTAGCAATCAGGATACATATAGTGGAGAAGCCATTTGGAATAGTACCAAGTGGAGTGTGGTAGTAGTGTTTACAGTTTGACATAGGGATTTGCAAAGTACACACGGATCTGAATGTCGCAGACCCGTTGACTATAAGACCTCTCTCACATGCAAAGCATGATCGAGCCCCAGAACTCATTGGGTGTTAGATTCATAACAATGCAAATCACATGGTGATGTCAACTAGATTATTGACTCTAGTGCAAGTGGGAAACTGTTGGAAATATGCCCTAGAGGCAATAATAAATTAGTTATTATCATATTTCCTTGTTCATGATAATCGTTTATTATACATGCTATAATTGTATTGATCGGAGACTTAGATGCATGTGTGGATACATAGACAAAACCATGTCCCTAGTATGCCTCTAATAGACTAGCTCGTTGATCAAAGATGGTTAAGGTTTCCTAGCCATGGACATGAGATGTCATTTGATAAACGAGATCACATCATTAGGAGAATGGTGTGATGGACAAGACCCAAACTACAAACATAGCATATGATCGTGTCAGTTTATTGCTACTGTTTTCTACATGTCAAGTATATGTTCCTATGACCATGAGATCATGCAACTCACAGATATCGGAGGAGTGCCTTGTGTGTATCAAATGTCACAACGTAACTGGGTGACTATAAAGGTGCACTACAGGTATCTTCGATGGTGTTTGTTGAGTTGGCATGGATGAAGACTGGGATTTGTTACTCCGTGTGACAGAGAGGTATCTCAGGGCCCACTCGGTAATACAACATCACAATAAGCCTTGCAAGCAATGTGACTAAGTGTTAGTCACGAGATCTTATATTACGGAACGAGTAAAGAGACTTACCGGTAGCGAGGTTGAACTAGGTATGGACATACCAACGATCGAATCTCGGGCAAGTAACATACCAAAGAACAAAGGGAACATCATACGGGATTAACTGAATCCTTGACATAGAGGTTCGACCGATAAAGATATTCATAGAATATGTAGGAACCAATATGGGCATCAAGGTCCCGCTATTGGTTATTGGCCGTAGAGGTGTCTCGGTCATGTCTACATAGTTCTCGAACCCGCAGGGTCTGCACACTTAAGGTTTGGTGACGTTTTGGTAGTATAGAGTTATGTATGGTGGTGACCGAAGGTTGTTCGGAGTCCCGGATGAGATCCCGGACGTCACGAGGAGCTCTTTAATGGTTCGGAGGTAAAGTTTCATATATAGGAAGTCCTATTTTGGTCGCCGGAAAAGTTTCGGGCTCATCGGTAGTGTACCGGGAGTGCCGGTAGTGTAGCGGGAGACCATCGGGAGGGGTATTTCGACCCAAGAGGCAACATGGGCTGTGGGAGAGTGAATACCAGCCCTTAGTGGGCTGGTGGAAGTCCCACACAAAGCCCATGCGGCTAGGGAGAAAAAGCCCCAAGAGAAAATGTGGAAAAAGGCAAAAATAGGGTGAATCCTATGTTGGGGAACGTCACATGGGAAACAAAAATTTTCCTATGCACACGCAAGATCTATCCATGGTGATGAGAATCTACGGGAGGGAGAGTGGATCTACATACCCTTGTAGATCACTAAGCGGGAATCGTTAAGAAACGCGGTTGGTGTAGTCGAACGTCTTCGCGATCCAAATCGCCGAGCGTCCCGCGATCTCATCATGATCCGTCCCACAATCTCATCATGATCCGTCCCGCGATCCAATCACGATCCGTCCCGCGAACTCATCACGATCCGTCCCGAGAACTCATCATGATCCGTCTCGCGATCTTGATCACGGTCCTTCCGATCTAGCGCCGAACGGACGGCACCTCCGCGTTCAGCACACGTACAGCTTGATGATGATCTCCGCCGTCTTGATCTAGCAAGAGGGAGCGGAGAGGAAGAAGAGTTCTCTAGTAGCGTGACGGTGCTCCAGCGATGGTGGTGAAGCTATTCTGGCAGGGCTTCGCCTAAGCACTGTAGAAATCCGATCTAGAGGAGAAACTATGCACTAGAGGGTAGGGTTCCACATGGCTGAAAATCATGTAGAAAAACCCTAAAACCCTCTAGTATATATAGGAGGAGAGGAGGATAGGAGGCATCCTTGGCTTCCAAGCCAATCTAGTTCGGCCGAACTAGGAGGGAGGAGTCCTCCTCCTCCACTCCTAGTAGGATTAGGACTCCTTCCTTATTTTGCCTTTTTTGCCTTTTTCCACCTTTTTCCTTTTGTGCTTTTCTTCCCAACTGCATGGGCCTTGTGTGGGACTTCCACCAGCCCACTAAGGGCTGGTATTCATCCTCTCACAGACCATGTAGCCTCTTGGGTCGAAATAGCCCTCCCGATGGTCTACCGGTACACTACCGGCACTCCCGCTACACTACCGATGAGCCCGAAACTTTTCCGGCGACCAAACTAGGACTTCCTATATATCAATCTTTACCTCCAGACCATTCCGGAGCTCCTCGTGACGTCCGATATCTCATCCGGGACTCCGAACAACCTTCGGTCACCACCATGCATAACTCTATACTACCGAAACGTCACCGAACCTTAAGTGTGCAGACCCTGCGGGTTCGAGAACTATGTAGACATGACCGAGACACCTCTAAGGTCAATAACCAATAGCGGAACCTGGATGCCCATATTGGTTCCTACATATTCTACAAAGAACTTTATCGGTCGAACCTCTATGTCAAGGATTCAGTTAATCTCGTATGATGTTCCCTTTGTTCTTCGGTATGTTACTTGCCCAAGATTCAATCGTCGGTATCTCCATACCTAGTTCAACTTCGTTACCGGCAAGTCTCTTTACTCGTTCCGTAATACAAGATCCCGTGACCAACAATTAGTCACATTGCTTGCAAGGCTTATTGTGAAGTTGTATTACCGAGTGGGCCCTAAGATACCTCTCCGTCACACGGAGTAACAAATCCCAGTCTTGATCCATGCCAACTCAACAGACAACCTCGGAGATACCCATAGAGCACCTTTATAGTCACCCAGTTACGTTGTGACGTTTGATACACACAAGGTACTCCTCCGATGTCAGTGAGTTGCATGACCTCATGGTCATAGGAACATATACTTGACACGTAGAAAACAGTAGCAATAAACGGACACGATCATAGTCTATGTTTGTAGTTTGGGTCTTGTCCATCACACCATTCTCCTAATGATGCAATCCCATTATCAAATGACATATCATGTCCATGGCTAGGAAACCTTAACCATCTTTGATCAACGAGCTAGTCTATTAGAGGCATACTAGGGTCATGGTTTTGTCTATGTATCCACACATGCATCTAAGTCTCCAATCAATACAATTATAGCATGGATAATAAATGATTATCATGAACAAGGAAATATGATAACAACTAATTTATTATTGCCTCTAGGGAATATTTCCAACAGTCTCCCACTTGCACTAGAGTCAATAATCTAGTTCACATCACCATGTGATACACATTGTTATGAATCTAACACCCAATGAGTTCTGGGGCTCGATCATGCTTTGCATGTGAGAGAGGTCTTATAGTCAACGGGTCTGCGACATTCAGATCTGAGTGTACTTTGCAAATCTCTATGTCAAACCATAAACACTGCTACCACACTCCACTTATTACTATTCCAAATGGCTGCTCCACTATACGTATCCAGATTGCTACTATGAGTCATCCGGATTGGTGTTAAAGCTTGCATCGACGTAACTCTTTACGACGAACTCTTTATCACCTCCATAATTGAGAAAACATGTCCTTAGTCTTTTAGTCACTAAGGATAATCTTGACCGCTGTCCAGTGATCCACTCCTGGATCACTTTGTACCCCTTGACTGACTCATGGCAAGGGACACACCAGATGCGGTACACAGCATGGCAGAATATAGAGCCTATGGCTAAGGCATAGGGGACGACGTTTATCCTTTCTATTTCTTCTGCCGTTGTCGAGCTTTGAGTCTCACTAAATTTCACAACTTACAAATCCGGCGAGAACTCTTTCTATGACTGATCCATTTTGAACTCTTTCAAAATCTTGTCAAGGTATGTAATCATTGAAAGTCTCATCTAGCATCTTGATCTATCTCTATAGATCTTGATGTTCAACAATTAGGTAGCTTTATCCAGGTCTTCCTTTGAAAAACTCTTTTCAAACAACCGTTTATGCTCTCCAGAAATTCTATATTATTTCCGAATAGCAATATGTCATCCACATATACTTATCCGAAACTCTATAGTGCTCCCACTCACTTTATTGCAAATACAAGTTTCTCATAAACTTTGTATAGATTTAGAAACTTTGATCACCTTATCAAAGTGTATATTCTAACTCCGAGATGCTTGCTTCAGTCCATGGAAGGATCACTAAAGTTTGCTCACCTTTTAGCATCCTTAGGACTCACAAAACCTTCTGGTTGTATTTCATACAACCTTTCCTTAAGGAAGGAAACGATGTTTTGGCATCCATCTACCAGATTTCATAATTGAAAAATGCAGCAACTGCTAACATAATTCCAACAGACTTTTAGCATTGCTACGAGTGAGAAAGTCTCATTGTAGTCAACTCCTTGAACTTGTCGGAAACTTCTTTACGACAAGTCGAGCTTTATAAATTGTGACATTCACCATCAGCGTCTGTCTTCATTTTAAAGATCCATTTGTACTCAATGACCTGCCGTCCAATGAGCAAGTGTACCAAAGTCTATACATGGTTTTCATACATGGATCCTTTCTCGGATTTCATGGCCTCTAACCATTTGTCGAAATTCGGGCTCATCATTGCTTCTCCACAGCTCGTAGGTTCATCATTGTCCAACAATATGACCTCCAAGACAGGGTTGCCGTACCGCTCAGGAGCAGTACACGTCCTTGTCGACTTACGAGGTTCGATAGTAACTTGATCCGAAGCTTCATGATCATCATCATTAACTTCCTCTTCAACTAACATAGGCTTCACAGAAACATCTTCCTGCGCTGCACTACTCTCTGGTTGAACAAAGGTTCAACAACCTCATCAAGTTCTATCTTCCTCCCACTCAATTCTTTCGAGAGAAACTCTTTCTCGAGAAAGGACCCAGTTTTAGCAACAAACATTTTATGCTTGGATCTGAGATAGAAGGTTTACCCAACTGTCTTTAGGGTATTCTATGAAGATGCATTTGTCCGCTTTGGGTTCGAGCTCATTAGGTGAAAACCCTTCTTCACATAAGTGTTGCTTCCCCAAACATTAAGAAATAACAGCTTAGGTTTCTATCAAACCATAATTCACACGGTGTCATCTCAACGGATTTAGATGGTGCCCTATCAAAAGTGAATGTAGTTGTCTCTAATGCATAACCCCAAAACGATAGTGGTAAAAGGATAAGAGACATCATAATTCGCACCATATCCAATAGAGCACGACTATGACGTTCGGACACACCATCACACTATGGTGTTCCAGGTGGCTTGAGTTGCGAAACAACTTTCACATTGTCTTAAGTTGTATACCAAACTCGTAACTCAGATATTCACCTCCACGATCATATCGCGGACATTTTATCTTTTTGTCACGATGATCTTAAACTTCACTCTGAATTTGCTTGAACTTTTTCAAACAATTCAGACTTGCGTTTCATTAAGTAAATATACACTATTATCTACTCAAATTGTCTGTGAAGGTAAGAAAATAACGATATCCACCGCATGCTACAAGACTCATTGGATTGCATACATCAACATGTATCATTTCCAATAAATCACTTGCCCGCTCCATCAAACCAGAAAACGGGGTCCTTAGTCATCTTGCCCAAGAGGCATGGTTCGCATGTCTCAACCGATTCGAAATCGAATGAGTCCAAAGATCCATCATCATGGAGTTTCTTCATGTGCTTTATACCAACGTGACATTTAGTGGCAGTGCCACAAGTATGTGGTACTATCATTATTAACTTTGTATCTTTTGGCATCTATGTTATGCACATGTGAATTACTACGATCAAGATTCAACAAACCATTCTCACTGGTTGCATGACCATTGAAGGTACTATTCATGTAAACAGAATAACCATTATTCTTTAACTTAAATGAATAACCATGTTACAATAAACACGATCTAATCACGTTCATGCTAAACGCAAAACACCAAATAACATTTATTTAGGTTCGTCACTAATCCCGAAGGTAGAGAGAGCGTGCAATGTTGATCACATCAACTTTGGAAATATTTCCAACACACATCGTCACCTCACCCTTAGCTAGTGCTTCGTTTATTTCGTAGCTTTTATTTCAAGTTACTAACATTTAGCAAACGAACCGGTATCCAAATTCATCAACTCAAGTCCGATCATCACGTGAGTTGAGGTGGTTCCAATGGTGAACATCATCATGTTGATCATATCTACTATATGACTCATGTTCGACCTTTCGGTCTCTTGTGTTCCGAGGCCATGTCTGTACATGCTAGGTTCATCAAGTTTAACCCAAGTGTTCTGCATGTGCAACACTATCTTGCACCCGTTGTATGTGAACGTAGAGTCTATCACACCCGATCATCACGTGGTGTCTCAACACGACGACTTTCGCAACGGTGCACACTCGGGGAGAACAAAATTCATCTTGAAATTTAAGTGAGGGGTCACCTTATAATGCTACCGTCGTCCTAAGCAAAACAAGGTGCATAAAACGATTAACATCACATGCAAATCATAAGTGACATGATATGGCCATGAACTTGTGCTTTCGATCTCCATCTTGAAAGCACTGGCATGATCTCCATCGTCACCGGCAAGACATCATGATCTCCATCATCTTGATCTCCATCAACGTGTCGCCATCGGGGTTGTCGCGCCCAACATGCTTCTACTACTATTGCTACCGTTTAGCGATAAAGTAAAGCATTACATAGCGCTTAATGATTAACACACAGGTCATACAATAATTAAAGACAACCCTATGGCTCCTGCCGGTTGCCATACTCATCGACATGCAAGTCGTGATAATCTATACATCACATGATCATCTCATACATCACATATATCACATCATGTAATTGGCCATATCATATCACAACATACCCTGCGAAAACAAGTTAGACGTCCTCTAATTGTTGTTGCATGTTTTACGTGGCTGCTACGGGTATCTCGCAAGAACAATTCTCATCTACGCAACTACCACAACGGTGATACACTAGTTGATTTTCAACCTTCTCAAGGACCACCTTTGTCGAATCCGATCCAACTAAAGTGAGAAACTGGCACCCACAAGCCGTCTATGCAACAAGTTGCGGTTGAGGGAACCGGTCTCTCATAAGCGTACGAGTAATGTTGGTCCGGGCCGCTTCATCTCACAATACCGCTAAACCAAAATCCGACCAAGGGAGGAAGCAATCTAAGCACCAACGCCCACAAACTCTTTGTGTTCTACTCGAGATCTCATCTACACATAGACCTAGCTCATGACCCCACTGTTGGGGTACGTCGCATGGGAAACAAAAAAATTCCTACGCACACACAAGATCTATCACTGGTGATGAGCATCTACGAGAGGGAGAGTGGATCTACATACCCTTGTAGATCGCTAAGCGGGAAGCGTTAAGAAATGCGGTTGGTGTAGTCGAACGTCTTCGCGATCCAAATCGCCGAGCGTCCCACGATCTCATCACGATCCGTCCCGCGATCTCATCACGATCCGTCCCGCGATCCAATCATGATCCGTCCCGCAAACTCATCATGATCCATCTCGCAATCTTCATCACGGTCCTTCCGATCTAGCGCCGAACGGACGACACCTCCGCATTCAACACATGTACAGCTTGATGACGATCTCCACCGTCTTGATCCAGCAAGAGGGAGTGGAGAGGAAGAAGAGTTCTCCAGCAGCGTGACGGCACTCCGGCGATGGTGGTGGAGCTATTCCGGCAGGGCTTCGCCTAAGCACTTCAGAAATCCGATCTAGAGGAGAAACTATGCACTAGAGGGTAGGTTTGCACGTGGTTGAAAATCATGTACAAAAACCCTAAAACCCTCTAGTATATATAGGAGGAGAGGAGGAGAGGAGGCAGCCTTGGCTTCCAAGCCAATCTGGTTTGGCCGAACTAGGAGGGAGGAGTCCTCCTCCTCCACTCCTAGTAGGATTAGGACTCCTTCCTTATTTTGCCTTTTTGCCTTTTTCCACCTTTTTCCTTTTGGGCTTTTCTTCCCAGCTGCGTGGGACTTGTGTGGGACTTCCACCAGCCCACTAAGGTCTGGTATTCATCCTCCCACAGCCCATGTAGCCTCTTGGGTCGAAATACCCCTCCCGATGGTCTCCCGGTACACTACTGGCACTCCCGGTACACTTCTAGCACTCCCGATACACTACCGATGAGCCCGAAACTTTCCCGACGACCAAAATAGGACTTCCTATATATCAATCTTTACCTCCGGACCATAACAGAGCTCCTCGTGACATCCAGGATCTCATGCGGGACTCTGAACAACCTTCGGTCACCATCATGCATAACTCTATACTACCGAAACGTCACCGAACCTTAAGTGTGCAGACCCTGCGGGTTCGAGAACTATGTAGACATGACCGAGACACCTCTACGGTCAATAACCAATAGCGGGACCTGGTTTCCCATATTGGTTCCTACATATTCTATGAAGATCTTTATCGGTCGAACCTCTATGTCAAGGATTCAGTTAATCCCGTATGATGTTCCCTTTGTTCTTCGGTATGTTACTTGCCCGAGATTCGATCGTCGGTATCTCCATACCTAGTTCAACCTCGTTACTGGCAAGTCTCTTTACTCGTTCCGTAATACAAGATCCCGTGACCAAAAATTAGTCACATTGCTTGCAAGGCTTGTTGTGACGTTGTATTACCGAGTGGGCCCTCAGATACCTCTCCGTCACACGCAGTAACAAATCCTAGTCTTGATCCATGCCAACTCAACAGACACCCTCGGAGATACCTGTAGAGCACCTTTATAGTCACCTAGTTATGTTGCGACGTTTGATACACACAAGGTACTCCTCCGATGTCAGTGAGTTGCATGACCTCATGGTCATAGGAACATATACTTGACACGCGGAGAACAGTAGCAATAAACTGACACGGTCATATGCTATGTTTGTAGTTTGGGTCTTGTCCATCACACCATTATCCTAATGATGTGATCCCGTTATCAAATGACATCTCATGTCCATGGCTAGGAAACCTTAACCATCTTTGATCAACGAGCTAGTCTATTAGAGGCACACTAGGGACATGGTTTTGTCTATGTATCCACACATGCATCTAAGTCTCCGATCAATACAATTATAGCATGGATAATAAACGATTATCATGAACAAGTAAATATGATAACAACTAATTTATTATTGCCTCTAAGGCATATTTCCAACATCCTAGTCCTATTAGGATTGGAGGTGGATTCCACCTCCTCCCCTTGGTTCGGCCGACTCCTAGAGCCTTGGCCCTTGGGACAAGCCTCCTCCTCTCTTCCTCTTATATATAATAGAGGTTTTAGGGTTTTTGGCACCTGATTTTAGCCACGTGTTGCCCGTTCCTCTAGTGCATAGTTTCTCTTCTAGATCGGATTTCTGCAGTTCTTAGGCGAAGCCCTGCCGAATAGCTCCACCACCATCTCCGGAGCGCTGTCACGCTGTCGGAGAACTCTTCTACCTCTCCGCTCCCTCTTGCTGGATCAAGAAGGTGGAGATCATCATCGAGCTATACGTGTGCTAAACGCGGAGGTGCCGTCCGTTCGGCGCTAGATCGGAAGGATTGTGATCAAGATCGCGAGACGGATCGTGATGAGATCGCGGGACGGATTATGATGAGTTCACGAGACGGATCGTGATGAGTTTGCGGGACGGATCGTGATGAGTTCGCGGGACGGATCGTGATTGGATCGTGGGGTGGATCGTGATGAGATCACGGGATGCTCGGCGATTTGGATCGCAAAGATGTTTGACTACACCAACCGCGTTTCTTAACGCTTCCCGCTTAGCGATCTACAAGGGTACATAGATCCACTCTCCCTCTCGTAGATGCTCATCACCATGGATAGATCTGCGTGTGTGTAGGAATTTTTTTGTTTCCCATGCGATGTTCCCCAACAATTTTTTCCATCGCATCAACTTTAGCTTTATCAACTTCAATACCTCTTTCGGAGATCTTGTATCCCAAGAAGATACCCTCATTAACCATAAAGTGGCACTTTTCCCAATTCAAGACAAGATTAGTTTCTTCACATCTCTGCCAGACCCGGTCAAGGTTGCTCAAACAATCATCAAATGAAGTTCCGTAAATGGAAAAATAATCTATGAAAACCTCAAGAATCTTTTCACAAAAGTCAGAGAATATAGCCATCATACATCTTTGAAAGGTAGCAGGTGCATTGCATAAACCAAAAGGCATACGTCTATAAGCAAAGGTACCGAAAGGGCAAGTAAAAGTGGTTTCTTCTTGATCCTCTCTTGATATAGGTATTTCAGAGAAACCAGAGTAACCATCTAGAAAGCAAAAATAAGTATGTTTGCATAGTCTTTCCAGCATTTGATCAATAAAAGCTAAAGGGTAGTGATGTTTCTTCGTAGCTAACAAGGATATGTACCTAGGGTAGGGTCCTAGACAAGGCCTACATACCCTACCTAAGGACACTTCATGGGAGGACTTGAAGATCAACCATGAACTTCCGAGTGTATTCCTGGAGACGTTCAAAGTCACTTGACAGATATACACTCGGAGACTCCTTCCTTCACTTGGCAGTCGTGTGTCACTCGGAAGACCTCACGCTCACTCGACGCCAGAAGACCAGGAACCATCATTAAGAGCTCAACGGGCCGACGTTGGTTCAATGGTCATTAGTAGCTTTTATTACGTACATTACCAGTAACGGCGGACTTTAACCCCACGATCGGACCCTTAAATGCTGGGCAATTATGAGGAGCAACGAACTCTATATAAGCCGCCCTCCCCTCCTGCACAAGGGTTCGCCACCATTGTAATCCATATATTCCACACGACATAAGCTCCCGAGCACTGAGACGTAGGGTTGTTACCTCCACGAGAGGGGCCTGAACTCATACATCTGTGTGTACATCCTTGCCGTAGCTAGGACTCTGCCCTCTCCTTTCGTACCCCTGCAATCTACTGTCAGGCTCGTTCCCATGACAGTTGGCGCCAACCATGGGGCAGGTGTCTAAGCGACTTCTGGCAAGGTTGCATTTTTCATCCTTCGACATGTCTTCCGGCGGTGTTTTTGCTCTGGGCCACGAGATTCGTTTTGGTGCACTCACCTTCATCGCCGACGATTCGGCATGGCTCCAGGAAGCGCCTCCAGATGTCGAGGCGCTCCTGGTCTGCGGGGCTGCGCACTTCCGCGCGAGATCCTGCGGTGTATTGCTGTGTCAGCCTTCGACTCCCTACACGTTGGCTCCCCTTGCTGTTCGCGGTCGCAAGCGGTCCGGCTGCTCATGAATTCAGCGATGGGTTAAACACGCAGCGATGCGTCAAACTTCTCCACATATTGTAGCACTCGAGCCCGTCGAGTCCTGTCATGGCGTGTTTGAGTCGGATTCGGATAGTCCGACGTGCCTTCCGAGTGTGAAGGCTGCGATCCCGCAGCGGAGGTATTGATGGTGGGATCTCATCAGAGTTCGCCGCCTGGCTTTGGTCATGGCAAACGCAAAGCTGGAGGACCGTCGAAAGAGCAGCCGCGCTGCGAAGAGGAGGTTCTTCATACTCCCATCATCGGCACGACTGCCGAGGCCCAAGCTTTGGAGGCCGCGCGCATTCGTCTGGAAGAACTCCAGGCGGAGATTGACGAGCGCGCTCGCCAGCGCCCGCCACGCCCCAGTCGACGTCATCGACAATTGTTTCCGACTGGATCTCACGACGACGTTGAGGTATATGAAACTCCTGTGCTAAATGTTGTTGTTGCTGCTGCTAGGATAGCGGATTCCATTCAGCCGTCCCGGTCAGAGGCTGGAAGAGGGCTGATGCAGATCAGAGCACTGTTAGATGCAGCGCAGCGTTAGAATTCAGTAGTTTTTCAGTCCCGCAACAGTATACATAGCAATTCACCCAGCGTAGAGACCGTTCAGTCGACACATAGCCCTGGATTGCCCTTACGCTGTCAGGGCGGTGGTTTTCGTGAAGGGCAAGATAGCAATCAGTTTCACCGCGAAGACCACCGTCGAGTGCCCACTCCTCCGCGGAGTGGTCCGTACGTGCCCCGGCGCCAGGACGACAGGCGCTCCTTCAGTGATGAGCGGGATGCAGGCTTTGATGCCCGCGCCTACCTTGTTCAGAAGCGAATCGACAAGGGTAGATCCTACATAGAAGGACACGACAAAGATGTTCCAAGTGGAAGCTCAGTCGTGGTGTCTGGTACCGAGTGTTTCAGCAGAGCCATACGTTCTGTAGAGATCCCCCCCCCCAACTTCAGAATTGTGGAGGGAATCGGAAAGTTTTCTGGCAAAGCAAAGCGAGAGACTTGGTTAGATGATTACTAAGTGGCTATGCAAATTGGTGGCGAAAATGACAATGTTGCAATGAAACACCTGCCCCTGATGTTGGATGGTTCAACTCAAGCTTGGCTGAATCGTCTGGCTCCTTCCAGTACACATTGCTGGGAGGATCTTGCCTGAGTGTTTGTTCGAACCTTTGAGGGCACTTGCAAGCGTCCGGCAGGTCTGGTCGACTTACAGCACTGTGTCCAGAAGCCCAATGAAACTTTAAGGGATTATATTCAGCGATGGTCCACTCTGCATCATACAGTGGAGAATGTGTCAGAACACCATGTTGTTTGTGCTTTCAAGGCCGGTGTGAGATACAGAAAACTATACCTGAAGTTTGGGCGGATGGGTGATATTTCACTCCGTAAGATGATGGAAATCGCCACTCGGTACGCCAATGGCGAGGAAGAAGACCACCTCCGTAGCGGCAAAGGAAAGGCAGTTGTTAATGAGGTTGGCGGTAGCAACAATCGGAAATAGAAGCGAAAGGCTGAAGATCTGGTTCACGCAGAAGCGGCAGCACGGCTGACTCAGCCGAAGAACAAAGGCAAAGCTAAAGCACAGTATGCCCCCAAGAAAGGGAAAAATCAGTCAAGAACTGATATCATGGATCAGCCGTGTGTAATACGCACGAGGAAAGATGCGGAAGGCAATCTGATTTTGCCCAAGCACACCACTCGACAGTGTCCAACCCTTATCCAGCAGTTCAAGGGAGACCAGCCAAGTGAGAAATCTCCTGAGAAGGGAGATGAACATGAGGAAAAGGAAACATTCCTGGATGTCACTGCTACACTGGTAATATTTGCTGATGTCGAGAGCAAGAGTCGCCTGAAAGTCATCAACAGAGAAATCAACATTGCTGGGCCCGATACCCCCACCTACCTCAGATGGTCCCAATATGCTATCACATTTGACCAGACAGACCACCCTGCTCATGTGGCCACTCCCGGTAGGCAGGCTCTGGTAGTTGATCCGGTGGTGCAGGGGACTCGCCTTAGAAAGGTCCTCATGGACGGCGGCAGCGGCCTGAACATTCTTTATGCGGATACCCCGAAAGGGATGTGCTTTCGATGTCCTGTCTGAGTGAGAGCAGCATGCAGTTTCACGGGGTCATCCCAGGAAACAAAGTAAAGTCACTCGGCCAGATAGCATTGGATGTGTCATTTGGAGATGACAAAAATTTCCAAAAAGAAAAGTTGATATTTGAAGTCGTGGATTTCAAGAGTGCTTACCACGCCATTCTGGGTCGACCCGCTTATGCACGTTTCATGGCCCGACCATGTTATGTGTATCTCAAGTTGAGAATGTCAGGCCCTAAGGGCGTGATCACGGTCACGGGCAATCGACAGCGGGCTGAAGAATGCCTTCGTCAAGGCTCCAAGATCGCCAATCAACAAATGCCTATGGTAGAGTTGGAGGAGTACAAGAAAACCGCCGACCCGGCCGATTTGCTCCGTGCAAAGAAGCCGGCTTCCGAGTAGGCATTTCAGTCAACGGGGGAAGTGAAGAAGGTACACATCCACCTGACGGATCGACCTCCCGCCTCGACGAATATCTCAACAACACTCGATAGTAAATAGGAAGCCGAGCTCATCCAGTTCCTCCGTGAGAACTGGGATATCTTTGCATGGAAGCCTGCTGACATGTCGGGGATTCCTAGGGAGTTGGCTGAACACCGTCTACGAGTGGATCAGAAAGCCAAACCCGTCAGGGAGCATTTGCGTTGCTCAGCGGCGGAGAAGCGCAAGGCAATCGGAGAAGAAGTGGCCCGTCTCTTGCAAGCCAAGTTCATTCGGGAGATTTACCACTCCGAGTGGCTCTCGAATGTTGTGATGGTGCCAAAGAAAGACAAATCGTTGCGCATGTGCATTGACTTCAAACACCTCAACAAGGTGTGCCCAAAAGATCATTTTCCGCTCCCCTGCATAGATCAAATTGTTGACACGACAGCAGGGTGTGAGCGTTTATCGTTTTTGGATGCTTATTCTGGGTACCATCAGATCCGTCTGTATGTCCCGGATGAAATAAAGACAGCCTTCATCACCCCATTCGGGTGTTTTTGTTACATCACCATGCCTTTTGGTCTCAAGAATGCCGACGCTAGTTTTATGCGCATGATTCAGAAATGTTTACTCAACCAGATCCCTCGGAATATCGAGGCATACATGGACGATATAGTGGTCAAGTCCCGAAAGGTTCCGACCTGCTGGTTGACTTAGACGAGACATTCGCCAATCTGAGGCAATTTGACATAAAGCTGAATCCGGCCAAATGTACTTTCGGTGTCCCTGGTGGCAAGTTGCTCGGTTTTCTCGTTTCCAAGCGAGGGATTGATGTCAACCCTGAGAAAATCAGCGCCATCACCCGTATGAAGACTCCCGTGCGAGTGCACGACGTTCAGAAGCTCACAGGTTGCTTGGCAGCATTGAGTCGATTCATTTCTCGTCTTGGTGAGAAGGCTCTGCCATTATATCAGTTGATGAAGAAGTCCGGCACGTTCGACTGGACTCCCGAAGCCGAAGCAGTGTTTGTTGATCTCAAAGCCCTGCTCTCCAGCCAGCCGGTGCTTGCCGCTCCTGCCAGCAAAGAGCCCTTGCTCCTGTACATCGCGGCCACAAATCAGGTCGTTAGTACAGTATTGACTGTCGAGCGAGAAGAGGAGGGTAAAGCTTATAAAGTTCAGTGGCCAGTTTATTATGTCTCGGAAGTATTGTCCCCCTCAAAGCAAAGATATCCACACTATCAGAAGCTGGTTTATGGTATTTACCTATCAGCAAAGAAGGTGGCGCATTATTTCCAAGACCACTTGATTTCAGTCGTCAGTGATGCTCCCTTGTCCGAAATTTTCAATAATCAAGACACATTAGGTCGAGTGGCTAAATGGGCAATCGATCTTGGACACTTTGACATCAGATTCGAAGCCAAGAAAGCAATCAAGTCCCAAGCATTGGCAGATTTCATGGCCGATTGGATTGAGTAGCAACAGCCTATCCAAGTTCACTCGGCGCATTGGACAATGTTCTTTGATGGCTCCAAAATGTTGAATGGGTCCAGTGCTGGGGTTGTCTTGATATCTCCCAGGGGTGTCAAGCTCAGCTATGTCCTGCAAATTCACTTTGATTCCTCCAACAATGAGGCAGAGTATGAAGCACTTTTGTATGGGTTGCGCATGGCTATCTCACTCGGTGTCAAGCGCCTGATGGTTTATGGCGACTCAGATTTGGTGGTGAATCAAGTGATGAAAGAGTGGGATGTTCGAAACCCCACTATGACTGGATACTGCAATGCAGTCCGGAAGTTGGAGAAGAAATTTGAAGGCCTTGAACTTCATCATGTTCCCTGATAAAATCAAGCGGCCGATGAGCTGTCCAAGATTGGTTCCACTCGATGGATTGTCCCCAGTGGTGTGTTCTTGGAGCACTTGCACACTCCTTCGGTTCAAGAAGATCCATTCACCGAAGAGCCCCCACAAGCTTTGAGTTTCACCGACTCGACTGGAGTCGATGTCCCTGTAGTGATTGACCTGGTCATGGAAATTCCGGTTATCATTCCCAATTGGACTGTGCCTTATATTGCCTATATCCTCAGAAAAGAGCTCCCTGAAGATGTAACAGAGGCTCGGCAGATTGTGCGTAGGTCCAAGGCTTTCACTGTAATGGGAGATCAACTATTCAGAGAGAGTGTGACTGGTGTCACCCAGCGCTGCATTTCCCCCGAGGAAGGTCAAATGATTCTAGACGAGATTCACTCGGGAACTATGCGTCTTCAAGGACGATTGTTGCTAAGCATATCAAGCTAGTTTTTACTGGCCACGAGCTAATGAGATGGCTAAATACATTGTTGATCATTGTGATGGTTGCCAGTTCTATGCGAACCTGTCACACAAGCCGACGTCTGCTCTAAAGACAATTCCTCTCACCTGGCCGTTTGCGGTTTGGGGACTCGACATGGTTGGCCCCTTTCGAACCGGAAAAGGAGGATTCACTCACTTGTTGGTAGCAGTCAAAAAATTCACCAAGTGGATAGAAGCCAAGCCAATCAAGAAACTGAACTCCCGTACGACGGTCACGTTCATGAGAGAGATCATTATTCGATACGGCATTCCGCACAGCATCATCACGGACAACGACACTATTCTGACTCGAAAGAATTCAGGAACTTCTGTAACTCCCAAGGCACCCGAGTGGATTATGCATCTGTTGCGCATCCTCAAACCAATGGGCAATCGAGCGGGCTAATGGTCTCATCCTGCAAGGTCTGAAGCCTCGTCGCATGCGCGATTTGGATCATGCCGTCGGAGCCTAGCTAACTGAGCTACCATCTGTTTTGTGGGGTCTGAGGACAACGCCTAATCGGTCGACTGGACGAAGTCCTTTCTTCCTTGTCTAAGGTGCTAAATCCATATTGCCGAGTAACTTGGCCCATACCTCTCCTCGAGTGGAGTTGTATTCTGAGGCTGAAGCTGAACAGGCCAGACAGGACGGTGTAGATCTTCTGGAGGAGGAGCGAGAGATGGTTCTGATCCGGACTACTGCCTATCAGCAAAACCTGCGGCGCTTTCATGCGAAGAATGTCAAGAGTTGGGCGTTTCATGAGGGAGACTTAGTGCTCTGAGTGAATCAACACCGACCTCACAAGCTTGCTCCTGCATGGGAAGGCCCTTTTGTCGTCACTAACGTACTAAACAATGGAGCCTATCACTTGTATAATCTCATGAAGTGGATAGACGAGCCACGATCCTGGAATGTAGATCTGCTTCGGCGTTTTTATACTTGAGACAAGAATCTTCAGATGTAACAAGAATAACTCATCAATGCAATTCACATTTCTGCAATATATATCGTTGGTTCCAATCATACAATAACATTCTTGGGGATACTCCAAGTGAAGAGCAATCCTCACACTTGGGGGCTTAGCCACGAACATGTTTTGCCTAAGTTAATAACCCTGTCGAGTGGATAGCAGTCCATTCACCCGAAGGCCTATTTGCGAATCCGTCTTCGCTTAGGTTCAAAAATACTCCGAGTGAGGAGCAATCCTCACACTCGGGGGCTTAGTCGCGAACATGTTTCGCCTAAGTTAAAAACTCTATCAGGTGGATAGCAGTCCATTCACTCAACAACTTAGCTGTGAATCGACATTCGCCTAAGTTCGAAAATACTTCGAGTGATGAGCAATCCTCACACTCGGGGGCTTAGCTGCGAAACAAGTTTCGCCTAAGTTAAAAACCTCGTTGGGTGGATAGTAATCCATTCACTCGACAGCTTAGCTGCAAATCGACATTCACCTAAGTTCGAAAATACTTCGAGTGATGAGCAATCCTCACACTCGGGGGCTTAGCTGCGAAACACGTTTCGCCTAAGTTAAAAACCTCGTCGGGTGGATAGTAATCCATTCACTCGACAACTTAGCCGCAAATCGACATTCGCCTAAGTTCGAAAATACTCCGAGTGATGAGCAATCCTCACACTCGGGGGCTTAGCTACGAAACACGTTTTGCCTAAGTAAAAAAAACCTCGTCGGGTGGATAGTAATCCGTTCACTTGACAGCTTAGCTGCGAATCGACATTCGCCTAAGTTCGAAAATACTTCGAGTGATAAGCAATCCTCACACTCGGGGGCTTAGCTACGAAACACGTTTTGCCTAAGTTAAAAACCTCGTTGGGTGGATAGTAATCCATTCACTCGATAGCTTAGCTGCAAATCGACGTTCGCCTAAGTTCGAAAATACTCCTAGTGATGAGCAATCCTCACACTCAGGGGCTTAGCTGCGAAACACGTTTTGCCTAAGTAAAAAACCTCGTCGGGTGGATAGTAGTTTATTCACTCGACAACTTAGCTGTGAATCGACATTCGCCTAAGTTCGAAAAAACTCCAAGTGAGGAGCAATCCTCACACTCGGGGGCTTAGCTGCGAACACGCTTCGCCTAAGTGACAAACAAACTCAGTCGAACAGACGATTGAAAGCCAAATACGAATAAAATCCAAAGGGTAAACCGCAGATAAACGTTTCATACGGAAGCAAATGTGCTCAGGCCTAAGGCCTGAATGCAGTTTTAAGGGATACAATTCCACTCGGCATACCGAGTCAAATATAAGTGTTTCTTCCAAAGACCAAGTTTTTTAAACAGGTGAGGGGCGGGCGGACTCGACAAAAGTGTCCAAGTCGGTGCCGTCGGCGATTCTGGTGGCTGCCTCGATGAAGGTTTCCATGAAGTCCTCAAACTGGAGTTTCTTCGTGTTTACCACCTGGAGCTCCTTCAGCTTCTCCTCCCTCACGTCCCTGCAATGGACCCTAACAAGTGATAACGCCACGTCGGCCCCGCAGCGAGCAGCAGATTTCTTCCAAGCCTGCACTCGACTGGGAAGTTCATTCATGCGAACCATTATAGAGTTGAGGTCGAGCTGAAGAGTGTCCTCGGGCCATAGCTCCTTGTCGATTCTCTCCATGGCAGATTTTAGTCGGGCGATATAGGCCTGGACGCCTTGGAGTCGGAAGTTGAGTCGCAGCATGTTCATCGCCACTGCATCAGCAACTAGTGAGTTGGTGGGATCCAGATTGGGCTCAACCTCCTTTGTCTCCTTCTCAAAGTCTTGGCGGAATTTTGTTGAAGAATGGGGAATGGGAGGAGAACTGGTGAATTGCGACCCTCAAAGATTTTACAAAGCTCAGTCGACAAGAAACACTCACTGTCGAGCAGAATATACATCTTCCTGCAGAATTCGCCCAAATGCTTCTCCAGGCCATTACTCCTCTTGGTCAGTTGCTTGGCCTTCTTGACGAGGTTCGCACACTCCTACTTCAGCTTGGTGTTCTCATCCTCCAGCTTCATGGCAGCCTCTAGCTTCCGATCTGCAGCTTCAGTCTTGTCCTTGGCCACTCGTTGAGCGTCAGCAAGCGCCTTGTCCTTCTCCTCCAGTGCCTTCTTCATGGAATCTAAAGAAACAACATTATTAGTCGTGCTTGGAGTCGACGGTTTTCATTGCGGACGTCTGTTCGAGTGAGAGCACTCGTTCAAAACATGAAGAGTGAAGAGGAGAATGCGGAAAGTTAGCAGTAATTACCTCCCAAAGACTTCATCTCAGCACACGCTCGCTCCAGAGCATTGTTGGAGACCGCCAGATCTACTCGCAGCCGGTTCCTTTCATCCTCCACGTCCTTGTATTGCGTCCCAAGTTCGCAAGCCCTCTGGAACCAACAAAAGATAGGAATTCAATCGCCAAGTGGTGCTTGGGACAGTCGACTGAGTTATGAACACTAGCGAATGACTATCTTACAACATTGGAACAACCTAAGAAGAATTCAAGCAAAAATCCACTCGACATGTCGAGTTTCCCTCGCGCTCCGCGCATCGGAAACAAATTTAAAGATGTCTCTATTAAGGCCCCTGCCGATGCAAGCACTTGACAGCGGTCTCAAGGACTACACCCAGTGGGTGCACTAAGAGTGCCCCACTGAGACGGTTAACTCTCGATCCATCGAGTAACTCGTTAGAAAAATAAATGCACTCGACATGTCGAGTGACTCTAGTACCACGCATACGACAAGTTTTCAAGCCTACAACTTATCGTCTGCGATTAACAGTAGCCTCAGGGACTACACCCAGTGGGTGCACTTAGCGTGCCCCCACTGGTTATTAAAACATTCGACAAGGCCAGCCATGTCAGAACACTCGACCCGTCAAGTGACGCGCCTCCCTGCTCTCTGAAGTTCAATATATCCTTATGTAGCGTCATATCATGGTTTGTCAATAATATCCATGAAACCTGCAAGGTAGCTACGGAGTGGCAGGATCCAAGGCGAAATGTATCTTGTATACAATAAACTCTAAGACCCCCGCTGCTGCAAGCACTCGACAGTGGTCTCGGGGACTACACCCAGTGGGTGCACTTAGCGTGCCCCCACTGGATCTGCTGATTCTCGATCAGTCGAGCGGCAGAAACATCCATCATTGGAATATCCATCACTCTGAGAAGTGCAGTCTATCCTTATGCAGCATCATATCATGGTTTGTAAATAACATCCATGAAACCTACAGAGTAACTCCAAAGTGGTGGGTACGACAAGCTCTAAGACCTCTACCGATGCAAGCACTCGACAGCGGTCTCGGGGACTACACCCAGTGGGTGCATGAAGAGTGCCCCCACTGAGACGGTTAACTCTCTATCCGTCGAGTAACTCGTCAGAAAAAAAACACTCGACATGTCGAGTGACTCTAGTACCACGCGTAATATTGACCCCAATCCAACTCGACTACGATCTGATCTGTTCAAGGGGAGAAGCACCCAGTGGGTGTACAACAGCCAAGAAAAGACAGGAATTCAATCGGAAACGTACTTACAAGAAAACTTACTCAGACATTGGTGCGGAGGGCTGCACTGACGTCTAAGCCAGCTTGCTAGCCTCGTACGCTTCATTGGTTCTCAGCATGATCTGCTCCGCCTGGATCATGGCCTCCGTTGAAGCTCCGGTTTGATCTTTCGGAACGCGATGCAGAAAGAAGGTCGTCACAGGCGTGATCGGCATGGTTGCTGGGGCAGCTGAGGCAGTCTGAGTGCGTCCGGTTGGAGTTGACGTCACAATGATCGAGACAGCTGGAGGAGCATGCGACAGAGGCACTCTGGGTTCAGCTCTAAGTTGTGTCAAGTCGCCTATCCCCTGGGAGGATTCTGTAGTCGAGCGCTGAGGTGCCTGCGCGGATGAAGCTCTTCGGATACGAGTGCGTGAAGTGTCCAGGTGCTCCTCGTCGTCCTCCACTTGAATGACCTCTGCAACAACAACTGACAATGTTAGCATTTGCATGTGTCGGGTCCCACTCAGACGAATCAACAACTTACTAACCTCTATGAGAAGTGGCAGCGTCAACAGTGTTAATGTCCATCACCTCCCCTTCGTCTCGATGAGGCGAGGTTACAGACGTAGCAGCTCTGACGGGTTGAACATCACTCGGTCAGCTACAACTCAAGGCCACAGTCGACAGAAAGAATTCGAAAATAAATACTTACGTGGAGACGACAGGTACGACCATCCTCATGCGAGGCAAAGCCTTGCGAGGTTTGGTCATGACTTGCTTGGGCTGTTTGGCCAGCCTCTCACTCAACTCAACAGTTGAAGGGCGACTCCGCTTCGGGTTTTTCTCGCTAGGGCCTGGAGCCCTGTCCTCAACAGCTGCCGGATCCTGATGGGACTTGGTGCGGCTTCGTGCCGGGGAGGTGACTCGACTTCTTCCTCTTCGTCGGAGTCCGTGTATTCATCTTCGGAGTCAAATGGACCGTCACCATCCACGCTGTCGCCCTCCCTCACCACGCCGTCCTCAGCGTGGTTCCCGTTGGGAACAGGCGAGTGCATGTTCGTCCACTCCTGCATGATTCAAGTGAGGAAGTCAATTTATAAGTCAATGTATCACTTGACAGTACAAACACATCAGTCGACACCACGTAACTCACCAGATTCTTCGGCGGGTTTTTGGCCGAGTAAGGTCGGATCCTCTTGGCTACCAAAGGATTGTCGCAAGCTCCAGTGATGCTACGAAGCCACTGCTCGACAGTTTTCTGCGGAACTTCTCCAGGATGCATCATGGTCGAGTCCTCAGGGCCCGCGTACTACCACATGATGTGATCTCTAGCTTGGAGTGGCTGAATACATCGACCTAGAAACGTCTCCAACAGGTCCATACTAGTCACTACACCCCGGATCAGCTGCACCACCGCTTCAACTAAGATACCCACTTGGCCGTGCTCCTCTTCGGTCACCCTCAGTGATTTGGGGACAGCTGGATGGTCAGGTGTATAGGGTGGAAGGCCAGTCGACATATTGGGCGATGCTGCATCTTTGCGGTAGAACCAGGTTGACTGGCAACCTCTGACAGACTCAGGAAAAGTCATGACAGGGAAGGAACTACGCGCTCTTTTCTGAACTCCTAAACCTCCACACACATGAAGCACATGGGTCTTCCCGTCAGCGGGGAGAGCTTTCTTCACGGTCTGAGATCTGACCATAAAGAGGTGCTTGAACAACCCCCAATGGCAAGAGCAACCCAAAAAGCACTCTCACAAAGTGACGAATGCAGACAAATATGCAACGGTATTTGGTGAGAGGTGATGCAGTTGGGCACCAAAGAAATTTAGAAATCCCCTAAAGAATGGGTGGGGTGGCATGGAGAAACCCCTTTCAACGTGGGAGAGAAGGAGGATCCGCTCCCCATCACGTGGCTCCGGCTCGCGCTCCTCCCCCGGCAGCCTCCAGGCGCCGTCCGCCACGAGCCCGTCGGCGACAATGCCCTCCATGTCCTCACAAGTGACTACAGGGGGGAGAAAGTCCCCCTGCATCCATCCTGCCGGCGCGGTGAATCGACCAGTCGAGGGCTTCTTGCCCTTGAGCTTCGTCGCCCCCTTTTTAGCTCGCTCCAGCTTTTCCATGGTGCCTTTCGTCATCTCAGCGGCGGCTCTCGTCGGAGAAGAACAAGATGGGGTGCTGGAGGCAGGGGAGGCGGAGGAAGAGAGGAAGAATGGGCTGAAGTACTATGCAAGCCACGGCGCATGAGACTTTATACTTCGCTGAGTGTCCCACTGATCAGTGGGCCCATGAGATCACCGCGCATGCCAACCGCTGATGACGCCCGATACGTGGCAATATGACCGGCACGAGAATCGAGGCGTCGTGCCTCCACTTGCTCTGGTCGTGGCGTCATCATCGTGCGCGCGTGCTTCCCAAATTTTCGTATCCCGTCAAATCCGGGTCTGTCATACCGACTTGTCACCTTCCAAGATAACTTCAGTTCACTCAGAGCAAAATAAGCGTTGAACATCCACTCGGGCACTTTTAAGGCTGAAGGGATCCGGGCGAACGGAGAAGAATTCAATCGACGCAAGTTTCGTTGAAGCCCCGAATATCATTCGGAAGACTTTGCGTGCCGATCCTAAATGGATGTTAATACTCACAGTCCAGTCGACGCAAGTTTTATTGAAACCCCAAATATCATTCGGAGGATTTGATGCCCTAACTCAAGGTTGACGTCGATACCTCATTTCACCACTCGAACCCCGACCCATTCGGGGGCTAATGACGAGGATATGTACCTAGGGTAGGGTCCTACACAAGGCCTACATACCCTACCTAAGGACACTGCATGGGAGGACTTGAAGATCAAGCATGAACTTCCGAGTGTATTCCTGGAGACGTTCAAAGTCACTCGACAGATATCCACTCGGAGACTCCTTCCTTCACTCGACAGTCGCATGTCACTCGGAAGACCTCATGCTCACTCGACGCCAGAAGACCAGGAGCCATCATCAAGAGCCCAACGGACAGACGTTGGTTCAATGGTCATTAGTAGCTTTTATTACGTACGTTACCAGTAACGACAGACTTTAACCCCACGATTGGACCCTTAGATGCTAGGCAATTATGAGGGGCAGCGAACTCTATATAAGCCGCCCCTCCCCTCCTGCACAAGGGTTCGCAACCATTGTAATCCATATATTCCACACGACATAAGCTCCCGAGCACTGAGATGTAGGGCTGTTACCTCCACGAGAGGGGCCTGAACTGATACATCCGTGTGTACATTCTCGCCGTAGCTAGGACTCTGCCCTCTCCTTTCGTACCCCTACCATCTACTGTCAGGCTCGTTCCCACGACAGTAGCTTTATTTAGTTTCCTAACATCAATTGCCATTCTATAACCTGTAACAATTCTTTATGGGATCAATTCATTTTTATCATTAGGAACAACGGTAATACCTCCCTTCTTAGGGACACAATGGACAGGACTAACCCATCTACTATCAGCAACAGGATAAATTATACCTGCTTCGAGAAGCTTTAGTATTTCTTTTCTTACCACTTCTTTCATCTTAGGGTTCAACCATCATTGGTGATCAATAACTGGTTTGGCATCAGGCTCCATATTAATTTTATGCTGACATAGAGTGGGACTAATGCCCTTAAGATCATCAAGAGTATAACCAATAGCATCATGGTGCTTCCTCAGATTTTTTTCAATAATCTGTTTTCTTCATGCTTTGAAAGGTTTGCACTAATAATAACATGATATATCAACTTTTTCATCAAGATAAACATATTTTAACGTATCGGGTAATTGTTTGAGCTCAAACACGGGATCACCCTTGGGTGGAGGAGGATCCCCAAGTATTTGAACAGGTAAGTTGTGTTTCAAAATAGGCTGTTGATCAAAGAAAATTTTATCTATTTCATTCCTCTCATTCATATGCATATCATTTTCATGGTCTAGAAAATATTGTTATAAAGGATTAGTAGGAGGCACAACAATAGAAGCAAGAGCAATAATTTCATCTTTACTAGGCAATTCTTTGTCATGGGGTTGTCTACGAAATTTAGAGAAATTCAACTCATGAGACACATCCCCAAAACTCACAGTAACTGTTTCTTTCTCACAATCAATCCTAGCATTCACAGTATTTAAGAAGGGTCTGCCAAATATAATGGGACAAAAAACATCTTGTGGGGAACCAAGAACACGAAAATCAGTAGGATATTTTATTTTCCCACGCAAGACTTCAACATCTCTAACAATCCACATCGGTGCAACAGTGTCTGTATTAGCAAGCTTAATAGTAACATCAACTTCCTCTAGTTCAACTGGTGCAATATCATGCATGATTTCTTTGTATAAGGAAAAGGGAATTGCACTTACGCTAGCACCCATATCACACAAGCCATGATAACAATGATCTCTTATTTTAACAAAAACAATAGGCATGCCAACAACCGGTCTATGTTTACTCTTTGTATCATGTCTAGCAATTCTAGCCGCTTCATCACAGAAATGAATAACATGCCCATCAATATTATCAACCAAGAGATCTTTAACCATAGAAACACTAGGTTCAACTTTAATTTTTCAAGGTGTGTAGGTGTTCTAATACAACTCTTACGAATCACAGTTGAAGCTTTAGCATGTTCCTTTGTCCTAACAAGGAAGGGTGGTTTCTCAATGTAAGCAGTAGGAATAACAGGATCAACATTATAAGTAATAGTTTCCTCTTCAACTCTAATAGGTTCAACTACTTTCACTTCAATGGGAGGATGATATTTAAACCACTTCTCCTTAGGGAGATCAGCATGAGTAGCAAAAGATTCACAGAAAGAAGCTACTATCTCAGCGTCAAGTCCATATTTACTGCTAAATTCACAAAAAGCATCGATGTCTATAAAGGATTTAACACAATCAAACTTAAGGTTTATACCTGACTCCTTACCTTCATCGAGTTCCCACTCTTCAGAATTGCGTTTAATTCTTTCCAATAAGTCCCATTTGAATTCAATATCTTTCTTCATAAAAGAACCAGAGCAAGAAGTATCGAGCATGGATCGATCATTATGAGAAAGCCGATCATAAAAATTCTAAATAATAATTTCTCTTGAGAGCTCATGGTTGGGGCATGAATATAGCATTGACTTAAGCCTCCCCCAAGCTTGAGCGATTCTTTCTCCTTCACGAGGCCAAAATTGTAAATATAATTCCGATCACGATGAACCAGATGCATAGGATAAAACTTCCGATGAAATTCTAATTTCAATCGATTGTAGTTCCATGATCCAATATCATCACATAGCCTATATCATGCCAATGCCTTATCCTTCGAAGATAAAGGGAAGACCTTCTTCTTGACAACATCCTCGGGCAAACCTGCAAGCTTAAATAATCCACAAACTTCATCCACATAGATTAGATGCAAATCAGGATGTAGTGTTCCATCTCCTGCATAAGGATTAGCTAGCAGTTTCTCTATCATACCCGAAGGAATTTCATAATAAATATTTTCAGGAGGTGTAGCAGGTTGAGGAGCGACTCTTTGTGCTTCCGGTCGAGGCGAAGATACCCCGAACAAGCCCCTCAAAGGATTATTTTCCACACAACCAAGTGACAGTAAATTTCAACACATTATATAAATGTTTTCCTTACCAAGTTCCACTCACCAAAGGCGCCTCACTCCCCGGCAATGGCGCTAGAAAAGAGTCTTGATGACCCACAATTATAGGGGATATATCATAGTACTTTCTATAAATAAGAGTGTCGAACCCAACGAGGAGCAGAAGGAAATGACAAGCAGTTCTCAGTAAGGTATTCTCTGCAAGCACTGAAATTATCGGTAACAGATAGTTTTGTGATACGATAATTCATAACGGGTAGCAAATAACAATTGTAACAAAGGTGCAGCAAGGTGGACCAATCCTTTTTATAGCAAAGGACAAGCCTGGACAAACTCTTATGTAAATCGAGGCGCTCCCAAGGACACATGGGAATTTCTGTCAAGCTAGTTTTCATCATGCTCATATGTTTCGCGTTCGTTTCTTTGATAATTTGATAAGTGGGTGGACCGGTGCTTGGGTGCTGGCCTTACTTGGACAAGCTTCTCACTTATGATTAACCCCTCTCGCAAGCATCCGCAACTACAAAAGAAGAATTAAGATAAATCTAACCAAAGCATGAAACATGTGGATCCAAATCAGCCCCTTATGAAGCAACACATAAACTAGGGTTTAAGCTTCTGTCACTCTAGCAACCCATCATCTACTTATTACTTCACAATGCCTTCCTCTAGTCCCAAACAATGGTGAAGTGTCATGTAGTCGACGTTCACATGACACCACTAAAGGAGAGACAACATACATCTCATCAAAATATCGAACGAATACCAAATTCACATGATTACTTATAACAAGACTTATCCCATGTCCTCAGGAACAAACGTAACTACTGACAAAGCATATTCATGTTCATAATCAGAGGAGTATTAATGATGAAGAAGTAATCATGAGGAAAGAACGAAGAATGAAGAAGTGGGAAAACAATTCCCCAGCTCGGCGAACAAGAGAAGCAATCATGCCCCCCACTCAAGGTGTCTAGCAACATCGCTAATTATCGAGTGCTACTGCCATGTACCAATCTTGGTGATTACTTGGGCGATGATGTACATTTTGAAATGGCTGAGGTAGCAATACAAGACTTTAGATACGAGCACAGGAAGCCTCTCGTCAAACCTGATCCTCCTCCTCTAACAATGATGATGTACAATTTGCATGAGTGGTACATGAAAACCTGCAGGGAGTCTGGGAAAGACAGTATGTATATCAGAATAAAAAAGAGCACAAATTCATTGGACTAGACCTGATGCCTATTGAATTTGTGGAATTATTTCAGTTATTCAATTAATAGGCCCTCGACAAACAACTCGTGACTTGCTACTGTCTGTAAGTATTACTTCTTAAGTCTCTAGCTCAGCTCGTTCATTGCATGTATATATGGGTCATATCGGGGGGTATGAACCATGGAGAAGTTAGAATACAGTAGGTATTACACAAATATAAATAAATAATGATTTCACAACAGTACCTGAAGTGGTGATTTATTTTTCTTATACTAACAAATCTCATGAGTTTTCTGTTGAGTTTTCTGTTGTGAAGTTTTCATGTTTTGGGTGAAGATTTGATGGACTATGGAATAAAGAGTGGCAAGAGCCTAATCTTGGGGATGCCCATGGCACCCCAAGTCATATTCAAGGATACCAAAAAGCCTAAGCTTGGGGATGCCCCTGAAGGCATCCCCTCTTTTGTCTTCAATCCATCGGTAAATTTACTTGAGGCTATATTTTTATTCACCACATGATATGTGTTTTGCTTGGAGCGTCTTGTATGATATGAGTCTTTGCTTGTTAGTTTTCCACGATCATCCTTTCTGCACACATCTTTAGAGAGAGACACGCTAAATCGTGAATTTGTTAGAATACTCTATATGCTTCACTTATATCTTTTGAGATAGGCAATGTTGCTCCAGTGCTTCACTTATATCTTTTTAGAGCATGGTGGTGTTATATTTTATAGAAATTATTGAACTATCGTTCCTCACTTATATTATTTTGAGAGTTTCTTAAAACAGCATTGTAATTTGTTTAGGTTATGAATTTAGTCATAATATAATGGCATCCAAGAGGGATATAATAAAAACTTTCATATTAAGTGCATTAACAACTATGAGAAGTTGGATTCCTTGAATATAATTTTGAGATAATAGGGATGGTAATATGAGAGTCATGCTAGTGAGTAGTTGTGAAATGAAGAGATACGTGTGTTAAAGCTTGTGATTCCCGTAGCATGCATGTATGGTGAACCTCTATGTAACGAAGTCAGAGCATGACTTGTCTAATGATTGTCGACCTTTGTGTGAGGGTCGGGAGCGCGCGATGGTTAACTCCTACCAACCTCTCCCCTAGTAGCATGCGTCTAATGCTTTGTTTGATAATTAATAGACTTTTGCAATAAGTTTGTGAGTTCTTTATGACTAATGTGAGTCCATGGATTATACGCACTCTCACCCTTCCATCTTTGCTAGCCACTCTAGTACCGCGCAACTTTCGCCGGTACATCAAACCCTCCTTCCTCAAAACAGCCACCATATATTCCTCAAAACAGCCACCATACCTACCTATTATGGCATTTTCATAGCCATTCCGAGATATATTGCTATGCAACTTCCACCATGTAGTTTTTCTATGACTTGCGTCATCACTTAATATTGCTCATAGAGTTATATCTTGTCATAGGAACCGAGTTGTAATTTATTTTTCTTTAAGTTATAGTTAAATAAAAGTGTGATGATTTTTCATTAATAGAGCATTGTACCATGAGAGAAAATTATGATGGAGACCCCCTCACAAGTTGGGACGAGTATTCGGACTTTACAAAAATAAAAGAGGCCAACGAAGCCCAAACAAAAAAAGAGGCCAAAGAAGCCCACCAAAACAAAAAAAATGAGAGAAAGAGAGAAGGGACAATTGCTACTATATTTTTCCACACTTGTACTTCAAAGTAGCAACATGATCTTCCTTATAGAGAGTCTCCTATTTTGTCACTTTCATATAACTAGTGGATATTCATTTTGCATGACCACTTAGCTTTCTTTTTGAGCTTTCATACACTTATAGCTCTAAGTGCATTCGTTCCATGGCAATCCCTACTCACTCACATTGATATCTATTGATGGGCATCTCCATAGCCCGTTGATACGCCTAGTCTATGTGACACTATCTCCACCTTGTTCCCTTGCACCCCCACCATATTCTATTCCACCTATAATGCTATATCCATGGCTCACGCTCATGTATTGCGTGAGAGTTGAAAAGGTTTGAGAACACCAAAAGTGTGAAACAATTGCTTGACTTGTTCATCGGGGTTGTGCATGATTTAGATACTTTGTGTGGGGAAGATGGAGCATAGCCAGACCATACGATTTTGCAGGGATGACTTTCTAAGGCCATGTTATTTTGAAAGGACACGACTACCCTGTTGGTGTGCTTGAAGTATTACTGTTTTTATGCAATATTAGACTATTGTTGTGAATCTAACGGATCTGAATATTCATGCCACAATAAATAATATTACATGGATAAATATGTTGGATAGCATTCCACATCAAAAATTCTCTTTTTATCATTTACCTACTCGAGGACGAGTAGGAATTAAGATTGGGGATGTTGACACGTCTCCAATGTTATAATTTTTTATTGTTCCATGCTATTATATTATCTGTTTTGGTTGTTTTATATACATTAATATGCTAATTTATATTATTTTTGGGACTAACCTATTAATCTAGAGTCTAGTTCCTGTTTCTGTTTTTTCCTTGTTTTTGAGTTTTTCAGATAAGGAATATTAAACGGAGTCCAAACGGAATAAAACCTCCCAAAAGATTTTTCTGCAAAATATGGAAGCCATGAGACTTGAGAACCATGGAACAGGAGTTGCCACGGGGCCACAAGCCCGCTTGCCGCGGCTAGGGGGGCCACCCGTGTCGGGCATATTTGTGGGCCCCTGGCAACTCCGCTAACCCTAATCGTAGGCCTATAAATTCCCAAATATTCCATCATTATCAAAAAGAGCCACGAAAACACTTTTCCGCCACCAGAAGCCTCCATTCTCGAGAGATCCAATCTTGGAGCCTTTTTCGGTAATTTGTTGAAGGGGGATTCGATCACGGAGGGCATCTACATCAACTCCATTGCCCCTCCGATGATGCGTCAGTAGTTCACCACAGACCTACGGGTCCATAGCTAGTAGCTAGATGGCTTCTTCTCTCTCTTTGCTTCTCAATACCATGTTCTTCATGATCTTCATGGAGATCTATCCGATGTAATACTCTTTTGCGGTGTGTTTGTCGAGATCTGATGAATTGTGGGTTTATGTTCAGATTATCCATGAATATTATTTGAGTCTTTCCTGAATTCTTATATGCATGATTTCATATCTTTGCAAGTCTCTTTGAGTTATTGGTTTGGTTTAGCCAACTAGATTGGTAATTCTTGCAATAGGAGAAGTGCTTAGTTTTGGGTTCAATCTTGCGGTATCCTCATAGTAGGGGTAGCGAGGCACATATTGTATTGTTGCCATCAAGGGTAAAAGATGGGGTTTTCATCATATTGCTTGAGTTTATCCCTCTACATCATGTCATCTTACTTAATGTGTTACTCTGTTCTTCATGAACTTAATACTCTAGATGCATGCAGGAGTCGGTCTATGTGTGGAGTAATAGTAGTAGATGCAGAATCATTTCGGTCTACTTGTCACGGACGTGATGCCTATATGCATAATCATTGCCTTGGATATCTTCATAATTATTTGCTTTTCTATCGATTGCTCGACAGTAATTTGTTCACCCACCGTAATACTTGCCATCATGAGAGAAACCATATAGTGAAACCTATGGCCCCCGGGTCTATTTTCCATATTATATTTTCAGATCTAAAACCAAAAACACCAAAAATACTTGATGCATTGTTTTTACTTTTAGTTTTACTTTCCTTTCAAGCATCCTATTATATCTATCTCTACTAGATGTCATCCTTGCAAATAACCGTGAAGGGATTGACAACCCCTTTATAGCGTTGGGTGCAAGAGTTTGATTCCTTGTGCAAGTATATCTATTGGTGGCTCGCTTGTATCTCCTACCGGATTGATACCTTGGTTCTCAAAAACTAAGGGAAATACTTATCTACTTGCTGCATCAAACCATTCCTCTTCACGGGAAACCAACGCATGCTCGAGAAGTAGCATGGGCTGCTGTTGAAAAGCTTGAGAAGGTCCAAGCTGACTTTGCTAACTTCAAAAAGGCTGCGGAGTCTGAACAAGCCGCCTTGTCAAAACACGCAGATGACGCTGACAAGCAGCTCAAGCTTGTGTTAGAAGAACTAAAAACCCTCAAGCACCACATATCCAAGATGACTTCTACTATCTTTGGTAAGTATCTTAAGACTTAGAATTTTTTTCTTGCCTTGTTGAAAAAAGTTCTCAGGCGGCTTATAATGTTTAACTTTCTTTGTAGGCCAGAGGAGTCTCCAACTATCTTCTGATAGTTTGCTGAAGCTGAAGGCAATATACACTTTGACAGAACAACTATACAGTGGGACCCTCTGCACCATCAAATCCAGGCCGACTGACAAAGGCGTCCCCAAATTCATGAAGGGAGTAATAAAGGTCTTGTTAACCCTGCCCAAGCAGATTGATGAGCTAAAGCGATCAGCCGCCATGAAGGGAGCGATGGCTTCCCTAAGCCGGTCTCTAGCCTTTGCCCGTGAGCTGAACCTTGAAGAAATGATGGATGGCTTCCCGTCCAAGAAGGACGACGGGTCAGACTTACTGAAACTGACTATGCTAATTGCATGAAGGCCTCCCGAGTGCTTGCATCAACTCTTGTCAACGAAATTGATCTGACCTCCTACCAGGCGGCTTACAACGCAGATAGCAAATGGATGCGCTGCCCAACTTTTGAAGCCAGGGACTTAATTCCTGCACGCCATAAGCCACTCTTTGCTCCTGAAGTTGACCCGTCTCCCCTCTTTGACGTGGCTCAATTTGAAGCTTTATTAAACTGCAATTGGGATGTGGACAACCTTCAGATCGATGTGGTCGAAGACCCGGAGCGGGATGACTCACCGACTTATGGAGACCCATTGCTCCTGACTAAAGATAACCCGGCCTATTGAGCCGCCGAGGTTGGAAGTGTACAAAAACTTTAAGTCCGTTGTATTTTGGGCTCCGAGAGAGCTTTGTAATAGGTGTAGCAAAAACTTGATTGCCTTTGTCGTGCCATTGTGCACGAATGGAATTGGAAGCACTTTATGTATTTTGATTTACCTTGTATTCTCCCAAATATTTCATCATACCTAACGGCAGCTCATCTTAGGAGATAAGACCTGCAAAAAGAAACATGACAAAATATGTTCTCTATTGTTGTGAAGGTGGCTTGAAAAAGCACAACCCGAAGATGTTTAAATCTTTTGTAACCTTGCTTTCTCTTCCTTTTATATTTTTCAAAAACTCATATGCCAGTTCTTCTGGGTGGACTCGCTGCTTGAACTCTAACAATACATGGTCTCTAGTGAGAGTGTCCGTCAACTCCTTTGAGCGGCTCAGGGTCTCTAGGCGAGATTAAATGATAAGAGCGCAACAAACTAGAGAGAGACGCGGCAGGGCATGAGTACCCCTAGGGCCCATAAGGCACCTCTCACATGACCTAAATCCGTCGTTTGAACCTTAAATAGTGCAGGGCCTTTAAAAGAGTAACTGTTTAAGAGTACGAATGGGCCACATAGCGGAGAGTCAGCAGCAGATGGGTGAGTTTATCCTTGCTTTCTATAAGCCGGCCCGCACGTGACAAGATCCGCCGGTTTAACCTTGACCAGTACAAGGTCTCTAGTGAGAGTGACTATCAAGTATTTTGAACAACTCAGGGTCTCTAGTCGAGATTAACTGGCAAGAGTTTGACGGGTCACCTAGCGGAGCAGCAACAACATACAGGCAGGTTTAACTCCAACTTGCGGTGGCTAAAGAGGCGATCAAGAGGGTGTGTAAGCTAAAACTGGTGTGTGTTGGAAGCCCCCAAATGACCTTGTTGACAGAGTCAACGTTTGGGTATACAACTCGCCTTACGGTGGTTAAAGAGCCGATCAAGAGGGTGTGTAAGCTAAACCCTGTGGGTTGGAAGACCCCAAATGACCTTGTTGATGGAGTCAACTTTTGCACCATCTTGTATGCCGCCATCTTGAGGAACTCCAACTTGTAAGCTGCCGTCTTGTGGACCGCCAACTTGTAAGTCGTCGTCCTGTAAGCTTTTCGTACAATGTTGCTATTTTGGCTGAAGAGCTGATCAAGAGGGTGTGTAAGCTAAACCCGGTGGGTTGGAAGCCCCCAAATGACCCTATGAATGTATCCACCTTTGCACAAATCTGAAATGCAAAAACGGCAGAGGCCCAGGCTTGCAGGGATGCCAACTTTATTATATGAAAAGAGATATATACAATGATAGATGTATGTAAAATGATGGGAGTCGATGACTCAAGTATAGTAAGGCCGCAGATGAACGATATTCCACGGCCGGTGGGTCTCCTGCCCAGAAGTACGTGACTCGTCCCGTACATCAATGAGATAATACGACCCATTGTTGAGATTCCTGCTGACCACAAAAGGTCCTTCCCTAGGGAGAGATAACTTGTGCGTAATCGTGTGATCTTGAATCAACCACATAACACCAAGACGCCTTCTTGAAACGTCCGGGTATTAACTCTGGGCTATGATAGCGACGCAGGTCTTGTTGATAAATCACCGATCGAGCTACTGCAAGATCACACTCTTCATCCAAAGCATCTAACGCACCCTGACGCGTTGTCTCATTATACCGCTTCAACGTAAGCCGCCACCCGTGGTGAGCCGTGATGTATATCACTTGGTAACACGACCTCTACACCATAAACCATGAAGAAAGCCATATAGCCTGTTGACCTGTTGGGGGTAGTTCTGATGCTCCAGAGAACTGATGGTAGCTCCTCAACCCAACAACTCTGTGTTCGTTGTAGAGGAGACATAAGCCGGGGCTTGATACCTCTCAGGATTTCCTGGTTAGCACGCTCTACCTGACCATTGGACTGTGGAGGAGCAACAATAGAGACATCAAACCGGATGTGCTCACTTTAATAGAATGCCTTCATAGCCGCCTTGGACAAATTTGTTCCATTGTCCGTGATGATACTATGAGGATATCCAAAACAGTAGATCAACTTTTTGACAAACTGAACCGCCGTGGCCGCGTCACACTTACTAACCGGCTCAGCTTCCACCCACTTGGTAAACTTATCCACCGCCACCAAAAGGTGGGTCTTCTCATCTTTAGATCTCTTGAAGGGCCAACCATATCAAGCCCCCAGACTGCTAACGACCAAGTGATTGGAATCATCTGCAATTCCTGAGCCGGCACGTGAGCACGTCGTCCGAATTTCGGACATCCATCACACTTGGTGACCAGGTATTCTGTGTCCTTATGAGCGTCCAGCCAAAGATTTTGAGCCGGTGTGATGACCGCAATCGCCGGCATGTATTTCATTTACGATCTCCCTACCCTCTTCAGAAGAAACACATCGCTGAAAAACACCGATGATGCTGCACTTATGTAACTCGCCATTAACGATTGTCATGGACTTAGATCGCCTCACGATTTGTCTTGCCAAAGTCTCGTCCTCAGGCAACTCGCCACAAGTCAGGTACGCCAGGTAGGGCAACGTCCAATCCGGAATAACATCTAGAGCCGCCACCAGCTGCCCTTCCGGGTTAGGTATACCCAGATCCTCCTCTGAAGGTAGCTTAATAGACGGGTTATACAACACATCTAAGAAGACATTAGGCAGCACCGGCTTACGCTGAGAGCCTAGCCTTGACATTGCATCAGCCGCCTCATTCTTGCGACGGTCAATATGATCCACCTGGTAACCCTTGAAGTGACCAGCAATGATGTCCACCGCCTTACGGTAAGCCGCCATCCATGGGTCCTTGGAATCCCACGTGCCTAAAACTTGCCAAGCCACGAGGTCATGGTCGTCCAGGCATCAAACCCGACTCAGGTTCATCTCCTTAGCCACACGGAGGCCATGAAGTAAGGCTTCATACTCGGCTGCATTGTTAGTATAAGGAAACATCAATCATAGCATGTAAGAGAACTTGTCGCCTTTAGGGGGAGTTAAGACAACTCCAGCCCCCGATCCCTCCAACTATTTGGATCCATCGGAATGAATTGTCCAATACGTGTTATTGGGCTTTTCCTCGGGCGACTGACACTCTGTCCAGTCATTGATGAAGTCCACCAATGCCTGAGACTTAACAGTTGTGCGAGGCACATACTTCAGATTGAGAGGCCCAAGCTCCAACGCCCACTTAGCAATCCTGCCTGTAGCTTCTCTGTTTTCAATTATATCACCCAACGGGGAAGAGCTAACCACAGTGATCTGATGTCCAAGGAAATAATGCTTCATCTTATGCTTTGCCATGAACACCCCATATATCAGCTTCTGCCAATGCGGGTATCTTTGCTTGGATTCTATGAGTACTTCACTGACATAATAAACCGGCCTCTGAAGTGGATAGTCTTTCCCTACTTCCTTATGCTCCACAACAATCGCAGCGCTGACCGCCCGGTTGTTAGCCGCCACGTAGAGGAGCAAAGGTTATTTCTCAGCCGGGGCGACCAAGATTGGCGGCTCAACCAACTGCTTTTTGAGTGCCTCAAGCGCCTCGTCCGCAGCATTACTCCACACAAAGTCCTCCATCTTTTTCATCATTTGATACAAGGGAACAACCTTCTCGCCCAGACGGCTAATGGAGCGGCTTAAAGTGGCAATACGACCTGCCAAGCGTTGCACATAATTGAAGCTCGCTGGCTTAGACAACGACGTGATGGCCTTTATCTTATCCGGGTTAGACTCAATACCCCGCTCCGAAGCCAAGAAACTCAGGAGCTTGCCTGCAGGAACTCCAAAGATGAACTTGGCCAGGTAAAGCATCATCTTGTAAACTCGTAAGTTGTCAAACGTTTCCTTCAGGTCATCAAGTAGAGTCTCCTTTTTCCTTGACTTAACCACAATGTCATCCACATAGGCATGAACATTGCGCCCAAGCTGGCCGTGAAGGCAATTCTACACACAGAATTGATAAGTCGCCTGTGCACTCTTGTGCCCGAAAGGCATAGATACATAACAGAAAGCCCCAAAAGGTGTTATAAACGACATCTTCTCTTGGTCTTTAACTGCCATCTTGATCTGATGATAACCTGAATAGGCGTCCAGGAAGCATAAACTCTCACAACCCACTATCGCATCAATAATATGGTCGATACGGGGGAGAGCAAATGGGTCAACTGGACAAGCCTTATTAAGATCTGTGTAATCCACAAACATATGCCACGTGTTGTTCTTCTTAAGCACAAGCACGGGATTTGCTAACCACTCCGGGTGAAACACTTCCATGATGAACCTTGCTGCCAAGAGTCAGGCCACCTCTTCTCCAATTGCTTTACGTCGCTCTTCATTGAAACGTCAGAGGAACTGTTTGATCAACTTAAACTTAGGATCCATATTAAGGTGGTGCTCAGCGAATTCTCTCGGCACACCCGACATGTCAGGCGGCTTCCATGCAAAGATATCCCGATTCTCACGAATGAATTCAATGAGCACGCTTTCCTATGCGGGTCCATGTTAGCCCCGATAGTGAACTGCTTTGATGAGTCGCCCGGATTGAAATCTACCACCTTGGTGTCATCCGCCGCAAACTTCAAGGGCGGCTCAGACTCCATATTGGACTTCTTTAATGGACTCATGTCTGTCGGGTCGACATTATCTTCGTAAAACTTGAGCTATGCCTCTTCACAACTTGATTCTGCATAGGCCGCGTATCCTTCCTCACACTCAAGGGCCACCTTACGATCACCGTGCACTGTAATTGTTCCTTTGAGAGCCGGCATCTTGAGCTGCAAGTAAACATAACAAGGCCTGGCCATAAACTTTGCGAAAGCCGGCCGGCCAAACAGAGCGTGATATGGGCTCTTAATTTTCACCACTTCGAACCACAAGGTCTCTACCATGTACTTGTACTCATCCCCAAACGTCACCTCGAGGGCAATTTTGCTTATCGGGTAAGCCGACTTACCTGGCACCATGCCATGAAAAACCGTTGATGACGGCTTAAGAGCCTTATCGGTCAATTCCATCTGCTAGAAGGTGTCATAATATAAGATGTTGATGCTACTGCCACCGTCCGTCGGTACCTTTGTAAACTTATAGCCTCCAACTTGAGGCGCTACGACCAGAGCCAACTGACCCGGATTATCAACCTGCGGCGGGTGATCCTCTCTACTCCATGAGATTGGATATTCAGACCACTTCAAGTATTGCGGGAGAGCTGGTGTGGCCGCGTTGACCGTCCTCTTGTGCAGCTTTTGATCCCGCTTGTCTAGGCTTGTAGTGAAAACATGATATTGACCTCCACTAAGTTGCTTCGGGTTGCTTTGGTACCCTGACTAGTTATTCTGCTGCTGACCACCATTGCTAGGTTGCTGATGATGACCTCCTTGATTGCCTTGACCCTAGTAACCTGACCCTGAACCGCTGGCACCAAAGCCGCCCCCTGAACCGCCTGGACCTAAGCCGCCTGATGGACCGTTACCGTTATTACGATGCTGGTGAAGGTTGTAATCCCGGAACTGTCTCATAATGCTGCTATCCTTCCACGTGTGGTTTGCCGGCTTATCATGTCGGCTGTGCTCCGGGCAGGGTTTGTTGAGCATCTCTTCCAGGTTGAAAGGAACTTCACTCTTGTTGAAGGGCGGCCTGAAGTTTCCGTTATCCTTGCCACGGTTGTTCCCAGTGCTGGTGTTCGCCACCAACTCCGACCCGCCATCGGGGTTCTTCCGCTTGTCCAGATTGCCGTTTCCAGCCCCGTTCTATTGTTGACTCTTGCAATTGTTCTTCTTACCCTGAGCCAATCTCTCATCATGGGAGCTCAGGTCCTTAGTGGTATCTAAATCGGTGTATTTGGTGAGAGCCATCATAAGCTCACCCATATCCTGACAGGAACGCTTCAACCGCCCGAGCTTCTACTTAAGGGGCAAAAAGTGACAGTTTTTCTCCAAAATCAAGACCGATTGAGACACCGAAATATTCTAAGACGAGTGGATTACCGTCGAAACACACCGGACCCAATGGTGGGCTGACTCGCCTTCCTGCTGCACACAGTGGTCAAGATCCACGATCGTCATAGGTTGTTTGCACGTTCCCTTGAAGTTCTTTATAAAGAGCATCGTCAACTCGGCCCAAGACGTGATGGTGTTAGGAGGCAAATCCTTTAACCAAGTGTGAGCCGGTTCTTCCAACATCATGATGAAGTATTTCACGCAAACCGCCTCACTGACGTCCAGCATCTCCATGGCAAGTTCATAGCTTTCAATCCAAGCCTCAGGGGGCAGATCCGCCGTATAATTAGGCACCATTCATGGCCCTTTAAAATCCTTAGGCAAACGCTCATTCCGTAAATCCGCCGTGAGGCATGGCACACCAACTCCCCTGGACGAGGTGCTAGCACCCGCATAGGCAGGAGGGTTTGGCGGCGTCGACTCAGGAGTCGCCGGGTAATCCGCCAGCGGTGTTGATCCCCCCTATCCATGATCTCCTAGACATCCCTTCCAGGCGTGTTATCGTTGGGCCGGTTACGCCTGTGCTCGCTGCTGGAAACAGCCGGAGACTCTATGCACCAGCTGTAGCTACGACTATGAACACGCGTGGAGTGCACCGGAGTTCGACTGTATGTATATTTTTCTTGCTAAGCCACTTCCGTCTATAACAAATTAATCGTGTTCCGTGCCTCCTCGGCAAAAGGGAGCGCATCAAGCTTGGCAGCTGCCGCTATCATATTTTCCACCGGTTAGAGTAATGGCCAGGCGGTGTCACTAGGTGTCGCGGCGGGGTCCGATTCCTCCGTGGCCCGGGTCACCACCGGCGGCGTACTCGGCCCCGCTCCAGGAGTGTTGAAGAGGTTTCGTGGCTGAATAGGGAGACCGACCTGGGTTCTCCTATGCTAAATCGCCTCCGAAGCTCGTTGGTCTAAGCTAAAATAGAGAGCCTCCGCCCTCAAACATTCTGACTCAGCGTTCATCTGAACCTGAAATGCGTTGATATCCTCCTGAGCCTAAGCCATCTGTCCCTTGATCCAGATGATCTTTGCATTGCACTCTGCTTGATTTCCAGCTATTACTTCCGTGGCCATCAGGGCCGTTAACTCATCCATAAGTTCCAGCAAGACCTAAGGCGGCGGCTTGGGAGGCTCAACGTCGGGTGTGGCTGCCCCCGTCGCCGCTCAATATGTCGTGTCGTTGAAAGCCGGTGCCGGATCAGCCATAAATACGGCGGCTCGGCTCGGCGGGTCGTAGGGCTCCGAAATACTGTCACCATTGGCATAGCCCCCTAGCCCGCCATCATGAAGCTGGTAGATTGACTCCGCATCTCCGCTGGAGGACCCCTCATCCAAAAAGCCAAGGTTTTCCCTCCTGATACGGAATCTTCCCTGCATTCCGTGAAGCCGACGAAAACACTCTTCCGCCCGGGTTGAACACGGGCGGGTTGCGTGCGCCTCAACAAGGTGGTATAGACGTCCAGCCCGGGTGTGGATTCGCCGATTTTGCCAATGAACACGTGCATCTTGCCAAAGGGAACCCGATACCCATACTCGAGTGAGTCGGCCTCCGGTCCCCAACCCGTGTCGTCGATGTAGAGCTTACCGCGGGACTCTTCGTCATCAAGCCGACGACGTATCCTTCGATTCCTGGGAGAGAGCCCTTTGAGAACTCAACACCACCGCGTGCTAGCCCCATGGTGGGCGCCAACTGTCATGCTTTTATCACGGTAGATGTCCGAAGACTTAGGTTCGAGGCCATCGCTAAGGCGGTGGACTCAAAGGGGCTGATCGGGATGAAAGACACTGGTTTACCTAGGTTCGGCCCCTCGAGAAGAGGTAAAAGCCTACGTCCTGCTTTGTGTTGTATTGATTGGAGTATCGATTACAAGGGAGCGTATTCGCTTGACCTAGCTCTCGATCGATTGGTCTCTCTCTAAGCCACCCTAGGGTCTCGCCTTTATATAGGAGGTCAAGGCCCCGGGTTACACGAGTCTCAAACCGACTCTTACAGCGTATTCAATTCTTTCTCTAAGCCGCCTTGCCTTCTTGGGCAAGCCGTCTATGGGCGGCTCAACCGCCTGGTTCTCACATCATCTTCTCTCTCCAGGCCTCCGTCTTGGCCCATATGGCAAGCCGTCACATGGCCCGGCCTTTAGCAGCCGACCCACTTGATTACGAGCCGCCAGGTATGACCCGGCCCCTCCTGGGCGGGTCTTACCACGGGGTTATATCTCCAACACAGTGTGTCCATTTTAAGTTTCTATTTGTCCGTCCATACTACCACACTCCTTATTTTCTCTTTTATATGTCCAGCGACTTGCACGTGAATGATGAAGATTAAAAGAAATAAAAGAATGAATAAAAAAAGAAAAGGTGGGCCGTTGGGCCATGTGTTACATGGTGCACTGATCGGGCACGTACGCAAGTCCTCATATCCTCCCTACATTTGTCCTTAATATAAGGGTTCGCGAAAAACCGAACATACGGGGATGATATGAGGGACTGGGTTAGGTCTCTTCTTCTCTTCTCTCTCCTGTCCGGTCACCGACCAGGCGTGTCCATGTGGATCTAAGAATGCCGATTGTAGATGCTCTAACATGGGGAAGCATCAATTGAGTATTGATTGCTAGTTGTAGGCATAATAAAAGGGATTAGGTGCAGCTAAGAGCCACACCATTTTTATGCTCATAAATGTTCTAAGCTTTGAAAATGTGTTTTTATTTTATAAATGTAAGGCTTTGGTCTGTGTGTTAGCTAGGAACACGGAGATGCGCTGTTAGGGCTCCTACAGTGCCAACCTCCACCGCCAGCGTTGTTGTCTTCGTCGAGAGCACCACCGCAACAGCTCAGAGGGAGGTTACATCTGCCAAGAGCACTCGAGCAGTCACCGGTTCTACGACGAGCGCCCTAGCCAAATTGAGGCTGCATACGCCAAGTTGTGGCGACCTCATCAAGACAGAATATGGCAGACCCTTCCCCACATGATTGACGACCGTGAGACGGAGATGCATAGAGGTGGAAAATAGCTTGTGTCAACTGATCTGATCTTTTTCTTGTGAAATACTTGTGAACTTCCTTTATGTGACTTGTATGATGCTTGTGAACTTTCTATGTTGCTACAAAGATTGCTACATGACCTCTTGATATCGACACCCTCCACAACCTAGCCTTCCACTAGTGGGCCTATTGTGTCCGCTACTGCTAGCCCGTTCTACAGTAGCGAATCTAGGGATGATTCTAAAAAAGAGCAAATATCACTAGTCATTTGGTTTACTAATAAAGATAGGTTCATAGATGCATGCTTATTTGACATCATACATTTTAGTGATATTGTCGCATTGATTCTCAAGGGTGCATATTGTGTCGATTGAATAACTCATCAATTACAGTTGGCTATTGTTACATGATCAAGGGTTGGCTCTTGTTACATGATCAAGGGGGGGAAACGAGGTGAATATTGTTTTCAGCATGCAAATTTCATCTTAAATGTTGTTAGTGTGCCGTCTAAATGGAATGATGAGTTACTACAAAATAAAGTTGTTGAAATTACATGCGGCGATGAGTTTGGTGCGCTTGATATAGGGAAATGGGAAAATCAAATAGGTTCCTTACATAGGTCGGGAGATATGAGATGGAGGTCGCTCCTCAAGTCAACTAATAGTTGGAGAAAGATGTATGGTGCTACAATTGCAATTCTACGAAGTATAACAGCCAACCGTTCAGTCACACGATATTCGCGTGGAGATGTGGTGGGGGCCCTAAAAATTATTATGTCTTTTAGTTTTGTTTCCATTGTGCACGTAATGGAGAAAATTATGAAAGATCACAAATATCCTATCTCCAAGTCTCCAAAGGAAGTCTTTCGGTACTTTAAACGCATTAGATTGTGTTTTGAACACAAGTTGCTCCTTGGTGAACTAAGAGAAGATGGTTGGGAACCGCTTCTAGAGAAGGTTAAATATTTTTTCCTTAAGCATGATATTGATATCCTCGGTAATATAAAATATGTCTCTTTCCTATATTTATATAGGAACATTAATTATCACAAGTTTTAATCAATATATGTTGGAATTTGTAGGTAAGTTGACATGTCTTGAAACAATCAGTACAACAACACAACACTTCACCATGATAAGGCAAATATATTCAATGTTGTCATACATTAGCATTAGTTTGAGCTAAATGAACAATTTGACGTTCAAAGTAATGAACTTTTGAGTTGTGTATCACTGGATCCACAACATGACATACTTGATGTGTTTAAGATGTGTAGTCTAGTAGAATTTTTTTATCTTATCGATTTTTCTAGTTATGACTTTGCTTGATTGCAGTCTCAACTTCTCCATTTCCGATTGGAAGCCTGCTTGCATTCAAAACAAAATGCTTGCATTCATTTGCTGATTTGACTACTTGTTTGTTCAAAACTGGTAAAATTTGGGACTATTCAATAGTTTACACACTATTGCGGTTGGTTATTACTCTTGCAATTTCAATGACAACCACTGACCAAGCCTTTTCAGCTATGATACTAGTGATGACACGACTTCAGAACAAAATAGGTGATGGTTTCATTCGACATTACATGATTGTCTACATTAGAAAGGAAATAGGTGCAAAATTCACGTATGATTATGTTATTGACTGGTATGACGATGGTGCACATAGAGCTGAATTTAAACTAATAGAAATGTCACCTTTTTCTGTATTACGGAACATATGTAGCCATACACAGATATCAATTCAACTTTTGAGAATATATTCTTCTGGGGTATATTTGGAACGATCATTATCTTCCTCGCTCTCCTTATGTCTAAATCCTGGCTTTGCTGCTTTTGGCCCTTGCGTGGATTACTAGAGGAGGCGATGATCGAATAATCCGTGATCAAGATGCTCACTGGAATACCTTCATTGCAACTCTTGTCCTAACCTTCATTACTCGAACTCAATAGCAACGAATTTGAGTCGTTACCTTGTTAAAGGCCTCGTCTACTCGTTGTTGTGATGGCATTCATTGGCTGGTCTCAGCAACTAGTATAAAAGTCCTTATTTAGGCAATTAGGCTGTCACTATCCATAAGTGGCAATGGTGGCTTGCTTACGTTTAGCCTTTCTTTGTTTTACACTCTGCTTAATAATTAATAGAATGAATCTTTGCATCACAATGATGCCTGGTCCATAGATTTCAGCTTTCTTTTTTAAAAACAAAATGTATATACTCCCTCCATTCCAGAATATAAGTGTGTTGATTCATGCAAGTCAAACTTCTGTAAGTTTGCCCCCCATTATAGAATAAACTATCGACATCTGCAATTCAAAATAAATAAAACATGAATTGACCTTTCGTGATGGATCTAATGATATAATAAATTTGATACTTTAGATATTGATATTAATTTTCTAAAAACTTGGTCAAACATGTACGTGTTTGACTTTTGAAAAAACAATGCACATTATATTTTGAAACAAATGGAGTATGTAATATTCTGTCAGGCTCCGCCCCTAGCCCCGATCCCATTTCCAACGACATGTACAGGGCTGTTTGGTTGGGGACTCGGTTCAGCACGCCTAAGCTGAGGCGGGTGTAGGACGCCTCGAAAAGTGTGACGGCTAAAACGAGAGTCGCATGTTTGGCCAAAATTTCTACTACAAAAGTCCTTTGAGCTGTGGCGAGCCAAACATTTATAAATAACCAAACGTCTTCCTAGAAAGTTATGACGACACGCCACACCATTTGCGTGGCTAGCGGCTGACAACCAAAGGGCCCAGCTCTGTTCTATTGCTATGCCTTTCAGTTTGTCAATTGCTTGGAAGAACTACTAGCTGATAGGCAGTTGTAGGACAATCTGACCTGAAACGTCATAGTCGCATGACTACGGATCTACCACGAGTAGCATGGCCTGGACCCTGCCTAGATGCACGACCAACTTAGTTAGCCAGGGTTGGCATCCTGGCCGCTTCATTAGCCTGGGCCAGGCGTCCCTTTCACTAAGCCTAGAGCAGCAGCTGCCTGGGATTGCTAATCCCTTTAATTAGCCTGCCATGTGGCGTTTTCCGTTCTGAACCGGTATATCTTTTTCACCCATTACATGTTCTTCTCGTACCCAGGCTGGAGGCCTCCAACCAAACGCTCCACCTTCAGGCGTGCCTGATGAGACATACAATAGCTACTCACTCGGGCTACTTTCAGGCATGACTTTTTACCAGGCAAGCAACCCAGGTCACGATCAAAACTGTCCCGTGCACACACCACACACACCCGGCCCTACACATTCAACGTACATGTGTGCATGTGGCACAAGTTGTTGCGACGTGTTGGGCATGCTGCGGGGAACTGGGTGTTATGTGGTGGCAGAGACAAGACCCAAAGGAAAAGAAAGGACAGTACGCTAGCATCCATATCCAAGCGTGACAGGCCCATATAAAATGGGCGTGCAGCCGGGGGAAGAGCCAAGAGAGGCAACCTGTAACGGGCGCGCAGCCAGGGGAAGAGCCAAGAAACGCGACCTGTAACGCAGATCATTGGTCGGTCAGCAGTAGCTTAGCTACCACTTCTTTCTACCTGCCGAAGAAATTAAACACCTTGGACTTGGCGTCGGTGCAAACCCATCTGGCCAGGCTAGCGTGTTGGGCGGCGCTTCTTGAGACGGTACGCGACAGCCAGCTCGCCGGTGGGTGATCGCAGGAAATCACGGATGCGTACGAAGCAAGGGCAGATCGACCCCCGGCTTGGGCGGAGGCCCTACTTCGGACGCGGCGCCGTGCACCGCGCCATGCAAGCACATACACGTTAGATCCGTGCAACGGCGGTGATTAAATAACAGCGCTTGACTAGTCATGGTAATAGTGTTTCTTCATCGCCTCTTGTAGATAGATTCTTCTACCTCGATCCAGTAGAAACTGAGTCGCTGTTTTCCACTCACTACCATGACTAGATGTTCAGGGTCCGTCTAACCCTAGGTCCACTCACTTTCACTCATGTTCAGTGGAGTATTTTTTGTTTGACGGAACGAGTCGAGAGTCGAGACTCGATTGAGACTTGTTGAACTTTCAGTGAGGCAGGGCTCCTTGATTCCCGCTACAGCCTCCCGTTCCCACGCCCACTATTTGTTCCGGCGCGGAAACACGGGACGGCTAACTTAGCCTGCTCTGCTTCGTCAATCAACCACACAACCAAACCAAGAAGACTCCCGCTTTCTCCGCGTCCGCTTCTCCCACGCCCACCAATCGCCAGCCATCCGTCGATGCAACCGGCGCAGCCTCCGTGTGGCAGCCGGAGAGGAGGGAGACGAGCCCCGTCGCGGGCGGCGCCACTCCCGCGCTGCAACCACCACCGGCTGCTCCTGCTCGTCGTCATCGTGTACCTTTTAGGTGGCAGCGAGGTTGTTCTTCTAGCCGCTGCGGCGCCGGCCCGCCGTCTGGGAGCAGCGGCATCCGTGGCGTACGACGTCGGCTCACGGCCGGTACCGGAAGTGGTTGCTGCAGCGGGCTCGCCGTCATCGACCCCTTCAGCCGTGGGGTTCGCCGACGGCAAGCGGCCGGTCCCGAGCTGCCCCGATGCCCTACACAACAGGTAGGATAGCTAGAGACCATAGCATAGACTATATTATAGAGCAAAGAGCCATGTTGAGTTGCCGGCTTACCAGATTGGGCACTCCCATTTGTACAGTTCCATGATTCATCCGTGTTCACTTGTTTTAATAGTGATTCTGAATGGTTACTCGTCTCATGGTAATTATATTCTCGTGGCTTGATGTAAAAACTTCCAGATCGCTGTCCTGAACATTTCTTCTGCCACTGCGTCGGTTGTGAACATGGCATTGTCTGATCGTCTGTCTGTTCCTCGCCAGAGATTCTTCGATCTTGCCGGGCATGCAGCTGTGAGCTGTGGATCGAACTAACTATTTTCCTTAGAGCAACTCTAACGGACGATCCATTTCGTCTTCGCGTATTCGTTTAGTTTCGTGGCGAACTGAAAATACGGCTCAACACACCGATCCAAACGGACGCGCGTTTTTTCCGTCCGCCAGCGACCTATTCCAAACTTATTTTTGGACCGCTTTCGCGTCGGCGCAGACACAAAGCGATGCCCACCTTCTCTTTCCTCTGGCCCGCCAGTCGGTGGCTCCTACGCCAGTCGTCTCTTCGTCCTCGCCTCCAAATCACCTGTCCGCCAGCCCCCCTCATCTCCCACACCCCGCCGCCCACTTCCACCGTCCCCGCCGGCCATCCACCCGCGTACTCATCCTCCTCACCTGCTGTCGCCGTCTAGGTCCTCCAGTTCCTCAGACTCCTCTCTGACCGGATTCTTCCACCAATGCCCGCAAGTTGTTCGACGCTTTGCCTAAGGTATCAATGGACTCCGATGATGAGTATTTTTTCTACAACGTTCTTTTGGATTCAGATGAATCTTCATCTGACGATGAGGAGATGGTGACGGCTGCGTTGGTCATCAATGACCACGTAAATATGGAGCGGACGCAGTTTAGGGGCTCCATACCGGGCCACATGCCAGCACTGAATCGCAACCGGGAGAGTTGCCAGTTCCTACTTTTGAAAGACTACTTCGATACCCGAAGTCCTCTCTTCAAACATCAACTGTTTCGTCCCTGTTTTCGGATGGCTAGACATGTTTTCAACCATATTCGAGAGAGGGTGGTTGCGTACGGTAAGTATTTCGAGTGCAAGAAGGATGCCCTTGGAAAGATTGACTTCTCCTCTTATCAGAAATGCACTGCTGCCATTCGGATGCTTGCACATGGAATCCTCGGCGATCTCATTAATGAGTATGTCTGGATGAGTGAGTCCACCTGCCTTGAGTCCATGTATAGATTGTGCAGGGCTGTCATAGATGTGTTTGGTCCAAAGTACTTGAGACAGCCAACAGTTGCCGATACAACACAGTTGTTCTCGATGAATGCCAGTAGGGGTTTCCGGGGATGCTTGGTAGCGTAGATTGTATGCATTGGAAGTGGAAAAACTGCCCTTATGCTTGGCAAGGGCAGTGTAAGGGTCATGTCCGAGTTTGCACTATCATACTTGAGGCCGTGGCTTCCCAAGATCTTTGGATTTGGCACACTTTCTTTGGCATGTCCGGATCTCACAACGATATCAATGTGCTCCAGCAATCTCCGGTGTTTGCTAGGATGGCAGAAGACAATTGCCCAAAGGTTAATGTTGGGATCAATGGCCACCAATACACCAATGAAGACTACCTAGCTAACGGTATCTATCCACAGTGGTCTGCTCTTGTGAAGATAATCTCCAATCTTGTAGGAGAGAAGAGAAAGATATTTGCCCAAGAGCAAGAGAGTGTTTGAAAAGTGGTAGAGCGTGCCTTTGGCGTTCTTCAATCATGATGGGGCATCGTTCGGTATCCTGCTAGAACATGAAGCACCAACAAGTTATGGGAGGTGATGATAGCTTGTGTGATCATGCAGAACATGATCGTAGAGGATGAGCGCTCAGAACGTCTCTATGATCAAGGGTTTGAGTTTTGGGGTGACAATCTTGTGCCTGAGCATGGAGGAGGGGCAACGTTTGCAGAGTATGTTGAGCTTCATCATAAGATGCGGGATTGAAATACTCACTTGCAGCTGCAAAATGATTTGGTTGAGCATATGTGGATGCATGTCGGCAACCAGTAGATGTATCGTCAACCTTTTTTTAATGTATTTGAGACAATTTAATGCTAAACTATGAGATATTTTTTTATACTTCTCAAACTATGTAATGTTTTGTATTGAGCGTTTAATCTAGAAATAAAATTTAGTTTTTGTGGTATTTTTATCAAAGCGATCAAAATTTGAACCGCAAGCTTGTCGCGCAGACGAAAATGCGTCGGCGCGTTAGGAGCACGGCCGACCCATTTACAAAAGGGGACGGACATGCCGACCCAAACGGACAAAACACGGACAAAGCGGGCGTCCATTTGGGTCGCAGAGTTGGTGTTTGAAAGGACGTGGATGTCGCCTAGATGGGCGGTGAATAGGCGCTTTAAAATGATTACGGTTTAGACTTAAACAAATACGGAATAAAACCATCGTTCAATTAGTCAAGCACAAAACCTAAAACAACTAGGCTCACCTATGTGCACCAACAACTTATGCTAAGCAAGATAAACAATTAAGTGATAGCAAGATATATAACATGAACAATATGGCTATCACAAAGTAAAGTGTATAAGTAAAGGGCTCGAGTAAGAGATAAATGAGGCACGCGGAGACGCCGATGTATCCTGAAGTTCACACCTTGTAGATGTTAATCTCCGTTCGGAGCGGTGTGGAGGCACAATGCTCCCCAAGAAGCCACTAGGGCTACCGTAATCTTCTCACTCCCTTGCACAGTGCAACATGCGTGATTACACTAAGGGGCCCTTGAGGACGGTCACCAAACCCATACAACAAGGTTGGAGCAAAATCCACAACTTAATTGGAGGCTCCCAACAACACCACGAAGCTTCACCACCATGGATTGTGGCTCCGAGGTGACCTCAAATGCTCGGGGCAATCTCTACAACCTAATTGGAGACCCGAAGCTTGCCCGGAGCTTTGCACCACAATGATTGAGCTTCGAGGCACCACCAACCGTCTAGGGCGCCAAAGCACCCAAGAGGAACAAGCTCTAGGGTGCTCAAACACCCAAGAATAATAAACTTCTCAACTTCCCACTTCCACATATCACCATGGAAAACTCAAACCTATGCACCAAATGCAATGTCAAGGGCACATAGAGTGCCCAAGTCCTTCTCTCCCAAATCTCACCATAACAACTAATGTTATGGAGGAAATGAGAGGAAGAACAAAGAAGAACACGAAGAATTCCAAGATCTAGATCCAAGGGGTTCCCCTCACTTAGAGGAGAAAGTGATTGGTGGAAATGTGGATCTAGATCTCCTCTCCCTTTTCCTTCAATAACTAGCAAGAATCATTGGAGGGATTGAGAGTTATCAAGCTCTAAGAAGGTCAACAATGGGGGGCAAACTTGAGCTCTAAAATTGAGAACCATTGGGGAAGAAGACCCCCTTAAATAGGTGGGAGAAAATCCAACTGTTACCCACACAGCCCGCACACAAGCGGTAGTACTACCCCTAGGAGCGGTACTACCGCCCAAAGGCAGATCTCAGCAATAGTAGGGGCAGCAGTAGTACCGCTTGCTACTACCGCCCCTACTACCACTCATGTGGCGCTGGTCGCCAGACACCAGACAAGGCAGTGTCTAGTGCCCCGCGAAAAGAGCCGTGACCCCCCTGCGGTACTATCGCTGTGGCCAGTGGTACTACCGCCCTCGGGAGAGTAACAAAGAACCCAAGAAACCAGATGGAAACAGTAAAACCAGAACTGCCATAACCTTTGCATATAATAAGAAGAGTCAATATACAAATGCCAATGATATAGAGATGTGAAACCTCTATCAATGAAGAACCGGCAATAACTCCAATCATCAAAAACATCATAGAAGATGCATATGGACTCCGTATTCGACGAACTTGAGCCTATCATGAAGCTGACCATATGCTCAAGAACCCACATAGAGAAAAATCAACCAAGAACCTAGAAAGATGATGATGCCAAGAATGCAATGGTTTGAGCTCTCAACGAACGATACGATCAAGCTACTCAATTGAGAACCCCCCCCCCCCTTGATAGTACGGCTATCGATCCTATAACCCGGTCTCCCAACTACCACCATGAGACCGGTAAAATAGAATACCCTATCAAGGTCAAACCTTTGCCTTGTGCATAGTCCAGTTGAGCTAGATAATGACGATCTTGTCCTCCTCAATATGGACCCCCTTTCTTGATTGTGTTGGCTTGATGAAGACTCGAGGATTGCTTCCCCATGCATACTCCACTATGGGTGAGCCACTCTTCGGAACATCTTCACAAGTCCATTGTCGCCAGAATGGACGGCAAGCTTCAAGCATGATCTCCCCGTGCTGCTTCACTTGAGCTTGCACACCGCAACCTTGATGCCGATTACCACTTGATGTCATCTTCCATGGGTTGAATGGGATCTTCCTCTTGATGCACGTCCGTGGAAATATACCTAACCCCACAAAGAACTCTCATGTAGACCATGGGTTAGTACACAAAGAGTAATGGACAATGCTTACCACACCATGGGATCACTTGATCCCTCTTGGTAAATCTTTGTATGCTTTGTGTGTTGACCGGCTTGATCCACTCTTTGACTTAGTCTTGATCAACCTCGTATCTTATCTTCTCTCTTCATAAAGATGATGTCTTGAAGGTAAACATGAATGCTCACACAATTTTCTTCTTCAAGACATGCTTGCAGTAAGCTCAACTCTCACATAACCAATCTTTGGATAACACCTTTTATACCACCTTGGTCATCATATAAACTCCTTGGAACCAACAGATGAAATTCAAGAAGTGCATATGGACAAATCATTCGAATATATCTCAAGGAAACCATTAGTCCATAGGGATGTCATCAATTACCAAAACCACACATGGAGAAATGTGTTCTTACAGAGTTGCTCTTCCGGGAGCTATATGTGTCATGTTTTGACTTTTAAATTTTGATGCATTTACTTATTTTTCTGTTGCAAAATGTGAAATGTATTTTATGGTTACCACAAAATTTGAATAAAATATAAATATGTAATTTGAATGTCATCAAATCCGTGTCACCTCATTCTTATATTTAAGGGATGTTTGGTTTTAGGCCTCGCAATGCCACATTTTGCCACAAATTTTTCGATGCGTAGATGCTTAGATGAAGTATTGAGCACATTAAAGAGTTTAGCAACTAAAATCTCAATAAGTAAGTGCTTAGCTTGTTGCGGCTAAGATCACTTCATTTAATTATTTAACAACAAAACTCTTCCATACATTGGTGAGCTTCCTTTATTTAAGTGTTTTGCCTAGGTTCACGTGTGTTACATTGTTTTTTACTGGGGTCGCCAAACTCATATCTCTCCTCTTAATTACCTTACCACATCAGATTTTTCAGCTACATGATAGTCTTAGCACCTGTCCAAGGTGAAGCATTGCGAAGGGCCTTATAGAGATAAGCATTGATGCTTAAGAAAACTCGGTTTATTTTATTAAATGTAAAATTGAGAGACAACGAGAGACAATTCAAATGATTCAAGTGTGTAAATATTTATTGATGATCTCATTTATAAGCATGTACAAGGGACACTTCCGGAAAGGCGTTTGTTCGCAGCCTGTAGGAGATCCGCTACCGGTTACCAAATTTGGAATAGACGTGACGGTTGATACAACCGAGCGGTTAGTACAAGGGGATATTATCCCATAATTAACACATTCTAATTAAACTCTAACACCCCCCTAATATACACTTGTTCATGTAATATCAACATATTTATTAGGGACTCCTTCAAAACCCTCTGGGAAAAATGTGAGAGGTATAGCGGTTGATATGTTGCTAAAAATCCTGCAAAACCAGTTGGAAAATAAGAGAAAATTATGCAACATATAATGGTTATTGTATCTTTTAATTCAATACGAGAAAACTCATAGAATCAAGAGGACAATAAATATGTCATATATACTTTCCTAAAAAATGGCGAGGAGAACAAAAAGTATGACATATGATCTTATGTTGACATTACCTCATTAAAAAACTTTATGAGAACCTGTAAAGTAAACTCATGAAGGAAACAACCATAATATAATGGGCGTAGACTTACGAGTTTGCACATCCAAACATTAAAAGCGCATGAAAACCTATGTTTCCCTCTTTAAAGGCCCTAACTTTTACTCTTTAAGCTTTACTTTTATACAGGAGTCAAAAACATATACTCATGTTCCAATTACTCTCCACTTGGCAAGAACAACATGGTAGGGAAACATCCAGGGATATATATATATCTAGTTAAATATATTAATCATGAGTTCTTATTGTTCACATTATCACTAAGATAAATAAGTGGGAGGTGAAACATTAAACCCTCGTCTTCCTTTGTGTCTGACTAATACAATTTGTTCTAAAAATATGCTTTGAGTACCAACAATTATGAAAGACTATATGATAATTGAGTATGTGAAATTTGCTAAACAAAAATCTGTTTCATAAACCCTTCATGTAAATGTAATGAATTGCAATTATTTTGATGACTAAGATCATAGTTTGTTAGTTTTCAAGAAAGATTATTTCTTACACTTTAGCTTGTGATCGTGACAAGTTTTATGGATAATTGTTGTTATAATAATGATCATAAGCATGATGCTTCCATGTCCATATTTTCTTTTAGTAACACCTCTCTCTCTCTCTCTCTCTCGCTCTAAACTTGGTCTTGTTTATTGAGCTCGGCTTCCGCTTGAGGACAAGCAAGGTCTAAGCTTGGGGGAGTTGATATGTCCATTTTGCATCATGTTTTCATACTGTTATTTATAATGTTGTAGAGCATTATCTCACCTTATGGTACAATTCTGACGCATTTTCTCTCTTAAAATGCAGGATACACCAAAAGAGGGAGAGTGCCGATAGGAGAAATTCTAAGCCTGAGAAAGCTACAATAGAGATAACTATTCTTCGTAACTCCAAATGACCTACAAATTTATGGAGAATTATTTTGGTATATATTAAAAATAATGGATGAAAGAAGTATCAAAGAGGAGTCTCAGTGGGCCCACAGGACATTGGGCACGTCCTAGTGCCTTGTGGGGCCCATGGAGGTCCACCGATACCTATCTTACGCTATATGAAGCCACTTTCCCTAGAGAAAAAAGAGAGTAGACTTTCGGGATGAAGCGCTACCATCTCGAGGCGGAACCTGGGCAGGAGCACTTTTGCTCTCCGGTGGAGTGATTCCGGAGGGGAAACTTTTGATTCTTTGGGGGAGGGGGAATCAAAACCATCATCATCACCAACCCTCCTCTCATTGTGGGTGGACTCATGTCCATTAACATCCTCACCAGCACCATATCATCTCCAAAACATGGTTCATCTCTTATATTTAATCTTTGTCTCAAACCTCAGATTGATATATGTTGGTTATTAGTAGTGTTGATTACATCTTATAGTTGATGCTAGTTGGTTTATTTGGTGGAAGATTATATGTTCAGATAATTAATCATATACTTATCTCCTTTGATCATGAATATGAGTATGATTTGTGAGTAGTTCCTTTTATTCTTGAGGACACATGAGAAGTCTTGTTGTAAGCAATCGTGTGAAGTTGGTTTTTGTTTAATGTTTTGATGATGTTTTATGTTGTTCTTCGTCCACTGGTGTCATGTGAACGTCGAATACGTTACACATTACCATGCTTGGGCCAAGAAGAAAGCACTATGAATTTTTTTTAGTGGATGATGAGTTGCGGGAGTGACAGAAGCCTAAACCCTAGTTTTTGAGTTATTTCGTAAGGGGCTGTTTTCGGCCCATATATTACGTCCTATCATTGGATTTATCTTAATTTTTTTCTTGTGGTTGTGGATGCTTGCGATAGGAAGTAATAATAAGTAGGTTGTTTATTCAAGTAATAACAACACCTTAATGCTGGTCCACCCACATAACAACTTATCAATGCAATGAACGAGAGTCAATGAATCATGGTGAAAATAACTAGACAGTATTCTCGTGTGTCCTCGAGAACGTTTTAGTTACTATAAGATGTATTGTAGGCTTGTCAGTTGCAATAAAAGTATTGGGCCACCTTGATGCCCCTTGCTATTTTGGTTACTTGTTATCTTACTATCAAACTATCTGTTACAACTCCTTTACAACACCTGCAAATAACATCCTACTGAAAACTACTAATCAATTCCTTGTGCTCCTCGTTGGGTTTGACACTCTTATCCAAAAGACTAATTGATACCCTATACTTGCGGGTTATCAGCCACTTCTTTGCTTGCTCATCCAAGAGGCTTTCCTCCGCTAACACGTTCTTTGCATCCTTCGCGTCTCGTGTGATTTGCAACCTTTCCTTCTCAAGTTCAATCTCTCCAAATGTCTTGGCCTTCTCGAGACCCCATTTGATCGTTGCTTCTAACTTCTCCAACTCGGTCTTATCCTTCTCAATTTCTAGCTTCTTATCCGCCCTCTTTCGGTCCCAATCCATCCTCTCCTTTTGCGCATCCAACGTGAGCTTTTACCTCTCCTCTTTCTTGTTCTCCCTCACCATAAAAATGCATGTCCATGTGGAGGACATTTTTGTAGCTATGGCGTCACGGGAGGCCCTTGCCTTCTCCCATTTGTTTCCCATGACTTACCCGTTAACCTTAGACACGGTGTCTCTTCCATTCTCCACTACAACATATCCTCCTATCCTCCTTCACCGTCCAACCCAATTAATTGGTGGGAGCTTGAGCCACCAATCCTCATCTTGTCGTCCTTGAGATCGGCAAGAAGTTGTGTCCACTTTGGTTTGCCATTCAATATCACCCAACAATGGCTAAAACCAAATGGATTCTTCTCCGTCCCGTGATACATAATGACCGCACCTATGTGTAGCAAACAAAATATGCATGAGAATGAGAATGTAACAAAAACAATCATATGCAAATGATGACAAGGTGAAGTCAAATAGCTTACGAGAGTTGCCGCTCCCATCCCACTTTAAGGGCGGCCAAGCACTTATGAATAGTAGCCAACGTACTTGCTCACTTCCGATTGAATGACCCCCCATTGATGTTGGAGAGAAGCTACATTGTGTTTGGTGATGATAGGATGTGGCTCCACATATTTATTTTATTCATGATATTCCTTTCAAATCTTCTCCTAATACTCGTTCCATTTTTCTCCATGCTGCATACTGAATCCATTGATGTGGCCAATCAATATTTGACCAACAAAATGTCCTCAAAAGTTGACAATTCTGGACCTCTATCCTTTGTCGTCTTTGCCTTCTTCTTATTCTTGCTTGGATTGGGATTTGATGTTGTCCCAACTTGAAATGTAGGACTGGTTGGATCCCATAATTCGTACATTCGGGCCGGATCTTGATTATCATTAATCATGTCCGACATGATCAGCTCCTAAATTATCAACTATTCATCAAGTCCGAAATGAACTACCGGTATATGCAAAACATTGAACATGGCATATGCAAAGTTGATCGGACAGGAGCAACAAGAACATATAGTGTCTTACTCTGTCATTCCGTCGAACATGCCGTGGGTAGGCCAGGCGCCACTGGTGCACGTGCTTGAATACACCCAAACCTACCACGACGAGTGACATACGTCCACCGCCAGCATATACGTGGATGGAAAGCTCTACGGAATGCCCCAACCGACCATTGGATCCTCCTTTATACCAACCGGGTCTGACGACACAATCCTTGTTGGTGGATGGATGGATGGTGTGCGGGGTCCAAGGCGTTGCGCGGGGAGGGGGGGGTCGACTTGTCCATGTCTGCATCTGCTCCCTACGACGCCAGCGCTTCCCTCTCTCGCTGCCTCTGTGGCCAGTCCCTTCGTGCGACGTTCGTCGGCTTGCAGGACGACGCCGAGGACGGAACGCCGATGGACGAGGCGGACACAACCTCATTCGCAGCGGTCGGGGTGTATTGGACGACATCCCGGGCACCAGATCGGGACCGACGGCGAGGATGGGGACTATGGGTGGCGGACGGCGAGGGCTTGGACGCCGGAAAGATAGGAGGGATGCGATATGAGGGAGAAGGGTATGATGGATTTGATACAATTTGTGTTGGAATAGGCCTATCGGGTCCGACGTGACTGCCGCGCCCGGTTGCGTACCACCTCCCAATATCCATCCTCTATTTAGACTGGATATGAGGAATGTCGGCCAGTCCGAACGTTTCAGATCTGTTAAAACGATTTTTTACCGATCACTAGCCGGATCGCCCGTCCGGACATTTGAACCAGGTTTGAGGTCGCCCGGTTGTAGATGCATTTAGCGAGTTGATCAGCAATCCTGGTATGAAAGGTCATGTCGTGTGTCTACTGATCTACCACGAGCATAACGACATTGCCGGTTGTTTTGACATGTCACGTCCTCAGCTGAGACACATCAACTCCATCCCATGACTACCCCCGGTTCGTCCCAAGCAAATGTGTGTGTATGCACGTGGCACAGGTTACTGAGACGTGTTGGGCGTGCTGCGCAACCGGGTGTTATGTTGGAGAAGAGCACAGACATGACACAGAAGGGACATTCACTAGAATCCAAGCATCGGACCTACTCTATATATTATGGGTGTGCAGCCAGGGGAAGAGCCAAGAAAGGCAAGCACAGATCACTGGTTACCCAGCGCAGGCATCCTTGGGTCAGCAGTAGCTAGCTGCTGAAGAAGCAACCTTGGCGCCAATGGAAACCCATCTCGTGTGTTGGGTCGGTGACGCCTGCATCTTGAGAGTTGAGACGGTACACGACAGCCGGCTCGCCGGCGGGGAGCGTACGAAGCACGGGCAGACCCCCGGCTTGGGCGGAGGCCGTACGCGAGCGTCAGCCCCGGACGCGGCCCCGTGCACCGCGCCATGCATGCACGTACGCTTGGGCACTCCTGCCACTGTGCTAGATTCTAGATCCCGTATCGCCGCGGTGATTACTTAACTGCACTTGACTAGTCATACGTGGTACTGCTACCACTGTCAGAGAATCATTAACAAGTGATCCTGCCTCGCCTCTTGTGGATAGATTCTTCTACCTCGATCCAGCAGAAACAGACTAGATGTAGTAATATTAGCGGAGTATCGTGTCGAGTGTAGCACGAATATTTTCCATTTGACGGGCGGCCAGCTGAATGGAGTAGTTCAGACTCGATCGAGGCTTGTTGAACTTTGAGAGAGGCAGAGCCCCTTGATTCCCGCTCGCTTCCCACTCCCACGCCACGCGCCATTATTTGTTCCGGCGCGGCGCGGAAACACGGGGCGCTAGCTTAACCAGCTGCGTCAATTGTCGTCCAACCCCTCACTCACCCCAAGTACACAGACAAGAAGAAGGCCCCCGCTCTCTCAGTGTCTGTATCTCTCTCTCGGGCTGGCCCTTTTTTCTCCGAGCACCATCCGGCCGGCGTCGATCGATGCAACCGGCGCAGCCCCCGTGTGGCAGCCCGAGAGGGACAAGCACCCCAGCAGTTCGGCGGGCTCCACTCCCACGATGTAACCACCAACGGCTGCTCGTGCTCGTCGTCATCGTCTACCTGGTGGGCGGCAGCGACGTTCTTCTTCTAGCCGCTGCTGGGACGCCGGCCCGCCGTCTCCGAGCGGCGGCATCCGTGGCGTACGATGTCGTCGGCACACGGCCGATCCCTGGAGAAGCTGAGGCGAGCTCGCCGTCGCCGTCGTCGACGCCTTCCGCCGTGGGGTTCGCCGACAACAAGCGGCCGGTCCCGAGCTGCCCCGACGCCCTGCACAACAGGTAGGATCGATATTTTGAGGCTTGGAGCTAGCTAGCTAGAGACCACAGTACAGCAAAAAGCTCTGTTTTGAGTTTTGACATGCCGGCTCATTAGATTGTGCGCGCAATACTGTCTCCATCTGTACAGGTTCATGATCCATCCTTGTTCTTATAGTGATTCTGAATGGTTACTTTGTTCATGGTAATTATATTGTGCCACGAATGAAGTAAAAAGTTGGAGATAGGTTCTGAATTATTCTGGTGCCACTGCTTCGGTTCTCTGTTGTGAACATGGGATTGTCTGATCGTCTGTCTGTTCCCCGCCAGAGATTCTTCAATCTTGCCGGCGATGTAGCTGTGAGCTGTCGATCGAACTAAGAGTTCGTTTTTTTTTGAACCAGTTCATTTTCTTTTTAAAATATACAATGTCTTTTGATTGGTTAAGACGGGATTTTAACAAATGATTAATACACTTAGTAGGTAATTTGGGTGACATAACTCCCAAGTTACAGTCCATTCATATTTTTTAAGACACTTTTTGTGGGAGTAAAAAAACACATACTAAGAGCATCTCCAACATACGCTGCTACGGAGCGGAGCGCTAACTTTTTTTATAGCGTCAAAGTAACGTTTTAGCGCGTCGGATGACCGAGCATATTCAACAGTCGCCCAAAAATATAACGCGCAGCTAGCAATAGTAACATCTCCAACCGGGGCCCAAAGTTAACCGCGCTCCCAGCTCGCCGCCCGTGGCCTGCTCGCCGCCGTGGTCATGGCCATGCCCCACCGCCTATGACCTGCTTGCCGCCATGGCCGTGGCCGCGCTCCGCCCCGCCGCCCGTGGCCGCGCAGTCACTGTGCCCGTGGTCGCGCCTGCCCCGTCGTGGTCGCGCCCGCCCCGTCGTGGTCGCGCTCCACCTCGTAGTGGCCGTGTCGCGCTTCGCCCCACCATGACGGCGCCGCCCATGGTTGTGGTCGCGCTCCTCCCAGCCTCGCCGCCGATGCGGCCGTGGCCATGCCCGCCTCGCCGTGGTCGGGCAGAGCCCGCCCCGCCGTGGCCGCGCTACTCCCCGCCCCGCCGCCGTTGTAGCCGTGGCCATGCCCGCCCCGCCTTGGTCGCGCTCGGCCCCGTAGTGCCCGCGCTCCCCCCGTGGTCATAGCAACGCTCTTCCCCGCCCCGTCACCGTTGTGGCCGTGGCTGCGCCGCGCTTCGCCCCGCTGTGGCCGCGGCCACACTCCTCCCCGCCCCTCCGCTGCTGTGGCCGTGGCCGCGCCCTCCCCATCGCGGTCGCGCTCTGCCCCATTATGGCCACGCCGCCCATGGTCGTGGCCGCGCTCCTCCCAGCCCTGCTGCCATTGTAGCCGTGGCTACGTTCGCACCCTGACGCCCGTGGCCGGCTGACGGGCTAGCGCGCGCACGCGAGGAGGACGACAGCGGCCGCAGGCGCACAGGGTACTTTTCAACGCGTGTGAGAAGTTTCAACGCGCAGGAGCTCACGTGCTAAATATCCAGCCTGCGGTCCAGTTTCTCCCAGCACGCTGAACACTTTTTACAACATGTTCTATGATGCAACGTTCGCTGGAATGCTATTTTTAACACCGGAAACGCTAAAGTTGTAATTTTTTAGGCACGGCGCTAATATTGGCGTGTGTTGTACATGCTCTAATATGATAACCGTGAGTCAAAGTTTCGCACATAGAGAAACTGTGAGTCAAAGTAACAGGAAAATCTAATAATTAATAAAAAAGTCTAAAATTAAGGCACGTGTAGCTTAAAAGTATAAAAAATAGTTGATCTCTCAACGTATTAATCTGAATTATGAGATGTTTTTACCAGCGGGTATTTCTCGATGAGTGCTTTGAAACTAGACCCTGCTACGGCATTTTCGTCGTCACCGGCTACCAAATTATAGTATGCTAGATTGCTAGTCAGGTTTGTACTGAAGAGCCATCAGGTTAGTAGTGAAGAATTACTCGGTAGTACCCGCAAAAAGAAAATGCTACCTTTTCTACAGGGAGTGTCGCAAGCACTAACTCGGTAAATTATCCGTCATTACACGTGGGAGCTTTTATTCAAATCCATACTATGATTATCGATTAGTTATAATAAGGAGACTGATGTATTTCCGTCATGTCAAAGTAATGGAAAGGGATGGAAGCCCGGTTAAAAAAAGAGTTATAAATAAGTAAGCGATGGTATCCTACATCCCACCATCGAGATACTGTGGGTAGGTTTTGAAAAGGCGTGAGTTTAACCTGGTACACCAACTGTAACCTGGTACTTGTAAAGACATTGTCGAAATGTATCAATAAAATGGGTGTAGTTTGAAAGTTTGTGCTCTTTTTTTCCACCCGCAAAGAAAAAAACTAATTGTGAAAAGTAGAGAGAGACGACGGTGCTCATTGATTGTTTCATCCAGAATTAAATTGTTGGGCTAGATCTTATTAGCGGTAATTAATTGCAATGTCATTCAAACAGAATTTCTAAACTAGACCAAAGTATCCAATGGCCCTGTTGACCAAAGTATCCAATTGTTTCGAAATTCTCGCGCAGAAGAGATTCACGGTACGTAACGCGCTTGCTTAGCCATGGAGTCCGTCGTATTGAATCATCCCACGTGCCCTGGCCCGAGAATTTCCAAGAGACAATGCCTTATGAACTCGTTGAGGTCATGGAGTGACTTCTAATTCTCAATAAGACACCATTGCAACTGGTCTGCTTGTTCATGAGACGCTCCCCCTATGAAATTGTACTGAAACAATGTTTCTTCTGATGCCTCTCATTTCTTAAGGTTACTATTACTTTCTCCCCCTGTCCTGTTTATAGTGGCATTTCATGTGGCCTTGGTTCTCAAAAATGTGTATATGGTTCTTAGCATATGCATTTATACATGTGAAATGGAAGGACCGAATCGCAACTATATTCAATGATCGTGATATGATCATGATACTCAATGAACATCATCATGACCTATCTATGTGTGTGCATTTCAATGCTTGGTTAGCACCGTTTGCTACTCTGCATTTAATACCAAGGTGCGGTGAAAGTTTTGTACTACCATAACACTATGATCTCTATCCTCCCCCATCCATTTTTGCTTCAAAGTTCGTGCAAGCAAACTTCTCTTTTTTGATTCTAAAAAAAACATTTGAACTTGAAACTTTGTAGATCAATATCACACAAGTACTACCATATGCAGAAAATTTTCGGATTTTTTGGCACACTTTTTTTTGAAATGATACAACTCATTCCGATTTTGAAATTTGGCAAATTTATGTTTCATTAAAGAATATCGAAAAAAATTATACATTGAGTGCTACATGTGTTTAGTTGACCTGCAAAGTTTCAATATCAAATGTTGTCTTGGAAGCAAAAAAGGAGAATTTTCTATACAAGCATAGCACGAACCTTCACACAAACTGAATGGTCTAGATAGAGAGTACAGTGGTATTGTGGTACTAGGTGCATATCAAGGTAATTTTATTATCGAATCAAGTCGAGCATGGGTGTTGGTGACCATGGGTTAGGCCGGCAGCTCCTTATCGGCGGCCACAACGCAAAACGATGGGGAGGGGTTGGTGGGTGGCAGCACGAGTGGGCTTGGGTTTTGGAGGGGCGGGGGGGGGGGGGGCTCACCAACCAGTTTTTGTCGCCGTGGGAGAGGGGAGGTTGTGAGTTTTGTTTCTCAACAATTAGTGGATTGAGTTTAGGTGGGGGCGGATTTTCAGGTCCGGAGTAGTTGATAGGTTTGGACAACCTCATTTCCGCCCCACATATGGGTCGGGTTTAGGGTGGTTCGTGAAGTACGGACAAATGGGGATAGTTTGAGGAGGCCCACTGGATGGATGTTTTTTGTTCGCCAACGTCCAAAAATATGGAGGAGGTGTGAGGAGTTTTCTTGAAGATAGTCTAAACCCTTCACAAAATGCCTTGCAAAGATATAGAGAGATTCGAAGGAGATTTCTAATAATTATCGAACAATTCTAACTCATATATGCACATATTACTTAAATGTATCAAAATAATCAACCTCTCAAATCGCTAATCTGAATTATGATACATTTTTATTGGGTCTGCCTCAACAAGTGCTTTAAAGTTATATCCTCCTTGAACGTATTTTATGTCATCAGCTTTGAAATTATAGTATGCTAATTATTAGGTTGTAATAAAGCGTTTATAGTTAACAACCACCAACTTAGTAGTGAACATTTGCTAGACACAAACATAGCCTCCATTATGCATTCGAGTGGTATGCATTCAAGTTTTAGGAGTATTGATATCTTGTAAAGAAGCAAGCGATGGTATCAGATCATACGAGATATTATGTGCTAGTTTTGAAGGTGTACAACCGAACTTTCTATAACACACCAACTATAGCCTAATACTTCCGTCGTGCGGATTTACTTGTCGCTTCAACAGATGTATCTAGATGTATTTTAGTACAAGATACATCCGTTTGAGCGACAAGTAGTTCTAGATGTTGAAAAAATAAATAGTGGTCAAAATATATTAACGTGGATCTAGTTTTGAAAGTCTCGTGGAGACAACACTATGACAAAAACTACTTTGCAGTCCTTAAAACATTTCAAAGACAAATGATTTAGTACTACAAGGAGATTAAGAGTGAATCTTGGTGTTGTCATGACTTGCATATAGGGAAAGTGGAGAGTGCCCATGGATTGTTACATCGACAATTAAGTTGTTGGGTGTAGATTTTATTACTGGTGGCCGCACCGGTTCATAATTCATTGTCATGTCACTCAACACATTATCATCCACTACGCGAATGTCGTTAATATATTTCTGATCTGGACTATAGTAGAGTATATAATATCCCAATATGGCATATCTCCACTAAGGTCTCAAGTTAGGCTCTTCCATGAGAGATGGTTTGTTTTCGGTGCACATTAGGTCCACGTTGTTCACATGTAGAGAAGAATCGACAAGCAAATTAGAACATTACTCTTTAAGTTCTTCAATGAGTTGTGCACCAATCTCAGTATAGAACCTTAGAGTGCAAAACTTGAAAGCTTCTCTAGCATATGGAGTCGAACCACCACCATGTGTAACGCACTTGCTGGCAACAGATTCGCTCATGTTGAGATATACCAAATGTCGTGAATTGCCTCACACATTCAAAGTGACACTGGCGTACAGACTCCTAGCAAACATGAAGTGACTTGTAATTCTCAACCAAACTCCATAGCATTTGGTCAATTGGTTGATGCGTTGCCCACCCTATGCAATTGTACAAAATCTGCATTTCTCCTGATACCTCTTAAGCCTCAAGATTATTGTTTATTCCCTTGCTCTATCCACTGTGGTGTCTCGCATAGCCTCGATTCTACAACTGCTTACACAGTTCTTAGCATATATATTTATACATGCGAATAGATCAATAGATGGACCAAATCACAAATATATTCAATAATCGTGAATTGCAATCCTGATAATCAATGAACTTCATGACATATCTACATGCATGCATTTCCAGCCTTGGTTGGCACTATATGCTACTCGGTATTTAAAACCAACCGACGTACTATGGAACTTTTTATTAATGCCCCAAAAGAGCCTTATATTTGCGCTGCTTAAGTTTTCCTCTAAAGCTTTGGTGGGCTTACACGGCTACTGTTGTCCATAGGGCATAATTAACATCTTAGCACCTTCTCAGCCAAAACGAACTCCATTTGAGTAGACATAGATGCACGACATAAAGCTAATGGTCATTAGAATTCAGGCGTGTCTTCTAAGGACACCCACAGTGTTGCATTTCAGTGCCTCTAAAACTGACTCTAAGCTCTTAGAGACCACCTGCATACACTACAATGTCCGCCTCCAAGCCAAAAAACATTAGTGACACCTCCAAGCTAAGAGGCAGTCTCTAAGTTTTCTTTTTGATTATAATATTCTTATGTCCCTACTTGTCAGTTGAAAAGAGGATGCATGTATGCATGGCTAGAGGCTGGATCGTGACTTCCAATGAAAAATATATATTATTTTACTTTTAGTAAGATACTGAAGGTTAGAGGCAATGAAACGCTATATACTGTGAGGTTTTTGGCTGGGCATGAAGACAACATGGTGGGGTCCGCCTTAAAGGCAGTGCCTCCAACCACTATGGATACTCTAACTAGTACTCCTTGTGGCAGCAGGAGAGGGAGAATTGCCCCAATAGTACGGCGGCGTTAAACCCACGATGTAACTGTTAGCACTAATCTTCATATTATTGTATCAGAATGTAGTTTTGAGCTTTGCATGTAGCTAGTTGTACTCGGTGTCGGCAAGATGCACGTGTGACGTACGAAGACGGCGAGTCGTCAGCCTGTAGATCATATATGGTGAGATGCTAGTGTCGTGGGACGCGGCGAAGATGCGAGATGCCATGTGGCGTGTGAGGCAGACACCTGAAGCCGACGGCCACCGAAGAGGATCATCTGAGTCATGCGGTATAGTTCACTTAGTTGGCTGACTACCTGCATGCAAGTTTGTTAGCCGTGCATGTAGAAGTGGTGGCCGGGTCATGTGTTAGTATATGCATGTGTTGTTAGCTGGACATGGCCAGGTCGTATGCGGCCGTTGAGGAGTAGTGGGCAGCGCTACGAACGTGCATGCTGTTAGTGGTGTGTGTGTGGTGTTGGTGGATGAGTGTGGTGTCCGGGTCGTGCGTGAAGGCCAACCTTTCGTGTATATAAACTTTGCATTCAGTTAATGGAAGAGCGACTGAGGCTGTGAGGGTTGTAGCCAAAATGTAGCGCTTGTGTTTGCCAAGGAAGTGCCTCATTGCAAAGCTAGTTGGCTTCTTTCTTGGTGCATGCGTTGTGTGTCAAGAGTTTCTCACCAGTGTGTTTCCTTAGAGAGAGATGGAGAGAAGAGAGAGAGAGCTGTATGAGGCAGCTGGAAGGAAGAAGAATAAGCGGCGCTGCGAGAGAGGCGGCGCCAACAATTGGCATCAGAGCCTTGTTGATCCGAGGCCGATGGCGTGAGGTGGAGGCGGGTGGCGGCATGATACTGCTGGTGGTTGGTTGCTGTGTGATGCTGCAAGATGATGATGGCGTGGTGATCAGCGTTGCGAAGGCGTGGTCCACGTCAAGAGGAGGCCGCTGCGTGCGAGCACGACGCCGTGGTGACCGGCGCTACGAGGGCGTCGTCCAGGGCATGATTGTGGTGGTGACCGACGTTGTGATAGCGTCGTCAACGACAAGGAGGTGTTTGACGGCATGTGTCATGCTCGCCGAAGGCAAGGTGTAATGACCCAGTGATGAGGATAGCAGTTGTGGTACATCAACGGCAAGCTCCATGAGATGTGGAGATCGCAGTGGCGGTACAATCCATAAGATGTGGATGCCGCAGGTGGCTGCAGACTTCGTGAGATGCGGAGGCCGATGTAGATGGCCATGGCTACCATTACAGGATGGTTCGTGTGATGCTGATGACGAACAGAAGTGCAGTAGCAAGGTTTCCGTGGTGACATGCGGCGGCGTTTTGGCGATGTCGTCGACGGCGAGTGGCCGGCTGCGGCACTGCGATGGTGTCGTCCGATGGTCGTGGGTGATCCGCGTCGAAAAGTATGATATCAAGATTAGGGGGTAAATGTTAGCACTAATCTTGATATTATTGTATCAGCATGTAGTTTTGAGCTTTGCAGGTAGCTAGTTGTAGTCGGTGCAGGCAAGATGTACGTCTACGTGTGACTGACGTACGAAGACGGCGAGTAGTCAGCCTGGAGATCGTATATGGTGAGATGCTACTGCCGTGGGACTCGGCGTAGATGCGAGATGCCAAGTGACGTGTGAGGCGGACACCTGAAGCCGACGGCAACCGAACAGGATTAGCCGAGTCATGCGGTATAGTTAAGTTAGTTAGTTGGCTACCTGCATGCAAGTTCGTTAGCCGTGCATGTAGAAGTGGTGGCTGGGTCATGTGTTATTATATGCATGAGTTTTTAGCTCGCACGGTCGGGTCATATGCGGCCGTTGAGGAGTAGTGGGCAGCGATACGAACATGCATGTTGTTAGTGGTATGTGTGAGTGGTGTTGGTGGCCGAGTGTGGTGTCCGGGTTGTGCGTGAAGGCCAACCTCCTGTGTATATAAACTTTGCATTGAGTTAATGGAAGAGCGACTGAGGCCGTGAGGGCTGTAGCCAAAATATAGCGCTTGTATTTGCCAAGGAAGTGCCTCACGACAAAGCTAGTTGGCTTCTTTCTTGGTGCGTGCGTTATGTGTGTAGAGTTTCTCACCCGTGTGTTTTCTTAGAGAGAGATGGAGAGAAGAGAGAGAGCTGTGTGAGGCAGCTGGAAGGAAGAAGAATAAGCGGCGCTGCGAGAGAGGCGGCGCCAACAATTGGCATCCAAGCCTTGTTGATCCGAGGCCGGTGGCGTGAGGTGGAGGCGGGTGGCGACGCGATACCGCTGGTGGTCGGTTGCGGTGTGATGTTGCAAGATGATGATGGCGCGGTGATCAGCGTCGCGAAGGCGTGGTCCATGTCAAGAGGAGGCCGCTGCGTGCGGGCACGATGCCTTTGTGACCGGCGCTGCAAGGGCGTCGTCCAGGGCATGACTGTGGTGGTGACCGGCGTTGTGACCGCGTCGTCCACGACAAGGAGGTGTTTGACGGCATGTGTCATGCTCGCCGAAGGCAAGGTGCAATGACCCAGTGATGAGGATAGCAGTTGTGGTGCATCAACGGCAAGCTCCATGAGATGTGGAGATCGAAGTGGCGATACAATCCATGAGATGTGGATGATGCAGGTGGCGGTAGACTTCGTGAGATGCGGAGGCCGATGTAGATGGCCATGGCTACCATCACAGGAGGGTTCATGTGATGCTGATGGCGAACAGAAGTGCAGTAGCAAGGTTTCCGTGGTGACATGCGGCGGCGTTTTGACGATGTCGTCGACGGCGAGTGGCCGGCTGCGGCACTGCGATGGTGTCGTCCGATGGTCGTGGGTGATCCGCGTCGAAAAGTATGATATCAAGATTAGGGGGTAAATGTTAGCACTAATCTTGATATTATTGTATCAGCATGTAGTTTTGAGCTTTGCAGGTAGCTAGTTGTAGTCGGTGCAGGCAAAATGTACGTGTGACGTACGAAGACGGCAAGTAGTCAGCCTGAAGATCGTATATGGTGAGATGCTACTGCCGTGAGACTCGGCGAAGATGCGAGATGCCAAGTGACGTGTGAGGCGGACACCTGAAGCCGACGGCCACCGAAGAGGATTAGCCAGGTCATGCGGTATAGTTCACTTAGTTAGTTGGCTACCTGCATGCAAGTTCGTTAGCCGTGCATGTAGAAGTGGTGGCCGGGTCATGTTTTAGTATATGCATGAGTTGTTAGCTGGCACGGTCGGGTTGTATGCGGACGTTGAGGAGTAGTGGGCAGCGATACGAACGTGGATGTTGTTAGTGGTGCGTGTGAGTGGTGTTGGTGGCCGATTGTGGTGTCCGGGTTGTGCCTGAAGGCCAACCTCATGTGTATATAAACTTTGCATTGGGTTAATGGAAGAACGACTGAGGCCGTGAGGGTTGTAGCCAAAATGTAGCGCTTGTGTTTGCCAAGGAAGTGCCTCATGGCAAAGCTAGTTGGCTTCTTTCTTGGTGCGTGCGTTGTGTGTGTAGAGTTTCTCACCGGTGTGTTTTCTTAGAGAGAGATGGAGAGAAGAGAGAGAGTTGTGTGAGGCAGCTGGAAGGAAGAAGAATAAGCGGCGCTACGAGAGAGGTGGCGCCAACAATTGGCATCAGAGCCTTGTTGATCTGAGGCTGGTGGCATGAGGTGGAGGTGGGTGGCGGCACGATACCGCTGGTGGTCGGTTGCGGTGTGATGCCGCAAGATGATGATGGCATGGTGATCAGCGTCGTGAAGGCGTGGTCCACGTCAAGAGGAGGCCGCTGCATGCGGACACGATGCCGTGGTGACCGGCGCTGCGAGGGCGTCGTCCAGGGCATGACTGTGGTGGTGACCGGCGTTGTGACAGCGTCGTCCACGACAAGGAGGTGTTTGACGACATGTGTCATGCTCGCCGAAGGCAAGGTGCAATGACCCAGTGATGAGGATAGCAGTTGTGGTGCATCAACGGCAAGCTCCATGAGATGTGGAGATCGCAGTGACGGTACAATCCATGAGATGTGGATGCCGCAGGTGGCGGCAGACTTCGTGAGATGCGGAGGCCGATGTAGATGGCCATGGCTACCATCACAGGAGGGTTCGTGTGATGCTAATGGCGAACAGAAGTGCAGTAGCAAGCTTTCTGTGGTGACATGCGGCGGCGTTTTGACGATGTCGTCGATGGCGAGTGGTCGGCTACGACACTGCGATGGTGTCGTCCGATGGTCGTGGGTGATCCGCGTCGAAAAGTCTGATATCAAGATTAGGGGGTAAATGTTAGCACTAATCTTGATATTATTGTATCAGCATGTAGTTTTGAGCTTTGCAGGTAGCTAGTTATAGTCGGTGCAGGCAAGATGTACGTGTGACGTACGAAGACGGCGAGTAGTCAGCCTGGAGATCGTATATGGTGAGATGCTACTGCCGTGGGACTCGGCGAAGATGCGAGATGCCAAGTGACGTGTGAGGTGGACACCTGAAGCCGACGGCCACCGAAGAGGATTAGCCGAGTCATGCGGTATAGTTCAGTTAGTTAGTTGGCTACCTGCATGCAAGTTCGTTAGCCGTGCATGTAGAAGTGGTGGCCGGGTCATGTGTTAGTATATGCATGAGTTGATAGCTGGCACGATCGGGTCGTATGCGGCCGTTGAGGAGTAGTGGGCAGCAATACGAACGTGCATATTGTTAGTGGTGTGTGAGTGGTGTTGGTGGCCGAGTGTGGTGTCCGGGTTGTGCGTGAAGGCCAACCTCCTGTGTATATAAACTTTACATTGAGTTAATGGAAGAGCGGCTGAGGCCATGAGGGCTGTAGCCAAAATGTAACGCTTATATTTGCTAAGGAAGTGTCTCATGGCAAAGCTAGTTGGCTTGTTTCTTGATGCGTGCGTTGTGTATGTAGAGTTTCTCACCGGCGTATTTTCTTAGAGAGAGATGGAGAGAAGAGAGAGAGCTGTGTGAGGCAGCTTGGAGGAAGAAAAAGAAGCGGCGCTGCGAGAGTGGCGGCGCCAACAGTAACCACCAACGGCTGGTCGTGCTCGTCGTCATCGTCTACCTGGTGGGCGGAAGCGACATTCTTCTTCTAGCCGCTGCGGCGGCGCCGGCCCGCCGTCTGGGAGCGGCGGCAATGCGGCATCCGTGGCGTATGATGTCGTCGGTACACGGCCGATCCCTGGAGAAGCTGTGGCGAGCTCCCGGTAGCCGTCGCCGTCGTCCACGCCTTCCGGCGTGGGGCTTGCCGACAACAAGCGGCCGGTCCCGAGCTGCCCCGACGCGCTGCACAACAGGTAGAATCCATATTTTGAGGCCTGGAGCTAGCTAGGTGGAGACCACAGTACAGCAAAAAGCTCTGTTTTGAGTTTTGATATGCCGGCTCATCAGATTGTGCGCGCAATATTGTCTCCATTTGTACAGGTTCATCATCGATCCTTGCTTTTATAGTGATTCTGAATGGTTACTAGGTTCATGGTGATTATATTGTGCCATGAAGGAAGTAAAAAAGTTCGAGATAGGCTCTGAATAATTCTGGTGCCACTGCTTCGGTTCTCTGTTGTGAACATAGGATTGTCTGATCGTGTGTCTGTTCCTCGCCAGAGATTCTTCAGTTTTGCCGGGCATGCAGCCGTGAGCTGTCGATCGAACTAAGAATTCGCATTTTTCTTTTCGTCAAATAGAAAATAGTTGGTTTTCTTTTTGTAGGGAACTTTTTTTATGCTTTAATGCATTATTTTCCAGTTGAAATATACAATGTATTCTGATTGGTTAAGATGGGGTTTTAATAAATATTAATACACTTAATAGGTAATTTGGGTGAAATAAATCCATGTTACAAGTAGATTCATAATTTTTAAGACAGTTTTGTGTCTGAGTAAAAAAAATCACATACTAATATCGGAACTGCGAATCATTTTTGTGAGTTAAAGTTTCACAAAAAAAAACTGAATCAATTTCTGTCTCAAGTAATCAAAATATGTATCAAAAAGCGAACAAGTTTCAGCCATACTAATAATTAATAAAAAATTCTAAACTAGGCCACTTATAGCATAAAAGTGTCAAAAATGGCTGATCTACCAAAGTATTAATCAGACCATCGAGTGCTTTGAAACTAGATCCTACCACGACATGTTTTATTGCCACCAGCTATAAAATTATAGTTATTCTAGATTTCTAGTTATGTGGTTTGTACTTAAGAGCCATCAAGTTAGCAGTGAACAATTACTTAAGAGCCATAAAGGGGCTGTACGAAAGCACAACTAGGTTACACGTGGGTTTTTACTGCCTGACCATAGAACACCCGTAGAAAACAAGTCCGTATCAGGATTATTGTTTTTTTACTGCCTGACCATAGAACAATAGTTGTATGATAATTTTCATTAAAATAAAGGTTATGTCCAAAAGTAAGTATAAAACCAACAACTATAAAAATCACCCTATGCCAGTTCTGTGAAACATAGCCAGGTTTATAGGTACATGTCACTCCAGGTCTTGGTCTTTGAATCCTTGACTGGTTGAGCTCTGATCTGTGCAATGGATAGGCCTTCTTTCTGAAAGTATTTCCAGCATTGGGGGTGAGGAACAACTTTTCTGAAGATCTTGTCATTTTTAACGTTCCACAAACTCTAACAGCCTATTATAATTAACATGATTTCTCTTACCCCTTCTTTTTACATGTGAGGTAAGAAGGTAAGAGTTAATTGGACCATTAATCAAGGAGATCAACGCTCATGATAATGATATCAAGTGCCACTTGAGAGGGTAGTACGGAGATTGCCAGGCAGATTTCATCATAAATTGAAATACCCCTTTCCTAGTAGGCATAATCTCACCCCCAACAATTAAGGGAAAAGGGGTACTCCCTGAACAAGTGCACGGAAGTTTCTTCCACAAGTTTATAAATTAGTTAGTCATACAGAAGTAAGCGATGGTGTCTGACCATTGAAATATTGTGCATGTGCGTGCGTGCGTGCGTGTGTAGGCAAAATTGTGTCTACTATAGCTTGTCATAAAACTTGTTTAGGTTGGCTAAGCTTTTAACAGTTTAAAAGTTATAAAAAGTATGAAATAAATAGTGTATCATCTCTCTAATGTTACAAGCTGATCCAACGGTGGAATTGTAAAAATATGCATTTATGTGTCCTCGACAAAAAAAAATCAGCTTGCATTCACATAAAATATATACTGACATACTTGTTATTTTTGTTCAGGACACATAAAGTTATATTTTTTTTAATCACACCGTTAGATCATGTTATATTATAGGTGTGGTGTTTCAGTTTTTTTTTCGGAATTGTTAGAAACTTCTACATCATCAAAAACCTTAAGTAGTTCTGTGACAAGCTATGATAGAAAATTCTGCTCATGGATTGAAAGACCACAGTGCTCATGGATTGTTCCACTAATTAAGTTGTTGGGATAGATCTCATTAGCGGTTGCCATTGGTCCGTAATTAATTTTCATGTCACTCAAATAGAATTTCTAATCTTAACTAGAGTAGGCAATATCATATCCCGATATGGTCTCTTCACCATGAGAGATGATTTGTTTTCAGAGCATGTTAGGTCCACTGTGCTCACATGTAGAGGAACATGTCAGTTCGATGCATAAGCTAGATCTGAGCCAAGCGAACTGACCAACGTATCAGTCACACTGAGGACAACAAGAATTGACAAGAAAACTAACTCTGTAGTTTCTCCAATGAGCTACGGTGCCGACCCCTGTACAGAACTACAGATGCTTAAAGTGTGACGTGACGCAACACGTGCACCTCTACAGCAGTGGAAATTACTGGTACTTAACGTGCTTGCATGGCCATGGAGTCGGTTGTAGTGAACTATACCATGCGCCCCGACTTGAGAGTTTCAAACAGGCGATGGCCAATGAACTCCGAGCGGTCATGGAGTGACTTGTAATTCTGAGCCAGACCCCATCGCAACTGGTCGACGTGTCGATGAGTTGCTCTCCCTATGCAATTGCACTGAAGCAATGTTTCTCCTGATGCCTTTCATTGCTCAAGGTTACTGTTACTTCCTCCTCCATCTCTATCTATAGTAGCGTTTCACATGGCGTTGGTTCTCAGTAATGTGCATACTGTTCTTAGCATGTATATTTATACATGTGAAATGGATGGACCGAATCACAACTATATTCAATGAATGTGATATGATCATGATACTCGGTGAACCTCACAACCTATATGTGTTGCATGCACTTCAAATGCTTGGTTAGCACTGTATGTTATTATTTATTTTATATCACACTTCTGTTTTGGTACAACCCCACTAACCACATTAATGAAGGAGATCTCTACATGCACCTTCATAATATAGTCTTGTTTAAAAAAAACGTCATTCGTGCCGATACACGGCCCCGACCGACCCAATAGTTGCGTTGCCCAAACACACCTCGTTGGTGCCAAGTAAAACATCGAAAAATAGGTGTACCTTGGAATCGAGACCCAAACCACCCATATGTCAAAGGAAGTTGAAAGCTAGTAAACCCATCGAGTCCATGTGACTAATGAGTTGCGCGAATTTATAACTACTAGTGGCATCTGACTTCTTAAAATAATTTATGAATAGTTTTGAAATGCCAAACAGTTTCAAAATTTTATGAAAACATTAGCATTTTTTGGAGTCTCAATTTTAATGAAAAAACAGGAACAAAATTGAAAATGCGAACATTTTCGAAAAAAGGAAGAAAACCCAACTATCTTTAAAATTATGAAAATATCTTTGGAAACGCGCACATTTTTTAATATTCCTCGAAAATTTATTGATCAAAACCATTTTTTATGACTAATTTTGAGAAGGGTAACATCATTTGGAGTTCATGAATATTTTTTGAATTTTGAACAAAATTTCTAAAATATTACTTGTTTTAAAAAATATAGTATTTCAACTTTCTGAAATTTCGATCATTTTTATAAATGAAGAGAACAAGATTTAAAAGTCTATTGTTCTAAGATTTCGACCATCCTTTTCAAAGTCTATTTTTTACGAATTTAGCAAAAATTCAATACAAAAATATTTTTGTAAAAAAACAAATTGAAAAAGTGTGAACTTTTTGTAAATGGAACGAGCAATTTTTTAGTGGTATACCAACTTTATTAACTAGGATTTTGGTTTACAGGGATGACAAAGTGTTATGGCGTGCTCACAGCCACACATGGCGACCTTCTTCTTAATACGAAGAAATTTTTGCTAAATTCTATGCGTCAAATTTTAGACTATGGCCATAAAAAATACCAACTTTAAAAATGAATGCTAAGGCCGACCAAACATTTCTTTTCTTTTCTATTTTTATGTCTTTTTCTCTCTTATTGATATAATTCATTTTAACCGTTTTAACGTTATTTCTCCAAAAAAGTTCACAACTAGAAATCTTGTTTGGAATACTAAAACATTATTTGTTTTCAAATATTGTGTACAATTTTATAAAATGTTGTGGAGTTTCAAAAACTACCCCCTAATACAATTTTTTTGTTCACAAATATAAGAAATGTTTGCGGTTCAAAAAATTTGGTAAGGTTTTCTAAAAAAATTACGTGGCTTACAATTTGTGTTACAGTAATTGTTCGTAATTTGATGGCTATTTTGAGAAGGTGTTCAAGTTTGCAGAAATTTCATACGTTGTTTAAAATTCTAAAATTGTTGACAAATTTAAAGAAAATTTAGGGCATAAGAAACTGTCCATGTTGATTGATAATGGCAAAATTTGCAAATAACTAAAGAATTCAAATTATAAAAAAAACTGTATGCACCCGTTAGGCTTTTACCCGAATATCCTCCACTGAACATGGTCTATTTTTAGACATCCTTAAAATGTCCTCAACTTTTGCAAGCAGGTAACGTGACTATGGTAGGCATCTATGTTAGGTTTGAACGATTTCTAACATTGTATGCAAGTTGCGACATGTCCGACCATTTATTGTGTTTTTTTATCGAGAAAACTTCAAAAAAGCAAAAAATGTCAAAAGCAAAACAACTTGGCATGCTGCTTTGAATTGATCATAAATGGCCATGTAAAAAGATTGTGGCGATTTCAAGGATATAGAGAAAACAATGTGCTCTCAGACGGAGTCTACTAGCCACCCGAACATCATTTGTTGAACATGATCTATTTTTATATATTTTTCGAATAACCCCAACTTTTGCAAGCAGGCGGACATGCCCATGGTAGATATACATGATATGTTTGAATGATCTTCGACATTGTATGCAACTTGCGACACGTTCGGCCAATGATCAGCGAAAAGTCTAAAAAATACAAAATTTATCAAAAATAAAAATGACATGGTTCCTTAAATTGGTCATATACGCCCATAAATAAAAATTGAATCCATATTATGGATGTCGAGAAAAACGTTCTCTCAGACGGATTCGTTGGGAACATTTGACGGATGTAAAAAAAACAATCTACCCGAACAGACTGTGTTGAACATAGTTCATTTTTGGACATCCATGAAATGACCCAAACTTCTCGCACCATCTGAGCATCTCCATGGTAGGAAATATACATGCTCAGTTTGAACCAATTCCAACCCGTTACACGTTGCATCACATTCCAGCCATCATCAGACTTTTTTCATCGAGAAAGCTCTAGAAAATTCAAATTTATTGAAAACCCAATTAAATTGACATGAACTCTTGAACTGGCCATACACGGCCATGAAAAAAATGGGACCATTTGAAAAATATCAAAAAAATGGGGCCACATCAAGGATATCGACAGAAAGTACATGGCTAAAAACTTGAGAAATTCTAGAAACGTTCATGGGTTTAAAAAAGAAACATAAAATTCAAAACAAATTCATGAAATTTAAAAACAACACGAAATTTCAAAAATTTCACAAAAATTGAAAAACAAATTAGGAGCTAAAAGTTCAAGCATTTCAAAAAAGTTCACATCTACAAAAAAAGTTCACGGATCTAAAAAGATTCAAGAATTTGGGAAAAGATTCATTAAAATTGAAAAACAATCACAAAAATTTAAAAATTTCATAAATTTGAAAATAAGTTCATGAAAAATGAAAATAAGTTTCTGAATTTTATAAATATTGCAAATTTGAAAGAATTCGCGAAAGAAAATTTCATGCATTTGAGAAAAAGTTGGTGGCGGAAAAATTCACGAATTTCAATAACATTATCAGATCTGGAAAAAAGTTGATTTAGAATTGAAAAAGTTCACAAATTTGGAAAATTTCACAATATTAGAAATGTTTTGAGAATTTGAAAAACATTTATGGGCTAAAAGTTAATCAAAGCATAAAAAATGTTAGTGCTAAAAAATTCACGAATTTGGAAAACAATTGATGTATTTGAAATAAGTTCACTAATTTTGAAAAGTTCATGAAAATTGTTCACAAAAAAATTTCAATTTTAGAAAAGAAAAGAAAAGAAAGAAGGAAAGAGAAAGCTCAAACCCTGAAGAAAAAACAGGCAAACACAAGAAAAAACAGACTGAGAATGTGTAGCTTTTTTAGCTTTATATATATTTATCACACGAAAGCAAAATATGAAGGTAATTGTGTAGCTTGTAAGATTCATCAGTTGGTTAGGTCCACTTGAAGTAAACCAATACGGAGGGAGTTCGAGTCCCACTGGATGCACTAGGTTTTTGAAATTCAAAAGAACGAAAAACAAGTAGATGGGCTGAGCCCATGAAGGAAATTGGCGAGCCTAGTCGGGCAGCCTGTACGACTATAATCCCCGAAAGTACGTATACGTACATAAGATATGTCCCCTCAGAAAAAAAACTACATAAGATATGTCAAAGATCCATATTGTCCATGATATGTTTAGTGTTGGGGATTGTACCGAATAGGGACTCCTAAATACCAAGGTGCAGAGAAAGTTTTGTACTGCAATACCATTGTAACCTCTAACCTCAACGTTCATATTTGCTTCAATGTTCATGCAGGCAAACTTCTCTTTTTTTTATTATCAAATAAAAGAACAACTGAACTCGAATATTTACCCATCAACATCACACAAGTACTACCATGTGCGAAAAAATGGTCTTTTTGATGCAGTTTTTTCTTTGAAATGAAATAACTCATTCAAAATTCAAAATTTGAAAAATTTGTGTTTCATCAAAAAATCAATTTTTTGTATAGTTGACCTTGCAAAGTTTTGAAATCAAATGTTCTCTTAGAAACAAAGAAGTGAAATATATATATAAGGATAGCACAAATCTTGATGCAAAAAGAGTAGTCTATATAGAGGGTAATAGTGGTATTGTGGTACAACAAATCCACACTCCCAAGGTGCATACCAAGAAAATTTTATTATTGCATCAAGTAGAGCGTGGATGTCGGTGACCACGGGTTAGGGCAGTAACACCATAGCAGTGACAACAACGCAAATCGGCGGGGAAGGAGGGGTGGGTGGCGGCGTGAGTGAGCTTGGGTATGTGTGTGTAGGGGGGGGGGTCGCCGATTGGCTTTTGTCGGTGGGAAGGCCCATCGAGAGGTACACCATGAATGTGGGGGAGGTAGTTAGTTGTGTATCTCAGCAATAAGTGGGTTGCGTCTAGGTGGGGTCGAATTGTTAGGTACGGCATGGTTGACATGTTTGGACAACCTCATTTCCGCCCCACATGTGGGTCGGGTTTAGGATGGTATGGGACGTTCGGACAAATGGGGATGGTTTGAGGAGGCCCATTGGATTGATGTTTTTTTGGACAGTGTTTAAAAATATGGAGGGGGTTTGAGGAATCTCCTTGGAGAAGCTCTAAACCCTTAAAAAGTGCCTTACAACAAGATAGAGTGATTCCAAGGAGATTTACTAATAATTAACCAAAAATCGAACCGAGGCACATGTTATGTGAAAGTATAAAAATAATGGAACTCTCAAATCATTAATAATAATTATGGTATATTTGTGATTGGGTATGGTTGGAAACTGCTTCAAAATTATATCCTACTTGTGTTGGGGAACGTTGCATGGGAAACAAAAAATTTCCTAAGCGCATACAAGATCTATCCATGGTGATGAGCATCTATGAGAGGAGAGATCGGATCCACATACCCTTGTAGATCGCTAAGTGGAAGCGTTAAGAAAAGTGTTTGATGTAGTCGAACGTCTTCACGATCCAAATGGCAAACCGTCCCACGAACTCCCGGTCAAGTGACGAACGAACGACACCTTCGCGTTCAACACACGTGCAGCTTGATGATGCCTTCACCTCCTCGATCCAGTGAGCGATGGTGAAGCAGTAGCTCGAGTCCTTCCGGTAGCACGACGGTGTGGTGGCGGTGGTGGAGGGACTCATCCGGCAGGGCTTTGCCGTGCACAGCCGAAACAATCTAGAGAGGAAGAACAAGCTATGAGGGAGGGAGACGCTGCGTCGTGGCTTAAGGTGCCGGCAACCCTCCCTCCCCTCATATATATATAGGGGGAGAGGAGGAGGGGATCGGCGCCCTAGGGTTACCACCCTTAGGGTTGGCGGCCAAGATGGGTGCGGCGGACGAGGGGGGTGCCTTGGCCCCAAGGCATGTGGTGCGGCTCCCCCTCCCTTGTACCAACCCTAGCGCAGCCATGTGATCCTTGGGTGGGAGGGGCGATCAGCCCACCAAGGTCTGGTGAGACCCCTCTCACAGCCCATGGGGCCATCCAGGGCAGGTGGACCTCCCTGATGGACTTCCGGAACCCTTCCGGCATTTTTGTCACAAAACCGGCAAGTCCCGAAACCTTTCCGAACTACGATTACCTCCATCCTATACATAACTCTTCACCTCCGGACCATTCCGGGGTTCCTTGTTACGTCCGGGATCTCATCTGAGAGTTCGAACAACCTTCGGTCACCAACATAAAAGCTCGACTATACTTATATCGTCACCAAGCATTAAGTGTGTAGACCCTACGGGTTCGAGAACTATGCATACATGACCGAGACACCTCTATATGGTCAATAACCAATAGCGGGACCTGGATGCCCATATTGGTTCCTACACATTCTACGAAGACCTTTATCGGTTGAACCTCTATGTCAAGGATTCAGTTAATCCCGCATGTAGTTCCTTTTGTTCTTCGGTATGTTACTTGCCCGAGATTCGATCGTCGGTATCTCTATACCTAGTTCAATCTCATTACCAGCAAGTATCTTTACTCGTTCCGTAATACAAGATACTGTGGCAAACTCTTTAGTCACTTTGCTTGCAAGGCTCATTGTGATGTTGTATTATCGAGTGGGCCCTGAAATACCTCTTCGTCACACGAAGTAATAAATCCCAGTCTTGATCCATGCCCACTCAACAGACACCCTCGGAGATACATGTAGAGCATCTTTATAGTTACCCAGTTATGTTGCGACGTTTGATACACACAAGGTATTCCTCCCGTGTCAGTGAGTTGCATGGTCTCATGGTCATAAGAACAGATACTTGACATGCAGAAAACTATAGCAACAAACTGACACGATTATATGCTATGATTATAGTTTGGGTCTTGTCCATCACCTCATTTTGCCAATGATGTGATCCCGTTATCAAATGACGTCTCATGTCTATGGCTAGGAAACCTTGACCATCTTTGATCAACGAGCTAGTCTACTAGAGGCATACTAGGGACACAATGTTGTCTATGTATCCACACATGTATTTGTATTTCCAACCAATACAATTATAGCATGGATAATAAACGATTATCATGAACAAGGAAATATAATAATAACCAATTTATTATTGCCTCTAGGGCATATTTCCAACAGTCTCCCACTTGCACTAGAGTCAATAATCTAGCTCACATCACTATGTGATTTACATTGTAATGAATCTAACACCCATACAGTTCTGGTGTTGATCATGTTTAGCCCTTTGAAGAGGTTTAGTCAACGGGTCTGTGACATTCAGATCCGTGTGCACTTTGAAAATATTTATGTCCTCCTTCTTGAGGTAATCGCGGATGGAATTGAAGCGTCCCTTTATGTGTCTAGTCCTCTTGTGAACCTTGATTCCTTGGCTAGAGCAATGGCACCAGTGTTGTCACACAAGAGACTCATTGGGTTCAGTGAACTGGGTACTACTCCAAGATCTGTTATGAACTCCTTCATCCAGACACCTTCCTTTGCCGCCTCCGAGGCAGCAATGTACTCCGATTCACATGTAGAATCAACTACCATGCTCTGCTTGGAAGTGCACCAGCTTATCGCTCCCTCATAGAGAATAAATACGTATCCGGTTTGAGACTTAGAGTCATCTGGATCAATGTCAAAGCTTGCATCGACGTAACCCTTTACGACGGGCTCTTGATCACCTCCATAAACGAAAAACATTTCCTTAGTCCTTTTCAGGTACTTAAGGATATTCTTGACTGCAGTTCAGTGGTCCATTCCTGGATCACTTTCAAACCTTCCGTCCATACTTATGGAAAGGCTGACATCGGGTCTTGTGCACATCATTGCATACATGATAGAGCCTATGGCTGAAGCATAGAGGATGACACTCATCTTTTCTCTATCTTCTGTAGTCACGGGGCAATCAGTCTTACTCAACTTCACACTTGCAATACAGACAAGAACCCCTTCTTGAACTGATCCATTTTGAACTTCTTTAAAACTTTGTCAAGGTATGTGCTCTGTGAAAGACCTAGTAAGCGTCTCAATCTATCTCTATAGATCTTGATGCCTAATATGAAAGCAGCTTCTCCTAGGTCCTTCATTGAAAAACTCTTGTTCAAATATTCCTTCACGCTTTTGAACATTTCTATATTGTTTCCAATCAACAATATGTCATCCACCTATAATATTAGAAACGCTATAGCGCTTCCACTCACTTTCTTGCAAATACAAGCTTCTCCGTAAACTTGTATAAACTCAAACGCTTTGATCACATCATCAAAGCAAAGATTCCAACTCTGAGATGCTTGCACCGGTCCATAAATGGATCGCTGGAGTTTGCAAACTTTGTCAGCATTCTCTGGATCGACAAAACGTTCTGGTTGTATCATATACAACTCTTCCTTAAGGAAACCGTTAAGGAACGCTATTTTGACATCCATTTGCCAAATGTCCTAATTGAAAAATTCAGCTATTTCTAACATGATTCTGACAGACTTAAAGGTCTCATCATAGTCAACTCCTTGAATTTGTGAAAAACCCTTTGCCACAAGTCAAGCTTTATAGACGGAGACATTACCGTCCGTGCCCATCTTCTTCTTAAAGATCCATTTGTTCTGAATGGACTTTTGCCCTTCAGGTAATGCTTCCAAAGTACACAATTTGTTTTCATACATGGATCCCATCTCAAAATTCATGGCCTCTAACCATTTGTCGGAATCCGGGCCCATCATCACTTCTCCATAGCTCGTAGGTTCATCGTTTCCAACAACATGACCTCTAAGATAGGGTTGCCATACCACTCAGGAGTAGTACGCGTCCTTGTCGACCTACGAGGTTTGATGGTAACTTGATCCAAAGCTTCATGATCATCATCATTAACTTCCTCTTCAACTGATGTAGGCTCCACAAAAACATCTTTCTGCGTTGCGCTACTCCCTGGTTGAAACAAAGGTTCAACAACCTCATCAAGTTCTATCTTCCTCCCACTCAATTCTTTCGAGAGAAACTGTTTCTAGAGAAATGACCCGTTCTTAGCGACAAACACTTTGCCTTCGGATCTGAGATAGAAGGTATCCCCAACCATGTCTTTTGGGTATCCTATGAAGACACATTTTTCCGCTTTGGGTTCCAGCTTTTCAGGCTGAAGCTTTTTGACATAAGCATCACATCCCCAAACTTTAAGAAATGACAACTTTGGTTTCTTGGCAAACCATAGTTAATATGGCGTTGTCCTAACGGATTTCCATGGTGCCCTATTTAAAGTGAATGCAGATGTCTCTAATGCATAAGCCCAAAATGATAGTGGCAAATCGGCAAGAGACATCATAGAATGCACCATATCCAATAAGGTTTGATTATGATGTTTGGACACACCATTCCGTTGTGGTGTTCCAGGCAGTGTCAATTGTGAAATAATTCCACATTGTCTTAAGTGACTGCCAAACTCATAACTCAGATATTCTCCTCCTCGATCAGATCGTAGGAACTTTATCTTCTTGTTACGATGATTCTCAGATTCACTCTGAAATTGCTTGAACTTTTCAAACGTTTCAGACTTGTGTTTCATTAATTAAACATACCCTAATCTACTTAAGTCATTAGTGGAGGTGAGAAAGTAACGATATCCACTTCGTGTTGGAAATATGCCCTAGAGGTAATAATAAATTAGTTATTATCATATTTCCTTGTTCATGATAATCGTTTATTATCCATGCTATAATTGTATTGATCGGAGACTTAGATGAATGTGTGGATACATAGACAAAACCATGTCCCTAGTATGCCTCTAATAGACTAGCTCGTTGATCAAAGATGGTTAAGGTTTCCTAGCCATTGACATGAGATGTCATTTGATAACAGGATCACATCATTAGGAGAATGATGGGATGGACAAGACCCAAACTACAAATGTAGCATATGATCGTGTCAGTTTAATGCTACTGTTTTCTGCATGCCAAGTACCTATTCCTATGACCATGAGATCATGAAACTCACTGACACCGGAGGAGTGCCTTGTGTGTATCAAACGTCGCAACGTAACTGGGTGACTATAAAGGTACTCTACAGGTATCTCCGAGGGTGTCTGTTGGGTTGGCATGGATCAAGACTGGGATTTGTTACTCCGTGTGACGGAGAGGTATCTCAGGGCCCACTCGGTAATACAACATCACAACAAGCCTTGCAAGCAATGTGACTAAGTGTTAGTCACAGGATGTTGTATTATGGAAGGAGTAAAGAGACTTGCCGGTAACGAGGTTGAACTAGGTATGGAGATACCGACGATCGAATCTCGGGCAAGTAACATACCGAAGAACAAAGGGAACATCATACGGGATTAACTGAATCCTTGACATAGATGTTTGACCGATAAAGATCTTCATAGAATATGTAGGAACCAATATGGGCATCCAGGTCCCTCTATTGGTTATTGACCGTAGTGGTGTCTCGATCATGTCTACATAGTTCTCGAACCCACAGGGTCTGCACACTTAAGGTTCGGTGACGTTTCGGTAGTATAGAGTTATGTATGGTGGTGACCGAAGGTTGTTCGGAGTCCTGGATGAGATCCCGGAAATCACGAGGAGCTCCGGAATGGTCCGGAGGTAAAGATTGATATATAGGAAGTCCCATTTTGGTTTTCGGGCTAATCGGTAATGTACCGGGAGTGCCGGTAGTGTACCGGGAGACCACCTAGAGGGGTATTTCGACCCAAGAGGCTTCATGGGCTGTGGGAGAGTAAATACCAGCCTTTTGTGGGCTGGTGGAAGTCCCACACAAGGCCCATGCGGCTGGGAGAAAAATCCCAAAGGGAAAAAGGTGGAAAAAGGCCAAAAAAAAGGAGGAATCCTAGTCCTACTAGGATTGGAGGAGTCCTCCTCTCCTCCCCACTTTGGCCGACCCAAGGGCTGGCATTTTGGAAGCCAATCCTCCTCCTACTCTCCTCCTATATATATTAGAAGATTTTAGGGTTTTGGCACAGAATTTTCAGCCACGTGCTACCCGTTCCTCTAGTGCATAGTTTCTCCTCTAGATCGGTTTTCTGCAGTGCTTAGGCGAAGCCCTGCCGGAATAGCTCCACCACCATCGCCGCAGTGCCGTCATGCTGCCGGAGAACTCTTCTACCTCTCCGCTCCCTCTTGCTGGATAAGGAAGGTGGAGATCGTCATCAAGCTGTACATGTGCTGAACGTGGAGGTGTCGTTCGTTCGGCGCTAGATCGAAAGGACCGTGATCAAGATTGTGAGACGGATCGTGATGAGATCGCGGGACGGATCGTGATGAGTTCGCGGGACGGATCGTGATGAGATCGCGGGACGGATCGTGATGAGTTCGCGGGACGGATCGTGATTGGATCACGGGACGGATCGTGATGAGATCGCGGGACGCTCGGCGATTTGGATCGTGAAGACGTTCGACTACACCAACCGCGTTTCTTAATGCTTCCCGCTTAGCGATATACAAGGGTATGTAGATCCACTCTCCTATTCATAGATGCTGATCACCATGGATAGATCTTGCATGTGCGTAGGAAATTTTTTGTTTCTCATGCAACGTTCCTAACAATGGTATCAGAGCTAGGTCTATGTGTAGATGAGATCTCGAGTAGAAGACAAAGAGTTTGTGGGCATTGATGCTTAGATTGCTTCCTCCCTTGGTTAGATTTTGGTTCAGCGGTTTTGTGAGATGAAGCGGCCCGTACCAACATTACTCGTACGCTTATGAGAGACCGGTTCCCTTGACCGTAACTTGTTGCATAGATGGCTTGCGGGTGCCAGTTTCTCTCACTTTAGTTGGATCGGATTTGACAAAGGCGGTCCTTGAGAAGGTTGAAAAGCAACTAGTGTGTCACCGTTGTGGTTTTTGCGTAGATGAGAATTGTTCTTGCTAGATACCCGTAGCAGCCACGTAAAACATGCAACAACAATTAGAGGCTGTCTAACTTGTTTTTGCAGGGTATGTTGTGATATGATATGGCCAATTACATGATGTGATATATGTGATGTATGAGATGATCATGTGATGTATAGATTATCCCGACTTGCATGTCGATGAGTACGGCAACCGGCAGGAGCCATAGGGTTGTCTTTAATTATTGTATGACCTGCGTTTCAATCATTAAGCACTATGTAATGCTTTACTTTATCGCTAAACGGTAGCAATAGTAGTAGAAGCATGTTGGGCGCGACAACCCCGATGGCGACACGTTGATGGATATCAAGATGATGGAGATCATGGTGTCATGCCGGTGACAATGGAGATCATTTCGGTGCTTTCATGATGGAGATCAAAAGCACAAGTTCATGGCCATATCATGTCACTTATGATTTGCATGTGATGTTAATCCTTTTATGCACCTTGTTTTGCTTAGGACGATGGTAGCATTATAAGGTGATCCCTCACTTAATTTCAAGATAAATTGTGTTCTCCCCGAGTGTGCACCGTTGCGAAAGTTCTTCGTTTTGACACACCATGTGATGACCGGGTGTGATAGACTCTACGTTCACATACAACGGGTGCAAGCCAGTGTTGCACATGCAGAACACTCGGGTTAAACTTGACGAGCCTATCATGTACAGACATGGCCTCGCAACACAAGAGACCGAAAGGTCGAACATGAGTCATATAGTAGATATGATCAACATGATGATGTTCACCATTGAAATCACCTCAACTCACGTGATGATCGGACTTGAGTTGATGAATTTGGATCATGTATCACTCGAATGACTAAAGGGATGTAAATTTGAGTGGGAGTTCTTAAGTAATATGATTAATTGAACTCATTATCATGAACATAGTCAATAGTGTCTGTGCAAATTATGTTGTAGATTACTTGCTCGCGCTATAGCTCCCTTGAATTTTTATATGTTCCTAGACAAATAGGGTTGAAAGATGTTGGTAGCAATATTGCGGACTGGGTCCATGATCTAAGGATTATCCTCATTGCTGCACAGAAGGCTTATGTCCTTAATGCACCGCTCGGTGCGCCAACCCCTCTAGCGTCGTTTGTAGATGTTGTGAACATCTGACAGGCACGTTCTGATGACTACTTGATAGTTTACTGCGTCATGCATTACGGCTTAGAATTGAGGCTCCGAAATGTTTTGAACGTCACAGAACATATGAGATCTTCTAAGAGCTAAAATTAGGATCACAGGCTCGTGCCCATGTTGCGAGATATGAGATCTCCAACAAGATTCTTTTCCTGCAAGATGAAGGAGAATATCTCAATCGTTGAGCATGTGCTCAGATTGTCTGGGTGCTACAATCGCTTGAATCGAGTGGGAGTTGATATTCCAGATAAGATAGTGATTGATATAGTTCTCCAATTCATTGTCACTAAGCTACTAGAACTTGGTGATGAACTATAAAACGCCAGGGATAGAAATAATGATCCCTGAGCTGTTCGCGATGTTTGACACCGCGAAGGTAGAAATCAAGAAGGAGCGTAAAGTGTTGATGGTTAGTAAGCCACTAGTTTCGAGAAGAGCAAGGAGGGAAACTTCATGGATGGCAAGTCAGTTGCTGCTCCAGTGAAGCAACCCAAAGTTGAACTCAAACCCGAGACTAAGTGCTTCGATTATGAGGAGAGCGGTCGCTGAAGCGGAACAACCCTAGATACTTGGTAGATAAGAAGGCTGTCAACGTCAACAGAAGTATATTTGATATATGTGTTATTGATGTGTACCTTGCTAGTACTCCTAGTAGCACCTGGGTATTGGATACCGGTTCGGTTGCTAAATGTTAGTAACTCGAAATAAAAGCTACGGAATAAATGGTGAACTAGCTATGGGTAAGGTGACGATGTGTGTTGGAAGTGTTTCCAAGGTTGATGTGATCGACATCGCACGCTCTCTCTACCTTCGGGATTAGTAACAAACCTAAATAAGTGTTATTTGGTGTTTTGCGTTGAGCATGAACGTGATTAGATCGTGTTTATTGCAACACGATTATTCATTTAAGTTAGAGAATAATGGTAATTCTGTTTACATGAATAATACCTTCAATGGTCATGCACCCAGTGAGAATGGTTTGTTGAATCTTGATCGTAGTAATACACATGTTCATAACATTGATGCCAAAAGATGCAAAGTTAATAATGATAGTACCACATACTTGTGGCACTGCCGCTAAATGTCATATTGGTATAAAATGCATGAAGAAACTCCATGCTGATGGATCTTTGGACTCTTTCGATTTCGAAACGGTTAGGACATGCGAACCATGCCTCTTGGTCAAAGATGACTAAGGACCCCGTTTTCTGGTTTGATGGAGCGGGCAAGTGATTTATTGGAAATGATACATGTTGATGTATGCAATCCAATGAGTCTTGTAGCGTGCGGTGGGTATCGTTTTTTTCTTACCTTTACTGATGATTTGGGTAGATATAGTGTATGTTTACTTAATGAAACACAAGTCTGAATCGTTTGAAAAGTTCAAGCAAATTCAGAGTGAAGTTTAAGATCATCGTGACAAGAAGATAAAAATATCTGCAATATGATCGTGGAGGTGAATATCTGAGTTACGAGTTTGGCATACAACTTTAGAAAATGTGAAAGTTGTTTCACAACACACGCCACCTGGAACACCATAGTGTGATGGTGTGTCTGAACGTCATAGTCGTGCTCTATTGGATATGGTGCATGTTATGATGTCTCTTATCGTTTTGCTACTATAATTTTGGGGTTGTGCTTTAGAGACAACTACATTCACTTCAAATAGGGCACCATATAAATCCGTTGAGATGACACCGTGTGAATTATGGTTTGATAGAACCTAAGCTGTCATTTCTTGATGTTTGGGGCTACGACGCTTGTGTGGAAAATGTTTTCACCTAATGAGCTCGAACCCAAAGCAGACAAATGCATCTTCGTAGAATACCCTAAGAACAGTTGGGTGAACCTTCTATCTCAGATCCAAGCATAAAGTGTTTGTTGCTAAAACGGGTCCTTTCCCGAGAAAAAGTTTCTCTCGAAAGAATTGAGTGGGAGGAAGATAGAACTTGATGAGGTTGTTGAACCTTTGTTTCAACCAAAGAGTAGCGCATCACAGAAAGATGTTTCTATGGAACCTACGTCAGTTGAAGAGGAAGTAAATGATGATGATCATGAAGCTTCGGATCAAGTTACTATCGAACCTCGTAGGTCGACAAGGATGTGTACTGCTCCTGAGCGGTACGACAACCCTGTCTTGGAGGTCATGTTGTTGGACAACAATGAACCTACCAGTGTGGAGAAGCGATGATGGGCCCGGATTCCGACAAATGCTTAGAGGCCATGAAATCCGAGAAATGATCCTTATATGAAAACCAAGTATAGACTTTGGTAGACTTGCTCGTTGGATGGCAGGTCGTTGAGTACAAATGGATCTTTAAAATGAAGACAGACGCTGATGGTGAATGTCACCATTTATAAAGCTCGACTTATCGCAAAGAAGTTTCTGGCAAGTTCAAGGAGTTGACTGCGATGAGACTTTATTTCATAGCGATGCTAAAGTCTGTTAGAATTATGTTAGCAGTTTCTACATTTTTCAATTATGAAATCTGGTAGATGGATGCCAAAACATCGTTTCCTTTCTTGAGGAAAGGTTGTATGTGATAGAACCAGAAGGTTTTGTCAGTCCTAAGGATGCTAAAAGGTGTGCAAGCTTCAGTGATCCTTCTATGAACTGAAGCAAGCATCTCGGAGTTGGAATATACACTTTGATGAGGTGATTAAAGTTTTTGAGTCTATACAAAGTTTACGAGAAACTTGTATTTACAATAAAGTGAGTGGGAGCACTCCAGAGTTTCTAATAAGCATATGTGGTTGACATATTGTTGATCGGAAATGATATAGAATTTCTGGAAAGCATAAAGGGTTGTTGGAGAAGTGTTTTCCAAAGGAAGACCTGGATAAATCTACCTAATTGTTGAGCATCAAGATCTATAGAGATAGATCAAGATACTTGATGAGAATTTCAATGAGTACATACCTTGAAAAGATTTTGAAAGAGTTCAAAATGGATCAGTCAAAGAAAGAGTTCTTGCCTGATTTGTAAGGTATAAAGTTGAGTAAGACTCAATGCCCAATGACTGCAGAACATAGAGAAAAGATGAGTGTCATCCGCTATGCTTCAACCATAGGCTCTATCATGTATGCAATGCTATGCACAAGACCCGATGTCAGCCTTGCCATAAGTATGGCCGGAAGGTTTCAAAGTGATCCTAGAATGGAGTACTGGACAGCGGTCAAGATTATCCTTAGTAACTAAAAGACTAAGGAGATGTTTCTCGATTATGGAGGTGATAAAGAGTTCGTCGTAAAGAGTCACGTCGATGCCAGCTTAAACACCAATCCGGATGACTCATAGTAGTAATCTGGATACGTATAGTGGAGCAGCCATTTGGAATAGTACCAAGTGGAGTATGGTAGCAGTGTTTACGGTTTGACATAGAAATTTGCAAAGTACACACGGATCTGAATGTCGCAGGCCCGTTGACTATAAGATCTCTCTCACATGCAAAGCATGATCGAGCCCCAGAACTCATTGGGTGTTAGATTCATAACAATGCAAATCACTTGGTGATGTGAACTAGATTATTGACTCTAGTGCAAGTGGGAGACTGTTGGAAATATGCCCTAGAGGCAATAATAAATTAGTTATTATCATATTTCCTTGTTCATGATAATCGTTTATTATCCATGCTATAATTGTATTGATCGGAGACTTAGATGCATGTGTGGATACATAGACAAAACCATGTCCCTAGTATGCCTCTAATAGAAGCTCCTTGATCAAAGATGGTTAAGGTTTCCTAGACATTGACATGAGATGTCATTTGATAACGGGATCACATCATTAGGAGAATGATGGGATGGACAAGACCCAAACTACAAACGTAGCATATGATCGTGTCAGTTTAATGCTATTGTTTTCTGCATGTCAAGTATCTGTTCCTATGACCATGAGATCATGCAAATCACTGACACCGGAGGAGTGCCTTGTGTGTATAAAATGTCGCAACGTAACTGGGTGACTATAAAGGTACTCTACAGGTATCTCCGAGGGTGTCTGTTGGGTTGGCATGGATCAAGACTGGAATTTGTTACTCCGTGTGACGGAGAGGTATCTCAGGGCCCACTCGGTTATACAACATCACAACAAGCCTTGCAAGCAATGTGACTAAGTGTTATCATGGGATATTGTATTACGGAACGAGTAAAGAGACTTGTCGGTAACGAGGTTGAACTAGGTATGGAGATACCGACGATCGAATCTCGGGCAAGTAACATACCGAGGAACAAAGGGAACATCATACGGGATTAACTGAATCCTTGACATAGAGGTTCGACCGATAAAGATCTTCATAGAATATGTAGGAACCAATATGGGCATCCAGATCCCTCTATTGGTTATTGACCCTAGATGTGTCTCGGTCATGTCTACATAGTTCTCGAACCCGCAGGGTTTGCACACTTAAGGTTCGGTGACGTTTCGGTAGTATAGAGTTATGTACGGTGGTGACCGAAGGTTGTTCGGAGTCCCGGATGAGATCCCGGAAGTCACGAGGAGCTCCGGAATGGTCTGGAGGTAAAGATTGATATATAGGAAGTCCCATTTTGGTCGCCGGAAAAGTTTCGGGCTAATCGGTAATGTACCAGGAGTGCCGGTAGTGTACCGGGAGACCACCTGGAGGGGTATTTCGACCCAAGAGGCTTCATGGGATGTGGGAGAGTAAATACTAGCCTTTTGTGGGCTGGTGGAAGTCCCACACAAGGCCCATGCGGCTGGGAGAAAAAGCCCAAAGGGAAAAAAGTGGAAAAAGGCCAAAAAAGGAGGAATCCTAGTCCTACTAGGATTGGAGGAGGAGTCCTCCTCTCCTTCCCACTTTGGCCGACCCAAGGGCTGGATTTTTGGAAGCCAAGCCTCCTCCTACTATCCTCCTATGTATATTAGAGTATTTTAAGATTTTGGCACAGAATTTTCAGCCATGTGCTACCCGTTCCTCTAGTGCATAGTTTCTCCTCTAGATCGGTTTTCTGCAGTGCTTAGGCAAAGCCCTGCCGGAATAGCTCCACCACCATCTCCGCAGCGCCATCATGCTTCCGGAGAACTGTTCTACCTCTCCGCTCCCTCTTGCTGGATCAAGAAGGCGGATATCGTCATCAAGCTGTACGTGTGGTGAACGTGGAGGTGCCGTCCGTTCGTCGCTAGATCGGAAGGACCGTGATCAAGATTGCGAGATGGATCGTGACGAGATCGCGGGACGGATCGTGATGAGATCACGGGACAGATCATGATGAGTTCGCGGGACGAATCGTGATGAGATCGTGGGACGGATCGTGATGAGTTCGCGGGACAGATCGTGATTGAATCGCGGGACGGATCGTGATGAGATCGCGGGACGCTCGGCTATTTGGATCGCGAAGACGTTTGACTACACCAACCGTGTTTCTTAATGCTTCCCGCTTAGCGATCTACAAAGTTATGTAGATCCACTCTCCCTCTCGTAGATGCTCATCACCATGGATAGATCTTGCATGTGTGTAGGAAATTTTTTGTTTCCCATGCAACGTTCCCAACACCGCGTGCCTCAATGCTCATTGGACCGCACACATCAGTATGTATGATTTCCAATAAGTCACTTGCCCATTCCATTGTTCCAGAGAACGGACTCTTAGTCATCTTGCCCATGAGGCATGGTTCACATGTGTCAAGTGATTCGAAATCAACTGACTCCAAAATTGCATCAACATCGAGTTTCTTCATGCGATTTACACCAATATGACCTAAGTGGCAGTGCCACAAGAAAGCGGTACTATCATTATGAACTCTACATCTTTTGGTATCAATTTTATGAACATGTGTATCATCACTATCGAGATTCAATAAGAATAAACCCCTCACATTGGGTGCATGACCATAAAAGATATTACTCATATAAAGAGAACAACCATTATTCTCTGATTTAAATGAGCAACCATCTCACAATAAACAAGATCCAGATATAATGTTCATGCTTAACGCATGCACTAAATAACAACTATTCAGGTTCATAACTATTCCTGATGGTAATCGAAGAACGAGCGTGCAGACGGCAATCGCATCAACCTTGGAACCATTTCCCACACGCATCATCACTTCGTCCTTTCCCAACCTCCATCTACTCCGTAGCCCCTACTTTGAGTTGCAAATGTGAGCAACCAAACCAGTATCAAATACCCAGGCACTACAACGAGAGTTGGTAAGGTACACATCAATAACATGTATATCATATATACCTTGTTTGGTGTTGGCCGCCTTCTTGTCGGCCAGATACTTGGTGCAATTCCGCTTCCAGTTCCCAGTTCTCTTGCAATGAAAGCACTCAGTTTCTGGCTTGGGTCCAGCCTTGGGTTTCTTCACAGGAGGGTAACTGCTTTGCCTCTCTTCTTGGCGTTATCCTTCTTTCCATTTCCATTATTCTTGAAACTAGTGGTTTATTGACCATCAACACTTGATGGTCCTTCTGGATTTCAGACTCTGCGACTTTCAACATCGCAAACAGCTCCGCGACTGACTTGTTCATCCCTTGCATGTTATAGTTCATCATGAAGATCTTGTAGCTAGGTGGCAATGATTGAAGAACTCTGTCAGTGATCGCCTCTGGCGGAAGGGGCATCCCTAACTCCACCAGACGGTTCGAATACCCATGCATTCTGAGTATATGTTCACTGGCAGACCCGTTCTCCTCCATCTTGCAAGCATAAAACTTATCGGAGGTCTCATACCTCTCAATCCGGGCATTCTTCTCAAAGATAAACTTCAACTCCTGGAACATCTCGTATGCTCCATGACATTCAAAATGTGTTTGAAGTCCCGGTTTTAAGTCATACAACATTGCACATTGAACTATTAAGTAATCTCCATAACGTGCCTCCAAGGCGTTCACAACGTGTTCAGACGATACATGAGTGGGTGGTTCATCAAGCGGTGCATCAAGGACATAAGACTTTTGGGAAGCCGTGAGGATAATCCTCAAATTATGGGCCCAGTCTAAAAGTTACTTCCATCATCTTTCAACTTTTCTTTCTCTAGGAACGCATTGAAATTTAGGGGATCTACTGCGCGAGCCATTGATCTACAACATAAAATTGCAAACGTTACTAAGACTATTAATTGTTCAACATAATGAGTTTAGTTAATCATGTTACTTAAAAAACTACCACTCAAATTGACATCCTCCGGTCGTCCGAATGCTACATGATCCAAATTCACCAACCCAAGTCCGATCATCACGTGAGATGAGGTGGTTTCAGGTGAACATCTCCATGTTGATCATATCTACTATATGACTCATGTTCGACCTTTCGGTCTCTTGTGTTCCGAGGCCATGTATGTACATGCTAGGCTCGTCATGTTTAACCCGAGTGTTCTGCACGTGCAACACTGGCTTGCACCCGTTGTATGTGGACGTAGAGTCTATCACACCCGATCATCACGTGGTGCTTAGAAACGATGATCTTTCGCAATGGTGCATACTCAGGGAGAACACAATTTTATCTTGAAATTTTAGTGAGGGATCATCTTATAATGCTACCGTCGTCCTAAGCATAATAAGATGCATAAAAGGATTAACATCACATGCAAATCATAAGTGACATGGTATGGCCATGATCTTGTGCTTTTGATCTCCATCTTTAAAGCAGGGGCATGATCTCCATCGTCACCGGCATGACACCATGATATCCGTCAATGTGTCGCCATCAGGGTTATCGTGCCCACCATGGTTCTACTACTATTGGTACCACTTAGCGATAAAGTAAAGCATTACATAGCACTTAATGATTGACACACAGGTTATACAATAATTAAAGACAACCCTATGGCTCCTCGCGGTTGCCGTACTCATCGACATGCAAGTCATGATATTCTATACAAAACATGATAATCTCACACATCACATATATATCATCATGTAATTGGCTGTATCATATCACAACATACCATGAAAGAACAAGTTAGACGTCCTCTCATTGTTGTTGCATGTTTTAAGTGGCTGATATGGGTATCCAGCAAGAACAATTCTTACCTAAGCAAAACCACAACGGTGATACACAAATGGCTTTTTAACCTTCTCAAGGACCGCCTTTGTCACGTCTGAACCAACTAAAGTGGGAGAGACAGACACCCTCTAGCCATCTTTATGCAACAAAGTCACATGTCATTCGATGGAACCTGTCTCTCATATGTGGACGAGTAAGGTTGGTTCGGGCCGCTTCATCCCACAATACTGCTGAACCAAGAAAAGACCAAGGGGGGGAAGCACTAGTAGAAAACAAACCTTTCGTCCGCCTCATTAGTTGCGGTTGGCTTTTGAACCGGCTCTAATGTGCCCATTAGTCCCGGTTCGTGACGGGCATCATTAGTGCCGGTTCCTTCCGGACCTTTAGTTCCAGTTCGTGCCACAAACCGGCACAAAAGGTGTGGTGGCAGGATGGCGTCAGCCTGGGGCCCCAAGGGAACCTTTAGTCCCGGTTGGTGGCTCGAACCGCGACTATAGGCTAAACTTTAGTCGCGGTTGGATCCACCAACCAGGACTAAAGGCCCCCTATATTGAAACCCTTCAGCGCCAGCCCGAGCACAGTCCTATGTTCTTCCTCATTCCTATCCTCTCTATTCTTCCTCTCTTCCTCGATCTCATCCTCCATTTTTGCCAAAATTTGTCAATATTTGGAGGCATCCCATCCATCCAAGTGTTCACAAAGGTTAGCAACTTTGTCCTTTCATCTCTCATTGCTAGATTAGCTCTTGCAATGCTCTATAAGTATAGTATTTTGTGGGGTTTAGTTTGTATGTGGTAGTTTATTTGATTTATGCAATTTGAGGTCAAATTAAATTCTTACTTTGCATTTGTAGGTATGGTTTACTTAGTGCCTTCCCGTCCCCGTCCTAACCACCGTCGATCGCCCGCACCGTCCTGTCGCTGGCACCACCTTGGTGAGCCTCTTGTTCTTATCCTTTTTATAAAAAAACCATGTTTGTAAGATTTAGTTAGTTACTTGTATAGTTTTCTTACCTATATGGTTGTTTGTTATACATAGTGGCATGGTTTTGAAATCCGTCCCCGTCAGCCTTCGTCCGGTTTATGATGCGGATGTGGTATATACTCTATTTTATAACTCTTTGTTGCATTTCGTGTTTATGACAATTATGCCAATCAAGTTGACATAGATATTTTTATCTAGGAGGTATGTGAACCAGAGATTCCAACCGACATAGATATTCTTGTCAAGAAGTTAAATTTAGTTGAAAAAGAAAACAAGTATTTGAAAGAAAAATTGAAAAGAGTTGAAGAAGAGAAGATGAAACTAGAGTTGTATGTTGCCGATGTCATCGATGATCACAAGATTAAGATGGGTGCAATGCACTTGAAGATTAGAAAATTTAAAAGATATGCCAATGATAGTGAGGATTGGTATCACTATGCTGTTGGATCAATTGTTACCTTAGTTGCAATGTTGATTGCATTTGTTGTTGCATTTAAATGCTTTAGCTAGAGAGTTTGTATGTTCTTTTATGAGAACAAGTGTGTATGAACTTTATGTACGAACTTGTATTAATTTGGTCTTTTTGATGTTGTGTAATGAAGATGAGCCGGCAATGGATCTACGAGGACTGATGCTCTCCCCAGTTCATTAATGTCGTGCATACCTTTCTGGTTGCGGCTGAGGTAAACTAGTGGCCGGATGGTTTTATGTATTGTCCATGTGATGTTAATGAAAAAGGGGTCCACCTATTTGAGTCCGGTTTCATGTCCGGCTATAACTGTTAGACCAAGCACGGAGAAAGAGGGGTCCTAATGGAAGAGAATGAAGAAGAAGAGGATGACGACAGCTATCCTAGCCATGGGTTCCATGAATACGATGGTACAACAATGGGGGAAAGTTTACTGATTGTTTTGAGCTAAATGACCCTGAAATTGATAAGCACTACAAATGAACTCTAAAAAGTTATAAAGTTGGCATGGTATCAAAATTTCACCCACATAGCATGTGCTAAAAAGTTGAGAGGGTTACAGAAAAAACTGGATGCACTTCTTGTACAAAATGGACAATCTTTTTCGAAGTATCAGGGTTTAAGACGAAAACTTGCCTGTTACAAAGGCATTTCATTTTTTTAACTTATTTCAACTCCAGACTTTTTGTGCGTTCAGTATGCACCATTCGGAGGGAGGCCATCACTTTTCAACCCTTTCTGACTTCATTTGCTATTTTTCATGCATTTATTGATTTTTTTTGAGCTAAATGACCCTGAAATTGATAAGCACTACAAATGAACTCTGAAAAGGTTGAAAGTTGGCATGGTATCATCATTTCACCCACATAGCATGTGCTAAAAAGTTGAGAGGGTTAAGGCAAAAACTGGATGCACTTCGTGTACAAAATGGACAATCTCTTTCGAAGTATCAGGGTTTTAAACGAAAACTCGCCTATTACAAAGCATTTCATTTTTTTAACTTATTTCAACTCTAGAATTTTTGTACGTTCAGTATGCACCATTCGAAGGGAGGCCATCAATTTTCAACCCTTTCTGACTTCATTTGCTATTTTTCATGCATTTACTGATTTTTTTGAGCTAAATGACCCTAAAATTGATAAGCACTACAAATGAACTCTGAAAAGGTTGAAAGTTGGCATGGTATTATCATTTCACCCACACAGCATGTGCTAAAAAGTTGAGAGGGTTACGACAAAAACTCGATGCACTTCGTGTACAAAATGGACAATCTCTTTCGAAGTATCAGGGTTTCAGACGAAAACTCGCCTGTTACAAAGACATTTCATTTTTTAACTTATTTCAACTCAAGACTTTTTGTGCGTTCAGTATGCACCATTCGAAGGGAGGTCATCAATTTTCAACCCTTTCTGACTTTATTTGCTATTTTTCATGCATTTACTGATTTTTTTGAGCTAAATGACCCTAAAATTGATAAGCACTACAAATGAACTCTGAAAAGGTTGAAAGTTGGCATGGTATCATCATTTCACCCACATAGCATGTGCTAAAAAGTTAAGAGGGTTACGGCAAAAACTAGATGCACTTCGTGTACAAAATGGACAGTCTCTTTCGAAGTATCAAGGTTTCACACGAAAACTCGCATGTTACAAAGGCATTTCATTTTTTAACTTATTTCAACTCCAGACTTTTTGTGCATTCAGTATGCTCCATTCGAAGGGAGGCCATCAATTTTAAACCCTTTCTGACTTCATTTGCTATTTTTCATGCATTTACTCATTTTTTTGAGCTAAATGACCCTGAAATTGATAAGCACTACAAATAAACTCTGAAAAGGTTGAAAGCATGATATCATAATTATACACACATAGCATGTCCTAAAAAGTTGAAAAGGTTACGGAAAAAACCGGATGCACTTCATGTACAAAATGGACAATCTCTTTCGAAGTATTAGAGTTTAAGACGAAAACTCGCCTGTTACAAAGGCATTTCATTTTTTAACTTATTTGAACTTCAAACTTTTTGTGCGTTTAGTATGCACCATTCGAAGGGAGGCCATCAATTTCCAACCCTTTCTGACTTCATTTGCTATTTTTCATGCATTTACTGATTTTTTTGTATCTAAATGACCCTGTAATTGATAAGCACTACAAATAAACTCCGAAAAGGTAGAAAGTTGGCATGGTATCATCATTTCACCCATATAGCATGTGCTAAAAAGTTGAGAGGGTTACAACAAAAATTGGATGCACTTCGTGTACAAAATGGACAATCTCTTTCGAAGTATCAGGGTTTAAGACGAAAACTCGCCTGTTACAAAGGCATTTCATTTTTTAACTCATTTCAACTCCAGACTTTTTGTGCATTCAGTATGCACCATTTGAAGGGAGGCCATCAATTTTCAACACTTTCTGACTTCATTTGCTATTTTCCATGCATTTACTAATTTTTTGAGCTAAATGACCTGGAAATTGATAAGCATTACAAATGAACTCCGAAAAGGCTGAAAGTTGGCATGGCATCATCAAATAATTCAAATTTAAACTATTCAAATTTGAAAACTACTGCACTAACAAAAAGTTTATAATTTTTTTGACCTAACACAAAAAGATTCACTCATTAACTCTCAATAAAGCACAAAAAAACTCGGAAACAAAAGAAAATAAATAAAGCAAAAACAAAAATAAATTAAAGAAATCCGGCCTACTAGGCCGCCACGGCCTGCATACGACTGGAAACCCAACCTGGGCGAGGATGTAGGCCCACAAGGCCAAGTAGGCCCACAGGGAATCACAACAGAGGTAGGCCCATAAGGCCTGCATTAGTGAGGAGCTCAATGCAGTGCCCGCCACAGGGCTTATAAACTAGTCGAGGCGCCCCTCGACTAGTGAGGTGGGACTAAACTTCCACCGCAGTGCGTCGTGCTAGGAACACACCTTTAGTCACAATTGGTGGCTCCAACCGCGACTAAAGACTCCCTTTAGTCGCGGTTGGAGCCACAAACCATGACTAAAGGTGAATTTCAGCAAGCGCAGGTGGCGGGAAGCGAAACCCTTTAGTCGCGGTTGGTGGCTCCAACCGCGACTAAAGGGGGGGTCTTTAGTCGCGGTTGGAGCCACCAACCGCGACTAAAGGTCTCCTTATACATATACTACACTTCAAAAAAAATCAGTTACTTTGCATTCTTCTCCTCTTCGTGACATCGCCTCCATTGCCGTCTCGCCTCCCCGACGCTGCCCGTGTCGTCGTCGTCTTGCCTCCTCGCGCCGATCTCCGACACCACCCGCGCCCGTTCCTCCCGAAGCTCGTCCTAACGCCGCCCGAACGCCGCTAGCGCCTGCTCCTCACTGTCGCCGCCCCCGACTCGCCTCGCCTCACCATCGCCCCGTCGCCCTGCTATGAGTCCCCCCTCTCCCCCTCTCCCTCGCCCCCTGTGCTGCCATGGCGGCCGCCGGCCCCTCCCCGGCCCGAACCCCCCGAATTTTGATGAACACACACACACACAATTTTGATAATTAGATGATTAATTAGATGTATAGATGATTAGACGCAAGAATTTTGATGTATAGAAAAAAGTTAAGGAATTTTGACATTTGACGATTTTTGACATAGATGCATGAATTTTGACAATTTTCACTAGATGATTAGTTATATAAGTACAAAAAAGTGAAGGAATTTTGACATTTGAGGAATTTTGACATTTTGTTCCAATATATGTATAGAAAAAGTTGATGAATTTTGACATTTGATCCAATGTATAACAATTAGTATTTACAAAAGTTGCACATTTTAAAGTTGCATATTTTAATGTTTTCCATTTTGTGTTTTCCATATTTTAATGTTTTTTGGGTTATATGTATGATACTATTCGAGATGTATTAGTGATACTATTCGACGATGTACGGACGCAAGAGATGATTTAGTTTTGCTTATTAAATGCATGCTAATTTGAATACTAATTTGTTTTATGATTTAGTTTTGCTTATTGAATGCACATCTGTTTCAACTATGAACATAGGAAATGTCTTGTGCTACAATGTAGGACATATCGAGTGCTTGTGATTTGCCAGTCATTCCGGCAAAACATAGGGCATTTTTTCTATGTCATTGCTCGATATATTGAATGGGTTGACTTTAGGTCTATTTGGGCTCCTTGTGTGTCTTTCAGTGAGGGAGTGTCCACCATATATATATATATATATATATATATATGAGAGGAAGAATCCCGACTGTTGTCGTGGGGGTCGCTTCTCCTGCGTTTCCGTGTGCAAGACATTTTGGTGTAATGCACTCGGGGACGAATGGAGGAGCCACCATCAACGTCGGTCGCAATATCAGAAGGAGTGCCCACCATATACGTGATATGAGAGTTTAGGAAGGAAAGACTTGATAGACCTAAAGTCAACCTGTTGCATATTGTGTAATAGTGATCTGTCTGTTGATCAGTTTTCTCGTAGTTTCGTTCGATCAATTTTAAATGTTTCAACTATGAACATAGGAAATGTCTGGCGATGAAAGTGAATTCGCTATGTGCGAATACTGTGAAGACGAGCGCGGCCTGTGTGACAAGCCTTACCTAGTTGATGGTAGGCGCTTCAGCATCATGCTGGATGAGACCTTCTAAGCGGATACAACAAGTCACAACGACAAGTCTTTTTTCGTAATGAAGCATGACTTCTGCTTCTTTTGCTTCAACTTATAATTTTAATTTTTTACTATGCTACTAGCATATCCCCTGCCATGCAAGAATTTATGTCTTGGATAAGATTGGTTTCAATACTAAAAAAAGTATGGAGGTAAAGAGAGTTCACTTGAGGACTGAGCATGGTTATACTTTTGCCATAAAATTGTAGAATGCAGATACCTACTGCTATTTTGAATGCAAAAGTTGGAGAGCACTATGCAAGGCTTATGCATTTGAGCCTAATATGCTTATCACCTTTGATATTCGTCCGGAAAATGAAATTGAAGGTAATATCGATATCTGGGTCGATGTGCAGACGCCTCTAGTTCTACCATTATGTGAGTTTCTCAACCATATTTATTAAGTAATTTATATTGTTTATTTAAAAAATAGTTGACAACTTATTTCCATTGACAACTTGTTTTCATTCTTCAAAAAATGCATGGAAGATGGTAGACAGAACCTACTACTACAATGATGAAGCAGAATTAACTTATAAGGAGAAAGATCATCTTATCGCATTTCTTAATGATCTTGAGAATTACAATAGCTATTATCGAAGTCCTCCACATTATGGTCAATACGTGCCACTAGTGCACGTGGTGAACAACGGTAACATCCATGAAGATTGCATGGTAAGATTTTCTACTATTACGACATTCGTGCATCTTTTGCATAAATTCTTCTAAAACTAAACTACATTGCTAACTACAAAGTTATTACTATGTTTTTCAATAGAAAATCCCGAAGGATTGTGTGCCTTCTCTAATGTTTCTGAGAGGTCGCGTTGATGTTATGAGCTTACGGCCAACACGGCCAGGTCAGCCTACGCATCACTCCTGTCCATACCAGATTTCTAAAATCGATGCAGACATGACAATCAAAGATTGGAAAAAAATGTATGGTCAATCGCAGAGAGCTACTTGGAAGCAACATTGTGCGAACGCAAAGAATTGGAGGCAGGATGATCTCCATTCTCCATAATGGAGAGTCAAGCCCTATCTTGTTTTATGATATTGTACCTAAGAGAGGGTAGAGTTGGTCCTATGAGATATGAGTAGGTCCTAGGTACAATGTGTTATTATGTGCTAAAATGTGTCAGAGTTGATGATGATGATGATGAGGAGTTGTGATTATGACTAGTGACCAACTTGTTATACGATGTCTCATTGACGAAAATGATGATTAAATAGTGTTGGTGGTAATGACTATGATGATTATTAGCTATAGTGTTGTTGGTGATGATATGATGCAAGAGTTTTTATATTAATATGATGATGATGTTGATCATGATTATCATGATGATTTGTTATATCATTGGGAAAGGAAAGCGGATTAGATTCATGTGGATGGATCAAAAGTGACCAAAAGTTGAATTAGTGGGATCGTCGTCCTACTAATTCAACGTTTGATCACTTTTTATCCATACGGATGAATAAAATCCATGTTTCATCCTCACAATGATATAATAATTCATCATGAACATAATGATACAACAATTTCTTAATTGGTACTATATCAAAATTTGTATAACGGCATATAAATACACTAAAAATTAAAAAAAATGAAAAACAGATTACTAGTAGCGCCGGTTTGCAAGAACGGGCAGTAGCGTAATATATGTTTGAAATGAAAATTGATTAAATGGAAAACACCAAATTAAAAGGAAATTAAACCATAATTAATTCATAAACCCCTAAAGAATTAAAAGGAAAAAAACAAAACTAAAAAAACTAAAAACTTTTAGTCCCGGTTGGTGTTACCAACCGGGATTAAAGGTCCCCCAGCCCATGGCGCCGTTGGATGCCACGTGGAGGGCCTTTAGTGTCGGGCCGTGTTGAACCGACACTAAAGGGGGGTAGCATTTAGTCCCCACCCTATAGTGTCGGTTCGAGAACTGACACTAAAGGCCCTTACGACCCGCGACTATAGGCCTGTTCTACACTAGTGAAGCCATCTAAGCATCAACGCCCACAAACTCCTTTGTGTTCTACTCGTGATCTCATCTACGCATACTGTTGGAAATATGCCCTACAGGAAATAATAAATTGGTTATTATTGTATTTCCTTGTTCATAATAATCATTTATTATCCATGCTATAATTGTATTGATTGGAAACTAAATACATGTGTGGGTATATAGACAACACTGTGTCCCTAGTATGCCTCTAGTAGACTAGCTCGCTGATCAAAGATGGTCAAGGTTTCCTTGTCATGGACATGCGATGTCATTTGATAACGGGATCACATCATTAGTAGAATGATGTGATGGACAAGACCCAAACTATAAACATAGAATATGATTGTGTTAGTTTATTGCTATAGTTTTCTGCATGTCAAGTATCTGTTCCTATGACCATGAGATCATGCAACTTACTGACACCAGAGGAGTACCTTGTGTGTATCAAACATCGCAACGTAACTGGGTGACTATAAAGGTGCTCTACAGGTATCTCCGAGGGTGTCCGTTGGGTTGGCATGGATGTAGACTGAGATTTGTTACTCCTTGTGACTGAGAGGTATCTCAGGGCCCATTGGTAATACCACATCACAACAAGTCTTGCAAACAACGTGACTAAAGTGTTAGCCATGGGATCTTGTATTACTGAACGAGTAAATTGACTTGCCGGTAACGAGATTGAACTAGGTATAGAAATACCAACGATCGAATCTCGGGCAAGTAACATACCGAAGAACAAAGGGAACAACATATGGGATTAACTGAATCCTTGACATAGTGGTTCAACTGATAAGGATCTTCGTACAATATGTAGGAACCAATATATGGACATCCAAGTCTCGCTATTGGTTATTGACCGTAGAGGTGTCTCAGTCATGTCTACATAGTTCTCGAACCAGTGATGTTTAGGTAGTATAGAGTTATGTATGGTGGTGACCCAAGGTTGTTCATAGTCCCGGATGAGATCCCGGACATCACGAGGAGATCCAAAATGGTCCGGAGGTAAGGATTGATATATAGGAAGTCCTGTTTTGGTCACCGGAAAAGTTTTGGGCTCATCGGTAGTGTACCGGGAGTGACGGGAGGGTACTGGGGGACCATCGGGAGGGGTGTCTCGACCCAGGTCTAAAAGAGACCCCCGAAGCATTAGAGTTGGGCCAGAAGAGCCACGAGGAGGTCACAAGCCTGCCAGGCATGGCCACCCCCTGGTCGCGCCTAGCAGGCTTGTCACCGCCTCGTGGCACCCTATGACGTGATTGCAACGCCAAAAATTCCTATAAATATAGAAACCTCAAAAAAGAAACCAAGATCGGGATTTTCGCCGCCGCTAACCTCCAGAGCCCCGAAAACCCGATCGGGAGCCCGTTCCGGCACCCTGCCAGAGGGGGAAACCATCACCGGAGGCCATCTTCATCATCCCGGCGCTCTCCTTGACAAGGAGGGAGTAGTTCACCCTGGGGGCTGAGGGTATGTACCAGTAGCTATGGGTTTGATCTCTCTCTCTCTCTCTCTCTCTCTCTTGTTCTTGAGATGACACGATCTTGATGTACCGCGAGTTTTATTGATATAGATGAATCATATGGAGTCTTCCCCTCTCTATCTTGTTGTGATGAATTGAATTTTCCCTTTGAAGTTTTCTTATCGGATTGAGTCTTTAAGGATTTGAGAACACTTGATGTATGTCTTTCGATGGAATATCCGTGGTGACAATGGAATGTTCTATTGATTCACTTGATGTCTGTTTTGGTGATCAACTTGCGGGTTCCGTGACCTTGGGAATCTATGCATAGGGGTTGGCACATGTTTTTGTCTTGACTTTCTGGTAGAAACTTTGGGACACTCTTTGAAGTTCTTTGTGTTGGATTGAACATGATGATCTGAAATTATGTGATGCATATCGTATAATCACTAGTGGAAAAACCCCCATTTGTCCCGGTTCGTAAGGCCCATTTATCCCGGTTCTGGAACCAGGACTAAAGGGTCGGGACTAAATCTTGTGACCTTTAGTCCCGGTTCACTTACGAACCGGGATAGATGGGGATACACGTGGCCGCTTCGTCGAGCCTAGGCAGGAGGGCCTTTGGTCCCGGTTGGTAACACCAACCGGGACCAAAGAGCGTCCACACGTCATCAGCTGATGGGCTGTTTTTTGTAAACAGATGGGGTTTTGAGGGTTTTGGAGGGTTAATTTAGGGATTTCATATATTTTGTTACATAGCTAATAGAGAGAAGTGATCTCTATTATCTCCGTGCTTGGTCATGACGCTACGTACTATACTTATAGATAGAACATATGACACAATTTAATCATCATTTTCATCAATGAGACATCATATCACAAGTTGGTCACTGGTCATAATCACAACTCCTCCTCCTCCTCATCATCATCATCAACTCGAACACATTGTAGCACATAATAACACATTGTACCTACGATCTACGTACTCCTATCTCGTAGGACCTATTCTACCCTCTCTTAGGTACAATATCATAAAACAAGATAGGCCTTGACTCTCCATTATGGAGAACGGAGATCATCCTGTCTCCCAGTATTGGCCTACGTACAATGCTGCTTCTAAGTAGCTCTCTATAATTGAGCATACATTTTTTCCAATCTTTGATTGTCATGACTCCATCGGTTTTAGAAATCCGGTATGGACAGGAGTGATGCGTAGGCTGACCTGGCCGTGGTGACCCTAAGCTCGTACAAACAATGCGACCTCTCAGAAACATCAGATGAGGCACACAATCCTCCGGGATTTTCTATTGAAAAACATAGTAATAATTTTGTAGTTAGCAATGTAGTTTAGTTTTAGAAGAATTTATGCAAAAGAAATAGTGGCACGTATTGATCATAATGTGCAGGAGTTTGATAGCTATTGTAATTCTCAAGATGACTAAGAAATGCGGTAAGATGATCTTTCTCTTTATAAGTTAATTCTGCTTCATCATTGTAGTAGTAGGTTCTGCCTACCATCTTCCGTACATTTTTTGAAGAATGAAAATAAGATGTCAATGCAAATAAGTTGTCAAATATTTTTAAATAAACAATATAAATTACTTAATAAATATGGTTGAGAAACTCACATAATGGTAGAACTGGAGGCGTCTGCACATCGACCCAGATGTCGATATTACCTTCTATTTCATCTTCCGAAAAAATATCAAAGGTGAGAAGCATATTAGGCTCAAATGCATAAGCCTTGCATAGTGCCTGCCAATTTTTGCATTCAAAATAGCAATAGGTGTCTGCATGGTACAATTTTATCGCAAAAGTAAAACCATGCTTGGTCCTCAAGTGAACTATCTTTACCTCCATATATTTTTTAGTATTGAAACCAATCTTATCCAAGATAGCAATTCTTGCATGGCAGGGGATACACTAGTAGAACAGTAAAAAAATAAAATTAATTATAAGTTGAAGCAAAAGAGGCAGAAGTCATGCTTAATCATGAAAAAAGACCTTTCATTGTGACTTACTGTATCCACTTCGAAGTTCTCATCCAGCATGATGCTAAAGCGCCTACCATAAACTAGGAAAGTCTTGTCACACAGGACACGCTCGTCTTCGCAGTATTTGCACATACAAAATTCACTTTCGTTGTCAGACATTTCCTATGTTCATAGTTGAAACATTTAAAATCGATCGAAGGAAACTACGAGAAAACTGATCAACACACAGATCACTATTACTCAATATGCAACGGGTTGACTTTATGTCTGTCGAGTCTTTCCTTCCTAAACTCTCATCTCACGTATATGGTGGGCACTCCTTCTGATATTGCGACAGTTGGTGATGGTGGCTCCTCCATTCGTCCCCGAGTGCATTACACCAAAATGTCTAGCACACGGGAACGAAGGAGAAACGACCCCCACGACAACAGTCGGGATTCTTCCTCTCTCATATTTATATATGGTGGACACACTCCCTCAGTGAAAGACACACAAGTAGCCGAAACAGATCTAAAGTCAACCCATTCCATATATCGAGCAATGACATAGAAAAAATTCCCTATGTTTTGCCGGAATGACTTGCAAATCACAAATACATTTATAATGAATTCGAATATAATATCACTAATACATCATCCCGAATTATCCAGTTCAAGAATTACGACATGCTTTGGATCTTAATTAATGCGTGTGTGACTTTCGGTCCGTCGAGGCTTTCCTTAAATAACTCCCATATCTCATGGTGTGTTGGTGCGCACTCTCTCACATTGATACGGTGGTGTATATATGTTGGTGGACACTCTCTCACAGTAATAGTTCAACCGGCGGTGATGAATGCCACACCTCTTCTCTTCTTGCGCATTATACCAATGAATATATCGCAAAGAAGAGAAGAAAGATGAGGCGCCCCCCACGACAACAGTTGGGATTCCTTCATCAAGAACACACATGAAAGTCACACAAGGAGCAACGACAGACCAAAAGTCACACACGCATTATACCGATAAAATATCACTAATACATTAATATTTATAATGACCTCGAATATAATATCACTAATACATAATCCCGAATAATCCAGTTAATGCATCATCAAATATTAACTAGTATTCATCGAATATCCTAGAATCCAAAATGGAGAACGGTGAACTCGGTTCACTAGCGGTCTCTGAGTCACCGGCGGTGGACACCCAAAGATAAGGAACCATCACGATATCATAACTCAAGTGAGATCCCTAAAGGATATGCCAGGTATTATCAAACCGGGCGTCCAACGCCGCAATGTAGCGACGGACGTGCTCGTCCTCCTCCCTGACACGACGACGTACCACCTCCGCGGATGCCGGCTCCCTCCGCACTGAAAGTGGCCCGCGTGACCGCCACCACAAAAGGTCTGGGTCGATGACGATACCTGCATTCCTCACCAACCTCCGAGCCCGGGAAGGTATCACCTCCCAGTGCCAGCCCGATGGAGCCCAGTCCCGGACATGGCACCTATCAAGCAGGCTCTCGCGGACTACTCAACGACGAGGATGCGAGCTGGTCATCGTCGACTAATTTTTCATAAAACCCAAAATCAACATACACATACTAATATAACATAAACATACTAAACTACTTAAAAAAAGCATAAACATACTAATCTAACATACACATACTAATCTAGCTAACATAAACACACTAAAAAAGCGTAAACATACTAATCTAACATACACATACTAATCTAGTTAACATAAACATACTAATCTAACATGCATACACATACTATAAAAGCATAAAAATCAACATATATTTAAAAAAATTGCAACAAGCCGCGGCGGCAGCGGCTCATAGCGGGGGTGGCGGCGGGGCGGCCACGGGGCGGGGCGGCGACAGGGGCGGCGACAGAGGAGGGGCGGCGACGGGAGCGGGGCGGCGACTGGGGAGGCAACTGGGGCGGCGATGGGGACTGTGGGGGAGGCGACGGGGAGGCGGGGGAGGCGACGGGGGCGGCGGGGGAGGCGACGGGGCGGCGGGGGAGGCGACGGGGGCGGCAGGGGAGGCGTTGGGGCAGCGACGGGGATGGGAACGGCGACGACGGGCTCGGGGCGGCGACGAGGGCGAAGTGGAATGAAAACTGCGAATTTTGCTAAGTGCTTGTCATATAGAAGGAGCATTGGTCCCGGTTGGTGGCCCCAATCGGGACAAATGCCCCCTTTAGTCCCGGTTTGTCGCACCATCCGGGACCAACGCCCTATTTTCCACCGCCCAAACGGCGGGAAACAGGGACCTTTGGTCCTGGTTGGTGCCACCAACCGGGACCAAAGCCCTGTTTTCAGCAGCCCAAAGGGCGGCAAACAGGCCCTTGGTCCCGGTTGGTGGCACAAACCGGGACGAAAGGGCGGAATTGGTCCCGGTTGGGGCCACCAACCGGGACCAATGGCCTTGCACAGTAGTATGGCGGGAGTTTAGTCCCACCTCCCCAAGCGAAGGTTATCCGAACCTGCTTATAAGCCCTGCCGCGGCTGTTATGTTGAGCTCCTCTGATAGTGATAATAGATGCGTTTATACTGAAATTCGGCCTAAATTCAAAATAGTAGTTAGGCGCCTAACTAGCACTTTGAATTTAAGTTGAATTTCATTGTACGCGCATCTATTTTCACTTTTGCTATTGTTATGTTATTTCTTTGCATATTAAAAGTTGTTAACAAAAAATACTTTAGGAATATTTTTCTTGAACTTATCTGAACTCCAGGCTTTTTGTGTGTTCAAAATGCACCATTCAAAGCCACATCATCAATTTTCAACCCTTTCTGACTTCATTTGATATTTTTCATGCATTTACTGATTTTTTTGAGCTAAATGACCCTGAAATTGAAAAGCACTTCAAATGAAGTCTGAAAAGGTTGAAAGTTGGCATGGTATCAACATTTCACCCACATAGCATGTGCTAAAAAGTTGAGAGGGTTACGGCAAAAATAGATTGCACTTCGCATACAAAACGGATAGTATCTTTCGAAGTATCGGGGTTTCGGACGGAAACTCGTCGGTTACAAAAGGCATTTCATTTTCTTGAATTTATTTGAACTCCAGGCTTTTTGTGTGTTCAAAATGCACCATTCTAAGCCACATCATTAGTTTTCAACCTTTCTGACTTCATTTGATATTTTTCATGCATTACTAAGTTTTTTGAGCTAAATGACCCTGAAATTGAAAAGCACTTCAAATGAAGTCTGAAAAGGTTGAAAGTTGGCATGATATCATCATTTCACCCACATAGCATGTGCTAATAAGTTGAGAGGGTCACGGCAAAAGTAGGATGCACTTCGCGTACAAAACGGACAAACTCTTTCGAAGTATCGGAGTTTCGGACGGAAACTCGTCGGTTACAAAAGGCATTTCATTTTCTTGAACTTATTTGAACTCCAGGCTTTTCGCGTGTTCAAAATGTACCATTCTAAGTCACATCATAAATTTTTCAACCCTTTCTGACTTCATTTGGTATTTTTCACGCATTTAATAATTTTTTTGATCTAAATGACCCTGAAATTGAAAAGCATTACAAATGAACTCTGAAAAGGTTGAAAGTTGGCATGGTATCATCATTTCACCCACATAGCATGTGCTAAAAAGTTAAGAGGGTTATGGCAAAAGCAGGATGCACTTAGCATACAAAACGGACAGTCTCTTTCGAAATATCGGGGTTTCGCACGGAAACTCGTCGGTTACAAAAGACATTTCATTTTCTTGAACTTATTTGAACTCCAGACTTTTTGTGTGTTCAAAATGCACCATTCTAAGCCACATCATCAATTTTCAACCCTTTGTGACATCATTCGATATTTTTCATGCATTTACTGATTTTTTTGAGCTAAATGACCCTGAAATTGAAAAGCACTTCAAATGAAGTCTGAATAGGTTGAAATTTGGCATGGTATCAACATTTCACCCACATAGCATGTGCTAAAAAGTTGAGAGGGTTACGGAAAAAGCAGGATGCAGTTCGCGTACAAAACGTACGGTCTCTTTTGAAGTATCGGGGTTTTCGGACGGAAACTCATCAATTACAAAAGGCATTTCATTTTCTTGAACTTATTTGAACTCCAGGCTTTTCGTGTGTTCAAAATGTACCATTCTAAGCCACATCATCAACTTTTCAACCCTTTTAGACTTCATTTGGTATTTTTCATGCATTTAATGATTGTTTTGAGCTAAATGACCCTGAAATTGAAAAGCACTACAAATTAACTCTGAAAAGGTTGAAAGTTGGCATGGTATCAATATTTCACCCACGTAGCATGTGCTAAAAAGTTGAGAGGGTTACGACAAAAGAAGGATGCACTTCGCGTACAAAACGGACAGTCTCTTTTGAAGTATCGGGGTTTCGGACGGAAACTCATCGATTACAAAAGGTATTTCATTTTCTTGAACTTATTTGAACTCAGGCTTTTCGTGTGTTCAAAATGCACCATTCATAGCCACATCATCAATTTTCAACCCTTTCTTACTTCATTTGATATTTTTCATGCATTTACTGATTTTTTTTGAGCTAAATGACCCTGAAATTGAAAAGCACTTCAAATGAAGTCTGAAAATGTTGAAAGTTGGCATGGTATCATCATTTCACCCACATAGCATGTGCTAAAAAGTTGAGAGGGTTACGGCAAAAGCAGGATGCACTTCGCATACAAAACGGACAGACTCTTTCGAAGTATCGGGGTTTCGGACGGAAACTCGTCGGTTACAAAAGGCATTTCATTTTCTTGAACTTATTTGAACTGCAGGCTTTTTGTGTGTTCAAAATGCACCATTCAAATCCACATCATCAATTTTCAACCCTTTCAAACTTCATTTGATATTTTTCATGCATTTACTATTTTTTTTGAGCTAAATGACCCTAAAATTGAATAGCACTTCAAATGAATCTGAAAAGGTTGAAAGTTGGCATGGTATCATCATTTCACCCACATAGCATGTGCTAAAAAGTTGAGAGGGTTACGGCAAAAGCAGGATGCACTTCGCGTACAAAACGGACAAACTCTTTCGAAGTATAGGGATTTCGGACGGAAACTCATCGGTTAGAAAAGGCATTTCATTTTCTTGAACTAATTTAACTCTAGGCTTTTGTGTGTTCAAAATGCACCATTCAAAGCCACATCATCAATTTTCAACCCTTTCTGACTTCATTTGGTATTTTTCATGCATTTACTGATTTTTTAGACCTAAATGTCCCTGAAATTGAAAAGCACTTCAAATGAAGTCTAAAAAGGTTGAAAGTTGGCATGGTTTGTGCGTGCTTGTTGCCAACGGTGACAACCCACTTTTTTGTTGTATTTTGTTCTCGGCTACAATCGGAATTTAAGAAAAACCTGAATTGAAAAGCACTACAAATATATAATAGCTAGAGAGATATGTAATATATAATAGTTCGGATATCCATTACAGAAAGTACTCGTCCAAGTGAACACTACTAGCTAGGATGAATTAGAAGAATATCCGCCCCATGGTGGTGGTGCATGGTGCGAGGTGACGCTGCCCATAGTTCACGGTTCGAATCTTGCGGTACAACTGATATGCAACGTATGCATCTTTTGCAGCATACTCAATGTTGATAGGCTGAAGTGGGGTCCTCTCCCAATCTTTGTGCTGCGCCCGGGGAATTTGGTCTTCATATCTCCGTAATAGTCGTCGATCAAGGCGACTGCCATAGAAGCCATCGAAGTCCTCTCATACTAAAGCCTGAATATGTCTTGGATATCAATAAGGCAGCCAGCTGGTATCTCAATACCGAAGCTGCGCCTCATCTTCAGCTTGTCATTACTTACATCAACGCTAGCAAAATGTATGCCGCTGAGTAGGAAGTCCATGAGTGCTAGGCAATGCTTGTCACTACTGCAACATCAACAAATTAAAATGGAACAAATGTTAAATACTGTTGCAACAAGTATATTTCGGCAGAATTATAATATGCAACTATATAAAGGAAAAGTATTTCGCTGCAACAAAAGAGTAAGACGCAGAGTTTTTGCTCCCGGGCTCATTTGAGCCCGGTGAACAGTAATATCATAAAAAAATCGAAAATTATTTCACTACAACTTTGCCATAGGATTCAAAATAGAACATATATATCGCTATATCCTATATATATATATATATATATATATATATATATATGCAATTTTCATATCCTATGAATTGATGAAGAAACCCTAAATTAACTACATGACATATATGTTCTCCCACGTTTTGCAACAAGGAAAATTGTTTCACTACAAACTTAAAATAAATATTGATCTTTCCCATAGGATTCAAAATAGAACATATTTCTATCCTATGCAATTTTCATAATAATCTATAAATTATTAATTGATCAAAGAAAACCCTCAAAACTCACCTTGTGTGATAGCCTGGCTTATTAGGGATGATAGACTACTCATATCAATAAGGAATTTCTTCTTTTCTGGGAGCCCTTTCGAACAGAACTCCCAGGTTAAGCGTGCTTGGCCGTGTACTCGAGATCAAGCCCTATGAACTTGTCTTTTCATCCGTCACTTGAAGCCATTTCTAGAAAAGGGAAAGAAAACGCAGCACCATGGCGCTGTCGTTCGTGTAGACGACATCGAGATTGGCCGTGCCATGTTCGAGCACCTCCGTGTAGCGAGTGATTGGATTCATGGTACAAGATATGGGGGAAGAAGAGAGGAGAATGGAGGAGAAGAAGAGAAATGGGCGAAGTTACAGTAGCCCTCGCCGCGGAACAGTTGCTTTATCCTGCCTGTTTCTCGGAGCGCGAAACGTCGTGGGATGCGAAACGTTCGAACCTTTAGTCCGGGTTTGAGCCACCAACCGGGACTAAATGGGCTCGCACCAGGCGAACGGTTGCCCCCGTTGGTACCGGTTCCACCCACGAACCGGGACCAATGGTTGTGGGCCAGGAGCGAGGCATATTGATCCCGGTTCGTGACTGAAACCGGGACCAAAGGGGTCCGACGAATCGGGACCAATGCCCCACATGGCCCGCCCGCCCCCCTGGCCTCACGAACCGGGACCGTTGCCCCCATTGGTCCCGGTTCGTGACTGAACCGGGACTAATCGGCTGGCCCAACCTGAACCAATGCCCTGTTTTCTACTAGTGAATCAAGCCCATGGGTACTTGTGGTGACACTGGAGTATCTGGGTGACATTAGGATTTTGGTTGATGTGTATCTTAAGGTGTTATTTTAGTACGAACTCTAGGACTGTTTGTGACACTTATAGGGATGGCTCATAAGATTGATCGGAAAAGATAACTTTGAGGTGGTTTCGTACCCTACAATAATTTCTTCGTTAGTTCTCCGCTATTTGTGACTTTGGAGTGAGCTCTTTCTCGCACAAGAGGTATTTACATATGATTCAATTATGTCAATATTGTTGAAAGAAATTGCACTAGTGAAAGTATCGACCCTAGGCCTTGTTTCCAGTATTTATACAACGTTTTCCTCGCTGTTTACTATTTGTTACCTTGCTGTTTTTATATTTTCGGATTACAAAAACCTATATCTACAATCCATGTTGCACTTGTATCACCATCTCTTTGCCGAACTAGTGCACCTATACAATTTACCATTATAATGGGTGTGTTGGGGACACAAGAGACTCTTTGTCATTTGGTTGTAGGGTTGTTTGAGAGAAACCATCTTCATCCTACACCTCTCATGGATTGATAAACCTTAGGTCATCCACTTGAGGGAAAATTGTCGATGTCCTACAAAACTCTGTGCTTGGAGGCCCAACACGAGTCTACAAAAAAAAGGTTATGTAGTAGACATCAGGATGGTATGAGGAGGCCCATTAGGTCAATGTTTTTTGTCCACGATGTCCAAACACATGGAGGAGATTTGAGGAGTTTCCTGGAAGATTCGCGAAGAGCATCTTCACTCGTAGTCAATTGCCTCGTATACGCCCTAGCCCCTACTGGCCTTAACCCTCGCTACTCTTATGGCTGGCAACTTCCGTTTCCCGTTCATCATAAAGATAACACAATCAATGTCAATATATATCAAACCATCGAAAGTCACATTCTACTCCCGATGTCTCTGAACTCGGGATGAACAGTAAATTCCGGAAAAAAAATTAAAAAACCATTCAAAAAATTCTGAAATATTTTGGGTGCAAACTTTCACAAATGTTGTCAACGCTTGCAAATTTCACCCCAGAATAACATTCATGAAAGTCATGGCAAAAAAACAAAAACAACACGCCAAAATGCTTTCGAAAATAGCATTTTGGGAGTGTCGATTTTGTTTTTATTACCACTGCCTCCACGAAAGTTATTTCGTGATGAAATTTTCCAAGAACTGAGAACGTTTGCAAAGTTTGCACCAAACAAATTTCAGAATTGTTTGATTTGTCTTGCTATTTTTTTCATTTTACTGTTCATTGAACATAGGATAGATGCGTTCACAAACCATTTTCTTTTTCTCATTTCTCTCCGAAGGCCCCAAGAAGCTAGAAAATTATATCCTGAGAGCTTATAGTGCACACTGCAACGTCGTGTTGTAGAGATATGCAGTAGTTTTTGCACTAGAACACACTATATGGTTGACGACGCATATCATTCATGGGGCTAGCGCAACAAAGTCATCGATAATGTAGGATTGGGAGGCAACGAGAACTCCATGGTATTAGTGGGCCAAAACATTTCTCCCTTGGCCATCAAAGCTGGTGTAAGGGCATAGAACTGCACCTGCACACATTGGTTGACTGGACAGAATGAACAAGCAACCAACACGGTGGGCTGGGACGGGGCTTCACAGTGTGGACAGCTGGCTCTACACAACCTCCATGCTTGGCTTGGTTGACATAACTTTGTGGGGGAGTAAAAGAAAGAACGGATAGAAGAAAAAAGAAAGGTGTTTTCTCTAATGAGGAGTAAGAGCATTTTCCTTAGAATGAGTAAAACCATTTCTAGCCGATTCCCCGAAACTTATTTCCTCATCTTATCCTCCATCTAATTCGTTATCATTTGAAATTAAACTTTTGTTCATCTAGCCGGTCCTCCAAAATTTAAATCCCTATGATTGACAATTGGTTCACGCAATTAATCAAACACTTAGCTCGTGAGCACGCTGTCCACACACCTAAGCCTTGTCGCCAGCAACTGACGGAGAGGAGAGAGACTGAAGTGCTCATTATTCTCTTTCCTTTGCAAACATTGCTTAATTTCAATCGATATCACAAGGAAGGAGCTGAGCCACTACAGGGAGCTCTTCTTTAGGCCTCTATGACCGGCTGGACCACCTCTTGTTTCCTGCTTCTGCCCTATAGGCAAGGATCCATGTGATGCTCATAGAGGAGAAGCGCTGGGATGCACAACTATCCTTGGTCATCGCAAGTGTCGCCAGAAGGCCGGGTGAACAGGGCCCCACTGTCATTGGTAGAGGGAGTGTCGAGGGTTAGCAGATGTCCTCTCATTGGTCTGTGGTAACCACTGATTGCCGGTATCGCCGCGGGGTGGGAGGGACATGGTGAATGGGGACGGGCACCGATAGGGAGATGAAAAGGGAAGGAGAGATGTGTTGCTCGGGGCATGTCGAACCGTTTTCTCACTGAAAAGACCGACGTGGGATGGAAAAATTGACAAACCAAAAAAGTGGCAGAGGTGGAGCCATCGATCGGAGGAGGCTATTGGCATGAAACGACAACGTACAAACTCCTTCTAATGGTACAATTTAGGACATCAAGAATAGTCAAACAGATTAACTCTGCATAGTTTTAAGTAGCGATCTGCATAATCGAACCCGGTACAGATGACTCAATTGTGAGTGCGTAATGCTTGCACGTATCCAGCACAAGGGATTCACTGTAAGTAACGCTAGGCTGGCCATGGAGTTGATAACAATGAACTAGACCTAGTGCCCTGAGTGGCCCAAGAGTTTTAGGCATACAATAGCCTATAGACTCCTAGCGATCATGAAGTGACATGTGATTCTCAACCATGATACATGACATTTGCTCGATGGTTAATGCATTGGCCCCCTTATGCAACCCGATAGCTCTCGAGCCTCACGCATCCCCCATCCCTTCTCTAGCTAGAGCGGTGTATCCCATGTCCTTGGTTCACAAAGTACATATACAACTCTCAACATGTATATTTATGCATGTGAACAAATGGACCAAACATATATTCAATGATCGGATGTGATCCTGATAGTCAATGACATCACAACACATGTACGTGTGTGCATTTCAATGTTTGATTGACACCATATGCTACTTCATATTTAGTACCAAACGACATAGTAAGAAAACTTTATTATTGGATCAAGTAACGCCTTACATTTTACGTGCTTAAGTTTTATTTTGAAGTTTCGAAGAGCTTACTTGACTACTTTTTATCCAAGAAAACGGCTAAGGTTACAAGGAGAAAACGAACCTTGAGCCCACTCCGTCAGGCAAGGCAAAAAAAACCTAAGGTTGGGACGGAGAAGACGACGCTTGAGCCTACTCTGCTGGGCAAGGCCAAGCAGGCTCAGGTTGGGGCGGAGAAGGCATCTCCTGAGCATTTTTATACCGCAAACATGTTTTTCAAATTTACTAATCTATACCTATAATAATTAGAGACTTCCAAAAAATGCATACCAACTCGTGGTTGGATGGTTAGAGGGACAAGGGTATACCAGCCCACTAGGGTTCAAATCCTACTGCATGCTTGCATTATTCTTGAATTTATTTTTGGATTTTCGGCGATGCACATTCAATGGGAGGAGATGTTTCCGTCGACCACGAGGCGGCTACGATGACTTCGTAAATCTTAAAACGATATGTCGGCTCAGTCTCTCGAAGGTGTTCATAGGGATAGGGTGTGCGTGTGTGCGTTCATAGGGATGATTGTATGCTCGTGTATATGAGCGCTTGCGTCTATATTGTGTTAAAAAAAAGAAACTTCCAAGAAATTACTACATTAATTAGAAATTAGGAACCGTTTATCTGGTGTGAGACCGAATTATTACGGTGTAGATCATCCGAATATTTTTCAGGTTAGAGATTTCCAAGAAATTACTACATTAATTAGAAATTAGGAACGATTTATCTGGTGTGGGATCAAATTATTACAGTGTAGATCATCTAAATATTTTTCAGGTGGATAAGAAAAAGAATAAGACATCCACCTATGGGCCAAATATTTATACCACCTATGCGCCCAAAATTTATAACGAGTGAGATTAACTCTGATGCGTCAAAAAGTAAAAAATAAAAGAGGGGATTAACTCACGTACGTGGGAAACATAAAAAGTGTGAGATGTAAAAAGGTGGTAACTCAGGTACGTGTGTGTTGAAAAAACAAAAGAACTTACGTACATGCACCAACTCAAAAAAGAAAAGAAAAACTCACATACGTGCAAAACGTGAAAAAGTATGAGATGTGCTCATGTACGTGCTCCCTTGGCTCCAGCCCGTTGGAAAAATATGGTATCGTACATCTACAGGCCACTTTGTTTCCTCATCACTATTACCATTGTTCGTGTTCAATTTGCTCTAATCTATAGGGTTTGTATGCCGTGGTCTCTATCATCTCTCCCGTCGCAAATATTATGCACGCTTCTCTTTTAATATACCACATCTAAATCCAATAATGTAATTTTCTAAGATGGAACCCAGCAATGTTTTCGTTTGTTCTTATACATTGATGCACTCCAATGATAACTCCAGAGGAACTCCATCAATGGTGATTCCGGTCAGACGACTACATTAACTTATGTCGAGTTCATGAAGCCTTGGAGGCATCACCACATTACCCATTAGCAGGGCATGCCACATCTGCTTCCATGGCATAGTGCCGATCTCAACAACGCCGCTAGCTAGCACGTAGTAGCATCGTTGGAGGCATCAGTGCATCAGCAGTACTGTTCAGGAAGCACGCTCTCTTTTTCAAAACACACATGTACAAGTATCGGCTTCGCCACAATTACCCATCATGCTTCATGTGCAGGTTCTCAAGAGTAAGGCCGGGATCATGAGAGTACCATGCGTGTCCACGTACAACACGATGACTCCACTACTATATCCGTCAAGATTGCAGAGCAGAACAGTCATGGCGTCCAACATTCTGGGTTCGAAATAGCAGACCGACATGGATGTTTGGTTTTGTTATGTACATGAGTACATTACTGTTGGGCAGTAGCAGTGACGAGTTCAACAAAAATATGAAATAACTGCACATGCAACCAGTGCTATTCTCACTCAAGGAAAAAACTCCCTACCCAATCGAGATTAATCAAAGACCGGTGCTCAAGATGGTACGAGATGTTTCGATTCTCATGTTGATATTCTCTGATAACTGGAGAATAATAGTTGTATTGATTGGGGCCTCAAAGGGCTGTTTATATAGATTACAAAACTTAGACTCCAAGACTAATAGAGATAGAATTACAACCGAAACCGGCCGGCCATAGTAACTAACCTATATTCTAATATTCCCCCGCAGTCTCAACATCTGGAGTAACGATGTTAAGACTGGAGCGTATGTTGGTGAAGGACGCAGTCGAAAGTCCTTTGGTGAAACTGTCAGCAAATTGAGCACTGGTAGGTACATGAAGAACACGGACCTCACCAAGAGCCACCTTCTCTCGAACGAAGTGTATGTCGATCTCAATGTGCTTGGTGCGACGATGTTGAACTGGATTGGAAGCCATGTATACTGCACAGATGTTATCACAATAAATGATGGTCGCACGATCAAGTGGGCGATGAAGTTCCACTAGAAGCTGACGCAGCCATACCGCTTCAGCCACAGCATGAGCAACCGACCTATATTCAACCTCAGCAGAAGACCTGGAAACTGTTGCCTGCCTTTTAGAACACCAAGAAACAAGATTATCACCCAAATAAACACAAAATTCGGATCTGTACCGTCGAGTATCTAGACAGCCTGCCCAGTCCGCATCAGAATAAACTGTCAAGCTTGTCGGAGAAAAAGAATTAATGAGAAGACCATGATCAAGTGTTTCTTTTAAATAGCGAAGAGTGCGGTGGACGTGAGCAACATGAGGAGCATGAGGATCATGCATAAAAGGACAGACCTGCTGAACGGAGTATGAAATGTCGGGCCTAGTAAGAGTGGAATATTGAAGGGCACCGGTGATGCTACGATACAAAGTGGGGTCAAAAACAGGATCACCATCAGCCGACAATTTGGCACCAATGTCGGCTGGTGTACGAGAGGGTTGACAATCAGACATACCAGAACGAGAAAGCAAGTCTAAAAGATAGGATTGCTGGGCTTATCGGACTTGCCGGTCTTGCCGGGTTTGCCGGGCTTGCCGGGCCTGCCAAGCTTGTCGGTCCAGCTAGGCTTGCCGGGCCTGCCGGCCTCACCACGGGAGAGGGAGAGGTCATGGCAGAGGTGGTGGTGGTGGTTGTTTTCTGGTGGTTGGGTGATGTGGTGGTAGTGACAGAATAAGGAAAAGTATTTTCATCGAATGTGACTTGGTGAGAGACAAGCACACAACCAGAAGATGGATCGAAATAGTGATATCCTTTGTGATCGTCAGAAAGACCAAGATGAATGCAAGGTAGTGAACGTGGTTCGAGTTTGTTGGAGGCGGTAGAGGCGGTGTTCGAAAAACAAAGACAGCCAAAAACACGCAAAAAAGAATAGTCGGGATGGGAGAGAAAAAGAGATTGAAAAGGCGAATAAACAGGACATGTCTTAGTTGGTCGAATATTTAGAAGTAGTGTTGCAGTGCGTAGGGCTTCGGCCCAAAAACGAGAGGGAAGAGAAGCTTGTAACAACAATGTACGAAGAATGTTATTAATGGAGCGAAGAGAGCGTTCAGCTTTACCGTTTTGAGGAGATGTATAAGGACAAGAAAAGCGAAGAAGAATGCCTTGAGAGAGAAAAAATTGCTGTTTGAGTGTTTTCAAATTCACGACCATTATCAATGGAATAAAGCGAATTGGTAAGCCAAAGTGTGTGAGAACATATTGCCCAAAATTGAGAAAGATGGCATGAACTTTAGTTTTAGCACGAATAGGAAAAGTCCAAATAAAATGAGAATAGTTATCCAAAATCACAAGATAATATTTGTAACCAGAGACACTAGGGACAGGAGAGGTCCATAAATCATAGTGAAGTAACTCAAACGAAAAAGTGCTAAGGGTAGTAGAGGTTCCAAAAGGTAATCTAACATGTTTGCCGCATTGACATGCATTACAAAGAGAAGGATTATGAGGAACACTAGAACTAGGAATACAATTTTTTTGAAGCAAAGATGACAACGTGGTTTTGTCCGAGTGTCCTAGACGGCGATGCCACAAATCAACTGATGCAAGCATGGCTCGGGGAGTGGATGTAGGGGCGCCATGAAGAGGATAAAGATCGCCCATGCTATTGTACCGAGTGAGGACATCCCCCGATGTCAGATCCTTCACATACAAACAAAAAGGGTCAAAAGCCAAAATAACTTTATTGCCAATGCAAAATTGGTGAACAAAAATAAAGATTTTTGATGAGGGAAGAGACAACAAGAATATTGCGGAGAAGAAAGTTGGCGTAAGTGGAAGAGATGTAGGAATGATTGGTGCATGAAACAGGTATGGTGGAACCATCACCAATGGTGATTATAGAAAAAATAGAAGGGAAACAAGCTAACAACAAATTCATATTTGAAGACATATGCGAGGATGCACCAGAATCGAAAATCCAATCCGTACCTTCGTTATTGAGACTAAAGTTGTTCATGGTGTTGATGAAGGCGGCTTGATCCCATGCCGGCTGATGTGGAGGACCAGAGGGGACGGGAGCTTGCATGGGAGCGTAGGGTAGGGTCGGCGGCTGGTAGTAGGCTGCCGGGGCCTGCATGGTGCCATAGGGAGCCGACAAGGTGTAGTAGGGTGGCGGCAGATCTGGCGCGTTGGGAGGTGGCATAGGAGTGGCGGTGTAGATGTGCGCTGGCAGCTTGGGCCCAAGGAGTCCAGGAGAGCCGGTGGCCGGTCGAAGACCGGGGCTCCACGTGCCCATGTACGCAGGCGGGGCGCCGTACGGCGAAGGAGCGGACCAGGGCATCGGCCAAGCTTGGACAAGGCCAGTCCAAGGATAGTGTTGACGAGCTGGTGGCCATGGAGCGGCCGATAGCAGAGCTGGTGCAATGCCGGCAGTGCGAGGTGCAGGAGGCCGATAGATTGGATTCTTGCCCCGGTGGTTAGGGCTCGAGCGCCAGCCGAGGGTGGTGGAGGAGCAGCTGCCGGGCCCGCCGGGCCAGCGGCAGATTGGTGCGGCAGCCCCAGCGCGGGAGCCGCGGCCGCGGCAGGAGCGGCGTAAAACACCTGCGGTGGCCGTTGCGCCTTGCGAGCTTGGTTCTTCTCTTCTTGTTGGAGGAGGGAGTGGACCTTCTTGAAGGTGGGGTAGGGCTTGAGCATGGGGATGAAGGACTGCTGCTTATCGAACTGCTCATCGAAGCCGACAAGGAGGGCGTTGATGAGGGCGCGGTCATCGACGTGATGACCGAGTTCACAGAGTTCGTCGCCGATGGCCTTGATCCGCTGGCAGAAGATGGTGACCGAGGTATCTCCCTGGACGGTCATACGGTGCTCGGTGTTGAGGGCGTTGATGCACGCGTCGGAGTTGTCCTGGAACAGCTGCTAGAGGGAGGCCCAAAGCTCGGTGGCGATGGCGTCGGAGGAGGAGACCAAATTGAAGAGCTTCGTGGAGATGCGGGTGTAAATCCACTAGATGATGGCGAGATTTTCTTTCACCCAGCATGGATTGGCGGCCTGCGGAGGGTAGGCCGGGTCGATGTGGTGGTGTAAGCCGCAGCGGCCTAGGTGGATGTTGAAGAGGTGATGCCAATGATAGTAGTTGTGGGCTCCATGATCGAGAGAGATCGGGATGAAGGGGAAGACGTCGGCGATGGTGTCGGCTAGGGAGATAATTGGTAGTTGAGAAGGAGCTAGTTGGGTGGTTGTAGAGGAAGAAGAGGTAGGGGCACCGGCAGTGTGGAACCCGGCCATGGAGATGAGGGGCTGAGCCGGCCGGGGCGGCGGCGTTGGCGGCAGTGCCATGCCAGGTGCGAAAAAACCTAGGCGTCTGATGCCATGATAACAGGAGAATAATAGTTGTATTGATTGGGGCCACAAAGGGTTGTTTATATAGATTACAAAACTTGGACTCCAAGACTAATAGAGATAGAATTACAACCGAAACCGGCCGGCCATAGTGACGGCCTATACTCTAATATTATCTTCCTTTGTTGTGTTTTCTTAAACATTTATTTCTCATCCTCACCAAAAAGTGTATTTTTTGATTTTTTTAGAATAGTGCACTATTCTATTTTAATTTCAGATTGCTATGTGGACAACTAATTTTTTTTCAAGCCACGTAGAAGTTTTGCATGTGTATTCATTAAGAAAGAAGATGATATAATTCCAAAGAGGGTGTGAGCATTACAAAGCCAAATTGCACGACCCAAATGTTTGGATACGTATTACATGGAAAGTTCCCACAATGTCTGGATCTAAATCCAATTGAATGGATCTAGCTTAATAAATTTGCAGTATAACATTAACCACTTTGTCACTTTGTCATACTCAATTTGGAGTATATTGGTAATGTCATTATTTGTTGTGTCAAAGCCAGTTCACATATTTGTGCTCATAACATTATTACCTACTGAGTTTGATATATTAAGACAAACTTATTGGAAAAAAATCATGCTCCTGGTTAAATATACGAGGTTAGTTGTGCGTGATTGTTCTTTATTATCTCATTGTTTGTACCAATTCAGATTGCTTCTTAAACCATGTCCAAAAGTCTGACTATTGGATAAGTACATGGCATGCCATGATTCATGTTCCAAATTTTAACTAATACTAGCCCGTGCAACTGCACGGGTTGGCGACTAGTTTTAGTAATTCATGATGTTTTTAAATTTGGAACATATGTAAAATTGTTATGTAAGTTTCAAATTCACATACAATTATTAAAATCAAACGTTTTATAAATCATATAATCTTTTTATACTGGTGTTTCAAAAATTTATGAAATTTTTTTAATTTCCAAAAATAATCGGCAGCATTTCCTGATTTCCTAAAAGAAAAATAAAGTGGCGTCGCTGCCGTCTCCTCCTATTTTCCACTTCCCCCCAACACCTTTGCTCTCCAGTCGCCACCCTCTCCTGCCCGCCGCTGTTCCCCTCGAAAACCTAGCAGCGAGGATGGGTCACAAGCACCGCGAGCCGCCACTGCGCGCCTCCGGAGGACGAGTCTTCCTCCGAGGAGTCCAACTCCGCCAAGGAGGAGGAGGAGGAGGAGGCCACCCCCGCAACCCAAAACTCCCCCAAACCCCCATCCACCGCCACGACCAACGATGCCGACGGCAATTTGTCGGATGGAAGCGACGAGGAGTCCTCCGATTCAGGGAAGATCGACGCTGAGGCCTTTGAGTTGCGCCAAATCGCCTCTTCCAACCCAATGCCGGCTGTGGCTTTCAAGCTCGAATCCGACTGGGGCTGTGAGCATTCTCTGCAGGGCAAGGGCAAGAAGAAGGCGAAGGCTGGGGCGGAGCCCTCTCCGTCCGGCAAGGCCGGGGCGACGGAGAAGGCTTCCTCCGAGCTCACTCCTTCCAGCGAGGGTAAGAAGAAGTGCAAGGCCAAAGAAACCTGGTCATCTCAGGCGCTGTACATCCGATGATGAGTTCAAGAACCTGGAGGTTCTTGTTCGCCATGTCAAGGCCAATGGCACCCAACCAGGAGCTAGTGAGCTTATTGCTGCGGTTGGTGGCACCCTTGATAGGAAGAACTGCACCAAGACGGAAATATATGAGAAGGTGCAAAGTATGTGGCAGTGATATGAGAAAGCGATGAGCATAGGTGCTTTGCCAGACAAAGACGATGACCTACGCAAGTTCAAGCTCTCGGAGCAAGTCTGGGGAGATAATTCAAAGTAGGTCTCTGTAGCCACCATGGCTCAAAATGAGTCTCCTTCCTTAAAGAGCAAGAAGAAGGGGCACACTAGCAAGGAGAAAACAGAGGTCCATTCAAAGGGTGGTATAGTGAAGGAGGCCACTGCTCGCACAGATGAAAATGTCAGAACTTCGACAGAGCATAACAAGGGGCATGTCACTGAAGAGAAGGTAGATGAATATAGCAAGGGCAGGTCATCAAAGAAGGCTAGCACTGCTGATACTCATGATAAGAATAGAAAGCGGGGAAACCATAAGGAGGAATTGGAAGGCGATGCAAAAACACGCACTACAAAAGAGACCATGGATACTACCACTCAAAATGGTGGCACTTCGGTGAGGAGCAAGAGTGGAAAGTCTGACAAAGAGACAGCGGATGGAGATGCAGAGAGCCCCACGCCAAAGGGGGTTATGGCTGACACTCAAAATGGTGGCACCCTTGCTCTCTTTAAGAAGGAAGGGGAAACTCATGAAGAGAAAATGGACACTGATGCTAATGTGACGGGCACACATAAAGGCTTTGATGAATTACAAAAATTGTACCCCACCCTTACCTCTTATGTGGAGGACATCCAAGCCCAACATCCATGTGGGGAGACACTGAAGAGAGTATTTGAGTTCATTGACGATGAGAAGGCATGTGCTTTGGAATCCAAGATCAAGAAGCAAAGAGTATCTGAGTTGAGGATGACGATGCACCGAGCTGACACAAAGAAGGAGGTGACCTACATATTCATTGGATTGTTGAACTAAACCCTTCTGTCGTTGTCAACCCATTTATGAGGTATAACATTCTACTTATGCCTGTGTTATTATGTTTTATTGTGATTATATATTAAAGATTTTCATATAACTCATTGTAAAGCATCATACTTCTCTAGTAGTCTAGTTTACTTTCAAGTCTAGCTTTATATATCTGCAACCAAATTCCACCCACCCTGAAAGGTTAGAAAGATTAGGCGGATGCAGGTGAGTTGGAAGTTTGGTTGGACAATATCCAATATAATTCCATGCAGGCAATGAGGCACTGTGAATTCGTGGCAACTGAAAGACTGAAACAAGGGCCAAGGGACATGATATTGATTATGTGTTGGGGAATGTAGTAATAATTCAAAAAAATACCTATGTGTCACCAAGATCAATCTAGGAGATGCTAGTAACGAGAGAGAGGGAGTTCATCTTCATACCCTTGAAGATCTCTAGGTGGAAGCGTTACAAACAACGTGGTTGATGGAATCGTACTCGCGACGATTCGAATCGCAGAAGATCCGATCCAAGCTCTGAACAGACGGCGCCTCCGCGTTCAACACACATACCGCCCGGGGACGTCTACTCCTTCTTGATCCATCAAGGGGGGAGGAGAAGTTGAGGGAGAGCTTCGGCATCATGACGGTGTGGTGGCGGTGGAGTTCGTGGTTCTCCGGCAGAGCTTCGCTAAGCGCTACGGAGGAGGAGGAGGTGTAGGAAGGGGGTAGGGCTGCGCCAGGGGAAGGGGTGCGGCTGCCCTCCCACGCCACACTATTTATAGGGGAGGGGAGAGGGGGCCGTCCCCCCTAGATCCATCTAGATGCCCCCCCCGAGGGGGACTTGCCCCCCAAGTTAGGTGGGAGACGCCCCCACCCCCTAGGGTTTCCAACCCTAGGCGCCTTGGGCCCTTGGGGGCACACCAGCCCACTAATTAAGGGGATGGTTACCACCCAACTACAGACCATTAGGTCCACCGAGGCAGGTCGACCCTCCGGGTGGACCACCGGAACCCCTTCGATGGTCCCGATACAATACCGATAAACTCCGAAACCTTTCCGGTGACTGAAACTGGACTTCCCTTATATAAATCTTCACCTCCGGACCATTCCAGAAATCATTGTGATGTCAGGGATCTCATATGGGACTCCGAACAACTTTCAGTAACCACATACAATCCCCATTACAACTCTAGCATCATCGAACCTTAAGTGTGTAGACCCTACGGGTTCAGGAACCATGCAGTCATGACCGAGACACCTCTCCGGCCAATAACAAATAGCGGGATCTGGATACCCATATTGGATCCCACATGTTCCATGATGATCTCATCGGATGAACCACGATCTCGAGGATTCAATTAATCCCGTATAAAATTCCCTTTGTCCATCGGTATGTTACTTGCCCGAGATTCGATCGTCGGTATCCCTGTACCTTGTTCAATCTCATTACCGGCAAGTCTCTTTACTCGTTTTGTAACACATGATCCCGTGAATAACTCCGTAGTCACATTGAGCTTATTATGATGATGTATTACCGAGTGGGCCCAGAGATACATCTCCGTTACACAGAGTGACAAATCTCAGTCTCGATTAATGCCAACCCAACAGACACTTTCGGAGACACCTATAGTGCACCTTTATAGTCACCCAGTTACGATGTGACATTTGATACACCCAAAGCATTCCTACAGTATCCGAGAGTTGCACAATCTCATGGTCTAAGGAAATGATACTTGACATTAGAAAAGCTCTAGCAAACGAACTACACAATCTTGTGCTATGCTTAGGATTGGGTCATGTCCATCACATCATTCTCCTAATGATGTGATCATGTTATCAATGACATCCAATGTCCATTGGCAGAAAACAATGACCATCTATTGGTCAACGAGCTAGTTAACTAGAGGCTCACTAGGGACATGGTGTGGTCTTTGTTCACACATGTATTACGGTTTCCGGTTAATACAATTATAGCATGAACAATAGATAATTATCATGACCAAGGAAATATAATAATAACCATTTTATTATTGCCTCTAGGGCATATTTCCAAGAGTCTCCCACTTGTAATAGAGTCAATAATCTAGTTACATTGTGATGAATAGAACACCCATAGAGTTCTGGTGATGATCATGTTTTGCTCGTGAAAGAGGTTTAGTCAACGGATCTGCAACATTCAGATCTGTATGTACTTTACAAATATCTATATCTCCATCCCGAATGTAACCACGAATGGAGTTGAAGCGGCGCTTGATGTGCTTGGTCTTCTTGTGAAAACTGGGATCCTTGGCAATGGCAATAGCTCAAGGTTGTCACAAAAGAGAGTCATCGGGCCCAACGCATTGGGAATCACTCCTAGGTTGGTGATGAACTCCTTCATCCAGACTCCTTCCTGTGCTGCTTCCGAAGCAGCTATGTACTCTGCTTCACATGTAGATGCCACCATGACGCTTTGCTTGCAACTGCACCAGCTGACTGCCCCACCATTCAAAATATACATGTATCTGGTTTGTGACTTGGAGTCATCCGGATCTGTGTCGAAGCTAGCATCGACATAACCCTTTACGACGAGTTCTTCGATACTGCCATAAACGAGAAACATATCCTTAGTCCTTTTCAGGTACTTAAGGACATTATTGACCGCTGTCCAGTGTTCCATTCCGGGATCACTTTGGTACCTCCCTACCAAACTTGTGGAAAGGTTCACATCAGGTCTGGTACACAGCATGTCATACATAATAGAGCCTATGGGTGAGGCATAGGGGATGACACTCATCTTTTCTTTATCTTCTACCGAGGTCGGGCATTGAGCTGTGCTCAATGTCACACCTTGCAATACAGGCAAGAACCCCTTCTTGGACTGATCCATATTGAACTTCTTCAATATCTTGTCAAGGTATGTGCTTTGTGAAAGACCAATGAGGCATCTTGATCTATCTCTATAGATCTTGATGCCTAATATGTAAGCAGCTTCTCCAAGGTCCTTCATTGAAAAACACCTATTCAAGTAGTCCTTTATGATTTCCAAAAGTTCTATATCATTTCCCATCAACAATATGTCATCCACATATAAAATGAGAAATGCTACAGAGATCCCACTCACTTTCTTGTAAATACAGGCTTCTCCATAAGTCTGTATAAACCCAAACACTTTGATCACCTCATCAAAGCGAATGTTCCAACTCCGAGATGCTTGCACCAGCCCATAGATGGAGCACTAGAGCTTGCATACCTTGTCAGCATTCTTAGGATCGACAAAACCTTCCGGCTGCATCATATACAATTCTTCCTTCAGGAAACCGTTAAGGAATGCCGTTTTGACGTCCATTTGCTAGATCTCATAGTTATAAAACGCGGCAACTGCTAACATGATTCGGACGGACTTCAGCATCGCTACGGGTGAGAAGGTCTCATCGTAGTCAACTCCTTGAACTTGTCGATAACCCTTAGCGACAAGCCGAGCCTTATAGACGGTCACATTACCATTCGCGTCAGTCCTCTTCTTAAAGATCCATTTATTTTCTATGGCTTGCCGATCATCGGGAAAGTCCACCAAAGTCCATACTTTGTTCTCATACATGGATCCTATCTCGGATTTCGTGGCTTCAAGCCATTTGTTGGAATCTAGGCTCGCCATGGCTTCTTCATAGTTCGAGGGTTCACCGTTCTCTAACAACATGATTTCCAGGACAGGGTTGCCATACCACTCTGGTGCGGAACGTGTCCTTGTGGACCTACAAAGTTCAGTAGTAACTTGATCCGAAGTTTCATTATCATCATCATTAACTTCCTCTCTAGTCGGTGCAGGCACCACAGAAACATTCTCCTACGCTGCGCTACTTTCCAGTTCAAGAGGGGGTACAATTACCTCATCAAGTTCTACCTTCCTCCCACTTACTTCTTTCGAGAGAAACTCTTTCTCTATAAAGGATCCATTCTTGGCGACAAAGATCTTGCCTTCAGATCTGAGGTATAAGGTATACTCAATAGTTTCCTTAGGGTATCCTATGAAGACGCACTTTTCTGATTTGGGTTCGAGCTTTTCAGGTTGAAGTTTCTTGACATAAGCATGCACCCCCAAACTTTCAAAAACGACAGCTTAGGTTTGTTCCCAAACCATAATTCATATGGTGTCATCTCAATGGATTTAGATGGTTCCCTATTTAAAGTGAATGCGGCAGTCTCTAGTGCATATCCCCAAAATGATAGTGGTAAATCAATAAGAGACATCATAGATCACACCATATCCAATAGAGTGTGATTACGACATTTGTACACACCATTATGTTGAGGTGTGCCAGGAAGTGTGAGTTGTGAAACAACTCTACATTTCCTTAAGTGCATGCCAAACTCATGCCTCAAATATTCTCCTCCACGATCATATCGTAAGAACTTTATTTTCTTGTCACATTGATTCTCTACCTCACTCTAAAATTCCTTCAAATTTTCAAAGGTCTCACACTTGTGTTTCATTAAGTAGACATACCCATATCTGCTTAAGTCATTAGTGAGGGTGAGAACATAACGATAGCCACCGCAAGCCTCAATGCTCATCGGTCCACATACATCGATATGTATTATTTCCAACAAGTTGGTTGCTCACTCCATTGTTCCGGAGAATGGAGTCTTAGTCATCTTTTCCATGAGGCGTGGTTCGCACGTTTCAAATGATTCATAATCAAGAGACTTCAAAAGTCCATCTGCATGGAGTATCTTCATGCGTTTGACACCAATATGACCAAGGCGACAGTGCCACAAGTATGTGGGACTATCATTATCAACCTTACATCGCTTGGTATTCACACTATGAATATGTGTAACATCACGTTCGAGTCAATAAAAATAAATCATTGACCAGCGGGGCATGACCATAAAACATATCTCTCGTATAAATAGAACAACCATTATTTTGTGATTTAAATGAGTAGCCATCTCGCATCAAACGAGATCTAGATACAATTTTCATGCTCAAAGGTGGTACTAAATAACAATTATTGAGGTTTAAAACTAATCCCGAAGGTAGATGTAGAGGTAGCGTACCGACTGCAATCACATCGACCTTGGAACCATTCCTGACGCGCATCATCACCTCGTCCTTTGCCAGTCTCCGCTTATTTCGCAGCTCCTGTTTTGATTTACAAATGTGAGCAACCGCACCGGTATCAAATACCCATGAGCTACTACGAGCGCTGTTAAGGTACACATCCATAAAATGTATAGCATATATACCTTTGACGTTGTCGGCCTTCTTATCCGCTAAGTACTTGGGGCAGTTCCGCTTTGAGTGACCGGTTCCCTTGCAATAAAAACACTCAGTCTCAGGCTTGGGTCCATTCTTGGGCTTCTTCCCGGCAACTGATTTACCAGGTGCGGCAACTCCTTTGCCGTCCTTCTTGAAGTTCTTCTTACCCTTGCCTTTCTTGAAATTGGTGGTCTTATTCACCATCAACACTTGATGTTCCTTTTTGATCTCCACCTTCGCTGATTTTAGCCTCGAGTATAACTCAGGAATGGACTTCTCCATCCCTTGCATATTGTAGTTCATCACAAAGCCCTTGTAGATAGGTGGAAGCGATTGGAGGATTCTGTCAATAACCGAGTCATCCGGAAGATTAACTCCCAAATGAGACAAGCGGTTGTGCAACCTAGACATTTTGAATATTGTGAGAGAACTATTTTCCTCCATCTTACAACTGAAGAACTTATTGGAGACTTCATATCTCTCAACCCGGGCATGAGCTTGGAAAACCATTCTCAGCTCTTGGAAAATCTCATATGCTCTATGTTGCTCAAAACGCTTTTAGAGCCCCAGTTCTAAGCTGTAAAGCATGCCGCACTGAACTAGGGAGTAATCATCACTACGCGACTGTCAGGCGTTCACAACGTCTTGAGTTGCTGGGAAAACGGGTGCGTCACCTAGCGCTACATGAAGGACATATAATTTTTGGAAGCTATGAGGATGATCCTCAAGTTACGGACCCAGTTCGTATAGTTGCTTCCATCGCCTTTCATCTTGGTTTTCTCTAGGAATGCGTTGAAGTTGAGGGCAACATTAGCGTGGGCCATTGGATCTACAAGATAGATTGTAAAGACAATTTTAGACTAAGTTCATGATAATTAAGTTCATCTAATCAAATTATTTAATGAAGTCCCACTCAGATAGACATCCCTCTAGTCATCTAAGTGATACATGATCCACATCGACAAGGCCATGTCCGGTCATCACGTGAGACGGACTAGTCATCAATGGTGAACATCTCCATGTTGATCGCATCTACTATACGACTCATGTTCGACCTTTTGGTCACTCGTGTTCCGAGGCCATGTTGTACATGCTAGGCTCGTCAAGTCAACCTAAGTGTTTCGCATGTGTAAATCTGGCTTACACCCATTGTATGCGAACATTAGAATCTATCACACCCTATCATCACATGGTGCTTCAAAACAAGATCCTTCGGAATGGTGCACACTTTAGGGGGAACACATTTCTTGAAATTTTAGTGAGGGATCATCTTATTTATGCTACCGTTGTTCTAAGAAAATAAGATGTATGAACATGATGAACATCACATGCAAATCATAAAGTGACATGATATGGCCAATATCATCTTGCGCCTTTGATCTCCATCTTTGGGGCGTGGCATGATCACCATCGTCACCGGCACGACACCATGATCTCCATCATCGTGCCTTCATGAAGTTTTCTCACCAACTATTACTTTTACTACTATGGCTAACGGTTAGAAATAAAGTAAAGTAATTACATGACTTTTTTGATTAACACGCAGGTCATACAATAAATTAAGACAAATCCTATGGCTCCTGCCGGTTGTCATACTCATCGACATGCAAGTCGTGATTCCTATTACAAGAACATGATCAATCTCGTACATCACATATATTTCATCACATGCTTTTGGCCATATCACATCACATAGCATACCCTGCAAAAACAAGTTAGACGTCCTCTAATTGTTGTTGCAAGTTTTACATGGCTGATATGGGTTTCTAGCAAGAACGTTTCTTACCTACGTAAAAGCCACAATGGTGATATACCAATTGCTATTTACTCTTCATAAGGACCCTCTTCATCGAATCTGATCTGACTAAAGTGGGAGAGATAGACACCCGCTAGCCACCTTATGCAACAAGTGCATGTCAGGCGGTGGAACCAGTCTCACGTAAGCGTACGTGTAAAGTTGGTCCGGGAAGCTTCATCCCACAATGTTGTCGAATCAATATAGGACTAGTAACGGCAAGCAAATCGACCAAATCATCGCCCACAACTACTTGTGTTCTACTCGTGCAAAGAATCTACGCATAGACCTAGCTCATGATGCCATTGTGGGGGAACATAGTAATAATTCAAAATATTTCCTACGTGTCACCAAGATCAATCTAGGAGATGCTAGCAACGAGAGAGATGGAGTGCATCTTCATACCCTTGAAGATCGCTAAGCGGAAGCATTACAAAGAATGCAGTTGATGGAGTTATACTCGCGGCAATTCATATCGCGGAAGATTTGATCAAGCGCCGAACGGACGACGCCTCCACATTCAACACACGTACAGCCCGGGGATGTCTCCTCCTTCATGATCCAGAAAGGGGGGAGGAGAAGTTGAGGGAGAGCTCCCGCAGCACGACGACGTGGTGGCGGTGGAGCTCGTGGTTCTCTGGCAGAGCTTCGCTAAGCGCTACGGAGGAGGAGGAGGTGTAGGAAGGGGGAGGGTTGCGCCAGGGGAAGGGGTGAGGATGCCCTCTCCCCACTATTTATAGGGGGAAGGGGAGAGGGGGGCGGCCCTCAAGATCCATCTATAGGGGGGCAGCCCCCCCCCCCCCGGCGGGGGGCACCCCCCTAGATCCATCTAGAGAGGGGGCAGGGGCCCCGGGGGGACTTGCCCCCCAAGTTAGGTGGGAGGCGTCCCCACCCCGTAGGGTTTCCAACACTAGGCGCCTTGGGCCCTTGGGGGGCGCACTAGCCCACTAAGGGGCTGGTTCCCACCCAAGTACAGCCCATTAGGTCCACCGGGGCAGGTGGACCCCCAGAACCCCTTCGATGGTCCCGGTACAATACCGATAAAACCCGAAACCTTTCCGTTGACTGAAACTGGACTTCCCATATATAAATCTTCACCTCCGGACCATTTCGGAACTCCTCGTGGCATCTGAGATCTCATCCGGGACTCCAAAAAACTCTCAGTAACCACATACAATTCCCATTACAACTCTAGCGTCACTGAACCTTAAGTGTCTGGACCCTACGGGTTCGGGAACCATGCAGTCATGACCAAGACGCCTCTCCGGCCAATAACCAATAGCGGGATCTATATACCCATATTGTGTCCCACATGTTCCACGATGATCTCATCGGATGAACCATGATGTCGGGGATTCAATTAATCCCGTATACAATTCCCTTTGTCCATCGGTATGTTACTTGCCCGACATTCGCTCGTCGGTATCCCTATACCTTGTTCAATCTCGTTACCGGCAAGTCTCTTTACTCGTTCTGTAACACATGATCCCATGACTAACTCCTTAGTCACATTGAGCTCATTATGATGATGTATTACCGAGTGGGCCCAGAGATACCTCTCCGTTACACGGAGTGACAAATCCCACTCTCGATTAATGCCAACCCAACAGACACTTTCGGAGACACATGTAGTGCACCTTTATAGTCACCCAGTTACGTTGTGACGTTTGATACACCCAAAGCATTCCTACGGTATCCGGCAGTTGCACAATCTCATGGTCTAAGAAAATGATACTTGATATTAGAAAAACTCTAGCAGACGAACTACATGATCTTGTGCTATGCTTAGGATTGGGTCTTTTCCATCACATCATTCTCTTAATGATGTGGTCCCGTTATCAACGACATCCAATGTCCATGGCTAGGAAACCATGACCATCTATTGATCAATGAGCTAGTCAACTAGAGGCTCACTAGGGACATGGTGTGGTCTATGTATTCACACATGTATTATGGTTTCTGGTTAATACAATTATAGCATGAACAATAGACAATTATCATGAACAAGGAAATATAATAATAACCATTTTATTATTGCTTCTAGGGCATATTTCCAACATTATGCATCTCATGTCTTATGCTTGTATTCAAATATGGTTCCACCGTATTGGGATACACCCTTTTTTAGCAGTACTGACATGTAAATCTTCATGCAATTCTAGTGTCGGTTACTGTTATTGTATTGTGGTTGTAAAAATATTGTTCAGGATCAAACATTACCATTACTGTATTGTAACTATCAAAATATTGTCCAGGCTCAAACTGATTTTGTCTTTGATCATTGCTATAGAGTTTATAGTCATTTTAATGGTTTACATTTAACCTTATCTCTCAGTTTTCGAGCAACTAATAAAGTTATATAATAATACAATGGTTGATTAGTTAAGTGAATCTAATATCGTATTGACAACATTTTTTCAGTAGCACTTCCTTTTGGACAATGGTACATAGATTCAGGAAATTTGAATCTCTCTTGGAGATCATATTTTTCTTTTGCTTTCCGTTCAATGTCCTAGAAAGAACAACTGTTGCATTTTTGTTCATGTTGGCCTCTAATTTTGAGGCCTGGCATTTGACATGTCATGTCTTGTAGACAAATGGCTGATGTCTTCGAAGTCTACAGACATGCAAATTCTGTTGGAAGTTGTGACCATAGGGAATGAACTATGGGTTCTTAATACCTGAAAGGCTGAAATTGTGTTGGGTGGTTCATTAAAGAGATGTAGTCTAAGCGTGTACTTAAGCAACTCTTCAAGGTATCGTTCATACAAATAAACAGGGTCCCTAGTTTTTAGTATTGATTTTTGTGTGCCTTATTGGATCGTGTATTAGTTTGTAGCGACTTAAAAAAGCTACGAACTCGGTATCTTAGCTGAATGTTATCCATCCTTCCCGCACCATCATGCAAAAGCTAGTATGCATATGAGGCATTGTTCTCGCACGGGACGAAGTGACTAGAACTGTTTCCTGTAAGCGGTGGTCAATAGTAAATATGCACTTGTGTTTTTGCAAATGGTGACCCCCGAAGAGCATGTGCATCCATGCTTTGTTTTATTTCTTTGCACACTCCGTGTAATGAAATTGTATTTGTGTTGAAATAAATGTGTATTTGCATGTTACAGTAATATACGATGTTCCATTGTTGATCTAACTTCCGAACTCTTTGCTTTGATTGCCAGATTGCTGGGTAGAAAGACTGGCTGAAGTAGCCAGGGTTGATTGGACGTGGAACCGATAGATGAGCATGAGACATGGTGCCGAGCTACTGTTGCCGCTAGCTGTTATCTTGTTTATTTATGGTTGTTGGTGGTCAGCTAACTCAGACTGCCTTATGCCAGTACCTATGTTGGTGTCATGTCTAGGAAATGTGGCGTCATAATTCTGACTATGACTTGGAATTTTGTTTCTTTTGTTCATAGAGTTGCTCTTATTGGCCATGTAATGTTACTCCTGTATTCGTCAGTGGTGGTAGAGGCCGGAGACCGACGATCGGAATATTGGCTTTGGGTTGAGGCTGCTAGAAAAAGAGCCTTCATTTGTAGTTATAAGCGCTATTTTGTAGCTGTCATCGTTGGATCTAATGTTGTGCTTGTTGGAGTTTGTTTTGGTTTCAGTCCTGTAGTGTTGAACTTCAGTTCGTTTTGGATGATTGACTGCAGGAGTAGGATTCTAGGAACCGTGCCTGCTAGTTTTCGCTGGGTGTGTGACGTGCCATGTTTATCCGTTTCTTATTTGAATGAAATCGGGAGTGGAGGGTACTTTAATTAAAAAGAAAAGAAATGAGTTAATCTTATCTGTATGTATTTTTGAGCTTTCAGACTGGTGGTTATGTCCAACGGATTCATGTTTGTCATTCCATTTTTTCATGGAAATATATGCATGTCATAAACAAATCTTGCAGCTATCGATGGACAAACGCCTTGCCTAAGAATAAGTGGAAGTGTAGGCAGGACGTAACATGGTTGTCAAAGTTGAAACACTAGGAATCACAGTGCAAGCTTTGTTGTGTATCGTAGCAAGAAAGGTAGCAGAGGGGAAAATGTTTTAATACACCACAAGACAATTTATCGTATAAAGATGAAAACTCTTCTGATTTGGGCAGAATCATGAGCTCGTACAAATTGTTGAAGTCCAACAATTCGCGAAGGATGAAACAGGTTGCTAGGCAAAAACAATTCCACCTATCACCGGTGCGACAGAGGCCCCTAGTACTCTAACCACATCTTCAAGGCAGTACACAAGCGGTCTATTAGAGAGTTGCAAGGCCATAGACTCGTAGCAATCATCAAGCTAGTTGTGATTCTCAAATTGATTTCCCAAAGTTTGCTTCAATTGTCACTCATGTACCTCTTCTATACAATTGCACCAAACCATATTTATCAAGGTATCAACGTACCTGTTTCTTCCTCCATGATCTATGCTACAGTGTTGTCTTACGAAACTCATCTGACTTGAATCTAAAAATGTGCATACATTTCTTGGGTTGTACATTTATACATGTGAATTGATGGAGCAAATCACACCTATATTCATTATCCCTAGACGATCATGATAATTAATGAATTCAATGCTTGGTTGGTCTTATATGCTACTGCATATTTAATATCAAGTGCTACACCCGTCCTCATGTATACATCCAGAACCTATTTACACATTATCTGACATTGTTTTCAGGTTACAACAAATGCATAATTCAAGGGCTTAATTACACATAGATCTAATATTATTATAATATATTCATATAGAAATCCTGAGCAATCAGTCTTATCTCTCCTTTATGAATAAAACTATATAAATGCCATGGAGCACACATTAATTTACTTATTGAAGGATTCCAATACATCCTACAGTAGCAACTGCTTACCTTAACAGCACGTCAATCACATATGCATGTAGGATAAGGCAGACTCAGGGCATACTAGCATGTCTTTTTATAATCAAAGCACACAAGAATCAACGATGTCTTCATCCACATACTATTGTCGTTGTCACCTTTGAAAATGCATACATGATTATAGGTAATGTCACATCATTGATAGATGTAACCAAAGAGGTTGGATAGCTTTGCATGGCTTAACCCCTGGCCCAGGTGACCTGAATCAGCTATAGTAAACTTCTGAACAGGAGGATGCTTTCGTATGCTTCAGTGGGGGTAGAGGTCGGAGGCTGACGATCAGGCGTATTGGCTTGGGTTGAGGCTGCTGGAAAAAGTGCCTCCTTTTGTAGTTCTAAACGCTATTTTGGAGCTGTCATAGTTGGATGCATTGTCGTGCATGTCGGAGTTTGTTTTGGTTTCATTCATGTACTATTGAACTTTAAGTTCGTTTTGCATGATTGGTTGCAGGAGCAAGAACCCGAAATCGTACTTGCTGGTTTTGCCTGGGTGCGTGGTGTGGCGTGTTTATCGGTTTCTTAATTGAAATAGGAGAGGAGATCGAGCTCTTTAGTTCCAAAGAAAGAAATGAACGATTCTTATTGAGCCCCCCTCCCCCCCCCCCCCCCCCACACAATTTTGAACCTTGTTTGGGCAACCCCCCCCCCCCCCCCACACACACACACACAATTTTGAGCCTTACTTGGGCACCCCCCCCCCCCCCAACACACACACACACACACACAATTTTGAGCCTTGCTTAGACCCCCCCCCCCCCCCCCCCCCCAATTTCGAGCCTTGCATGGGCACCCCACCACCACCACCTTACACACACACAAACACACGATCTCTTAGTTTACTTCCACATGCTATAAACAACTCGTACAACTATCTTGTCATGCCTAGTTACTTCTTTTATTCCTTTTGTTATGCATCTTCTCAGTCTATTTTTATTTTTATTTTGTTTGGCCCTTCTTACTCTTTTTTTTTTGTAAAACACGTTCTTGTCCGCATGTTGACCAAACGAGTCAAGTGCGTGCCGCTAAATACATATTGTTAACGCAAAAAAACTATTACACGCAAAAGGTCAGTGGCGTTTTAGTAAATGAATGAATGAAACATCAGTATGCACAAGATGGATAGATGATTCATTCCGCGTTGTCTGTACGCATGACATATAGGTTCTCATCACAAGAGTCGCTATGTCGGTCCTAAAAAAATTAAAGCAACACAAAAATTGAGTTGTGTTTAAATGAACGAACAAAACATACACCACTTGTCTTTCTTTTTAACTTAACATACACCACTGGTCCGTTGAGGGATGGAGCGAGGGATCTGCACATGATTAGCTACCTACAATCTTTTTTAATAATAATCCAAATGAAAAATACACACAGTATTTCCTTTTTCATTTTCTTAATTTCGAAAACATTTTCTTAAATTCGTGAAAAAATTCAAATCCATGAACTTATTTTTTGAATCCATAAACTTTCCTTCAAATGAATGAATGTTTTTAATTTTGTAAACTTTTATCCACTTTGTGAACCTTTTTTTGTCAAATTCATGAATTTTTTCAAATCGATGAACTTTTAAAAAAAATTGCGATTTTTTGTAAAATTTGTGAACTTTTTTATCAATTTCGTGAACTTTTCTGTCAAATTCATGAACTTTTTTCAATTTCGCAAACTTTTTGTCACATTCATGTACTTTTTCCAAATCGATGAACGTTTTTAAACTGTAAAAAAAATTGTAATCCATCAACACTATTTTGAATTGCAAATACCGGCAATTCAGGCTGGCAATCGTGGTCATGTTTGGTCTGGTCGACCTCTCCCACACTCATGCCCGAATGCCTTGTCGGATCTATCCTTTTTTTGGTCTATCGCCCGTCTAGGACCCTACCCATGGGTGATGCATGCCCGAACCCATTGAGTAACCCGACCAATTCGGGCACCCACTGGGTATGGCATTTTGTTATGTTTCCTTTTTACTCGTTCAATTCATGTCATGGTTGATGCATTTCCTATTGACCCCTCCTAGTATCCTTTATATAGTAGAGCTCCACCTACTAGGCTATAGCAAACAAGGTGGTCCTAAACAATCCGATCACGTGATCAATTCACTCACATGCACGCAATAGACTTTTTTAGGACAGCATGCACTTTTTTAGACTGAAATATTGCATCATTGCTATGTTATTTAGGGTGAATATGGTGATCCATACCCTACTCATTCGGGTCGGGTGCCCATTAGCTCGAACACCTACGGGTCGGATTGCAGGTTGACCGGCAACATCAGACTGCCCTATTATATAGTCAAGATTTCCGGCTCCTTCCGTGTAACCAAACGAGGTGGCACTAAAATCATGAACGACACAGTGTGTCACCTATAGGAAAGCCAGAAAACACCATGTTCAATAAAAAGCGTTCGAGTAGGTTTGAAAGCTCTGTCCGAGAGCACAATATTTTCCGATAATGTTGAAATGGACCTGTTTTGTCATGGCCTTGTATGACCAATTCAAGAAACCGTGCCAAATTGTTTGAATTTCCAACAATTCTTGAATTTTCTACAATTTTCTCGATGAAAAATGGTTGGACGTGACGCAACTTACATATTGTCATAATTCGTTCAAACATGTGGATGGCTAAGATGGGCATGCCCACCTACTATTGAAAGAGTTGAGGTCATTTCATATATGTCAAAAAATAGACCATGTTCAATGAAGTGTGCTCGGGTAGGCCAGAAGGCTTCATTTGTGAGCATGGTTTCTTGGATCTGTCAAATGATACCAATTTTTTTGCATGAGCTTGTATGACCAATTAAAGGAATCATACCAAGTTCTTTTGGTTTTTGATAATTTTTGCATTTTTTGGAGTTTTGTCAGTCAAAAAGTCCGTCTGCACGTGTTGCAACATACGTATGGTGTCGAAAATAGTTCAAACCCGACATGAATGCCTACCATGAGCATTTCCACCTTTTTACAAAATTTGGGTTCATATGAAGGATGTACGAACATAGACAATGTTTAACAGAGGGTGTTCGGACAGGCCAGAAAGCTCTGTTCGAGAGCACATTGTTTCCCGACATCCTTGAAATGACCCCATTTTTTCCATGGCCTTGTAGGACCAATTGAAGGAATCATGCCAAGTTGTTTTGCTTTTCGACAAATTTACATTTTTCTGGAGTTTTTCAAACCAAAAAGCAAATAAATGGCATGACGTGTCGCAACTTACATACAGTATCGGAAATAGTTGAAACCTGTCATGGATGCCTACTATGGGCTTGCCCACATGATTACAAAAGTTGGGCTCGTTTGAAGAATCTTCAAAATTAGATCATGTTCAACAGATGGTGTTCAGGTAGGCCAGAACGGTCCGTTTGAAAACACATAGTTTTTTTTTACATCCGTCAAATGATGAAAATTTATTCCACCATCTTATATGACCAATTTAACTCATCATTTCATTTTCTCAAGTTTTCAACAATTATTGTAGTTTCTGGAGTTACCTGGGTGAAAAATGACCTATAAATGGTCGGACATGTCTCAACTTGCATATGGTATCGGAATTCGTTTAAACATGACATGGATGTTTCATATCGCCATGTCAAGCTGCTGCAAGTAGATGAGGTCATTTATCCATAGTCCAAAAAAACAACTAATTCAATAAAGTGTGCTAGACAAGGCCAAACGGGTGCATCCGTGAGTGCTTCTGTTTTTTCTAATTTGAATGCTTCTGTTGCAACTTCCATCATTATCAACCAACATGAACGTTTTCTTATATCCTAACCATTTCTCAAAATTTGTTAACAATTTTGTAATTTAAAATTATGTATGAAAAATTCACAACCTTCAACACTTTTCCAATTTTTTTAACAAATTACCAACAGTTATGTTGAACACATATTGCAAACCACAAATTTTACGAAACACAAACATTTTATAAAATGGTTAACAAAAAGCAGGAAACCAAGCACATTTTTTAAAAATAAACAATATTCGAAAATAAGAACTTTTTTTGGTATTCCACATAATATTTCAATTTTTAGAACATGTTTCAAAACAAATAATAAATTCCAAAATTGAGAAAATGAAATAAATAAAAATAATGGAATAACAAAGCTTAAGCATTGACCCAACTAGGCGACCACAACGCTCTGTTCAGGCATCTGTTGGGCCGACCCAAGTGTTCACGGATTTGAGAAAAGTTCATCAATATTGAAAACGAATGTTCAGGAATTTCATAAATACTATCGAAGGTTTAAAAGTAAATTCATAAAACTTAAAAGAATTTATGGATTTAGAAAAAAGTTCACACATTTGATAACAAAGTTCATGAATATAAGAAAATGTTCAAGATTTCAAAAGTTCTTAGTTTTAAGAAAACAAATCATGATTATTCGGCAATTTTAAAATAGAAAATATAATAAAGCTACAGAAATAGATTTTTTCTAAAAAGAAAGAAAAAATAGACAAACAAAACCAAAAAACCAAACATGTTCGTTCTGGTTAGTGCTATTTTTAGAAAAGAAGAAAGATGATAAATAGTAACAACAGGAAAGTAGTCTAGTTGGTTACCTCGCTTGTATTAAGTGTACATGTGTTGGGTTTGTATCTCGTCGGGCAGTTATTTTTCTAAACATTTTATGGAAGATGCGCCAATAAAAATGTACAATGGGCCGGCATAGAGAGGTACATACACACGCCGCGTATCACGCTTGGCACGGATGACATAATTTTTAAAAGACCATCCCACCCTTTATTATGAAGGGGTACATTCACATCATTTTAAAAATAGTTCACATCATTCATATATATTAAGAAATGTTCACACGTTTAAATATTTCATGACATTTTGTAAAAATGTTCACGAAAATATGAAGTAATGTTTGATTTATTTGTAGAAAACTTCATACAATTCTAAAATTGTTTGTCATATTTTAAAAAGATTCAAACGTTTAAACATCTGTTCATGATTATTTTGACAAATGATCTTGAAATGTTACAGGCGACCCGAACGGTCCCGTCGGGCGCCTGTTGTGCCGGCCGAATCGTTCATGAACTAGAAAAATAATATCAATTTTGAAAAACATAAAATGTGCACGAATTTGAAAAAAATATCTGGCTTGGAAATAAAGTTCATAAAAGTAGAAAATAGTTCTTGGGTTTGAACGAAAGTACATGGATTTGAAAAAAAGTTCACGGATTTGAAAACAAAGTTCGCAAATTTACGAAAATATTAACGAATTTGAAAAGTTCATAGTTTTTTCTAATGTGTATTTCAAAAATAGTTTGTGAATTTTAAGAGGGAAAAGAAAATGAAAAAAGAAGAAAGAAGAAAGAAGAAAAAGTGGACCAACCAAGAAAACAGGCTCACGTTGGTTAGTATTATATTTTTAGAAGAAAAAAGAAGGTAACTAGACACAACAAGAAAGTTGTCCAATGGTTGTTGCCATTGTATCGAGGGTAGAGTTGCTTGGTTTGAAGGTCGAAAAAAGGAAAAAAAAGTGTAAAATGGGCCAAGCCAAGGCGGTACGTATAGGCAGCGTATCGTGCTTGGCGCAAACGACATACTTTTCATAAATACCATCCTACCATTTATTATGTAAGAAACATAAATGTTTGAATTGAGCAACTTTCGTGCGATCATTGGTTGTCCATACTTGCGGTTGCTTCCAACGGATTCATTGTCTGGCAGTTGTTTTTCCATGGAAATATATGCACGCCATAAACGAATCTTGCAGTTGGCATTGAATCATCCCACATGTTGCTATAACTAATTTAACTAAGACATGGTTAAGCTAAACAATAATAAGCAAGCCCCGAAGGCTTGATGATGCTTTGGAAACTATGCAACATGACTTATTTGTTCTTAAAGAAGACCATGGTACTTTTGGTTAACAAGAATTTTTATTGGACAATGTTTAATACATGTGCTTTAGGCTAGGACAGTGAATTATTAATCACCTTATTTTGATCAAGGAAAAGTACAAAACAAATTACATGCCCCAAGTTTAGTCCCCTGGGAATTTTAACTCTAGTACAAGGCATCAAAAATTTCAAGTGTAAACAGATTTGAGGGTGACAGACAAGATATTCAATTTGATGCATTTCAAGCATGGGATGAGAAATGTCTAGCGCGTTCACACTCCACAACAAATTTCTGGCACAATCAGGATGACCCTAATGTCAGTTTCTCCACCAATTCTCCAAGTTCCTACTAACATGGTGGCCGTTGAAACATCAGGAAGCACAACACATGCTTCATGGCTTGTTTATCCCACTAACCTGATCGGCAATAAAGGTATGAGAAGGGAAATATTTTAATACATCACAGGAAAATTTACACGGTCGTCAATTGGATGAAAACTCTTCTAATTTGGTACATTGTCAGATTACGTGTTGAGTACAACCCCATACCATGATTTCACAGACTATGTCATTTGCTAGAGCCACTAACCCATGTAACGGCAAAAAGGCCGCAAGGCAAAACAATGCCACCTATCACCGACAGCACGTAGATCCCACTCTTCTAATCATATCTTCGATGTACTACAAAAACAGTGTACCAGAAGGTCATTGGCTCACAAACATGTAGAAGTTGTCATTTGAATTGTAATGTTCATGTAGCTTCACAGAAACTTGCTAAAATTATTCATCCACTGCCTCCTCTATGCCATTGCATTACATCAATAGTTGTTCTGGTACCTCTCAAGCCTCAATGTTCCTGAGATCCCCTCCCCGCCCCCCACTCTTCATGCTATAGTGGTGTCTCATAAAACCTGACCAGAATCCTCAAAATGTGTATACATGTCGTGGCTTGAATATTTAAACATGTGAATCATGGGAACAAATCACACGTATATTCAGTGGCGTACTAAATTCAATGCTTGGTTGCTCTTATATGCTAGCTCCATATTAAATATCAAGTGATATAGTAACAATACTGGTATGTCCATTTGATGGAAAGTGAGCGAAATTTCAGATTCTGGATAGAGGCGCCCATAACTCATTCGCATATTGATCTAACATTGTTGTCATATTACAACACACACATATTTCCAGGACTTAACTACAGCTTGATTTAATATTTTTATTAGATATTAATATATATTTTGAAACTGAGGCAAAAGGTTTGCCTCATATATTAATTAAGCAGGGAGGAGAGTTTGTCACAATAGACACCCTTAAACGGCATGAAAGATTACTCATGCAAAACAATAGACCCTAGTTTGTTTACTCTGGTGGTAGCCAAAAATATTGCGTCGGTAGTAATAGTAGTGAGCAAAATTGGGGGTGGGTGCTTTTTATGTTAGAAGACCTGGGCATTTCTTTCATTCCAGATGGTCCATGTCACGAGCATGGTTAACGAGCCCATTGCCTTTCTATCAAGTACTCTTGAGCCAGTCATACTTGCCCACCAATTCTTGACAGAAACATTAAGCTGCCACAAGGAGGTGTCCATTTTCTCTAGACCTAATGTCTCGAACACCATCTTCCAAATCTGGATGACGTAGAGGCACTTGAAGAAAAGATGTGGCCCACTCTCTTGCTCCCTTTTGCAAAGAGGGCAAAGACCACAATTTGATCATCCCTGCTTGGCAAGTCTGTCGGTCATCCAAATTCTATCTTGGGTAGCCAACCAAGCAAAGAACTTTGACTTTAGCGGCACCCAAACATTCCAAATCATGTGCTCCATGGGAGAGAGGACCAACCCAAGAAATTGCGCCTTATAGGTGGAGGCCGTGGTGTATTTCCCATCGGTCATGTGCTTCCAAATAATAGTATCCTCGGAATGCTCATGATGATGGAAATTATGTACGAGCATCCAAAGGTGAAAAATTGCCAGATGTGCTCGTTGGAGATGACCGTGGATGGGTTGATCTTGAGAATCCAAGCATTATTTTTAGGGCCTCCCACACCTTCCAATTTTTTCGCATAGAAGCCTCAAAGATTAGTGGACCAACATCCTTTAGTTTGGTCCAATGCCACCAAGGAAAGTCCTAGAAAGGTGTTTTGGCCCCATACCCCACGGTAAAGGTAGTTGAGGCATAGAATAAAAATTTGTCGTCCTCGTCAAATGGGTTGCCCAATCCTACTAACATCTTGTTTGGCTCCGTCCATTCGTACCATGGCGATCTCAAGCGCATGGCGCGTGCAAACTTGTCGGTGCTGAGGAGCCCCAGGCCACCATACTCCTGTGGATGGCAAACAGTCTTCCAATTTACCTTGCACTTTGCACACATGGTTCTATCTGATTCGAACCAGAGGAATGCTTAAGTCATGAACAAGCAACCTTATCTCTCTGTTCTGAATATGACTATATTAAATGACATGGATCACACAAGGATGTCCTTAAGAAAGCATGCTAACACATCCCACATGACCATATACTTAACTTTACTATCGGCGTCAGTTCCATATGCATTGGTAGGCAACTATATGTAAATAAGTTCTCACCCACAAATAAACAATTGATTCAGTTGCTTAATTTCCAGTGTATTTAAACATTCATGCTAGTTCATATATTCAGGCCAAGGTTGATTAACATGATAGTAGCATATTATTATAATGAGGTCACACAAGAATCAGCAATGTCTGAATCCACATATTATTATCGTCATCGTTTCTGAAATGCAAACATGGCCAGATTATTATTGTCATGATCATCTTACCTAGGGTTTACAACACAACTTATGATCTCGAGGTAGATCAACCATGTGCTTCGATATACCCATAATATAAGCAAGAGCAGGATGTAGGGTTTTACCTCCTTCAAGACCCAAACCTAGGTAAAAGCACCGTGTCCCTGGTCTCCTATGACCCATCAATCCGATCTAACAGCTTGGCCCCCTACCCTAGGTCGGTCGGTTTTGACACTGACACCATGGACGGCAAAGAGGCGTGGACACCAGTGGGGTCAAGGGCAACACTGACAACCTTCGTGAAGTAGTAGGTGGAGCATAGCAGTGGTGTCCCCACCGCTAGGGCAGTGGGAGCCGGTGATTGAGCTATGTCAATATCTCGCGCGTGTCATGGGCATCGCCGGCCTTGACAAGCTTGGCCTCTAAGGATGCATCAACAGGTGAGCCCCTGTTTGTGCGGTGTGGATCTGCAAGATCTGCATGTGTTGATGTCGATGCAGCTACAATGGACCTACGATCGCAACTGCAACAGGAAGCACGATGAGCCTCTTTGCCGCAGGCAGCGCAGCCACCGGCGTAGGAGGGCATGCGGCGCAGTGGCCTACCCGGATCGATGGCATAGAAAGAGAGGGGGAGAAGGAAGGAGAAGAAGAGGAAGTCAATTTGTCTAAGTGACATTTTTTTCGACTCAGCCTGGCGACCGACCACTTAGTGATGTCAGCAAATCAAATAGCATTTACCATTAGTGTTTTTTCTCACTATTAATTTGTTGATGCGCTAATTTTTGTTACTATTTGTAAAGTGGTGGTTTTTCACTGATGAAACCACTGATGCAGTTGTGCAACCATTCACAGATGACACATGGCGAATACTCAGATCGGCGATGACATAGGCCAGGCGCAAGCATGACAAACCCTCCCTCTTTGCTCCGACAAAGTTTTTGTTAACAATACTGCCTTTTGTACAAAGTTACATGGGTCTAGGAAATCTGAATCTCTCTTAAGAGATCAAATTTTGTTGCTTCCCTTTAGTGTCCTAGAAAGAACAAATGTTGCATTTTTGTTCATGATGGTCTCTAGTTTTGAGATCTGACATTTACATGTCATGTTTTGTGGAAAATGGCTGATTTATCAAAACTCAGGCATGCAGATTCCTTCCGAAGTTCTAAACACAGAGAATCAAAAGGTCGGGTCTTGGTACATGAGAAGGTTGAAATTGAGTTGGGAGGTTAATTGCATATATGTGTTGTAAGCATGTTAATATTGGGTTATTTTAGCAACTCTAAAAGTTTTGGTTTGGACAAATTTATCATAACATTTACATACCTAGATAGTGTTGATTTGTGTGCCTTATTTCGACCTTAGAACAGTCTTGTAGCTGCTTCAAAATATGAGGAGCTCAGTATCTTAGATGAATGTTATGCATCTTTCATCTACTACTATGCAAAAGATTCGATATGTGGCAATGGCCTCTTATTGCATGCAATGTCTAGATTTGTTTCTTGTAAAAGATTGGTTTAGTAAGTGTACACTTTTATTGCGTGGACCCTTCCTATACTGAAATTGCCTTCATGGGTGAGAAAAGTGCACATCCAATGAGCTTTTCTACATCACATTTGAATGTGATAGTACTATACAATATTTAATTGTTGATGCACCTCTGGTTCTGCTCACTTCGAGTGTCAGATTTGTAGGTAGAAAGACTGGCTCAAGTAGTGAAAGGATGATTCAATGTGGTGACGAGCTTATGTAGTTGCTGGGTGATTCGTTGCTTCTGGGTCTTGGTGGTCAACTCACACTTTGTGAATACTCAACTCCGAAGCAGAGTAGAAGAGTAGATGAGATAGTCGAGAACCGCCTTGCTAAGCTATGACAAAATTGTCCACTACTAGCTAGTTGAACACTTGGAGGCCAACAGATTTGTAGGATTCAACATTTGACTTGTAATGTTCAAACAACCTAGCTAAATTTTGCTCGATATGCACGGCCTCCTCTATGCCGTTGCAATAACGCAATGTTTGTCGTGATACCTCTCAAGCCTAAAGGTTTTTGTTTCTTTCCTCCCTAATCCCCATGCTCGATGCACTCACCTCACCCGAATTCTCGAGTGTGTAGACATTTCTTGGCTTGTATATTTATACAAGTGAATGACTGGAGCAAATCACACTGCCATACAATCATGATAATTAATTAATTCAATGCTTGGTTGGCCTTGTATGTTGCTCCATATTTAATACCAAGTTATATACTAGTATGTCAATTTGATGGAAAAATGAGAGAAATTTCGGACTTGAGATAGAGCACGTGCATATATCCAGAACTTATGTACATGCATCAATGGTGTGTCTCAAACCTAAGCTGGTTCTTGCTTCTTCCCTTGCTCCATGCATTAGTGGCGTGTCTTACTAAACCCAGCTGGTCCGAGTTCTCAAAATGCATGTATACATTTGTTGTCTTGCATATTTATAGTACACGTGAATGACTGGAGAAAATCATCCTATTCTAGATGCATGCATTTCAATGCTTGGTTCATAGCATGCAATATTCTAATCCATATTTAATATCAAGAGACATAAATGGGATAAATTTCTGAATACACACATAGACACATGCGACATATCCAAAACTTATTTACACATCGATCTAACATGATTGTCAGATCACAACACGTGCATAATTACCGGACTTCAAAATACATCTATCTAACACTGTTGCCTTATCACTCTATTCTAAATAAGACTATATATGACATGGATAAAGTAAGACATGTACTTAATCAAGCATGCTAATACATCACTTAGGAGTAACTTCTTACAAATAGTTCATGGCAATCCCATATGCATTTTGCCATTACCCTCTTGGTAATCAATTGTTATCTATGAATAGATAACCAGATCCGATTACTTAGTTTTCCATGCATATCAATCATTCATGCTAGTTCATATATTTAGGCCAAGGCAGATTCGGAGGATAGTAGCATGTTACTATATTGAAGTCACACAAGGATCAACGAAGTCTTGATCCATGTATTATTATTGTTAACATCTCCAATATAAATACGTGGTTCTGGATAATGCTATAACTGGATATGTATAACCAGGATCAGAAATTAAGATCCAAACAAGTTGATTTTTTTACAATTTAAACTCAGGATCAAATCACCCAAAGCAACTCTAGTAACTCCAACACATGAAAGCAGTTAGCAAGCACAATTAATCAATCAGCTAATAACCTGTAATTAATTCCAATCAAGGGGATATTCAATTGCCCAAGATAAATACTTAGTTAAACTAATGCCAAAGTAGGTGACAACCTTTGCTGCAACAAATCTTTTATCGAAGCGGGTCTTGAAACTAGTATTGATTTCATACCGAGCTCCCCATAAACAAAGCCATTTTAACCATGTGTCTCTGCCTTCTTAACCACAAATTGTTCACATGCATCGAGAATTTCTCCCTTCATGGGTTATTATTGTTGACATGAAGAACAAGCAGATGTGGTGATGGGTCTCCAACTTTGGAGACCCAACATGAAATTGCATCATTAGTGATGACTATATGGATAGTACCATCTTTGTGCAGCTCAAACTTTATGATATGGCAAGAGACTACGGGGAGAATACCATGAACTATATTAAAATAGTTAGGTGGTTACATGAAAATAAGAGTTCCATTAATGCCTTACATTATTTAATGTGTGTCTTTTATTTACCAAATTGTATTCCTCTTTTCGGAAATACTTGTTGGGGGATTGGATGTATCTAGACGTATTAGTTATAGATACATTCATTTTTATCCATTTAGGCGACTAGTAATTCCAGACGGAGAGAGTACTATTTAGTAGAGAAGTTCATCCTGGATGCATGACTGCCAATTTTTGAACCTAAATTTGTATTTTGAACCATTTTATTTACCAAACTGTACTATTTAGTAGGTAAGTTTATCCCAGATGCATTTCAATAATTGGTTTATCAGTTTTTGCTTCATCTTTTGTTTTAGGTAATATACTAGTGTGTCTATTTTACAGGAAAAAATGAGAGAAAATTGGGAATCAGCATAAATGATATATCCAAGACATATTTATGGTTGATCGCAACACATGCATATATGTAGGACTTAATTACACATCGATCTAACATAGTTATATGATATGAAAACATGAGCAACTGGTCTTACCACTCCGATTTGGTTCAAATTATACAAACGAAATGGATCAAACAAGGATTTATTTAACCATTCATACTAGGAGCAACTGTTTACCTTAACATGAAGCTTAAGGCAATAGGCAAGAAGTTTTTATTCTTTTGGAATCATGGAAAGATGACGCGTGATGATTTTGATAAACCAAGAATTTGTATTGGATCATGTTTAATCCGCATGCTTCAGACTAAGACATTGAAATTATTAATTATGATCTTTGGACCAAGGAACAAAAGTACAAAAAGATTACATGCTTCATTTCAGTCATGTGGGAGCTTGCAAGCACGTTAGAAATTCGGATACAATTCATCATGAAATTCAATTTCATACACCTCAAGGATGAGATGAGTGATTTCTAGTGCATTTCACACTTCAAAACACATTTATATCTCTGACACAATCACGATGACACTGATTTTAGTTTCTCCCCAAGTTTTGGGTGCTTCTACTAACATGGTTGCCAAACTTGAATCATCTAGGAGCTCATGAGTGCAAGCATCATGGTGATCTGTATCCTAGTGAGTTGATTAGCAAAACAGGTACTCCCTATGTCCCATAATATAAGGCGTTTTTATAAGCTAATTTAGCTTAAAAATGTCTTATATTGTGGGACAGAGGGAGTAGTAGATGTTACTTGTATGAAAGAATTGTCGGCTATGAATCCTCATGTTTTCTTTGGTGTGTGGTTTATTTAACATGCTCTTATGTGTCATCAAAAGCCAGGAGGGAAGCTGTTATCGAGAGCTCGAGAAGACGGCATGCCTATAGCCGATTGTGCCTCCATTAGAATTACCTACTCTAGTTTGTTTTGCAATTTTTGTGAGGCTACCAACAATGCCCAGTTGTTGTACTTAAGACAGAAAAATAAACACAAACTAAATACAAATTTCTGCTCAAACCGATGAAAAGAAGTGGGAAATATTGAAAAGAGCACTACCTACTCATCAATTGGGTAAAACCATGTGTTTCATGATTCAGCTGGAGAGTACAATCTCATGCCATGCTTTCACAAATCAGGTCGGTAAAGTCAAACGACCAATGAAATGGAAAACCAGGCTGCTACGGGGGGAAAATGCATGTATCTCAGGTGCGGCGGAGGCCCTACTCCCTCTGGTCAAGACCGTGCAAAAGCAGCTAAGAAAGCAGCTGTGGTCCTACAAACTTGCAACCTTCGTCATTTGAAATGGAGTGCTCCTCTATGCTATTACAATACAACAACATTTGTCCTCTCAAGCCTATGTTCCATGTTGTACTGGTGTCATACTAATTCACTTGGCCTGAACTATCAAAATATGGATACACGTCCTGGATTATATATTTATACATGTGAATGAAACGAGCAGATCGTACCTACATTCAATGGCCATGATAATTAATGAATTCAATGCTTCGTTGACCATACATGCTACTCCATATACAAATGATATACCAGTATGTCCATTTGGCGGAAAAAAACATAGAAATTTCAGACTCCAGACATAGAAAACATACGGATATCCAAAACTTCGTTTTTCAGAAATACTCAGAACTTACATATACTTTGATTTAACATTGTTGTCACATTAAAACACATACACATATCCAAGACTTGTTTACACACCAATCTAAGATTGCTATCAGATATTCATATCGAAATCTTCTTCTATCAGTCCTTAACTTTTGGTTCAGATTGATATATAACGGAAGCAACACACCCCTTATTCGAAGGATACGGTAGCTAGTTGGTGCTGCCAGTGAGTGCGCAAGCCCCTCCTTGTGCGAAGCCCACGATTACTGAAAAAGACTTTCGCCCCGTTTTATATATAAAGCAACGACCATCCATAGACCTGGTACAAATGCACGTCACCATATAACACACACATACCCAATGTGCAAGAGACAAAGCCCAAAGAGTACGCCGCTACGAAGTCACTCCCGCGGACCCAAATCCTTGCCCCGGACTCCCCTCCCTCGCCGCTGCCGGTGGCGCTACCAGCCAAAGGCCACATGGTGTAGGCAGCGGCGAGGCCTCTCTTCCCGCGTGCAGGTCACGGGTGTCGCGGGGCGCCTTCTCCTGTCCGTTGGTATCGGGCGGCGGGCCTCTCCTGCTTCGGCTCCCTCCCCCCGGCATCATGGTGGACCGTCGAAGAGGCCTCCCCTCCCCCTCTCCCCTCCAGCGACGGCCTATGGGGCTTTAGGGCGTCGGGTTCCTCTGGCAGCGGATCTGGGTGTCTCTGTCGAGATCCGATTAGTGATGGCAGTTTGTCGCAGCGGCGATGGTTGACGGCCCTGATATGATGGTGGTATTGCCGCTGCTGGTTGTGCTGCTCTGGTGTTTGCTAGGGCATGGAGGTGCATGATTTGTGATGGGGGTAGCGCGCGACAGAGGTGGTGTTGGCGGAGCGTGCCAGTTGGATCTGGCAGTTTTCCCGGCGGGCGGCGTGGGTTGGGGCACCAGCTCGATGTGGCTGTTGCCCTGGCTATGGATGGCGATGGCGAGGTGGTTTGGCTCTCTCAGTGTGGAGGCTTCCAATTGCCGAGTCGACATCACGGCAGCTCGGCGGGCCGCTACGACGTCGGCTTGTTTATAGGGAACCCGTTTTGGCCTTCGGTCCCTCTCCTCGTCGTTTGGTCACTACCTTCATCGAAGGGTTGGCCTTCCCCCGGCTATGGTCCATCGCCTGTCTCGCGCTCTGCAGCAGGATCATGCTCGTCTCTCGCCCGGTAGCAGGACCTACCTTATCTCGCGCCCGACAGAAGAACAGAGCCTGTCTCGTGCCCAGTGCCGCGGGATGGGTCGATGGAGGCCAGTCTTGGCCAGCCCATTGGGTTTCGGCGTTGGGAACTACCCAGGGGTGCAAAAGGCGGTTCATTTCCGCCCGTCTCTTTGGTTGGGGTAGCGGTGGGTCTCGGGTGAGGTGGTGTCAAGGTCCTGGATGCCGAGGCGGGGACCTTGGTGGTGGTTCTGCGTGGCTCTTGGGCAGAGCCCGTGGCTTGGTGCTTCATAGTGGTCATGTCCGTGTGGGGGGCATGGTCGCCGAGGTGTGGCGTTTGGTGGTAGTGAGTGTTGGCCGAGGTGAAAACCTAATCTATCTTCGGACAGACCGGCGGTGGCAAATCTCGTCCTTCTTGAAGGTGTTGTCGTTGCTCTCATTGCCCGTCGTGTTGCTCCAGGGGAAACTCTGATCCTTGGGTAGGGTGTGGTGATGCTCTGGTGTCTTAACCTTCCTGAAGGCACCGCCTTGGAGCACACGGTTCGTCGTATGCGGCTTCATCTCTTCGCGGTGGCATGTTCATGATTGAGGACCCCGGTTGCTCTTGTAGTACTATGGGTTGGTGTTGCTGCGCTTAGCGCCTATGTATCCTGCCTTGGGTATGTGCGTGTGTTGTGATGGCGTGCGTTTGTACCGGGTCTGCGGACGGTCGTTGATTTATATATAAAGCGGGGCAAAAGCCTTTTTCGATAAATCATGAACAATCAGCCTTGTCTCTCCATTCTAAATACAACTACATAAATGTCATGGATGGCAAAGGGATTTACTTGATCAAACATGCCAATACATCACAGAGCGTAACTGCTTACCTCAACAGTATATGTCAATCCCACATGCATTTGCCATTATCCAACTCTATGTAACTCAATTGTCACCCACATATAATAATGTGATTAGGTTGCTTAGTTTTCATGCATGCTACACATTCCTGCTATCGCATATATTCGCTAAGGCAGATTCAGAAGATACTAGCAAGTAACTAGGTATTACACTAGTGGAAATGTAGGGTTTTAGAGTTGGAGAAAGTCTTCATATTCTCACATACAGTACATGGACAATGCATAAAACTCAGCTGCTTGGAGAAAATTATGCAGACCCTTAATATACTCGGAGATGCGTCGGTCACCGTACATCCATTGCCGGTTCGTCTGCATGCGTTATATAATAAAGTGTACTAAAAACCATTACAGCATATCATGAATAGAGAAGTGACCAAATTAATAGAAATTCATCATCACATTAAAGCCAAAGTACAATAGTGACCAAAATAAATACATAAAGTTCATACATAGTTCTCATTATTTTAGAAAGAAGATACAAGTAAGAACTTTTTTATTTTAGAAAGAAGATAAGAAGAAGAGGCTAACCACGGTGGTGCCGGCGTCGAGACGGGCGCGGACGATCGACGGCGGTGAGGACGGGGACGGGACAGGACGGACAACCAAACCTAGACAAATCTTGAGGAAAATGAAGCTTAGACAAGGAGCTTCGAGAGGAGAAAGCTGAGTGTGGCATGGGCATTTCATCGAACACCTCATGTGCATAGGAGGTGAGCTAGAGCACCACAAAGCTCTCCCACGGCTAGCCAAAAAAACAGAGCAGTGCGCGGGCACGGGGTATATATATATAGGCCAACCTTTGGTCCCGGTTTTTGACTGGAACCGGAACTAAAGGATCCCATTTGGTCCCGGTTCCTGCCACAAACAGGGGCCAATGATTGTGGGCCAGGAGCGAGGACCATTCGTCCCGGTTCGTGGCTGGAACCGGAACCATAGGGGTCAGACGAACCGGGACCAATGCCCCATGAGGCCCCATTGGCGCCCTGGCCTCACGAACCGGGACCGATGCCGCCATGGGTTCCGGTTCGTGAGTGAACCGGGATTAATGGCTTTTCAGGCCTGGACCGAAGCCCTACTTTCTACTAGTGTTGATCATATTCTCCACATACTATTAGATCTTAGAAATACATAGGAGGTTAGGGGTTATGCTGCACCATGCACGTGGGTGATGTGTTGTCATTTGTCAACCACTAGAGCTCTTGAAGGAGCCACCGTTACCTGTGTGGTGGTGGTGCTATGTGGGTCGTGATAAGAACTGAAGGTCCTGGAGGCAGCATCTTCAGCAATGAATTGTGAAACCGTTCACACATGAGAAGTGATGAAGCCTCAAATTGACGATGACATGTGCCAAGCGTGAGTAGAACGAGTCTATTCTCTCTGCATCAGCTAAGGTTTTGAGAACACTGGCTTTTGGACAACACTACATAGGTGCGGAAAAATTTGAATCTCTCCTAGAGATCAACTTTTGTTTCTCCCTTTAAGTATCCTAGAAAGAATAAATGTTGCATATGTTTTCATGTTGGCCTCTAGTTATGAGGTCTGACATTTGGCATGTCATGTGTTGTGGAAAAGGGCCAAATTCTTGAAACTCAACAAAGGTGCAAATTCGGTCTAGCAATCAAACGGAACCAGAAGTACATTGCCAGTAGAACATTGCATATTTAGTCATCCGATAACTCTACAAAGACTTACTAACTGCTTCAGTTACCGGTTGTTATCTTGTTTATGGTTGTTGGTAGTCATCTCATAGTGTCTTGTGACATGTGAGGATGCAACTTTGGAGCACAGAACAAGAGCAGATGAGATAGCTGAGAACTACTTCATTAAGCAATATGGACCTATCAGCTATGACTCCTCACGTTTCCTTAGTCACATCTTGAACGCTGTAAAGAACCAGTCAACCAGACGGTTGGAGGCCAACATATTCTTACACTGGTCATTTGACTTGCATGCCTCTCTTGCTTAATTTGTTGACCCACTGCCACATCTCTGCCATTAGAATAAAGCAATGTTTGTCCTAATATCTCTACGCTATAGTGTTGTCTTACAAAACTCACCTAGCCCAGATTCTCAAAGTGTGTATGCATTTCTTGGCTTGTATATTTATACATGTGAATGACTGGAGCAAATCACACCGATAATTAATGAGTTAAATGCTTGGTTGGCCGTATATGCTGCTCTGCATTTAATAGCAAGATATTAGTATGTCCATTTGACAGAAAATGAGAGAAATTTCCGACTTCGGAGAGAGGCGCGTGTGTGTTTATCCAGAACTTAGTTACGCATGGATCTAACATTGCCGTCAGATTATAACACATGCATACCTCTAGGAGTTAATTACAAATGGATCTAACATTGTTATCAGATCATAAATAATCTGCCTTGTCTCGCCACTATGAACAAGACTATATAAATGACATGGATCACGCAAGGATGTACGTAATCGAACATACTGATACATCAGAGGAGCAACAACTTACTATAACAGACAATGTCAATGCGATATGCATTTGACATTAGCCAATTATAGGCGAATCAATTGAATTCTCACCGTCATATAGATAGTCAGATTCAGTTATGTAATTTCACCTACATTTAGACATTCATGCTAGCTCATATTCTCACGCTAAAGCAGAATAAGAGGATATGTTACAATAATTAGATAACACAAGAATCAGACACTTAAATCCACATACTGTTATCGGCATCATCTGAAAATACATACATGGTTCCATCCACGATAGATATAACCATTAACCAGTATCAGAAATTAATATCCATAGAGGTTGGATAGTTTGTAACCTCCACGCTCAGACTACTTGAAGCAGCTCTAGTACCTGCAACACAAGAAATCATCTAGCAAGTAGAAAAACCAATTAATCCATTGACTAACCAACATATGATTTATTCCAATCAAGAGATAATTCAATTGCCTAAGAGAAACATTTTTTTTCTTTTTATTACCTCATTTCTCCTATCTGTGTCGCCCGTTTTGGCTTAGAACTACTATCTATGAAGGCGACCACCCTTGATGTAGCCAATCATTTTATCCAAGAGGGTGTTCAAACTAATATTAACCTCATATTGAGCCCCCAATACACGAAGCCATTTTAACCAAAAGAACTTCTTGGCGGGCTCATGTGTCTCTACCTTTTTAACCACAAATAATTTTTTCAGGTGCGTCAAGAATTGCTTCCTGGATTTCTTATAAATATGAGGTGATTGTAACACACTGTATAAGGCCCGTGATTCAGGAAACCCAATCTTGTGCATGTAAGTCTCAAGCCCCTTTAGGTTGTGTTTTTGGTTATTGAAAGATTTCATTGCTATGTGTATCTTGGCACGCAGGTTCTGGGAGTGCATCGTACTTGGAACTATATATCTTCCTTGGTCTCCTCAATAGGCTTGTGAAGCTACAATAATAAACAAACTTGATATTTTATTTACAAGAAAAGAAGTAGCATTTGTGTTCTCAACAATTCTTGTCAACAATAGGATTTCTAGCCTTTTTCTAGTACTATTATGTTTACTACAGCAAGATATATGTAGTAACTTAATCTACCTAACATTATTTACTCATGCATGCATCCATAACTTATCCATAACTTATTTACTCATCGACCTAACATTATTGTCAGATTACAACACATGCATGTATCCATAACTTATTTACTCATCGACCTAACATTATTGTCAGATTATTGTCAGACATGACAAAGACACGTGCATGTATCCATAACTTATTTACTCATCGACCTAACATTATTGTCGGATTACAACACATGCATAATTCCAAGAGTTGATTACACATGGATTTAACATTACTATCGGCCTTATATCTGTGCTATGAAACGAGACTACATGACTGTCGTGGATCATGAAAGGATGTACTCAATCAAGCATGCCAATACATCACAGCGGAGCAACTGCTTACTATAACAGATTGTGTCAATCCCATATGTAATTTCCATTACCAACTATAGGTGAATCAATTATCACCCACACATATAGTTAGATTCAGTTACTTAATTTCCCATGCATTCAGACATTCATGCTAGCTCATATATTCAGGTTAAGCAGATTATGACGATAGTAGGCTATTACTATAATCAGATCACACAAGAGCTAATGATATCCTGAATCCACATATTAGTATCGTCATCATCTCCAAAATAAATACATGGTTTCATCTTTGATAGATATAACCAGGATCAGAAATTAAGAACCACGGAAATTGGATAGTTTGTAACCTCAGGCTCAGATCACCTCAAGCAGCTCTAGTACGCTCAACACAAGGAAGCAGTCAACAAGCAAAACCAATTAGTCCATCAGCTAGCCAACCTATGATTTATTCCAATCAAGGGATAATTCAATTGCCCAAGAGAAACATTTCGATATTTTGTTATTACCTCATTTTTCCTATGCCGGTCGCCCGTTTTGGCTTAGAACTATGTCTAAGAGGGCCACCACCATTTTTTGCAGCCTAAAATTTTATCCAAACGGGTATTGAAACTAATATTGACTTCATAGTGAGCCCCCAATACACGAAGTCGTTTTAACCAAAAGAACTTCTTGGCCGGCTCATGTGTCTCTGCCTTTTTAACCACAAGTACTTTCTTCAGGTGCGTCGAGAATTGCTCCCTGGATTTGTTATCAATATGAGATGATCGTAGGTATATAAGGGTCATTATCCAGGCAATCCAATCTTGTGCATGTAAGGCTCAAGCCCCTTCAGATTGTGTTTTTGGTTATTGAAAGATTTCATTGCTATGTGTATCTTGCCAGGCAAGTTCTTGGGAGTGCATCCTATTTGGAAGTATATATCTTCCTTGGTCTCCTCAATAGGCTTGTGAAGCTACAATAATAAACAAACTTGATATTGTTATTTACAAGAAAAGAAGTAGCATTCGTGTTCTCAACTTTTCTTCTCAGCAATAATATTTCTAGCCTTTTTCTAATACTATTATGTTTACTACAATGAGATATATGTAGTAACTTAATCTACTACCAGAAGTCATGAGAAAATCTAGAAATTCCGTACATATCCTTCAACTTTTTTTCTTAATTACTCTATCCTTGTTCAAAAAAAGTAGGGCTGAATAGAACCTATAAGAGAAGGACAAACATCATCAGGGATAATTCTGAAAATGTTCTCTTTTTTCTTACTCCTACATAGACCATGTTTAAACTTCAAATTTTATACACAAATAGAACAAGTTTAGACTTATATGCACATTCGTTTGAGAAGTTCTTGTAACTTTTGATACGTAGTAGATTGCATGAACATCGCCCAGCCTAGTCACACCGAATCAATCTCCATCTTGTTACCATAACTGATCATACAAATTTCATTTCGCAAAATGCCGCCTCTTTTTTAGCCTAGGTAGTGTTTCTATGGTATCACCCTATGAGGTGAGGTTAGGGTTTCTCGTCATGTGGCGAGATTTGGTGTCAGGTGCCTTAGATCTATGCAAGGGTTCAAAGACGACGACTGTGGCTTCAGGGTGTTGGTCCTTAGGGGCACGTGCATGGAGACTTCTCGGTTGTCATCGACAAGGCCAAGCCGGCTTCGGTAGGGGAGCGGTCACAACGGCACATCGGCGGCAAGCTCCGACGACAGTATTGGTCGTTTGACGGTGCATTGAATCTCAATGTAATTTTTATTATGTTTGAGATAATTTGTACTTTCAATGAACTTATATAATAGATCCGATTATTTTTACAAAAATAGAGTATATCGCAGGAGCTGTGTTGTTTGAATTGTTTCCGCAGCTCAAAATTGTTGTGTGTGCTGGGGCACAGATAGTCAGAGATGGGAGATACATACATGGTCAACAAATGGGAAATCAAATCGAAGCATGCTCAGGTTCTGAGGCACGCAAATTGGAAATTTAATCACATACTGCAACTCAAGGATAAGATGAGAGATCTCTAATGCATTCCACAGCGTGTAGCACATGTCTGACACAACCATGATACACTAATATTAGTTCTCCACAAATTCTGAGAATACCTACTAACATGGTCGCCAAAGATGAAAGAGCATAGAGGTCATCCTCACCTTGTGCAACTTCGTGTAATCTGTAGGAGTAACAGTTACCGGCAATAGCTGATAGCTATCTCAAAACCAATCATATAAAAGGTGTAACGATCAGTTAGCTGTTGCTAGCCAGCTATACAAGTCATAACTGAGCAGATGCTCAAGCTTGCACCTAAACTGAGCAGTTGTTCAAACTAGTTTGAGCGAATCCGTGAATCACACCATATCATAACGGAAACAAGATGTGTAGGCATGTGATAGCCACGTCTGAGGCGATGGCACAATCCCAACGTGAGAGAAGAGCCACCGTGATTTGTTGTTTTTGAAGTAATTTCCAAAAAGAACATCATAATTGGGGCCCTAATTCATAAAACAATTACCGTTTGTTTTTTATTTTTTAAAAAACCATCACTATTATGCTGACAGTTTTCAAAAAACACTAATCTGTCACTAAACACATGTTGACAACATTTCTGACATATGGGGCCCACGTGGCAGAAATATTATGACACCGTTTCACCTGCCCATTAAAGTAAGAAGAGGGCCAACCGTCAGCGTACCATGCATCTCGCGGCATGGAGGTTGCTGCCTGGCGAGATCAACGGCGAGCAGCGCCGCTCCAGCTCAGGCGAGCGCCAGGATCGCCGGATCCAGCCCCAATCCATGACAAGGTCAAAATCCCCCCTGTGCCACTTAGGAACCGCATCAGGCGAACCTGCGGGCGGCCGGCGTGGGATGCCGCCCCATCTGCGCCCCGCAACGCGTGCCCGGAGCCCGAGGTGCCGGAGGCGTTCCCGCCAGCGATGCCGCACCATCCGCGCCTGCCGTCAGGATCCAGCGCATGCAGGCTGGCTTCGATGCTCGCGACCAAGATCCCGGGCACGCAGGCTCGCTCAGATGACCGCCGCTGAGATCCAGCGACAGCGGTCGGGATCTGGCGTCCCGCAACCCCAGCCGCGGCCGGCCCCTCGAACCCCAGCACGCCGCGACGCCGCCCCATCTGCTTGCCGTCGTGATCCCGCGCACGCACGGGCTGTCTTCCGTGCCTGCAGCGGCCAAGATTTGGTGTCCCGCATCCTTGCGAGCCCCAGCGACGACGCCCACCACCTGGAGCACGGGATCACATGCACGCACGGGCTAGCTCCTGACGGGTGCACAACGCCGGCCACCGCGAGCGGACGTGCTCTTCTATTTTTTTCTTTCAATGACATGCGGACCCATTTGTCTAACAGAAGAGTTGTTCGGACAAATTTTCTATCATGACCTTTTGGTCTAACAAATTACGAAACTGATCTAACTTTTAAAAAAAATCGAATCTGATCTTTTTGATGACGCCAACGTTTCCGGCGTCTGGTTTTCACGGGAGACGTCGCGGTCTCCGGCGTCTGGTCACGGGCCCGCACGGCCGGCTGGCCCGTTGACTCGCTGACGTGGCAAAGTGGCCAGACGCTGGGGTCTTTGGCGTCTGGTAGGAGACGCCAACAACCCTGGCGTCTCGTATCGGGAACTGATATGAGTGCGCGGGCCCGCCCCACCCCTTCCTATCTTCTTCCTCTAGACGACTCCTCTCTCTCGCCCCTCTTCCCCTCACCCCCCCCCCTCATCTACTCCATTTTCCACCCAAATCCGTGGATCGGAACCCCCAAGCATCCTTGAGGTATTCTCCCCCAATCCTTCCAATTTGTTTTTGTTAGAACATCTTATTTTTAGAGCATTATTGAAGATTAGGTGATGTTAGATTAGTAGATGATTTCTTAGTTTTAGGATTTTTTGTGTAGTTGTGAGATGATATAGATGATTTAAAGGTAGTAGATGATTTATTGGTTAAAATGTATGCAATTATATTTCGTTTTGTCCAATATGTAGATGAACATATAGTTGTCATATTTTTTTGAACAAGAGATGATGAAATATGATGCTTGTGTGATGAATGGGTTGTTTAAGATGATATGTTTGTGTACTCAAGATGACGTGTGTTTGCATACTTTGTCAATAGGAATGTTTTGGAGAGATGTTTCTTATGAAGAAATATTGCATTTATTGTTCATGTATTTAAATATCATGATATGATTTTTGGGTAGGATGGCGGATGATGAGGACCAGGGCCCTTGGTATGACGGATTAATCCAGGAGTACGACATAAATCATCGTGCTCGTGCCCTTGAGAATCGGAAGGTAAGAAGGAAGACTTATCAATTCTTGGTGTGTTTTCATGTGCGTTCTGCAGTTGATATGAACCTCACATTTTTTTGCAGAATGTAGTAACTATGCGCATGAGGGGTCATGGTGCTAATGACTTTCCGTACGACCCGCGGTACGAGCCGTACATTGCCCGATTGGTTCTTCTTCCGTTTGTGTTGCAATTCAAGCGACCCCCGCCACCGGTGAACAACGTGGCACTCACCGCACTTGTGGATCGTTGGAGGCCCGAGACACACTCTTTTCATCTTCCTTGTGGGGAGATGACGATGACCCTAGAGGACATGGCCATGATAAGCGGCCTTCCTATCAACGGCCTTGCTGTTACGGGTCGTGTCACCTCCAATAACTGGCGTGAGCGTGTTGGCGTTTTAATTGGTGTTCAGCCCGAGCAGTCAAAGCCAGGCCAAGCTGACTGCGCGAAAGTGAAACATTCTTGGCTGAAACTTGTCAGAGGAGCAAACAATCCATGCCCTCAGGATGCCCCCGAGATCGTCGTGCAGCAATATGCTCGGGCCTATCTTTGGTATGTATTTACCAAAGTAGTCTTCACAGATGCAACCGGGAACTCAACCCCTTGGATGTATTTGGAGCTACTCAGTGAGTGGGATACTCAGTATAGCTAGGGTTCAGCGGCACTAGCATATCTCTATCGTTAGGTAAGAGCAATTTGCACACATTTATCTTGAATTTGTCATGCCCGACATGGCCACACATTGCTAACATGTTTGTGTAATTGCAGTTGGATCTTGCCTGTAAGAGGACAAAAGGTGCATCTTCATTATCCGGATTTGTGTGGGGCTTATGTGTGTGGATGTGGGAGCGGTTGCCTGTTGGACGGCCCGTGGTGAAGAACCCCAGGAACCCAAACACGGTTGAGCATGAAGGGCTTCATCATGTTGATCCATATCGGCGCCCCACAATTGCACATTGTTGGGATCAGGTGAATGTTTACACAGGAAGCTCTCATGTGCGATACAAGTGTTATGTGAACGAGCTTGATACCTTAACTGCTGAGCACGTACCAATAGGTTAATTGACATAAAATGTAGTGAAGATCGAAATATATACCTAACATGTTAGGTACTCCTATTGTAGGTTTTCTGGAAGCCTTATGTGAACGATCGTACGTTCTCCATCAACGAGATGTGCACGCGTGATCGTCATCTTTGGTGGGCGGGGTGTCCAATGATATTCTTTTACGTGATAGAGTGGCAATTTGTAGGCCGTGTTGCTAGGCAATTTGGCAAACTACAAGGTATTTCAAAGGAGGAGAGCAAGGAGGCAATATCTGCTCTGCATCGGTGAGCAAAATTTTCTTTCAGATTTGTAATTGAGCATTGTGAAAGTCTATGTTCGCTAATGGTTTACAACATGCATTGTTTGTAGGTTCGATCGAAGGAACTTTCAGGATATATCGGATTGGACGAACAAACACCGTAAAGTGGATAGATATGTGGAATCAAAGAGAGACTTTACTGGAGTCAAAGAATAGACCCCACAATGAATCAGCATACCAGAAGTATCTTCTATGGTATGCGAAGCGTTACCAGTTGAAGCTTAAGCCCGGTTGGACTCAGGAGGAGTGGTCTGAGTTGGTGTCGGAAGACCCGTCAGCTGCAGAAGGTTATCATGCCATCAACATGGCGGTGAGAGACACCCAAGGGAGTCAAGTTGACTACGCACCCATGCATGACAAACTGGTAATTCAATGAACAACCTTGTATTACCTCGTCTTTTTCAAATATGAATGTATGAATGTTTGTTGTGTTAATGGATTGCAGGGCAGAGAGTTGCTTATGTGCATGAACGATGCGAATGTAGCACTCAGTCATCCCACTCGAGGTGGATTATCTGAGAGAACTATGAGGACCACGATGGAGGTATGAACATATTTCGAAAATCTTAACTTAATGGATTAGTTATTTGCATCTAACATATTTTGTTGTGTTCTCGTAGAAGTTTAGGAATCGGTTCCACAAGATGGCAGCTATGCTTTCTTGCCACGGTGCTAAGTCCGTGGACATGTTTACACGTGGTACTAGCTGCTCCAATAGAGCTAATCGTCGTCATCTCTATAACGAGGAGATAGATGAAGAGGAAGTACAAGAAGAGGAGCAGGAAAAACAAGAGCATGAGCTCGATATCGATGCTCCACAACCGTCATAGCCTACACAACCGAACAAAGGCAAAGGCAAAGATAAGACACCTAAAGTACCAAGAAAGAAGACATGGAATAGTAGATTCCAAAGCCCCAAGTATCCTCGTCAACTTTTGCTAAGGGAATGACTAGAGAAGTGGATAGCGAAGAGGAAGAGGAGGAGGAGGAAGAGGAGGAGGAGGAGGAGCTAGTGCCTATAGGAAAGGGAAAAACTAGTAAGAGAGGAAGAAGGAACTGAGCAAGAAAAGTTCGTCCCTAGTTCTCTAATGTCATTCCATGAACTTGGTGAAAGTGATGTCGTATGTTAGTTAAATTTGTAAGAACTTGTCGTGTATGAACTTGGTGAAAGTGATGTCGTGTAGTTAAATTTGTAAGAACTTGTCCAAAAAAGGATGAAACTGAGGCGCCCATGTCAACCTAGTAGCTTCCACATGAAACTCTTGCATCCGAATGGTTTTCCCATCACAAACTGATATGTGTGCCGCCCTTGCCGCTATTATCAAATGAGAGCATGGCCAATGATACTTGCTAGGCCTCTCGCACTGGCACCACCGTGACATGAGTTTCACCTCAAAAGCGGCACCACCATATGAATAACCGTCTCGTGTTGTACCACTTGGCTCGTCAATTTGATAGATCATTTTAGTTCTGTCAAATGTGATAATTTGTTGTTGGGAAGACTTGCTTGATTGTACCTGAAGCCATTCATCAACCTTTTGCGGATAATCCATGTTTTCACCAATCCAATTGGCGGTCTCTTCTGAATGCATCTGAAAGTAATCATTAAACTTGAAGAAGGTATACTCCACAATTGCAGTCACTGGCAATGAACGTGCACCCTTGAGCATGTTGTTGAAACATTCAACCAGGTTGCTCGTCATGTCACCATATCGCATACCTCCATCGTCATGAGCGCGTGCCCACTTGTGCTTCTCACTAATATTCCTTGTTAGGAATTCTTTGCCACCTTCGTTCACCGCTGCAAAGAGTTTGCTGTACCGAGCATCGAAAGCTTGGGTGGTGAAGGCCACACATACATGGGTAAGGCCTTTGCTTAACTCCTTGCTCTTGCATGCCCGATAAAAGTTGGCCACGAAATGCCTCATGCACCATCTGTGCTGAAGCTTTGGAAAACCTGGAATATCAATGTCCACTGCCTTCAGTATGCCATGGTACCGGTCCGATATGATGCATACCTCTCTAGCACCAATCACATTGTGCCTCACATGACCCATGAACCACTCCCAATTTTCTTGGTGCTCAGAAGGTACCAAAGCAAATGCCACTGGCAACACATTGTCATTCGACGAGTGAGCAATTGCTACCATTAATGTGCCCTTGTATCTCCCCGTCAAGAAAGTGCCATCTATAGACAAGACCGGACGACAATGCTTAAATGCCACCACACATTGTCCATAACTCTAGAAGGCACGGTGGAACACTCCATGATTATCATCGACCACATGATACATGCCCGGGTTCCTATGTGCAACCGCTCCTAACAACCTCGGGAGCTGGTTCTATGCTTCTTCGTAACCGCCATACAACATCCTAATAGAATTTTCCTTGGCCTTCCATGCCTTTCCATACGTGACTTGATAAGAAAATTGTTTTTTCACCATCCGCATGAGAAACCTCACTTTGATAGTGGGATCAACGGCTATGTCTCTCATAAATTTGTATCCGAGGTACTCTGACGTGAGCTGGCGGTGTGTCGTACGATGTTCTTTCTTTGGCGGTTTGCACCTATGAGTGGGAACACAACTTCTTAAGACCCATTCTCCGGTTTCTTCAATCTTTATGCAACGAACCGTCCATTGACATCCATCTCCTGCTTTCTCACACTTCACGGTGTAACACAATTTTATGTTGGAGTGCTCAACCAAAAATGGCATGTGGTTCCGAATGGCATAGTCAGACAACCAAACCTTCATCCCAGCCAAACTTGTAAACTTCACTCCTTTCTTCAAATAAACATTCTCATCCTCATTCTCCTCCCTGGGCTCGGCTGGATCCGGGCAAGGTGTTGGCTCAATCGCCGTCATTCTGAGGCCGCCATCAACCATGGATTTATGAGCAAGGCTGAGATCTCGAAACGAAATGAGTTTTTTTTCAAGCCGGCCAGCTCAAAGTGAATTTGGTTTTCCTCCTTAGTGAATCCATCCTCGTCCAATTCTTCCTTCGGACCTTCGTCATCAGAGTCATACCCATATGCACGCCTAAAAAGTAACTCACGATCCATTTCCTTTTGCGCTATGTACGCATCCAAGTCACCAACATCAATACCATGAAACCCTTCCTCTAGCTCATCCTCATCATCATGTTCAATTACTTTTTCACTATCAATCACCTCAACTTCATTTGCTTGGCTAGTTGGTGGTTGGCTATAAGCATTAGGGGCATACAACTCAACCCCATTTGCTTTAGTGGTTGGTGGTTGAGGATGTGGTTTGCGATAAGCATTGGAGGCATCAACCATAACCCTATGCTCAACAAGAGGCATACTTGTCCTCTCTGCCAGTGTGGAAGAGACATGTCTGTTCAAGTCAATTGCAAACCGAGGAGGTTCAACCTTGGTGGCAAACAATTCAAGTGACTTGTCTTCCAAGTGAGCAACATTTTCCTTGTACACATCCGAATGCAAATCCGATGTGATAGGCATACTTTTTAAGCGAGATTTGGCTCCTACTCCAACATCATACCTTCCTATTAACTTAACATCATCATTGGGGTCCATCCACTCTAAAACATGTCTCACTTTTGCAACAACCTCCTCATAGCTAAGGATTGTTTCAAAAACCATTGTTTCCTCATCCGGATCGGCATTGTTACTAAAAAATGCCTCCTTGTCCATATAATGAACATTAACAAGTCTCTCCATCTAAAAACAACAACATGATTTTAACGCATCAATGACAATTGTTAGTTATCTAAAACCATATATTATACCCAAATAATATCAACCCTTCATGTGTCATTAATTAAGATACACTAAGCAAAGTTAACCCTAAAACACTAACTAACCCTAACCCCCAATCTTCCTACTCTTAAACCAAATATTATTCCTACACCAAACATATCCCTATTACCAAAGATAAACAAACTATTCAAACACACTAAAATTGGGAGATCTCATGAACTAGGGTGAGATCCAAGATGTAAAAAATCTTGCAAAATAACAAGATTTAACCAAAATAATTGGATGATTCGGGGGAGATTACCACAAGCAACAAGGTGATGGAAAGATCCACCCAAAGGAACCACCTTTTGGAGAGGATTTGAAGGGGGGATTGAGTGTTGGGAGAGAGGGGGAGAGCAAGAAGGCATCAGCAAGCTCGGGCTGGATTGAGGAGAGTGAGTGGGGTGGGTCCCACCCACTCTCCCGTGGGCCTAGTTCACTTGCCAGTACCGACGCCAGGGTTCGTGGCGTCTCCTACCAAACGCCATGGTCCCTGGCGTCTGGCCCCTTCGCCACGTCAGTGAGTCAATGGGCCAGCCGGCCGTGCGGGCCCGTGACTAGACGCCGGAGACCATGGCGTCTTCCGTGAAAACCAGACGCCGGGGATGTTAGCGTCACCAAAAAGGTCAGATTTGAAAAAAAAAATAAAGGTAGGTCAGGTTTGGAATTTGTTAGACCAAAAGGTCATAACAGAAAATTTGTCCACTTGTTCAGCAACGATTCCGTCTTCCGTGTCCATGACAGTCGTGCCACGTCATCAGATACAGCAGCCCTATTTGTCAGATTCAGCATCAATCCTGTAAATCATGTTATCAGTGTTTCTTGCAAAATGATTACTCAATACCGGACTATGGTTTTTGAAAAAAAACCCGAATGGTGATGGTTTTATGAATTAGGGTCCCCAATTGTGATGTTTTTTTGCAATTTACTCGTTGTTTTTGGGCCCAAAACCATATTGAGATGAGAGAAAATTCAGCTCACATGTCCAACTGGTGAATGGAATAAGCTAATTTTTTGTTTTGTTGGAGATACAAACGATGATAGATCAGACATGCATGCTGTTACCCTGCTATGAAACAAGTACTCCCTCCGTTCCTAAATATAAGTCTTTATAGACATTTCAATAAGGGACTACATACGGAGCAAAATGAATGAACCTACACTGTAAAATATGTTTATATACATTTGTATGTAGTCCAACAGTGTAATGTCTAAAAAGACTTATACTTCCCCCTCCCTAAATATTTGTCTTTTTAGAGATTCAATTATGGACTACATACGAAGCAAAATGAATGAATCTACGCTTTAAATTATGTCTATATACGTCCGTATGTAGTCCATAGTAAAATCATCAGAAAGACAAATATTTAGGAACAGAGGGAGTATTTAGGAATGGAGAGAGTATTTGTTTCTCTGATAACGGGCAGCACACTGTGACTCTTTCTATTCCTTTCTGCATCTTCTTTATTTTAAATCCATGCCAAATTATATTCATTACTGTACTCTTAAGTTTGCCCTATACGTGTGGTTCTCAAGCATGTGTCAAACAGAGATAGTGCAGCTATTGTGTTGTTGCCCTTTGCCGCTGGTAGATTTGCTAGAGTTTTTATTAACCTTTTTCCTTTGTTTTTCAACCAAAGTGCCGCGCAATCAAATTGATGGTACTCCCTCCGTTCTTAAATATAAGACCTTTTAGATATTACACTATGGACTATATACGGATATATATAGACATATTTTAAAGTGTAGATTCACTCATTTTGTTCTGTATATAGTTTATAGTAGAATCTCTAAAAGGTTTTATATTTAGAAACGGGAGGAGTATATCCTAACGAGTGATCAGCAAGAAAGGTCGATGATTCTCAAGCGTAGCATAGACTACTGTTGTGGCTCTCGTGGTTTACTTAAAATGCTCTTGTGTGTGTGTTTTTAAGGTCGCCGGGGGAGGGCAAAGCCCTCCACCTGAATTGTATTCAAGTTGCCTATAAGGATTTTTTTACAGCCTCGCAAGATGGATTCAAGTGAACCAGAAGTACATGGGGCACAGGAAGAGAGATAAAGTGAAAAAGATATAGGAGAGGGTGGGGGGACAACAGAACGAGGGGGCACCCCCGAGCACTCAACTGTAACCGTCAGCCGAGACCAAGCCACGACATTGTATCGTCGACGCCGTCGAAAGGCGCCGGCCAACCAAGACTGTACAACGCCGCGACACCGTCGATGTCATGGGGCATAGACTGCACAACGCCACGACACCACCTACGCCATGGGGTACAGACTGCACAACGCCACGGTGCCACCAAATGTCATGGGGTACAGGATGCACAACGCCGCAACACCACCAAGGTCACGGGATACAGACAACAGGTCAAGCCAGGACGAGACGACGTCACGGCACCTATGTGTCACCGGCGTAGTCAAACGGCAATACCAAGCAGAGAACGCCCTAGAGTACACCCAAGTCATCGCGACGACCAGGGGATGAAGACAATGCCATAAGATGGGAAAGACGTGAAGCGTCGCCGTTGTCTCTGCCAGCAGCAGCTGGCCGACCATGGATTTCTCCCATCCCCGATCACATCCTTCACGCGAAGAGCATCACAAAGCAACCACCAATAGCGCCGGGCAGCGGAGACTGGGCGGCACTAGATCCAGGTGAATCCATCCGGCAGAGCGACGCCAGCAGGTACCTTGACGCCAAGGGCACTAGCGAGGCGCCCCCAGTGGGAAATGGGAGGTGGAGGGCTCCATGGCAGGAGCCACGACGCCACCTTCGTTGGCGAACACACGCAGAAGCATGGCTACGGTAGAATGGTGGGTGAGGGGCGAAAGACATGGGGGCGCAGTACCCAGCCATGGGGGCAACGGCGGATGGAGTCCCAGCCAACGCATCAACGACAGATGTGACAGATCTGAGGGAGCGGGGTGGGCGGGGTGGATCTGCAAGGAGGCGAAGGAGACTGGGGGTGGCGACGGTGGATGCTCTCGCGACCATATCGAGGGATGGTGAGGGGCGGAGCTCTGGCGCGGGGTGGAACGGACCCGCCCTGCCGCCACCATCCCAGGGCACGGCGCGACATCGCCGCCAGCCCTTCGACAGCGGCGTAGCAGCAAGCTATGGAGTGAAGGGGCGCAAGCGGAGGCGGGGAAGCCCTCCCCCCCCTCCCCCGAGTCGCCACGCGCGAGCGACGTGGGGGCAAGGACCGGGTCCGCCGAGCACCAGAACCCAACGACCGAAGAGAGGAACCCCCCCCGATGCGGGAGCAGCACCAGGGGGAGGCCACCCACGGCAGCACCAGGAGCTGGGGGTGAAGGGGAGACCACCGGGGGGGGGGGAGCCACCCCGCCAGCGGTGAAGGTCGTCGACGCCGTAGGAACTGGATCTGGAGGGTGGGGTGGAGGGGGAGGTCACGCCGCGTCGGTGAGGAGAAGAATAGCCCAGCCGCCACCAGCCCTTTGGCGGTGGCGACGCGGTGGGTAGGCGAGGGGTGGGGTCCAGCCGGTGGCGGCTAGGGCTCCCCCCGAGTCGCCTGGGTCGGGGCGACAAGAGGGGCCTAGGTGGCTGTCTCCTTGGACCAATGCTCTTATGTGTTATAACCAGCCGAACGAGAAGGTGTTACCAAGGACCTGACAAGACTGACATGCCTACTACCGATTGTTTTCTACTCTGGTCTTTTCTACTAAACATGAAAAAGAACATCGGCTCCGTTGTCCTTCTCATAGTTTGGATGATCTAGAAGGAAAGGAACCACCGGGTTTTCCAGCGCTCCACCATCGTCACTTGCGAGCTATGGTGACGGATCGCGGAAGAGGTGAAGTTGTGGATGTTCTCTCGAGGATCCGAGTTGAGAGATATCTGGAGATAGCCCCACACGTTTGGTACCCGGATGTTATTGTAATGTAGCCTAGCGTGTTCGTGGTGGTCCAACCACTGAACCCTAGTTGTCCCTCCCTCCTACTTGCCAGCCCACATGTACTATTTGCCCCCCCTCCCCTCCCCTTTCTTCTAGTACACCGGTGCGCAATGTTTTTGCGTGTTTGCAAAAAAAATCATTTTTCCTTACAAGTAAAACAACTTGCGGCTCAAACTAGCAGAAGAAAAGGGAATATTTCCTTGCAAGTAAAATAATTTTGAACAAAACAATTGGCGTTGGTGGTTAATAGTAAAGATGCACTTGTGTTTTTTTTTTCAAATGATGAGCCCAAATGATCACACTTTGTTTGATATGTTTGCACCCTTCCTGTACTGAAACTGTATTTGAATATTTCAGTAATATATACAATGTTGCATTGCTTCTGTACTTTCGGTTGTGTTTGCTTATTTTTAGAGGGGCGGTTATATTCACTTTGATTGCCATATTGCTTTTTTTTCTTGACATGGAAACATACTTTCCATTAACCAACGCGCTGAACAAGATCATTGGCAATCAAGTCCCTGGATGAAGGTAGGAGCACCGCCCGGCCATACGGCTTGGTGTTCGGTGTCCATCTTCGATCCAATTTGTAATAAAGTTGTGGATGCCCTTGATTGCCAGATTGTTCGTAGAAACACTTCCTCTCAAGTAGAAAAAGGCAGAATTAATTGCTAGATTGCATGTTGTTATCTTGTTTGTGGTTGTTGGTGGTCATCTCATATCGTCGTGTGACTGTACAAGAGTAGAGGAGATGGCTGAGAACCGCTTCACTAACCTATACGGAACTGTCAGCTATGATTCCTCGCGTCTTCTAAGTCACATCTTAAATGCTCCAGACAAGTAGCGAACTTGACAATTGGAGCCTAGCAGATTTGCAGCATTCATCATTTGACATATCGTGATTCAGGCAACCCAATATTCAGCCTACCCCAACTTGTTTGGGACTAAAGGCTTTGTTGTTGTTGTTGTTGTAAGGCTCAAGCCCCTTCAGATTGTGTTTTTGGTTATTGAAAGATTTCATAGCTATGCATATCTTGGCAGGCAGGTTCTGGGAGTGCATCCTACTTGGGTATATATATATATCTTCCTTGGTCTGCTCAATAGGCTTGTGAAGCTACAAGGATGAGCAAACTTGATATTATTAATTACAAAAAAAGAAGTAGCAAATGAGTTATCTACATTTCTTCTCAGCAATAAAACTTCTAGCCTTTTTCTAATACAATTTCATTTGGCGAGATATATGTAGTGAGTTAATCCACTACCAGAAGTCAAGAGAAAATCTAAATTTTGCGAACATACTTAGTATTACTCAACCTATCATTGAAAACTGAAGTGTAAATACAACCTGCAAATTGGTAAGACAAATATCACCAGGAGTAATTCTGAAAAAACTGTCAGAATCCACTTTTCCCTTAATCATAACATAGGCGGTGTTTAAACTTTGATTTTAATCACGAACAGAACAAGTTCAGAGTTATAAGTACATTTGTTTCAGAAGTTTTTGTAACTTTTGGTAGTGGATTGCATGAAGATTGCACCCAACATGTCTCCATGTTGCTACCGTAATTGATGGTGCAAATTTAACTCGCAATGTCTCCATGAGTTGTGTTGTTTAAACAGTCCCACAAATGAAAAAATTTATCAGGTGCTAACGGGCCATGTGGTTACAATGAACTTTTTGCATTCCTTTTTTTTCTGCAAATTATAAAAATGCCTGAATATATGAAGCATATAAACATGTATGCGTACCATCATGAGGCGCAGATGCAGATCTCGACCAGAAACAACTATCATACATTTTTCACCTAAAACTATATCTTCCCACACACACATTTCAGACGCATGAGTAACAAACGGCGACGCAGGCTCACAGATCAAAAAATACAGACGAATAAAACACTACTCGCATCAAGAACACGAGGGAGGGTGGGATCCGAGAGGGAAGCCAAACCTGTTTAGCATCGGAGACGAAACGGCGCATGGTCCGACTGTTTGCTCTTCCATAGCTCCGACACGAACCTGTAGGCGCCTGCGAACCACGAGCTCGTCGGAAATGGGGGCGTAAGATTACGCGCAAGAATGCTAACCGGCGAGATCACGGGATGGGGGGAGGAGCTCACTCATGGCGGCGGGTGTGTCCGGCGGCGGCGAGGTGAAGTTTGGCGATGGGCAAAAATGATGGCGGTCGATGGGCATTTCCTATTTGGTGCCACAGGCGCCGGTTAACATGCATTTCTGTTAACTGACGCCTGTGGCGTTCATAAATGGGTCGACCCATCTAGAAGCCGGTTGAAGATTTTTTTAAATTCTGTGACTTCTTTGAATATCAATGAACTTTTTTCAAATTTGACAAACATCTTTGTGAAAATGGAACAAGTTTTTTTAGATTAATGAACTTTTTTTCAGTTCAATGAACATTTTAAAAAAATACATGAACCTTTTCTGAATTTCTATGAACTTTTGAAAAAACTAATTAACTTTTGCTAAATTGGATGAACTTTTTTAAAATTTAAATGAACTCTTTTTCAAATTGATGAACTTTTTTCAAAATTGATGCACCTTTTTTAAAGATATGAACTTTCTTTTTTAAATGGATGAACCTTTTTTCTTTAAATCTGTAAACCTTTTTTTGATTTCATATTTTTATTTTCGTAAAAAACAATCAAAAAAACTCTGCAGCACGCTGTTGGGCCGGCCCATGCTAGCAGCGCTGCAGGCGTCGGATCGTTAACCGGTGTCTGGAGGGCTGCATAGGAGCTCCCGTCGGATGGGCTCTGGAATGGTAGGGCAGCTGCCTGTCCCGAGCACTCTCATGGGCCGGGAAACTCGCTTGTCAATGTCATCTGGGCCAGACGTCCGATTCTAAAAGAAAAAAACATCTGGGTCAGATGTCTCTGCACATTGTTTATCTTATTGGCTTGTTTCCTTGTAACAAACACAAAACACACATATGTATAGGCCTAAAACAGTTGCTCCAATAAAAAATTATATATAAAAAAATCAACGGGACCCCAAACCGTTTGCATCCGTCCAAACCGCACGTTCGAGACTACGCAAGCCATCCAAGACGTCCCGTCCGTCTGCGGACCATTTTGAACCGTTGTTTTCTCACAAATCGGAACAAAACCAAGGGGCTTTGCGGAAGTCCGAACATAAAAAACGTAGGACTCTGAACCCCTTGGCCTACCCAAAGCTGAGGTGGAGCCCGAACTTTTGTAGCTATTGCATAGTTTTCAGGACAAAATCTCTTTTACCAAACACTACTAATTCATCCCGCCGCTCTTCACTCAATCCCCACCCATTTTCGTCGTTGCCACTCTCGCAAGGACCCATATGAAAAGCAGTCGGAGATGGTGCTGGTGGAGGATCCAGTGATCACGGTCGTCCAGAAGATCAACTCGGAGACACGACAAAACCTTCACCTCAAAGCGAAGGCAAAGGAGACGCATGTGGTGGTCGTGGCGGTGTACATGTAGGTGGCAGCCATGTTGCAGGGTGGAGCCTAGGACGCAGGGAGTCCTGGTAACCCACAAGTATAGGAGATCGCGAGACTCTTCACCCAATTTATTGATTCGACACAAGGGAAGCCAAATAATATTTATTGGCTTTGACATTTGATTTGTCAATTCAACCGCATCTGGATATCTCTCTGTAGCGAAGGTTCGGTAGCAAGGAAAATGTTAGTAGTAGCAGTAAGAGTGATAGCAGCAATGTTGGTGACAGGAAAAACAGTAGGAAGTGAGTAGCAGGTGTGACAGTAACAGTAGCAGTAGTAACCTAGCAGGATTCAATATATGTACAATGTAGGCACGTGGATCAATGATGAATAATGAGGCGACACAGAACTAGCTCCAATTCATCAATGTAATTTAGACATGTATTTCATATATAGTCATACGTGCTTGCGAGAAGAACATGCATGACATCTTTTGTCCTGCCCTCTCATGGTAGCGGGGTCCTATTGGACACTAAGGAATATTAAGGCCTCCTTTTAATAGAGAACCGGAACAAACCATTAACACATGGTAAATACATGAACTCCTCAAACTACGACAATCACCGGAAAGAATCTCAATGATTGTCACCTTGGGGTATGCGGATAAAGACACGTAATAGGTGCATACAACTTGCAAGATAGGATCCAAATCAATCTTATATTCGTGAAAACATCATATGTTCAGATCTGAAATCATGGCACTTCAGCCCTAGTGACAAGCATTAAGCATAGCAAAGTCATAGCAACATCAATCTCAAAACATAGTGAATACTAGGGATCAAGCCGTCCAGGAAGAAGGAACTACTCACTCCTGGTGGTGAGCATCATAGTGGTGTTAATGAAGAAGGGTTGGTGATGACGACAGTGATGATTTCCCCTCTCTGGAGCCCCAAATGGACTCCATATCAGCCCTCCCGAGGAAGAAAAGGAGGTGGCGGCGGCTCCGTCTCGTGAAACGCGATGAAAACTTCTCTATCATTTTTTCTCCGAAGATGTTAATTTATAAAATTGTAATTAGGGTCGGGGGATCCTCATGGGCCCCACAAGCCATCAACGCCCGGTCAGGGGGGGGGGGTCGCGCCTTGTTGGCTTGTGGCCCACAGGAAGCCCCTCTTTGGTGGTTCTTTGTGTTGGAAATATGCCCTAGAGGCAATAATAAATTATTTATTATCATATTTCCTTGTTCATGATAATCGTTTATTATCCATGCTATAATTGTATTGATCGGAGACTTAGATGCATGTGTGGATACATAGACAAAACCATGTCCCTAGTATGCCTCTAATAGACTAGCTCGTTGATCAAAGATGGTTAAGGTTTCCTAGCCATTGACATGAGATGTCATTTGATAACGGGATCACATCATTAGGAGAATGATGGGATGGACAAGACCCAAACTACAAACATGGCATATGATCGTGTCAGTTTAATGCTACTGTTTTCTGCATGTCAAGTATGTGTTCCTATGACCTGAGATCATGCAACTCACTAACACCGGAGGAGTGCCTTGTGTGTATTAAACGTCGCAACGTAACTGGGTGACTATAAAGGTACTCTACAGGTATCTCCGAGGGTGTCTGTTGGATTGGCATGGATAAGGACTGTGATTTGTTAGTCCGTGTGACGGAGAGGTATCTCAGGGCCCACTCGGTAATACAACATCACAACAAGCCTTGCAAGCAATGTGACCAAGTGTTAGTCACGGGATCTTGTATTACGGAACGAGTAAAGAGACTTGCCGGTAACGAGGTTGAACTAGGTATGGAGATACCGACGATCAAATCTCGGGCAAGTAAACATACCGAAAAACAAAGGGAACATCATACGGGATTAACTGATTCCTTGACATAGAGGTTCGACCGATAAAGATCTTCGTAAAATATGTAGGAACCGATATGGGCATCCAGATCCCGCTATTGGTTATTGATCATAGAGGTGTCTCGGTCATGTCTACATAGTTCTCGAACCCGCAGGGTCTGCACACTTAAGGTTCGGTGACGTTTCGGTAGTATAGAGTTATGTATGGTGGTGACCGAAGGTTGTTCGGATTCCCGGATGAGATCCCGGACGTCACGAGGATCTCCGGAATGGTCCAGAGGTAAATATTGATATATAGGAAGTCCCATTTTGGTCGCCGGAAAAGTTTCGGGCTAATCGGTAATGTACCGGGAGTGCCGGTAGTGTACCGGGAGACCACCGGGAGGGGTATTTCGACCCAAGAGGCTTCATGGGCTGTGGGAGAGTAAATACCAGCCTTTTGTGGGCTGGTGGAAGTCCCACACAAGGCCCATGCAGCTGGGAGAAAAAGCCCAAAGGGAAAAAGGTGGAAAAAGGCCAAAAAAATGAGGAATCCTGGTCCTACTGGGATTGGAGGAGGAATCCTCCTCTCCTCCCCACTTTGGCCGACCCAAGGGCTGTATTTTTGGCAGCCAAGCCTCCTCCTCCTCTCCTCCTATATATACTAGAGGATTTTAAGGTTTTGGCACAGAATTTTCAGCCACGTGCTACCCGTTCCTCTAGTGCATAGTTTCTCCTCTGGATCGGTTTTCTGCAGTGCTTAGGCGAAGCCCTCTCGGAATAGCTCCACCACCATCGCCGCAGCGCCATCACGCTATCGGAGAACTCTTTTACCTCTCCGCTTCCTCTTGCTGGATCAAGAAGGCAGAGATCGTCATCAAGCTGTACATGTGCTGAACACGGAGGTGTCGTCCGTTCGGCTCTAGATTGGGACGGATTGTGATGAGATCACGGGACGGATCATGACGAGATCGTGGGACGGATCATGATGAGATCGCGGGACGGATCGTGATGAGTTTGCGGGACAGATCGTGATTGGATCGCGGGATGGATCGTGATGAGATCGCGGGACGCTCGGCGATTTGGGTCGCGAAGACGTTCGACTACACCAACCGCGTTTCTTAACGCTTCCCGGTTAGCGATCTACTAGGATATGTAGATCCACTCTCCCTCTTGTAGATGCTCATCACCATGGATAGATCTTGCGTGTGCGTAGGAACATTTTTGTTTCCCATGCAACGTTGCCCAACAGTGGTATCAGAGCTAGGTCTATGTGTAGATGAGATCTCGAGTAGAACACAAAGAGTTTGTGGGTGTTGATGCTTAGATTGCTTCCTCCCTTGGACGGATTTTGGTTCAGCGGTATTGTGAGATGAAGCGATCCGGACCAACATTACTCGTACACTTACGAGAGATCGGTTCCCTCGATCGCAACTTGTTGCAAAGATGGCTTGCGGGTGCCAGTTTCTCTCACTTTAGTTGGATCGGATTCGACAAACGCAGTCCTTGAGAAGGTTGAAAAGCAACTAGTGTATCACCGTTGTGGTTTTTGCGTAGATGAGAATTGTTCTTGCTAGATACCCGTAGCAACCACGTAAAACATGCAACAACAATTAGAGGACGTCTAACTTGTTTTTGCAGGGTATGTTGTGATATTTTATGGCCAATTACATGATGTGATATATGTGATGTATGAGATGATCATGTGATGTATAGATTATCACGACTTGCATGTCGATGAGTATGGCAACCGGCAGGAGCCATAGGGTTGTCTTTAATTATTTTATGACCTGAGTGTCAATCATTAAGCGCTATGTAATGCTTTACTTTATCGCTAAGCGATAGCAATAGTAGTAGAAGCATGTTGGGCGCGACAACCCCGATGGCGACACGTTGATGGAGATCAAGATGATGGAGATCATGGTGTCATGCTGGTGACGATGGAGATCATGCCGGTGCTTTCATGATGGAGATCGAAAGCACAAGTTCATGGCCATATCATGTCACTTATGATTTGCATGTGATGTTAGTCCTTTTATGCACCATGTTTTGCTTCAGACGACGGTAGCATTATAAGGTGATCCCTCACTTAATTTTAAGATAAATTGTGTTCTCCCCGAGTGTGCACTGTTGTGAAAGTTCTTCGTGTCGAGACACCACGTGATGATCGGGTGTGATAGACTCTACGTTCACATACAACGGGTGCAAGCCAGTGTTGCACATGCAGAACACTCGGGTTAAACTTGACGATCCTAGCATGTACAGACATGGCCTCGGAACACAAGAGACCGAAAGGTCGAACATGAGTCATATAGTAGATATGATCAACATGATGATGTTCACCATTGAAACCACCTCAACTCACGTGATGATCGGACTTGAGTTGATGAATTTGGATCACGTATCACTCGAATGACTGGAGGGATGTCAATTTGATTGGGAGTTCTTAAGTAATATGATTAATTGAACTCATTATCATGAACATAGGCAATAGTGTCTGTGTAAATTATGTTGTAGATTACTTGCTCGCGCTATAGCTCCCTTGAATTTTTATATGTTCCTAGAGAAATAGAGTTGAAAGATGTTGGTAGCAATATTGCGGACTGGGTCCATGATCTGAGGATTGTCCTCATTGCTACACAGAAGGCTTATGTCCTTAATGCACCGCTCGGTGCGCCAACCCCTCTAGCGTCGTTTGTAGATGTTGTGAACATTTGACAGGCATGTTCTGATGACTACTTGATAGTTTAGTGCGTCATGCATTACAACTTAGAATTGAGGCTCCGAAACGTTTTGAACGTCACAGAACATATGAGATGTTCTAAGAGCTGAATTAGGATCTCAGGCTCGTGCCCATGTTGCGAGATATGAGATCTCCAACAAGATTCTTTGCCTGCAAGATGAAGGAGAATAGCTCAATCGTTGAGCATGTGCTCAGATTGTCTGGGTGCTACAATCGCTTGAATCGAGTGGGAGTTGATATTCCAGGTAAGATAGTGATTGATATAGTTCTCCAAGTCACTGTCACTAAGCTACTAGAACTTGGTGATGAACTATAAAACGCCAGGGATAGAAATAATGATCCCTGAGCTATTCGCGATGTTTGACACCGCGAAGGTAGAAATCAAGAAGGAGCGTCAAGTGTTGATGGTTAGTAAAACCACTAGTTTCGAGAAGAGCAAGGAGGGAAACTTCATGGATGGCAAGTCAGTTGCTGCTCCAGTGAAGCAACCCAAAGTTGAACTCAAACCCGAGACTAAGTGCTTCGATTATGAGGAGAGCGGTCGCTGAAGCGGAACAACCCTATATACTTGGTAGATAAGAAGGCTGGCAACGTGAATAGAAGTATATTTGATATACGTGTTATTGATGTGTACCTTGCTAGTACTCCTAGTAGAACGTGGGTATTGGATACCGGTTCGGTTGCTAAATGTTAGTAACTCGAAATAAAAGCTACGGAATAAACGAAGAACTAGCTAAGGGTGAGGTGATGATGTGTGTTGGAAGTGTTTCCAAGGTTGATGTGATCGACATCGCATGCTCTCTCTACCTTCGGGATTAGTAACAAACCTAAATAAGTGTTATTTGGTGTTTTGCGTTGAGCATGAACGTGATTAGATCGTGTTTATTGCAACACGGTTATTCATTTAAGTTAGAGAATAATGGTTATTCTGTTTACATGAATAATACCTTCAATGGTCATGCACCCAGTGAGAATGGTTTGCTGAATCTTGATCGTAGTAATACACATGTTCAGAACATTGATGCCAAAAGATGCAAAGTTAATAATGATAGTACCACATACTTGTGATACTGCCGCTAAATGTCATATTGGTATAAAACGCATGAAGAAACTCCATGCTGATGGATCTTTGGACTCTTTCGATTTTGAATCGGTTGAGACATGCGAACCATGCCTCTTGGTCAAAGATGACTAAGGACCCCATTTTCTGGTTTGACGAAGTGGGCAAGTGATTTATTGGAAATGATACATGTTGATGTATGCAATCCAATGAGTCTTGTAGCGTGCGGTGGATATCGTTATTTTCTTACCTTCACTGGTGATTTGGGTAGATATAGTGTATGTTTACTTAATGAAACACAAGTCTGAGTCGTTTGAAAAGTTCAAGCAAATTAAGAGTGAAGTTTAAGATCATCGTGACAAGAAGATAAAAATATCTGCGATATGATCGTGGAGGTGAATATCTGAGTTACGAGTTTGGCATACAACTTTAGACAATGTGAAAGTTGTTTCACAACACACACCACCTGGAACACCATAGTGTGATGGTATGTCCGAACGTCATAGTCGTGCTCTATTGGATATGGTGCATGTTATGATGTCTCTTATCGTTTTGCTACTATAATTTTGGGGTTGTGCATTAGAGACAACTACATTCACTTTAAATAGGGCACCTTCTAAATCCGTTGAGATGACACCGTGTGAATTATGGTTTGATAGAAACCTAAGATGTCATTTCTTGATGTTTGGGGCTGCGACGCTTGTGTGGAAAATGTTTTCACCTAATGAGCTAGAACCCAAAGCGAACAAATGCATCATCGTAGAATGCCCTAAGAACAGTTGGGTAAACCTTCTATCTCAGATCCAAGCATAAAGTGTTTGTTGCTAAAACGGGTCCTTTATCGAGAAAAAGTTTCTCTCGAAAGAATTGAGTGGGAGGAAGATAGAACTTGATGAGGTTGTTGAACCTTTGTTTCAACCAGAGAGTAGCGCAGTGCAGAAAGATGTTTGTGTGGAACCTACGTCAGTTGAACAGGAAGTAAATGATGATGATCATGAAGCTTCGGATCAAGTTACTATCGAACCTTGTAGGTCGACAAGGATGTGTACTGCTCCTGAGCGGTACGACAACCCTGTCTTGGAGGTCATGTTGTTGGACAACAATGAACCTACGAGCTGTGGAGAAGCGATGATGGGCCCAGATTCCGACAAATGGTTAGAGACCATGAAATCCGAGAAAGGATACATGTATGAAAACCAAGTATAGACTTTGGTAGACTTGCTCGTTGGACGGCAGGTCGTTGAGTACAAATGGATCTTTGAAATGAAGACACACGCTGATGGTGAATGTCACCATTTATAAAGCTCGACTTGTCGCAAAGAAGTTTCCGGCAAGTTCAAGGAGTTGACTGCGATGAGACTTTCTCTCATAGCGATGCTAAAGTCTGTTAGAATTATGTTAGCAGCTGCTGCATTTTACAATTATGAAATCTGGCAGATGGATGCCAAAACATCGTTTCCTTTCTTGCGGAAAGGTTGTATGTGATACAACCAGAAGGTTTTGTCAGTCCTAAGGATGCTAAAAGGTGTGCAAGCTTCAGTGATCCTTCTATGAACTGAAGCAAGCATCTCGGAGTTGGAATATACACTTTGATGAGGTGATTAAAGTTTTTGAGTGTATACAAAGTTTACGAGAAACTTGTATTTACAATAAAGTGAGTGGGAGCACTGTAGAGTTTCTGATAAGCATATGTGGTTGACATATTGTTGATCAGAAATGATATAGAATTTCTGGAAAGCATAAAGGGTTGTTTGAAAAGAGTTTTTCAAAGGAAGACCTGGATAAAGCTACCTAATTGTTGAGCATCAAGATCTATAGAGATAGATCAAGATACTTGATGAGACTTTCAATGAGTACATACCTTGACAAGATTTTGAAAGAGTTCAAAATGGATCAGTCAGAGAAAGAGTTCTCGCCTGATTTGTAAGGTATAAAGTTGAGTAAGACTCAATGCCCAGTGACTGCAGAAGATAGAGAAAAGATGAGTGTCATCCCCTATGCTTCAGCCATAGGCTCTATCATGTATGCAATGCTGTGCACAAGACCCGATGTCAGCCTTGCCATAAGTATGGCCGGAAGGTTTCAAAGTGATCCTGGAATGAAACACTAGACAACGGTCAAGATTATCCTTAGTAACTCAAAGACTAAGGAGATGTTTCTCGATTATGGAGGTGATAAAGAGTTCATCGTAAAGATTCACGTCGATGCAAGCTTTAACACCACTCCGGATGACTCGTAGTAGCAATCTGGATACGTATAGTGGAGCAGGCATTGGGAATAGTACCAAGTGGAGTGTGGTAGCAGTGTTTACGGTTTGACATAGAAATTTGCAAAGTACACACGGATCTGAATGTCACAGACCCGTTGACTATAAGACCTCTCTCACATGCAAAGCATGATCGAGCCCCAGAACTCATAGGGTGTTAGATTCATAACAATGCAAATCACATGGTGATGTGAACTAGATTATTTACTCTAGTTCAAGTGGGAGACTGTTGGAAATATGCCCTAGAGGCAATAATAAATTAGTTATTATCATATTTCCTTGTTCATGATAATCGTTTATTATCCATGCTATAATTGTATTGATGGGAGACTTAGATGCATGTGTGGATACATAGACAAAACCATGTCCCTAGTATGCCTCTAATAGACTAGCTCGTTGATCAAAGATGGTTAAGGCTTCCTAGCCATTGACATGAGATGTCATTTGATAACGGGATCACATCATTAGGAGAATGATGGGATGGACAAGACCCAAACTACAAACATGGCATATGATCGTGTCAGTTTAATGCTACTGATTTCTGCATGTCAAGTATCTATTCCTATGACCATGAGATCATGCAACTCACTGACACCGGAGGAGTGCCTTGTGTGTATCAAATGTGGCAACGTAACTGGGTGACTATAAAGGTACTCTACAGGTATCTCCGAGGGTGTCTGTTGGGTTGGCATGGATCAAGACTGGGATTTGTTAGTCCGTGTGACGGAGAGGTATCTCAGGGCCCACTCGGTAATACAACATCACAACAAGGCTTGCAAGCAATGTGACTAAGTGTTAGTCACGGGATCTTGTATTACGGAACGAGTAAAGAGACTTGCCAGTAACGAGGTTGAACTAGGTATGGAGATACCGACGACCAAATCTCGGGCAAGTAAACATACCGAAGAACAAAGGGAACATCATACATGATTAACTGATTCCTTGACATAGAGGTTCGACCGGTAAAGATCTTCGTAGAATATGTAGGAACCAATATGGGCATCCAGATCCTGCTATTGGTTATTGATCATAGAGGTGTATCGGTCATGTCTACATAGTTCTCGAACCCGCAGGGTCTGCACACTTAAGGTTCGGTGATGTTTCGGTAGTATAGAGTTATGTATGGTGGTGACCGAAGGTTGTTCGGAGTCCTGGATGAGATCCCGGAAAAGTTTCGGGCTAATCGGTAATGTACCGGGAGTGCCGGTAGTGTACCTGGAGACCACCGGGAGGGGTATTTCGACCCAAGAGGCTTCATGGTCTGTGGGAGAGAAAATACCAACCTTTTGTGGGCTGGTGGAAGTACCATACAAGGACCATGCGGCTGGGAGAAAAAGCCCAAAGGGAAAAAGGTGGATAAAGGCCAAAAAAAGGAGGAATCCTGGTCCTACTGGGATTGGAGGAGGAGGAGTCCTCTCCTCCCCACTTTGGCCGACCCAAGGGCTGGCTTTCTGGCAGTCAAACCTCCTCCTCCTCTCCTCCTATATATACTAGAGGATTTTAGGGTTTTGGCACAGAATTTTCAGCCACGTGCTACCCGTTCCTTTAGTGCATAGTTTCTCCTCTAGATCGGTTTTCTACAGTCTTAGGCGAAGCCCTGCCGGAATAGCTCCACCACCATCGCCGCAGCACCGTCATGCTGATGGACAACTATTCTACCTCTCCGCTCCCTCATTCTAGATCAAGAAGGCGGAGACCGTCATCAAGATGTACGTGTGCTGAACATGGAGGTGCTGTCCGTTCGGCACTAGATCGGGACGGATCATGATGAGATCGCGGGACGGATCGTGACGAGATCGCGGGACGGATCGTGATGAGATCGCGGGATGGATCGTGATGAGTTCGCGGGACGGATCGTGATTGGATCGTGGGACGGATCGTGATGAGATCGCGGGACGCTCGGCGATTTGGATCGCGAAGACGTTCGACTACACCAACCGCGTTTCTTAACGCTTCCCGCTTAGCGATCTACAAGGGTATTCAGATCCACTCTCCCTCTCGTAGATGCTCATCACCATGGATAGACCTTGCGTGTGCGTAGGAAAATTTTTGTTTCCCATGCAACGTTCCCCAACACTTTGCTCCATAATTCATCATATATGTTGGGGAACGTCGCATGGGAAACGAAAATTTTCCTACGCACACGCAAGATCTATCCATGGTGATGAGCATATATGAGAGGGAGAGTGGATCTATGTACCCTTGTAGATCGCTAAGCGGGAAGCGTTAAGAAATGCGGTTGGTGTAGTCGAACATCTTCGCGATCCAAATCGCCGAGCGTCCCGCGATCACATCATGATCCATCCCGCGATCCAATCACGATCCGTCCCGCGAACTCATCACGATCCGTCCCGCGATCTCATCACGATCCGTCTCGTGAACTCATCACGATCCGTCCCGCGAACTCATCATGAACTGTCTCGCGATCTTGATCACAGTCTTTCCGATGTAGCGCCCAACGGACGGCACCTCCGCGTTCAGCACATGTGCAGCTTGATGATGATCTCCACCATCTTGATCCAGCAAGAGGAAGTGGAGAGGAAGAAGAGTTCACCGGCAGCATGACGGCGCTCCGGCGATGGTGGTGGAGCAATTCCGGCAGGGCTTCGCCTAAGCACTGCGGAAATCCGATCTAGAGGAGCACCGGTGGAACAGGTAGCACGTGGCCGTAAAATCTAGTGCAAAACACCCAATACCACCAGTATATATAGGAGGGAGGGAGGAGGAGGGCTGGCGCACAAGGCAGCCCTTGCGCAAGGAGGAGAGGAGGAATCCTCCTCCAATCCTATTAGGACTAGGATTCCTCCTTTCCTACTTGGAATCTCTTTCCACCTTGGCTTTTTTTCTCTCTTTCTCAAGTCCAGCCGCATGGGCCTCTTAGAGGACTTCCACCAGCCCACTAAGGGGTAGTTTCCACCCTCCCACAGCCCATGTAGCCTCTTGGGTCGAAATACCTCTCCCGATGGTCCCTCGGTACAATACCGGCACTCCCCGTACATTACCGATTAGCCCGAAACTTTTCCGGCGATCAAAATAGGACTTCCTATATATAAATCTTTACCTCTAGACCATTCCGGAGCTCCTCGTGACGTCTGGATCTCATACGGGACTCCGAACAACCTTCGGTCACCATCATACATAACTCTATACTACCAAAACGTCACCAAACCTTAAGTGTGCAGACCCTGCGGGTTCGAGAACTATGTAGACATGACCGAGACACCTCTATGGTCAATAACCAATGGCAGGACCTGGATGTCCACATTGGTTCCTACATATTCTACGAAGATCTTTATCGGTCAAACCTCTATGTCAAGGATCTAGTTAATCCCGTATGATGTTCCCTTTGTTCTTCGGTATGTTACTTGCCCGAGATTCGATCGTCGGTATCTCCATACCTAGTTCAACCTCGTTACCGGCAAGTCTCTTTAATCGTTCCGTAATACAAGATCCTGTGACTAACACTTAGTCACATTTCTTGCAAGGCTTGTTGTGATGTTGTATTACCGAGTGGGCCCTGAGATACCTCTCCGTCACATGGAGTAACAAATCCCAGTCTTGATCCATGCCAACTCAATAGACGCCCTCGGAGATACCTGTAGGGCACCTTTATAGTCACCCAGTTATGTTGCAACGTTTGATACACACAAGGTACTCCTCTGATGTCAGTGAGTTGCATGATCTCATGGTCATAGGAACACATACTTTGACATGCAGAAAACAGTAGCAATAAACTGACACGATCATATGCTACATTTGTAGTTTGGGTCTTGTCCATCACATCATTCTCCTAATGATATGATCCCGTTATCAAATGACATCTCATGCCATGGCTAGGAAACCTTAACCATCTTTGATCAACGAGCTAGTCTATTAGAGGCATACTAGGGACATGGTTTTGTCTATGTATCCACACATGCATCTAAGTCTCCGATCAATAAAATTATAGCATGGATAATAAAAGATTATCATGAACAAGGAAATATGATAACAACTAATTTATTATTGCCTCTAGGGCATATTTCGAACAATATATTCCCAAAATAATTCACAAAAAGTTTTGTCCAATTCCGAGAAGTTTTATTTCTGCACAAAAATAACACCAAGATAGTTCTGCTGAAAACATCGTTAGTCTGGGTTAGTTCCTTTCAAATCATACAAATTAGAGGTCAAAACTAGAGCAAAAGTGTTTGCAAAAATAGATATGTTCGAGACCTATCAACTCTCCAAGATTAACTCATTGCTTGTCCTCATGCACTTCAGTTGATAAACTGAAAGTGATAAAGAAAACTTTTACAAACTATTTTGTTCCCGTCATTATACACGTCCTTAGCTAACAATACTTAACCAACTAGCAAACAATAATAAAGTATCTCACATGCTAACAATTTATCAAAGCAATCATGATATAATATGGTGACATGGTATCTTGCTAGCCCTTTCTGAGACCACAAAAGATAAATACAGAGCACCTCTGAGGTTCAAGCAGCGACTAAAAATTATAATTCAGGCTAGAAAACATCCAGTCATGCTAACATCCAACATTAACTAGACTCATTGCACAAGAATGACAATAGTGCTCTCCAGTCTGGTGCTTTTAGTAAGAGGATGATGACACAACATAAAAGTAAATAGATAGGACCTTTACAGAGGCAAGCATTAATTAGAAAAGGTGCCAGAGCTGAGAGTTTGAAACGAGATTGAAATCATAGTTTTTGGGTGGTGCGCTTGTCTTGTCAATGTTACGACAAAGGTTTTCAGTACCTTCCATGCTAAGCTCATCATTGGTGGTTCCCAAACAGAATGTAAAGTTTACTCCTATATACCATCCATACACAAACCATGGCTGACCAAATCCACATCTGCCTGCCAACATTTAAATTTCCTAAGGAGCTTTGTTTAATTAATTTCGATTTTGCAGAACTGTGCATCCTTTTTACCCGCCTCTCTCATGCAGTGACGACGAATAAATGACAGTCTTGAAAATAACTCACTTAGCGTGGAAGATCTCGACCGCCTCGTCTCTCCATGAGCGGGACGAGTGCACAAAAAATATGTTTTATTTGAATATTAGAGTCGGCACATGCAAATTTACTATGAACGACAGGGTCACACCGTATATAGGTGGGTATTGTGGACTCATGTGGAATAACATGGTTTAAGGATTTTGGATGCACAAGCAGCATTTCTTCTTAGTACAGGTGAAGGCTAGCAATAGATTGAGAAGCGACCAGCTAGAGAGTGAAAATGGTCATAAGCATGCAGTGTGAATAATTAACATTGGAGATGGCATGAGTAGCATATGCACACTCTGAATTTAAATATCATGAAGGTTGAATTGGTTTTGAATCAACTATATGTTTGCACATGGGCCAAGTCAAGCGGCTTGAATTACTCCGTGGGAAATACCATACTACCATACCACATCATAACCATTTTGATGCATGTTGAAAGACAAGTTAAATCATTATCCACTCCTAGCTATTTAAGAATGGCATGAGAAACTATAACCTCTAATTATCATCATAAACATGTTCACTCATGATATACTGAATCAAGATCTACCGATCTAAACATATTTACAAAAATGGAAAACAAGAACATTTCGTACTAGCTTCCTTTGCCACGGTCACTTCATCAAATATTGTCATCATTGTTGGAAATATGCCCTAGAGGCAATAATAAATTAGTTATTATCATATTTCCTTGTTCATGATAATCGTGTATTATCCATGCTATAATTGTATTGATCAGAGACTTAAATGCATGTGTGGATACATAGATAAAACCATGTCCCTAGTATGCCTCTAATGGACTAGCTCGTTGATCAAAAGATGGTTAAGGTTTCCTAGCCATGGACATGAGATGTCATTTGATAACGGGATCACATCATTAGGAGAATGATGTGATGGACAAGACCCAAACTGCAAATGTAGCATATGATCGTGTCAGTTTATTGCTACTGTTTTCCGCATGTCAAGTATGTGTTCCTATGACCATGAGATCATGCAACTCACAGATATCGGAGGAGTGCCTTATGTGTATCAAACGTCACAACGTAACTTGGTGACTATAAAGGTGCTCTACAGGTATCTCCGATGGTGTCTGTTGAGTTGGCACGGATCGAGACTGGGATTTGTTACTCCGTGTGACCGAGAGGTATCTCGGGGCCCACTCGGTAATGCAACATCACAATAAGCCTTGCAAGCAATGTGACTAATTGTTAGTTGTGGGATCTTGTATTACGGAACGAGTAAAGAGACTTGCCGATAACGAGGTTGAACTAGGTATGGAGATACCGACGATCGAATCTTGGGCAAGTAACATACCGAAGAACAAAGGGAACGTTATACGGGATTAACTGAATCCTTGACATAGAGGTTCGACCGATAAATATCTTCGTAGAATATGTAGGAACCAATGTGGACGTCCAGGTCCCGCCATTGGTTATTGACCATAGAGGTGTCTCGGTCATGTCTACATAGTTCTCGAACCCGCAGGGTCTGCACACTTAAGGTTCGGTGACGTTTCGGCAGTGTAGAGTTATGTATGGTGGTGACCGAAGTTTGTTTGGAGTCCCGGATGAGATCCCGGACATCACGAGGAGCTCCGGAATGGTCCATAGCTAAAGATTCATATATAGGAAGTCCCAGTTTGGTTTCCGGAAAGGTTTCGGGCTCATCGGTAGTGTACCGGGAGTGCCGATAGTGTACCGGAAGGCCTCCGGGAGGGGTATTTCGACCCCAAGAGGTCCATGGGCTGTGGGAGAATAATAACCAGCCCTTAGTGGGCTGGTAAAACATCCACAAAGGCCCATGGCGTAGGAGAGAAAGTCCTAAAGCAAAAAGTGGAAAATCAGCCAATAGGAGGCAATCCTACTCCAACTAGGATTGGAGGTGAAGTAGGATTGCTTCCCACCTCCTATTTCGGCCGACCCAAAGGCCTTGGATGCCTCTCCTCTCCTCTCCTCCTATATATGCTAGTGGATTGGGTGGTTTTTGGACAGAATTTCCGGCCACGTGCTACCCGTTACACCGGTGCATAGTTTCTCCTCTAGATCGGTTTTCTGCAGCGCTTAGGCGAAGCCCTGCCGGAATTGCTCCACCACCATCACCGGAGCGCCATCACGCTGCCGGTGAAATCTCTCTCCTTTACACCACCTCTTGCTAGATCGAGATGGTGGAGATCGTCATCAAGCTGCACGTGTGCTGAACGCGGAGGTGCCGTCCGTTCGACGCTAGATCGGAAGGACCGTGATCGAGATCGCGAGACGGTTCGTGATGTGATCACGGAACGGATCGTGATGAGTTCGCGGGACAGATCATGATCAAGATCATGAGACGGATGAGTTCGAGGGACGAATCATGATGTGTTCGCGGGACGGTTCATGATTGGATCGCGGGACGCTCGGCGATTTGGATCGCGAAGAAGTTCGACTACACCAACCGCGTTTCTTAACGCTTCCCGCTTAGCGATCTACAAGGGTACATAGATCCACTCTCCCTCTCGTAGATGCTCATCACCATGGATAGGTTTGCGTGTGCGTAGGAAATTTTTTGTTTCCCATGCTACGTTCCCCAACAGTGGCATCATGAGCTAGGTTGATGGTTCGATGAGATCTCGAGTAGAACACAAAAGGTTTGTGGGCGTTGATGCTTAGATTGCTTCCTCCCTTGGTCGGATTTTGGTTCACCGGGATTGTGAGATGAAGCGGCCCGGACCAACATTACTCGTATGCTTACGAGAGACCGGTTCCCTCGACGCAACTTGTTCCTTAGATGGCTTGCGGGTGACAGTTTCTCTCACTTTAGTTGGATCGGATCCGACAAAGGCGGTCCTTGAGAAGGTTGAAAAGCAATCTATGTATCACCGTTGTGGTTTATGCGTAGGTGAGAATCGTTCTTGCTAGATACCCGTAGCAGCCACGTAAAACATGCAACAACAATTAGAGGACGTCTAACTTGTTTTTGCAGGGTATGTTGTGATGTGATATGGCCAATTACATGATGAGATATATGTGATGTATGAGATGATCAAGTGATGTATAGAATTTCACGACTTGCATGTCGTTGAGTACGGCAACCGGCAGGAGCCATAGGGTTGTCTTTCATTATTGTATGACCTGCGTGTCAATCATTAAGCGCTATGTAATGCTTTACTTTATCGCTAAGCGGTAGCAATAGAAGTAGAAGCAGGGCTGGCACCACAAGCCCAATGGCAACACATTGATGGAGATCAAGATGATGGAGATCATGGTGTTGTGCCGGTGACGATGGAGATCATGCCGGTGCTTTCTAGATGGAGATCAAAAGCACAAGTTCATGGCCATATCATGTCACTTATGATTTGCATGTGATGTTAATCCTTTTTATGCACCTTGTTTTGCTTAGGATGACGGTAGAATTATAAGGTGATCCCTCACTTAATTTCAAGGTAAATTGTGTTCTCCCCGAGTATGCACCGTTGCGAAAGTTCGTCGTGTTGAGACACCACGTGATGATCGGGTGTGATGGACTCTACGTTCACATACAACGGGTGCAAGCCAGATTTGCACGCGCAGAACACTCGGGTTAAACTTGACGAGCCTAGCATGTACAGACATGGCCTCGGAACATAAGAAGACCGAAAGGTCGAACATGAGTCATATAGTAGATATGATCAACATAATGATGTTTACCATTGCAGCCACCTTAACTCACGTGATGATCGGACTTGAGTTGGTGAATTTGGATCATGTATCACTCGAATGACCCGAGGGATGTTAATTTGAGTGGGAGTTCTTAAGTAATATGATTAATTGAACTCATTATCATGAACATAGTCAAAGTGTCTTTGCAAATTATGTTGTATATTACTAGCTCGCGCTGTAGCTCCCTTGTATTTTTATATATTCCTAGAGAAATAGAATTGAAATATGTTGGTAGCAAAATTGCGGACTGGGTCCATGATCTGAGGATTGTCCTCATTGCTGCACAGAAGGCTTATGTCCTTAATGCACCGCTCAGTGCGCCACCCCATCTAGAGTCGTCTATAGATGTTGTGAACATCTGACAGGCACGTTTCGATGACTACTTGATAGTTTAGTGCGTCATGCATTACGGCTTAGAATTGAGGCTCCGAAACGTTTTGAACGTCACGGAACATATGAGATGTTCTAAGAGCCTGAGATTGTGATCTCAGGCTCGTGCCCGAGTTGCGAGATATAGGATCTCCAACGAGATTCTTTGCCTGCAAGATGAAAGAGAATAGCTCAATCGTTGAGCATGTGCTCAGACTGTCTGGGTACTACAATCGGTTCAATCGAGTGGGAGTTGATCTTCCAGATAAGATAGTGATTGATGTAGTTCTCCAAGTCACTGTCATTGAGCTACTAGAACTTGGTGATGAACTATAAAATGCCAGGGAAAGAAATGTTGATCCCTGAGCTGTTCGTGATGTTTGAGACCGCGAAGGTAGAAATCAAGAAGGAGCGTCAAGTGTTGATGGTTAATCAAACCACTAGTTTCGAGAAGGGCAAGAGCAAGGAGGGAAACCTCATGGATAGCAAGTCAGTTGCTGCTCCAGTGAAGCAACCCAAAGTTGAACTCAAACCCGAGACTAAGTGCTTCTGTTATGAGGTGAGCAGTCGCTGAAGCGGAACAACCCTAGATACTCGGTAGATAAGAAGGCTGGCAACATTGATAGAAGTATATTTGATATACGAGTTACTAATGTGTACCTTGCTAGTACTCTTAGTAGCACCTGGGTATTGGATACCGGTTCGATTGCTAAATGTTAGTAACTCGAAATAAAAGCTACGGAATAAACGGAGAACTAGCTAAGGGTGAGGTGACGATATGTGTTGGAAGTGTTTCCAAGGTTGATGTGATCAACATTGCACGCTCTCTCTACCTTCAGGATTAGTGACGAACCTAAATAAATGTTATTTGGTGTTTTGCGTTGAGCATGAACATGATTAGATCATGTTTATTGCAATATGGTTATTCATTTAAGTTAGAGAATAATGGTTATTCTGTTTACATGAATAATACCTTCAATGGTCATGCACCCAGTGAGAATGATTTGTTGAAATCTTGATCGTAGTATTACACATGTTCATAACATTGATGTAAAAAGATACAAAGTTAATAATGATAGTACCACATACTTGTGGCACTGCCGCTAAATGTCATATTGGTATAAAGCGCATGTAGAAACTCCATGCTGATGGATATTTGGACTCATTCGATTTCGAATCGGTTGAGACATGCAAACCATGCCTCTTGGGCAAGATGACTAAAGGACCCCGTTGGATGGAGCGGGCAAGTGATTCATTGGAAATGATACATGTTGATGTATGCAATCTAGTGAGTCTTGTAGCGTGCAGTGGATATCGTTATTTTCTTACTTCACTGATGATTTGAGTGGATATAGTGTATATTTACTTAATGAAACACAAGTCTGAATCGTTTGAAAGGTTCAAGCAAATTCAGAGTGAAGTTTAAAGATCATCGTGACAAGAAGATAAAAATGACTACGATATGATCATGGAGGTGAATATCTGAGTCACGAGTTTGGCATACAACTTAAGACAATGTGAAAGTTGTTTCACAACTAATCGCCACCTGGAACACCATAGTGTGTTGGTGTGTCCGAACATCATAGTTATGCTCTATTGGACATGGTGCGTGCTATGATGTCTCTTGTCGTTTTACTACTATAATTTTGGGGTTATGCATTAGAGACAACTACATTCACTTTAAATAGGGCACCATCTAAATCCGTTGAGATGACACCATGTGAATTATGGTTTGATAGAAACCTAAGCTATCATTTCTTAATATTTGGGGATGTGACACTTGTGTGGAAAATGTTTTCACCTAATGAGGTCGAACCCAAGGCAGACAAATTGCATCTTCATAGAATACCCTAAGATCAGTTGGGTGAACCTTCAATCTCAGATCCTAGTGCAAAGTGTTTGTTTCTTAAACGGATCCTTTCTCGAGGAAATGTTTCTCTCGAAAGAATTGAGTGGGAGGAAGATAGAACTTGATGGGGTTGTTAAACCTTTGTTCAACCAGAGAGTAGCACAGCGCAGAAAGATGTTTCTGTGAAGCCTACGTTAGTTGAAGAGGAAGTTAATGATGATGATCATGAAGCTTCAGGATCAAGTTACTATCGAACTTCGTAGGTCGACAAGAATGTGTACCGCTCCTAAGTGGTATGACAACTCTGTCTTGGAGATCATGTTGTTGGACAACGATGAACCTACGAGCTATGGAGAAGTGATGATGGGCCCGGATTCCGACAAATGGTTAGAGGCCATGAAATCCGTGATAGGATCCATGTATGAAAACCAAGTGTAGACTTTGGTAGACTTGCACGTTGGACGGCAGGTCGTTGAGTACAAATGGATCTTTAAAATGAAGGCAAACACTGATGTTGAATGTCACTATTTGTAAAGCTCGACTTGTTGCAAAGATGTTTGTGACAAGTTCAAGGAGTTGACTACGATGAGACTTTCTCACTCGTAGTGGTGCTAAAGTCTGTTGGAATTATGTTAGCAGTTGCTGTGTTTTCAATTATGAAATCTGGCATATGGATGTCAAAACATCGTTTCCTTAACGGTTTACTTGAGGAAAGGTTGTATGTGATACAACCAGAAGGTTTTGTCAGTCCTAAGGATGCTAAAAGATGAGAAAGCTTCAGTGATCCTTCTGTGGACTGAAGCAAGCATCTCGGAGTTGGAATATACACTTTGATGAGGTGATCAAAGTTTTTGTAGTTTATACAAAGTTTACGAGAAACTTGTATTTGCAATAAAGTGAGTGGGAGCACTATAGAGTTTCTGATAAGTATATGTGGTTGACATATTGTTGATCAGAAATAATGTAGAATTTCTGGAAGGCATAAAAGGTTGTTTGAAAAGTGTTTTTCAAAGGAAGACCTGGATAAAGCTACCTAATTGTTGAGCATGAAAATCTATAGAGATAGATCAAGATGCTTGATGAGACTTTCAATGAGTGCATACCTTGACAAGATTTTGAAAGAGTTCAAAATGGATCAGCCAGAGAAATAGTTCTTGTCTGATTTGTAAGGTGTGAAGTTGAGTGAGACTCAAAGCTCGACAACGGCAGAAGAAAGAGAAAGGACGAACGTCGTCCCCTATGCCTTAGCCATAGGCTCTATATTATGCCATGCTGTGTACCGCACTTGTGTGTGCCTTGCCATGAGTCTGTCAAGGGGTACAAGAGTGGTCGAGGAATGGATCACTAGACAGCGGTCGGAATTATCCTTAGTAACCAGAGGACTAAGGAAATGTTTCTTGATTATGGAGGTGATAAAGAGTTCGTCGTAAAGAGTTACGTCGATGCAAGCTTTAACACCAATCCGAATGACTAGTAGTAGCAATCTGGATACGTATAGTGGAGCAGCCATTTGGAAATAGTACCAAGTGGAGTGTGGTAGCAGTGTTTACGATTTGACATAGAGATTTGCAAAGTACACACAGATCTGAATATCGCAGACCCGTTGACTATAAGACCTCTCTCACATGCAAAGCATGATCGATCCCCAGAACTCATTGGGTGTTAGATTCATAACAATGCGAATCACATGGTGATGTGAACTAGATTATTGACTCTAGTGCAAGTGGGAGACTATTGGAAATATGCCCTAGAGGCAATAATAAATTAGTTATTATCATATTTCCTTGTTCATGATAATCGTTTATTATCCATGCTATAATTGTATTGATCGGAGACTTAAATGCATGTGTGGATACATAGACAAAACCATGTCCCTAGTATGCCTCTAATGGACTAGCTCGTTGATCAAAGGATGGTTAAGGTTTCCTAGCCATGGACATGAGATGTCATTTGATAACGGGATCACATCATTAGGAGAATGATGTGATGGACAAGACCCAAACTGCAAATGTAGCATATGATCATGTCAGTTTATTGCTACTGTTTTCCGCATGTCAAGTATGTGTTCCTACGACCATGAGATCATGCAACTCACAGATATTGGAGGAGTTCCTTGTGTGTATCAAACGTCGCAACGTAACTGGGTGACTATAAAGGTGCTCTACAGGTATCTCCGATGGTGTCTGTTGGGTTGGCATGGATAAGGACTGTGATTTGTTAGTCCGTGTGACGGAGAGGTATCTCGGGGCCCACTCGGTAATGCAACATCACAATAAGCCTTGCAAGCAATGTGACTAATTGTTAGTTGCGGGATCTTGTATTACGGAATGAGTAAAGAGACTTGCCGATAACGAGGTTGAACTAGGTATGGAGATACCGACGATCGAATCTCGGGCAAGTAACATACCGAAGAACAAAGGGAACGTTATACGGGATTAACTGAATCCTTGACATAGAGGTTCGACCGATAAAGATCTTCGTAGAACATGTAGGAACCAATGTGGACGTCCAGGTCCCGCCATTGGTTATTGACCGTAGAGGTGTCTCGGTCATGTCTACATAGTTCTCGAACCCACATGGTCTGCACACTTAAGGTTCGGTGACGTTTCGGTAGTGTAGAGTTATGTATGGTGGTGACCAAAGTTTGTTCGGAGTCCCGGATGAGATCCCGGACGTCATGAGGAGCTCCGGAATGGTCCGGAGGTAAAGATTCATATATAGGAAGTCCCAGTTTTGTTTCCGGAAAGGTTTCGGGCTCATCGGTAGTGTACCGGGAGTGCCGGTAGTGTACCGGGAGTGCCGGTAGTGTACCGGAAGGCCTCCGGGAGGGGTATTTCGACCCCAAGAGGTCCATGGGCTGTGGGAGAATAATAACCAGCCCTTAGTGGGCTGGTAAAACAGCCACAAAGGCACATGGCACAGGAGAGAAAGTCCTAAAGCAACAAGTGGAAAATCAGCCAATAGGAGGCAATCCTACTCCAACTAGGATTGGAGGTGAAGTAGGATTGCTTCCCACCTCCTATTTCGGCCGACCCAAAGGCCTTGGATGCCTCTCCTCTCCTCTCCTCCTATATATACTAGTGGATTGGGTGGTTTTTGGACAGAATTTCCGGCCACGTGCTACCCGTTACACCGGTGCATAGTTTCTCCTCTAGATCGGTTTTCTGCAGCGCTTAGGCGAAGCCCTGCCGGAATTGCTCCACCACCATCACCGGAGCGCCGTCACGCTGCCGGTGAAATCTCTCTCCTTTCCACCACCTCTTGCTGGATCGAGATGGTGGAGATCGTCATCAAGCTGCATGTGTGCTGAACGCGGAGGTGTCGTCCGTTCGGCGCTAGATCGGAAGGACCGTGATCGAGATCGCGAGACGGTTCGTGATGTGATCACGGAACGGATCGTGATGATTTCGCGGGACAGATCGTGATCAAGATCGTGAGACGGATCTTGATGAGTTCGCGGGACGAATCATGATGTGTTCGCGGGACGGTTCGTGATTGCATCGCAGGACGCTCGGCGATTTGGATCGCGATGAAGTTCGACTACACCAACCGCATTTCTTAACGCTTCCCGCTTAGAGATCTACAAGGGTACGTAGATCCACTCTCCCTCTCGTAGATGCTCATCACCATGGAGGTTTGCGTGTGCATAGGAATTTTTTTGTTTCCCATGCTACGTTCCCCAACAATCATTGCCTTTCATTTGCACGACCGAATGATGTGATGATAATAGTAGTACAAGAATATCGTGGACTAAGCTGGAATCTATAGGGCAGTTTTTAGACAAAGGAGAAGACAAGGTAATATTGGCACCCTATTAGATCAACAATAAAGCATATAGGAGCCACTTAACATTTTCATTGTGGTCTTATCCTTTCAGTGACTCAACAAAAATAAAAGAAATTCAGAGAAACACACTGAAATATTTTTGGAGTTTTTGTTTTTCTCAAGAAGGCAAAGAAACTAAACGAGAACAAGAACGAGAAAAACTATTTACCCAGGAAAGCTCCCAACATGCAAAGGAAATCTTTTTAGATTTTTCTTTTTAGTACTACAACAACTTAAGCGGGAAATAAAAACTAAAAGGAAACGAGAAATATTTTTGGATATTTTAAATTTTTCGAACACACAAGAAGAAGGCCGAAAAATAAATCTAATATGGATATACAATGAAAGAGGATGAACACCGACAATTGATATGAAGTGTGTGAACATGAATGTAATATCGGTGAAAAATAGGTACTCCCCTAAGCTTAAGAATTTTCCTAGCTTAGTGATCACCACTGTTGGTCTGGGTAATAGTTGAAGTGATAGCTCATGGGGGCGTTCCTTTCCGCCTCCTCTGCCACGCGAGCGGTCTCCACTGCAGCCTTGTAATCCCGCACCTCGTCCTCAAGAACATAATATCTTTGTCCATCCTGTAAATCAAACAGGGTGGTGCACACAAAGTGAGAGAAACAGACATATATTTATGAAACGTTAAGTTGTACTCATGACCCTAGCATTGTTCACCAGGAATTCATGACGATGCATAGCCTCATGGTCCAAATATCTCTCAGGCAAAATAGGATCATTAGGTTGAGGTAACACTCCTAATTGTGTGACTACGCGAGAGGCATAAATTCCTCCATACAAATCATTGCTACCCGCATTAGCCTGCAATCTGCGGGCAACAATTGCACCAAGATTATAGTGTTGTTCACCGGTTACAGTAGTGCGAATAAGGCTCAAGTCAGGGGCACATTATGCACTGCAATCTTGTTTGCCTACCATACATTTTCCATTAAGCAGTGCGAAGTAACAAATAGAGGGGAAATTAATGCTTTTTATCCTAGCTTGCGGCACTCCTCTACCTTCTCCAACACAAAGACTCTCGAGGAACATATTATAATCAGTTTTGATGGTTTCTCAAGTGAACCCCAAAGTGGGAGCTTGCATGCAACATAGAATTCTTCTAGGATCATGCTAAAAGCTTTATCATAGAGTTTAAATAGCACCCTATAAGTACTAGATATATAACGAAAACTATGCCTGAATGTATGGGTAAGGTTATAGTGTTGGACACACTTATCTGCAAGATTTTCTAAATGAAACGATCAAATTCCTCCTCGATGTCGGTGAGGACCGTATTATAAATGAAACGATCAAATTCCTCCTTGATGCTTGTATCTCTCATAAACTCATAGCTTGGCCTCCGACATGATTTGGGGCCGGCCATGACTATCTGGTTGGCCTTGGGCTCAATGTAAGCTTGTCATACCGAGCCTTCGCTCGATGACTCACCTGAAGTATGCTTCTTTGAGGGGTTCTTCCTAAGGAAGCTCATCTTCCTAAGCTCAAATTTCTAAAAAATTTAACCCACAAATTTATGTTAATAAAATCTTGCAAGATTAGTAGATACTACTCATATAGGTACCTAGAGGCCATATCAAGCATTCATACTACTTAGAACTCAAAGAATTTAACATGCAAGCTCATTTGCAGTAGCACCAAGTGCAGCAAAATATGAAAAATTTAAACAACTAAAGCAAAAACTAATTAGAGGAATGGTGGAGTTACATACCAAGGAGGAATTCCTGAAAAACAGTTTTGGAAACATAGTTCTGAGCAAAGAGATTGAAAATTTCAGTTTCTAGAGGAAGAACACGAGAGAGAGAGAGAGAGAGAGCTAGGGAATTTTTTCTGGAGGTAGAGGATGAACTGAGCTGAAGGGATAATGCAGGGGGGATATCACTATTGGAATCAGACAATTTGCCGTCTGCCAGCTCTTTGCCATCCGCTGGCGGACGACAAAGAGGCTGTTTGCCGTCTGTCATTCCAAAGAAGACGGCAAAGAACCAGCTGATGGCAAAGAGGGTCTTTGCCATCTGCACTTCTTTGCCGTCTGCTGCAGACGGCAAAGAGTTCTTTGCCGTTCGCTAGCGGATGACAAAGACCAAAGTGGGCCCCATGGGGCACGACACTAGCTAGGTCAAGCTCTTTGCCATCTGCCACTTCTTTGCCGTCTGCTAGCAGATGGCAAAGAGGTGAGGAGGGCCCACAATGTCACGGCGGGGGGCGGACTAACGGTTACCCTCTTTGCCGTCTGCTGTTAGCCGGCAAAGAGTTCTTTGCCGTCTGCCAGCGGACGGCAAAGAAATGAACTTAACTTTCGGCCCCGCCCCCCGCGCCTCTCTCTCTCACACATCTCTTTCTCCCTCTCTCTCTCAGCGTCGCCGCCCCGCCCTCCCGCCACCGCCCCCTTCCCGCAGCCCTCCTCCACCACCGCCCCCTCCCCGTGGCCCTTCTCCACCATCGCTGGAGCCAGGACGCGGCGTGGCCCGCCCCTCCCCGTGGCCCTCCTCCACCACCTCGGCCTCGTTGCCCCCGCCGCCCCTGCCCCATAGCTCCGCCACGTCGGGTCGCCGGCGAGCAGGCACCCCCGACGACCCAGCTCCGCCCCTCCCCCTCTGCCGCCCCGCGCCGCCGCCCCGCGCCGCCGCCCCATGCCGCCGCCTCGCCCCCCCTCCGGTGAGCTCCACCCTCCCCCCTTTTATGTTTTTTCTGTTTTTATTAGTTCATATTAGTTAGTTTATATTAGTTAGTTATTAGTTCATATTAGTTAGTATATATTAGGTAGAAAAAACTTAGATAGAAAAGAAGAAAAGAAAAAAACTAGAAGAAAAAACAAAGAAAAGAAGAAGAAAAAAAAGGAAAAAAAGGAAAAGAACAAATAATAATAATAATAATAATAATAATAAGAAACAGAAGAAGAAGAGGAGGAGAAGAAAGAAGAAGAAGAAGAAGAAGAAGAAGAAGAAGAAAAGAGGAGAGGAGGAGAAGAAGAAGAGGAAAAAAGGAAAGTAAGAAGAAGAAGAGGAGGAGGAGGATACGAAAAAAGAAGAAGAGGAAGAAGAAGAAGAAAGAGGAGAGGAGGAGAAGAAGATGTCACACCCAAGATGCGTGCCTATCCATCTAAGGCACAGGGGCCTCGCAAGGGATAGATGCACATCTTGCCGTTAGCAAGAATAATATCATCACAACATACAATACTGAGTGAGAAGAGTATACAAGTTGGCTTACACTCGCCACATGCTAACTTAGAATGTCACTCAAATCATAGCATAAAGTTAAACACAGGGTCCGACTACGGACGAAATTAAACGCTAAAAGAAGTTGCAAATGATACTATCAAGCTATCCCAAAGATCACGACCAGGTCCTCTACTCATCCGGATACGTCACGTACATCCTGCCTCTATCCTCATCATACTCCCACTGGAGCTGAGTAAGATCATCCTGCACGAACTCATCTGAACCTGCACCTGGATTGTTGTAGTAAACTGTGAGCCACAGAGGACTCAGCTATCAAGTTCTCGGGTGCCGACACTATTTAACCTTTAGGATGGAAGGGTGATGTTTGGTTTGCAGCAGCACTAAGCATTATATGGTGGCTAACTTACGCAACAGGAATGTAAATGAGAGTGGTCTACGTTTAGCGATCGAATCTAGAGTAATCTCTATGAGATCCTGAACACTTACTTACGTCAATCATAACCCCACCATGTTCTCTCTCGGATCATGTTCACGAGTAGAGACGATCATAGTTACTCACACAATTGGTGTATTTTAATTAGAGTTTACTTCAAGTTTTCTATAACCGAGTGTTAAACAATTATCCAAGGTTCCACATAACCGTGGGCACGGCTTTCCGAAAGATTTAACCCTACAGGGGTGCTCCAACTAATTCATTACCAAATTAACCACACTCCGTGGGAATACCTCGACCGCGGATCTCACGATCATCATAGGTAAATCCAAAATAATTCCACCACCTCGAGTAAACCCGAAGAAAGTCAGACTCCACACGCAAGACACTCGATAAAGGTAAAACAAATCCAGCAAGACCACCCGACGTGTCGACGAACCCGATGAGAGCCGCGTATCTCAGTCTCAGGACACGACGGATAAGCTACGCGTACGGAGGCCTGAGAGAAATCTCCCAAGTTGCCCTTTGTTGGCCCCGCACAGTGCTCTAGTTTGGACCAACACTCATGCGGAGCACTGGCCCGGGGGTTGATTAAATTATCCACGGGTTTGCAGGACCCTATGAAATTTTATTGAGTTGTTAAGCAAATGTAGTACCAAGGTTGGGTCTTGCCAGACAAGTCTTAATCTCAACCGAATAACAAGGGGGTCCCCATAACAACCCCGAGCATGTTAGGAGCGCAAAGTATGGAAAACATAACACCGGTAACAAGGAACTAATGGTGGTAGCAGCAGAACAAAACACTCAGCAAAAGGCCAAGCCTTCCACCAATACCAGATATATATGTGCATTAAATTAAATAGCAGAATTATTGTGATATCCAATCCATGTTGTCACATGGAACAACCTGCACCTGCAACTAAGAACACTATAAGAGGGGCTGAGCAGCGGTAACTTAGCCAATCAATGGTTTGCTGGGATGTGGAGGTTAGAGGCTGTCTTGGCAACATGGGGGCTGATATCATGAGGTAGGTAGCGCAATTGTAACAATAAAAACTAGAAGCTAGCAAGCAAAGATAGTATGGGGATCCAGGTACGATCATCTTGCCTGTTGGTTCTTCAGTGAAACAAGTAGCGGGATCCTCGTAGTGGTACTCTCCTGGGTCCTCGTACTCAGTATCAACACTCGCGTCTACCCAAGGGAAACATCAACAATAAACATCCAAGCAAGGTGCCATGCACAATCAAAATGATGCATGATCATTTATGAAGAATTATAACATGGCAATCCAAAACTATTCATGTTACACATGCAAAGTTGTTTATTAATGAATCTGGACAGAACCTCATGTAAAGTTATTTAGACATGCATTAACATGGCAAATATGGATGCATCATGCAAAATCGATGAAAATGCATATAAGGATCGCAAGAAACGGAGCTACAGTTCTGGACATACGCTCACGACAAGGTACGAAGATAAAACACAGGATCACCAAATACCTGGGCTAATTTTTGGCATTCCAAGGTAGCCACTGGACAGGTGATGAAAAATCAATTGTGATGTGCCACTGGACATTTTTCTTTTCTTTTCTTGTTTTGTTTGATCCTTTTCTTAGATGCATGTGGTGTGCATTGATGTGTATTTTGGGCAGGTTTTGGTTGTGTGTGTAGGTGGTGTAGTGGTGTTGTGTGTGTGTGTATGGATGTGATACATACACATACTTGGGGTGTGTGCATGAGCTTGTGTGTGTGTATGTTTTGCATACACAGATGCATGTCTTTTATGAGAGTGTATATATGTATGTTTGTGTGTGTGTGCCACCTAGGTGGTGCATACACATGCATGGGTGCTAGTATATATAGGTATGTAAGTGTGTGTGTGGTGTATATGAGTACGTGTGCATGTGCACTCTTGCATGGTGTAGTGTAGTGTATGTGTGTGTATGTTATACATACACACAATTGTGCATGTGTATGCATACACTTGGTATGTGCATTCATGCCATGTGGGTCTTGGCATGTGAGAGAGTGTGTGTGGGCATATGCATGTGTAGGTTTCTTTCATGTGTATATGTGCATGTATACCTCTCCTAGAAAGTTTCATCCTTGATCTTGATGCCATGCCATGCTATAATGTCCCTAAGGTGCTAAATAACCCCTTCCAACATGTATCCATGGAGCACCTATCATTTTGTGACATTTGCATTAAGTTCCATAAGTGACATAAGTCACCCATGGCCTAGGGAGGTCCAATTTCGACCCCCCTCTGCTCCCTTTTGTTCCATGCAAGCATATATGTATAAGTAATGATATTGGGGTAGAATCAACCCATGTATGCACCTGTGAAGTCATATTTGACTTTGGGGCAACTTGACAAAATGATGCATCTTGGGTACGATCATCTTGCCTGTTGGTTCTTCAGCGAAACAAGTAGCGGGATCCTCGTAGTGGTACTCTCCTCGGTCCTCATACTCAGTATCAACACTCGTGTCTACCCAAGGGAAAAAACAACAATAAACATCCAACCTAGGTGCCATGCACAATCAAAATGATGCATGATCATTTATGAAGAATTATAACATGGCAATCCAAAACTATTCATGTTACACATGCAAAGTTGTTTATTAATGAATCTGGACAGAACCTCATGTAACGTTATTTAGACATGCATTAACATGGCAAATATGGATGCATCATGCAAAATCGATGGAAATGCATATAAGGGTCGCAAGAAACAACAACAATAAACATCCAACCAAGGTGCCATGCACAATCAAAATCGATGCAAAACATACACACACAAGATCATGCACACACCCCAAGTATGTGTATGTATCACATACATACACACACACACAACACCACTAAACCACCTACACACACAACCAAAACCTGCCCAAAATACACATCAATGCACACCACATGCATATAAGAAAAGGATCAAACAAAACAAGAAAAGAAAAGAAAAAACAAAAGAACACAGATAAAATGGGGGGGGGAGGGGTTCGAACCCAAGACCTCCCTGGTCTCCCCCGAGCTGGTTGCCACTGCGCTGCGCGATCGCATGTTAACAGAGGGAGGCTTTTGCATCTAAAATACACACACAAGCGCCCTTATACTGACGAAACTGAACCGAACTGCACACGCGCGTGACAGACCATCGGCGGCGAGCAATCGGCGACTATAGGAAGGTCCGGCGACACAAAAGGGGCACACACCTATCGGGGACTATCAGGGCTCTCTTCCCCTTCTCATCCTGCGACGAGGAGGAAGGATGCGAGATCAAGCTCGCGCTTTGCGAACGGCGGCGACAGACAACGCGAGACGCACACACACGGCGACGGGAACAACGGCTGCTCACCGAGGGGGAGGAGACGATGGGCGGACGACACGACGGGGATGCAGGGGAAGTAGAGGCGAAGACGACGCCGTCGACGGAGGTGAAGCAGACCGGCCGGAGAGGAAGCAGAGGCGGATACCACCGTCGAAGGCGAAGACGGAGGCGAAGCAGCAAAGCCCCTCCGGAGCCCCTAGCGACGGGAATGGAGCGCGGGGAGATCACCCGAGTCCCACGCCATCACCATCGGGAATGAGGACGACGGAGGCGATCGGGGCACGCCGGCGACCTTCTTTGAACCCCGGCCTACACTACACTTACCTGACAGAACAGATCGAGGAAGGAGAAGAGGAGAAGGGAAAAGAGGGGAGCAGCAGCGGCGAGAAGGAAGAGGGGAACTCTAGGGATGCGCACACTTAAGAAGGGGAGGCCGGCCTCGACGTTGGAGCTAACGGCGACGGCGACGACGCGCACCCTCGCTCTCTGCTCTGCTCTCTGCTAACACTGATGGAGGGGAACGGGGAATAGGGCAGGTACGCGTTAGCTGCGGCTTGGGCCGAGCCAGAGGCTTCCCTCGGCCGGAAGCCCGGTGCCCCACACTGCTCCCTCTTCCCAATAAAAGGGATTTGAGGATATTTAAAACCAGCACCACTCAAGAAAATCCACAGAGAAACATAAAAGGGTTTTAGTGAAAATAAAAAAATACTTTTGTAGAGGAAACAATGTGCTCATTTTAATAAAAATATCAGGTTGAATTATTGCACAATTTATTTTTAATATTTAATAAAAAGAGCAGCCCCTGTTTAAATGGAATTCAAAACCCCAACACCTCCAATGACAAAAACACCATTCTCATAAATCATAAGAATAATAGGGCCACCTTTTGAACATTTTTAAACATTTAAAACAGAAAGTTAAATTTGTTGTGAAATAATATAGGAAGAAGGCATTATGGAGGGGGTTTTAGTTTGAAGAAGAAAAGAGAGGGGAAGGAGGAGAAGTTGCACACACATGGCCCCAACCACACACCAACCACCTCAACACACAAGCACAACACATCACAAGTCACACACACAATCATGCAAGGACACATGAAAACCCAACATGGCAAGATGGTGAAATGATGGATGACATGATGCATGAATGCAAAACACAATGAAGACAAGGTGCAAATCATCTCATAGCTCATGACCCAAGGTTGACACATACGGTTACATGCCCAAATAAGGTAGGGACATCACTTGGGATGTCACAGAAGAAGAGGAAAAAGGAAAGGAGGAAGAAGAAGAAGAAGAAGAAGAAGAAGAAGAAGAAGAAGAAGGAAAAAAAGGAAGAAAATGAAGAAAAGGAAGAAGAGGAAGAAGAAGAAAAGAAAAAAAGAGGAAAAATCTGACCCCCACCCCGACCCGACACCCTGACCCCGACCCCGACCTGACAACCCCATCCCGACACGGCATCCCCGACACCCCGACCCCGACACGGCATCCCCGACACCCCCGACCCCGACACGGCATCCCCGACACCCCAACCCCGACACGACACCTCCGACACCACGACCCCCACACAGCACCCCCGACACCCCGACCCCGACGCGACACCCCCTACACCTCGACCCCGACACGACACCCGACACCCTGACACGGTACCCCCGACCACGACACATCACCCCGACCCCGACATGACACCCCCGACACCTTGACCCTGACACGACACCCCGACACGGGACCCCCGACCACGACACAACAACCCTACCCCGACATGACTTCCCGGACACCCCGACCCCGACACGACACCCCGACACGACACCCCGACACCCCGACCCCAACACGGCACCCCCGACACCCCGACCCCGACACGACACCCCCTACACCCCAACCCCGACCCGACACCCCGACACGGCACCCCCGACAACCCGACACCGACACAACACCCCGTACACCCCGACCCCGACCCGACACCCGACACGGCACCCCCGACCATGACACAGCACCCTGACCCCGACACGACACCCCCAACACCCGACCTCGACACGGCACCCCCGACACCCGACCCCGACACGGCACCCCAGACACCCCGACCCCGACACGACACCCCCGAAACCCCGACCCCAACACGACACCCCCGACACCCTGACCCCGACACGACACCCCAACACCCCGACCCCGACACGACACCCCGACACCCTGACACGGCACCCCCGACCACGACACAACACCCCTACCCCGACACGACACCCCCGACACCCTGACCCCGACACGACTCCCCCGACACCCCGACCCCGACACGACACCCCGACACCCTGACACGACACCCCCGACCACGACACCACACCCCTACCCCGACACGACACCCCGACACCCTAACCCCGACACGACACCCCCGACACCCCGACCCCGACACGACACCCCGACACCCTGACACGGCACCCCCGACCACGACACAACACCCCTACCCTGACACGACACCCCCGACACCCCGACCCCGACACGACACCCCCGACATCCTGACCCCGACACGACACGCCCGATGTCGATGGAACCCTAAATAGCAAGTATCGTCGGTGCGAGATACATGTGGCCGTTGGTGTCGAACACTACATCCATGTCCCACAAGTTACGCCAGCATCCGGCGTCCCGCAGCAACAGTTCTCGGGGTCGATGGCGGTTGAACACCTATGCGAATTTGTCTTGCAACCTCTACGATGACGATTAAAAGCCAAGTGTTGAAACGTGAAACACCCTAACTGACTCAAGTCGGTTTGGTTGTTTGAAGTTTCAAAACTTGGCTTTAATCCTCATCGCAAAGGCTGCCAAACAAATTTGCCAAGGTGTTCGACCGTCATCGGCCCCCAGAACTATTGCTGCGCGCGGGACACCGGGCGCCGGCGTCACTTGTGGGATGTGGATCTAGTGTTCAACACCGAGCGCAACATGTATCTCGCACCGATGATACTTGCTATTTAGGGTTTCATCGACATCGAGGAACCCCCTAACCCGACACAGCACCCCTACCCCGACACGACATCCCCGACACCGCGACCCCAACATGACACCCCGACACCCCGACCCTGACACAGCACCCCCGACCACGACACAGCACCCCTACCCCGACACGACACCGCAGACACCCCGACCCCAACACGACAAAGGTCATATATTTGTGAATTATGAGTTAGGTCATATATTTTTTGATTTTGTTATACAAAACATCATATTTATGTTGATCAGGTGGATTTAAATGTTGTGCATTGGTATAATGCGTGTGTGACTTTCGGCCTGTCGTTGCTCCTTGTGTGACTTTCATGTGTGTTCTTGATGGAGGAATCCCGACTGTTGTTGTGGGGGCGCCTCATCATTCTTCTCTTCTTTGCGATATACTCATTGATATATTGCGCAAGAAGAGAAGAGGTGGGGCGTCCATCACCGGCGGTCGAACTATTACTATGAGAGAGTGCCCACCAACATATATACACCACCATATCAGTGTGAGAGAGAGCGCACCAACACACCATGAGATATGAGAGTTACTTAAGGAAAGCCTCAACGAACCGAAAGTCACACACGCATTATGTACATCCACCCATGATGTAATACCAATTACTATTATGTACATCCACCCATATCAATTTTTTATGTTGAACGAATTTCATTCACTCTTTGTCATTGCAGGTGTTGACAGATGGTGGGCGGGGGTCGAGAGGGCTCTGAGCCTCCTTCCTCGGCGCGTGCTGGGAGGGGTGCTATTATTCCACCCCAGCAACTCCGGAGAGCGCTGGTACACAGCATGCAGACACCGGCGGGCGCTTCTTATTATACCGGGAGAGGTCGGGGGAAGCCGAAGAGAGGTGCTAGAGGTAGGAAGGCTGCTGCACCTTCCTCGCCGCCACCCCCAGCTGATTCTCCTGATCACAGGAGTGCTCCGTCTCAGGTGGACCCATCTGACTTGGACCTGTCTCGGACTCTGGTCCACGAGCCTCGAGTCAACGAGCCTCGGGTCAGCGAGCCTTCGTCCCAGGAGACTCCGGTCCCAGAGTCATCGTCCCAGGAGACTCGTGTCCCAGAGTCTTCATCCCACGTGACTCCGTAGGCTAGTGGCCATGCTGATGGTGGCGAGGATAATTACTTGTCTGAGGACACCTGTAGCGAGGGTGAGCTGGTTGAGGAGGGCAAGAAGGTCTACCAGCGTGGTTGTACAAAGCTGCCTCCCGTGCCGACGACCCGCGAGCATAGGTGGTTGATTGCGCCTTATGCGGAGAAGTAAGTGCATTTACTCTTTTTAACCTTTTGCCTTCATGTTTCTTCAAATTAATATCTAATGTGTTGGCCTTGTCATACTGCAGGGGTTGGAAATACGAGCGTGGTGTCCGCAGGCCCAACCAGGTCCTCGGTGTGCTTCTCCGGCACCACTTCCCGGGGAAGGTCCAGTTGCCCGGTGAGGGTGAGGCTCGACAGGTAGCACTGACCTGGGAGCTATACAAGGCTGCCTCGGCCCTGCCGGAGGAGATGGTCGACGGTGTCTTGTGCGAGGCGGTGGCTAACATTGTGATCCCTCGCTTTTGGGTAATTTCTCCTTTACAGAATTAAAAATCAACAATAACTAGTGATTGTACTAATCAGTGTCTAATGTGTTGTCTTGTTTGATTGCAGACCTTCTACCGGTGTCTTGAGGAAGACGAGGCGAGAGCGGCTATTGTTCTCCAAGCCGAGTGCAAGCGCCTACTTCAGAACTTACGGTACGAGGCTCGGGTGCAGGCTATTCGAGACTACTACGCCTCGAGTAACATTAAGAGGGCCAAGAAGAAGTGCCGCAAAAATTATCTGAGTAAGGAGAAGTTTATGAAGGTAATTATCTATTCTTCAGGCCTTGTACTTAGTTTCTTTGATTTGATTCGTAGGCGTAGCGCTAAAATTTCTCTTGTCTAACTTAGGTGCCCCCGAGATGGTGTACGGATAGGATGGACTGTTGGGAGGCATTGGCGGATGAGTGGTGCTCTCCCGAATGGCTAGCTAAACACAACAAGGCCAAGGAGAAGCGTGCCCAAATGAGAGGTGTGCCACACCATCAAGGGAGCTCCAACCTATTTGAGTACGGGGATAACTGGGTATGTGGTTTGCTTCATGATTAATGCAATTTCATTCTTCATGCTAGCTTGAGCCCTTAACTAATATTTTGTTCACCTCTGTTAGGTGCAAGAAAACAAGAAGGAGGTGCCACCTCTGTTCGACCTCTATGCCATGGCCCATACTGCCTCGTACAAGAGGGCCAAGGCATTCTCGGAGGATGACCTCGATCATCCAGAGAGCTTCAGCAACATCTCCTCCCACAACAAGCTCGTGAGGTACAGAGATGAGGGGAAGGCGAGGAAAGGGGAGGACTTCAACCCGAGCCAGAGTCCTTTGATCCAGAGCTCGTGATGATATCTGGTGGTGGGAGGCCGCATGGCTCGATAGCCATTGGGGATGGACTGATACGTTGTCCTAGAACTCTCCCAAAGATCAAGAAGCACCAGACGAGCTCTGATCCTGAGATAAGGCCTCGTCCACGGCCAATGGACCTTGCCATTGAGGGTAGGGCCCAGGAGCTTCTGGCGGAGGCAAACATGCAAGCAACGCAGATGGAGAGGGACATGGAGGAGATGACGGCTAGGCTATTGGAGGAGGAGAGGAACCGGAACGACGCGTCTCACCGGGCCCTATACGAGCTCCTCGTGGTAAGTTTCTCCTGCATATTAGCCAAATCATGCACGTAATGTTTGTTTCATCACTAACTAATATGAATGACTCGTGAAAAAAAATGTGCAGACCGTGTGCCAGAACAATGGTCAGACCCCTCCGTCGATGCCCCATATTGCTATAGCACCCACGGTGAGTTTCATTTAAATGGTCATTAGTTACTAGTATTCACATTTGAGTTGCATCATGCTAAGGAGACATTGCAAATGATCTTTGGTGCTGTGTGCCTCCCGACAAGCATCGACCGATCCTTCTGCGTCTGCCGCAAACCCGACCGGCCCTTCTACGTCTCACCCTAGCCCAAACCCTACCGGTCCTTCACCTCCGTGTTGATGGTCAGTTCTTCCAAGTGTTTTCATTAACAAATGCATACTTAGCTTAAGAAATGACCTACTTAGCTCCAAAATGACCTATACTTAGCTTATTTTCCTTAAAAATGACTTCATATGCTTAGTTAGCTAGAAAAGGGTATATTTTAACTAGGATAGCTATAAAATGACCTATACTTAGCATTTTTTCCTCCAAAATGACTTGATATGCTTAGTTAGCTAGAAAATGGCATTAGTACCTAGTATAGCTCAATAATGATCTATAGCTAGCTTAGCTAGTTCGTTTATGACATAATTAGCTCACTTAGGTACAAAATGGCATAACTACCTAGGATAGCTCAATAATGATCTATAATTAGCTTAGCTAGTTCATTTATGACATAATATGCTCACTTAGGTAAAAAAAATGGCAAAATAACCTTGGTTTAGCTCCAAAATGACCTATACTTAGCTTATTTTAACCTTACTTAGCTCCAAAATGATATAATCTACCTAGGATAGCTCTAAAATGACCTATACTTAGCATTTTTTCCTCCAAAATGACTTGATATGCTTAGTTAGCTAGAAAATGACATTACTACCTTGGAGAAGAGGAGAGGAGAGGAGAAAAAGAAAAAGAAGATAAATTCTTCTTCTTTTTCTTCTACCTAGTCTTCTTCTTCTTCTATATCTCATCTTTCCTACTTTGCAGATTTGCTATAGATGAGGAAGCTTGCATTGATGGAGTGTACTCTTCTACTTTTGCTTCCTTTGTGTTTATTGGATATGTTGGAAACTTGTTTTGGATATGTATGTTGGACACTTGTTTTCGATATGTATGTTGGATATGTTGTTCGGAACTTTTATATGTTGTTGGAACTTATTTGGTATGCTTGTTGGAACTTGTTGAATGATATGTATGTTTTGGATATGTATGTTGGATATGTATATGTTGGTTATATATGAATATTTTGTCAAATTGAACGATTTTAAGAAAAACAAAAAAACAGGGGCTATATGGCCACTTTGCCGTTTGCCAGCAGACGGCAAAGTGGCCACGTGGCAGCTACCTATGCAAACTGGGGCTGGCCTAGGTGGGTTCTTTGCCGTCAGCTGGCAGACGGCAAAGAACCTAAGGTCTTTGCCGTCCGCCAGTGGACGACAAAGAACCCACCTAGGCTAGCAAAGAAAAGGTTCTTTGTCGTCCACTGGCGGACGGCAAAGACCTAAGGTCTTTGCCATCTGCCAGCTGACGACAAAGCACGCCGTTAAGCCCCCTAACGGAGCTAAGTTGCCACGTGTGTCGTCCAGGCCCTTTGCCCTCCGCTGGTGGACGACAAAGATTCAAAGGTCTTTGCCGTCCACCAGCGGACGGCAAAGAGGCATTTACCATGGCTCATTCAGCCGGACGGTTTGCCATCCGCTGGCGGACGGCAAAGCCTTTGTCGTCCGGGATTCATGCCTTTGCCGTCCGGGATGGCGGAGGGCAAAGTATCTGTTTCCTGTAGTGTATAGGCCCCACAAGGCATCTCGGCACGGCGAGGGGGAGGCCACGACCTGTTGGCTTGTGGCCCACAGGGGCACCGCCCTGCTGTAATGTTTATGCCAAAAAAATCTTATATATTTACGAATGTGAGACTTTTTTATTTTTGGGTCATTTTTTATTGCACGGGAAAATCAGAAAACAGGAAAATCAAACTAATTTATTTTTCTTATCTAAAAATAACAGAGGATAAACTTGTGATATAGAGAATTGTGAATACTGAATTCATCATCACATGTCTTTCAAAAAGGATCCATTAATAAGGTTGATCAAGTCTTATTAAGAACCATTTCTTATTGACATGAAACCGAAGAATTTTCGTATAACACTAAGTTACCTCAACAGGGATTTGCATGTCCCAACAATAAGATTATAATATTTCTTCTTGGCAGTAGATAGAGGGATTTTGAAATCTCCAACGATAACCGTGACACTAGGCTCAATGACATTAATACTATTAACCAAAATTTGCTTCCTCGTAAAATGCACGGTATGTTTCTTGCCATTAACATGAAAAGTAACCTTGCTTTAGTTGCAATCAATAATAGCCCCTGCAGTATTTAGAAAGGGTCTACCAAGGATGATCGACATATTGTCGTCCTCGGGCATATCAAGAAACACAAAGTATATTAAAATAGTAACATTTGCAACCAGAGCAGGAATGTCCTCGCAAATTCCAATGGGTAAAGCAATGGATTTATCAGCTATTTATAAAGATATCTAAGTAGGTTTAAGCTTATTTATTTCAAGTGTTTTGTAAAGAGATAAAGGCATAACACTAACACCGGCTCCTAAATCACATAAATCAGTTTTACATAGTTTCTTTTAATAGAGCAAGGTATTGTGGGTATACCCGGATCCCTAACTCATTAGGCACTCCACCATCAAAGGAATAATTAGCATGCATAGTGGAAATTTCAGTTTCAGGAATTTTCCTTTTCTTGGTAATAATATCCCATATATACTTAGCATATGGAGGCATTTTCAATATATCAAACAAGCGAGTGCGCAAAAAGACAGGTCTAATCATTTCAGCAAAGCACTCAAACTCGTCATCATCCTCACTTTTTTAGTAGACTTATGAGGGAATGGAATGGGTTTTTAAACCCATGGTTATCTTTCCCTTCCATTTTTTTCTAGCAACAAAGTCTCTTTTATCATAGCGTTAATTTTTAGGATGTGGGTTATCAAGATTTTCAGCAGGTTCAATTTCCACATCATTATAATTTTCTTTATTACCATTTCATTGAGCATCTATGTGAACATCATCATTATTATCATATTCATTATCACTTGGTGTATGTTCACTACCAGATTGAGTCTCAGCATCATAAATAGAAACATGATTATGTTTCTCAACAGGGTTTTCTATAGCAGGTTCACTAGAAGCATGATGGTTCCTGTCATCTTTATTTTTCTTTTTCTTCTTAGAAGAACTAGGTGCATCTTCATTAATTCTCTGAGAATCTTGTTCAATTATTTTAGGGTGACCTTCACGATAAAGAGGTTCTTGAGTCATTCTACCTCCTTTTGTCACTACTCTAACAACATGATCATTCATATTATTATTATGTTTAGTAAGTGCATCATTTTGTGACTTAGCTACTTGGTTTAGTTGGATGTGAACCATAGAAGCATGTTTACCTAGACCTTTCACATCATTAGAAATTCTAAACATAAAGTCACTCAAGCTGTCTATCATCATGGCATTACGTCTCAAATGATTCTTGACATAATTATTGTAGTGTTCTTGCTTAACAATGTAATTATCAAATTCATCCATGCATTGACCAAGAGTTTTAGTATAAGTTATATCACTTTCATTAAAGGAACAGAGAGAATTTATCTCTACTACCTATTTCAGGGTGTCAAGTCCATGTATTTCTTCAATAGGTGGTAAGTTCTTGACATATTCTGTTTTAATACATTTCTCTTTCATAGATCTTTTTGCTTCTTGCCTATCTTCAAAAGAGAGGAATAGAATACCTCTATTCTTTTGAATAGGTTCCGAAGGTGGTTCAGGAAGTGTTCAATCATCGCTAGTTTGCAATAAGTTATTCAATAGTTCTTCAGCTTGTCCAACAGTTCTTTCCCCGAAAACACAACCAGCACAACTATCTAGGAAGTCCCTAGAAGCATCGGTTAGTCCATTATAAAAATGTCAAGTATTTCATTTTTCTTAAGAGGATGATCAAGCAAAGCTCTAAGTAACTGGAGAAGCCTCACCCAAGCTTGAGGGAGATCCTCTTCTTCAATTTGCGCAAAGTTAAATATTGCCTATAAGGCAGCTTGTTTCTTATGAGCAGGAAAATATTTTTCAAAAAAGTAATAAAGCATATCTTGGGGACTACTCATACAACCAGGAGCCAGGGGAAGAAACAATTCCTTTGCCTCGCCTTCGAGCGAGAAAGGAAAAAAGCTTAAGGGTCTATAGATTATTCATAGTACTTATGAGTGACAAATATAGGAGAACTAGAAAATTTAGAATCATGTTTCATTTTGTCCATCATAGATTTTTCTTTTAGTTTTCATAGTAGTTTCTTCTAGTCATCTCTATTTTCAGAAGCAAGAAAGTCCCTAGATACATAACCATCCATAACATAACCTTCAAGTACACAAGGCAATTCATATCAATTAGGAGAGCGGGGAGTAACAAGTGATTAAAAATCTCCATCAGTTTCAACATTTTCAAGTTCTCTAGCTTTAGCAATATGAGCTTCAAGTAATTCACTCATGGGCGTAGATTCAGATTCCACATGTGTAGCAATAGTATCTGATAATCCCCAAGTGCAAGGAATCATATTGAAGAACTTTCCAAAGATGGAAGTGATAAGTATGGAGTGTCGAACCCACAAGGAGCTAAAGGTAAGATCAATATTCTCTCAAGTCCTATTTGCCACCGATGCGACTCTACATACACCGAAAGTTTGATTCTATCTAGTAGTGGGAAATAAAACTGTGTTGTGGGTATAAAGAGGATAGCTTTGCATGATAATGGAGAACTAAAATATGGTAATAGTTGTTGCACTAAATAGAGTTAGAATATATCACAGTATATTACAAATAGCGAGTCTAGAATAATGATGGTATGGTGTGGGGAATCATCCTAGGCAACTGATAACAAGATCGATAATCATTCTTGCAATTTTATATGAGGGAGAGGCATGAGCTAACATACTTTCCGTACTTGGATCATATGAATTTATGATTGGATCTCTGGAAAGCATCCGCAACTACTAGAAATCATTAAGGTAAACCCAACCATAGCATTAAACATCAAGTCCCCTTTACTCCCATACATAAACAACCCCCTTACCCGGGTGTAAGCTTCTGTCACTCTAGCCACCCACTATAAGCAAATCATGAACATATTGAAACACACTCCAGCATGAATCCTTCACGTGTGTGCCTAATGGAGGGCATCTTAGGACAGCACAAAAATAAAATAAACACTCAAACCAATCAAGATCATCACTCAACCCAAAGGATAACATAGATCTACTCAAACATCATAGGATGGCAACACATCATTGATTAATAATATGTGGCATGAAACACCATGTTCAAGTAGGGTATTACAGCGGGGTGTGGGAGAGTGGACCGCTGAAAAGAGATGAGGAACATGATGAAGACGATGATGTTGATGAAGACGATCACCACGGCGATGGTTCCCTCGGAGGCACTCCGGCGCCACCGGACGTGAGGGGGAGAGAGTCTCCCCTCTTAGGCTTCCTCCTCCTTGGCCTCTCTACTTTTCATACTTGGATCATATAAACTTATGATTGGATCTCTAGCAAGCATCTCCAACTACTAGAAATCGTTAAGGTAAATCAAACCATAGCATTAAACATCAAGTCCCCTTTACTCCCACACATAAACAACCCCCTTACTCGGGTGTAAGCTTCTGTCAATCTAGCCACCCACTGTAAGAGAATCATGAACATATTGTAATACCCTCCAGCGTGAATCCTTCACGTGTATGCCTCACGGGGGGCACCTTAGGACAACACCAAAATAAAACATAACTCAAACCAATCGAGATCATCACTCAACCCAAAGGACAACATAGATCTAATCAAATATCATAGGATGGCAAAACATCATTGAGTAATAATACGTGGCATGAAACACCATGTTCAAGTAGGGGATTATAGCGGGATGCGGGAGAGTGGATCGCTGAAAAGAGATGAGGAACGTCATTAAGATGGTGATGTCGATGAAGACAATATGCAGCGATGGTTCTCCCGGAGGCACTCGGGCGCCGCCGGACGAGAGGGGGAGAGAGTCTCCCCCCTTAGGCTTCCTCCCCCTTGGCCTCTCCCCATCTAGGGAGAGGTTCTTGATGGGGAACGTTGCATGGCAAACAAAACTTTTCCTATGCACACGCTGTTCTATCCATGGTGATGAGCATCTACGAGACGGAGAGTGGATCTACGTACCCTTGTAGATCGCTAAGCGGGAAGCGTTAAGAAACGCGGTTGGTGTAGTAGAATGTCTTCACGATCCAAATCGCCGAGTGTCCCGTGATCCAATAACGATCCCTCCCGCGATCCACTCACAATCCGTCCTGCGAACTTGATCACGATCCGTCCCACGAACTTGATCACGAACCTTCCGATCTAGCGCCGAACGGACGACACATCCGCGTTCAGCACACGTATAGCTTGATGACGATCTCCGCCGTCTTGATCCAGCAAGAAGGAGTGGAGAGGAAGAATAGTTCTCCGGCAGCGTGACGGTGCTCCGGCGATGGTGGTGGAGCTATTCCGGCAGGGCTTCGCCTAAGCGCTGCAGAAAACCGATCTAGAGGAGAAATTATGCACTAGAGGAACGGGTAGCACGTGGCTGAAAATTCTGTGCAAAAACCCTAAAACCTCCAATATATATAATAGGAAGAGAGGAGGAGGCTTGACCCAAGGTCCAAGTCTCTAGGAGTCGGCCGAACAGGGTGGGAGAGGTGGAATCCACCTCCAATCCTAGTAGGACTAGGATTCACCCTATTTTTGCCTTTTTCCACTTTTTCTCTTTGGGCTTTTTCTCCCTAGCCGCATGGGCTTTGTGTGGGACTTCCACCAGCCCACTAAGGGCTGGTATTCACTCTCCCACAGCCCATGTTGCCTCTTGGGTCGAAATACCCCTCCCGATGGTCTCCCGGTATACTACCGACACTCCCAGTACACTACCGATGAGCCCGAAACTTTTCCAGCGACCAAAATAGGACTTCCTATATATCAATCTTTACCTCTAGACCATTCTGGAGATCCTCATGATGTACGGGATCTCAACCGGGACTCCAAACAACCTTCGGTCACCACCATACGTAACTCTATACTACCGAAACATCACCAAACCTTAAGTGTGCAGACCGTGCGGGTTCGAGAATAATGTAGACATGACCGAGACACCTCTAGGTCAATAAAAAATAGCGGGACCTGGATGCCCATATTGGTTCCTACATATTCTACGAAGATCTTTATTGGTTCGAACCTCTATGTCAAGGATTTGGTTAATCCCGTATGATGTTCCCTTTGTTCTTCGGTATTTTACTTGCCCGAGATTCGATCGTCGGTATCTCCATACCTAGTTCAACCTCGTTACTGGCAAGTCTCTTTACTCGTTCCGTAATATCAGATTCCACGACTAACACTTAGTCACATTGCTTGCAAGGCTTATTGTGATGTTGTATTACCGAGTGGGCCCTGAGATACCTCTCCGTCACACCGAGTAACAAATCCCAGTCTTGATCCATGCCAAGTCAACAGACACCCTCAGAGATACCTATAGAGCACCTTTATAGTCACCCAGTTACGTTGTGACATTTCATACACACAAGGCACTCCTCCGATGTCCATGAGTTGCATGATCTCATGGTCATAGGAACACATACTTGACATGCAGAAAAGAGTAGCAATAAACTGACACGATCATATGCTACGTTTGTAGTTTGGGTCTTGTCCATCACATCATTCTACTAATGATGTGATCCCATTGTCAAATGACATCTCATATCAATGGCTAGGAAACCTTGACCATCTTTAATCAACGAGGTAGTTCACTAGAGGCATACTAGGGACAGTGTGTTGTCTATTTACCCACACATGTAATGTGTTTCCAATCAATACAATTATATCATGGATAATAAACGATTATCATGAACAAGGAAATATAATAATAAATACTTTATTCATTTCCTCTAGGGCATATTTCCAACAGTGTCCCAGTTGCACTAGAGTCAATAATCTAGTTCACATCACTATGTGATTTACATGGTAATGAATCAAACACCCATGCAGTTCTGGTGTTGATCATGTTTAGCCCCTGGAAGAGGTTTAGTCAACGGGTTTGTAACATTCAGATCCATGTGCACTTTGCAAATATTTATGTCCTTCTCCTCGATGTAATACCGGATGGAGTTGAAGCGTCACTTTGTGTGTCTGGTCCTCTTGTGAAACCTTGGTTCCTTGTCCAGAGCAATGGCACCAGTGTTGTCACAAAACAGGTTCATTGGATTGATTGCACTGGGCACTACTCCGAGATCTGTCATGAATTGCTTCATCCAGACACCTTCCTTCGCCGCCTCTGAGGCTGTGATGTACTCCTCTTCGTACGTAGAATCAGCTACCACGCTTTGCTTGGAACTACATCACCTTACCGCTCCCCCATTAAGAATAAATACATATCCGGTTTGCGACTTAGAGTCGTCCGGGTCAGTGTCAAAGCTTGCATCGACGTAACCCTTTACGATGAGCTCTTCTTCACCTCCATAAACGAGAAACATTTCCTTAGTCATTTTCAAGTACTTAAGGATATTCTTGACCGCTGCCCAGTGCTCCATTCCAGGATCACTTTGAAACCTTCCGGCCATACTTATGGCAAGGCTGACATCGGGTCTTGTGCACAGCATTGCATACATGATAGAGCCCATGGCTAAAGCACAGGGGATGACACTCATATTTTCTCTATCTTCTGCAGTCACTGGGCATTAACTCTTACTCAACTTCACACCTTGTAACATGGGCAAGAACCCCTTCTTAGACTGATCCATTTTGAACTTCTTCAAAACTTTATCAAGGTATGTGCTCTGTGAAAGTGCTATTCGGCCTCTCGATCTATCTCTATAGATCTTAATGCCTAATATGAAAGCATCTTCTCCTAGGTCCTTCATTGAAAAACTCTTGTTCCAATATTCCTTCATGGTTTCCAGCATTTCTATATTGTTTCCAATCAGCAATATGTCATCCAGATATAATATTAGAAACGCTATAGAGCTCCCACTGACTTTCTTGTAAATACAAGCTTCTCCATCAACTTGTATAAACTCAAATGCTTTGATCACCTCATCAAAGCGCTTATTCCAACTCCGATATGCTTGAACGAGTCCATAAATGGATCGCTGGAGTTTGCAAACTTTGTCAGCATTCTCTGGATCGACAAAACCTTCGGGTTGCATCATATACAACTCTTCCTCAAGGAAACCGTTGAGGAACGCCGTTTTGACATCCATCTGCCAAATTTCATAGTCGAAATAAGCAACTATTGCCAACATGATTCTGACAAACTTAAGCATCGCTACGGGTGAGAATGTCTCATCGTGGTCAACTCCTTGAACTTGTGAAAAACCCTTTGCCACAAGTCGCGCTTTATAGATGGTGATATTACCGTCCGCGTCTATCTTCTTCTTAAAGATCCATTTGTTCTGAATGACCTTTCGCCCTTCAGGTAATACTTCCAAAGTCCATACTTTGTTTTCATACATGGATCCGATCTCGGATTTCATGGCCTCTAACCATTTCTCGGAATCCGGGCCCGTCACTGCTCCTTCATAGCTCGTAGGTTCATTGTTGTCCAACAACATGACCTCTAAGACAGGGTTTCCATACCACTCAGGAGCAGTACGCGCCCTTGTCGACCTACGAGGTTCAATAGTAGCTTGATCTGAAGCTTCATGATCATCATCATTAACTTCTTATTCTACTATTGTTGGTTCCACAGAAACATCTTTCTGCGTTGTGCTACTTTCTGGTTGAAGTAAAGGTTCAATAACCTCATCAAGCTCTATCTTCCTCCCACTCAATTATTTCAAGAGAAACTCTTTCTCAAGAAATGTTCCGTTCTTAGCGACAAACACTTTGCCTTCGGATCTCAGATAGAAGGTATACCCGACTGTCTCTTTCGGGTATCCTATGAAGACGCATTTCTCCGCTTTGGGTTCCAGCTTTTCAGGCTGAAGCTTTTTGACATAAGCATCACATCCCCAAACTTTAAGAAACGACAACTTTGGCCTCTTGCCAAACCATAGTTCATATGGCATCGTCTCAATGATTTAGATGGTGCCCTATTTAAAGTGAATGCAGCTGTCTCTAATGCAGAACCCTGAAACGATAGTGGCAAATTAGCAAGAGACATCATAGAACGCACCATATCTAATCAGGTTCGATTACGATGTTCGGAAACACCATTACGCTATGGTGTTTCGAGCGGTGTCAACTGTGAAACAATTCCACACTGTCTTAAGTGACTGCCAAACTCATAACTCGGATATTCACCTCCTCTATCAGATCGTAGGAACTTAATCTTCTTGTTATGATGATTCTCAACTTCACTCTGAAATTGCTTGAACTTTTCAAACGTTTTAGACTTGTGTTTCATGAAGTAAATATAACCATATCTACTTAAGTCATTAGTGAAGGTGAGTAAATAACGATATCCACCACGCGCTGTAACATTCATTGGACTGCACACATCACTATGTGTGATTTCCAATAAGTCACTTGCCGGTTCCATTGTTCCAGAGAACGGCGTTTTAGGAATCTTGCCCATGAGGCATGGTTCACATGTGTCAAGTGATTCAAAATCAAGTGACTCCAAAATTCCGTCAGCATGGATCTTCCTCATGCGTTTTACACCAATATGACCTAAACGGCAGTGCCACAAGAAAGTGGTACTATCATTATCAACTCTACATCTTTTGGCATTAATGTTATGAACATGTGTGTCATCACTATCAAGATTCAATATGAATAAACCCCTAACATTGGGTACATGACCATAAAAGATATTACTCATATAAATAGAACAACCTTTATGCTTTGATTTAAATGAGTAACCGTCTCGCAGTAAACAAGATCCAAATATAATGTTCATGCTTAACGCAGGCACTAAATAACAATTATTTAGGTTCATCACTAATCCCGATGGTAATCAAAGAGAGAGCGTGCCGACGGCGATCACATCAACCTTGGATCCATTTCCCACGCGCATCGTCACTTCGTCCTTCGCCAGCCTTCGTTTATTCCGTAGTTCCTGCTTTGAGTTGCAAATGTGAGCAACCGAACCGGTATCAAATACCCAGGCACTACTACGAGAGCTAGTAAGGTACACATCAATAACATGTATATCATATATACCTTGTTTGAAGTTGGCCACCTTCTTGTCAGCCATGTACTTGGGGGCAGTTCCGCTTTCAGTGACCAGTTCCCTTGCAATGAAAGCACTCAGTTTCTGGCTTGGGTCCATGCTTGGGCTTCTTTACAGGAGTAGCAACTGCTTTGCCATCCTTCTTGGTTTTACCCTTCTTGCCCTTTCCTTTCACCTTTCCATTTTTCTTGAAACTAGTGGTTTTATTGACCATCAACACTTGATGTTCTTTCTGGATTTCAGACTCAGCGACTTTCAGCAGCACAAATAGCTCGGCGACTGACTTGTTCATCCAGTGCATATTATAGTTCATCACAAAGCTGTTGTAACTAGGTGGCAGTGATTGAAGAACTCTGTCAGTGATTGCCTCTGGTGGAAGGGTAATTCCCAACTCTGCTACACGATTTGAATACCCAGACATTCTGAGTGTATGCTCACTGATAGACCCATTCTCCTCCATCTTGCAACCATAGAATTTATCGTAGGTCTCATACCTCTCGATCCGGGCATTCTTCTGAAAGATAAACTTCAACTCCTGGAACATCTCATATGCTCCATGACGTTCAAAACGTCTTTGAAGTCCCGGTTCTAAGCCATACAATACTGCACACTGAACTATTGAGTAATCTCCAGTACGTGCCTCCCAAGCGTTCTTAACGTCTTCGGAGGTCATGTCTTCTCGTTGGTCACCAAGCGGTGCATCAAGGACATAACATTTCTGGGAAGCTGTCAGGATAATCCTTAGATTACGGGCCTAGTCAACAAAGTTACATCCATCATCTTTCAACTTAGCTTTCTCTAGGAACGCATTAAAATTTAGGGGTACTACTGTGCGAGCCATTGATCTACAACATAAATATGCAAAGGTTACTTAGACTATTGTTCAATATATTGAGTTTAGTTAATCAAATTTACGAAAGCTCCTACTCAAATCGACATCCCTCAGGTCATCTAAGTGTCACATGATCCAAATTCACCAACTCAAGTCCGATCATGACGTGAGTTGAGGTGGCTTCAATGGTGAACATCTCATGTTGATCATATCTACTATATGACTCATGTTCGACCTTTTGGTCTCTTGTGTTCCGAGGCCATGTATGTACATGCAAGGCTCGTCAAGTTTAACCCGAGTGTTCTGCGTGTGCAACACTGGCTTGCACCCGTTGTATGTGAACGTAGAGTCTATCACACCTGATCATCACGTGATATCTCCACAACGAACTTTCGCAACGGTGCACACTCGGGGAGAACACAATTCATGTTGAAATTTAAGTGAGGGATCACCTTATAATGCTACCGTCGTCCTAAGCAAAACAAGGTGCATAAAAGTATTAACATCACATGCAATTCATAAGTGACATGATATGGCCATGAACTTGTGCTTTTTATCTCCATCTAGAAAGCACCGACATGATCTCCATCGTCACTGGCATGACACCATGATCTTCATCATCTTGATCTCCATCAATGTGTCGCCATCGGGGTTGTCGCGCCCAACATGCTTATACTACTATTGCTACCGTTTAGCGATAAAGTAAAGCATTACATAGCGCTTAATGATTGACACGCATGTCATACAATAATTAAAGACAACCCTATGGCTCCTGCCGGTTGCCATAATCGTCGACATGCAAGTCGTGATAATCTATACATCACATGATCATCTCATACATCACATATATCACATCATGTAATTGGCCATATCACATCACAACATACCCTGCAAAAACAAGTTAGACGTCCTCTAATTGTTGTTGCATGTTTTACGTGGCTGCTATGGGTATCTAGCAAGAACAATTCTCATCTACGCAAAAACCAAAATGGTGATACATTAGTTGCTTTTCAACCTTCTCAAGGACCGCCTTTGTCAGATCCGATCCAACTAAGTGAGAGAAACTGGCACCCACAAGCCATCTATGCAACAAGTTACGGTCAAGGGAACCGGTCTCTCGTAAGCGTACGAGTAATGTTGGTCCGGGCCGCTTCATCTCACAATTCCGCTGAACCAAAATCCGACCAAGGGAGGAAGCAATCTAAGCATCAACGCCCACAAACTCTTTGTGTTCTACTCGAGATCTCATCTACACATAGACCTAGCTCTGATACCACTGTTGGGAATGTTGCATGAGAAAAAAAATCCTACGCACATGCAAGATCCATCCATGGTGATGAGCATCTATGAGAGGGAGAGTGGATCTACATACCCTTGTAGATCGCTAAGCGGGAAGTGTTAAGAAACGCGGTTGGTGTAGTCGAACGTCTTCGCGATCCAAATCACCGAGCGTCCCGCGATCTCATCACGATCCGTCCCACGATCCAATCACGAACCGTCCCGCGAACTCATCACGATCCGTCCCGCGATCTCATCACGATCCGTCCCGCGATCTCGTCATGAATCCGATCCAACTAAAGTGAGAGAAACTGGCACCTGCAAGCAATCTATGCAACAAGTTGCGGTTGAGGGAACCGGTCTCTCGTAAGCATACGAGTAATGTTCGTCCGGGCCGCTTCATCTCACAATACCGCTGAACCAAAATATGACCAAGGGAGGAAGTAATCTAAGCATCAACGCCCACAAATCTTTTGTGTTCTACTCGAGATCTCATGTACACATAGACCTAGCTCCGATACAACTGATGGGGAACGTTGCATGGGAAACAAAAAAATTCCTACGCACACGCAGATCTATCCATGGTGATGAGCATCTACGAGAGAGAGTGTGGATCTACGTACCCTTCCAGATCGCTAAGCGGGAAGCGTTAAGAAACGCGGTTGGTGTAGTCAAACATCTTCACGATCCAAATCGCCAAGCGTCCCGCGATCCAATCACGATCCATCCCGCGATCCAATCATGATCCATCCCGCGAACTAGATCATGATCCGTCCCACGAACTTGATCACGATCCTTCGAATCTAGCGCCGAACGGACGGCACCTCCGCGTTCAGCACACGTACAGCTTGATGACGATCTCCGCCGTCTTGATCTAGCAAGAAGGAGCGGAGAGGAAGAAGAGGTCTACGGCAGCGTGATGGCGTTCCGGCGATGGTGGTGGAGCTATTCAGGCAGGGCTTCGCCTAAGCGCTGCAGAAAACCGATCTAGAGGAGAAACTATGCACTGGAGGAACGGGCAGCACGTGGCTGAAAATTCTATGCAAATACCCTAAAACCACCAGTATATATAAGAGGAAGAGAGGAGGAGGCTTGGTCGGCTGAACCAGGTGGGAGAGGTGGAATCCACCTCCAAAGCTAGTAGGACTAGGATTCACCCTATTTTGCCTTCTCCACTTTTTCTCTTTCGGCTTTTTCTCCCTAGCCGCATGGGCTTTGTGTGGGACTTCCACCAGCCCACTAAGGGCTGGTATTCACTCTCCCACAACCCATGTTACCTCTTGGGTCGAAATACCCCTCCCGATGGTCTCCCGGTACACTACCGATGAGCCCGAAACTTTTCCAGCGACCAAATAGAACTTACTATATATCAATCTTTACCTCCGGACCATTCGGGAGATCCTCATGACGTCCAGGATCTCATCTGGGACTCCGAACAACCTTAGGTCACCACCATTCATAACTCTATACTACCGAAACGTCACCAAACCTTAAGTGTGCAGACCCCATGGGTTTGAGAACTATGCAGACATGACCGAGACACCTCTACAGTCAATAACCAATAGCGGGACCTGGATGCCCATATTGGTTCCTACATATCCTACGAAGATCTTTATCGGTCGAACCTTTATGTCAAGGATTTAGTTAATCCCGTATGATGTTCCCTTTGTTCTTCGGTATGTTACTTTCCCGAGATTCGATCGTCGATATCTCCACACCTAGTTCAACCTCATTACTGGCAAGTCTCTTTACTCGTTCCGTAATACAAGATCCTGTGACTAACACTTAGTCACATTGCTTGCAAGGCTGATTGTGATGTTGTATTACCGAGTGGGCCCTGAGATACCTCTCCGTCACACGGAGTAACAAATCCCAGTCTTGATCCATACCAACTCAACAGACACCCTTAGAGATACATGCAGAAAACTATAGCAATAAACTGACACGATCATATGCTACGTTTGTAGTTTGGGTCTTGTCCATCACATCATTCTCCTAATGATGTGATCCCGTTGTCAAATGACATCTCATGTCAATGGCTAGGAAACCTTGACCATCTTTAATCAACAAGCTAGTTCACTAGAGGCATACTAGGGACAGTGTGTTGTCTATTTACCCACACATGTAATGTGTTTCCAGTCAATACAATTATAGCATGGATAATAAATGATTATCATGAACAAGGAAATATAATAATAAACACTTTATTCATTGCCTCTAGGGCATATTTCCAACAGTTCTCCCACTAGTCCTTGGCCGCCATAACTTCCGGAGGAGTAGGAGCCCCTTCGAGATAGGATCTTTCTCTGTTTCTCTCTTGTTTTCGCTGTTGTTTTCTGGCCCTTTACTATTTCTTAAATATCCTAAGATCCGTAACTCCGATGAGGCTGAAATTTTGAGCGTTTTTTATTGGGAAAATATATTGCTTTCGGAGAAATAAGAGCCCCAACCGACTTAAGGGTTGCCAAAATCCATCAGGGCATGGCCACCACCCTGGTCGCGCCCTGTTGGCTTGTGAGAGCATCTGGCATCGTGTGGCGTTGATTCTTCTACCCAAAATTCACATGTATTGCATAAAAAATCTTCGTAAATTTGTATCGTGTTTGGAGTCTATTTGATATGGATTTTCAGCGAAACTAAAATACACAAAAAACATGAACTAGTACTAGGTACTAAATAAGTAAGTTAGTCCAAAAAATAATATAAAATGTTGCCAAAGTTTGTGAAAGTTGTAGAGTATTGGCATGAATACTTCATTAATTATCGATATGTTGAATACTTATCAGCATCCCAAAGCACAATTCTTGCCCATCCTGAAGTAGGTAAACCATAAAAGAAAAAATTTAAGAAGTGTGAATGCTAGGACAGTGTATAAGTTCTATCAATGTTACTTCCAATCACTTTTTCTAACATCATATAACAGAAACTATTTTCTCATAGAACATCTCATGATCAAGTAACAAGCTATTCACATGTTAAAGTATATACCATAAACTTCCTAGAAAACTAGCAAACTATGTTGTCATCCATCAAAAAATTACAATTCATCTTAATTTCAGGAAGGGTCTATGTAAGAGCTTTGATTTAGAAAATTCCACATACTCAACTATCATTTAGTCTTCCATGATTGCTGTCACTCAAGGCATATTTTTATAACAAGCAGTTTCAATCAAACACATAAGAAGATAGGGGCTTCATGTTCCACCTCCCAACTTATTTATCTCAGATATAATGTCAACAATAATGATTCATGATCACCTGTATCCAACTAGATATAAGTGCCTGGATCTTTCCCCACCACATGATGCTTGCGAAATAAAGAATTAATAGATTGGAATAGGGATGAACATTATTGACTATTGCATAAAACTAAATGTATAAATACATAAAAGTGAAAGATAGACACTTCATAGAGGGAAGCTAAAGTTTTCATGTGCTTTTGGTTATTGGATGTGCAATCTATTAATGAAATGGAACATTACTTTATATTGCCCCTTGTGATAGAAAACTTTATTATGTAGTCCGTCGCTTTTATTTCTTTGACATCACAAGATCGTACAAAGCTTATTTTATGTTACAACAAAAGATCATACATGTTCAGGAGCAATTTTTATTGCTTTGTGCACCGATGACAACTTACTTGAAGGATCTTATTCAATCAGTAGGTAGGTATAGTGGACTCTCATGGCAAGAAACTGGGTTTAAGGGTTATGGATGCACAAGTAGTATCTCTACTTAGTGCAAATTTTTGGCTAGCAAAAGATCCTAAAGCAAGCACCACGTGTTAGAGGATCCATGACAATATAACTACTATGTGAATATAAGCAAACATAATGATTACGTTGTCTTCCTTGTCCAACGTCAACTACTTGATCAAGTTTGAAAATAATTAATGGGGGCTCACAATCATAGAAGATGTCTAAGATAGTATATTTATATGTGAAAAATTTCTTCCTTCAATATTCTTTCATGAATTGTTCAAGTGACGAATGCTACGTTTGCTAACCTCCAGTAAATTTTATTGCTTATACTCTTAGTATGTGAAGTCACTACTCCCCATGGGACAAGCATATGAAGCATATATAATTTCACATTTTATGACATTCAATTCATTCAAGATTTTCTCTTAGTATATAAGTTAATCACAAGACTGATAATCCAACCACTCTCAAAAATATATAAGTGAAGTTCGTAGAGCATTCTTCAATGAATATAAAGAGACTAATATTCAAGCTCAAAATATATAAGTGCAGTACACAAAGCATTCTATAAAGACATACCCAAAAGAATTAAGTAAAGCACATGAAGCATTCTATAAATAAGTCATGCATTATATCATACCAGCATGGTGAATAAAATAAAAAGTAAAAATAAACACAAAATATGCTCCAAGAATAGCACATGTGAATGAATAAAACTTGTGGTCATTATAGGCTAACTGATAATTGTTGACGAAGAGATAGGTGGGATGCGTAGCATCCCCAAGCTTAGATGCTTGAAACTTCTTGAAATATTGACTTGGGGAGCCTTGGGCATCCCCAAGATTGAGCTTCTTTATCTTATTCAATCCTCTCATATCCCGGTTTCACCGAAGTATCAAAAACTTCATCCACATAAAACTTGAAAAGAACTCGTGAGATAGGTTAGTACATATAAAAATAAATCAACACTTCATGTACTACCACGACAAGTTGCAAAATAAATTTAAAATATTAGGAACTGTATACTATAATTTCCACAATTTATATCTACCAATATAAGCCATGAAAACTCTAGGATACATAGATAACAAAAATATGGTAGCAATCTATCCAAACAGAATAGTCTGTAGCAATTCATTGAAAAAGTGTACTTCTATAGCTCCAAAACTTCTGAAAATTTAGGAAAAGCTAAAGAATTTCTATGGAAGTACAATGTAAATATTTCAGAAACTTTCCACGTTCCAGTAAAGTATGAAAATTCAAAAACTACAGCAGAAGTTTCTGCTTTTACATAGTCTCACATAAAACATGCAATTGAAATATCTTAAGTCAATTTTTGGGACCTTTTGTTGAAAAACATGATTGTTGATAACATATAAAATAGAAAAAATGATGCTCCAATCAAAACACATATTATGTGATGAATAAAAATATAGCTCCAAGTAAGGTATACCGATAGTGTGAAGGCGCAAGAGGGGATGCCTTCCAGGGCATCCACAAACTTAGACGCTTGAGTAATCCTTGGATATTACCTTGGGGGTACCTTGGGCATACGCAAGCTTAGGTTATTCATGATCCTTATTTTCCTCATATCGATGTCTCACCCAAACTTGAAAACTTCAATCACAGAAAACTTAACAGAAACCTCGTGAGATCAGTTAGTAATATAGGCAAATCATAAACTTTAGGTACTGTTATAAATTGGTTCATATTGCATTATTGCATAATAGTGTTGAAAATATGCCCTAGAGGCAATAATAAATTAGTTATTATCATATTTCCTTGTTCATGATAATCGTTTATTATCCATGCTATAATTGTATTGATCGGAGACTTAAATGCATGTGTGGATACATAGACAAAATCATGTCCCTAGTATGCCTCTAATGGACTAGCTCGTTGATCAAAGGATGGTTAAGGTTTCCTAGCCATGGACATGAGATGTCATTTGATAACGGGATCACATCATTAGGAGAATGATGTGATGGATAAGACCCAAACTACAAACATAGCATATGATCGTGTCAGTTTATTGCTACTGTTTTCTGCATGTCAAGTATATGTTCCTATGACCATGAGATCATGCAACTCACGGATATCGGAGGAGTGCCTTGTGTGTATCAAACGTCGCAACGTAACTGGGTGACTATAAAGGTTCGCTACAGGTATCTCCGATGTTGTCTATTGAGTTGGCATGGATCGAGACTGGGATTTGTTACTCCGTGTGACGGAGAGGTATCTCAGGGCCCACTCGGTAATACAACATCACAATGAGCCTTGCAAGCAATGTGACTAATTGTTAGTTGTGGGATCTTGTATTATGGAACGAGTAAAGAGACTTGCCGGTAACGAGGTTGAACTAGGTATGGAGATACCGACAATCGAATCTCGGGCAAGTAACATACCGAAGAACAAAGGGAACGTTATACGGGATTAACTGAATCCTTGACATAGAGGTTCGACCGATAAAGATCTTCATAGAATATGTGGGAACCAATGTGGACGTCCAGGTCCCTCCATTGGTTATTGACTGTAGAGGTGTCTCGGTCATGTCGACATAGTTCTCGAACCCGCAGGGTCTGCACACTTAAGGTTCGGTGACGTTTCGATAGTGTAGAGTTATGTATGGTGGTGACCGAAGGTTGTTCGGAGTCCCGGATGAGATCCCAGACGTCACGAGGAGCTCCGGAATGGTCCGGAGGTAAATATTCATATATAGGAAGTCCCAGTTTGGTTTCCGGACAAGTTTTGGGCTCATCGGTAGTGTACCGGGAGTATCGGTAGTGTACCGGGAGTGTCGGTAGTGTACCGGGGGACCTCCGGGAGGGGTATTTCGACCCCAAGAGGTCCATGGGCTGTGGGATTATAATAACCATCCCTTAGTGGGCTGGGAAAACATCCACAAAGGCCCATGGCGCAGGAGAGAAAGTCCTAAAGCAAAAAGTGGAAAATCAGCCAATAGGAGGCAATCCTACTCCAACTAGGATTGGAGGTGAAGTAGGATTGCTCCCACCTCCTATTTCGGCCGACCCAAAGGCCTTGGCTGCCTCTCCTCTCCTCTCCTCCTATATATACTAGTGGATTGGGTGGTTTTTGGACAGAATTTCCGGCCACGTGCTACCCGTTTCACCGGTGCACAGTTTCTCCTCTAGATCGGTTTTCCGCAGCGCTTAGGCGAAGCCCTGCCGGAATCACTCCACCACCATCACCGGAGCGCCGTCACGCTGCCGGTGAACTCTCTATCCTCTCCACCTCCTCTTGCAGGATCGAGACGGTGGAGATCGTCATCAAGCTGCACGTGTGCTGAACGCGGAGGTGCCGTCCGTTCGGCGCTAGATCGGAAGGACCGTGAACGAGATCGCGAGACAGTTCGTGATGAAATCGCGGAACGGATCATGATGAGTTCGCGGGACAGATCGTGATCAAGATCGTGGGACGGATCGTGATGAGATTGCGGGACGGATCGTGATGAGTTCACCGGACGGATCGTGATTGGATCGCGGGACGGATCGTGATGAGATCGCGGGACGCTCGGCGATTTGGATCGCGAAAATGTTCGACTACACCAACCGCGTTTCTTAACGCTTCCCGCTTAGCGATGTACAAGGGTATGTAGATCCACTCTCCCTCTCATAGATGCTCATCACCATGGATATGTTTGCGTGTGTGTAGGAAATTTTTTGTTTCCCATGCGACGTTCCCCAACAAATAGGTACTGTATTCTAACTCCTCCATGGCTTATTGTTGGAAATATTCCCTAGAGGCAATAATAAGGTGGTTATTATTATATTTTCTTGTTCATGATAATCGTTTATTATCCATGATATAATTGTACTGATTGGAAACACAAATACATGTGTGGATACATAGACAACACTGTGTCCCTAGTACGCCTCTAGTAGACTAGCTCGTTGATCAAATATGGTGAAGGTTTCCTAGCCATATGCATGAGATGTCATTTGATAGCGAGGGCACATCATTGGGAGAATGAGGTGATGGACAAGACCCAAACTATGAACATATCATATGATCGTGTAAGTTTATTGCTATAGTTTTCGGCATGTCAAGTATTTGTTCCTATGACCATGAGATCATTCAACTCACTGACACCGGAGAAATACCTTGTCTGTATCAAATGTAGCAATGTAACTGGCTTACTATAAAGATGCTCTACAGGTATCTCCAAGGGTGTCTGTTGAGTGGGCATGGATCAAGACTAGGATTAGTTACTCTGTGTGACACAGAGGTATCTCAGGGCCCACTCGGTAATACAACATCACAATAAGCCTTGCAAGCAAAGTGACTAAAGAGTTAGCAACGCGATCTTGTATTACAGAATGAATAAAGAGACTTCCCGGTAACGAGATTGAACTAGGTATAGAGATACCAACGATCGAATCTCGTGCAAGTAACATACCGAAGAACAAAGGGAACATCATATGAGATTAATTGAATCCTTGACATAGAGGTTGAATCGATAAAGATCTTCGTAGACTATGTAGCAACCAACATGGGCATCTAGGTCCTGCTATTGGTTATTGACCATAGAGGTGTCTCGGCCATGTCTACATAGTTCTTGAACCCGCAGGGTCTGCACACTTAATGTTTGGTGACATTTCGGTAGTATTGAGTTAGGTATGGTGGTGACCAAAGGTTGTTTGGAGTCCCGATAAGATCTCGGACGTCACAAGGATCTCCGAAATGGTCCGGAGGTAAATATTGATATATAGGAAAGTGGTGTTTGAACTCCGAAAAAGTTTCAGGCATTTCTGGTATTGTATCGGGAGTGACGAATGGGTTCCGAGGGTCCACCAAGTGGGCCCACACACCCCAAGGGGCCACATGGGATGTAGTGGTGGTGCACCAGCTCTTGGTGGGCTGGGCGTCCAATCCAAGAGGGCCTATGCATAGGAGAAAGAGGAGAGGGGGAGGAGTCCTAATTAGAGGAGGACTCCTCGCACGCCCACCTCCTAGTTCGAGGTGGGCTCCTCCACCTCCTGGTCCGGCCGACCCTAGGGGAATAGCCCTAGGGCGCCAGCCCCTCCCCCTCCCTCCTATAGATATTGGAGGGGAGAGACAACAGCTGCACCCCAAGCCACGATAGCCCTCGCTCCCCCCACTAGATCGTCTCCCCCTCTAGTTTTCAATGGTGCTTAGGCGAAGCCCTGCCGGAGCAGCTCCACCAGCACTGTCGTCGCATCGTCATGCTACCGGAGTTCTCATCTACCTCTCCGCCTCCTCTTGCTGGATCAAGAAGGCCGAGATCGTTATCGAGTTGTACATGTGCTGAATGCGGAGGTGTCATCTGTTCGGCGCTAGATCAGGACGGATCATGATCGGATCGCGGGGTGGCTAGCAATTTAGATCGCAAAGACGTTCAACTACATCAACCATGTTTCTTAAATGCTTCCTATTTAGTTATCTACAAGGGTATCAAGATCCACTCTCCCTCTCGTAGATGCTCATCACCATGGATAGATCTTGCGTGTGCGTAGGAAAAATTTGTTTCTCATGCAACATTCCCCAACAGTGGCATCATGAGCTAGGTATATGCGTAGATGGGATCACAAGTAGAACACAAAGGAGTTTGTGAGCGTTGATGCTTAGATTGCTTCCTCCCTTGGTATTTTCTTGATTCAGCGGTATTGTGGGATGAAGCGGCCCGGACCAACCTTACTCGTCCACGTACAAGAGACCAGTTCCATCGACTAACATGTGACTTTGTTGCATAAAGATGGTTCGCAGGTGTTTGTCTCTCCTACTTTAGTTGGATCAGATTCGACAAAGTCGGTCCTTTAGAAGGTTGAATAGCAATTTGTGTATCACCTTGTGGTTATGCGTAGGTAAGAATCGTTCTTGCAAGATACCCGTAGCAGCCACGTAAAACATGCAACAACAATTAGAGGATGTCTAACTTGTTTTTGCAGGGTATGTTGTGATATGATATGGCCAATCACATGATGAGATATATGTGATGTATGAGATGATCATGTTTTTTATAGAATATTACGACTTGCATGTCGATGAGTACGACAACCGGTAGGAGGCATAGGGTTGTCTTTAATTATTGTATGACCTGCATTTCAAACATTAAGCGCTATGTAATGCTTTACTTTATCGCTAAGTGGTAGCAATAGTAGTAGAAGCATGGTGGGCGCGACAAACCCGACGACGACACAATGATGGAGATCATGTTGATGGAGATCATGGTGTTATGCCGGTGACGATGGAGATCATGACGGTGCTTTGGAGATGGAGATCAAAAGCACAAGTTCATGGTCATATCATGTCACTTATGATTTGCATGTGATGTTAATCCTTTCATGCATCTTATTTTTCTTATGACGACGCTAGAATTATAAGGTGATCCCTCACTAAAAATTCAAGATAAAATTGTGTTCTCCCCGAGTGTGCACCGTTGTAGAAGTTCATCGTTTTGAAGCACCATGTGATGATTAGGTGTGATAGACTCTATGTTCACATACAATGGGTGCAAGCCAGTGTTGCACGTGCGGAACACTCGGGTTAAACTTGAGGAGCCTAGGATGTACATACATGGCCTCCAAACACAAGAGACCGAAAGTTTGAACATGAGTCATATAGTAGATATGATCAACATGGAGATGTTCACCATTGAAACTACCTTATCTCACGTGATGATCATACTTGGGTTGGTGAATTTGGATCATGTATTACTCGGATGACCGGAGGGATGTGAATTTGAGTGGGAGTTTTTTAAGTAATATGATTAACTAAACTCATTATCTTCAACAATAGTCGAAGTAACCTTTGCAAATTTATGTTGTAGATCTATGGCTCGCGCAGTAGTTCCCCTGAATTTTAATGCGTTCCTAGAGAAATCCAAGTTGAAAGATGATGGAAGTAACTTTGTAGACTGGGCCTGTAATCTAAGTATTATCATCATGGATTCCCAAAAAGCTTATGTCCTTGATGCGCCTCTCGGTGAAGCACCCGCTCCAATGTCATCTGAAGACGTTGTGAACGCTTGGGAGGCACATTCTGGAGATTACTCAATAGTTCAATGTGCAATGTGGTATGGATTAGAACCGGGACTTCAAAGTTGTTTTGAATGTCATGGAGGATATGAGATGTTCAAGTATTTGAAGTGTATCTTTGAGAAGAATGCCCGGATCGAGAGGTATGAGACCTCCAATAAGTTATATGCTTGCAAGGTGGAGGAGAATAGATCTGTCAGTGAACATATACTCAGAATGTATGGGTATTCAAACCGCCTGGCTGAGTTAGGCATGCCCCTTCCGCCAGAGGCAATCACTGACATAGTTCTTCAATCATTGCCACCTAGCTATAAGAGCTTCATGATAAACTATAACATGCAAGGGATGAACAAGTCAGTCGCCGAGCTGTTTGCGATGTTGAAAGTCACTGAGTCTAAAATCCAGAAGGAGCATTAAGTGTTGATGGTAAATAAAATCACTAGTTTCAAGAAGAATGGCAAGGGCAAGAAGGGTAACCCCAAGAAGAGTGGAAAAGCATTTGCCCCTCCCATGAAGAAACCCAAGGGTGGCCCCAAGACAGAAACTGAGTGCTTTCATTGCAAGGGAACTGGCCACTGAAAGCAGAACTGCCCAAGTATCTGGCCAACAAGAAGGGGGCCAACACCAAACAAGGTATATATGATATACATTTTATTGATGTGTACCTTACCTACTCTCGTTGTAGCGCCTGGGTATTTGGTACCAGTTCAGTTGCTTAGATTTGCAACTCAAAGCAGGAGCTACATGATAGATGGAGGCTGGCAAAGTACTAAGTGACGATGCACGTGGGAAATGGTTCCAAGGTTGATGTGATTGCCGTCGGCATACTCGCTGATGTCTACTACACAACCTTCTTCTTGTAGACTTGTGTTGGGCCTCCAAGATCAGAGTTTTGTACGACAGTGGCAATTTTCCCTCAAGTGGATGACCTAAGGTTTATCAATCTATGGGAGGTTTAGGTTGAAGATGGTCTCTCTCAAACAACCCTACAATCAAATACAAGGAATCTCTTGTGTCCCCAACACAACCAATACAATGGCAAATATGGATGGTAGATATAGGTTTTTGTAATCTGAAAATATAAAAACAGCAAGGTAGCAAGTAACAAAAGTGACCAAAAACGGTATTGCAATTCTTGAAAACAAGGCCTAGGGTTCAGACTTTCGCTAGTGCAATTTCTCTCAACAATACTGACATATTTGAAGCATATGTAAATACCTCTTGTGCGACAAAGAGTTCACTCCAAAGTCACAAATAGCGGAGAACTAATGAAGAAATTATTGTAGGGTACAAAACCAACTCAAAGTTATCATTTCCGATCAATCTTATGAGCGATCCCTATAAGTGTCACGGAAATCCCTAGAGTTCGTACTAAAATAACACCTTAAGACACACATCAACCAAAACCCTAATGTCACTTAGATACTCCAATGTCACCACAGGTATACATGGGCTTGATTATATGTTATGCATCACATAATTTCAGATTCATCATGTTCAATCTAACACAAGAACTTCAAAGAGTGCCCCAAAGTTTCTACCGGAGATTCAAGACGAAAACTGTGCCAACCCCCATGCATAGATTCCCAAGGTGATGGAACCCACAAGTTGATCACCAAAATATACATCAAGTGGATAAATAGAACATCCCATTGTAACCACGGATATCCCATCGCAAGACATACATCAATTGTTCTCAATTCCTTAAAGACTCAATCCGATAAGAAAACTTCAAAGGGAAAACTCAATTCATCACAAGAAGATGGAGAGGGGAAAACTCCATATGATTCATCTATGTAAATAAAGCTCGTGGTACATCAAGATCGTGACATCTCAAGAAGACGAGAGAGAGAGAGAGAGAGAGAGAGAGAGAGAGAGAGAGAGAGAGAGATCAAACACATAGCTACTCGTACATACCCTCAGCCACGAGGGTGAACTACTCCCTCCTCGTCATGAAGACTGCCGGGATGGTGAAGATGGCCTCCAGTGATGGTTTTCCCCTCCGGCAGGGTGCCGGAACGGGCTCCCGATTGGTTTTTCATGGCTCTGGAGACCTGCGGCGGCGGAACTTCCGAGCTAGGTTTCTTTTCGGAGGTTTGGGTACTTATAGGAATTTTTGGCGTCGGTCTCACGTCAAGGGGGGCCACGAGGCGATGGTAAGCCTACTAGGCGCGGTCAGAGGGGTGGCCACGCCTAGCAGGCTTGTGACCTCCTCGTGGCTCTTCTGGCTCAACTCCAATGCTTCGGGGGTCTCTTTTGGTCCAAAAAAATCATACTACATTTTCAACCCATTCCGAGAACTTTATTTCTGCACACAAAAACGACACCATGGTAGTTCTGTTGAAAACAGCGTCAGTCCGGGTTAGTTCTAATAAAATCATACCAATATCATACAGAATTATTGTAAACATGGCATGAATACTTCATAAGTTATAGATACGTTGGATACGTATCAGCATCCCCAAGCTTAAATCCTGCTCGTCCTCGAGTAGGTAAATGATAAAAGAAATAATTTATGATGTGTGAATGCTAGCATAGTGCATAAATTTGATCAATGATAGTTCCAAACGCTTTTTCTAGCATCATTATATATCATAAACAGTAGCTCATCTCATAAACCTTCTCATGATGAAATAACAAGCTATCCAGGTGTTAAAGTATAGACTAACAAACTATGATTTCAATCACCAAACAATTTCAATTCATCTTATTTTCAGGAAGGGTCTAGGTAAGAGCTTTGATTATGCAAATTCCACATACTCAACTATCATATAGTCTTCCATGATTACTAACACTCAAAGCATATTTTTAGAGAAAATGGCATACGTCGAACACAGAGAAAGATTGGGGCTTAAAATTTCGCCTCCCAACCTATTTATCATATAGATAATTGTCAACAATAATAATTCATGATAAATATATTTGAATGTCCATATATGCTTGGATCATTCCCCAACACATGATGCTTGCCAAGAGAAAAAGGCGAAATATAGAAGTGGTGAAGATCACCAGGACTCTTGCATAAAGGTTAGTACATGAAAGTAAAAGATAGACCCTTCGTAGAGGGAAGCATTGATTTGTAGAGGTGCCAGAGCTCGAGCTTTTAAAACAGAGATGAATAATAATTTTGGGTGGTATGCTTTCATTGTCACCATAACAACCGAGAGATCTTGGTATCTTCCATGCTAGATATAGTATAGGAGGTTCCCAAACAAAATGGTACAGTTTTATTCCCCCTCCACCAATCAATCACACTCCACGGCGAGCCGAATCCACGGGTACCGTCCATACCAACAACATTCCTAGGGGAGTTTTGTTTAATTATTTGCATTTTTTCCTTTGATTTCGGGACTGGGAATCCCGATTACCAGCCATTTTCTCGTGAATGATAGTGAATCAACGCATATCGGGAGAATAACCCACCTAGCATGGAAGATACTAACAGCCCCTAGTTACTATATGAGCGATTCGGGCATACAAAACAGAATATTATTTGAAGGTTTAGAGTATGGCACGCAAATTTACTTGGAACGGCAGGTAAATGCCGCATATAGGTAGGTATGGTGTGCTCATGTGGAACAACTTTGGGTTTAAGGGTGTTTGGATGCACAAGTAGTATTTCTACTTGGTTCAGATGTTTTGGCTAATATGAGGTGGAATCAAGCACCACATGTTGGAGGATCCATAATAATATAACTTCTATACAAATATACCCAAGCATAACTCATTATGTTGTCTTCCTTGTCCAACTTCAACTAATTTGCTCAAGTTTTGAAAATAATTAATGGGTATTCACAATCATAGAATATGTCGAAGATAGTATATTTATATGTTAAATCTCTCTTCCTTCAATATTCTTTCATAAATTGTTCAAGTGACAAATGTGGTGTTTGCTAACTTTCAATAAATTTTACCACCTATACTTCTTATATGCGAAGTCATTACTCCCCATGGGATAAGCATATAAAAACATATAATTTCATATTTATGATATTAAATTCATTCAACCATTTACTCATAGGATATAAGTGAAGTACGAGAGTAAATGACAAAACTACTCCAAAACATATAAGTGAAGATCAATGAGTAGTCAAACAACGAAGTAGCTATTTGAGGACTTTCTCTCTATCTCCCTCAACAAAGATTTTCAGATCTGAGTATTTTATTTAAACAGAAAGCAAAATAAAAATAGCACTCCAAGAATAGTACATATCATGTGGACAAGTAAAAAATTTAGGCTCAACATAGGCTAACCGATAATTGTTGATGAAGAGAGGTGGGATGCATAGCATCGCCAAGCTTAGATGCTTGAGATTTCTTTAAATATTTACTTGGGGTGCCTTGAGCATCCCCAACCTTCAGCTTTTTTACCTTTTTCAATCCTCTCATATCCCGGTTTCACCTATTCTCAAAAACTTCGTCCACACAAAACTCAAAAAGGAACTCGTGAGATAGGTTAGTACACATAAGAACAAATCAACACTTCATGTACTTCCAACATAAGTTGCACAATAATTTTCAAACATTAGGTACTGTAAACTATCATTTACACAATTTACATCTACCGATATAGGCTGTGGAAACTATAGGATAAGTAGATAACAAAAGTATGATAGCAATCTATCCAAAAAGAACAGTCTGTAGCAATTTATTATAACAGCGTACTTATGTAACTCAGACAATTATTAAACTTATGGAATTGCTATAAAATGTATATGACAACACTATGTAAAAATTCCAGTAACTTTCCACGTTCCAGTAAAATATGAAAATTCAAACACTAAAGCAGAAGTTTCTGTTTTTACCCAACACATATCAAAACATGCAATCTAATGATCCTGAGGTGATTCTTGGAACTTTTTATTGGAAAACAAGATTATAAATAACTCCTAAAGGAGATAAAAAAAATAAAATGACACTCCAAGCAAAACTCATATTATGTGACGAATAAAAATATAGCTCCAAGTGAGATATACCGATAGTGTTGAAGACAAAAGAGGGGATGCCTTCCGGGGCATCTCCAAGCTTAGACGCTTGAGTCTCCCTTGAGTATTACCTTCGGGTGCCTGGGGAATCCCCAAGATTATGTTCTTGTCACTCATTATTCTCCTCATATCAGTGTGTCACCCAAAACATGGAAACTTCAATCACATAAAGCTTAACGAAACTGTGTGAGAAGGGTGAGTGTAATAGGTCCTGTCAATACAAAATTGACAATTATTTCCACAAGACACCTACTGTATTCCATCATTCCCACGATTTATATTACTCAATATAAGCTACAACAACACTTGAAACAAGCAAACTATGCATGCCAAACAGAATCTGCCAAAAACAGAACAGTCTATAAAGATCTGAATTATCACCATAATTCCCTGACTCTAAAACTTCTGAAAAATTAGGAAAACACAATGAAATTTCATATAAATGTTTTGTAAACAATTGAGATTTCTTTGACACTCTAGTAAAATCACATAATTCATATACTGGACACAAAACTTTCTGTTTTTGCACAGACTCAAACAAGCAAGTATCCACACTATCCCAAAGGCTTTCCTTTGCACTGTATTGAAATAAAAGACCCAAAACATGATTACTACAGTATCTTAATCATGTGAACACATCAAAACATAAAGTAAAAGTGTTGGGTTGTCTCCCAACAAGCGCTTTTCTTTAATGCCTTTTAGCTAGGCATGATGATTTCAATGATGCTCACATAGGAATAATAATTGAAACATGCAAAAGAGCCTCATGAATCTCATGAAAAGAACATTTAAGTCTAACCCACTTCCTATGCATAGGGATTTTGGGAGAAAACAATTTATTGGAACAAGAATCATCTAGCATACGAAGGAAAACAAGCATGACTTTGATACTTTCAATGCATAGATAGGAAACTTGATATTGTTGCAATTCCTACAAGCATATATTCCTCCTTCATAATAATTTTGAGTAGCATCATGAAGGAATTCCACAATATAACCAGCACATAAAGCATTCTTTTCATGATCTACAATCATAGAAATTTTACTACTCTCCACTCAAGAAAATTTCTTCTCATGACTCATAGTGGGAGTATCATAAAAGAGTTGAATACTACAAATTGGTTCCACACTAAAAGAGTAATATTCAGTAAAAGAATATTAATAATTATGACAAGTATCATAATAGTAACCATCACTCTTTTTCATCGCATAAGTAACATCACAATAATCATCATAAGTAGGAGGCACGCAATCATTATAACAAATTTGATCATTCAAAGTAGGGGGAATAAAAATATCATCTTCATTAAGCATAGAATCCCCAATCTTGGAACAAACATTAATTAGAGCAAATAAATTCTCAAACATGTCATTTTCATCGAACATAGCATCCCCAAGCATGTGGCTTTGCATATCATAAACATAATCACCCTCATCATTAATGGTATGAATATCACCAATATATAGAAATTATTATCATCCTCCTCCAAGTTAGTTCCATAAATATTTTCAAGATTATAAGCAGTATCATTATCTTCCCAATCATAATTTTCAAAACAAGCAATAGGCATAAAAAAATCATCCTCAAGTGTATCATCTTCCACAACTATTTTTGATTCATTCTCATGAGGACTATCAATAATGGGAGCAACATTATTTGGGAGAGATACCTCTTTACCTTTACTTTTCCTTCTTTTATTCTTCCTCACAACATTATGTGTGGGTTTAGTTAAATCCTCCAGGCTTGTTTTTGAAGAGGTTCGTTGAATAAAAAGCTCATCCTCATTACCTGATTTATCATAAGAAAAAATAGGAGGATATTGAGAAAACTCTTCCCCTTCATTAGTATTCTCTTCATCTTCTATTTGTTTTCTTGTTGTTAAGTAATTGGCAATATAGGGATTCTCTATGCAATTTACCACACAATACATATAGATTTCATTTAGGTCAAAATCAATCATTTTCATGAGAACCCAAGATGGAACATCCTTAGTTTTATGTTTCATTTCTTCATACCCTAAAAATAGACTAAGTTATTTATGATGCTCAAGGGTAATGAGGTTTTCGCAATTTTTTGCACAATTCGATCTTGAAATAATTCACATTGGAAATTAAAATGACCAATTTCATTGCAAAGTTCACAAGGATGGTGAGAAATATTAAGTCTTTCAGCACAAACATATAGCCTCTCTTGCAACCATTTAGTTTCTAAATACTTGTGCCTCTTAAAAGATCTATCTTCCATTTTAGGCATGTCTTGACAAACTCTATGCACTCCACAAAAAATGGCATGCTTATAAGAAATCTCTTTATCATGACTAGTGCAATCATCATTTGTACTATGGATATTCAAAGAATTCATACTAACAACATTGAAATCATGCTCATCACTCAAAGCTTTAGTGGCAAACATTTTAATAACTTCTTCTAACACTTGAGCACAATTTTCCTTTCCATCATTTTTATGAAAGACATTAAAAAGATGAAGCATATGAGGCAACCTCAATTCCATTATTTTAGTTTTCTTTTATAAAACCAAACTAGTGAAAAACAATAAACTAACAAATTCAATTGCAATATCTAAAGATATACCTTCAAGCACTCACTTCCCCGGCAATGGCGCGAGAAAAGAGCTTGATGTCTACTACACAACCTTCTTATTGTAGACTCGTGTTGGGCCTCCAAGCGCACAGTTTTGTAGGACAGTGGAAATTTTCCCTCAACTGGATGACCTAAGGTTTATCAATCCGTGGGAGGTGTAGGATGAATATGGTCTCTATCAAACAACCCTGCAATCAAACACAAGGAATTTCTTGTGTTCCTAACACACCCAATACAATGGAAAATTGTATAGGTGCACTAGTTCGGTGAAGAGATGGTGATAGAAGTGCAATATGGATGGTAGATATAGGTTTTTGTAATCTGAAAATATAAAAACAGCAAGTTAGCAAGTAACAAAAGTGAGCAAAAATGGTATTGCAATGCTTGAAAACAAGGCCTAGGGTGCATACTTTCACTAGTGCAATTTCTCTCAACAATACTGGCATAGTTGAATCATATGTAAATAGCTCTCGTGCGATAAAGAGTTCACTCCAAAGTCACAAATAGCAGAGAACTAACAAAGAAATTATTGTACGGTACGAAACCACATCAAAGTTATCTTTTCTGATTAATCTTATGAGCTATCCCTATAAGTGTCATGAACAGCCCTAGAGTTCATACTAAAATAACACCTTAAGACACACATCAACCAAAACCCTAATGTCACCTAGATACTCCAATGTCACCACAAATATCCATGGGCTTGATTATACGATATGCATCACACAATTTAATATTCATCATGTTCAATCCAACACAAAGAACTTCAAAGAGTGCCCCAAAGTTTCTACCGGAGATTCAAGAAAAAACATGTGCCAACCCCTATGCATAGATTCCCAAGGTCACGGAACCCGCAAGTTGATCATGAAAATAGACATCAAGTTGATCAATAGAAGATCGCATTGTCACCATGGATATCCCATCGCAAGACATACATCAAGTGTTCTAAATTCCTTAAAGACTCAATCTGATAAGAGAACTTCAAAGGGAAAAATCAATTCATCACAAGAAGATAGAGACGGGAAAACTCCATATGATTCATCTATATCAATAAAGCTCGCGGTACATCAAGATCGTGCCATCTCAAGAACACGAGAGAGAGAGAGAGAGAGAGATTAAACACATGTCTACTGGTATGTACCCTTAGCCCCGAGGTTGAAATACTCCCTCCTCGTCATGGAGACCGTCGAGATGATGAAGATGGCCTCCGGTGATGGTTTCCCCCTCCGACAGGGTGCCGGAACGGGTTCCCGATTGGTTTTCCATGGCTTTGGAGGCTTACGGCAGCGGAACTCCCGATCTAGGTTTCTTTTTGGAGGTTTGGGTATTTATAGGAATTTTCGGCGTCGGTCTCATGTCAAGGTGGGTCACGAGGCGGTGGCAAGCCTACTAGGCACGACCACGGGGGTGGCCGCACTTGGCAGGCTTATGACCTCCTCGTGGCTCTTCTGGCCCAACTCCATGACACGTCCATTTTGCATCATGCTTTTATATTGATATGTATTGCATTATGGGATGTTATTACACGTTATGGTACAATACTTACGCCTTTTCTCTCTTATTTGACAGGGTTTACATGAAGAGGGAGAGTGTAGGCAGCTGGAATTCTGGACTGGAAAAAGGAGCAAATCTGAGATACCTATTCTGCACAACTCCAAAAGTCCTGAAAATTTACAAAGAATATTTTTGAATTTAGTAATAAATACTGGTGCAAGAATCAACTAGAGGGGGCCACCGGCACGCCACAAGCCTGCTAGGCACGACCACCCCCTAGCCACGCCTAGCAAGCTTGTGGGGCCCCTGTGACTCCTCTGACGCCCATCTTCTTTTATATGAAGCATTTTGACTTGGAAAAATCAGGATAGAGCTTTCGGGACGAAGCATCGCCGTCTCGAGGCAGAACTTGGGTAGAACCAATCTAGAGCTTCGGCAGGGCTGTTTTGCAGGGGAAACTTCCCTCCTTGAGGGGGAAATCGAATCCATCATCATCACCAACGATCCTATCATCGAGCGGGGGTCAATCTCCATCAGCATCTTCACCAGCACCATCTCCTCTCCAAACCCTAGTTCATCCCTTGTATCCGATCTTTGTCTCAACACCCCAGATTCGTACCTGTCGATTGCTAGTTGTGTTGATTACTCCTTGTATTTTATGCTATTTGGTTTACTTGGTGGAATATCATATGTGCAGATCCTTTATGATAATTAATAACCCTCTGATCTTGAACATGAACAAGTTTTGTCAGTAGTTACGTTTGTTCCTAAGGACATGGGATAAGTCTTGTTATAAGTAATCATGTGAATTTGGTATTCGTTCAATATTTCGATGAGATGTATGTTGTCTATCCTCTAGTGGTGTTATGTGAATGTTGACTACTTAATACTTCACCATTATTTGGGCCTAGGGGAAGGCATTGGGAAGTAATAACTAGATGATGGGTTTCTAGAGTGACAGAAGCTTAACCCTAGTTTATGCGTTGCTTCGTACGGGGCTGATTTGGATCCATATGTTTCATGCTATGGTTAGTTTTACCTTAATTCTTCTATTGTAGTTGTCAATACTTGTGATAGGGGTTAATCATAAGTGGGAGGTTTGTCCAAGTCAGGGAAGCACCCAAGCATCTGTCCACCCACATATCAAATTATCAAATTAACGAACGTGAATCAAATGAGGATGATGAAAACTAGCTTGACAGAAATTCCCATGTGTCCTCGGGAGCGCTTTGCTTTATATAAGAGTTTGTCCAGGCCTATCCTTTGCTACAAAAAGGATTGCGCTACCTTGTTGCACCTTTGCTACACTTGTTACTTGTTACTCGTTACGAATTATCTTATCACAAAACTATCTGTCACCGATAATTTCAGTGCTTGCAGAGAATACCTTACTGGAAACCTCTTGTCATTTCCTTCTGCTCCTCATTGGGTTTGACACTCTTACTTATAAAAAGGACTACAATAGATCCCCTATACTTGTGGGCTATCAAGAATCTTTTCTGACACCGTTGCTGGGGAGTGAAGAGCCTTTGGTAAGTGGAATCTGGTAAGGAAAAGTTTATATAGTGTCACTTGTCATTATGGAAAGTAATCCTTTGAGGGGCTTGTTCGGGTTATCTTCACCTAGACCAAAAACACAAAGAGTGGTCTGTCAACCTACTGAACCTACTGAATTTTTTTATTATGAAATCCCATCGGGTATGATAGAAAAACTGCTGGCTAATCCTTATGCAGGAGATGGAACACTACATCCTGATTTGCATCTAATCTATGTGGATGAAGTTTGTGGATTATTCAAGCTTGCAAGTCTGCCCAAGGATCACGTCAAGAAGAAGGTCTTTCCTTTATATTTGAAGGAGAAGGCATTGACATGGTATAGGCTATGCGATGATATTGGATCATGGAACTACAACCGATTGAAAATGGAATTTCATCAGAAGTTCTATCCTATGCATCTAGTTCATCATGATTAGAATTATATTTATAATGTTTGGCCTCTTGAAGGAGAAACAATCTCTCAAGCTTTGGGGAGGCTTAAGTCAATGTTATATTCATGCCCCAATCATGAGCTCTCGAGAGAAATTATTATTCGGAATTTTTATGCTTGGCTTTCTCGTAATGATCAATCCATGCTCGATACTTCTTGTGTTGGTTCCCGTATGAAGAAAGATATTGATTTCAAATGGGATTTAATGGAAAGAATTAAACACAACTCTGAAGATTGGGAACACGACAAAGGTAAGAGTCAGGTATGAACCTTAAGTTTGATTGTGTTAAATCTTTCGTGGACACCAATGCTTTTCGTGAATTTAGCACTAAATATGGACTTGACTCTGAGATAGTAGATTCTTTTTGTGAATCGTTTGCTGCTCATGTTGATCTCCCCAAGGAGAAGTGGTTTAAATATCATCCTCCCATTGAAGTGAAAGTAGTTGAACCTATTAAAGTTGAAGATAAAACTATTACTTATAATGTTGATCCTATTATTCCCGCTTCTTATATTGAGAAACCACCTTTCCCTATTAGAATAAAGGAACATGCTAAAGCTTCAACTGTGGTTCATAAGAGCTGTGATAGAACACCTACACCCCCTATGAAATTAAAGTTGAACTTGGTATTGCTATGGTTAAGGATCTCTTGGTTGATAATATTGATGTGCATGTTATTCAATTTTGTGATTAAGCCGCTAGAATTGCTAAACCCGATGCTGAAGATAAACATAGGCCCGTTGTTGTCACACATGTTGTTTCTATTAGAATAGGAGATCATTGTTATCATGGCTTATGTGATATGGGTTCTAGTGTGAGTGCAATTCCCTTTACATTATATAAAGAGATTATGAATGATATTGCACCAGCTGAGTTAGAGGAAATTGATGTTACAATTAAGCTTGCTAACAGAGACACTATGTCACCAGTTGGGATTATTAGAGATGTTGAAGTCTTGTGTGGGAAAATAAAATATCCTACTGATTTCTTGTTCTTGGTTCCCCACAAGATGATTTTTGTCCCATCATATTTGGTAGACCCTTCTTGAATACCGTTAATGCCAGGATAGATTGTGAGAAGGAAACGGTTACCATGAGTTTTGGGGATACATCTCATGAGTTTAATTTCTCTAAATTTCGTAGGCCACCCCATCATAAAGAATTGCTTAGTAAGGATGAAATTATTGGTCTTGCCTCTATTGTTGTGCATCTTGCTGATCCTTTAGAGCAATATTTGCTAGACCATGAAAATGATATGCATATGAATGAAAGAAATGAAATAGATAGGATTTTCTTTGATCAACATCCTATTCTGAAACACAACTTGTTAGTGGAAATACTTGGGGATCCTCCTCCACCCAAGAGTGATCCCGTGTTTGAGCTTAAACAATTACCAGATACTTTGAAATATGCTTATCTTGATGAAAATAAAATATATCCTGTTATTATTAGTGGAGACCTTTCAGAGCATGAAGAACGGAGACCCAAACGAAAAGAAAATATATCCTGTTATTATTAGTGGAAACCCAAACGAAGCACCATGCTGCTATTGGATATACTCTTGATGATCTTAAGGGCATTAGTCCCACTCTATGTCAGCACAAAATTAAAATGGAGCCTGACGCTAAACCAGTTCTTGATCACCAATGACGGTTGAATCCTAAAATGAAGGAAGTAGTAAGAAATGAAATATTAAAGCTTCTGGAGGCAGGTATCATTTACCCTATTGCTAATAGTAGATGGGTTAGTCCCATTAATTTTGTCCCTAAGAAAGGAGGTATTACCATAGTTCCTAATGATAAAAATGAATTGATTCCGCGGAGAATTGTTATAGGTTATAGAATGGTAATTTATTTTAGGAAATTGAACAAAGCTACTAGAAAATATCATTACCCTCCACCTTTAATTGATCAAATGCTAGAAAGAATATCCAAACACACTCATTTCTGCTTTCTAGATGGTTATTCCGGTTACTCTCAAATACCTCTGTCAAAAGAGGACCGAGAGAAGAACACCTTTGCCTGCCCTTTTGGTACCTTTTCTTATAGACTTATGCCTTTTGGTTTATGCAATTCACCTGCTACCTTTCAAAGATGCATGATTGCTATATTCTTTGATTTTTGTGAAAAGATTGTTGAGGTTTTCATGGATGATTTTTCCGTTTACGAACTTCTTTTGATGATTGTTTGAGGAACCTTGATCGAGTTTTGCAGAGATGTGAAGAAACTAATCTTGTTTTGAATTGGGAGAAGTGCCACTTTATGGTGAATAAAGGCATTGTCTTGGGATATAAAATTTCCGAAAGAGGTATTGATGTTGACAAGGCTAAAGTTGATGCTATTGAAAAAATGTCGTGTCCTATGGATATCACAGTGATAAGAAGTTCCCTTGGTCATGCTGGTTTCTATAGGAGATTTATTAAAGATTTCTAGGCCTCTAACTAATCTATTGCAAAAAGATGTTCCATTCGTTGTTGATGATTATTGCGTAGAAGCTTTCGAGATTCCCAAGAATGCGTTGATTTCTGCACCTGTTGTTCAACCACCTGATTGGAACTTACCCTTTGAAATTATGTGTGATGCTAGTAATTATGTCGTTGGTGTTGTTCTAGTGCAAAGAGTTGATAAGAAATTAAAAGTTATTCATTATGCTAGCAAAACTCTAGACAGTGCTCAAAGAAACTATGCTACCACTGAAAAATATTTTTTAGTAGTTGTGTTCGCTTGTGATAAGTTTAGACCTTATATTGTTGATTCTAAAGTAATTGTTCACACTGATAATGCTGCTATTAAATATATTATGGAAAAGAAGGATGCTAAGCCTAGGCTTATCAGATGGGTTCTTCTGCTACAAGAATTTGATTTGCATATTGTTGATACAAAGGGTGCTGACAACCGCGTAGCAGATAACTTGTCTAGGTTAGAGAATGTTCTTGATGACCCACTACCTATTGATGATAGCTTTCCTGATGAACAATTGGCTGTCATAAATACTTCTCGTAATGCTCCTTGGAATGCTGATTATGCTAATTACATTGCCGCTAAATTTATACCACCTAGTTTCACATACCAACAAAAGAAAAAGTTTTTCTATGATACCAACAAAAGTTTTTCTATGCATCATCAAGTCCATGAATATTTAATGACTGATGGTGGTTCACATTTTATTCATGGTGCTTTCCGTAAATTGCTTGCTAAGTATGATGTTAATCATAGAATTGCATCTCCTTATCATCCTCAGTCTAGTGGTCAAGTAGAATTAAGAAATAGATAAATTAAATTGATCTTGCAAAAGACAGTTAATAGATCTAGGAAGAATTGGTGTAAGAAACTTGATGATGCATTATGGGCTTATAGAACTGCTTACAAAGAATCCTATGGGTATGTCTCCGTATAAAATGGTTTATGGTAAAGCATGTCACTTACCTCTAGATCTAGAGCATAAAGCTTATTGGCAATCAAAGAGCTCAACTATGATTTCAAATTTGCTGGTGAGAAGAGGTTATTTGACATCAGCTCACTTGAGGAATGGAGAACCCAAGCCTATGAGAATGCCAAATTTTTTAAAGAAAAATTTAAGAGATGGCGTGATAAAAGGATACAAAAGCATGAATTCAATGTGGGTGATCATGTCTTGCTATACAATTCTCGTTTAAGATTTTTTGCAGGTAAACTTCTCTCCAAATGGGAAGGACCATACATCATTGAGGAAGTATATCATTTCGGTGCCATCAAGATCAACAACACCGAAGGCACAAATCCAAAGGTGGTAAACGGGCAAAGAATGAAACACTATATTTCAGGTACTCCCATTAATGTGGAAACCAATGTTATCAATACGATAACTCCCGAAGAGCATATTAGGGAGAGTTACTAGAATGTTACAGACTCTGAAAAGGAATAGGTACGTGCTACTGTAAGTAAACCGACTCCAAAAGTTTCCCAATAGCAATTTTATTCATTTTTGGAACATTTAAAAAATTAGGAAAATAAAAAGCAGTCCGAAGGACGCACAGGGAGGCGACAAGCCTGCTAGGCGCGGACACCCTCCCTGGACGTGCCTAGGGGGCTTTTCACCACGCCGTGTGCCCCTTGGACTCCGTTTTCTTGTAGAACACTCATTCGGGTTGGAAAAAATTCATTATATAATATCCCGAAGGTTTGCACTTTTGTATCACGATAATACCTCCTGTTGTCGTTTTGAGTTGTTTTTGGAGAAGATTTAGAGCAAGATGTCATCCCAAGAGTCTGATGGGGAGAGCTACATATCGCATTATCTTGCCAATCCGAAGCTCTATGGGGACCTAGATTCTTATGGATTATTTTCGGAGGAGGAAAAAGAAGACAAGTACCGAGAAGAAAGCTCGGATGAAGAGGAGACTCCCATGCTCAACTGGGAGACATGCACGTGGAGTTCAGGAAATCAAGCCTCCCAAACGCAAGAAGAAAACCCAAAGTTATATTTATCCCTTCTTGTTTTCTATAGGAGAGTAAATAAGAATTATGTCAAAGGATATTGAAGCTCGAGCAGGAAGTACATGACCTGAGGGAACAAAATTTTGTGCTTAAGAGGAAATTGAACAAGCTTCCATCTTCACCATCGATTCCACCACCATCACCTCCGAAGAAGGACACCTAATTACGTGGGTATGGGCACCCCCCTTGGCTTGTGCCAAGCTTGGGGGAGGTGCCCCGGTATCATATCATACCACACCTTTTTCCTTTTTCGTTTTGTTTTTATTTATCTTTCCTAGTTTGATCCTTTTGATTTTTTCTGATCTTGTACAATAATTTTTTTTAGTATGATCTACCTTTTAGTTTTTGCTTTTGCTCCCCTTATGTAAGAAAGTCTGAGAGTTATATAATAAAAAGTAGTTTTGATGAGAGGGCTTGGCTAGATTACTATGCTCTTGAAAGTAATGAATATAGAATAATAGAACAAAAGCAAATAGAATACATAGTGATCTTATGGGGAGTGATGACTTCACATATAAAAAGTATGGTGATTGAAAATTGTTGGGAGTTAACAAACATAGTAATTGGTCATTGGTGCAATTGAAAGGAAGTGATAAAGAAAGAGATATTCACATATAAATACATTATCTTGGACATCTTTTACGATTTTGACCACTCATTAAAATATTACATGCCAAGAAGCTGATGTTGGAAAAGGAAGCCACATAATAGGTTATGTTTGCTTGGCTCCTGATGGAAGTTATATGGTTTTATATCCTCCAACATGTCATGCTTGCTTCGACCTTATATTAGCCAAAGTTGATGTTGGGAAATACTACTTGTGCATCCAAACACCTCAATCCAGTTTTTCCATGATAGTCCACCATACCTACCTATGGATTGAATAAGATCCTTCAAGTAAGTTGTCATCAGTGCAAAAAAGGAAATAAAAATTGCTCCTAAATATGTGTGATCTTTTATTGTAAGGGAAATAAGCATTGTACAAACTTGTGATAGTAAAGAAATAAAAGCGACACACTACATAATAAAGGCTGCTATCATAGAGGGCAATACAACGCGGTGTTCCCCTGCACTAAGAGTTTGTGCATCAAAAAGAAAAAAGCGCATGACAACCTCTGCTTCCCTCTGAGAAGGGCCTATTTGTTACTTTTACCTTTTAAAACTTACCTTTATGCAAGAGTCATGGTGGTCTTCACCAATTCCTATATTTCGTCTCTCTTGGGAAGCATTATGTGTTGGGAATGATCTAGACTTATATATCCACTCAGATGTGGGTGATCATGAGTTATTATTGTTGACATCACCCTTGAGGTGAATAGTTGGGAGGCAAAACTATAAGCCCCTATCTTTCTCTGTGTTCGATTGAATCTTTGATCGTGTGGGTACCGCGTGAGTGCTAGCAACATTCAAAGACTTAAAGATGATTGAGTATGTGGATTTGCTTTACAAGCTCTTATATTGACTCTTTCTGATGTTATGATAAATTGTCAATTGCTTCAATGACTGAGATCATAGTTTGTTGGTTGTCAATAGAGTTCATGGTTCATACTTTATCTTGTGAATGAATTATTACTCTAGTATAAAGAATCTCATACAATGAGTATTGTTGTTGTAAAGTTGATCGTGATGCCCTCATGTCCGTATTTTATTTTATCGACACCTCTATCTCTAAACATGTGGACATATTCATCGATCTTGACTTTCGCTTGAGGGCAAGCGAGGTCTAAGCTTGGGGGAGTTGATACACCCATTTTGCATCATGCTTTTATATTGATATTTCTTGCATTATGGGACGTTATTACACGTAATGGTACAATACCTGTGCCTTTTCTCTCTTATTTTACAAGGTTTACATAAAGAGGGAGAATGCCGGCAGTTGGAATTCTAGACTAGAAAAGGAGCAAATCTGAGATACCAATTCCGCATAACTCCAAAAGTCCTGAAAATTTACGGAGAATATTTTAGGATTTAACAAAAAATTATGGTGCAATAATCAACCAGAGGGGGGCCACCTGCAGGCCACAAGCCTGCTAGGCGCGGTCACCCCCCTGGTCGCACCTAGCAGGCTTGTGGGACCCGTGTGGCTCCTCTGATGCCCATCTTCTCCTATATGAAGCGTTTTGACCTGGAACAAATAAAGAGAGTGCTTTCGGGGCGAAGCGCCGCCATCTCGAGGCGGAACTTGGGCAGAACCAATCTAGAGCTCCGACAGGGCTGTTCTGCCGGGGAAACTTCCCTCTTGGAGAGGGAAATCGAAGCCATCATCATCACCAATGATCCTCTCATCGAGAGGGGGTCAATCTACATCAAAATCTTCACCAGCACTATCTCCTCTCCAAAGACTAGTTCATCTCTTGTATATGCTCTTTGTCTCAACACCTCACATTGGTACCTGTGGGTTGCTAGTAGTGTTGATTACTCCTTGTAGTTGATGCTAGTTGGTTTACTTGGTGGAAGATCATATGTTTAGATCCTTTATGATAATTAATACCCCTCTGATCTTGAACATGAACATGTTTTGTGACTAGTTACGTTTGTTCCTGAGGACATGGGATAAGTCTTGTTATAAGTAATCATGTGAATTTGGTATTCGTTCGAAATTTTGATGAGATGTATGTTGTCTCTCCTCTAGTGGTGTTATGTGAACATTGACTTTATAACACTTCAACGTTATTTGGGCCTAGGGGAAGGCATTGGGAAGTAATAAGTAGATGATAGGTTGCTAGAGTGACAAAAGCTTAAACCCTAGTTTATGTTTTATTTCGTAAGGGGCTGATTTGGATCCATATGTTTCATGTTATGGTTAGGTTTACCTTAATTCTTCTGTCGTAGTTGCGGATGCTTGCGATAGGGGTTAATCATAAGTGGGAGGTTTGTCCAAGTCAGGGCAGCACCCAAGCACTGGTCCACCCACATATCACAAAGTAAAGAACGTGGATCAAATGAGCATGATGAAAACTAGCTTGACAGAAATTCCCATGTGTCCTCGGGAGCTCTTTGCTTTATATAAGCGTTTGTCCAGGCCTGTCCTTTGATACAAAAAGGATTGGTCTACCTTGTTACACCTTTTCTACACTTGTTACTTTTACTAGTTACGAAGTATCTTATCACAAAACTATTTGTTACTGATAATTTCAGTGCTTGCAGACAATACCTTGCTGGAAACTGCTTGTCATTTCCTTCTCCTCCTCGTTGGGTTCGACACTCTTACTTATTCAAAGGACTACTATCGATCCCCTATACTTTTGGGTCATCACTCCAATGCTTCGGGGGTCTCTTTTGGTCGAAAAAAATCATAGTACATTTTTAGTCCATTTCGAGAACTTCTATTTCTGCGCAAAAAACGACACCATGGTAGTTGTGCTGAAAAGAGCGTCAGTCCGGGTTAGTTCTAATAAAATCATACAAAATCATATAGAATTATTGTAAACATGGCATGAATACTTCATAAATTATAGATACATTGGATACGTATCAGTCGCTCTTCGATTACCATCGAGTTTACTGATGAACCTGAATAATTGTTATTCGGTGCATGTGTTAAGCATAAACATTATATCTATATCTTGTTTATTGTGAGACAGTTACTCATTTAAATAATAGAATTATATGAGTAATATATTTTATGGTCATGCACCCAATATGAGGGGTTTATTCTTATTAAATATTGATAGTGATGATACATATATTCATAACATTGATGCCAAAAGATGTAGAGTTGATAATGATAGTACCACTTTCTTGTGGCACTGTCGCCTAGGTCATATTGGTGTAAAACGCATGAAGAATCTCTATGATGATGGACTTTTGGTGTCACTTGATTTCGAATCACTTGACACATGTGAACCAAGCCTCATGGGCAAGATGACTAAAACCCCATTCTCTGGAACTATGGAACGGGCAAGTGACTTGTTGGAAATCATACATACTAATGTGTGAAGTCCAATGAGCATTGAGGCGTGCGGTGTATATTGTTACATTCTCGCCTTCACTGATGACTTAAGTAGATATGGGTATATTTACTTAATGAAACACAAAACTGAAACGTTTGAAAAGTTCAAGCAATTTCAGAGTGAAGTTGAGAATCATCGTAATGAGAATATTGAATTCCTACGATCTGATCAAGGAGGATAATATCTGAGTTATGAGTTTGGTAGTCACTTAAGACAATGTGGAATTGTTTCGCAATTGACACTGTCTGGAACACCACAGCGCAACGGAACGTCGCAATCAAACCTTAATGGATATGGTGCATTCTATGATGTCTCTTGCCGATTTGACACTATCGTTTTGGGGTTTGGCATTAGAGACGGATGCATTCACTTTAAATAGGGCACCATAGAGATCCATTGAAATGACGCCATATGAACAATGGTTTGGCAAGAAACCAAAGTTGTCGTTTCTTAAAGTTCAGGGATGTGATGCTTGTGTCAAAAAGCTTCAGCCTAAAAAGCTAGAACCCAAAGCGGAGAAATGCGTCTTCATAGGATACCCAAAAGAGACGGTTTGGTATACCTTCTATCTCAGATCTGAAGGCAACCTGTTTATCGCTAAAATGGGTCAATTCTTGAGAAAGAGTTTCTCCCGGAAGAATTGAGTGGGAGGAAAATGGAACTTGATGAGGTTGTTGAACCTTTGTTTCTATAGAGCCTACATTAGTTCAGGAGGAAGTTAATGGTGATGAACATAAAGCTTCGGATCAAGTTACTATCGAAACTCGTAGGTCGACAAGGGCACGTACTGCTCCTGAGTGGTACGGTAGCCCTGTCTTAGAGGTCATGGTGTTGGACAACGATGAACCTACAAGCTATGGAGAACCGATGAATGGGCCCCGATTCAAACAAATGGTTAGAGCCCATGAAGTCCGAGATGGGATCCATGTATTAAAACAAAGCATGGACTTTGGATATATTACCTAAAGGGCGAACGGCCATTCAGAACAAATGGATCTTTGAGAAGAAGACGAACGCAGATGGTAATGTCACCGTCTATAAAGCTCGACTTGTGGAAAAGGGTTTTTCACAAGTTCAAGGAGTTGACAACGATGAGACCTTCTCACCAGTAGCGATTCTTAAGTTCGTCAGAATCATGTTAGCAATAGCTGCATTTTTTGATTATGAAATTTGGCAGATGGATGTCAAAACAGCGTTCCTTAACCCTTTCCTTAAGGAAGAGTTGTATATGATGCAACCAAAAGGTTTTGTCGATCCAAAGAATGCAACAAAGTTTGCAAACTCTAGCGATCCATTCATGGACTAGCACAAGCATCTTGGAGTCGCAATCTTTGCTTTGATGAGGTGATCAAAGTGTTCGGGTTTGTACAAGTTTATGGAGAAGCTTGTATTTACCAGAAGGTGAATGGGTCCTCTATAGCGTTTCTAATATTATATGTGGATGACATATTGCTGATTGGAAATAATATAGAAATGTTGGAAACCATGAAGGAATATTTGAACAAGAGTTTTTCAATGAAGGACCTAGGAGAAGCTAATAGGACTTTCACAGAGCACATACCTTGACAAAGTTTTGAAGAAGTTCAAAATGGATCAGTCCAAGAAGGGGTTCTTGCCTGTATTGCAAGGTGTGAAGTTGAGTAAGACTCAACGCTCAGTGACTCCAGAGGATAGGGAGAATATGAGTGTCATCCCCTATGCTTCTGCCATAGGCTCTATCATGTATGCAATGTTGTGCACAAGACCCGATGTCAGCCTTGCCATAAGTATGGCCAGAAGGTTTCAATGTGTTCTAGGAATGGAACACTGGATGGCGGTCAAGAATATCCTTAAGTACCTGAAAATGACTAAGGATATGTTTCTCGTTTATGGAGGTGATCAAGAGCTGGTCATAAAGGGTTACGTCGATGCAATCTTTGACACTGATCTGGGTGACTCTAAGTCTCAAACCTGATACGTTCATTGCTTAATGGGGGAGCGGTAAGCTGGTGCAGTTCCAAGCAGAGAGTGGTAGCTGATTCTACATGCAAAGCGGAGTACTCCGCTGCCTCAGAGGTAGCAAAGGAAGGTGTCTGGATGAAGGAGTTCATGAAAGATCTTGGAGTAGTGCCCATCGCACTGAACCCAATGACTCTGTTCTGTGACAACACTGGTGACATTGCTCTAGCCAAGGAACCAAGGTTTCAAAAGAGGACGAGACACGTAAAGAGATGTTTCAATTCCATCCGCGATTACACCAAGGAGGAGGACATAAATATTTGCAAAGTGCACACGGATCTGAATGTCACAGACCCTTGACTAAACCTCTTCCAAGGGCTAAACATGATCAACACCAGAACTGTATGGGTGTTAGATTCATTACAATGTCAATCACATAGTGATGTGAGCTAGATTATTGACTCTAGTCCAAGTGGGAGACTGTTGGAAATATGCCCTAGAGGCAATAATAAAGTGGTTGTTATTATATTCCTTGTTCATGATAATCATTTATTATCCATGCTATAATTGTATTGATTGGAAACACAAATGCATGTGTGGATACATAGACAACACCGTGTCCCTAGTATGCCTCTAGTAGACTAGCTCGTTAATCAAAGAGGGTCAAGGTTTCCTAGCCATAGACATCTAATGTCATTTGATAACGAGATAACATCATTGGGAGAATGAGTTGATGGATAAGACCCAAACTACGAACATAGCATATGATCATATCAGTTTATTGCTATAGTTTCCTGCATGTCAAGTGTATGTTCCTATGACCATGAGATCATGCAACTCAATGACACCAGAGGAATACCTTGTGTGTTTCAAACGTTGCAACATAACTGGGTGACTATAAATATGTTATATAGGTATCTCCGAGGGTGTTTGTTGAGTGGGCTTGGATAAAGACTGAGATTTGTTACTTCGTGTGACGGAGAGGTACCTCAGGGCCCTCTCGGTAATATAAAATCACAATAAGCTTTGCAAGCAAAGTGACTAAAGAGTTAGCCAAGTGATCTTATATTATGAAACGAGTAAAGAGACTAGTCTATAAAGAGATTGAACACGGTATAGAGATACCAACGATCGAATCTTGGGCAAGTAACATACTAAAGAACGAAGGGAACAACTTACGGGATTAACTGAATCCTTGACATAGAGGTTCAGCCGACAAAGATCTTCGTAGAATACGTAGGAACTAACTTGGGCATCCAGGTCCCACTATTGGTTATTGACCGTAGAGGTGTCTCGGTCATGTCTACCTAGTTCTCGAACCCGCAGGATCTGCACACTTAATGTTCGGTGACGTTTCGGTAGTATTGAGTTATGTATGGTGGTGACCGAAGGTTGTTCGTAGTCCTAGATGAGATCCCGGACGTCACGAGGATCTTCGGAATGGTCCGGAGGTAAAGATTGATATATAGTAAAGTGGTGTTTGAACTTCGGAAAATTACCGGGCATTTTCGGTAGTGTACCGGGAGTGACGAATGGGGGCAAAATTCACTGTTTTGACCCTTTTTGGAAAGTTAAGTCAGATCTGACCCCGGTCCCAAAAACTTTCCTGATCTAACCCTTTCTCTACCGCCACACTCCTCTATGGTAGGACTACACAGCCCACCACCACACTCCTCCACGGTAGGACTACACAGCCTACCGCTAGGTCCCTTGGCGGTAGGGCTCCCGTTAGGTAGACGACGTCGTTTGTCATGCTGATGTGTATAAGTGCCCTACCGCCACAATCTCTGGCGGTAGGATCTAAGAACCTAAAGCCAGAGGACCTAGCGGTAGGGTCTCCAGTCCAGTAAAATGTTGAGAGTGTGACTGGTGGGCCCCACCAGCCACCAATTCATCCCCAACTCCTCCTCCTTCCCCGAGCTGAGCTCCTCTCCCCTATCTCTCCCCCATTCTTGCCTCCATCAAATCCATCTCCATTGGTTGAGTTTTCTCTGGTGGATCGATGCCAAATTCATCACTCAAGGTACCTCCCTCACTCTCTTCTTTTTCGTTGGTTGGAATCATCTCATTTGGTGGATGATTTACTTTTATGCAAACCCTAGTTCATGTCATTTGTGTTTGAAATCAATGCATTTGATGGATGATAGGGTTGTTTGTATGCTTTAGTATGACTAATTATCATGTTTGTAACACCGGTCTATAGTTATTGTTAGGTTTAGGGTTAGGTTTAGGGTTAAGGTTACGGTTAGGGTTAGGCATTTTCATAATTTAGTAGTTAGGGTTAATTAATGATATTGTGATATTATTGTTGTTGTTTAAATATATTTATGGTTCATATTATTGTTATTGTGTATTATTGCTAGGGTTCATATTAGGTTTCCATTCTATCCTCTTGACAATTGTTTCAATGCATTTAGATGCATAGGCTCGTTAATGTACACTATTTGCATAAGGGGACATTTATGAAAGGCAATGCCGATGAATGGAACAATCCGTTGTTTTTGATTCAAGACAAGGGATTCCCTGCACAAGACAAGGGAATTTTCAAGAAGGTTACGGGGAAGGAAAGAGGCCCCTCATTGTTTCGTGATCTCACTCTTGCCGGCAAGGCTGTTGTTGATGGTGGCATGAGATTGGGTTTCCTTGAACCAACACCGTCCCCGAAGATCGGTGACCCTAAACCCAAGGATGAGGACGAGAATGCTCATTTGAAGAAAGGCATCAAGTTCAGATGCTTAAGAGTTCAAGATATGGTTGAGTGACTAAGATATTAGGAACCATCGGTCGTTTGTTGTTTGACATTCCAACCAAAATCTGCGGTACATCATCAAATGTGACAAAGAAGGTTGCCGTTGGAGGTTTCGTGGAAGAAAAATTCAACAAACCGGGCAATGAGTGATGAAGAGTTGTGTGACCACTCACACGTGCATACCGCCAGACAAAGCGGACCGAAGCAAGGAACACCATCAACTCATGTCTTAATTGCTAGGATACAAATTGTTGCCTCATGTACCCCATGATCCAACCGTGAAGGTGAAGTTTCTCATGAGTATGGTTCATGAACAATCTGGATACCCGATCAACTATGGTAAGGTATGGAAGGCAAAGGCAAATGCAATCAGGATGTTGCATGGTGATTATGAGGCCGCATACACTATGCTGCCAAGGATGTTGGGAGCAATCGCACATAGGAACCCTAACATGTGTCATGCGGTGGAGGAAAATGATGGATTTTTTCACTGTGTGTTCTTGAGTTTTGGGCAATGCATCGAGGCATTCAAGCATTGTCGTCCGGTGTTGTCTATTGATGGCACATTCTTGACTGGGAAGTACAAGTGCACTCTAATGGTGGCAATGGCTCACTCGTCCAATTATAATCTGTTGCTGGTTGCATTTGCTTTAGTTCCTTCCGAGCATGACGAAAATTGGGAGTGGTTCATGAGGCATGTGGGAACCAAGGTGATTGGCAATAGGGAGGTATGCATCATATCGGATCGGCATCATGGGATTCTCCAGGCGATAGCTGTGTCCATTCCCGGCCCCCCAAAGCTTCACCACCGACGGTGCATGAGGCATTTCGTGGCAAACTTTTACCGGGCAAGTGAGAGCAAAGAATTTTGCAAAGACCTTACTCATGTGTGCACGGCATTCTCCTTGGATGCATTCACAAGGCGCTATGATAATCTTTTGAAGGCATTGAAAAAGAATCAAAAGGGAAGAGCATTCCTGACTAAGCATTATGAGGAAAAACAAAAGTGGGCACACGCTTTTTATGACGGAGGTTGGAGATACGGCGACATGACAAGCAACATGGTGGAATGCTTCAACAATTTGCTTAAGGGTGTTCGTTCTTTGCCCCTGACTGCAATACGGAAGTACACCTTCTTGAAGTTGATAGAGTATTTCCTTAAGCATTCCATATCAACGATAGGTTGGATAGGGGACAAAATGGATTATCCAGATAAGTTTCATGATTGGCTAAAATTTCAAGCAGGCAAGTCTTCCCATCAACAAATCATCAGATTCAATGACAAAGATGGGATCTACCAAGTTGACGAGCCAGGTGGCACAACACGAGATGGTGTCACCTATGACGGCATTGCTTATGAGGTGCACCTCAAGGACCGGTGGTGTCAATGTGAGAGGCCTCACAAGTACTACAGGCCGTGCTCGCACATGATGACGGCTGCGAGGGAAAGGAACTTACCGGTTTCAGATGGGATTACCATATGGTTGCATGAGTTCATATTGGAAGCCACGAGGTTAACATGGGCACCTTGGTTCCATCCTTTCCTTGACCAGTCACAGTGGCCGGAGTACGATGGCCCACATATCGTGCCTAATCCTGCACTCATGGTATCTACAAAAGGGAGAAGAAGAATAAAGAGGTTTAGGAGTGACATGGATGATGTAGCTGGATATGCCGGCATGAAACAATTTGGCAACGGTCATTTCATGGAGTCTCCCGACACCAACTATTGTGGTCAATGTGACAACCCAGGACACGATAACAGGACATGCAACACTAGCACAAGTCAAACTGGTGGCCGTACATACAGTACTAGTGCTCGCGAAGGACGGACTACCGTTACAGGTAGTAGTGCAAGAGGAGCCACTAGGGTGGTCGCGGAGGATGGACTACTATTACAGGTAGTAGTGCAAGAGGAGCCACTACGGGTGGTTGCTGAGGTCCTCATAGTGTCAGACTTGGGGGGGGTAGTGGTCATGCTTCCGATGTTACTAAGAGAGAAGGATTGATAGAGGGTGGCCAACTGATGTTCTTCTCAACCCGGATGGTTGATAGAGTATAGATCATAAATTTTTTATGTAATGTTATAAAATCTTGCACTTGTTGTCATATTAGTTCTGTTCACATTAATAACATATTGATATATGTCACTAACACTTAGGGCTTCATCCGGTTCCATCTTGAGGCTGTCGTGCGCTAACCGAGATGACATGCCAAAGAGGTGGAAGGAGGCTACTTTGGACAAGACGAAGGACAAAGATTTGATAACACCACTATGCTGGTGTGGAGACGTTTGCAAGGTGAAGGTTTCTACTAACCGGAAGAAGTCATGGACAGAAGGGAGGAGGTTTTTTGTGTGTCCCAAGTACGCACATGATCGTAGACGTCTGACTAACGCCTATGAAGTTCCTTCGGTATGTTAAATATGTTCTGGTGAATATGTTTTCATGACGACCATTTCAATTGTACAACAAACAAACAAACATGTCTTGTATGCATTCACCCCCTCCTCTTTGCAAGTATTTCACGTGGATAGATGATGAAGTGCCAGAAGATGTCCAGAAGGACCAACAACAGACTGGGATCGGAGGAGGCGACCGTTTGAAGAATCTTTACAGCGTGCCGAGTACAAGGAATGTCTTGATAAGGAGAAGAAGGAGTGAAAGAAGCGCGAGGCGGAGAGGGCATGCAAAGATAAGGAGGCTCGTGACGAGGAGAGGGCAAGAAAGCTTGCAAGGGCTCGTGAAGCTTACCAGGAGGATATGCCATGTTACAACAAGGGAAAGGGGCCCATGTTTCCTTAGTGATCTTGCAAGGTCTCCTGAAGCTTAGTTGAGTCATATGTATTTCACACTATTCTATGCAAGATTGCATGACAGAGTATTTTATGGTCTTGTTGTACTTTGAACTATTTTATGATTATGTTGAACTCTAGCGTTGAGAGAGTCCAATGCTAAACCATTAATGACTGTCTGATTATTCATGATTTTGCAATGCTTACATCTATGGGTTGAGATCATGGGTTGAGCAACTATGGCGGTAGGATGTGGCAACCTACCGCCACCCTTTACGGCAGTAGGGTGTGGTGCGCTACACCAGCCACCTTGTCTAGTCACGCGCGCAAAGGTTGACATCCTACCACCAGCACCTATGGCGATAGGGAGTACAAGCCTACCACCACCCTCTACAACGGCAGGGTGTGGCGCACTGCACCAGCCACCTTGTCTGGTCACGCGCGCGAATTTTGACATCCTATCGCCAGCACCTATGGAGGTAGGGCGTACCAGCCTATCGCCACCCTATGCGGTGGTAGGGTGTTGGCTGCCTTCCGCCAACATTCTAACCATACCACCTTGTTGTTTCACAGTTAAAAGCACTAACGCGCGGAATGTCGAAATGAGAATGGTAGGGTTAGCTACCCTACAGCCACGGCCTTCGGCAGTAGGTTCTTTTATTTTGCTTAGACAAAATGAATGATTATCCATAGGTTGAAACAACAAGGGTACATGCTCTGACATACAACACGAAGTTCAAAACACCAAGTTACATATTTTGACATACACCACGAAGTTCATCCTGAGTTCAAAATTAAAAAGGGTACAAGTCGATGGCCTCATGGTAATGAACACTCATGCTCCATCTACATCCTAAACAGACCACCTGCATGGCCATCTGTCCCTTGATTTGCTAATCCGTGTGCACCCGCAAAGTATACCCTACCTGCTCAATCAGTTGTGCCAGGATAGCAAGTGAAAGTGTCACAACGAGCACTATTGGATTCATCATCATAATCATAAGCATCCGGCAGCTCTGCGAATATAGGGGTCGGATCTATCACCTTAAGAATATGGATCTTCACAACATGCAGAACTGTCGGCTTCTCAAGTTTCAGGTGACTACTAGGTGCAAAAATAGGCGCTTCAGAGTCAGAGGTTGGATAATCATGTCCTATGTGAGGTTCTGGCAGCTCCACTTCATATAACTTGGGAACTTTGTTCGGATTTCACATCCACGCTTCAAAAACTAGGAAACAATGATTAGTGGGATTGACGATCTTAACGAGATCACTGCCGAGACTGCTAACAAGCTTACCAACAAACTCAACCTCCCATGCTTCTTGTGGTATCCCATCAAAGCTCAACCTAGTCAAGAATTTTAGAGACGACTCCTCGCCACCCGTACCACGATGCCAACGAGTGAACTGGATCGTCTCTCCGCCAGCGCTTAGCTTACGGGAGCGGTAGATGAGCACTCTTGTGCAGTCCTCGTCCGACTGGAACTGTACAAGAAAATCTGCTAGAGGCGAACATACTTCAACCATGACATTGTTGCGGGAGATCCCACATTGTGACTCCAAAGCGGCAACCACCTATGAAGGGGACACGGGAGGCCGGTGCCCTTCCACGGTTCCCACCAAGGCACGACCGCGCAACTTCTCCTCAACCAAGTACATCCCGGTCGTGCGCTGGAGAACAGAGCAACCGAAATCAGGCCTCAGCTCCGGCTCACCGTGCATCCACTTCTCTACCGGGAAGTACGCACTCCCCTCCCTATTCTCCGGCCTCCATCTCTCTCGCTCGAACTGGTCCATCTAGAGATAGGATGAAGTGAGTAGAAATGCAAATCACACAAGGATAAAAGACGTAATAGTTCACAATCTCTACTTAATATGAAATACAACACAAAGTCCTTGATGAGTTCAAATGATGAAGGTACAATACAAGTCATAATAGTTCAAATGACAACACGGAAGCAAATGGCAATAGGTTACATCGCATCATGCTAATCAATACCCCTATGGGCTGCCGTACGGTCCCGGGTTGCAACAAATAACATCCATTCTTTCTTTCACCCAAGCCCAATGAGAAGCCTGCTCTGGTATGGGTGAAAATTGCGGCCTAACTATCCAATTGATGATGCTACCATGATTATGCACATTAAACTGAGTATGTTATGTCCTTGTTGTGTAGTAAGCAATTTGCATCACAAGATCATGCCTACAATCCTTTTCTGCCTTTTTAAGGTTGGTTATCCCCTTCTGCTTTTTCTTGATAAAATTTTCAGAAGCCGAATCCTCCGTCCACAAATAAATGTGTGAAAAGGCTTTCGAAGCCTTGTTCAACACATCAACAGCTTTGACCCATGCGTTCATCTTTTCTTCGATAAATTCACGTTCAAGCATCATCGCCTCCTCCGCGGTTGCTGTAGCGTACATGAAAGGTGTCATCCTACATTTTGAGGATTGGATAGTAATGTCACAACTGCCTTAATTAATTTGTTAAGTATCTAATGTCTATCATGACTACTAACCCTATTTAATGCTAAATGCATTCAAAGTTAATGTGGGTCATTTATCATATACATGGAGTTGGCATAACAATATTATGGGTGAAACTAGGGTTTACACTAAAGCCAACAACAAATCCATATGAGAAATTACTAGGGTTTGCAAATAAGTAAGAACATAAACCATAATACATGATTTCAACCAACCAAAAAGAGGGGAGTGGGAGAGGCACCTTGGGTGATGAAAATGCTCCGGATCCAACGGTTAAATCCCAAGCAAATGGAGGGGATCTATTGGGTGTTTGAGTGGAGGAGACAAACGGGAGAGGGGACTGAGATCGGGGGGAACAAGATGGATTAGGGGTGAATGGGTGGCTGGCGGGCCCCACTCACTCACCCCCCTTTAACTTATCCAGAGTCATGGTACCTACCACCAGGATCGGCGGCTGTAGGTTATGCTAGCCTAGCGTTGGAGGCCCTGGCGGTAAGGTCTCGGGTTCATAGTTAAAAGCAGTGATGTGAGGGTTGGCAAAAAATGGTAGGGTTTGCAAGCCTACCGCCAGAGGCCTTGGCGGTAAGGTCTTGGGTTCACAGTTAAAAGCACTCACGCGAGGATTGGAAAAAATGGTAGGATTGAATAGCCTACCACAGGGGTTCTAGTGGTAGGGTGTGCTACCCTACCGCCAACCTCTCCGGCGGTAGGGTGCTTTTTTCTTCATGCATGGTTTTCTGTCTTAATATTTTGTCTCAGCAATATTTGTGGACTAGCAGACATATATTGGAGCACCTAAGGGAAATAATTAAACATAGCAAATATATGTCATAGTAGCAAATAGTTTCACACATAGCAAATAGTTCAACATAGGAAATAGGTCTACATAGGAAATAGTTCAACGAGTAAGTTCACTTGCTCCTCCACCTCTAGAAAGTTTACTTGCTATATAAGATCAACTAAGGTAGAAACTTCACTTGCTCCTTCCTCTCTTCTAGGTATGGTCCTTGTTGTGCTTTGAACGGGTCTCGAGAACCATCTTCTTGCGCTCAGGAGGACGCGCTCTTTGAAACGGCGATGGACTTGCCCAATCCTTCTTCGGCTTGTTCCTCTTCTCAAGCTCAAGCTGACTTGTCTGAGTTGGTGGAGGTCTGTCATCATCATCGTCGTACTCCTCCTCCTCCTCCTCTGCATCGCTTTGTTCCTTCTCAATCTCTTCTACTTGTTCCTTGTTGTATTCTTCCTCTCCATCTTGTTCTTTTTGCTCCTCGTAGTGTTCTTCCTCTTTCTCTTCATCCTACTCATCCTCTTCATCGTCCTCGACCATCACGGAGGAGGTAGCACACCCAAGCAGGCTCACCAGCTTGCGACATTTCTTGACGAGCCTCTGCAATGTGGATCAAGTTTATGGTTACAAAAGGAAATGAACTTAAGAAAGAATGTAATTGTAGGATGCTGCATGTTACCTTCACCGTTCCCCTAAACTTCGTCTTACTATCTCGAGTCCCTGGGACGGAACGTAGCACACCTGAGCCTTCAAAAATACTCTTGTTCAGCTCCAAAGACTGCAAAACAATAGATGAGAAGCACTAAGTATAGTACACTTCATCCAACCACCAGTTCAAAAGAGATAAACAAGACTTAAAATTCTATTCATGAGGGGTGCGTACTCCCTAAATCCGTTGTTAAGCTCTCTAATGTTGTCATTGTAGGCTTCATTCTCGGAGCAGTCATCGAATAGTTCTTCGGCATTTGCTGTCAACCACTGAGTCCTCAGGTGCAAACAATGCTTTTTGCCATGGTCGTACCACCGCAGGTGATCCTCATAGTCATCCCAGTCAATCACTTTCCCTCTCGGTATGTTTACAAACTTTCCACTCGTTCCATTCCTTCACATATTTCTCATGTGTCTCACCCTAGTTTACGATCGACTGATTCTTCTGTCTGCTCATACTACAAGGCATAGGAAACGTCATAAGAAAGTATGTAAAACATCATAACAAAAACAAGGAAATAGTGCACTCACATGTGTAGGTCCAAATCGTGTCCTTGCGAATGTCCGGTGGGGTACTTTGCGCCTTACCAAACTGCACGGCAACGAGATGTGGCAGGTGGTACTCGACAACATAAACACAAATCATGGGCACCTAGCACCGCCAGAGAAGCATGTCCCGCGTGCAGATCACGTTCATCATACGGCTGCCAATTTACCTGGTACCAACAAAATGGTAGGCTCAAGTCAAGAAAGTGTCTTCGCAAATATTCAAAATCTAGTTTGTATACCTAGAAAGGAGTCGGAGCATCAGTCTCGTTGGTGAAGACCTTTTACAAAGCCTTGGATGAGCCAGAGTAGACACCCACCACATCCCAAGCGTACGCGACGGTCGGGCACCGAGTACCATCGTCATCTTCGCCATAGTCAACCCATTCCCGCAGATTCAGTTTCTCTGGACGCCCCACAGGGATTTGCTCCCACATCCAAATGGACAGAGGCCATGCATATCCGTACATACCAGATTTTTCTTCCGTCCTCTAGGTTGCATCGTCGAGCTACAAAACATGTGTCGATGATCAGATGACATAATCTAAAGCAGCACACTTCAATGAAAAACACTGAGATATTTACTTACCGAACGATATAGGTAGGCGAGGCCAGCGAACCCCCAGCTGGTAGAAGATACCAGAGGTAGGCCCTGGCGTACTGCTCCTCCACTCGGGGTTCACTGCCATCCAGGCAATTGCTCCGGTGCTTCCGAGATCAGGGCAGCGGTACGTTGGAAGTACGGTTAGCCTTAGCGGGGGGGCGGGGCAGTCAACAATGAGGGTGGTAACCCTATCCTCCTGATGATCCCTGTCAAGTCGCTGAGTGAGAGCATGACCCTCGATCGGTAGGGCCGTAATCATCCCCCAATCCTGGAGGGTCATCATCATCTCTCCACATGGAAGATGGAAATTATGTGTCTCTAGCGGCCACCGGTCGATCAAAGCTGAGAGAGCTGAGTGGACGAGTGTCGACGGCTTACGCTTGAACTGCAGGACAAAACCCAAAATCCCGGCTCTCTTGTAGAACGGCACATAACGATCATCATACACCATCTTAACGGTCGTCCTGTGAGCTCTCATCCACAATGGCGGGAGCATCTATCAAAATGAAGAACCAAATATTTAGTAACTTATTTTCATCAATTTGAAAGATTTGGTTATATGATGATAATTACAACTCCATTCTCAATGAAACGGGCACGATGACCCTTGTCGAACGTAGGGTCAAGCATGGTATACTTAGTACTGATGGTGTCCAGAAGAGGTAGCCTCCTAAATAAGCATCAACGTAACCATAATTAAAATAACATTAGCATAATTCATTCGTAAACATAATTCTCATAAGCTTTATTCATTCATTCATTTTCCATAAGATTGTTTTGTTCAATTCGTAAACATGATTCTCATAAGCATTATTCATTCATTCATTTTCACATTATTCATTTTTTTCTTCAATTTGTAAAAACTAAGTAAATACATACATTTATTCCTTAAACAAGTATCATATCAAAGGTTCATCACATGCATCATGCATCATTCACATCAAAACAAACATATGAATTCATTCCTTCAACATGCATCATATGAAGATTTTTTTTATACATGAACTAGGGATTATCATCAAAATACGTACAATCTCTCCAACAAGTAAATACAAGTACTAATCCGACCTCATAGAACATCTAGAATCAACCTAAAACAATCCTATGGTACAAAAAAATCTAATTCTAAAATAGGAGGGGATTTGAGTCGAATAATGCGACGAATCGGAAGCTTTTTGACTAAAACGAATTGGAGGGATCCAAGGAGCTTACTTTTCTCGTTTCGGAGCCATCTCGATCCGCAAAAATGGTCAAGAAACGGAAGAGATCTGAGGGAGAGAATGGGGGCGACGAGAGAGGTTTCCCCTGTTTGTTCTTGAGGAGACGCGGGGTGGGTCGAGGGAGAAGATGGACAGAGCGAGCGGCCAGTTCGACTTATCAATGTACAGACCCTAGCGCCTGATCCTTTGGCTGTAGGGTATCACAACCTACCGCCAGACTCTCTGGCGGTAAGGGCGTGCAGGGCTACGACTGCCGTCAGTTATGGTGCTGACGTGGGTAAGTGGCCTACCGCCAAGGGGCCTGGCAGTAGCCCTTGCAAACCTAGCGCCGTGGTGTCTAGTGGTAGGGAAAAGGGTCAGATCCGAAAAAATTGGGGTCGGGGTCAGATCCGGCTTAACTTTCCAAAACGGGTCAAAATGGTGAATTTGGCCACGAATGGGTTTCGGGGGTCCACCAAATGGGGCCCACACACCCCAAGGGCGACACACATGCCTTAGTGGTGGAGCACCAGCCCCTGGTGGACTGGGCGGCCAGCCCAATAGGGCCTATGCACAGGAGAAAGAGGAGAGGGGGAGGAGTCCTAATCGGAGGAGGAGGAATCCCACACCCACCTCCTCGCTCGACCGACTCCTAGGGGAGGAACCCTAGGGAGCCAACCCCTCCCCCCTCCTCCTATATATGTTGAGGGGAGAGAGGGCATCCGCACCCCAAGCCACGATGCAGCCCTCTCTCCCCGCACTAGATCGTCTCCTCCTCTAGTTTTCGGCGGTGCTTAGGCGAAGACCTACCAGAACAGCTCCACCACCACCGTCGTCGTGCCGCCGCGCTGCCGCAGTTCTCATCTACCTCTTTGCCCCCTCTTGCTGGATCAAGAAGGCAGAGATCATCATTGATTTGTACGTTTGTTGAATGCGGAGGTGCCATCCATTTGGCGCTAGATCGAGACGGGTCATGATCGGATCGCGAGACGGCTAGCGATTGGGATCGCGAAGTCGTTCGACTACATCAACCACGTTTCATAAATGCTTCCTCATTAGCAATCTACAAGGGTATGTAGATCGACTCTCCCTCTCGTAGATGCTCATCATCATGGATAGATCTTGCATGTGCGTATGAAATTTTTTGTTTCCCATGCAATGTTCCCCAACACTTATACCCCCAGATACAACCCATAGCATCATCAAAACAAGCAAACTATGCAAGCAAAAACAGAATGTATCTAAAACAAAACAATCTGTGATTATCTGTAGAGACCCTATACTTCTTTTACTATAAAATTTCTGAAAAATTAGGAAAACCTAAAGAATTTGAATAGCAATATTGTGTAGAAAAATAAGATAAAAATATGCTCCAGTAAAATCAGAGAAATTCCGCACTACACGCTAAAGTTTCTGTTTTTGCACCGTATCCATTCTACTCATCTGGTGAATCGTCCCAAAGATTTTTACTTGGCACAAACACTAATTTAAACATAAAAACACAATCATTATACAGGAAATAATCATGTTATCACACACAAACAGAAAGTAAAGAATCAAAAATAAAGATAACTATTGGGTTGCCTCCCAACTAGCACAATTGTTTTATGCCCCTAGCTAGGCATGTTGATTTCAATGAAGCTCACATAATAATAGTAGATGAAAGATGACTAAAAGCATCATGCACATTATTTTTATGGTACATTGGTATATAAAAGGATATAATTATTTTTATGATAAACTGCCATGAAAAATTCTACATTGTTGCCATGACCATGAACACAAGTGTTTAAGGTCGACCCTCACTTCTTCAATGCATAACTTTCCAATCACTTCTGTAAGTACAAAAATTTTGTTTTTATTTTTTAAAACTTTTTTGTTTGTTTCATCCAAACTAAAGAAATAAAACAATAAAATAGAAACAAAAGTAAAATAAAATCTACTTAATGATAGAAACAAACAAGCATACATGAAAATATTAACCCCACACTATTGCTGCCTGGCAACTGTGCCAGAAAAGACCTTGATAATCCCAAAGTGCCAGGAATCATCATAGCACTTTCCCAAGATGGAAGTAATAAGTATGGAGTGTCGAACCCACAATGAGCTAAAGGTAAGATCAATATTCTCTCAAGTCCTATCTGCCACCGATACTACTCTACATACACCGAATGTTTGCTTCTATCTAGTAACGAGAAATAAAATTTCATTGTGGCTATAAAGTGGATAGCTTTGCATGATATTGGAGAATTAAAATATGAAAATAGTTGCTGCAGTAAATAGAATTAGAATATATCACAATATATTATAAATAGCGAGTGTGGAATAATGATGGTATGGTGTGTGGAATCATCCGAGGAAACTGATAACAAGATCGGTAATCATTCTTGCAATTTTATATGAGGGAGAGGCATGAGATAACATACTTCCCGTACTTTGATCATATAAACTTGTGATTGGATCTCTAGCAAGCATCTGCAACTACTAGAAATCATTAAGGTAAACCAAACCATAGCATTAAACATCAAGTCCCCTTTACTCCCATACATAAACAACCCCCTTATTGGGGTGTATGCTTCTATCACTCTAGCCAGCCACTATAAGAGAATCATGAACATATTGCAACACACTCCATCGTGAATCCTTCACGTGTGTGCCTCACGGAGGGCACCTTAGGACAGCACCAAAATAAAACATACACTCAAAACCATCAAAATAATCAATCAACACAAAGGACAACATATATCTACTCAAAAATCATAGGATGGCAACACATCATTGATTAATAATATGTGGCATGAAACACCATGTTCAAGTAGGGGATTACAGTGGGGTGTGGGAGAGTGGACCACTGAAAATAGATGAGGAAGGTGATGAAGACAGTGATGTTGATGAAGACGATCACCGTGGCGATGGTTCCCTCGGCAGCACTCTGACGCCGCCGAAAGAGAGGGGGAGTCTCCCCCTTAGGCTTCCTTGTACATGGCCTTTCCCCATATAGGGAGAGGTTCTCCCTCTGCTACTTGGCTGCCATGACTCTCGGAGGGGCGAGAGCCCCTCCGATATTGGATCTCTCTATGTGTTTCTCTCATGTTTTCGCTGTTCTTTTTTGGACCTTCACTGTATCTTAAATATCCGGTGATCCATAATTCCGATCGCGATGAAATTTTGAGTGGATTTTATGAGGAAAATATAATTCTTGCGGCGAAATAAGAGCTCCAACCGAATTAAGGGGTGGACACAAGCCATCAGGGCGCGGCCATCCCCTTGGTTGTGCCCTGTTGTTTTGTGAGAGCCTCAGGCATCGAGTGGCGTTGATTCTTCTTCCCAAAATTAACATCTATTCTTGGAAAAATCTCCACCAATTTTTATCGTGTTCGGAGTCCATTTGATATGGATTTTCTGTGAAACAAAAAGACACAAAAAAACTGGAACTAATAGTGGGCACTGGATAAGTTAGTCCCAAAAATAATATAAAATGTTGCCAAAAGTATATGAAAGTTGTAGAATGTTGGCATAAATACTTCATAAATTATCGATATATTGAAGACGTACCAATATCATCATTAATTTCAGAAGTAGCATCATCAAGTTCATGTGACATATCAGGACGATCAACAAGTGGTGGTGTAACAGGCTGATTCAAAACAGTAGGTGAATCAAAAGCAGACCTAGATGGCAGTTCCTTACCTCCTCCCGTGCGAGAGGGGACGATCTTAGTTCGATTATATTTTGGATTCTTCATAGTGGAAATTGGATATCCTCAAGTTGACACAATAAATAAAGCTATGCTCCCCGACAACGGCGCCCAAAAAAGGTCTTGATAGCCCACAAGTATAGGGGATCGCGACAGTCTTCATGGGTAGTCTTTCATCCTCATTTATTGATTCGACACACAGGGAGCCAAAGATTATTTATTGGCCTTGGCAGTTGAGTTGTCAATTCAACCGCACCTAGGAAATCTCTACAGTAAAGGTTTAGTAGCAAGGCAAATGATAATAGTAGCAGTAATAGTGATAGCATCAATTTTGGTAATAGTAGTAACAGTAACAAGTGAGTAGCAGGTGTGATAGTAATAGTAGCAATAGTACCTTAGTAGGATTCGGTATATGTAAATCGTAGGCACGTGGATCGGTGATGGATAATGATTTATATGACATCAATCATATAACAGTTACACACTAGGGCGTCATAGAACTAGCTCCAGTTCATCAATTTAATGTAGGCACGTATTCCATATATAGTCATACGTGCTTGCGGTAAGAACTTGCATGACATCTTTTGTCCTACACTCCCGTGGCAGCGGAGTCCTATTGGAATCTAAGGGATATTAAGTCCTCCTTTTAATACAGAACCGAAACAAAGCATTAACACATGGTGAATACACGAACTCCTCAAACTACAGCAATCACTGGAAAGAATCCCAATTATTGTCAATTTGGGGTATGTGGATCAAGACACGTAATTGGTGCATTCAACTTGCAAGATAGGATCTAAATCAATCTTATATTCGTGAAAATATAATATGTTCAGATCTAAACTCATGTCACTTAGGCCCTAGTGACAAGCATTAAGCATAGCAAAGTCATAGTCACATCAATCTCACAACATAGTGGATACTAGGGATCGAGCCCTATCAAACTTAACTCCATTACATGATCAATCTCATCCAGTCCCACCACCGTCCAGCAAGCCTACAAAGCAACTACTCACTCCCGGTGGTGAGCATCATAGTTGTGTTTATAAATAAGGGTTGGTGATGACGACGGCGATGATTTCCCCTCTTTGGAGCCCCAAACGAACTCCGGATCAGCCCTCTTGAGAAAGAACAGGAGGTGGCGGCAAATCCTTCTCGTGTAACGCGATGAAAACTTTTGTCTCATTTTTATCCAAAGATGTGAATTTATAGAAGTGGAATTAGTGTCGAGGAGCCTCGTGGGCCCCACAAGCCATAAGTGCGCAACCAGCGGGTGGTCGCGCCCTGTTGGCTTGTGGCCCACAGGCAGCCCCCCTCTGGTGGTTCTTTGCTCCATAATTCATCATATATTTCCAAAATAATTCATGAAAAGTTTCGTCCAATTCCAAGAACTTTTATTTCTGCACAAAAATAACATCAAGGTAGTTTTGCTGAAAACAACGTCAATCTAGGTTAATACCATTCAAATCATGCAAATTAGATGTCAAAAACCAGAGAAAAAGTGTTTGGAGAAGTAGATACATTGGAGACATATCAAGTCCCTATCGTCATCGTCTCTCCAGGTGTGGCCCTTTCCGGAGCAGTACAAGGTGCACTACTACTACGCCGCCAAGTAGTTCTACAGGCGGGGGCATCCGCCATCAGGCACATGTCTTACTGCATGGACATCAACGTGCCACCACGGCTTTTCTCGGAGTTTGCATTGCCACATCTTGTACAAGCACAAATGTTGGGCTTGGGGCACCTAGGTGCACACGCGTTGTTCGTCGGTATGTCTCAAGCAGGTGAGTCAACGTATGACGAGGCAGATGTCTGAGATGATCTAGAGGAAGTGGAGGCGGACTTTGCTCTGAGGACAAGAAGATGGATTAATTCGAGGACCCAATGGGCATGTACAACCAGTCTAACACATAAACCTCACAACAAGGCTTCAACCAATCTGGCATGTATACCCAGTCGGGCACACATCCAAAGCCAGAGCCAGGCGCATATGCCTCGTTGGGCATGGACACACAACAATCGGATTGGGCTACTGGGCACCAGCAATAGGACGAGTAAGATGATGATGATCCGAATGAATTTGGTGTGAATCCAAAGAAGTGGGGTAGATGAGAAAACTTAAACATGCAAGAGGACGAGTTGTTGTGCGATGTGTACTTGGCAAATAGTATTGATATGATCCATGGGATGGAGCATAATGGCTCAACACTTTGGGCCAATATTTAAACTTGGTTCCATGGACACAAGCAATTAGATCCCTACTCCGACGGGCCCATCCACAACCGTGGGGTCAAACCTCTCAACCATCGATTCTACATCATCCGAGAGATGTTGTCCAAGTATTGCGACCACTTGAGGTAACTCATCAGATGGTTGCCAAGTGGGCACATATCTCCAAGCAAGTAAGTTGTAAATATGCATTGATCATTTGGTTGGATATGCATTGTTTCGTTGGTCATTTGGCAGGATATGCATTGTTGTGTTGATCATTCAGTCGGATATGCATTGTTGTGTTAATCATTTGGCAGATGTGCATTATTGTATTGATCATTTGGATGGATATGCATTGTTGTGTTGATCATTTGACAATGTTTTACTTTTGTAGCCTTTCCATGCATGCAATGTGGTCTTGAAGTTGGAGAAGAAGAATGTCAGTGCCATGCATTGTTTATTGAAGTTGAATGGAAACCAAAAGAATGATCTATTTATTGCTAAGTACGCCACCATGGATGTCGAGGCGGAACCCGGTGATCTAATTGACCCAATTAAAGAGCCGATCAAACAAGGTTATAAGAGTGTTCCGGGAAAATAAGTGGGAGGAGAAGAACGGGAAGAGAGAAGGGGAAGTGGTCGAGATGACAAAGAGGTTGGAGGGCATCTTGACAAAGAAAGAGAAGGCATACTTCAAGCGCTCTGATTTCAAGGAGGCATGCAAGGCCGAGAGGTTTAACATGTTGATGGCGGAAACCGATAAGAAGATAAAACTCGAAGATAAGAAGGTTAAGATTGCATTCACTTCAGAGGACACGAAGATATTCACCTTCAAGATGGATGGTTTGGATGATGATGCACGGATGATCGTGCAAGCCGTTTGTTTGAAGATGTTGAAGCGACAGAAGGATCAGCTGACGGAGGAGAAGAAATCAAGCCAAAGGCTTCTCACTCTATAAATTAGTAAAAAGTGGATCCCCACTTCGAGGCGCTTGGCATAGATCTTTGAAAATACGAGAAGGCGAAGGTGACCGAGTGAGCGGTGAGGCTTAGATGTTGTAGACGGGCGATATGTGATCCATGTATATGTGATCGGGTCATTTAAATTTCAGATTGACCGTATCTGGATGGACATCTAAAGGATAACTTTCGATGGTCGGCTCCCGTATCAGTGTCTCCGGGCTGGTCTCTATCTGTCTACGGACAAATGTAGAGTCTGGTGTGAGAGTCATCGTCGGAGATGCCCTTACCCCCTTTGAACATACATATGCAAGTCCTATCATATAAGCACCCTGGGCACATATTGAGACCGACGAAACGAATATCATTGGAAAGTCTAAAATATACCCACAAAAAACTGAGCACATGTGTCAGTCTAGGAGTTGAATCTGGATAGGTTGGTTTTATCATAGAAAAGATCTAAGCATCTGGATTTATGCTTTGTTTGATGTCTTTTTCTGAATTATAGAAGTTCATACGACTCAAAACTTGTGGAGTTGGATGTCCTCTAAAATAAACTCAAACTGTGAAACCAACCTATGATTGGGTGATTAGAAAGATAGTGGTATATCCAGCCGACTGGCGTTTAAGTCCTGATGCTGGCATTTATTCTGGATTTATTTCAAGATTTTCAGTGATGTGTACTCAGTGGGAGGAGACATTCTTGTTAATTACGAGACGCCTATAATGACTTTGTAAAATCTCAAGATGATATGCCATTCAATTTTTTTAAAATGCTCATAGGAATAGGATGTATATGTGCGTTCATAGACGTCGGTATATGGGTGTTTATATGAACGTGTGTACTGTGTTCAAAAAACACAAACTTATGGAAACACTGCTCTCATTATTTTCACATAGTCTTTTAGTAATCCCCGCATGTCTCGTGTAAACTACAAAAAAACTATTGTTTTTGGAGTGGCTTCACGACCTAGTCATCGAGACATATTTTGCCTCTTAGGAAGGTGCCAACATGCTTCTTCGGCCTTTCGGCGGCTTCTTCACAACCTCTATAATGGTGGTAGGAATAATTCTAGACCTCTGATTTTCAGGGAGGGGTGGACCCCTTTCCCCCAGCCCCACCCCCACTTCCAATCACAATTTACGAGCTAGATGATTACGTAAAACCTTACGTAGCTTCTTCATAGGTGTAGCATTGCTCTGGCGCTAGCAACTTTTGAACCCATAGACCTCCTTTGATTCATGGGGTAGCAAATTTATATAAATAGGATTTTCATAGAAAATGAAATGACATGTATCTCAAATCATACGAGTAAAAACATACAAGAAGATATACTTTGATTCACGTCATAGGATTGTTTCCGTTGAGTCTAGGATAATATTATTGTTTTTCTATAAAATATGGAGGATAGGAAGATTTTTTTTATAAGAATAGAATTCTATTCTTACAAGTCAAATGCCTCCAAAGGATTTTTTCTATAAAAATCCAATATTATGTAATGCCTATAAATTTTGTCTAAACCAAAGGAGGCCTTAGGGTGTCTGCATCAAGTTAATTGGAGTTTTTTTCTTCTATCGTGATCTTGCTATTCCTAAGCCTGGGTGATGCTACACTTACAGGGTGGGACTTACGGATTGGAAGTGACGAACTGACGTGGCATCATATAATTGAAAAGTGGGCTAACAATCAAATTCAGAGGGGCAAGCCGAAAGAGGGTGCCTAAGCTTGTAGGCTTGGTTTTGTGAGTCCTTTTTGTGTGGAACAAAGAGACATGTTTTCCCATTTTGAGGGTTTTGCACACCTTCTACCACACCCCTATCATCATTTGGATCCATAGAGTCATCCACCCCAAGTGATGTGCACCATTTATAACCCCGCATGGTCACCAATCACCTAGTTTTGTTTGTCTTTCTTGATTTTCATTTTTAACATGTTTTCCCAGGAAAATAATTTGTTTGATGTTGTAATGTTTTTTCGATTCTAATACATGGCATAAAAAAATCATGAGTTTTGATTTCCATACACCCTCTTCGCTATATTAGCTTTTCATGAATCTAAAAGTTACTTCAAAAAATTATCACCATGTTAGCTTGCACATCAAACATATTAAATTGATTGATTTGGATTAAAAAATATTGTATTGTCATGTTTGATTGAAGGGGTACCTTATAGTCTCCACCTTTGGTCTGCATGAAATTCATAAACTTTTCTAGGGGAGGGAGGGGGGGGGGGGAAGCAAAGTTCATACATCATAGTCACAATAGTTCAAAGTTTCTAACCGGCGGCAAAAAAGACCTACAATTATTATCGTCATCCTTGTCTTTCAGTTAATCTTCAAGTTTTGTATATCTTCAGTTTTCAATATTTTAAATTGTTATATTGAAAGTTTTCATTCCAGTTTTTAAATGTATATCAATTTGTGGAATAAAAACGTTTTGCTACAAAAGAACAGACTTGAAAGCTTCCTTATCTAAGGATTCAGACACCCAAACATAACATATCCGATAAAACTGGCAAAATAAAGGAAAGGAAGAAACAACGTTGCCAAGCACAATACAAACAATAGTTGATTTCCTTTGTAGCCCCTACGTCGGAGACTAGGAAAGTACCCAAGATGTTGAATGAGCACTCGAGATGCCATTGTCATCGGATCTAGATAGCCATGCCTAGATTTTTTCACCCTAGATAATCGATACATAAGCTACCCAAGTGAGCCCTCAAGACGACACCATTGCTGGATCTAGGGTCAGTTTGGTTTGTGACCTGGCCCTCGTTCCTGGAAGTTTTCTGCTGCCTGGTGTGGACGTCGGACTTGGCTTTTTTCTGCCTGACCAGGCCAGTGCGGCAGCGAAGTATTTGGTTTGGTCCCTGGCCTGGTAAAGCATCAATATCCCATCATACAGACTGTGAACCAAATTTTTTGTCTAACTTCCCATCCAGGCTGGTATTTAGCGTGTGGCCGCATGCCGAGGCGTCCGAAGGAGGTTGCCTCGCCCAAGCAAAATATAGTGCCTAGAGTGCAGCCCAGGCTAATTACAGTAGAGAGAAGTCCAGGTCAGGCAAGCTCTCTTTTTCACGGGCAGCAACCAAACAACCACCCATCAAATCCAGGGAGAACTTAAGGCCAGGCAAAAGATGACGAGGACACAAACCAAACACGCTCCTAATCAATGACTATACCACCAGGCCATGTTCTGCCACCATCGCGACTGATCCTCATCACCACCACCACTCCTAAGCTTTTCCTAGCAGATCAATTTTTTCCGTCAGTGGTGTGGACAAAATAAATTAGGATTGAGAGTGCCAAAGGTGTCATGTAATGTTCGCATGGGCCTAATTAAACCTGGGCATATGTCAGGCCAGGTCGGGCTTTGGTACGGGCCAAAAAACCTCAGTGATGAACACCCAGGCCCGAGATCGGTCCGATCTGACCATCAGGCCTGTGTGATCGGGCCCAAATCCAGCATGAGCTCGAAAAGCCCGACCCAGCCCGGTCGGCCCAATCCGACTACGGCTAAAAATTGACTTCTCGCAAGTCCAAGCCCGGCATGACCCGACCATCGGGCTCAGTTTCCAGACCCGACCCCTGCCCGATGACATGATCAGGCCTGGCCCCGCTCAGGATTTACCGGCCAGGTCAGGCTGCCCATGCCCAGGTCTAGGCCAAACTGTCCAAATCTAACTAATTTTCTCTCACATACAAAGGATTAGCAAGAAGATATGCATGCATCGGTTAGAGAATCGGGGATCTACAACCCCAATCAGTCCCTCCGCCTCCGCCCTTGGTAGAGCCAGGGTGGTGGATGATGGTGGAAGTAGATACCTAAGAGCATCTACAACCGGACCCCTCATACCCCCCTCAAACGTCTGAACAGGTCGTTCGGTCAGTGACCGTCATGAAATTTCGACCCAATTGGGCCTCTCAAACCTGCCTCAAACGTCCAGGCTGACCGGCACGCCTCATATCCAGCCCAAATATGGGGTGGATATGAGGGAGCCCAGGCGCGTCCGCCTGACAGGCCCGACCCACCACCAACCGCATTGTTGCCCCACAAATCCCCACTCCGGGCGTGTCGCTCCGAACCCTAGCTCACTCTCTCTCGCTCTGTCCCCTCCTCTTCTTCTCCGATTCCGATCCCATCCACTCCAATGTCGAGCTCTGCCAGCCGCTCCGACGACTCCGACGTCGACTCTGAGGAACTAGCCCTTTGCATCGCCTTGGAGCGGTCCAAGGTGGAGACCGATGGTAGCTCTAGATCTGGAGCTAAGTCGCAACTCCTGCGCCGACACAACACGGATGTCGAAGCTGGACCCTCCCGTCCCGCGCGCAGCTCCGCCAGAACTGCGCAATCCACACCGGGCCCCCCGCTCTCTCCTTCCCCGTCGCCTGCTCCTCCACGCGGAAATGGAGGCACGCGCCGCGTCCCGTGAGAGTCGGCGGGCAAGGGAAAGGGGAGTGAAGCAGTCCGCGCGCTGCCACGGGATGCCGTTGGAGCCCGAGGAGGACGAAACCCTCCTCGATGGGTGTACGGCCAGTCTCTCACCACGACGGAGTCGACGCCTCCAACGAAAGAACGCCAAGACGCTCCGGCTGGCTATTGAGCAATCGGAGCGCGAGGCGAGAGAGGCGGCGGAGGAGAAGGCCCGGGTTGCCAAGCTGAAGGGTCGTCGGGTGATCTTTTGCAGGAGAACAGAACGGTCCATCCGATGAAGGGCCTCATTGTCCTCACCGACTCCGACTCCGACGACGGCGACAGCTGCACCTCCTCATCTGACGACCCTCCGCCAGCCGCGGAAAGCTACAGCTGCCTCAGCGACCCGAAGGGAAAAGGACCGGCAAGGAAGTAGTGATTCCCCCCCCCCCCCCTCCGCATTGTTTATATATTTTTAGTTATACAAATTTAAGAACCATGTCTAGTGAACTAAGATGATCTTTTGGATGATGTTTGATGTCTGTTTGCAACCAATCTTGTGTTCGTTTGCTTTTGATTTTGTTGTTTGATGTTTGATCACTTAGAGTAGTTAAATCGTTGCATGTGTATAGATATAGTGTGTGTTGTATCTCCTGTATAAGATATCTGGATGTAAAAAAAAAAATATGAGACATATCCGGTCGGTGCCTGCGGACGCATCCGACGCGTCTGCAGGCGTTTGAGGGACGAGTTAAGCAATTGCGGTTAAAACGGCGTCCTGAAGGGTCTTGGGAGGCCACCATTGGATCCTTACAAGCAGGCCAAACACCGCATCATCTTGGATTAGTCACCCCACACACCATGCTTCCAGAGGAGAGGCGGCCATAAGAACGGCAGAACGAGGAAGGAGACCGAGTCGCCGTCGATGGCAGGAAGGTGGCTTCGGGGGGGGGGGGGGGGGGGATGGTTTCCAACATATGAATAGCTTGATCCTTGGTCACAAACGTGCATGTTGCATCTCCTATTTGAACCTCTCTCCTTGGCACGCGTGATCAACATCTTTCTTTTTGAGCAACAAGCTCGAACCACAACTCACAACTACTAAAAACAAGTGCTGCAAAGTACGTAGTACCACAACAAAGCTCGCGAGGCAAGGTTGATGTGCGGTGCTACTGTATAGCTAGCGAGCGCGTTATACCAAACCCGCGGTGGCGGGCGATGAAACGCATCTCGCACCTCGCATCTAGGCTTAGCTCCTAATGCAAGTCACTTGACGCAGGGCCCTGCCTGCCTGCCACCCAAATTGTTTGTTTACTGCTCAGCTCTCGCCTCTCCTCTCGTAATAATTACTCCGAGATTACTTGCTTGCTAACCCTGCCCATCGCGTCCGTCCCGGACGGGCGCCGGGCTATAAACTTCGGGTTTTCCCAAACCATCTTCGCTTTGATCTCTCCAGTCCAGCCATCTCCCGCGCCACTTTCCTCTCTCCGGAGCAAAGCAAAGCAGCGAGCCAGTGTGCGCCTGCCACCGTCGCGGTTGGTTGGCTTCCTTAGCCAAAGCCAGGCCACCCCAAAGCAGAAAAAGCTTCTCCACCGCACGCCTCTAGAGCAAGCAAGCATACACATCATCGGAGGTTGATTTGCCACTCGTCGTTGTCGTCCGTCCGTCGTCGGCGCAGATAGATGCGTAATGGGAGCAGCAGCTCGTGTTGCTCTTCTTCTTCCTCCTCTTTTTCTCGGTCGGGGCTCCAGCAAGTGTTTGGCTCGCAGGCTCCTGCTCATGGCCAGCAGCTTGTCGGCTCCTCCTCCTGCCCTCGTCCCATGGCGGAGCTTCTGCAGCAGGTGACGTGGTTGCCCGCGGCCGGCGGTGGTGGTCTCCTCCACGCCCTGGCCTCCCTCAACTTTCTCCTCCTCCTCGCCTACCTCCTGCTCTTCCTCCTCGCCAAGCTCTTCGCTCGCCTCCACCGCGCAAGGTAACTAGTGCTAGCGTGCACGAAGCTTACTGACTAAGTAATTATTGCTCCTTCAATTCAGGCATGCATGTTCACGAATTTCTGCTCACTTCTTCTGCGTACGTGCATGTGTGCAGGGAGCATCGTGGCCGTGACAACCGTGCACAGAGTAAGTCCGGGAGGGAGGACGTCGCCGCCGCCGACATCCTCGCCGGAGGCGAGCGGCAGGCGGGTGACACGCTGTTCTGGTTCGACGAGGCCGTGTTCGAGGACAGTGCCCTGCTTGGCCTTGGCGACGAAGGAAAGAATCACCTTTTGTACACTGGTGCTGGTGGTACGGCTGCACAACATTGCTTGGAGGTGGCGGAGACCAGACGCGCCTTTCACGCGGCCCCGCCGGAATCCACCGACCGCATCTCATTCTCGCCGCACGAGGAGGATGACCGGTGCGTCGAAAGTGAGGCCACCACCAACGCGGCCCAGGAGCAAGAAGAGGCCAGGATCGACGTGGCCGACGACGGCATCCCCACGGCGCCGGATGGGCATCGGCAGAATATTCCGGTCGCCACGTCATCGTCACTACCGAAGAATGTTTCCGTTCAAGGCAATCTCCTAGGTACCTAAATTATATTCCATTCCTACTCACTCTTATTTTTCATCGGTCACTTCTCAGCTTGATCTCACACTTGCCATCCATGTACGGTTGCAGAGAAGCAACGAAGCAGAGGAGGAGGAGTAGGAGATAATGATCGTGGTCGTGAAGTCGGGCATGTAGTAGAAGAAGAGCCAGAGCCAGAGCCAGAGGAGGAGGAGAAGGCCGGCGGGTTTCCAGACGTGAAGCGGTTGGTGAATAGCCACGCGCTGGCGGACACGAAGAAGCTGCAGCTCGACAGCGGAGCCAGGCTGCGGCCGCGGCGCGAGGAGGAAGACGGGGACAGCTGCCGGTTCGGCGCGTCGACGCTGACGAGCGAGTCGACGTCCAAGAGCTCGGTGGAGTGGCAGAGCTCCACGGTGACGACCGGCAAGGACGCCTACTCGGACCTCTTCTCGTCGTCGTCGCGCCGGAGCTCGGCGAGGTGGGAGTCCTACACGCTCTTCCGCAAGTACGACGAGGACATGGTCTACTTCCACCGCGTCGGCGCCCAGAAGCTCACGGAGACAGGTACCTATACACTAAATTCTTTACTGCCAAATTGATTGTAGCTAGGAAAACTCTCATCATCATCACCAAATATTCCCCAAGTTATCATCATCATCACCTAAGACCAACTTTTGTTGCAAACAAGCACCGGTCACCCGGATTTCCAGTTCTCTGCAACGCTTTTCAGGACATGTGTGGGCTCAATGGAGAATTCTTATTACACGTTCCCAAGAAGAACAAATTATTGCACGTTCCTCGATGCACGCAATCTAGTCCTAGTTCCATTTTCAATTGATCTTCTTGCTGCGGGCTGAAGAATTCTAGGTGATGACGTCGACGCGCGTGTTGTGCATGCAGAGTCGTTCAGGTCGATCAAGTGCCAGCCGCGGTCGATGTCGCAGCGGATCACGCACAAGCTGTCCATGGCGGCGCCGAGGCCGAAGCCCGCGTCGGCGGAGGCGCCGGCGATCGGGCTGCGCGACCCGTACCCGGAGCTGGAGCGGGTGTACGTGGCGCAGATCTGCCTCACGTGGGAGGCGCTCAACTGGAACTACACCACCTTCCGGCGCCACAACGGCGGCGTCGTCGTCGGCACGATGATGCTGGAGGCGCGGTGCTGCCCGGCGCGCGTGGCGCAGGAGTTCCAGCAGTTCCAGGTGCTGATCTACCGGTTCATCGAGAACGAGCCCTTCGAGCACGGCCGCCGGCCCGAGGTGTACGCACGGATGAAGAACTCCTCCCCGAAGCTGCTCCTCGTCCCAGAGTTCAGAGGTACCCATACAACAAATTATTATGATTTGGTACTGCATTTTAGTCCAATTTTGCTTGTGATTAATCAAATGTGATTGATTAATTGGCTAATGTGCACAGAGGAGGAGGACGAGAAGGACGACCTGATATCGGCGGTGCAGTTCCTGCACATCCTGGAGGAGTCCATCAGGACGTTCATGACGTTCCTCCGGGCCGACAAGCGGAGCCACTACCAGATGTTCAGGGAGATGGTCCGGCGGAGGACGAGCGCCGCGGACCAGTCGATCGTCATCACCCTCAAGAGAACCAACAAGGCCGTGAGTGATCCTCGTCAATCAAGTGTCCACTACATGCATGCATGCGTGCATTCCGGGTCGGACGTACGATCTCTGAATTATGTTTTGTGTGTGTTGATCAGAAGAAGAGCCGGCTCAAGGACCTGAGCCGGCCGCGGCGGTGCCTGAAGCGGATCAAGGTGCGGGAGGAGGAGGAGGTGGCGGTGCTGCTGGGGCTCATCGACCTCAAGGTGGTGGCCCGGGTGCTGCGCATGCCGGAGATCACGGACCAGCAGCTGCACTGGTGCGAGGAGAAGATGGGCAGGCTGAGGGTCGACCCGCAGCAGGGCACCATGGAGCGAGACCCCTCACCCCTCTTCTTCCCCGCGCACTAAGATCGATCTCCCATTCCCATCACAAAACCTCCGCCCACCGATCCATCCATCTATCCATGGACACTCTTTTGACTGTAACCTACTTTTTCTTTTTATCGTTCGCCTTATCTTTTACATTTCCCTTTTTCTTTTTCTAGTGTAGCGACGAAAGAAAAGATAAAGCTATAGTGTTTGCGTAGACACGAGCATATGCAACGCACTCGGCCTCTAGCTAGCTACTAGTAGTAGTACAATATACTACAGTACTTGTGTATAAAAAGAAGTGAGATCGATCGGACTAGAGATGACGACGATGTTGTAAAGGCGTAATGTATATCTATCCGTAGAAAAATAAGATCAGATCGGCCCGTTTCCGTCTTGTAGTTGGGTGCATGTGATCTGGTGCATGCTGACATACAGAGAGAGGGAGGGAGAGAGAGATATTGGGATCGGCAGACGGCAGTACCATGTCACCATGTGTGAGTGACACAACCCAAAGCAAAAGTGCCCGGGGCTGAGGTGGTGACAAGCACGGCCGGCTTTGATAGTTTGATGTGTGCATTGCTTTAGGCTTTGCTTTCCTCATGTGTTCGTCGTCGGCTTTATGGATGGATCGGTCACGAGAAGGTGCATGCATGCACGGCTGCGACCAGCAAATGCATGTCACGCACTCACGCTTGCCTCCGCATTTAAGGATGCATAGCTACATCGCACCCTAGCTCCTTTTCCTTTTTCTTCGTCCTCTATTTGCTTTTGATTACCATGTAGAGAAAGCGGCCTCGCAGACTTATCTTGGATCCTCTGTGTTTATGTCTGCAAAAAAGGCTATGGACAGTTGGAAGACACCAGCAAGAAAAGGATGTGTAAAATTGAAAATAATCACCACACTTGTGGTTACAGTTTTGGAAAACCACCGGGGGTCATTTTTTCCGCAGATAACGACTGACGTTCGGTTTTCAAATTACATGGATAGATCAATAACAAGCGTTGGACACCGAAACTGACGGGTGGGACAGACTGTTAGGTCAACGTGGCAACGGTGTGACGGCCCACGCTGGCGGATGTTAGATGCCGCCATGCCAGTACCGATCAAGCTAAAGCCAACTAGTCGAGCCTCGAATCATGTGAATTGAGTGTGAGATCCCCCTCCTCTATCTCTCTATTTGCTAGGGTTTTGTTCCGATTTTGGGAATTTTGGTCGAGCTCGATTACTTTCATTCATTTACAATCTCTAGTTTGGCTATGATATTTTAGGGCCCCAAGAAGATCTTTGGCCCCGATTATTACAGCATATAGAGGAACTCCAAAGTTACATGTTTCTGTGAGGCTAAGGCTGAGAAAAATGTGTGACATTTGAAGGTCCTTTAAATGGGGGAAGTTTCTAGGATGTAACAATGGGCGGAGAGCACAATAACAATATAACCTATATATGTCCATATCTACATTTTCGAAATTTTATTGTACATGTAGTGAAATAATTGTAGAATGTGTTAGTTTCTATGTTTACTCGAATCTCTAGAAATAATTATGTTAGTTGTTTAGTAATTAGTTCAATCTTTGGAAATGAGGTTTCGTTTTTTCTTGTACGGGTTTTTGAAAATGCTCTCACACTTGTATGTGAAATTTTTATTTGAATAGGAAAGAAATAATTGTTGATTTGCTCATTGAGTGGATGATGAGTGGCTTGAACACCACAAAAACACTTTTGAAGATTTTGTAGGCATTAGAGAACAAAAAGGCTGATACAGTTAGGGACAATTGTTGGAAATATGCCCTAGAGGCAATAATAAAGTGGTTATTATTATATTTCTTTGTTCATGATAATTGTTTATTATCCATGCTAGAATTGTATTGACCGGAAACTAAGATACATGTGTGGATATATAAACAACACCGTGTCCCTAGTGAGCCTCTATTAGACTAGCTCGTTGATCAAAGATGGTTAAAGTTTCCTAACCATAGACATGAGTTGTAATTTGATAACAGGATCACATCATTAGGATAATGATGTGATGGAGAAGACCCAAAGCACAAGCATAGCATTTGATCGTATTACTAAGTTTATTGCTATTGCTTTCTTCATGTCAAGTATCTATTCCTGAGACCATGAGATCATGCAACTCCCTGACACTAGAGGAATGCCTTGTGTGTATCAAACGTCACTTCATAACTAGATGATCATACAGATGCTCTACAGGTATGTCCGAGTGTGTCTGTTGGGTTGGCATGGATCGAGGCTGGGATTTGTCACTCTGTATGATGGAGAGGTATCTCTGGGCCCTCTCGGTAATACAAAATCACAAGAAGCTTGCAAGAAATGTGACTAAGGAGTTAGTCAAGGGATCTTGTATTACGAAACGAGTAAAGAGACTTACCGATAACGAGATTGAACTAGGTATGGAGATACCGGTGATTGAATCTCAGGCAAGTAACATACCGCTGGACAAAGGAAACAACATACGGGATTGACTGAATCCTTGACATCGTGGTTCAACCGATAAAGATATTCATGGAATATGTATGAACCAATAGGCATCGAGGTCCCTCTATTGGTTATTGACCATAGAGGTGTCTCGGTCAAGTCTGCATGATTCTCGAAACCGTAAGGTCCGCACGCTTAACGTTCGATGGCGATATGGTATTAATGAGTTGTATGTATTGGTGATCGAATGTTGTTCGGAATCCCAGATGAGATCACGTACGTGACGAGGAACTTCGGAATGCTTCGGAGGTAAAGATTCATATATGGGAAGTTAGAATTCGGGCTCCGGAATAGTTCCGGGATTTACTGGGTGTTGTTAGGAGTGCCGGAAGGGGTTCTGAGGGTCCATCGAGGAAGTCCACCTGCCCCGGAGGGCCCCATGGGCTGAGAGAGGAGGCGCACCAGCCCCTGGTGGGCTGGGCACTGCCCCTCCCAAAGCCCAAGGCGTCCTAGGGTTTGGGGAAACCCTAAAGGGGGGCGCCCCACTTGCCTTGGGTGGCAAGCCACCCCCTTGGTTGTCTCCCCTGGGGAAGCCCTAGGGCTGGAGCACCTCCTCCCCTTTCCCGATCTATATGAGAGGAGAGGGAGGGCAGCCGCACCTCAAGTGTTTGCACAACCCTCCCTCTATCCCTAGATTGTTTTCTCTTTCGTTCGCGGTTTCGGTAGCTCTCGAGGAAGCCTTGCCGGAATAGCAACACCACCACCGTCACCACATCGTCATGCTGCCGGAGAACTCATCTACTAATCCACCCTCGCTCATTGGATCAAGGAGGCGGAGACGTCATCGAGCTGCACATGTGCTGAACGCGAAGGTGTCGTCCGTTTGGGGCTAGATCGGGACGGATCGTGATTGGATCCGGAAGACGTACGACTACATTAATCGCATATCTAAACGCTTTCACTTAGCGATGTATAAGGGTATGTAGATACACTCCCCCTCTCATAGATATGCATCTCCATGTATAGATCTTGCATGTGCGTAGGAAAATTTTTGTTTCCCATGCAATGTTCCCCAACAACAATATGGATAATGCACACAATAAAAAATAACATTTTTCGCAAAGAAGATATGGAGCTAAAATATAAAAGGTTACATGATGATTTGTGGAATGTTCTGCATGAGTAGGAGGATCCAAATCAGAAGAGAGTTTATGTAGAATATTTGAATCATGTCAAGAGATGGCTTACAATATGTGAGGAATAAGATGTGACATTAATTAAGTCCATGTTATCTATTACTGAACTTTGCCGTAATGATGATATTTTACTACATCTAGCTATGTTTGTGTAAAATGTTTACAAACCTATTAATCAATAAGTGCTACTTTGTATGTTATCCTAAATTTCTGGGTATTCCTCCATTACTATGCCGAGGCAAAATGTTTTCCACAAAGAATGGCATATTTTGAGAAAAATGTCTTGGAAAAGAATGAGTGGGAGGATAGTGTATCTACGAGAGATAAAAATTCATTAGAACAACGGAAAGAAACGTTGGAAGTAGTTTCAGAGTTTCATACTACGACTAATATGAAAGCCTCTACATGATATGCATGGACTTGAGTCAAATTTGCAGCTGAATCATGTAGCCAAAACTGATGCAAACCTCTAAATTGTGCAAACAAGGTACAAGATGTGCCACAAAAGCTAAAAGGAAAGTTCTATAGGACGGCAGTTCGACCTACAATATTGTATGGCGCTGAGTGTTGGTCGACTAAAAGGCGACATGTGCAACAGCTAGGTGTGGCAGAGATGCGCATGTTGAGATGGATGTGTGGCCACACAAGGAAGGAACGCATCCGGAATGATGATATACGAGATAGAGTTGGGGTAGCGCCAATTGAAGAGAAGCTTGTCCAACATCGTCTGAGATGGTTTGGGCATATTCAGCGCAGGTCTCCAGAAGTCCCAGTGCACAGCGGACGGCTTAAGCATGCTGATAATGTCAAAAGAGGCCGGGGTAGACTGAACTTGACATGGTAAGAGTCTGTAAAGAGAGATCTGAAGGACTGGAGCATCACCAAAGAACTAGCCATGGACAGGGGTGCATGGAAGCTTGCTATCCATGTGTCAAAACCATGAGTTAGTCGCGAGATCTTATGGGTTTCACCTCTAGCCTACCCCAACCTGTTTGGGACTAAAGGCTTTGTTGTTGTTGTTGTTGTTGTTGTTGTAATGATATACATATGATACGCAATGGAGCGTTGATGGGCCGTGGCTCCAGGATTGGCTAAATGCCAAAATAATCCATGATAGTTTCCATATAAATGATTCAAGATTAGATCTTGACAAAATCCTCTCGAAGACTTAGAGTTTAACGAATATTCATGGAACTATAAATTGATGTAGATATGTTTTTTATTCATAAAGGTTGACGTATTGCTTATAAAAATTCAAGGAGTTGACTTTGACGAGATTGTCTCACCGTATTGATGCTTAAAGTCGGTTTGGGTTATTCTAGCAATTAAATACGAATTTCAGTTATGAGATATGATAGATGGACGCAAAAAGGATTTCCATGAGATGGAAATACAACCAAGGACATGTATATGATACATTCCAAAATATTTTGTCGATCCAGAGGAAACTTCAAAGATCCAGTAATGGACAGAAGCAAGCATAATGGAGTTGAAATCTTCGTTTTGATGAAATAGTGAAAGAGTTTGATTTCATCAAGGATAGCAAAGATGCTTGTGTTTATAAAGTAAGTGGGAACATGGTATTTTTTCTAAAACTTTGTGTGCATGACACATTGCTGATGGGAAGTAATATAAATTTGTTGACACGAATTAGGACTTTATTAAAAATAGTCTTCCGATGAAGTACTTGGGCTATGTAGCCTCGGTATTAGGCATAATAATCTATGGAAATAAAAGTGCATAATAGGACTAAGCCAAAATATATATTGAAACAAATGTTGAAATAGTTTAGCATGGGTTTCTTGCCGAAGTCACATGGAAAGAATTTGATCAAGACTCGGTGTCGAGAAACACTGATGAGAAAACTACATGACTAAGATTCTAGACACTTTTGGTTCGGATTAATTATGTATTCCATGGTATATAAAACAAAAAGATTCTCCAAATTAGTTGTGAGTAAGTTATCAAAGTGATGAAGGTGTTGATCATATAGGAAAATAGTGAAAATGTCATTAAAGTGGGACTAATGATATGTTTCTTGCATGCGGAGATTACGAAGAGGTTGTTGTAAGGAGTTACATCGATGTTGTCTTATCATTGATCCATGAGATTTTCGATTTAAATTGAAGTTTCTTTATAATACACAAAATGGTGGCACAGTAAGTTGGTATTGTTCCAAACAAGTTACTGTGGCGAATTATATAACAAAGGCTATGCATCTTCCCGCTTTAGAAGTGGCAAAAAAGGGTGTTGGATCAAATAGTTCATTTATGGAGTTAGTATCGTTTCAAGATGGCTTAGCTCAATGAAACACTATTGTACGTAGTGGCTCGATAGCTCATATGAGGAACCAAGGTCCGAGTTGTGATTCAAATATACAAATCCAAGACTGCACAAATTATGAATTTGTGAAAGCATGAAAACATGAGGATATGGAAACATACACACATACTTGAACTTGTCATGTCCGTTGGATGAACGCAATACCACAAGCGAAGCATATTTTACACCGATGTGCCGTAGATGTAAAGTACATTAACACTGACTAGATTATTGACTCTTGCACAAGTTCGAGTATGTTGGAAACTGGATGAACCCCGCGCGTTGTTGTGGTATATTCTTTGACAAAATATCTTCTGTGGAGAGATAGGCCATGTAAAGAAAATAGTGAATTGTATGTGTGTCAAAGAATTTTTCTTTTGTGGGGAAAATATATCTTTCAAATGAGTGCATACAAAAAAATTGCTTGCATTGAATTGTAACATTAGTGTTAATACAAAGAAGTTGAAATTAAGAGTTAATACAAATTATTTGAAACAAAGAAGTCTTCAAGTGATGACACTTGCCTGTTATATACATGAAAAAAGTGCATCAGAATCAGCATATAGCTAAAAATGTATGTTGGATTCATGGACGTGCGGTTATCATGTCAGCTGAGCTGAACAGCTATTCTTATTCTTGGAGTAACGTCAAAATGCAAGTAATCCATAACTATATTCCAGAACAAAATAACTATAGGAGACAAAAAAGAGTTGGCACATACACGAAAACTTGTACAGGAATGTCACCTAGTTTAACTGAACTTAAAATCTACTATCGAAGCAGCAAAGTCGGCAATCACCAACCTGCAACTCTCAACAATAAACAAAATAACATTTTTGAGAGGTGAACTAATGGATAATAGTAAAGCAATATAATAAATGAAAAGTCAGAAGAAATAAAATTTATTCCATAAGGAACTATGAATGTGTCCAATGTAACTTTGAATATACAATGATCAAGACCTTCAACATGAAAAAGATGATGATCATTAAGCCAGCATCACAAATACTACATGGCGGTGCTCGGTAAGGAGTTGATGGCGAGATTCATATAGAGAATGGTATTCTAAAGCCCATCTTGTGTCTCCTCAGATGCCCATTAATTTATGAGTTTGTAATGGTTATTTTAAGCTACACCACTCACCTCACATGTTACTGTAGAAGAAGAGATAAACCGGTTCAGTTTGGCCTAGCTGTCCAAGGGGGACTGAGCGCATAATTACTAGATTAATTCATCTATTTTAATTATATTAGTCAAGTATATTGCAACAACAGGTCAAGAGGACGAGAACACCTCAAACTCCAGAAACGTTGTCATTGTCTCTGCTCAATAGCTTACGACCGATAGAAAGGAGCAGCCCGGGCGGCTTCCACAGTTCCACCGTAGTGGCAGAGTCAGCTCGCAAAAACGCTATCATTGCCATGCTAGAAGCTCTACCAAGAGGTTATTGAATCCTCACCTCATATAAGTCAAGTGAGAGCCAACCTACATACACCTCAACAGAGATGGGGGTTAGATCTAGTAATTCTTCAATTCCAACTTCTTGATGCCATTTGTTTGGCCCCATAAAGAATAAACTGACCTGAAACCACTTTGTCAAGTGTAAATCAAAAGTTATTTAATGGGATGTACCTACCTACATAAAAGATACTATGATGGAATTAAAAAAGAAACGTTTGTTTTAAATTTTCAAGGAACAAAATAATTCAACGGGTCTGATTATGTGTTAATAAATAGTATAAGAATGTAATCACTCGCACCTACTAAGACATGTAAATCCATAGGTGCATGTACGAAACCAAAACACAATCAGATTCCTCTTTGATTCACTGCCCTAATGAACCAAAATCGTCGGCACATACTTAAAACAAAGGATAATTTGAAAACATGACACGAAATGTACGCATTACTGGGAGGAAGGAAACCGTCTTACCATGGCACGGATGAACTCCTTGAAGGATTCACGCTACTTCTCTTTGAGCTGCCGCAAGTAGTGCAGATGTTGTATATCATGATGTGCGGAAAATAGAGAAAAACAACAGGGGCGGAAACCCTAGATCGGCATCGTATTAGAAGAAATCAGGCCTAGTACAAATAGAGAAAAACAGGAGGCCTAGATTAGCACTAGATTAGAACGAATCGGGCCTCGTGAAGGCATGTCCGGAGGGAGGAGGCGGCGGAGGGAGGAGGCGGCGGAGTCGACTTACGTGTCTTCCTCATTTAGTCCTCGAAGTTGAACTTCGGCTCCAGCTTGCCCTCAAGATGTTGATGGGATTATTGATGCCCCACCTAGCCTCTAGTTCGATCTTCTTGAGGTCCGGTCGCTGCTTCGTCATCGCCATCGTACCCGCCGGTTCTACCACGGGACGACAGCCGTAAACCCTACAGGAGGCTGGCTTCTCTTGCATCCATCGCTTCCTGTGTGTGGGGGGTGGGGGGTTGAGATGGTGGGGATGGGAGACGGGGAGGCCAGCTTATGAGGGATTCAAGACGTTTTGCTTTTGGGAGGTTTGCTTCCGCTTCCGCTGGTGGAGCACCGAGGGGTCTTGTGGGCTGTAATAGCAGTGATTGAAGCCACGTACATGTAAAAAAGTTCAGGGAAAATATGCCAGCAAGTGATGCTACATGTGAACAATAAGAAAAAATCTAAGAGATGAAGTGACGTGGGTGGAAATTGTTGAGGTGGTTAGATGATGATGTGGACAGGTTGCATGTTGAGAGAATTGGATGAGATTATTGATGCCGCACCTAGTCTCTAGACCGATCTTCTTGAGGTCCGGTCGCTGCTTCGCCATCGCCGTCGTACTGGCCGGTTCTGCCCCGGGACGACAACTGTAAACCCTACAGGAGGCTTGCTTCTCTTGCATCCATTGCTTCGGGGGGGGGGGGGGGGTTTGAGATGGTGGGGATGGGAGACGGGGAGGCTAGCTTATGAGGGATTCAAGACGTTTCGCTATCGGGAGGTTTTCTTCCGCTTTTGCTGGTGGGGCACCGAGGGTTCTCGTGGGTTGTAATAGTAGTGATTGAAGCCACGTAAATGTAAAAGAAAACGTTCAGGATAAATATGCCAGCAAGCGATGCTACATGTGAACGTGGAGAAAAAAAATCGAAGAGATGAAATAACGTGGGTGGAAATATTTGAGGTAGCTACATGATGATGTGGACAGGCAGTTGGGGAACGTTGCATGGAAAACAAAAAAATTCCTATGCACACGCGAGATCTATCCATGGTGATGAGCATCTACGAGAGGGAGAATGAATCTACATACCCTTGTAGATCACTAATCAGGAAGCGTTAAGAAATGTGGTTGATGTAGTCGAACGTCTTCGCGATCCAAATCGCTAGCTGTCCCGCGATCCAATCACGATCCGTCCCGATCTAGCGCCGAACAGACGACACCTCCATGTTCAACACACGTACAGCTCGATGATGATCCCCGCCTTCTTGATCCAGCAAGAGGGAGCGGAGAGGTAAATGAGTTCGTCGGTAGCAAGACGGCGTGGCGACGGTGGTGGTGGAACTATTCCGACAGGGCTTCGCCTAAGCACCGCTGAATCTAGAGGGAGATGATCTAGTGGGGAGAGAGGGCTGCACCGTGGCTTAGAGTTGGGTGCAGTCGCCCTCTCTCCCCTCCAATATATATAGGAGGGAGGGGAGGGGCCGGAGCCCCTAGGGTTTCCCTTAGGAGTCGGCCGAAGGAGGAGGTCGAGGAGTCCACCTCCAATCCTACTCCAAGTAGGATTCCAATCCTACTCCAAGTAGGATTCCAATCCTACTTGCAATCCCTTCCCCACTTGGGGTTTTTTCCTTTCTCCCCACCCTAGCCGCATGGGCCCTTAGGGGCTGGCTTGCGCAGCCCACTAAAGTCCCGTGCGTGATACGTCTCCAACGTATCTATAACTTATGAAGTATTCATGCCATGTTTATAACAATTTTATATGGTTTTTGTTTGATTTGATTAGAACTAACCCGGACTGACACTGTTTTCAACAGAACTATTGTTGTGTCGTTTTTTTGTGTGCAGAAATAAAAGTTCTGGGAATGGGCCGAAAATTTACGGTGATTTTATGGACCAAAAGAGATCCTCGAAGCACAAGAGCTGGGCCAGGAAGTGGACGAGGAGGCCACAAGCCCTCTAGGCGCGTGCTACCCCCCCAGGGAGGGTGCTTCGGGCTTATGGGCCCCTCGGTTACCCCCTTGACATGCGACAGATGCCAAAAATTCTTATAAATACCCAAACCTCCGAAAAGAACCCTAGATCGGGAGTTCCGTCGCCGCAAGCCTCTATAGCCACAAAAAAAACAATCAGGAGCCCGTTCCGGCACCCTGCCGAAGGGGGAAACCATCACCAGAGGCCATCTTTATCATCCCGACAGTCTCCATGACGAGGAGGGAGTAGTTCACCCTCGGGGCTGAGGGTATGTACCAGTAGCTATGTGTTTGATCTCTCTCTCTCTCTCGTGTTCTTGAGATGACACGATCTTGATGTACCGCGAGCTTTATTAATATAGATGAATCATATGGGGTTCCCCCTCTCTATCTTCTAGTGATGAATTGAGTTTTCCCTTTGAAGTTTTCTTATCGGATTGAGTCTTTAAAGGATTTGAGAACACTTGATGTATGCCTTGCGATCAGATATCTGTGGTGACAATGGAATGTTCTATTAATCGACTTGATGTATGTTTTTGTGATCAACTTATGGGTTCCGTGACCTTGGGAATCTATGCATAGGGGTTGGCACACGTTTTCGTCTTGACTCTCCGATAGAAACTTTGGGGCACTCTTTGAAGTTCTTTGTGTCGGATTGAACCTGATGAATCTGAAATTGTGTGATGCATATCGTATAATCAATCCCATGGGTACTCGTGGTGACATTGGAGTATCGAGGTGACATTAGGGTTTCGGTTGATCTGTATCTTAAGGTGTTATTTTAGTACGAACTCTAGGGTTGTTCGTGACACTTATAGGGATAGCTCACATGATTGATCGGAAAAGATAACTTTGAGGTGGTTTCGTACCCTACAATAATTTCTTCGTTTGTTCTCCGCTATTTGTGACTTTGGCATGAAATCTTTGTTGCACTTGAGTGATTTACATATGATTCAACTATGTCAGTATTATCGACAGAACTTGCACTAGTGAAAGTATAAACCCTAGGCCTTCTTTTCAAGCATGGCAATACTATTTTTACTCACTTTCGTTACTTGCTACCTTGCTATTTTTATATTTTTTAGATTACAAAAACTTATATCTACCATCCATATTGCACTTGTATCACCATCTCTTCGCCGAACTAGTGCACCTATACAATTTGCCATTGTGTTGGGTCTGTTGGGGACACAAGAGATTTCTTGTATTTGATTGCAGGGTTGTTTGAGAGAGACCATCTTCATCCTACACGTTCCACGGATTGACAAAACTTAGGTCATCCACTCGAGGGAAAATTGCTACTTTCCTACAAAATTCTGCGCTTGGAGGCCCAACAAAGTCTACAAGAATAAAGTTGCATAGTAGACATCCGTGCGCCACTCCTAAGGCCCATGTGGCCACTTGGCGTGGGTGCCCCTCCCTATGGCCTCCCGACACCCCTGGTACAGTACCGGAAATACCCGAAACTTTTCCGCTAAGCAAAACGGGACTTCCTATATATCAACCTTTACCTTCAGATCATTCTGGACCTCCTCGTGATGTTCGGGGTCTCACCCGAGACTCGGAACAACCTTCAGTCACCACCATGCATAACTCAATACTACCGAAACAACACCGAACGTTAAGTGTGCGGACCCTGCGGGTTCGAGAACTATGTAGACATGATCGAGACACCTCTACGGTCAATAACCAATAGCGGGACCTGGATGCCCATATTGGTTCCTACATATTCTACGAAGATATTTATCAGTTGAACCTCTATGTCAAGGATTCAGTTAATCCCGTATGTTGTTCCCTTTGTTCTTCGGTATGTTACTTGCTCGAGATTCGATTGTTAGTATGGCTATACCTAGTTCAATCTCGTCACCAGCAAGTCTCTTTACTCGTTATATAATATAAGATCTCGTGGCTAACACTTTAGTCACTTTTCTTGTAATGCTTGTTGTGTTGTTGTATTACTGAGTGGGCCCTAAGATACCTCTCCGTCACATAGAGTAACAAATCCCAGTCTTGATCCATGATCACTCAACAGACACCTTCGGAGATACCTATGGAGCATCCTTATAGTCACCTAGTTATGTTGCGATGTTTGATACACACAAGGTATTCCTCTGGTATCAGTGAGTTGCATGATCTCATGGTCATAGGGATAGATACTTGACATCCATAAAACTATAGCAATATACTGACATGATCATATGGTAGGTTCATAATTTGGGTCTTGTCCATCACATCATTCTCCTAATGATGTGATCCCGTTATCAAATGACATCTCATGTCAATGGCTAGGAAACCTTGACCATCTTTGATAAACGATCTAGTCTACTAGAGGCATACTAGGAACACAATGCTGTCTATGTATCCACACATGCATTTGAGTTTCCAATCAATACAGTTATACCATGGATAATAAACGATTAGCATGAACAAGGAAATATAATAATAACCACTTTATTATTGCATGTAGGGCATATTTCCAACAGTCTCCCACTTGCACTAGAGTCAATAATCTAGCTCACATCACTATGTGATTTGCATTGTAATGAATCTAACACCCATACAGTTCTGGTGTTGATCATGTTTAGCCCTTGGAAGAGGTTTAGTCAACGGGTTTGTGCTACCTCTTGAGCATGCGTTGGTTTTCCCTTGAACAGGAAAGGGTGATGCAGCGAAGTAGATAAGTATTTCCCTCAGTTGTTGAGAACCAAGGTATCAATCTAGTAGGAGGAACAAGCAAGTCACCAATGGATGCACCTACACAAACAATCAAACGCTTGCACCCAATGCTATAAAGGGGTTGTCAATCCCTTCATGGTTATTTGCAAGGATTGGATCTGATAGAGATAAATAAACGAGTACGGAAAGTAAAAGATAAATAAATTGCAGCAAGGTATTTTTTTTGTTTATAGATCTGAAAATATATTATGGAAAGTAGACCCGGGGGCATAGATTTCACTGCAGGCTTCTCTCTTGAAGGAAAGTATCACGGTGGGTAAACAAATTACTGTCAAGCAATTGATAGAAAAGTGAATAATCATGTAAATATCCAAGGCAATGATCATGCATATAGGCTGAAACGATTCTACATGTACTACTATTACTTCACACATCGACGGACTCCTACCTGCATCTAGAGTATTAAGTTCATGAAGAACAAAGTAACGCATTATGTAAGATGACATGATGTAGAGGGATAAACTCAAGCAATATGATGAAAACCCCATCTTGTTAGCCTTGATGGCAAAAATACAATACGTGCCTCGCTACCCCTACTTTGTCACTGGGTGAGGACACCGCAAGATTGAACCCAAAACTAAGCACTTCTCCCATTGCAAGAATTACCAATCTAGTTGGCCAAACCAAATCAATAACTTTACGAGACTTGCAAAGATATGAAATCATGCACATAAGAATTTTATACGTCTCCAACGTATTTATAATTTATGAAGTATTCATGCCATGTTTACAATAATTCTATATGATTTTATTAGAACTAACCCAGACTGACGCTGTTTTTAGCAGAACTACCATGGTGTTGTTTTTTGTGCAAAAATAAAAGTTCTCTGAATGGGCTGAAAATTAAGTATGATTTTTTTGGACCAAAAGAGACCCTTGAAAAATTGGAGTTGGGCCAGAAGAGCCACCAGGAGGTCACAAGCCTGCCAAGCGCGGCCACCCCCTGGCCATGCCTAGCAGACTTGTCACCGCCTCGTGGCCCCCTTGACGTGAGATTGACGCCAAAAAATCCTATAAATCTATAAACCTCCGAAAAGAAACCTAGATCCGGAGTTCTGCCGCTGCAAGCCTCCAAAGCCAAGAAAAATCAATCGGTAACCCATTCCGGCACCCTGTCGGAGGGGGAAACCATCACCGGAGGCCATCTTCATCATCTTAGCGGTCACCATGACGAGGATGGAGTAGTTCACCCTCGGAGCTGGGGGTTTGTACGAGTAGCTATGTGTTTGATCTCTCTCTCTCTCTCTCGTGTTCTTGAGATGACACGATCTTCATGTACCGCGAGCTTTATTGATATAGATTAATCATATGGAGTTTTCCCCTCTCTCTCTTCTTGTGATGAATTGGGTTTTCCCTAGAAGTTTTCTAATTGAATTGAGTCTTTAAGGATTTGAGAACACTATATGTATGTTTTGCGATGGGATATCCATGGTGACAATGGGATGTTCTATTGATCCACTTTATGTATGTTTTGGTGATCAACTTGTGCATTCCATGACATTGGGAATCAATGCATGAGGGTTGGCACATGTTTTTTTCTGGAATCTCTGGTAGAAACTTTGGGGCACTCTTTGAAGTTCTTTGTGTTCGATTGAACATGATGAATCTGAAATTGTGTGATGCATATCGTAAAATCAAGCCCATGGGTACTTGTGGTGACATTGGAGTATCTAGGTGACATTAGGGTTTTGGTTGATGTGTATCTTAAGGTGTTATTTTAGTACAAACTCTAGGGATGTTCGTGACACTTACAGGGATAGCTCATAAGATTGATCGGAAAAGATAACTTTGAGGTGGTTTCGTACCCTATAATAATTTCTTCGTTAGTTCTCCGCTATTTGTGACTTTGGAGTGAACACTTTGTCGCACGAGAGGTATTTACATATGATTCAACTATGTCAGTTTATACGTCTCCGTGGTATCTATAATTTTTGATTGTTTCATCCCAATATTCTACAACTTTCATATACTTTTGGCAACTTTTTATACTATTTTTTGGACTAACATACTTATCCAGTGCCCAATGCCAGTTCTTGTTTGTTGCATGTTTTTTGTTTTGCAGAAAATTTGTATCAAACAAAGTCGAAATGCAATAAAAACTTACGGAGATTTTTTTTGGAATATATGTGATTTTTAGGAAAAAGAATCAACGCGAGACGATGCCCGAGGAGGTGGCAAGCCTGCTATGCGCGGCCCACCCCCCTAGTCGTGTCTGGCAGGCTTGTCGCCACCTATTAGGTCGGTTGGATTTGTCCTTTGTCCGCAAGAAATATAATTTTTATATAAATATATCCTCAAAATTTCAGCCTAATCGGACTTACGGATCTCCGGATATTTAAGAAACGGTGAAAGGTCAGAATCTGGGAGCAGAGAAACAGAAGGAAACAGAGAGAGATCCAATCTCGGAGGCGCTCCCGCCCCTCTGTCATCATGGAGGCCATGGACCAGAAGGGAAACACTTCTACAATATGGGGGGAAGGTCAATAAATAAGAAGAAGAAGAAGAAGGGGGCATCTCTCCCCCTCTCTCCCGGTGGCACCAGAAAGCCGCCGGGGCTATCATCGTGAAGGCGATCTACTCAAACAACTCTGTCATCTTCACCAACACCTCCATCACCTTCCCCCATCTATCTACAGCGATCCACTCTCTCACAACCCGCTATACCCTCTCCTTGAACATGGTGCTTTATGATTCATATTATTATCCAATGATGTGTTGCCATCCTATGATGTCTGAGTAGATATTTGTTGTCCTATGGGTTGATTGATGATCATGATTGGTTTGAGTTGCATGTTTTATTATTGGTGCTGTCATATGGTGCTCTCCGTGTCGTGCAAGCGTGGGGGATCCTCTCTATAGGGTGTAGCAATGTGTTCATGATTTGCCTATGGTGGGTTGCGTGAGTGACAGAAGCATAAACCCGAGTAGGTGGGTTGTTGCATATGGGAGTAAAGAGGACTTGATACCTTATAATGCTATGGTTGGGTTTTACCTTAATGATCTTTAGTAGTTAAGGATGTTTGCTAGATTTCCAATCATAAGTGCATATGATCCAAGTAGAGAAAGTACGTTAGCTTATGCCTCTCCCTCATATAAAATTGCAATAATGATGACCGGTCTAGTTATCGATTGCCTAGGGACAATTCCGCAACTCCTACCACCACTTTTCCACACTAGTTAAACTAACTTAATTGTTACTTTATCTTAGCAGCCCCTAGTTTTTATTTATGTGCTCTTTATTATCTTGCAAACCTATCCCGTCACACCTACAAAGTACTTCTAGTTCCATACTTGTTGTAGGTAAGCGAACGTTAAGCATGCGTAGAGTTGTATCGGTGGTCGATAGAACTTGAGGGAATATTTGTTCTACATTTAGCTCCTCGTTGGGTTTGACACTCTTACTTATCGAGAAAGGCTACAATTGATCCCCTATACTTGTGGGTTATCAAGACCTTTTTCTGGCACCGTTGCCGGGGAGCAATAGCGTGGGGTGAATATTCTCATGTGTGCTTGTTTGCTTTATCACTAAGTAGATTTTATTTACTGTTCTAAGTTGTTCTCTATCTGTAGTTATGGACATGGAACACGAAATACCAAAAAAATTAGGTGGACTTGCTGCTCATGGAGATGGGGAACCTCCTAAAACCCTCGATGCTCATTATGTGAAAGATATTAGGCACTACATTCAAAATCCCGAGAAAACCCCATCATTTATATAATGGGATACACGTTGGATCAACGTGAATACTTTAAGGATTATCGCTTGACTCAAAAAGGGAAACTGTTATGGGATCAAATTCATATGTTGAAATGGTATGCTTGGAATCTATGCTTGAGATATGATATTACTTGTTGCTCTAGGATGAAGGCTAAACACCTTCCCTTTTCATGTAAATTTAATGATAATGAAACCTTGTCTTCTTATGCTAATGGTATATATGATTACTATGATGTGGAACAAATAGAAGTTGCTTTTAAGGGTGCTTATAAAATTGAAGCTTTGTTTGAAAAGTATGAGGATTATGATGATGCTGTTTATCGATCCCAAAATTTGGCTATGCTTCGTTATTGTTATGCCAATTATGAATATAATGCCCATATTGATCAATTTATTGAGAAAGTATCCGCTATCCAAGAAGAGACTAATATTTTGCAGGAATGTATGGAAGAAGATATTGATGACACTGTGAGCTCATTGGATGAAAAAGATGAGGAGGAGAGCGAAGAACAAAAGGAGGAAGAGCGGACTAGCTACCTGTGCGCACCTTCTAATGAGAGTAACTCTTCAAATCATACATTGTTTAATTTCCCTTCGTACTTACCAAAGGATGAATGCTATGATAATTGCTATGATCCCTTGGATTCTTTTGAAATATCCCTTTTTGATGAACTTGACGCTTGCTATTCTTGTGGCCATGATGCCAATATGAATTATGTTATGAAGATGAACTTGCTATAGTTTCTTATGTTAAGCATGAAATTGTTTCTATTGCACCCACACATGATAGTCCTGTTGTCTTTTTGAATTCTCCCAACTACACTATATCAGAGAAGTTTGCACTTATTAAGGATTATATAGATGGGTTTCCTTTTACTATCACACACAATGATTTGATAGATATAATATGCATGTGCTTGCTGCTCCTACTTGCAATTATTATGAGAGAGGAATTACATCTTCACCTCTCTATGTTCCCGATACAATAAAATTGCAAGAAACTACGTATGCTATGCATTGGCCTTTACTTGGTGTGAATAAATTGTTCTTGTATGACATGCCAATGCATAGGAAGATAGTTAGACTTTGTTGTTGCATGATATATGTTACTTTGTGCTCACTACTAAATTACTAATCATTGTTAATTAAAATTGGCTTTGATATACCTTGGGATCCGGGTGGATCCATTACTTGAGCACTATATGCTAGCTTAATGGCTTTAAAGAAAGCGCTACCAGGGAGACAACCCGGAAGTTTTAGAGAGTCATTTCATTCTGTTGTGTGATTTTATATAGTTCAAAAACAAAGACAAATAAAGAGGGGAACCTAAAACGTTTTTGAAAAGAAAAGTGGAAGTGAGAAAGATGAGCAACGTTGAAGTGGGGGCTAGCCTTGAACTTTGTTCATGCCAATGGAAACTTTGTGAATCTTAATTACAGAAAATATTCAACAAAAATAATTATACCCTTGTATAAATCCATTATATTATAAAAATAATGTGCCAAGATTTGCCTTTAGGATGATTAGATTGCTTGTTTGGTGTGTGTAGTGCAAAAGCAGAAACTTTGGCTGTAGTGCGTGAATTTACAGTTTTTACCTGATGTCAAAAGTTTCTGAAATTTTTACACGGTACTGATATGCAAATTGTTTGTTTTTTTACTAATTGTTCAGAATTTTTAGAGTTACAGAAGTATGGTGAATGTTCAGATTACTATAGACTGTCCTGGTTTTGACAGATTCTATTTTTGATTCATTATTTCGCTCGTTTTGATGAAACTATCGATTGTATCGATGGTATAAGCCATGGAAAAGTTATATTACAGTATCTACAATTAGAAAAAAATGAATTGGTTGGCAACAGTACTTAAAGTGGTGATTTGTTTTATTATACTAACGGATCTCACGAGGGTTTTGTTGAGTTTTGTGTGATTGAAGTGTTCAAGTTTTGGGTGAGATCACGATGGATGAAGGAATAAGGAGTGGAAAGAGACTAATCTTGGGGATGCCCGAGGCACCCCAAGGTAATATTCAAGGAATCCCAAGAAACTAAGATTGGGGATGCCCCGAAAGGCATCCCCTCTTTTTTCTAATGACCATCAGTAATTTTACTTGGAGCTATATTTTTATTCGTCACATGATATGCGTAAATCTTGGAGCGTCGTGTGCTTTTTATTTTTCTTTTAATAATGCACCATGCTGGTATGAGAAAGTCCTTGGTTAATTTATAGAAGGCTCTTTGCACCTCACTTATATCTTTTGAGTATGGCTGTATAGTATGCTTCATGTGCTTCACTTATATCATTTGAAGTTTGGATTGCCTATTTCTCTACACATAGAAATCCGCCATTTGTAGAATGCTCTTTTGATTCACTTATATTTGTTAGAGCATGGGCATATCTTTTGTAGAAATAATTAAACCCTCATGCTTCACTTATATCTATTTAGAGAGTTAACAGGAGTTGGTCATTCACATGGTTAGTCATAAAATCCTACAGAAAACTTGTAGATCACTGAATATGATGTGTTTGATTCCTTGCAATAGTTTTGTGATATAAATATGGTGATATTAGAGTCATGCTAGTGAGCAATTGTGGATTGTTATAAATACTTGTGTAAAGGTTTGTGATTCCCGTAGCATGCACGTATGTGAACCTTTATGTAAGGAAGTCAGGGCATGATTTGTTTATTGATTGTCAACCTTTGTGTGAGGGTCGGGAGCGCGCGATGGTTAACTCCTACCAACCTCTCCCCTAGGAGAATGTGTCTAATACTGTGTTTCAATGACTAATAGACTTTTTCAATAAGTAGGTGAGTTCTTTATGACTAATTTTAGTCCATGGATTATACGCACTCTCACCCTTCCACCTTTGCTAGCCTTTCTAGTACCGCGCAACTTTTGTGGGTGCATTAAACTCACCATATATCGTCCCTCAAAACAGCCACCATACCTACCTATTATGGCATTTACATAGCTATTACAAGATATATTGCCATGCAACTTCCACCATTCCATTTATTGTGACACGCACCATCATTTTCATATTGCTTTGCATGATCGTAAGATAGCTAGCATGATGTTTTCATGGCTTGTCCGTTTTTTGATGTCGTTTGCTATGCTAGATCATTGCATATCCTAGTACACCATCGGAGGCATTCATATAGAGTCATATTTTGTTTTAGATATCGAGTTGTAATTCTTGAGTTGTAAGTAAATAAAAGTGTGATGACCATCATTATTAGAGCATTGTCCCATGTGAGGAAAGGATGATGGAAGTTATGATTCCCTCACAAGTTGGGGCGACACTCCAGACTTTATGAAAAATAAAAGAGGCCCGCAAATACCCAATAAAAAAGAGGCCTTAGATTCCCACCAAAAATAAATAAAAAAGAGAAAAGAGAAAAGAGAGAAGGGACGATGCTACTATAATTTTTCCACACTTGTGCTTCAAAGTAGCACCATGATCTTCATGATAGAGTCTCCTATTTTGTCACTTCCATATACTAGTGGGAATTTTTCATTATATAACTTGACTTGTATATTTCAATGATGGGCTTCCTCAAATTGCCCTAGGTCTTCATGAGAAAGCAAGTTGAATGCACACCCACTTAGTTTCTTTTTGAGATTTCATACACTTATAGCTCTAGTGCATCTGTTGCATGGCAATCCCTACTCATTCACATTAATATCTATTAATGGGCATCTCCATAGCCTGTTGATACGCCTAGTTGATGTGAGACTATCTTCTCCTTTTTCTTCACAACCTCCACCATATTCTATTCCACCTATAGTGCTATATCCATGGCTCACGCTCATGTACTGCGTGAGAGTTGAAAAAGTTTGAGAACATTAAAGGTGTGAAACAATTTCTTGACTTGTCATCGGGGTTGTGCATGATATAAATTCTTTGTATGGGGAAGATGGAGCATAGCCAGACTATATGATATTGTAGGGATAACTTTCTTTTGCCATTATATTTTGAAGAGATACAATTGCTTTATTGGTATGCTTGAAGTATTATTTTCTTAATGTCAAATGATAGACTATTGCTTTGAATCACTCGTGTCTTAATATTCATGCCATGATTAGATAATATGAACAAGATTATGCTAGGTAGCATTCCACATCAAAAATTATCTTTTTTATCATTTACCTACTCGAGGACGAGAAGGAATTAAGCTTGGGGATGCTGATACGTCTTTGTCGTATCTATAATTTTTGATTGTTTCATGCCAATATTCTACAACTTTCATATACTTTTGACAACTTTTTATACTATTTTTGGGACTAACATATTGATCCAGTGCCTAGTGCCAGTTCCTGTTTGTTGCATATTTTTTGTTTCGCAGAAAATCCATACCAAACGAAGTCCAAACACGATAAAAACTTATGGAGATTTTTTTTGAATATATGTGATTTTGGGGAAAAAGAATCAACGCGAGACAATGCCCGAGGAGGTGGTAAGCCTGCTAGGCGCAGCCCACCCCCTTTGACGCACCTGGCAGTCTTGTGGACACCCGCTAGGTCTGTTGGATATGTCCTTTGGCTGCAAGAACGACAATTTTTGGATAAAGATCCCCTCAAAATTTCAGACCGATCAGAGTTACGGATCTCTGAATATTTAAGAAATGGTGAAAGGCTATAATCTGGGAGTGCAGAAACACAAGGAAACAGAAAGAGAGAGATCCAATCTCGGAGGGGATCCCCCCTCCGCCGCCATGGAGGCCATGGACCAGAGGGGAAACCCTTCTCCCATCTAGAGGGAAGGTCAAGGAATAAGAATAAGGAGGGGGCTCTCTCCCCCTCTCTCTAGGTGGCACCGGAACGCCGCCGGGGCCATCATCGTGACAGCGATCTACTCCAACAACTCCATCATCTTCGCCAACACCTGCATCACCTTCCCCCATCTATATATAGCGTTCCACTCTCCCACAACCCACTGTACCCTCTACTTGAACATGGTGCTTTATGCTTCATATTATCATCCAATGATGTGTTGCCATCCTATGATGTCTGAGTAGATATTTGTTGTCCTATGGGTTGATTGATGATTATGATTGGTTTGAATTGCATGTTTTATTATTGGTGCTGTCCTATGGTGCTCTCCGTGTCGTGCAAGCGTGAGGGATCCTCGTTGTAGGGTGTAGCAATGTGTTGATGATTTGCCTATGGTGGGTTGCGTGAGTGACAGAAGCATAAACTCGAGTAGGTGGGTTGTTGCATATGGGACTAAAGAGGACTTGATACCTTATAATGCTATTATTAGGTTTTACCTTAATGTTCTTTAGTAGTTGCGGATGCTTGCTAGAGTTCCACTCATAAGTGCATAGGATGCAAGTAGAGAAAGTATGTTAGCTTATGCCTCTCCCTCATATAAAATTGCAATAATGATGACCGGTCTAGTTATCGATTGCCTACGGACAATTCCGCAACTCCTACCACCACTTTTCCACACCCATTAAACTAACTTAATTGTTACTTTATCTTAGCAGCCCCTAGTTTTTACTTATGTGCTCTTTATTATATTGCAAACCTATCCCATCACACCTACAAAGTAATTCTAGTTTCATACTTGTTCTAGGTAAAGCGAACTTTAAGAATGTGTAGAGTTGTATCGATGGTCGATAGAAGTTGAGGGAATATTTGTTCTAACTTTAGCTCCTCATTGGGTTTGATACTCTTACTTATCAAGAAAGTCTACAATTGATCCCCTATACTTGTGGGTTATCATCAGTATTGTTGAGACAAATTGCAATAGTGAAAGTATGAACCCTAGGCCTTGTTTCTAAGCATTGCAATACTGTTTGTGCTAAATTTTATCATTAGTTACCTTGCTTGTATTTTGAGATTCAAAAACTTATATCTACCATCCATATTATACTTGTCTCACCATCTCTTCGCCAAACTAGTGCACCTATACAATTTGCCATTGTATTGGGTGTGTTGGGGACACAAGAAACTTCTTGTATTTGATTGCAGGGTTGTCTGAATGAGACCGTCTTCATCCTACACCTCCCATGGATTGATAAACCTTAGTTCATCCACTTGAGGGAAAATTGCCATTGTCCTACAAAACTCTGCGCTTGGAGGCCCAACACGAGTCTACAAGAAGAAGGTTGCGTAGTAGGTGAGTGCTTGACGGTATATCTTTAGATCTTGCAATCAAATCTTTTAGTTTCTTGTTTTTCACTAGTTTAGTTTATAAAAAAAACTACAAAAAAATGTAATTGAGTTGCCTCATATGCTTCATCTTTTTAATGTCTTTCGTGAAAATGATGGAAAGGAAGATTATGCTCAAGTGTTAGAAGAAGAAGTTATTAAAATGTTTGGCACTAAATCTTTGAGTGATGAGCATGATTTCAATGTTGTTAGTATGAATTCTTTGAATATCCATAGTACTAATGAAGATCCGTCAACCTTTTTGATGAAAACCTGGATCCCGCCGAACGGAACCCGGAATCCATACTCCACAGAACCAATATCAAGCCCCCAGCCGGCGGCGTCGATGTAGAGCCGACCGCGGCGACTCTTGCTCATCCTTCCATCCACGTATCCTTCGAGCCCTGGGAGGGAGCCCTTTGAGAACTCAAAACCACCAAGCGCGAGCCCCACGGCGGGCGCCAACTGTCGTGGTTTTATCATGGCAGATGTCCAGGTGAACGGACTTGGATTCGAGGCCATCGCTTAACGGGGTGGACTCAAAGGGGTTAGTTGGGACGAAAGACACGGATTTACCCAGGTTCGGCCCCTCAAGTCGAGGTAATAGCCTACGTCCTACTTGTGTTTGTATTTCTTGTGTATCGATTACAAGGAGCTAGAAGCTTGACCTAGTTCTCGATTACCTCACCTCTAAGTTGCCCCGGGTCTGCCTTTATATAAGAGGTCAGGACCATCGGGTTGTTACAATTGCTAACCGAGTCTCTCTCTATCTTCTTTGTCCAAGCTGTCTACGAGTCGGCTTGCACGCCCGGGTCTTCTCCATCCGGGCCGTTTGTACGGCCCACACCTTGAGCCGCCTATCTTCCTGGGCCACCAGTCTTACGGATCACCTTTGGGCCGGCTCACGAGCCAGCAACATGACCCGGAGCCTCCAGGGCGGGTCATATCGTGGGGTCATATCCCCAACATTAGGCCCCAGGTTGAATTGAGCTTGCTCACTTCATCCTTCTCTTCCGTTTTTTGGCGAGTCACCCAGAAATGACCCGGCGTGACATCATGAGATCTACTGACGTACCACCGAATCTTTCATTAACTGTCATCCCGAGAATTGAGGCGTCCACCTCGGTCAAACGGTGTTGTCGCCTGGATTTTCGCGCCTTCCTTAATACCTTTTTAAATATGACCCATGCGGGTCAAAATTTTCCATCCTCCCGCTCGTGCCTCTTCTTCTTCCTCCTGTCGCTGCCGCTCCAGCGTCCTCATCGTCCGGCGCCGTCTTCGCTTCTGCACCGACTGGGTGCTGCATCACCCTTATACAGACTAGATTTCTTCCGCCGCCGCCACAACATCTCCAGTGAGTTCTCCTTTCTCCATAGATCGCTCACCGCCGCGGTAGGGTTCCATCGTAGTGGGGCTCCGCCGTAGCAGGGCTCCGGCACTGCTGCCACGAGCATATCTCGACGCCGTTGTTGCTTTTAGATCGTGCTCTCGTCCCGCCGCCGCACGCGGGCCGGCCGCGCGTAATGCGTGGACAGCGATAGCGCCGCTCCGTTTTCTTTCTTTCTGCTGTTCATCGCTAGGTCTGGATTAAATCCTTTTTTGCCGCTTTTGTAGATCCGTAGCCATAACGATAGTTTGCGGAATCTGTTTTTAGGACTTAGCCGATTTTTCAATCTTCCTTTCCTCTGTTGAGTCGCTAAGCTTCTCCGGCTCTCATCAGCCGTGTCTTTCCACTTTATCCGTAGAGCCCTTAAACCTTTAAGCCGTCAAAAATATTTTCTTGCGCTTTTACTCATCGCGCCTTTTATCTTGCACAACACTTAAGCCGCCAATATGTCTCGTGCGTCCAACTCATACAACTGGGTTGGTTCTTGCGTTACGGAGGAGTACTTAGCAGGCTTCATTGAATCGGGTGCTCTTCCTCCCAAAGAGGTTCTCAATTGGCGGGTTCCGGGCAACGAGACCCGGCCTTCTCCCCAAAAAGGAGAAATAGTAGTCTTTGCTGATCACATCGAGCGAGGGTTCATGCCGCCCGGCTCTAAGTTTTTCCGGGACGTCCTTCATTTTTACAAGCTGCATCCTCAAGACTTGGCACCCAACTCTGTTTCCAACATCTGCAACTTCCAAGTTCTCTGCGAAGCTTATCTGCTAAGTAAGCCGTCTGTGGGGTTCTTTCGAGAATTCTTCTACGCGGACCACCAAACTGAAATGAAGGGTGGCCCGAGTCTGAGCTGGGCGGCATTTCTATTCAACGCCGCCGAGACATCATCTTTCCTGCTACTCCAATGCCGAGTCACCCAAAAGATTGGAATAAGACATGGTTCTATTGCCCAGAGACCTCTCCCGAAAAAGATCACTCATTGGGGGGTTACCGCCCCTCCCGGCTTAGGACAAATACCGAGCTTCCCAGCCGGCTCTCAGCCTCGGAGCATGCCAGATATGAGTCGTTCCATGCCAATATCAAAGTGCTCCTAGCCAACGGCTTAATAGGATTGGATTTGATCCGCTGCTGGATTTCCTGGCGGATCATGCCTTTGAGCCGCACAGGTCGGCTTATCTGCGAGCATGAAGGCAAATATGACAGCTCATTGTGCTTCAGCGAATCAACACTGTCAGAGGATGATATTACCACTACCATCCAGAGCCTTGTCCATGAGGCCTCCGGCTCATGCAGTGCCATCGGCCTGGCGCCTTTCTGCGTCAATAATCCGGCTCCCGATGTAAGTTAATCTCTTCCCATCCGTCTCTTAGACGTTGTTTGTACTTTGCTGATTTGGTATTCACTCTCTGGGTCATTCTTATAGGCCGACTCAGACTTCTGGAAGAAGGAATATGTTGCCCCTCCGAAGAAATCCAGGAAGAAGGTCGCAACTAAGATGGCTAAAAAAGATGTCCCGCAAGATAATTTGCTTGACCCGCCACCATCATCTAGCTCACAGGTAAAGTTTTAACTGCCTTGTTTAATCTTTTACCTTCCTACTTTATTAATGCTTGTTTTACTCGCAGGATGAAGTGGAAACCAGCCGTGCCAATGCTCCTGAGGTAAATGACATTTCTTCCGGCTCAGAATGTTTCGTCCCCCGAAAGCCGCGGCGGGTTATCGGAAAAGTTCCTCTTTCTCACCCTCTTGCTTATCTGGCTCCTGATTTTCTCTTAAAAAAGCAACAGCAAGTCGACCGTCGACAGACTCGAAGCACCGGCTCTACTGAGCTCATGTCCGGGCTACCAAACTCTCCGGCTCCAAAGAAACGCCCCGCCGAGGTTTAAGTCTCGACTTTTCCTTTGACTTTCCTTTGTAAACTTGATACTTTCTTCACCTTTATGTTTTATTCTTTTTATAAATCTCCTTCCTCCGGTGACTCTTCGGCGTCAATTCTACCACCGCTCAAGATTAATCCGCTGTAAGCATTCCTTACTATGATATATGGGTATCCGGCTGTTAATATGATAGTAACATCTTCAACTACTGATCCTTCTATTCTGCAGTGCTCAAGCTAAACATCGCAAGACCAACAAGCCCTCCTCCGGCCCAGTTATCGAAGAACCGTAGCCCGAACAACCGGAGGAGACTCAACCAGAAGAAAACCCGCCGGCTACCTCCACGGAACCGGCCGCTGAAGATGTCATCATGGAGAGCCCTCCAAGGGCTCCTTCAAAGCCGGCGACTCCTGCCAAGACCCCTGAAACTCCAGATGTTGTTATCACCGGGTCTAGTCATCAAACACCTCCGGCTCATGTGTTGACCAAACATACAGAGCCGGCTGAAGCCTCGAAGAAGCTGAACTTTGACTCTTCGTTCGAGAAGATGACAGTCGAAGAGCTCCACGCCGGGTATATAAACCGGGTTACCACCAGCCGGGATTTGGAACTTCGGTTGGTCTCTTCAATGAAGACAAAATATGAGGTACTTTTCCTTCTTACCATATCCTTACTTAGCCCCCAAGAGCCGGTTTAACGTACTCAATCGTTGAGCCGGGTCTTTCTATGACCTCTGTAGATATTGTCATGCCAAATTCCCTTAGAATTGCTTTAGCTTAGTACTGTAGATAAAGCGAACCACCAATCGTAGCCCCCAAGGGCCGTCTCAAATTATATTTGAGTCGGGTCTTTAATGTAGACAGCTTGAAGATCTAATCGTAGCCCCCAAGGGTCGGATCAACCTTGATCAAGTTGAGTCGGTGCTTCCATTACCAGTACATTGAAGAGCCATAGTGTAGCTCCCAAGTTTCGGATTAGCTTCGAAGGAGATGAACCGGAACTGCATTGCATACTCAAAGATCAAATATACATTAGCCCCCAAGTGTCAAATATATTGCTTGCAATCTGTTTGAGACTTGCATAAATTTTCTTTTAACACCCGTCTTGTATTTTGGCGACTTATCTTGTATTTTGATGTATTATAGGAAGCTTTAAATGAAGCCGGTTCTCAGTTGACGGATCTGAAGGCCAACCTGGCGGCTCAGCAAGAAGCCCGAAGCGTTGCTGACGAAAAGTGTCGGCTTCTCTCTGAGGAGCTGGCCAATGTCACTACTGAGCTTACCTCTTTGAAAGAGACGGCAGAATCTGAAAAGGCCGCTCTGACCAAACGGGCGGACGACGCCGAGCAGCGGCTTATAGCTGTGGCGGAGGAACTCCAAGGCCTAAAGCGGCACATAGCGAAGATGTCAGCCACTCTATTTGGTAAGTTTCTGTTTTACTTTGTATTTTAACATTGCTATTGAAAAAACTGGCGACTCATTTGCTTTATCCGGCTTATCCAGGTCCCAGGAGCCGGCAGTTGGCTTCTGATAGCCTTCCGCCACTGAAGGCCATCTACACCTTTGCGGAACAGCTATACTGCGGCGCCATCTTCACGATCAAGAGTGTTCAATATAAGGAGAAGATCCCCACCGCTCTGAAAGGGGTCTTGGAACTCTTCTCCACAATGCCCAACCATATAGAAGAGCTGAAGAAGTCCGCCTTCCGCCAAGGAGCCGTCGCTGGATTGAGTCGGGCTCTGGCCTTTGCCCCCGAGCTAACACCGGCAGAAATGATGGATGGTTACCCGTCCAAAAGAGATGACGGCTCAGAATTCACCGAAGAAGATTACATCCGGTGTGTCAAAGAGTCACGTTATCTGGCCTCTGTACTGGCGGATGAAGCTAACTTGAGCACTTATCAGGCGGCTTATGACGCAGAGGAGAAGAGGATCCGCGGGCCTCTCTATGATTGGAAGGATCTGACACCCACCCGCAGTAAGGATCTCTTCCCTTGTGAGCTTGACGCGTCCCCTTTCCTTGAAGGGTATTTCGCTGCTCTAGCTGACTGTAATTGGGAACTGGGAAATCTGCAGATAAAGCCAGCAGAAGACCCGGAGCAGGATGAACCGACCAATAACTGAACTTTATTCTTTTAACCTTTCTGAGCACAGACTCATGTAATGACCCGTCGTGGGCGGTTGACAATGCTTTTTGCTCCTTCTGAGAATAATTTTTGTAATAGAGTAATCATGACCCTGCCATTTGGCGGCTGTATATATTTTTTCACCTCTCTGTGTGCACTTTCCTTCTCTCTGTGTTTCAATTTAATGTGTTGCCGACTCTCCATGGATATACCTTGAGCTTTTCTGATGAGGGGCGTCTATCTTTGAAGACGCCATTCCTTCGCCAGAATATTAGAGCCGGATAATCTCTTTGAAAACTCAATTCTTGTCAACCGGAGCAACATGGCTCCGATTCTTGTCGGATGAATCCATTAAGGAGCCGGTTGTCGTAGGATAGTGTAAGCTATACCTGATGGTAAGAAGCCTCTATCGACAACTACGGCTATTTATGAACCGGAAGCGGCTTAAAGTCGGATGTATGAAGGGTAATGTAAGCTATACGTGACGGTAAGAAGCCTCCTTTTAACAGTAAATGTTGTATGTGCGAACGCCGGCTGCTGATGGGAGATGTAAGCTATACCTTAAGGCAAGAAGCCTCCACCGACAGCCGCGGCTAATAATCAGCCTGAGACGGCATAAAGCCGGCTGTTTGAAAGGAGATGTAAGCTATACCCGAAGGCAAGAAGCCTCTTTCAACAGCTACAGTTGTAGGCGCGGACGCCGCTGTCGATGGGTAATGTAAGCTATACCCGAAGGCAAGAAGCCTCCATCGACAACCACGGCTAACTGATAAAGCTGGCTATTTGAAAGGAGATGTAAGCTATACCCGAAGGCAAGAAGCCTCTTTCAATAGCTACAGTTGATAAGCAACTGAGTTTTGGCGTAAACGCCCGTTGTTAGGGTGAGATAAGAGAACCCGTCGGTAAGAAGCCCCCTTCGACAACCGCAGTTAATAAGTAACCGGAAGTGGCATAAATCCGGCCATTAGGGTGAGATAAGCAATACCCGTCGGTAAGAAGCCCCCTTTGATGGCCGCAGTTGATAAGCAACTAGAATTTGGTGTACACGATGTTGTCTTAGGGTCATGTAAGCTATACCAAAGGTAAGAAGCCTCCATCAACAACAACGCTTAATGTAACCAAACTAGGCATAAAGCCAACTGTGCAAGGGAGATGTAAGCTATACCCGGAGGCAAGAAGCCTCCTTGCAACAGTTTAATAACAGCTAGTTGTGCAAAGGAGATGTAAGCTATACTCGAAGGCAAGAAGCCTCTTTGCAACAGTGCTTAATTGGGCATAAGACCGGCTGTGCAAGGGAGATGTAAGCTATGCCCGAAGGCAAGAAGCCTCCTTGCAACAGCGTAAAAGCAGACTGTGCAGGGGAGATGTCAGCTATTCCCGAAGGCAAGAAGCCTCCCTGGCACAGCGCTTGATAGGGCATAAAGCCGGATCAGCCGTTTTGACGGCGAATAAACCACTTTAACTCAAAAAAATTAGCCAGAAAAATTTCATCTTGATTGCACAAAGGTATACATAAGAGCGGAGGCCCCTGTCTTTGTGGGGATGCTAGCTTTTACTCCTATAAGCATGATATATACAATGATAGCGGCTTTCAATGCCTGCTAAGTAAAGTATGGTCGCAAATGTGCGATATTCCATGGCCGTAGCGTCTCTTGACCCGCCGCTTCCGACTCATCTCGGACATCAATGAGGTAATATGACGCATTGTTAAGGTTTCTGCTGATCACAAAAGGCCCCTCCCATGGTGGAAATAACTTATGCATTCCAGATTGGTCTTGAATCAGCCGGAGCACCAGGTCACCCTCCTGGAACGTCCGGGTCTTCACCCTGTGGATATGATAGCGTCGCAGGTCTTGTTGATAAATTGCCGACCTGGCTGCTGCTAACTCTCGTGATTCATCCAAGGCGTCCAACGCATCTTGGCGTGCTACCTCATTGTTCGTCTCAACATAAGCCGCCACCCTTGGTGAGTCGTACCGTATATCGCTGGACAGAACCGCCTCAGCACCATACACCATGAAGAAAGGCGTGAAACCTGTAGATCTGTTAGGGGTAGTTCTGATGCTCCATAAGACGGAAGGCAACTCCTCAACCCAACATCCGGGTGTCCGCTTCAAAGGAACCATGAGCCGTGGTTTGACTCCTCTTAAAATTTCCTGATTGACTCGCTCCGCCTGACCATTAGACTATGGATGTGCCACGGCTGAAACATCGAGCCGGATATGCTCCTTCTCACAGAACGCTTTCATAGCTCCTTTGGATAGATTTGTTCCATTGTCCGTAATGATACTTTGCGGGTAACCAAAGCGATAGATCGGCTTCTTAATAAATTGAACCGCTATAGCCGCGTCACATTTGCTGACTGGCTCTGCCTCCACCCACTTAGTAAATTTATCAACCGCCACCAGAAGGTGTGTTTTCTTATCCTTGGATCTCTTGAAAGGTCCTACCATATCGAGCCCCCAGACCGCAAACGGCCAAGTGATTGGTATCATCCTCAACTCTTGAGCCAGAACGTGAGCACGCCGGCCAAACTTCTAACAGCCGTCACACTTGCGGACTAAGTCTTCTGCATCCTTGTGAGCCGTCAACCAGAAAAACCCATGTCGAAAAGCCTTGGCCACTAAAGATTTTGACCCGGCGTGATGTCCACAGTCGCCAGCATGAATTTCACTCAAGATCTGTTGGCCCTCCTCCGGTGAGACGCAACGCTGAAAGACACCCGTCACACTACACTTATGTAACTCACCAATTATAATCGTCATAGGCTTAGAATGCCAGGTGATCTTCCTGGCCAGATCCTCCTCCTGAGGTAACTCGCCGCATGTCAGATACGCCAAATAAGGAATAGTCCAATCTGGGGTAGCATGCAGAGCCGCCACCAATTCCGCTTCCGGGTCAGGAATAGCGAGATCCTCCTCAGAGGGTATCTTGACAGTTGGATGATGCAATACATCCAAAAAAACATTAGGTGGTACCGGCTTTTGTTGAGAGCCTAACCGTGACAAAGCATCAGCCGCCTAATCCCTGCGATGATCAATGTGATCCACCTGGTACCCCTTGAAGTGACCGGCAATGATATCAACCGCCTGTCGATAAGCCGCCATCCGCGGATCCTTGGAGTCCCAAGTACCTGAATCTTGCTGAGCCACCAGATCTGAGTCGCCTAAACATCTAAACCGGCTTAAATTCATCTCCTTAGCGACTCTGAGACCATGGAGCAGTGCTTCATACTCAACTGCATTATTAGTACAAGGGAACATTAATCGGAGCACATAACAAAACTTGTCACCCTTGGGGGAGGTGAGAACAACTCCTGCACCGGACCCCTCTAGCTGCTTGGACCCATCAAAGTGTATAGTCCAATACGTGTTATCCGGCTTCTCTTCGGGGGCTTGACATTCAGTCCAATCGTTTATGAAATCCACCAAAGCTTGAGACTTAATTGTTGTACGAGGAACATACTTGATGTTAAGAGGACCCAGCTCTAAGGCCCACTTGGCAATCCTCCCTGTAACTTCTCTATTCTGAATGATATCTCCCAACGGGGCGGAACTGACCACTGTTATCTGGTGCCCCAAAAAGTAATGTTTTAACTTGCGGTTGGCCATGAAAACTCCGTATACTAACTTCTGCCAATGCGGATACCTCTGCTTAGACTTTGCCAAAACTTCACTAATGTAATAAACCGGCCTTTGCATAGGATACTCCTTCCCTGCCTCCTTGCGCTCAACCACAATTGCTACACTGACCGCTCTGTTGTTAGCCGCCACATAAAGGAGTAATGGCTCTTTCTCAACCGGAGCAGCTAACACTGGCGGCTCAGTCAACTGTTTTTTAAGAGCTTCAAGTGCTTCGACCGCTGCTGTGCTCCACTTAAACTTGCCTGTCTTTTTCATCATCTGGTATAAGGGAATGGCTTTCTCCCCAAGCCGTCTTATGAAGCGGCTCAACACAGCAATCCGTCCTGTAAGGCGTTGAACGTCATTAATGCACATCGGCTCCCCTAAAGAAGTGATAGCCTTAATCTTATCCGGGTTAGCCTCGATGCCCCTCTCAGAGACCAAGAAACCCAAAAGCTTTCCTACTGGAACACCGAAGACACACTTCATCGGGTTAAGCATCATCTTGTAGACCCGGAGATTGTCAAAGGTTTCTTTCAAATCCTCTAGGAGAGTTTCCTTCTTTCTGGATTTAACCACGATGTCGTCTACGTAAGCATGAACATTTCGGCCAATCTGACTATGGAGGCAGTTCTGCACACAACGTTGGTAAGTCGCCTGGGCACTCTTGAGCACGAAAGGCATGGAGATGTAACAGAACGACCCAAAAGGTGTAATAAACGCCGTCTTCTCCTGATCTTTCGTTGCCATCTTAATCTGGTGATATCCGGAATATGCATCCAGGAAGCATAAACTTTCACATCCGGCTGTAGCATCAATAATTTGATCGATACGAGGGAGTGCAAAAGGGTCAGCCGGGCAAGCCTTGTTGAGGTCCGTGTAATCTATACACATACGCCACGTGCCGTTCTTTTTTAGCACTAGCACCGGGTTAGCCAACCACTCCGGGTGAAAAACTTCCACTATAAAGCATGTGGCCAAGAGCCGGGCAACTTCCTCCCCAATGGCTTTACGTCTCTCTTCGTTGAACCGTCGTAGAAACTGTTTGATCGGCTTAAACTTTGGATCCACATTAAAATTGTGCTCAACGAACTCTCTCGGTACACCCGGCATGTTAGAAGGCTTCCATGCAAAGATGTCCCAATTCTCACGGATGAATTCGATGAGTGCGCTTTCCTATTTGGGATCCATATGAGCCCTAATGATGAATTGCTTGGATGAGTCGCCCGGATTGAAATCTACTGCCTTGGTATCATCCGCTGAAAACTTGAGTGGCGGCTCAACTTCTGTCGTAGGCTTCTTCAGCGGGGTCATATCCTCGGGGTCAACGTTCTCCTTGTAGAATTTCAGCCCCTCCTGAGCACAACTAGACTCTACATACGCCGCATCTCCTTCCTCACATTTGAGAGCCGTTTTCCTATTACCGTGAACGGTAATTGTACCATTTAAGACGGGCATTTTGAGTTGCAGATAAACATAGCAAGGCCTAGCCATAAATTTGGCATAAGCCGGCCTCCTAAACATCGCATTATAGGGACTTTCGATTTTGACCACCTCGAACCATAAGGACTCCACCCTGTAATTATACTCATCGCCAAAAGCTACTTCCAATGAAATCCGGCCCACCGGGTATGCTGATTTACCTGGGACCACACCATGAAAAAGGTGGAAGAAGGTTTAAGGTCCGTGTCAAGCAACTTCATCTGCCGGAAAGTGTCATAGTAAAGGATGTTGATGCTGCTACCTCCGTCCATAAGCACTTTATTCATCATATAGCCATTCACCTAAGGGGCCACAACTAGAGCCAGCCGGCCCGGGTCATCTACCCGTGGCGAGTGATCCTCCCGGCTCCACATTAGGTTATACTCAGACCACGGTAAATATCACGAGAGAGCCGGAGCAACCGCATTAACTGCTCGCCTCCGCAACTTCTCATCTCGTTTACTGTGACCGGTCGTGAATACGTGATACTATCCAGAACTGAGCTGCTTCGGGTTACTCTGAAACCCGGACTGATTGCACTGCTGCTGATTGTTGTTATTGTTGTTGTTGCCAGGATGCTGTTGGTGCCCCCCTTGGTTATTCTGACCCGGATGCCCGTTTCCTGAACCGTCGGTGCCGAATCTAGCCCCTGATCCGCCATGCACTGAGCCGCCAGGCGGGCCACCGCCCTGATTATTACGCGGTTGGGAATGCTGGTTTTTGAATCTCTGCATGATAAAACGATCACCCCACGCATGCAACGCCGGCTTGTCAGGCGTGCTGTGCTCCGGACAAGGCTTCCTAAGCGCTTCTTCTAAATTAAAAGGGCCTCTGTTCCTTTGATGAAACGGCCTGAATTTTCCACTCCCCTTGGGATGGTTCTGTCCCGTGTTGGTATTTGCCACCAGCTCTGACCCGCTATCAGCGCTCTTCCCCTTATTCTGATTCCCATTGTTCATAAAACCTTTTCATTGATTGTTTTTCTTCCCTTGATTGGCTTTCTCATCATCCGAGCCTGGATCCTTGGTGTTATCTGAGTCGGCATACTTTGTCAAGGCCGTCATGAGCTCTCCCATATCCTAACACGTGCGCTTGAGCCGGCTGAGCTTCTGTTTCAATGGAACAAAATGACAGTTCTTTTCTAGAATAAGCACCGCTTGAGCCGCCGTGATCTGCTCTGAAGAGTGAATAATGGTCGACACCCACCGGACCCATTGATGGGCCGACTCATTCTCCTGTTGAACACAATGGTCCAAATCGACAATGGTCATAGGCTGCTTACAAGTCCCTTGGAAATTCTTAATAAACTTCGCTCTCAGCTCTGCCCATGAGCTTATCGTGTTAGGCGGCAGACCTTTCAGCCATGTACGAGCCGGACCCTCAAGCATCATGATGAAATATTTTGCGCATACCGCCTCACTGACATCCAGCATCTCCAAGGCCAGTTCATAACTTTCAACCCATGCCTCAGGGGGTAGATCAGCGGTGTAATTCGGAACCTTTCGAGGCCCCTTGAAATCTTTTGGTAGCCGTTCACTTCTCAGAGCCGGAGTTAAACTTGGCATCCCTACGGCTCTGGTACTAACTACTCCCATTGAGACGGAAAGCGCCAGCTCTGAACGGGTTGCCGCTATCTTCGCCTCTTGCCTGTCTCTCGCCTGGTCCGCGAGGGCTTGTGCATCTAGAGCCGCCCGCTCGTCCTCCGATGGTCCACGATGTGGATGACTGCTGGAACCTGCCGGCGACTCGTAGCGCCGGCTGAAACTTCGACTGGGGAGGGGGGTGGAGTGAACCCAGCTCTGGCTGTGAGCATACCTCTCTTGCTGGGCCATGGCCGTTTGTAAATATCCAATGGCGTTTCGCACATCCTCTGCAAAGGGTGCTTAATCTGGGATGGGAATCGTCTCAAGCCGGGCGGCCGCTGCCACCATGTTCTCGACCGGGTTAGAGTAATGACCCGCCGGTGTTGGAAAAGCCCTAGGTGAGATCTGGTTATGCTGGGGTGGATGAATCGCCGGGCGTTCCATCGGGCGGCTTTCCGGCGCGTCCGTAACCCGTCCCACACCGGGGGTGTTAAAAAGGTTCCTCGCTTCATAACATTCTGGCAGACGGGATTGATGCCTCCTCCGATGCACCGCGGCCGCTGACCTTTGCTCCAGCTCTAGACGGAAAGCATCGGCATTGATACGCTCCGCTTCCTCCTCCATCTGGGTCTTCAGCTCGGCCATCCTTTGCCGTTCCTCTGCCATCTGGCCCTTGATCCGTGCCACCTCTAAATTCCTGGTTGCTTTATTATCCGAAGTTACTTTTGTGGCCATGAGAGCTATAAGCTCGTCCATCAATTCCACTAGAACCTGAGCCGACGGCGGCGGGCTATCACCCGCTGCGGCGGCTCCTGCCGCTGTGTCACCGGCGGCTAAAGCCGATCCTGCCATGTACACCGCCGCATGAACCGGGGGTCTCAGATCATCCGACTCAAAGCCCTCTACCACAGAATAGGTGTCGTAGCAGCCCCCAAGGCCACCGTTACTGAGCCGATACACTGATTCTGTCTCCCCACTGGAGGACTCATCTTCCGAGAAAATGAGAGTTCCCTGTGACCCGGATGCTTCCAGGTCCATGCCTTGAGTGAAGCCCACGAGAACATGCTTTTGACCTGGATGGGCACGGGCAGGCTGCACAACACCCATAGATTGGAGGCGCCGAGCCGGCTCGACAATGTTGGTGCAGACGTCCGGCCCGGGTGTAGATCCGTCAACCTTTCTGATGAAAACCTGGATCCCACCGAACGGAACTCGGAATCCATACTCCACAGAACCAGCATCAAGCCCCCAGCCGGCATCATCGATGTAGAGCCAGCCGCGGCGACTCTTGCTCATCCTTCCAACCACGTATCCTTCGAGCCCTGGGAGGGAGCCCTTTGAGAACTCAACACCACCAAGCGCGAGCCCCACGGTGGGCGCCAACTGTCGTGGTTTTATCACGGCAGATGTCCGGGTGAACGGACTTGGATTCGAGGCCATGGCTTAACGGGGTGGACTCAAAGGGGTTAGTTGGGACGGAAGACACGGATTTACCCAGGTTCGGCCCCTCAAGTCGAGGTAATAGCCTATGTCCTGCTTGTGTTTGTATTGCTTGTGTATCGATTACAAGGAGCTAGAAGCTTGACCTAGTTCTCGATTACCTCACCTCTAAGTCGCCCCGGGTCTGCCTTTATATAAGAGGTCAGGACCACCGGGTTGTTACAATTGCTAATCGAGTCTCTCTCTATCTTCTTTGTCCAAGCTGTCTATGAGTCGGCTTGCACGCCCGGGTCTTCTCCGTCCGGGCCGTTTGTACGGCCCACACCTTGAGCCACCTATCTTCCTGGGCCACCAGTCTTACGGCTCACCTTTGGGCTGGCTCACGAGCCAGCAACATGACCTAGAGCCTCCAGGGAGGGTCATATCATGGGGTCATATCCCCAACACATAATGTGGTGAAGAAGAAGAAAAGAAGGAAAAGTAAAGGTAAAGTGGTATCTCTCCCAAATAATGTTGCTCCCATTATTGATAGGCCTCATGAGAATGAATCAAAAATAGTTGTGGAAGATGATACACTTGAGGATGATTTTGTTATGCCTATGTATTTTTGTGATAATTATGATTGGGAAGATAATGATACTTCTTATAATCTTGAAAATATTTATGACACCAACTTGGGGGATGATGATAATAATTGTTATACTATTGGTGCTATTCATACCCTTCATGATGAGAGTGATTATGTTTATGATATAGAAAGCCACAAGCTTGGGGATGCTATGTTTGATGAAAGTGACATGTTTGAGAATTTCTTTGTTGCAATTAATGTTTGTCCCAAGCTTGGGGATTCTATGCTTAATGAAGATGATATTTTTATTCCCCATACTTTGAATGATCAAATGTGTTATAATGACTGCATGCCTCCTACTTATGATGATTATTGTGATGATACTTATGTGATGAAAAAGAGTGATGATAATTATTATGATACTGGTCATAATTATGAATATCCTTTTACTGAATATTACTCTTTTAGTGTGGAACCAATTTGTAGTATTCAACTCTTATATGATACTCCCACTATTAGTCATGAGAAGAAATTTTCTTGTGTGGAGAGTATAAAAATTTCTATGATTGTAGATCATGAAAAGAATGCTTTATGTGATGGTTATATTGTGGAATTACTTCATGATGCTACTGAAAATTATTATGAGGGAGGAACATATGCTTGTAGGAATTGCAATAATATCAAGTTTCCTCTCTGTGTGTTCAAGGTTTTGAAGTTATCTTGTTTTGCTTTCCTATGCTAGATGATTCTTGTTCCCATAAATTTTTTGCTCACAAAATCCCTATGCATAGGAAGTGGGTTAGACTTAAATGTGCCTGTCATGAGATTGATGATACTCTTTTGCATGTTTCAACTATTATTCCTATGTGGGCATCATTGAAATCATCATTCCTAGCTAAAAGGCATTAAAGAAAAGCGCTTGTTGGGAGACAACCCAAGACTTTTACTTTCTGTTTTTATGTGCTAACATGATTAACATACTGTAGTGATCATGTTTTGTGTCTTTTATTTCAGTAAAGTTCCAAGTAAAGCCTTTGGGATAGTGTGGATACTTGCTTGTTTGATTCTGTGCAAAAACAGAAAGTTCTCCGTCCAGTAAATGAATTATCCGATTTTACTGGACATCAAATAATTCTGCAATTTTTACAAAAACTTTATATAAAAATTCCTTGAGTTTTCCTAATTTTTCCGAATTTTTAGAGTCAGGGAAGTATGGTGATCGTTCAGATCTTTACATACTATCCGGTTTTGACAGATTCTATTTTGCATGCATAGTTTGCTTGTTTCAAATTTTCCTATAGCATATATTGAGTAATATAAATTGTGGGAATGATTTAATACAGTAGGTATCATGTGGGAATAATTATGAATCTTGTCTTGGCAGTACCTAAGTGAATGATCTATCTTTATTACACTAACCCTTCTCACAAAGTTCCGTTAAGTTTTGTGTGATTGAAGTTTTCAAGTTTTGGGTGACACACCGATATAAGGAGAATAAGGACTGCCAATAACATAAGCTTGGGGATTCCCAAGGCACCCTAAGGTAATATTCAAGGAAGACTCAAGCAAATAAGCTTGGGGATGCTACGCATCCCATCTCTCTTCATCGACAATTATCGGTTAGCTTATGTTGAGCCTAAATTTTAATTCGTTCACATGATGCGTGCTATTATTGGAGTGCTATTTTTCTTTTGCTTGATGTTGAATAAAATACTCAAATCTTAAAATATTTAATGAGAGAGACAGAGAGAAAGTCCTCACATAGCTACTTAATTGTTTGACTACTCAATGATCTTCACTTATATGTTTTGGAGTAGTTTTGTCATTTACTCTCGTGTTTCACTTATATCCTGTGAGTAAATGGTTGAATGAGTTGAATATCATAAATCTGAAATTATATATGTTTTATATGCTTATCCCATGGGGAGTAATGACTTCATATATAAGAAGTATAGGTGGTAAATTTATTGAAAGTTAGCAAACACCGCATTGGTCACTTGAACAATTCATGAAAGAATATTAAAGGAAGAGAGATTTCACATATAAATATACTATCTTGGACATCTTCTATGATTGTCAGCCCCATTAATTATGTTCAAACTTGAGAAAATTAGTTGAAGTTGGACAAGGAAGACAACGTAATGAGTTATGCTTGGGTATATTTGTATAGAAGTTATGTTGTTATGGATCCTCCAACATGTGGTGCTTGCTTCCACCTCATACTAGCCAAAACTCCCGCACCAAGTAGAAATAATACTTGTGCATCCAAACACCCTTAAACCAGTTTTTCCATGAGAGTCCACTATACCTACCTATGGATTGAATAAGATCCTTCAAGTAAGTTGTCACCGGTGCAAAAAGTAATAAAAATTGCTCCTAAATATGTAAGATCTTTTATTGTAAGGTAAAATAAGTGTTGTACGAACTTGTGATGGTAAAGAAATAAAAGTGACGGGTTGCATAATAAAGGTTGATATCACAAAGGGCAATACAATGTGACGTTCCTTTGTAATAATAGTTTGCACATCCAAAAACAAAAAACGCATGACAACCTCTGCTTCCCTCTGCGAAGGGCCTTTCTTTTAGTTTCTAGTACTTACCTTTATGCAAGAGTCATGGTGATCTTCACCACTTCCTATATTTTGCCTTTTTCTCTTGGCAAGCATCATGTGTTGGGGAAAGATCCAAGCATATATGGCCATTCAAATATATTTGATCATGACTTATTATTGTTGACAATTATCTATACGATAAATACATTGGAGGCGAAACTTTAAGCCCTATCTTTCTTTGTGTTCAACGGATGCCATTTGCTCTAAAAATATGCTTTGAGTGTTAGCAATCATGGAAGACTATATGATAGTTGAGTATGCGTAATTTGCTAAATCAAAGCTCTTTCATAGACCCTTACTAAAAATAAGAGGAATTGCAATTGTTTGGTGTATGAAAGCATAGTTTGTTAGTCTATACTTTAACATGTGGATAGCTTGTTATTTCATCATGAGAAGGTTTATGAGATGAGCTACCGTTTATGATATATAATGATGCTAGAAAAAGTGTTTGGAATTATCATTGATCAAATTTATGCACTATACTAGCATTCACACTTCATAATATATTTATTTTATAATTTACCTACTCGAGCACGAGCAGGAATTAAGCTTGGGGATGCTGATACGTCTCCAACATATCCTTAATTTATGAAGTATTCATGCCATGTTTACAATAATTCTATATGGTTTTGGTATTATTTTATTAGAACTAACCCAGACCGACGCTATTTTTAGCAGAACTACCATGGTGTCGTTTTTTGTGCAGAAATAAAAGTTCTCAGAATGGGCTCAAAATTTATTATGATTTTTTTGGACCAAAAAGACCCCGAAGAATTAGAGTTGGGCCAGAAGAGCCACGAGGAGGTCACAAGCCTGCTAGGTGCAGGCACCCCCCCCCCTAGTCGCGCATAGCAGGCTTGTCACCGCCTCGTAGCCCCCCTTGATGTGAGATCGATGCCAAAAATTCCTATAAATATAGAAACCTCCGAAAACTAACCTAGATCGGGAGTTCCACCGCTGCAAGCCTCCAGAGCCACGAAAAACCAATCGGGTGTTGGAAATATGTCCTAGAGGCAATAAATAAAGTGTTTATTATTGCATTCCTTGTTCATGATAATCGTTTATTATCCATGATATAATTGTATTAAATGGAAACACATTACATGTGTGGGTAGATAGACAAACACAATGTCCCTAGTATGCCTCTAGTGAACTAGCTCGTTGATCGAAAGATGGTTAAGGTTTGCTAGCCATGGACATGAGATGTCATTTGATAACGGGATCACATCATTAGGAGAATGATGTGATGGACAAGACCCAAACTACAAACGTAGCTTATGATCGTGTTAGTTTATTGCTACTGTTTTCTGCATGTCAAGTATATGTTCCTATGACCATGAGATCATGCAACTCACAGATATTGGAGGAGTACCTTGTGTGTATCAAATGTCGCAACGTAACTGGGTGACTATAAAGGTGCTCTATAGGTGTATCCGAGGGTGTCTGTTGAGTTGGCATGGATCAAGACTGGGATTTGTTACTCCGTGTGACGGAGAGGTATCTCAGGGCCCACTCGGTAATACAACATCACAATAAGCCTTGCAAGCAATGTGACTAAGTTTTAGTTATGGGATCTTGTATTACGGAACGAGTAAAGAGACTTGCCAGTAACGAGGTTGAACTACGTATGGAGATACCGACGATCGAATCTTGGGCAAGTAACATACCGAAGAACAAAGGAACATCATACGGGATTAACTGAATCCTTGACATAGAGGTTTGACCGATAAAGATCTTCGTAAAATATGTAGGAACCAATGTGGGCAACCAGGTCCCGCCATTGTTTATTGACCGTAGAGGTGCCTCAGTCATGTCTACATAGTTCTCGAACCTGCAGGGTCTGCACACTTAAGGTTTGGTGACGTTTCAGTACTATAGAGTTATGTATGGTGGTGACCGAAGGTGGTTCCGAGTCCCGGATGAGATCCTGGACGTCACGAGGAGCTCCAGAATGGTTCGGAGGTAAAGATTCATATATAGGAAGTCCCGTTTTTGTCGCCGGAAAAGTTTCGGGCTCATCGGTAGTGAACCGGGAGTGCCGGTAGTGTACCGGAAGGGGTATTTCGACCCAAGAGGCTTCATGGCCTGTGGGAGAGTGAATATCAGCCCTTAATGGGCTGGTGGAAACTCCCACACAAGGCCCATGTGGCTGAAGGAAAAAAACAATAGGTAAAGGTGGGAAAAAGGGCAAAAAGGAGCAATCCTAGTCGTACTAGGATTGGAGGAGGAGAGTCCTCCTCCACCTCCCATTTCGGCCGAACCATATTGGCTTGGTGGCCAAGCTGCCTCCTCTCCTCCTCTCCTCCTATATGTACTAGTGGTATTGAGGGTTTTTGCACTAGTTTTTCAGCCACGTGTTACCCGTTCCTCCAGTGCATAGTTTCTCCTCTAGATCGGTTTTCTGCAGTGCTTAGGCGAAGCCCTGCCAGAATTGCTCCACCACCATCGCCGGAGCGCCATCAGGCTGCCGGAGAACTCTTCTTCCTCTCCACTCCTTCTTGCTAGATCAAGACGGTGGAGATTTTCATCAAGCTGTACGTGTGCTGAACGCGGAGGTGTCGTCCGTTCAGTGCTAGATCGGAAGGATCGTGATCAAGTTCGTGGGACGGATCGTGATCAAGTTCGTGGGATAGATCGTGATCGGATCGCAGGACGGATCGTGATTGGATCGCGGGATGGATCATGATTGGATCGCGGGACGCACGGCGATTTGGATCGCGAACACGTTCGACTACACCAACCGCGTTTCTTAACGCTTCCCGCTTAGCGATCTACAAGGGTATGTGGATCCACTCTCCCTCTCATAGATGCTCATCGCCATGGATAGATCTGCGTGTGCGTAGGAAATTTTTTGTTTCCCATGCAACGTTCCCCTTCAGAGGCATCATGAGCTAGGTCTATGTGTTGATGAGATCTCGAGTACAACACAAAAGGTTTGTGGGCGTTGATGCTTAGATTGCTTCCTCCCTTGGTCGGATTTTGGTTCAGCGGTATTGTGAGATGAAGCGGCCCGGACCAACATTACTCGTGCGCTTACGAGAGACCGGTTCCCTCGACGCAACTTGTTGCCTAGATGGCTTGTGGGTGGCAGTTTCTCTCACTTTAGTTGGATCGGATTCGACAAAGGCGGTCCTTGAGAAGGTTGAAAAGCAAATTATGTATCACCATTGTGGTTTATGTGTAGGTGAGAATTGTTCTTGCTAGAAACCCGTAGCAGCCACGTAAAACATGCAACAACAATTAGAGGACGTCTAACTTGTTTTTGCAGGGTATGTTGTGATGTGATATGGCCAATTACATGATGTGATATATGTGATGTATGAGATGATCATGTGATGTATAGAATTTCACGACTTGCATGTCGATGAGGACGCTAACCGGCAGGAGCCATAGGGTTGTCTTTAGTTATTGTATGACTTGTGTGTCAATCATTAAGCGCTATGTAATGCTTTACTTTATCGCTAAACGGTAGCAATAGCAGTAGAAGCATGTTGGGCGCGACAACCCCGATGGCGACATGTTGATGGAGATCAAGATGATGAAGATCATGGTGTCTTGCCAGTGACGATGGAGATCATGCCGGTGCTTTAATGATGGAGATCAAAAGCACAAGTTCATGGCCATATCATGTCACTTATGAATTGCATGTGATGTTAATCCTTTTATGCACCTTGTTTTGCTAAGTACGACGGTAGCATTATAAGGTGATCCCTCACTTAAATTTCAAGATAAATTGTGTTCTCTCCGAGTGTGCACCGTTGCGAAAGTTCGTCGTGTTGAGACACCACATGATGATCGGGTGTGATAGACTCTACGTTCACATACAATGGGTGCAAGCCAGTGTTGCACGCGCAGAACACTCGGGTTAAACTTGACGAGCCTAGCATGTACAGACATGGCCTCGGAACACAAGAGACCGAAAGGTCGAACATGAATCATATAGTAGATATGATCAACATAATGATGTTCACCATTGAAGCCACCTCAACTCACGTGATGATCGGACTTTAGTTGGCGGATTTGGATCATGTGACACTCAGATGACCTGAGGGATGTCAATTTGAGTGGGAGCTTTAGTAATTTTATTAACTAAACTCATTATCTTGAACAATAGGCAAAGTAAACTTTCCATATTTATGTTGTAGAACAATGGCTCGCGTAGTAGCACCCCTGAATTTTAATGCGTTCCTAGAGAAATCTAAACTGAAAGATGATGGAAGTAACTTTGTTGACTGGGCCCGTAATTTGAGGATTATCCTCACGGCTTCCCAGAAATCATATGTCCTTGATGCACCGCTTGGTGACCAACCAGAAGACATGACCTCCGAAGACGTTAAGAACGCTTGGGAGGCACGTACTGGAGATTACTCAATAGTTCAGTGTGCAATACTGTAAGGCTTAGAACCGGGACTTCAAAGACGTTTTGAACGTCATGGAGCATATGAGATGTTCCAGGAGTTGAAGTTTATCTTTCAGAAGAACGCCCGGATCGAGAGGTATGAAACCTCTGATAAGTTCTATGCTTGCAAGATGGAGGGGAACAGGTCTATCAGTGAACATATACTCAGAATGTCTAGGTATTCAACTCGTCTGTCGGAGTTGGGAATTGCCCTTCCGCCAGAGGCAATCACTGACAGAGTTCTTCAATCACTGCCACCTAGTTACAAGAGCTTTGTGATGAACTATAACATGCACGGGATGAACAAGTCAGTCACCGAGCTGTTTGCGATGCTAAAAGTCGCTGAGTCTGAAATCTAGAAAGAACATCAAGTGTTGATGGTCAATAAAACCACTAGTTTCAAGAAAAATGGCAAAGTCAAGGGCAAGGGAAAGAAGGGTAAAACCAAGAAGGATGGCAAAGCAGTTGCTACTCCTGCAAAGAAGCCCAAGCATGGACCCAAACCAGAAACTAAGTGCTTTCATTGCAAGGGAACTGGTAACTGGAAGCGGAACTGCCCCAAGTACCTGGCTGACAAGAAGGCAGCCAACGACAAACAAGGTATATATGATATACATGTTATTGACATGTACCTTACTAGCTCTCGTAGTAGTGCCTAGGTATTTGATGCCAGTTCGGTTGCTCACGTTTGCAACTCAAAGCAGGAACTATGTAATAAACAAAGGCTGGCAAAGGACGAAGTGACGATGCGTGTGGGAAATGGTTCCAAGGTTGATGTGATCGTCGTCGGCACGCTCTCTCTTCTATTACCATCGGGATTAGTGATGAACCTGAATAATTGTTATTTGGTTCCTGCGTTAACATGAACATTATATCTGTTTCTTGTTTATTGCGAGACAGTTACTCATTTAAATCAGAGAATAAAGGTTGTTCTATTTATATGACTAATATCTTTTATGGTCATGCACCCAATGTGAGGGGTTTATTCATATTGAATCTTGATAGTGATGATACACATGTTCATAGCATTGATGCCAAAAGATGTAGAGTTGATAATGATAGTACCACTTTCTTGTGGCACTGTCGTTTAGGTCATATTGGTGTAAAACGCATGAGGAAGCTCCATGCTGATGGACTTTTGGAGTCACTTGATTTTGAATCACTTGACACATGTGAACCATGCCTCATGGGCAAGATGACTAAAACACCGTTCTCTAGAACAATGGAATGGGCAAGTGACTTATTGGAAATCATACATACTGATGTGTGCGGTCCAATGAATGTTACAACGCGTGGTGGATATCGTTATTTTCTCACCTTCACTGATGACTTAAGTAGATATGGGTATATTTACTTGATGAAACACAAGTCTGAAACGTTTGAAAAGTTCAAGCAATTTCAGAGTGAAGTTGAGAATCATCGTAACAAGAAGATTAAGTTCCTGCGATCTGATCGAGGAGGTGAATATCTGAGTTATGAGTTTGGCAGACACTTAAGAGAGTGTGGAATTGTTTCATAGTTGACACCGCCCGGAACACCAGAGCGTAATGGTGTGTCTGAACGTCGTAATCGAACCTTATTAGATATGGTGCGTTCTATGATGTCTCTTGCTGATTTGCCACTATCGTTTTGGGGTTGTGCATTAGAGACAGCTGCATTCACTTTAAATAGGGCACCATCAAAATCTGTTGAGACGACGCCATATGAATTTTGTTTTGGCAAGAGGCCAAAGTTGTTGTTTCTTAAAGTTTGGGGACGTGATGCTTATGTCAAAAAGCTTCAGCCTGGAAAGCTGGAACCCAAAGCGGAGAAATGCGTCTTCATAGGATACCCGAAAGACACAGTCGGGTATACCTTCTATCTCAGATCCGAAGGCAAAGTGTTTGTCTCTAAGAACGGAACAATTATTGAGAAAGAGTTCCTCTCGAAAGAATTGAGTGGGAGGAAAATAGAGCTCAATGAGGTTATTGAACCTTTACTTCAACCAGAAAGTAGCGCAGCGCAGAAAGATGTTTCTGTGGAACCTACGATGGTAGAAGAGGAAGTTAATGATGATGATTATGAAGCTTCGGATCAAGCTACTATTGAACCTCGTAGGTCGACAAGGTCACGTACTACTCCTGAGTGGTACGACAACCCTGTCTTGGAGGTCATGTTATTGGATAACAATGAACCTACGAGCTATGGAGGAGCAGTGATGGGCCCAGATTCTAAAAAATGGTTAGAGGCCATGAAATCCGAGATGGGATCCATGTATGAAAACAAAGTATGGACTTTGGAAGTATTACCTGAAGGGCGAAAGGCCATTCAGAACAAATGGATCTTTAAGAAGAAGACAGACGCGGACGGTAATGTCACCATCTATAAAGCTCGACTTGTGGCAAAGGGTTTTTCACAAGTTCAAGGAGTTGACTACGATGAGACTTTCTCACCCATAGCAATGCTTAAGTCCGTCAGAATCATGTTAGCAATAGCTGCTTATTTCGACTATGAAATTTGGCAGATGGATGTCAAAACAGCGTTCCTCAATGGTTACCTTGAGGAAGAGTTGTATATGATGCAACCCGAAGGTTTTGTCGATCTAGATAATGCTGACAAAGTTTGCAAACTCCAGCGATCCATTTATGGACTGGTGCAAGCATCTCGGAGTTGGAATAAGCGCTTTGATGAGGTGATCAAAGCATTTGAGTTTATACAAGTTTACGGAGAAGCTTGTATTTACAAGAAAGTGAGTGGGAGCTCTATAGCGTTTCTAGTATTATATGTGGATGACATATTGCTGATTGGAAACAATATAGAAATATTGGAAAGCGTGAAGGAATATTTGAACAAGAGTTTTTCAATGAAGGACCTAGGAGAAGCTGCTTTCATATTAGGCATCAAGATCTATATAGATAGATCGAGACGCTTAATAGGACTTTCACCAAGCACGTACCTTCACAAAGTTTTGAAGAACTTCAAAATGGATCAGTTCAAGAAGGGGTTCATGCGTGTATTGCAAGGTGTAAAGTTGAGTAAGACTGAATGCCCAGTGACTGTAGAAGATAGAGAAAAGATGAGTGTCATCCCCTATGCTTCAGCCATAGGCTCTATCATGTATGCAATGTTGTGCACAAGACCCGATGTCAGCCTTGCCATAAGTATGGCCGGAAGGTTTCAAAGTGATCCTGGAATGGAGCACTGGCAAGCGGTCAAGAATATCCTTAAGTACCTGAAAAGGACTAAGGAGATGTTTCTCATTTATGGAGGTGATGAAGAGCTCATCGTAAAGGGTTATGTCGATGCAAGCTTTGACACTGATCCGGATGACTCTAAGTCGCAAACCGGACACGTATTTATTCTTAACGGGGGAACGGTAAGCTGGTGCAGTTCCAAGCAAAGCGTGGTAGCTGATTCTACGTGCGAAGCGGAATACATCGCAGCCTCGGAGGCGGCGAAGGAAGGTGTTTGGATGAAGCAGTTCATGACAGATCTTGGAGTAGTGCCTAGTGCACTGAATCCAATGAACATGTTCTGTGACAATACTGGTGCCATTCCTCTAGCCAAGGAACCAAGGTTTCACAAGAGGACCAGACACATAAAGCGACGCTTCAACTCCATCCGCGATTACATCTAGGAGAAGGACATAAATAGTTGCAAAGTGCACATGGATCTGAATGTTGCAGACTGTTGACTAAACCTCTTCCAAGGGCTAAACATGATCAACACCAGAACTGCATGGGTATTCGGTTCATTACGATGTAAATCACATAGTGATGTGAACTAGATTATTAACTCTAGTGCAAGTGGGAGACTGTTGGAAATATGCCCTAGAGGCAATAAATAAAGTGTTTATTGTTGTATTTACTTGTTCATGATAATCGTTTATTATCCATGATATAATTGTATTAAATGGAAACACATTACATGTGTGGGTAAATAGACAAACACAATGTCCCTAGTATGCCTCTAGTGAACTAGCTCGTTGATCAAAAGATGGTTAAGTTCCTAGCCATGGACATGAGATGTCATTTGATAACGGGATCACATCATTAGGAGAACGATGTGATGGACAAGATCCAAACTACAAACGTAGCTTATGATCGTGTTAGTTTATTGCTACTGTTTTATGCATGTCAAGTATATGTTCCTATGACCATGAGATCATGCAACTCACAAATATCGGAGGAGTGTCTTGTGTGTATCAAACGTCGCCATGTAACTGGGTGACTATAAAGGTGCTCTATAGGTGTCTCCGAGGGTGTTTGTTGAGTTGGCATGGATCAAGACTGGGATTTGTTACTCCGTGTGACGGAGAGGTATCTCAGCGCCCACTCAGTAATACAACATCACAATAAGCCTTGCAAGCAATGTGACTAAGTGTTAGTTACGGGATCTTGTATTACAGAACGAGTAAAGATACTTGCCAGTAACGAGGTTGAACTAGGTATGGAGATACCGACGATCAAATCTCGGGCAAGTAACATACCAAAGAACAAGGGAACATCATACGGGATTAACTGAATCCTTGACATAGAGGTTCGACCGATAAAGATCTTCGTAGAATATGTAGGAAAAAATGTGGACCTGCAGGTCCCGCCATTGGTTATTGACCATAGAGGTGTCTCGGTCATGTCTACATAGTTCTCGAACCCGCAGGGTCTGCACACTTAAGGTTTGGTGACGTTTCGGTAGTATAGAGTTATGTATGGTGGTGACCGAAGGTTTTTCCGAGTCCCGGATGAGGTCCCTGATGTCACGAGGAGCTCCGAAATGGTACGGAGGTAAAGATTCATATATAGGAAGTCCCGTTTTGGTCGCCGGAAAAGTTTCGGGCTAATTGGTAGTGTACCGGGAGTGTCGGTAGTGTACCGGGAGACCACCGGGAGGGGTATTTCGACCCAAGAGGCTTCATGGGCTATGGGAGAGTGAATATCAGCCCTTAGTGGGCTGGTGGAAACTCCCACAAAAGTCCCATGTGGCTGAAGGAAAAAAACCAATAGGAAAAGGTGGAAAAAAAGGGCAAAAAGGAGCAATCCTAGTCCTACTAGGATTGGAGGAGGAGGACTCCTCCTCCTCCACCTCCCACTTCGGACAAACCAGCTTGGCTTGGTGGCCAAGCTGCCTCCTCTCCTCCTCTCCTCCTATATATACTGGTGGTATTGAGGGTTTTTGCACTAGTTTTTCGGCCACGTGCTACCCGTTCCTCCAGTGCATAGTTTCTCCTCTAGATCGGTTTTCTGCAGTGCTTAGGCGAAGCCCTGCCGGAATTGCTCCACCACCATCGCCGGAGCGCTGTCAGGCTGTCGGAGAACTCTTCTTCCTCTCCACTCCTTCTTGCTGGATCAGGACGGTGGATATCGTCATCAAGCTATACGTGTGCTGAACGCGGAGGTGTCGTCTGTTTGGTGCTAGATCGGAAGGATCGTGATCAAATTCGTGGGACGGATCGTGATCAAGTTTGTGGGACGGATCGTGATCGGATCGCGGGACGGATCGTGATTGGATCGCAGGATGGATCGTGATTGGATCGCGGGATGCACGGAGATTTGGATCGCGAAGACGTTCGACTACACCAACCGCGTTTCTTAACGCTTCCCGCTTAGCGATCTACAAGGGTATGTGGATCCACTCTCCCTCTCATAGATGCTCATCACCATGGATTGATCTGCGTGTGCGTAGGAAATTTTTTGTGTCCCATGCAACATTCCCCTTCATCGGGAGCCCGTTCCAGCACCTTGCCGAAGGGGGAAACCATCACCAGAGGCCATCTTCATCATCCCGTCGGTCTCCATGATGAGGTGGGATTAGTTCACCCTCGGGGCTGAGGGTATGTGATAACCCACAAGTATAGGGGATTGCAACAGTTTTTGAGGGTAGAGTATTCAACCCAAATTTATTGATTCGACACAAGGGGAACCAAAGAATATTGTCGAGTATTAGCAGTTGAGTTGGCAATTCAAACACACCTGCAAGATATAATATCTGCAGCAAAGTGTTCAGTAGCAAAGTAATATGGTAGTAACGGTAACGGTGGCAAAGTGATAGTAGGAGTTTTGTAATGTTTGTTACAGTAGCAAAGGAAAAGTAACTGAGCAAAGATCAATATATGGAAAGTGTTGGAAATATGCCCTAGAGGCAATAATAAATTAGTTATTATCATATTTCCTTGTTCATGATAATCGTTTATTATCCATGCTATAATTGTATTGATCGGAGACTTAAATGCATGTGTGGATACATAGACAAAACCATGTCCCTAGTATGCCTCTAATGGAGTAGCTCGTTGATCAAAGGATGGTTAAGGTTTCCTAGCCATGGACATGAGATGTCATTTGATAACGGGATCACATCATTAGGAGAATGATGTGATGGATAAGACCCAAACTACAAACATAGCATATGATCGTGTCAGTTTATTGCTACTGTTTTCTGCATGTCAAGTATATGTTCCTATGACCATGAGATCATGCAACTCACGGATATCGGAGGAGTGCCTTGTGTGTATCAAACGTCGCAACGTAACTGGGTGACTATAAAGGTGCTCTACAGGTATCTCCGATGGTGTCTGTTGAGTTGGCATGGATCGAGACTGGGATTTGTTACTCCGTGTAACGGAGAGGTATCTCGGGGCCCACTCGGTAATGCAACATCATAATAAGCCTTGCAAGCAATGTGACTAATTGTTAGTTGCGGGATCTTGTATTACGGAACGAGTAAAGAGACTTGCCGGTAACGAGGTTGAACTAGGTATGGAGATACCGACGATCGAATCTCGGGCAAGTAACATACCGAAGAAGAAAGGGAACGATATACGGGATTAACTGAATCCTTGACATAGAGGTTCGACCGATAAAGATCTTCGTAGAATATGTAGGAACCAATGTGGACGTCCAGGTCCCGCCATTGGTTATTGACCGTAGAGGTGTCTCGGTCATGTCTACATAGTTCTCGAACCCGCGGGGTCTGCACACTTAAGGTTCGGTGACGTTTCGGTAGTGTAGAGTTATGTATGGTGGTGACCGAAGGTTGTTCGGAGTCCCGGATGAGATCCCGGACGTCACGAGGAGCTCCGGAATGGTCCGGAGGTAAAGATTCATATATAGGAAGTCCCATTTTGGTTTCCGGAAAAGTTTCGGGCTCATCGGTAGTGTACCGGGAGTATCGGTATTGTACCGGGAGTGCCGGTAGTGTACCGGAGGACCTCCGGGAGGGGTATTTCGACCCCAAGAGGTCCATGGGCTGTGGTAGAATAATAACCAGCCCTTAGTGGGCTGGGAAAACAGCCACAAAGGCCCATGGCGCAGGAGAGAAAGTCCTAAAGCAAAAAGTGGAAAATCAGCCAATAGGTGGCAATCCTACTCCAACTAGGATTGGAGGTGAAGTAGGATTGCTCCCACCTCCTATTTCGGCCGACCCAAAGGCCTTGGCTGCCTCTCCTCTCCTCTCCTCCTATATATACTAGTGGATTGGGTGGTTTTTGGACAGAATTTCCGGCCACGTGCTACCCGTTTCACCGGTGCACAGTTTCTCCTCTAGATCGGTTTTCCGCAGCGCTTAGGCGAAGCCCTGCCGGAATCACTCCACCACCATCACCGGAGCGCCGTCACGCTGCCGGTGAACTCTCTCTCCTCTCCACCTCCTCTCGCTGGATCGAGACGGTGGAGATCGTCATCAAGCTGCACGTGTGCTGAACGCGGAGGTGCCGTCCGTTCGGCGCTAGATCAGAAGGACCGTGATCGAGATCGCGAGACAATTCGTGATGAGATCGCGGAACGGATCGTGATGAGTTCGCGGGACATATCGTGATCAAGATCGTGAGACGGATCGTGATGAGATTGCGGGACGGATCGTGATGAGTTCACGGGACGGATCGTGATTGGATCGCGGGACGGATCATGATGAGATCGCGGGACGCTCGGCGATTTGGATCGAGAAGATGTTCGACTACACCAACCGCGTTTCTTAACGCTTCCCGCTTAGCGATCTACAAGGGTATGTAGATCCACTCTCCCTCTCGTAGATGCTCATCACCATGGATAGGTTTGCGTGTGCGTAGGAAAATTTTTGTTTCCCATGCGACGTTCCCCAACAGTGGCATCATGAGCTAGGTTGATGGTTCGATGAGATATCGAGTAGAACACAAAAGGTTTATGGGCGTTGATGCTTAGATTGCTTCCTCCCTTGGTCGTATTTTGGTTCAGCGGGATTGTGAGATGAAGCGGCCCGGACCAACATTACTCGTACGCTTACGAGAGACCGGTTCCCTCGACGCAACTTGTTGCCTAGATGGCTTGCGGGTGACAGTTTCTCTCACTTTAGTTGGATCGGATTCGACAAAGGCGGTCCTTGAGAAGGTTGAAAAGCAAACTAGTGTATCACCGTTGTGGTTTATGCATAGGTGAGAATCGTTCTTGCTAGATACCCATAGCAGCCACGTAAAATATGCAACAACAATTAGAGGACGTCTAACTTGTTTTTGCAGGGTATGTTGTGATGTGATATGGCCAATTACATGATGAGATATATGTGATGTATGAGATGATCATGTGATGTATAGATTATCACGACTTGCATGTCGATGAGTACGGCAACCGGCAGGAGCCATAGGGTTGTCTTTAATTATTGTATGACCTGCGTGTTAATCATTAAGCGCTATGTAATGCTTTACTTTATCGCTACGGTAGCAATAGTAGTAGAAGCATGCAGGGCGTGACAACCCCAATGGAAACACATTGATGGAGATCAAGATGATGGAGATCATGGTATTGTGCCGGTGACGATGGAGATCATGCCGGTGTTTCGAAGATGGAGATCTTAAACACAAGTTCATGGCCATATCATGTCACTTATGAATTGCATGAGATGTTAATCCTTTTATGCACCTTGTTTTGCTTAGTACGGCGGTAGCATTATAAGGTGATCCCTCACTTGAATTTCAAGATGAACTGTGTTCTCCCCGAGTGTGCACCGTTGCGAAAGTTCGTCGTGTTGAGACACCACGTGATGATCGGGTGTGATAGACTCTATGTTCACATACAACGGGTGCAAGCCAGATTTGCACGCGCAGAACACTCGGGTTAAACTTGACGAGCCTAGCATGTACAGACATGGCCTCGGAACACGAGAGACCGAAAGGTCGAACATGAGTCATATAGTAGATATGATCAACATAATGATGTTCACCATTGCAGCCACCTCAACTCACGTGATGATCGGACTTGAGTTGGTGAATTTGGATCATGTATCACTCGAATGATCGGAGGGATGTCAATTTGAGTGGGAGTTCTTAAGTAATATGATTAATTGAACTCATTATCATGAACATAGTCAAAGTGTCTTTGCAAATTATGTTGTAGATTACTAGCTCGCGCTGTAGCTCCCTTGTATTTTTATATGTTCCTAGAGAAATAGAGTTGAAAGATGTTGGTAGCAATATTGCGGACTGGGTCCGTGATCTGAGGATTGTCCTCATTGCTGCACAAAAGGCTTATGCCCTTAATGCACCGCTCGGTGCGCCAGCCCCTCTAGCGTCGTCTATAGATGTTGTGAACATCTGACAGGCACGTTTCAATGACTACTTGATAGTTTAGTGCGTCATGCATTACGGCTTAGAATTGAGGCACGGAAAACGTTTTGAACGTCACGGAACATATGAGATGTTCTAGGAGCAGAGATTGTGATCTCAGGCTCGTGCTTGTGTTGCGAGATATGAGATCTCCAACAAGATTCTTTGCCTGTAAGATGAAGGAGAATAGCTCAATCGTTGAGCATGTACTCAGATTGTCTGGGTACTACAATCGCTTGAATCAAGTGGGAGTTGATCTTCCAGATAAGATAGTGATTGATGTAGTTCTCCGAGTCACTGTCACTGAGCTACTAGAACTTGGTGATGAACTATAAAATGCCAAGGAAAGAAATGTTGATCCCTGAGCTGTTCGCGATGTTTGACACCGCAAAGGTAGAAATCAAGAAGGAGCGTCAAGTGTTGATGGTTAATCAAACCACTAGTTTCGAAAAGGGCAAGAGCAAGGAGGGAAACTTCATGGATAGCAAGTCAGTTGCTGCTCCAGTGAAGCAACCCATAGTTGAACTCAAACCCGAGACTGAGTGCTTCTATTATGAGGTGAGAGGTCGCTCAAGTGGAACAACCCTAGATACTTGGTAGATAAGAAGGCTGGCAACATCGACAGAAGTATATTTGATATACGAGTTATTGATGTGTACCTTGCTAGTACTCCTAGTAGCACCTGGGTATTGGATACCGGTTCGGTTGCTAAATGTTAGTAACTCGAAATAAAAGCTACGGAATAAACGGAGAACAAGCTAAGGGTGAGGTGACGATGTGTGTTGGAAATGTTTCCAAGGTTGATGTGATCAACATCGCACGCTCTCTCTACCTTCAGGATTAGTGACGAACCTAAATAAATGTTATTTGGTGTTTTGCATTGAGCATGAACATGATTAGATCATGTTTATTGCAAATACGGATATTCATTTAAGTTAGAGAATAATGGTTATTCTGTTTACATGAATAATACCTTCAATGGTCATGCACCCAGTGAGAATGGTTTGTTGAAATCTTGATCGTAGTATTACACATGTTCATAACATTGATGTCAAAAGACACAAAGTTAATAATGATAGTACCACATACTTGTGGCACTGCCGCTAAATGTCATGTTGGTATAAAGCACATGTAGAAACTCCATGCTGATGGATATTTGGACTCATTCGATTTCGAATCGGTTGAGACATGCGAACCATGCCTCTTGGGCAAGATGACTAAAGGACCCCGTTGGATGGAGCGGGCAAGTGATTCATTGGAAATGATACATGTTGATGTATGCAATCTAGTGAGTCTTGTAGCGTGCAGTGGATATCGTTATTTTCTTACCTTCACTGATGATTTGAGTAGATATAGTGTATATTTACTTAATGGAACACAAGTCTGAATCGTTTGAAAGGTTCAAGCAAATTCAGAGTGAAGTTTAAAGATCATCGTGACAAGAAGATAAAAATGACCGCGATATGATCGTGGAGGTGAATATCTGAGTTACGAGTTTGGCATACAACTTAAGACAACGTGAAATTTGTTTCACAACTAACGCCACCTGGAACACCATGGTGTGATGGTGTGTCCGAACATCATAGTCATGCTCTATTGATATAGTGCATACTGTGATGTCTCTTATCGTTTTACTACTATAATTTTTGGGGTTATGCATTAGAGACAACTACATTCACTTTAAATAGGGCATCATCTAAATCCGTTGAGATGACACCGTGTGAATTATGGTTTGATAGAAACCTAAGCTGTCATTTCTTAATGTTTGGGGCTGCGATGCTTGTGTGGAAAATGTTTTCACATAATAAGCTAGAACCCAAAGCGGACAAATGTATCTTCATAGAATACCCTAAGAACAGATGGGTATGCCTTCTATCTCAGATCCGAGTGCAAAGTGTTTGTTGCTAGAACTGGGTCCTTTCTCGAGAAAAAGTTTCTCTCGACAGAATTGAGTGGGAGGAAGATAGAACTTGATGAGGTTGTTAAACCTTTGTTCAACCAAAGAGTAGCGCAGCACAGAAAGATGTTACTGTGAAGCCTACGTTAGTTGAAGAGGAAGTTAATGATGATGATCATGAAGCTTCAGGATCAAGTTACTATCAAACTTCGTAGGTCGACAAGGATGTGTACTGCTCCTAAGTGGTACGACAACTCTGTCTTGGAGGTCATGTTGTTGGACAACGATGAACCTACGAGCTATGGAGAAGCGATGATGGGCCCGGATTCCGATAAATGGTTGGAGGCCATGAAATCCGAGATAGGATCCATGTATTAAAACCAAGTGTAGACTTTGGTAGACTTGCTCGTTGGACGGCAGGTCGTTGAGTACAAATGGATCTTTAAAATGAAGACAGACACTGATGGTGAATGTCACTATTTGTAAAGCTCGACTTGTTGCAAAGATGTTTGTGACAAGTTCAAGGAGTTGACTATGATGAGACTTTCTCACTCGTAGCGGTGCTAAAGTCTGTTGGAATTATGTTAGCAGTTGCTGTGTTTTCAATTATGAAATCTGGCAGATGGATGTCAAAACATCGTTTCCTTAACTGTTTACTTGAGGAAAGGTTGTATGTGATACAACCGGATGGTTTTGTTAGTCCTAAGGATGCTAAAAGGTGTGCAAGCTTTAGTGATCCTTCTATGGATTGAAGCAAGCATCTCGGAGTTGGAATATACGCTTTGATGAGGTGATCAAAGTTTTGATGTTTATACAAAGTTTATGAGAAACTTGTATTTGCAATAAAGTGAGTGGGAGCACTATAGAATTTCTGATAAGTATATGTGGATGACATATTGTTGTTCAGAAATAATGTAGAGTTTCTGGAAAGCATAAAACGGTTATTTGGAAAGTGATTTTCAAAGGAAGACCTGGATAAAGCTACCTAATTGTTGAGCATCAAAATCTATAGAGATAGATCAAGATGCTTGATGAGACTTTCAATGAGTGCATACCTTCACAAGATTTTGAAAGAGTTCAAAATGGATCAGCCAGAGAAATAGTTCTCGTCTGATTTGTAAGGTGTGAAGTTGAGTGAGACTCAAAGCTCGACAATGGCAGAAGAAAGAGAAAGGACGAACATCGTCCCCTATGCCTTAGCCATAGGCTCTATATTATGCCATGCTGTGTACCGCACCTATGTGTGCCTTGCCATGAGTCTGTCAAGGGGTACAAGAGTGGTCCAGGAGTGGATCACTGGACAGTGGTCGGAATTATCCTTAGTAACCAGAGGACTAAGGAAATGTTTCTTGATTATGGAGGTCATAAAGAGTTCGCCGTAAAGAGTTACGTCGATGCAAGCTTTAACACCTATCCGGATGACTAGTAGTAGCAATCTGGATACGTATAGTGGAGCAGCCATTTGGAAATAGTACCAAGTGGAGTGTGGTAGCAGTGTTTACGGTTTGACATAGAGATATGCAAAGTACACACGGATCTGAATATCGCAGACCCGTTGACTATAAGACCTCTCTCACATGCAAAGCATGATCGAGCCCCAGAACTCATTGGGTGTTAGATTCATAACAATGCGAATCACATGGTGATGTGAACTAGATTATTGACTCTAGTGCAAGTGGGAGACTGTTGGAAATATGCCCTAGAGGCAACAATAAATTAGTTATTATCATATTTCCTTGTTCATGATAATCGTTTATTATCCATGCTATAATTGTATTGATCGGAGACTTAAATGCATGTGTGGATACATAGACAAAACCATGTCCCTAGTATGCCTCTAATGGACAAGCTCGTTGATCAAAGGATGGTTAAGGTTTCCTAGCCATGGACATGAGATGTCATTTGATAACGGGATCACATCATTAGGAGAATGATGTGATGGATAAGACCCAAACTACAAACATAGCATATGATCGTGTCAGTTTATTGCTACTGTTTTCTGCATGTCAAGTATATGTTCCTATGACCATGAGATCATGCAACTCACGGATATCGGAGGAGTGCCTTGTGTGTATCAAACGTCGCAACGTAACTGGGTGACTATAAAGGTAATCTACAGGTATCTCCGATGGTGTCTGTTGAGTTGGCATGGATCGAGACTGGGATTTGTTACTCCGTGTAATGGAGAGGTATCTCGGGGCCCACTCGGTAATGCAATATCACAATAAGCCTTGCAAGCAATGTGACTAATTGTTAGTTGCGGGATCTTGTATTACGGAACGAGTAAAGAGACTTGCCGGTAACGAGGTTGAACTAGGTATGGAGATACCGACGATCGAATCTCGGGCAAGTAACATACCGAAGAACAAAGGGAACGATATACGGGATTAACTGAATCCTTGACATAGAGGTTCGACCGATAAAGATCTTCGTAGAATATGTAGGAACCAATGTGGACGTCCAGGTCCCGCCATTGGTTATTGACCGTAGAGGTGTCTCGGTCATGTCTACATAGTTCTCGAACCCGCGGGGTCTGCACACTTAAGGTTCGGTGACGTTTCGGTAGTGTAGAGTTATGTATGGTGGTGACCGAAGGTTGTTCGGAGTCCCGGATGAGATCCCGGACGTCACGAGGAGCTCCAAAATGGTCCGGAGGTAAAGATTCATATATAGGAAGTCCCAGTTTGGTTTCCGAAAAAGTTTCGGGCTCATCGGTAGTGTACCGGGAGTATCGGTATTGTACCGGGAGTGCCGGTAGTGTACCGGAGGACCTCCGGGAGGGGTATTTCGACCCCAAGAGGTCCATGGGCTGTGGTAGAATAATAACCAGCCCTTATTGGGCTGGGAAAACAGCCACAAAGGCCCATGGCGCAGGAGAGAAAGTCCTAAAGCAAAAAGTGGAAAATCAGCCAATAGGAGGCAATCCTACTCCAACTAGGATTGGAGGTGAAGTAGGATTGCTCCCACCTCCTATTTCGGCCGACCCAAAGGCCTTGGCTGCCTCTCCTCTCCTCTCCTCCTATATATACTAGTGGATTGGGTGGTTTTTGGACAGAATTTCCGGCCACGTGCTACCCGTTTCACCGGTGCACAGTTTCTCCTCTAGATCGGTCTTCCGCAGCGCTTAGGCGAAGCCCTGCCGGAATCACTCCACCACCATCACCGGAGCGCCATCACGCTGCTGGTGAACTCTCTCTCCTCTCCACCTCCTCTCGCTGGATCGAGACGGTGGAGATCGTCATCAAGCTGCACGTGTGCTGAACGCGGAGGTGCCGTCCGTTCGGCGCTAGATCGGAAGGACCGTGATCGAGATCGCGAGACAATTCGTGATGAGATCGCGGAACGGATCGTGATGAATTCGCGGGACATATCGTGATCAAGATCGTGAGACGGATCGTGATGAGATCGCGGGACGGATCGTGATGAGTTCACGGGACGGATCGTGATTGGATCGCGGGACGGATCATGATGAGATCGCGGGACGCTCGGCGATTTGGATCGCGAAGATGTTCGACTACACCAACCGCGTTTCTTAACGCTTACCGCTTAGCGATCTACAAGGGTATGTAGATCCACTCTCCCTCTCGTAGATGCTCATCACCATGGATAGGTTTGCGTGTGCGTAGGAAAATTTTTGTTTCCCATGCGCGTTCCCCAACAAAAAGCTCGTAGGCAATGGATCCGTGATGGATAATTATGTCGGATGGCATTAATCATGCAACAGTTATGACATAGGGTGACACAGAACTAGCTCCAATTCATCAATCTAATGTAGGCATGTATTCCATATATAGTCATACGTGCTTATGGAAAAGAAGTTGCATGACATCTTTTGTCCTACCCTCCCGTGGCAGCGGGGTCCTATTGGAAACTAAGGGATATTAAGGCCTCATTTTAATAGAGAACCGGACCAAAGGATTAGCACTTACTGAATACATGAACTCCTCAAACTACGGTAATCACCGGAAAGAATCTGAGTTATTGTCACCCTAGAGGATGCAGATCATAACTCGTAATAGGTGTCTACAACTTGCAACATAGGATCAAGAACACACATATATTCATGAAAACATAATATGTTCAGATCTGAAATCATGGCACTCGGGCCCCTGGTGAAAAGCATTAAGCATAGCAAAGTCATAGCAACATCAATCTCAGAACATAGTGGATACTAGGGATCAAACCCTAACCAAACTAACTCGATTCCATGATAAATCTCATCCAACCCATCACAGTCCAGCAAGCCTATGATGATATTACTCACGAACAGTGGGGACCATCATGGAATTGGTGATGAAGGATGGTTGGTGATGACAAAGGCGTCGATTTCCCCTCTCCGGAGCCCAAAACGGACTCCAAATCTGGTCTCCCGAGGAAGAACAGGCGATGGTGGCAGCTCCGTATCGTGAAACGCGATGAACTCTTCTCTGTGATTTTTTCCTCGACAAATAGGGTTATATGGAGTTGGAGAGGAGGTCAGAGGAGCCACGAGGGGCCCACAAGCCTTCCCGGAGCGGCCAGGGGGTGGTCGCGGCTAGCAGGCTTGTGGCCTGCTGGTGCCCCCCTCTGGTTAATTCTTGTGTCAGTATTTTTTATTAATTCCAAAAATATTCTGCGTGAATTTTCAGGATGATCCGAGGACTTTTATTTCTGCACAAAAATAACACCAAGGCAATTCTGCTGAAAACAGCGTCAGTCCGGGTTAGTTCCATTCAAATCATGCAAATTAGAGTCCAAAACAAGGGCAAAAGAGTTTGGAAAAGTAGATACGTTCGAGACGTATCAACTTCCCCAAGATTAAACATTCGCTTGTCCTCAAGCAATTCAGTTGCTAAACTGAAAGTGATAAAGAAAAACTTTTATAAACTCGGTTTGATCTTGCTGTTGTAAATATGTCTAACTTATGTTTAGATTTTCAGAAAAGATTATAAACTAATCACATTCACATTAACATTTAGGTCTCACATTTACTCATGTCAATGGAATAACCAAATAGCGAGCAATAATAACAAGTCTCGGATGACAACAATTTATCAAAACAATCATGATACAATATGACATAATGGTATCTCGCTAACCCTTTCTGAGACCACAAAACATAAATGTAGAGCACCTCTAGAGAACAAGGACTGACTAAACATTGCAATTCACGGTGAGAGAGATCCAGTCATTGTCATACTCAATATCAATTAATAGCAAGGTATAGAAATGACAATGGTGCTCTCTAACTGGTGCCTTTTATAAGAGGATGATGACAACAATAAAGTAAATGGAAAGACCCTTCACAGAGGGAAGCATTATTTGCAGAGGTGTGAGAGCTCAAGCTTTTAAAACAGAGATAGGTGATGATTTTGGAGTGGTATGCTTTTGTTGCTCACATAACGACCAAGAGGTTTTCAATATCTTCCATGCTAGATACATTATAGGCGGTTCCCAAACAGAATGGTAAAGTGTTTACTCCCCCTCCACCAATCAGTCACACTCCACGGCGGGCCGAATTCATGGGTACCGTCCATACAAACACAGTCTTGGGGGAGTTTTGGTTAATTATATTTTGTTTTTTTATTTCGAGCATGGAACTAAGCATCCCGATTACTAGCCACTTTCTTGTGAATGATAGTGAATCAACACATATCGTGGGAATAATGCACCTAGCATGGAAGATACTGACAGCCCTGAGTCACCACATGAGCGATTTGGGCATACAAAACAGAAGGTTTATTTGAAGGTTTAAAGTTTAGCACATGAAAATTTACTTGGAACGGCAGGTAAATACCGCATATAGGTAGATATGGTGGACTAATATGGAACAACTTTGGGTTTATTGAGATGGATGCACAAGTAGTATTCCCGCTTAGTACAAGTGAAGGCTAGCAAAAGACTGGGGAGCGACCAACTAGAGAGCGACACGGTCATCAACATGCCTTGAGATTAACCAACATTGAATGCAAGCATGAGTAGGATATAATTCACCATGAACATAAATATCATAGAGGCTATGTTGATTTGTTTCAACTACATGCATGGACATGTGTCAAGTCAAGCCACTTGAATCATCCAGAGGAGGATACCATTCTATCATACTACATCACAACCATTTTAATGCGCATGCTGGCACCCAAGACGAACCATTATCCACTCATAGATAATTAAGCATGGCATGAATGAATATAATCTCTAATTGTTATTGCAAACATGTTCAGCCCATAATGTACTAAATTCGGAACGATGAGCTAATCATATTTACAAAAGCAAGATAGGTTGAGTTCATACCAGCTTTTCTCCATCTCAATCTTTTCATCAAATATCGTCATTATTGCCTTTCACTTGCACGACCGAACAATGTGAATAATAATAAGAGTGCACGTGCATTGGACTAAGTTGGAATCTGCAAAAAATTAAACCAAAGGAGAAGACAAGGTAATATGGGCTCTTTGTAAGATAAACAATAGTGCATATGAGAGCCACTCAACACGTCATCGTGGTCTTCTCCTTACGACCCAAAGAAAAGAAAGGAAAATTATTTACACGGGAAAGCTCCCAGCAAGCAAAAAGAAGAACGAGAAATCTTTTTGGGTTTTCTCCTTAATGCTACAACTAAGCAACTAGGAGTCTAGGAAATAAAGCTAGAACTAATTTTTTTTATTTTTCTCAAAGTTTATTAAACACACAGGAAGAAAGCATAAAAAAGAAATAAACTATCATGGATAGTACAATGAAAAAGTATGAACACCGACCACTGAAATAAGTGTGTGAACATGAATGTAATGTCAGTGAGAAATACGTACTCCCCCAAGCTTAGGCTTTTGGCCTAAGTTGGTCTAGGGCCACGGCTGGCCTGGATAATATCCGAAGTCAAAGTTGGGGTTGTGCTTGGCTACGGCGGCTACCGCCCGTACCACTACAGTGTGAAGGCGAGCGGTTCTGCATTTTGCTCGTACTCGTTTGCCTCCTCTCTGGTTATACAATATCTCTACTTTTCCTAAAAGTTAAAGAAGGCAGGAGCAGGAAGGCTAACATGGACAACATGTTGCCTATCAAAAATTAGTCGGTACTGGAGGGATTGTTCGTTTCTTTCAAGAAACTGAAAGCGCACCAGAGCCTCATAATCAAGGAAAACAGGGGGTAACTCAATGTCATTCCCTCTTATGGGTACCCCCAAGATACTTAGCTACATGGGTGGCATAAATTCCACCAAAGAAATCTCCATCCTTAGCATTATGATGTAACCTCCTGGCAATAATAGCCCCCAAGTTATATCTTCTATCTACCATTACCGCACTCTTAAGGATGCTCAGATCAGGCGTGCAAAGGTGGCTATGCTCAAGTTTACCGTTAATACATCTACCTATGAAGAAAGCGAAAAAATGTATAGCCGGAAAGTGAATGCTCCCCAAGGTGGCTTGTGTAATGATTCTAGTTTCTCCCACCATGATGCTAGCAAGGAAATCATTATATTCATTTTTTGAGGATCGCTATGACTACCCCACTATGGAATTTTGCATGCATCATTAAAATCTTCTAGGTCCATGGTATAGGTATTATCATAAAGATCAAATAGAACAGAATGAGAATTATGCCTAGATGAAAACTCAAACCTCCGTACGAAAGAATCAGTGAGTTGATAATATTGCTTGCATCGATCTGTAATGAAGTCCTCAAGGTCAGCATTCCTTTTGTACACATAAAACTCTTCCTTAAATCCGGCATTTTCCATGAGTTGATCTGACGCCCATTCACAAGGCAGTACTCGAGCTTCCCTCGATGGTTCAAAATCGGGCACATGTAACGCGAGTTTCGGGGCTTTGTTGCTCGAGGAACCCCCTTGGTACATTCTCCAAAACATCTTTCTTTCTCTAAAAAGTTTCTGAAATTTTTAGTGAACGGAAATAAAGGTGCGTAAAACTCAACAAAACTCATAGCAACTACTCCCTCAAGTGCCTAGAGACCATATCATGCATCAAAACTACTTGGGACCATACAAATTTGACATGCAAGATCAAGAACAAGGTGACGACAGCAGCAAAAATTTGCAATATATAAGGCACTAGAAGAAAAACTAATTGGACCATTGGAGGAGTCACATACCGGTGAGCAATCCCCTAAAACAGTTTTGCAAATGGAGCTTTGAGCAAGGAGATCGAAAATGGAAGCAAGATGAGCTAGAATACGGGTTTGAGAAATGGTGGGATTTTTTCTGGAGGAAGATGGAGTGAATGGGTGCTGGAATAAGGGGAGGGGGGCATGTGGGACCCATAAGCTTGCTAGGCGCGGCCAGGGGGTGGCCGCGCCCTGCAGGCTTGTGGCCCACTGGTGCAGCCCCCTGGTGCATTCTAAGTGCCAAAAACTCTTAAATATTCCAGAAAAAATCATACTAAATTTTCAGAGGATTCTAGGAACTTTTATTTTCAGGGCATTTTTCTATTGCACGGAAAACTCAAAAAACAGAAAAATAATGGCATTTTTACTTAATTTCATCTAGGTAACAGAAAGTAAAAGTTAGGTGCGGGAAGTTATGCTTTCTAAATTCATCCACCTCATGCTCCTCAAAAGGAATCCATCAATAAGGTTGGTCATGTCTTATTAACGAACTTCTTTCGAATGACATGAAACCGAAGAATTTTTGAATAACACTAAGTTACCTCAATGGGGATATGCATTTCCCCAACAATAAGTATATCATATTTCTTCTTGACAATAAGAAGAGGGAACTCAAAGTCTCCAATAATAATTGTTGGAATTTTTTCAATAGAGTTGATACTATGAACTTGAGGTTGTTTCTTCAGAAAGTGTATTGTATGCTCATTACCATTAATATGAAAAGTGACATTACCCTTGTTGCAATCAATAATAGCCCCTGTAGTATTCAAAAATGTTCTACCAAGGATGATCGACATACTGTCGTCCTCAGGAATATCAAGAATAACAAAGTCCGTCAAGATAGTAGCATTTGCAACTATGACAGGTACATCCTCACAAATACCGATAGGCAGAGCGATTGATTTATCAACCATTTGGAAAGAGATTTCAGTAGGTGTCAAACTTATTCAAATCAAGTCTACAGTATAAAGAGAAAGGCATAACACTAACACCAGCTCCAAGATTACATAAAGCTGCTTTAACATAATTTCCTTTAATAGAGCATGGTATAGTAGGTACTCTGGGATATCCCAGTTTCTTAGGTATTCAGCCTTTAATAGTACAATTAGCAAGCATGGTGGAAATCTCAGCTTTCGGTATATTTCTTTTATTTGTCACAATATCTTTCATATACTTAGCATAGGGAGACATTTTCAAAATATCAGTCAAGCGCATACGTAAAAAGACAGGTCTAAGCATTTTTAGCAAAGCGCTCAAAATCTCAGCATTTTCTTGGATGGTTTAGGAGGAAAGGGGATGGGTTTCTGAACCCATGGTTCTCTTTCTCTACCATGTTTCCTAGCAATAAAGTCTCTTTTATCGTATCTTCTATTCTTAGGTTGTGGGTTATCAAGATCATGAGCAGGTTCAATCTCCACATCATTATCATTACTAGGTTGAGTATCAGCATGAACATCATTATTAATGTTACCACTAGGCTCATGTTCATCACTAGATTGTGTCTCAGCATCATAAATAGAAATATCATTTGGATTCTCAGATGTATCTATAACAGGTTCACTAGCAGCATGCAAAGTACTATCATCATTCTTTTTCCTACTCTTATTGGAAGGAATTGGTGCGTCAGTATTAGCTCTCTGAGAATCTTGCTCAATTCTCCTAAGATGGCCCTCGGGATACAAAGGTTCCTAAGTCATTCTACCACCTCTAGTCACGACTTTAACAAAATGATCATTGTCTTTACTATTCATCTCATTAAGCAAATCACTTTGAGCCTTAAGTACTTGTTCTACTTGAGTGGTTACCATGGAAGCATGTTTACTAATAAGCTTAAGATCATTGATAGTTCTACTCAAATAATCACCCAAGCAATCAAGCATATAAGCATTATGTTTCAATTGTCTACTAACATAGGCATTGGAATTTTCTTGCTTCATAATAAAATTATCAAATTCATCCAAGCATTGGCTAGCAGGCTTATTATAAGGGATGTCTCCTTCATAAAATCTACTAAGAGAATTTACCTCTACTACCAGTGTCGGGTTATCAAGACCATGTATTACTCTTTTCTTTGGAGTTGGCTTTGGAGGTGGTTCGGGAATAGTCCAATCATTATCATTGCTCAATATGTTATTCAATAGTAATTTAGCTTGTTCAACAGTTCGTTCCCTGAAAACACAACCAGCACAACTATCTAGGTAGTCCCTAGAAGTATCAGTTAGTCCATTATAAAATATATCAAGTATTTCATTTTTCTTGAGAGGATGACCAGGCAAAGCATTAAGTAATTGGAGAAGCCTCCCCCAAGCTTGTGGGAGACTCTCTTCTTCAATTTGCACGAAGTTAAATATTTCTTGCAAGGCAGCTTGTTTCTTATCGACAGGAATTTATTTTTCAGAGAAGTAATAAACCATGTCCTAGGGACTATGCACACAACCAGGAGCAAGAGAATTAAACCATTTCTTAGCATCACCCTTTAATGAGAAAGGAAACAACTTAAGAATATAGTAATAGCGAATTTTTTCCTCATGAGTAAATAGGGTGGCTATATCATTCACTTTGGTAAGATGTTCCACAACGGATTCAGATTCATAACCATGGAAAGGATCAGATTCAACCAAAGTAATTAACTCAGGATCGACAGAGAATTCATAATCCTTATCAGTAACAAAGATGGGTGAAGTAGCAAACTTAGGATCATATTGCAATCTAGCATTCAGAGATTTTTTTCCTTCCACTTGCGAAGCAATTTCTTAAGATCATCTCTATCTTGACAAGCAAGAAAGTCCCTAGCCACCTCTCCTTCCATAACATAACCCTCAGGTATATCAGGCAATTCATATCTAGGAGAGCTAGGTCTAGCAGGTGAAACATAGTATTCAGTTTCAATAATTTCATCAGATTCAGAAATATTATCAATTTCAGCATTAGCTCTAGCAATTTGTTCATCGATAAATTCACCCAGTGGCACAATATCATCAAACAAACTATTATCATAAGCATCATGCATATCAGAAGTAGCATCATCAATTACTTGCGACATATCGGAATTACTAGCAGGTGGTGGTGTCGCAAACTTACTCATAACAGAAGGTGAATCAAGTGCAGAGCTAGATGGCAGTTCCTTACCTCCCCTCGTAGTAGGGGGATAGATCTTGATTTTTTGATCTTTCATATTCTTCATAGTGATCAACAGATATATATCCCAAGTGACTCAGAGAATAAAGCTATGCTCCCCGGCAACGGTGCCAGGAAAAAGGTCTTGATAACCCACAAGTATAGGGGATCACAACAGTTTTCGAGGGTAGAGTATTCAACCCAAATTTATTAATTCGACACAAGGGGAGCCAAAGAATATTATTGAGTATTAGCAGCTGAGTTGTCAATTCAACCACATCTGAAAGACTTAATATCTGTACCAAAGTGTTTAGTAGCAAAGTAATATGGTAGTAACCATAACGATGGCAAAGTGATAGTAGCAGTTTTGTAATGTTTGTAACAATAGCAATGGAAAAGTAAGTGAGCAAAGATCAATATATGAAAAGCTCGTAGGCAATGGATCAATGATGGATAATTATATCGGATGGCATTCGTCATGCAACAGTTATAACATAGGGTGACATAGAACTAGCTCCAACTCATCAATGTAATGTAGGCATGTATTCCATATATAGTCATACGTGCTTATGGAAAAGAACTTGCATGACATCTTTTGTCCTACCCTCCCATGGCAGCCGGGTCCTATTGGAAACTAAGGGATATTAAGGCCTCCTTTTAATAGAGAACCGGGACAAAGCATTAGCACTTAGTGAATGCATGAACTCCTCAAACTACGGTAATCACTGGAAAGAATCCCAGTTATTGTCACCCTGGGGGATGCAGATCATGACTCGTAATAGGTGTCTACAACTTGCAAGATAGGATCAAGAACACACCTATATTCATGAAAACATAATAGGTTCAGATCTGAAATCATGGCACTCGGGCCCTAGTGACAAGCATTAATCATAGCAAAATCATAGCAACATCAATCTCAGAACATAGTGGATACTAGGGATCAAACCCTAACCAAACTAACTCAATTACATGATAAATCTCATCCAACCCATCACCGTCCAGCAAGCCTACAACAAGATTACTCACGAACGGTGGGGAGCATCATGGAATTGGTGATGAAGGATGGTTGGTGATGACGAAGGAGTCGATTTCCCCACTCCGGAGCCCAAAACGGACTCCAGATCTGTTCTCTCAAGGAAGAACAGGCGATGGCGGTGGCTCCATATCGTGAAACGCGATGAACTCTTCTCTCTGATTTCTTTCCTCGACAAATAGGGTTAGATGGAGCCAGAGAGGAGGTCGGAGGAGCCACGAGGGGCCCACAAGCCTGCCCGGCATGGCCAGGGTGGGTGGCCGTCGCTAGCAGGCTGTGACCTGGTGGTGGCCCCCCTGTGGTTAATTCTTGCACCACTATTTTTTATTAATTCCAAAAATATTCTCCGTAAATTTTCAGGACGATCCGAGAACTTTTATTTCTACAAAAAAATAACACCAAGGTAATCCTTCTAAAAACAGCATCAGCCCGGGTTAGTTCCATTCAAATCATGCAAATTAGAGTCCAAAACAAGGGCAAAAGAGTTTGGAAAAGTAGATATGTTGGAGACGTATCAGTATGTACGAGTAGCTATGTGTTTGATCTCTCTCTCTCTCTCTCTCTCTCTCTTGTTCTTGAGATGACACAATCTTGATGTACCACGAGCTTTATTGATATAGATGAATCATATGGAGTTTTCCCTTGTCTATCTTCTTCTGATGAATTGAGTTTTCCCTTGAGGTTTTCTTATCGGATTGAGGCTTTAAGTATTTGAGAACACTTGATGTATGCTTCGTTATGGGATATCCATGGTGACAATGGGATGTTCTATTGATCCACTTGATGTATGTTTTGGTGATCCACGTTTGGGTTCCGTGACCTTGGGAATCTATGCATAAGGGTTGGCACATGTTTTCCTCTTGAATCTCCGGTAGAAACTTTGAGGCACTCTTTGAAGTTCTTTGTGTTGGATTGAACATGATGAATCCGAAATTTTGTGATGCATATCGTATAATCAAACCCATGGGTACTTGTGGTGACATTGGAGTATCTAGGTGACATTAGGGTTTTGGTTGATGTGTATCTTAAGGTGTTATTTTAGTACGAACTCTAGGGTTGTTCGTGACACTTATAGGGATAGCTCATAAGATTGATCGGAAAAGACAAGTTTGAGGTGGTTTCGTACCCTACAATAATTTCTTTGTTAGTTCTCCGCTATTTGTGACTTTGGAGTGAACTCTTTGTCGCATGAGAGGTATTTACATCCGATTCAACTATGTCAGTATTGTTGAGACAAATTGCACTAGTGAAAGTATGAACCATAGGCCTTGTTTCTAAGCATTGCAATACCGTTTGTGCTCACTTTTATCATTAGTTACCTTGCTGTTTTATATTTTCAGATTACATAAACCTATATTTACCATCCATATTACACTTGTATCACCGTCTCTTCGCCGAACTAGTGCACCTATACAGTTTGCCATTGTATTGGGTGTGTTGGGGACACAAGAGATTTCTTGTATTTGATTGCGGGGTTTTTTGAGAGAGACCATCTTGATCCTACACCTCCCATGGATTGATAAACCTTAGATCATCCACTTGAGGGAAAATTGCCATTGTCCTACAAAACTATGCGCTTGGAGGCCCAACACGAGTCTACAAGAAGAAGGTTGTGTATTAGACATCAGAATTCAGAGAAGATTCAAATAAGATTCATGGATAATTTGGACATAAACCCACAATTCATCGGATCTTGGCAAACACACCGCAAAAGAGTATTACATCAGATAGATCTCCATGAAGATCATGAAGAACATGGTATTGAAGATCAAAGAGAGAGAAGAAGACATCTAGCTACTAGCTATGGACCCGTAGGTCTGTGGTGGACTACTCACGCATCATCAGAGGGGCAATGGAGTTGATGTAGATGCCCTCCGTGATTGGATCCCCTCCGGCAAATTACCAGAAAAGGCCCCAAGATTGGATCTCTCGGGAACAGAGGCTTCTGTGAGCGGAAAAGTATTTTCGTGGCTATTTTTGGTGTTGGGGAATATTTGGGTATTTATAGGATGAAGAATAGGGTTAGGAGACCTTCCAGGAGACGACAAGCCTGCTAGGCGTGACCAGGGGGGTGGTCGCGCCTCCAGAGCTTGTGACCTCCTTGCAGGTGCCTTGGTGTGCACTCCAAATCTGGTAGGTCTCTTTCCTTCCAGAAAATACCATTCCGAAGATTTTATTCCGTTTGGGCTCCATTTAATATTCCATATCTGCAAAACACAAAAACTAGGAAAAAACAAAAATTGGCACTAGGGTCTAGATTAATAGGTTAGTCCCAAAAATAATATAAAATAGCATATTAATGCATATAGACCATCCAAAACAGATAATATAATAGCATGACATCATCAAAAATATAGATACGTTGGAGACGTATCAGTCTGCGACATTCAGTTCCGTGTACACTTTGCAAATATTTATGTCCTCCTCCTTGATGTAATCGCGGATGGAATTGAAGCGTCTCTTTATGTGTCTGGTCCTCTTGTGAAACCTCGGTTCCTTGGCCAGAGAAATGGCACCAGTCTTGTCACAGAACAGAGTCATTGGATTCAGTGCACTGGGCACTACTCCAAGATCTGTCATGAACTCCTTCATCCAGACACCTTCCTTCGCTGCCTCCGAGGCAGCGATGTACTCCGCTTTGCATGTAGAATCAGCTACCGTGCTCTTCTTGCAACTACACCAGCTTACCGGTCCCCATTGATAATAAATATGTATCCGGTTTGAGACATAGAGTCATCCGGATCAGTGTCAAAGCTTGCATCAACGTAACCCTTTACGACGAGCTCTTGATCACCTCCATAAACGAGAAACATTTCCTTAGTTCTTTTCAGGTACTTAAGAATATTCTTGACAGTCGTCCAATGTTCCATTCCTGGATTAGTTTGAAACTTTTCGGCCATACTTATGGCTAGGTTGACATCGTCTCTTGTGCACAACATTGCATACATGATAGAGCCTATGGCTGAAGCATAGGGGATGACACTCATCTTTTCTCTATCTTCTGCAGTCACTGGGCATTCAGTCTTACTCAACTTTACACCTTGCAATACACGCAAGAACCCCTTCTTGGACTGATCCATTTTGAAGTTCTTCAAAACTTTGTGAAGGTACGTGCTATGTGAAAGTCCTACTAAGCGTCTCGATCTATCTATATAGATCTTGATGCCTAATATGAAAGCAGCTTCTCCTAGGTCCTTCATTGAAAAACTCTTGTTCAAATATTCCTTCACGCTTTCCAACATTTCTATATTGTTTCCAATCAGCAATATGTCATCCACATATAATATTAGAAATTCTATAGAACTCCCTCTCACTTTATTGTAAATACAAGCTTCTCCGTAAACTTGTACAAACCCGAACGCTTTGATCACTACATAAAAGCGAAGATTCCAACTCCGAGATGCTTGCACTAGTCCATAAATGGACCGCTGGAGTTTTCAAACTTTGTCAGCATTCTCTAGATTGACAAAACCTTATGGTTGCATCACATACAACTCTTCCTTAAGGAAACCGTTAAGGAACGTTGTTTTGACATCCATCTGCCAGATTTGATAATCGAAAAATGCAGCTATTGCTAACATGATTCTGACGGACTTAAGCATCACTAGGGTGAGAAGGTCTCATCGTAGTCAACTCCTTGAACTTGTGAAAAACCCTTTGCCACAAGTCGATCTTTATAGACGGTGACATTACCGTGCGCGTCCATCTTCTTCTTAAAGATCCATTTATTCTGAATGGCCTTTCGCACTTAAGGTAATACTTCCAAAGTCCATACTTTGTTTTCATACATGGATCCCATCTCGGATTTCATGGCCTCTAACCATTTGTTGGAATCTGGGCCCATCATCCCTTATCCATAGCTCGTAGGTTCATCGTTGTCCAACAACATGACTTCTATGACAGGGTTGTCGTACCACTCAGGAGCAGTACGCGTCCTTTTCAACCTACGAGGTTCGACAGTAACTTGATCGTAAGCTTCATGATCATCATCATTAACTTCCTCTTCAACTGATGTAGGCTCCACAGAAACATCTTTTTGTGTTGCGCTACTCTCTGGTTGAAACAAAGGTTCAACAACCTCATCAAGTTCTATCTTCCTCCCACTCAATTCTTTCGAGAGAAACTCTTTCTCGAGAAATGACCCATTCTTAGTGACAAACACTTTGCCTTCAGATCTAAGATAGAAGGTTTACCCAACCATCTATTTTGGGAATCGTATGAAGATGCATTTCTCCGCTCTGGGTTCCAGCTTTTCAGGCTGAAGCTTTTTGACATAAGCATCACATCCTCAAACTTTAAGAAACGGCAACTTTGGTTTCTTGCCAAACCATAGTACATATGGCGTCATCTCAACGGAATTCGATGGTGCCCTATTTAAAGTGAATGCAGTTGTCTCTAATGCATAAACCCAAAACGATAGTGGCAAGTCAGCAAGAGACAGTATAGAATGTACCATATCCTTTAAGGTTCGATAACGACATTTGGACACACCATTACGATGTGGTGTTCCAGGCGGTGTCAATTGACAAACAATTCCACATTGTCTTAAGTGACTGCAAACTCATAACTCAGATATTCTCCTCCTCGATCAGATCGTAGGAATTTAATCTTCTTGTTACGATGATTCTCAGCTTCACTCTAAAATTGCTTGAACTTTTCAAACATTTCAGTTTTGTGTTTCATTAAGTAAATATACCCATATCTACCTAAGTCATCAGTGAAGGTAAGAAAGTAATGATATGCACCGCGTGCCTCAATGCTCATTGGACCACACACATTAGTATGTATGATTTCCAACAAGTCACTTGCCCGTTCCATTGTTCCAGAGAACGGGGTCTTAGTCATCTTGCCCATGAGGCATGGTTCACATGTGTCAAGTGATTCGAAATAAAGTGACTCAAAAATTCCATCAACATGGAGCTTCTTCGTGTGTTTTACACCAATATGACCTAAGCGGAAATGCCACAAGAAAGTGGTAATATCATTATCAACTCTACATCTTTTGGCATCAATGTTATCAACATGTGTATCATCACTATCGAGATTCAATAAGAATAAACCCCACACATTGGGTGGATGACCATAAAAGATATTACTCATATAAGTAGAACAACCATTATTCTCTGATTTAAATGAGTAATCATCTCGCAATAAACAAGATCCATATATCATGTTCATGCTTAACGCAGGCACTAAATAACAACTATTCAGGTTCATCACTAATCTCGATGGTAATCGAAGAGCGAGCGTGCCGACGGCGATCATATCAACCTTGGACCCATTTCCCACGCGCATCGTCACTTTGTCCTTAGCCAGCCTTCATCTATTCCGTAGCTCTTGTTTTGAGTTGCAAATGTGAGCAAATGAACCGGTATCAAATACCCAGGAACCACAACGAGAGTTGGTAAGGTACACATCAATAACATGTATATAATATATACCTTGTTTGGTGTTGGGTGCCTTCTTATCAGCCAGATACTTGGCGCAGTTCCGCTTCCAGTGACCAGTTCCCTTGCAATGAAAGCACTCAGTTTCTGGCTTGGGTCCAGCCTTGGGTTTCTTCATGGGTGGAGAAACTGCTTTGCCACTCTTCTTGGAGTTACCCTTCTTGCCCTTGCCATTATTCTTGAAACTAGTGGTTTTATTGACCATCAACACTTGATGCTCCTGCTGGATTTCAGACTCGGCGACTTTCAACATCGCAAACAGCTCGACGACTGACTTGTTCATCCCTTTCATGTTATAGTTCACCATGAAGCTCTTGTAGATAGGTGGCAATGATTGAAGAACTTTATTAGTGATCGCCTCCGGTGGAAGGGGCATCCCTAACTTAGCTAGACGGTTCGAATACCCTAACATTCTGAGTATATGTTCACTGAAAGACCCGTTCCCCTCCATCTTGCAAGCATAGAATTTTGTCGGAGGTCTCATACCTCTCGATCCGGGCATTCTTCTCACAGATAAACTTCAACTCCTGAAACATCTCATATGCTCCATGACGTTCAAAACATCTTTGAAGTCCCGGTTCTAAGCCATACAACATTGCATATTGAACTATTGAGTAATCTCCAGAACATGCCTCCCAGGCATTCACAACATCTTCAGACGACATGGAGCGGGTGGATCACCAAGCGGTGCATCAAGGACATAAGACTTTTCGGAAGCCATGAGGATAATCCTCAGATTATGGGCCCAAGTCTACAAAGTTACTTCCATCATCTTTCAACTTGGCTTTCTCTAGGAACGCATTAAAATTCAGGGGAACTACTGCGCGAGCCATTGATCTACAATATAAATTTGCAAAGGTTACTAAGACTATTGTTCAAGATAATGAGTTTAGGTAATCAAATTACTTAAAAACTCCCACTAAAATTGGCATCCATCCCGTCATCCGAGTGACACATGATCCAAATTCACCAACCCAAGTCCGGTCATCACGTGAGATGAGGTGGTTTCAATGGTGAACATCTCCATGTTGATCATATCTACTATATGACTCATGTTCGACCTTTCGGTCTCTTGTGTTCCGAGGCCATGTCTGTACGTGCTAGGCTCGTCAAGTTTAACCCGAATGTTCTGCATGTGCAACACTGGCTTGCACCCGTTGTATTTGAACGTAGAGTCTAGCACACCCGATCATCACGTGGTGCTTCAAAAAGATGATCTTTCGCAATGGTGCACACTCAGGGAGAACATAATTTTATCTTGAAATTTTAGTGAGGGATCACCTTATAATGCTACCATCGTCCTAAGCAAAATAAGATGCATAAAAGGATTAACATCACATGCAAATCATAAGTGACATGATATGGCCATGAAATTGTGCTTGCGATCTCCATCTCCAAAGCACCGGCAAGATCTCCATCGTCACCGGCACAACACCATGATCTCCATCATTGTGTCGCCATCAGGGTTGTCACGCCCACCATGATTCTACTACTATTGCTATCGCTTAGCGATAAAGTAAAGCATTACATAGTGCTTAATGATTGACATGCAGGTCATACAATAATCAAAGACAACCCTATGGATCCTGCCGGTTGCCGTACTCATCGACATGCAAGTCGTGATATTCTATACAAAACATGATCATCTCATACATCACATATATATCATCATCATGTAATTGGCCATATCATATCGCAACATCCCTGCAAAAACAAGTTAGACGTCCTCTAATTGTTGTTGCGTGTTTTATGTGGCTGCTACGGGTATCTAGCAAGAACGATTCTTACCTACGCAAAACCACAAGGTGATACACAAATTGCTATTCAACCTTCTCAAGGACCGCCTTTGTCGAATCCAATCCAACTAGAGTAGGAGAGACAGACACCCGCCAACCATCTTTATGCAACAAAGTTACATGTCAGTCGATGGAAGCGGTCTCTCGTAAGCGTATGAGTAAGGTTGGTCCGGGCCGCTTGATCCCACAATACCGCTAAATCAAGAAAGGACCAAGGGACTAAGCAACCTGAGAATCAATGCCCACAAACTCCTTTGTGTACTACTCGTGATCTCATCTACACATAGACCTAGCTCATGATGCCACTGTTGGGGAATGTTGCATGGGAAACAAAAAAGTTCCTACTCACACTCATGATCTATCCATGGTGATGAGCATCTACGAGAGGGAGAGTAGATATAAATACCCTTGTAGATCGCTAAGCGGAAAGCGTTAAGAAACGAGGTTGATGTAGTCGAACATCTTTGCGATACAAATCGCTAGCCGTCCCGTGATCCAATCACGATCCGTCCCGATCTAGCGTCGAACCGACGGCACCTCCACGTTCAGCGCACGTACAGCTCGATGAAGATCTCCATCTTCTTGATACAATAAGAGGGAGCAAAGAGGTAGATGAGTTCTCCGACAGCACGACGGCGTGGCGACTGTGGTGGTGGAACTATTCCGGGAGGGCTTCGCCTAAGCACCGCCGAATCTAGAGGAAGACGATCTCGTGGGGAGAAAGGGTTGCACCGTGGCTTAGTGTTGGGTGCGGCTGCCCTCTCTCCCCTCAGATATATATAGGAGGGAGGGGAGGGGCCTGCGGACCTAGGGTTTCCCCTAGGAGCCGGCCGAGGAGGAGGTGGAGGAGTCCACCTCCAATCCTACTCCAAGTAGGATTCAAATCCTACTTGGAATCCCATCCCCACTTGGGGTTTTTTCCTTTCTCCCCACCCTAGCCGCATGGGCCTTTAGGGGATGGGTTGCCCAGCCCACTAAGGGCTGGTGAGCCACTCCTAAGGCCCATGTGGCCTCCCGACATGGCTGGCCCCTCCCGATGGCCTCCCGGCACCCCCGGTACACTATCGAAAATACCCAAAACTTTTCCGGTGACCAAAACGAGACTTCCTGTATATCAATCTTTACCTCCGGATCATTTTGGACCTCCTCGTGACATCCGGAACTCTGAACAACCTTTGCCACCACCATGCATAACTCAATACTACCAAAACGTCATTGAACGTTAAGTGTGCAGATCCCGCGGGTTCGAGAACTATGTAGGCATGACGGAGACACCTCTACGGTCAATAACCAATAGCGGGACCGGGATGCCCATATTAGTTCCTACATATTCTACGAAGATCTTTATCGGTTGAACCTCTATGTCAAGGATTCAGTTAATCCTGTATGTTGTTCCCTTTGTTCTTCGGTATGTTACTTGCCCGAGATTCGATCGTCGGTATCTCTATACCTAGTTCAATCTCTTTACGGGCAAGTCTATTTACTCGTTCCGTAATACAAGATCATGTGGCTAATAGTTTATTCACTTTGCTTGCAAGGCTTGTTATGATGTTGTATTACCGAGTGGGCCCTGAGATACCTCTCCGTCACACGGAGTAACAAATCCCAGTCTTGATCCATGCCCACACAACAGACACCTTCAGAGATATCTGTGGAGCATCTTTATAGTCACCTAGTTACATTGCGACGTTTGATACACACAAGGTATTTCTCCGGTGTCGGTGAGTTGTATGATCTCATGGTCATAGGAACAGATACTTGACACATAGAAAAATATAGCAATAAACTGACACGATCATATGCTACGTTCATAGTTTGGGTTTTTTCCATCATATCATTCTCCTAATTATGTGATCCCGTTATCAAATGACATCTCATGTCAATGGCTAGGAAACCTTGACCATCTTTGATCAACGAGATAGTCTACTAGAGGCATACAGGGACACAGTGTTGTCTATGTATCCACACATGCATTTGAGTTTCCAATAAATACAATTATAGCATGGATAATAAACGATTGTCATGAACAAGGAAATATAATAATAACCACTTTATTATTGCCCCTAGGACATATTTCCAACACAGACTACATGTTAAGAGAATTGGTAGAAGTGGGGATCAAATTCTTAAGAATGTAAGATATGCCCTACATGCAATAATAAATGTTATTGTTTATTTCCCCATTTATATTATGTTTTTGTTTTGTGCTATAATTTCAATAGTCCTTTAGTCCGTATATCCAAGAGGCTCATAAGAGATCGCATGTGCATGTGTGGAGTAATAAATGGTAATATAGATTCCTAGTCCTCCCTCTAAGACTAGCTCAAGTGTTGCATTATGGTTACATTTTCCTGATCATGCGCATGAGAATTCCGGTAACTTTGAGGACATAACTTAGGAGAACATTAGTATTGAAGGCACCCAATTATTGGTATATGAGATCTATTCATCACAATTTAATGGTTTATAGCCCAAAAAAGTTAAACATTTGCATAATTCCTTGGACCATGAGAGTATTGAGTTACTTCATACTTGCTTAGTGAACTTTGGGGTTTGTCAAATGTCATCCATAATAAAGTGGCAATTACGACAGCTTACAGGTTCACGGAAAAGTATGACAAGGGACTAGATACCTCAAGACTAGGATTTTCTTCTCCGTTGATGGAGAGTTATTCTTTGGGCCCTTTTCGTGTCCTGGTATCTATCACCATCTATCCATGCACAATGTGATACAATCACAAGGATGCCGGAACAGGAAAACGAGAAAAGAGAACAAAACCTATAACGAAGAAACCGGCATAGTGAACAAGTTGTTGATTCATGGGAATGCCATTATATCTTACCTTGGGTGTCTATAACATTTTGTGAAGCAACAAAAATAGTACATGGTAACTAAAGGTTCACTCAAATATCCATTTGTGTGGGTATAGGTTTGAATATGGATGTCCATGGTTCCACTATTGATCATCGATTGGAAAGAGTTCCGGTAAAATCTATATTTAACTGAACCTATAGGGTCGCATGCTTAAGGGTCATCTATCTTTTGAGCACTAGGTTAGGAGTCAAAGAGAAAGTCAATCAAAAAGTTTTGGATACACATAAAATGTTTTGGAGAGAAACTAGAAGTGTTTCAGAGTAACCAAAAAAGTTTCGGGGAATGCCATCAAGTCAAAAAAGTTTTGGAATGCGTCCAAAAAAATTTTGGAGGGTTCTGAAAATGTTCAGGGGCCTTTTGAAATTTTCCGGACAGCCCCAAGGGGGTTGCTCCCACGCGTGGGACATGATCATCCTTTTCGTGGGTGTTGCTTTTAGGAGGCATCCCCTTTTGGTGGGATGGTGTTGGGTGAGATGCCCCCTATGAGGGACAGCCCCCCATATGGTGGAGAGTGTTACGAGGGGGGGGGCAGCCCCGTCCATGTGGTGTGCCAAGGGGTGGGTCCCCCCTTGGCGGTAACCTCCCCCATTTGTGGAGCTTTGTTTGTTTAGTGAGGGGTTTGATGAATGCCCCCTTCATTCTTCCCCCTCACCTTCTCCCATAAATAGAGGAGGAGTGCAGCCACCAAAGACAAACAAGTCTCATACTTGAGATCTCTCATTTTGGCATGCAATGATCCACCTATTCTCTATCTCACTCTCTAGGAAATTGTTTTGTAGTTCCGCAAGGTTGCCTAGTCTCCGGCGGCGATTAGTTCTGGGCGGCGAAGCACTGCTATACTGGTGATAGAGTATGTGTGCAATGCGGTAGATATATTATACGTTCGATCTTCTATTCGAGAGAGAAAATTATCACGGGTGGAAGGTTGTAAATCCTAGATGCGGAAATCTGGACCAACGATCGTCACCAACTCTTCTCCGGCTACTGCTACTAGTTGGTAACGCTCAGATCAAACCTTGTATGCATCTAGATAGCGGTCCTGGGCGGATGCGTAGGATGGTTTTGTTTTGTTTGTTGTTGCATATTCCTACATGTTGAACATCACTACACTACATCTGGAGAGAGTAAAGAAGTTAGGGAGTGACCTAGTGGGGAAACTTTTATTGTTCGATTTTTGTTGCTGCCGTCAACCGTCACTAACTCTGATACCTTTAGTGTGTCTCCTCCGGTCCTCCCCTATCCCCTCGGAATCTACCAACCCCCATTGTATCTCGCTCCTTTAGGCCAACTCCTCCCCTCGAGCTCTAGCAACCGGTGTCGCTGCTCGTGTGCCTCGCGTCGTCGCGCGTCGTCCTCTGCGTTGTCTAGCGTCACGGGGAGATGAAGCAGTGCAGGTGCCATCGCGGCCGCCGTTGCCACCGCTAGGTTTAGGCTAGAGGTAAGGAGGCAGGAGCGAAGGCAAGAATCAGAGTGTGGGGATGTGGCCTGAGAGCGGTGAGACTTTATGTTTGTGTGCGAGCGGCGAGTTGGGCCTGGACCTGAATTTCGTTGGGCCGCACATCCATATCATGGGTTATGTACAAATCAATTAGTAAGGGCATTTTAGTATTTTAAGAGTGAAAACTCAACCCTGACTCGAAAATGAACAACCATAAAAGCATAACCGAACAGAAGACCGGTACCCACATTAACCCACAATTCAGTTATTTGGTTTGGATCATGTTCGGAAACGTATTTGGGTACCCAAACACCCAGGGTGTCATTCCCAGATAAAATAGTTTTCTATTACAATTAACAAAAATAACTCATAATTTTACTTAAATAATATATTTTTATTTATTATAAACTTATAATGTCCAAGGTAGCTACAATTCCATTAAATAAAATAGTCTTTTGCAAAAAAAAAATTATGTGGGAGTTTTTCTCTTGATATAAGGAATATTCAAATAACTCGAAATAAAAGTATGGATATATGTGTATTTATCTAAGCAACATGTTGGTTGGCGGGCAGTTTTCTAATCAGAATATTTGTGTGTGGGTTGTGTGCTTATTCTTGGTGCTGATGCTGCCAGGAGAACTAAAAGTATTTATTTTCCGTTAAAAGGATGGATGGTATAAAGTGAATATGTATGTTCTTGTCCATTTTACTATGATAAATATCTTAAAATATAGATTTGTATCACGTAACAAATATCTCGACCAAGTTTTCCAAATAGTATTATAGCCCAACTGTGTAATTCATACCATATTGGTATATGACTCGTATCGTACCATTGTACACCATTATATATATATATATATGTGTGTGTGTGTGTGTGTGTGTGTGTGTGTGTGTGTGTGATAGGCCACTCCATAGAGGGTTGAGCCAGTTTCCCCCAAAACCCTACGCACTAGTCTGTTGTGAAGCGCATACTGCGTTATGGCGTCTCACTGTATCCTATGGTCTCCACCTGTCCCAGCTCCTTCGGGGTTCTTTCTACCTTCTCAGATGCATTGGGCTGGGTGTCCAGACGACAGGCGTTCTACGGGGGGATATGTTGTGTTTTCGGGTCCTAATTTGATCGCCTGAAGTGCACGCAAGCAAGCCACTGTTTTCCTGAGCAGCACAGAAGTCGAGTACAAGACGGTTGCCAATGCGACTACCGAGCTTATATGGATTGAGTCCCTACTTCGAGAGTTGGGAGTTTTCCAGCCACATCCTCCGGTCCTTTGGTGCGACAACATCGGTGCTACATTTCTATCGTCAAATCCTGTGTTCCATGCACGGACCAAACACATTGAGATTGACTATCATTTTGTCAGGGAACGTGTTGCACAGAAGCTACTACAAATCATGTTTATCTCTTTAAAAGATCAACTTGTAAACATCTTCACCAAGCCTCTACATTCACCCATGTTTGAGGTATGTAGGCGCAGTCCTCCTAGACGCTTCAGGAGTGAGTTGAGATTGAGGGGGATGTTAGACTTTGTATTATAGCCTAACTGTGTAATCCATACCATATTGGTATAGGTCTCGTATTGTACCATTATACACCATTATATATATATATATGTGTGTGTGTGTGTGAGAGAGAGAGATAGGTCATCGCATAAAGGGTTGAGTCGGTTCCCCAGAATCCTACGTTTAACAATGATTGTTTATCTTAGGTGTAAGTTTTAGGAAGTTTTAGTGGGTATGAGCCATCTTCATAGATTTATCCTCGAATTTTGGGCACTTGTCGTTTTTTGGTTCTTTCATGGCTAAGTATGTCTTTCACATTTGTGCCGGTTAAATAACAAAGTGCAATGCATGCAAGCTGCTTATTGTCAAAATAACATTGCTTGCATTTTATGTTGTTGCATAAAACTGTGCAATCCGTCTCATAAAATAACTGTAAAATGTACTCATCTTAACCGTCTCAGAGGTCAAAGCCAAGACGACTCAGCAAGAACACATCCGTGTGTTGATTTGGAAATCCACCTATCGCATGGAAAGCCCTGTGTTGATTTGGAGATCCATCTGTCGTATCATCCAATAAAGAACATGATGCCGACGGGTGGCAAGCACGTAATTGACAGGGCTGTTCTCGTCAACGCAGTGGGAGAACAAGGCCAACATGGTGGAGCGGATCGCCTCACCAGGGAGCCAGGAATCAAGACAAAGTATCGTGTAGAATCCATGCCGACCTGAGAACGAGCGACATATGTGGAGGAGTGCGCAGTTGGTAGTCAAGGGGCTGCCATTTAAGATGGATATTATAATGTGGTATCTATATGGCTCATCATCAAAAGGATCCCTCCGAGCCTTTACAGATGCAGACAAAGATTTAAGGAGGAGCTTCATCTACTCACTTAGAAAGCCACAAGGAAGGATTATGCTAATTCTGAAGAGTGGGGAGAGTATTTCAGATAGCACCCGTAAGGTCTTGTTTCATTCTTTAATTATTTTATTCTGCTGAACAATCTCTTGTGCTTCCTCTGTAAAGTAATATAAGACTTTTTAGATCACTAGTATAGTTTACTTTACAAAGGGAGTACTATTTATTTGAAAATCAACTCTGTAATTTTCGTTACAAAATTTGTGGGTAGGGAAGTGCAGCGTGCTAGGGTCCAACACCATATCTAGGGCTTTCGTTTAATCCCTTCCCAAAGGGATTGAAGAGGTTTGAACGGGATTGAAGAGGAATTTGACTTATAGGGGACGTAATCCCTCACAATCCCCTTTAATCCCGTTCAAACCCAATGCAACCGAACAAGGTCCTAGTGAAATTAGGGGGTCATAATGCAGATGAGGAAGAGAATTGAGGAGGAAGTAAGACTTCCAGAGTAAAACCTTGCACGGGTAAAAAAATTGGCCTTTTGCGATGGTTTGTGTCATCATGGGACATCACCGGTTTGTTCTAAAATGATTTTATGGACTTGTGATGGACATTTGTGTGCCATAGTAGTTGCATCATTAAGGGTGTACCACGGCGATTATGGTCACGAGATGATGCATCCTCGCATGGTGCCAAGTCACGCTTATATTTGCCTCTGCATTTAAGGATAACCACATCGGTCGCCCTCCTTTTCCTTTTTCTTCCTTTACTCTCTTTGCCGTTGATCTATTTATCTACTGGTTGATTTAGGAGGTGCAAACTTTCTTTCATTTGCGCCATAAGCAGAGTGTCAATGTGTGCGCTAGTAAGCATCGATGGTAGGGACTAAACGAGGCATGGTGATCTTGCTTTCCCAAAAGGTTTTGCAGAGTCAGAAAGTGGTTCTCCTCTGTAACAAGTCAAAAAGAGTAGGGGAGAAAGAACACTGACGAAGGGGCGCAGATGTTGGTGTCTCTTACTTGGGATGAACGGCCATCTATGGGCTAAAGCAGCGGTACGAAAATACCAAATCCCACAGGATTGACAAACTTTAGCAGTTTCATAGTTTCAGAGGGCAGCATGCTCTCACGTCAGGCGCCTTCCCAAATGGGCCGTCCCAGGCGCGCGGGAGGCCACGGTCTCGTTTTTTATTTTTTTATTTTTTACTTCCGTTTATACTTCCAAATTTTTTAAATAAAATATTAAACACTTTGTATAGAAATTGTATAAAATAAGTTAATCAAGTATTTGAAAAAATTTAAATGCATATAAATAAAATGTTAACCATATATACGAAAAATGTATACAAACAATATATAATGTGTGTGAAAATTTGGTTCATGTATTTAAAAAATACTTTCTCCATCCCAAAATAAGTGTCTCAACTTTGTACTAACATTAGTACAAAATAGTACTAAGGTCAAGACACTTATTTTGGGACGGAGGGATTATTAATCAATTATTTTTTTAAATGTTTATAAAGTATTTGAAAAATGTTAATAAAGCATTTGAAAAATGCTAAATATGCAAAAAAATGTTGACCATGTATTCAAAAAATGTTGAAAAATGTTAATCAAGCATTGAAATTTTAAAAATGTGTATCAAAAGAATGTTGACCATGTATTCAAAAACTTTTGATCTTTTATTTTAAAAATGTTAATTGAGCATTTGAAAAATCTATAAATATGTATAGAAAAAATGTTGACCATGTAGTAGATATTAACTAAGCATTACAAAAATGTTAAATCTGTATAAAGAAAAAGTTCTCACATATAGGAAAAACGTATAGAAAAAATATACAATGTATGAGAGAAAAAATATAGTGTATTTAGAAATTTTTAATCAAGCATTTTAAAAATATTAAACAAGTATTTATAAAAAGTTAACAAAGCATTTCAGTAATGTTAAATGTGTATAGAAAAAAGGTTGGCCGGGGAGACGACCCCAGGGCCTTCCTTTGCGTATCGGTTGACTTGTCAACCATAGATGCAACATTGAGATCAATGGGAGGCACCACAAGCATGATCAACATGAAATCACTGACTTCCGATGAGTTGTCCTACGGTGAGGTGGAGAAGCGGGACTTTGTCGGTTCGTGTACGTGGAGGTACCCATATGTCGACAACAATGTTGACTTGGAGGGTGACTCCAGAAGCAAAGTTGGGCCATCGATGAGCCCGAGCTGGCTGCCAACATGGCGGTTGCGCCAAGGGTCGGCTCGCGCATGATCACTAGCATGAGGAGGATGTCTTCCACATCTTTGGCGGCGATGGCCTCGGTGTCCACAGTAGCACCCCGTGCCTGGCTTCTTATTTTGTCTTGAACCTTCTCCTTCCGACCCTTGGCGGCTCTCTGCTCCGGAGTGAGCTCTTTCTCCGGCTTTGGCCCTCGACGAGGACGGGGGGCGCTTTGAAGGGGCCGCCAGCAGATGTGGGTTCCTCGGCCATGGCGACGGGGTTGGAGGAGGGCACATGCATTGGGAGAGGAAAGAATGGAGTGGAAATGGTGTGTCACTAATGGGCGAGCCAAGAGATGACAACGCGGGCGTCTATGGTCTGTCTGCACGAACGTTAACCCAACCCAAATATGACCTGGAAACTGGCCACAACGATAGGAAAACGGATAACAATTCATTTGCGTCGCCGTGTTGGGTCGTGAATTTTGTCCGCGTAGACTCAAATGAATGCAGGCACACGAAATGTGTCGGCCCGTTGGATTTTCCCTAAGACTGACGATCCCTATTTCGCAAGCAGGTTGCTGGACGCATACCATCTCGCATGCTCGTCCTCTCTATGAGCTGACCCAATCTAGGTTTTTTTGCTAGATCTGTTTTGGAAAGTTTTCGAACCTTTCTTGAATAATTTTTTCCTTTGTTTTATCTCCTCCTTTTTTATATTTTTCCCTTAGCTTTTTTCTTAAATCCAGGACTTTTTTCACTCTTGAAATTTTTTGAATTTGTGAACTTTTCCCCAATTTAGAATATTTTTTCAAATACATGAATGCACATTTTTTATAAATTCATAAACAATTTTTATTTTTATTTTTCTATATTAGCAAAAAAAATTCAAATTCACGAATACTTTTGAAATTCAAGAACATTACCAAAAGTTCAGGATTTTTTTGAATTAAAAAAAACTTACTTAATTTGTGAACATTTCTTTGTATTGGCGAACATTTATATAACTCACGAAAATTTCCAAATTCATGAACTTTTAAAAAATTTGAATATTTTTCATATTTGTAACAAAATTTGAATTATTAAATATTTATATGAATTCAAGAGCATGTTTTGAATGCATGAAAATTTCTTAACATCGTGAACTTTTTTGAATTCGCCATCATTTTTATGAATGCACGAACTTTTGTGAATTCCCAACTAGATTTAGAAATGACAAGCATTTTTAGATATCATGAACATCTTGTTGAGTAATATTTTTATTGGCCAACATTTGTTTTGCAAAGATTTTTTTATTCTTGAACATCTTCTGAATTCAGAAATACTTTTCAAATTCCTGAACAATATTTTAAATCGCAAACATTTTCACAATTTATGAACATGTTATGAAAACCTGAATGTATTTTTAAATTTGAAACATTTGTTAAATTCGTGATTTTTTTTCAAATACGAAATGCGTGAACAATTCTCAAAGGGAGAAAAAGACAAAAAAAAACAATTTAAGGGTGCCTAACCCCCACATGGGGGCGCATGATTGATATCCATTTGCCGGACTCCTCGGCGAATAGGAACTCCCCGTAAGAGCATGTCGAATCGGATTGTACTAACTTGATCTGTATATGTCCATGGATGCATTGAAAATTATGAATGCAAACCTAATTTGTTTGAAAATTGTACAAACAAATGCATATAATTGATGGGTTTGAAAATGCAGAAAGGAGAGATAAACGAAAGAAAGAGAGAAAGTGATACGGTGGGGCTGGTGCAGTTCGGACAAATTTGGACTAGCAATTTCCTCCCTACATATGGGATGTGTTTGGTGTTTTCTTGATAGCCTAAACAAGTGGGGACGATTTACGGGCCTCCCTTCGAGAGGCCACCTACACATATGACAACGACGATTTGGGGATTTGGTAGGAAATGTTGCAGTAGTTGCGCACCAAACACTTATGACTTGAGTGCTTCACACGCTAGATGGTTCAGTCCATGGTAATTTTCTAGTGTCTTTTCCTGATTGGTTTGGGGAATGTTCTAAAACCTTTCCTGAGTGATATTTTCTCTATTTAGTTGTTTTTTTACTAGTTTTATCATTTTACACTTTTTTCACTTTGAAATTCTTGGAGATTTAAAAAAAATGGAAAATAATTTTAACTTATAAACATTTTTTTAAATCCGGGGACATTTTCTAAAATTCAGGGATAAAATACCATGAATATTTTTTTGAAATGCATAACATATTTAAATTCTATTAATTTATTATAATTCCTTTATATATATATTGTTTTTAAAACATAATTTATTATTATTTTAAAAACATGGGCATTTTTTTGATTTGGATTGTTTTTAAAACTTGCGATTTTTCAAAAATTCTATATTAGCCGGTTTTATATGAATTTAAGAAAAATGACCAATTGCAACCTTTTTTTACAGTAGCCTGCATGAAACTAAATAAAAATGCCCAATGTGTGCACCGGCCACATACGAGCCTGAGAAGTATTGTTTGTGACAAATGATACCATGTTTTGTATACAAAGAGGCCTGACATATTTTTTGTGAGAGAAAGGGACCTCAGATTTGATGGTGTTTGCACCAAATAGGGGGTGACACGCACATCCACTGCGCCTAGGCCAACTCATTTAGCTGTAAGCTGGAGAAAGCATTTCTATAGATTTTTTTAGTTTTTTGTGTTTTATTACTATTAGTCTTTTTATTTCTTTTGGTTTGTTCTATTATCTTGTCAAGTTTTTCATTTTGGTGTTCGAAAAAACATGAATATGGTTTCTAAAAATGTGAATATTTCCTAAAACATATTTAAACAGGATAAAATGTGAACATTTTAAAAAACTAGATTTTCTAAGTTTTTTTTTCAAAAACGATAAAAATTCCGGACTTTTAAATTAGGGGTACATGTTTTGAAAGAAAATATGAAAAATGAAAAAAAGGCAGCAAAAACACAAACAACGAAAAAGAAGGTCCCCCAAACTGGTAAAGCGGTCCGAAACATCCTAAAGAGTTCCCAAAACCAGAATCCCTTTAGCTTCTTTAGATTCACCCCTTTAGCTAGTTGTTCAGCGATCTGTGCATTCCCTCCAGAAGAAAACGTCAAATTGGAAACGGCGTATACAAACATGTAAGCCCAAAGCCTACACCTCGCTCGTGCGTTAGCGAGGACTAAGTTTTAAATACATGATGAACATAAGGAATAAGAATTGGAAAAAAAGAAAATTAAGAAACAAAAAATAAGATATAAAATAAATGGAAATAGAAAAAGGAGATAAGTAAAAAAGAAAACAAGGGAAACAAAAAAAATAAAGAGAAAAAAGTAAGGAAAAGAAAGGTATTTTTTATTAAAAAAAGTCGTACATCCAGCTGATATATGTGGACTGACAAACCATCATAATTGTGGGAAACTGACGCCTCCTATTAGAACTAGAAAACAAAGAAAAAACTTCTTCAGCAGCAACTCATGAGCGAGCGTGTGTAGATGAGCATTACTTACAACTCACAATTGGTAAGATACAGATTTCATGTTCAAGGTCAGAAACGTACATATCTAATGCATCGGAGGTTCAAACTATCCCTCTAAAGTTATTTCAAATTATGTCCAGTTCTCATATGGACAGTGTATACACCAAGTATATCACAAATTCACTCAATGGGTCCACGAAAAGGTCGCCTATGATAGTTCCCAATGGGCCAATTTCACAATCCAATTTGAATTAACTATATTATTTGTAACATGATTTGTTCATTTTTGTTTAATGTTTTGAATCAAAATTTCAATTTAGAATTCACTCATGTGATCGATGGGTGTATCCATGTACTCAACTATTTTGATATATTATGAATGATAGGGGGGGTGTTTTTGAGCTCTGATATGTGAATCACTAGTCTCCGTGCATTGGACACGTCCACGGAAGGTCATATGGTTGTTTGCCTTGTCCCTTTCATCTACAATGGCAATACAATATGCCATATCAATATATAATGCCTGGATTTAATGGTTTAGAGCAATGAAATGTAATGACTAAAATTAAAATAGAATATAGGTAACAAAGGAATTCATCTAGAAGATGTGGAACCCATGGTTGTATTCACCGAAGAAATACATCATTCCGTTTTATCATCATAAAAAACTAGTTATGCTTGGCAAATCACTAACTGCTTGAGGCAGACTACTAATTGTTGAATAGAGTGGATGCACCATATTCAACAACAACAACAAAATCCTCCGGCTAGAAAAAATGTTATCCTTTGCAACTTGTTTGAAAAATCCTCTAAGTACTAGTTATGAAGACAAGAAAAGGGATACAAAAGATTTATGGTGATCACCCATATGCATTAGAGCATTTACAACCGAACTTACAGATTTGATCCCCGAAATGCTTGTGGACACGTCCGGACAGTGGTTTGGCATGTCCGTTTTGATTCTCTATTTGTTCGTACATGCAGTCACACTTCTTGTTTTCTTTCCCATGTGTTTGGTCACTTACACTTGATTGGTGAAGATGAAGAGAGAGAGAGAAAAGGAAAAAAATAAAGAAAAGAAGGTGGTCCGGGGTGGGCCGCGTCCAACGTGACGGACTGACCAGACGCGTCCTGTCGCGTCAACGAGCCTTCATATTATCTCCACATTTGTGCCTAATATGCTGATTTCAAGGACAATCTAAACGTATAGGGATGATATGTTGGGTTTGCGAGTCATTTTTTTCATTATCTCTCATGTTCAGTCATTGATCGGTCACGTCCGTAGAAGTTTAGGGGGGAGGGTGAGGATTTTTTTTTTCAAAACTAGCACGTTTTTAGAACAAATTTGAAATCTAGCAGGCCCATTTCAAAATTTACAAAAGTAGCACCCCATCGGCCTACAGTTGACCGAAGAAGGAGTTTTCGGCCTTCCGCTGGCCGAAGAACTATCTTTGGTTTTCTGCCGGCCGAACAGAGGCCCAGCTGGGCCGAAGAGTGGCTGTCGGTGGCGGGCCGACCGAAAAAGCCCGTCTTCAGCCTACGGGCGACCGAAGAGCGTCTTCGGCCAACCGGCGACCGAAGACCACGGGATAAGGCTGACGTGGTCGTCTTCTTCCTCTCGCCGCTTCTCTTCTTCCTCTCTCTCCATTCTCTTTGTTCTTCTCGCAACCCCGTGCCGATCTCTTCTGTCTTCCACTCATTTTCGCATCCAAGCCTCGGAAAATAGTAGATCATAGCCATCCCTTCCACCCTACGGTCATATTTTTTCCATGGGGTAGTTACTTTTGCATAGAAGTGAGGAGGAGCAGCCATGGTGAAGTGGTGGTGGTGGTGAGGAGGAGGTGGTGCTGCAGTTGGGGAGGAGAGGGTGCGGCTGGGGGGAGGAGCTGCGGCTAGGGGCTAGCCGGAGTGGCGGTGGTGTTGTTCGGTGGTGCAAGTACGCCGGGAGGTGGCAGGTGCTGCAGAGTTGAAGAGAGGAGCAAGAAGCAGCGGACACACGCGTTAAAGGTATACCAAATTATCTCTTAGTTGGGTAGTTAATTAGTTAGTGTAGCTAAGTCATATAATGAGTTGACGAAAATGCGTGACAAGTGAAAATGTCTGAATCAGTAAATTTGACTATTTACTATGGTCCTGACAATGTTCGATATAATGAGTTGGGGGTTGATCTTAGCAAGTATAAAAAATGTGTCATGACACTTCCAGACCCAGACAAACTGGACATTAAACAGTTGAAGTACTGGTTGACAACTAGTTTTGGGCTGGATCCTGGGGTATGTTTCGTCAGTATTCAAGCAGTATGGACCAAATTGTGTAAAAATGTGAAGTGGAAGTTAATGCTGATAGATAGGAGCCAGAAGTGGTTGACACTGTTAAGGCGTTGCAGAGACCGAAAATTCCACCCATATGTCCTAGTTCAACCTGCGGCAAAGGAGGAGAATACCGGACCACCAGAGGGAGGTACGAATCCGGGCAGGGCAGTCAAGTGGCTAACGAGATTTATTTACCTGGGTCACAGCCAATGGATGTGAATGCTAGGCAACCCGACGAAGAGCCAGATTACGTGGCACACAATTTGTGTGGTAACGATACTGGGTAGAGTAGTCGGTCGCTAATATTAACTGGTTCTGGTTTTGCTAATGGGGATGAGGAAGGGCAGAAAATGCAGAGGGTGATGGAGGAAGAGGACGAGGATGGACTGGCTGAGGATCTGGATTCTGAAAATTCCGATGATGAAGTGGAGGTACCGATTCCTGCCGCGTGGGATCGGGACCTATCGACCGGTTTCACGGTCAACGATGGCCATGAGACTCCATGGCAGTATCATCTGAACCAAGTATAGATAGGTTCTATGCATGATACAAAGAAGAAATTGAAATATGCTGTGGTAAAGTGGGCTATGTCCATGTAGAGGGTTTTTCGGACACACATATCAAATCGAACAGACTATAACGTGAAATGTGCTAAAACAGGTTGTCACTGATGTTGTTCCACATACATGTGTGAGGAAAAACCTTCTGGTGAATCATCCGAACCTGTCTTCATCAACTCTCATTGCGTAACTCATGTATACTGAGATAGTGTAGAAGAAAGACATGGAAGCAAAACACATCCAGACAACAGTGACAATCGGGTGGGATTATGTCATTCCTTACGGGAAGGTTTGGAGGGCTAAGCAAAAGGCTATGGAGGAAAGGTTTGGGACCTTCTTCGACTCATATGATACTCCTTCAAGTATTGAAGAATAGGAATCCCGGCACTTATATTAACGTACAAAACACAAGATTGACGAGTATACCAAATTTGAAGGTGTTGAAGAGAGTATTCTTTTCTTTTGCTATTTGCATCGAAGCTTTCCAGCATTTTCCTCCTGTGATGTTTGTGGATGGCACATTCCTGGCTGGTCGGTACAGAGGGCAAATCCTTACTGCTATTGATGTTGACGGGAATAATCAAATCATCCCATTTGTCATGGCATTTGTGGAGGGTGAGAACTTTCCAAGCTGGATATGGTTCTTGAGGCAAGTGAAAATTGCCATCGTGAAGGACCGACCGAACGTGTGTGTCATTCATGACAGACACACGTTGGTATATTGAAGGCCGTGAAGACACTGAGGGACCCAACTGATAACGAATCAACAACTTGGAAGGACCTACAGAGTCGGTGGTGCATGCGCCATCTTAGGGCAAACATTTCCTCACAGTTCAAGAACAAGCGGTTGATTATGTTTTAATTTGTAATATATCAGACTATGTTTTAATTTGTAATATGACAGACTATGTTTTAATTTGTAATATGTCAAACGATGTTTTCATTTCGACTATGTCAGATTATGTTTTATTTTGTACTATGTCAGACTATGTTTTTATTTGTAATAAGTCGAACTATGTTTTACTTTCAGAGATGTCTTCGTATGCGTTGCTTAATGACACGATCGATAGAAAACACCGGGCCGCACTTATGCAAGCAGGCAAGAACTTAGATGTGTTGGTTCCACGCACCCCAAAAGTCTAACTGGATGATACACACTTAATGGGTTGATAGGTATGTTTGCATATAAAGTTTTACTTTTTAATATATCATATTTGATGCCTGCTAATTGTTAGCTGTACATTCTCTTTATTTTGTAGGTTAACATGGGCTGGACTGCTATCCTTGGCACGGCTGGTTGAGGGTACATTGGATGAGTGGGTTGATCATCCGGAGTTGGATGAAGCTGGTGAACCAATGCAGCTACGCAAGAGGCAAATGAAACGCTTCTCTTACGACATGTCACTCTTTACCTGCTTAGTAGATAGATGGAGACCAGAGACACATATGTTTCACATTCCATAGGGAGAGATGGCGCCTACTCTACAGGATGTGTCTTACTTGTTGGGATTACCGTTGGCCGGTGGTGCCATAGGTCCTTTACAGGCAGAATCTGGCTGGCAAGCTGCGTTGCATGCACGTTTTATAGAGGTGGTGCCGACTATTGTGGCCTTAGAAAACGATCCTCACGGACCTCATTTTAAGTGGTTGAGCTAGTTTCAGATTGTCGCCTTAGGATACCACGGACTTCAGTTGTCAGATGCACAGATTGATCGATCGCCAGAGGCATATATTCTTTGGTTGTTCGGCAAGACGATGTTCACGGAGAACCACGTGACCACCATCGATGCGCGCCTCATTAGCATTGCACGCGAGATAGCTAACGCTTGTTCCCCAAAGGACATTACGTAGAGGAGTTTTGGTTCTGCTGTGTTGGCAGCTACGTACAGAGGCTTGTGCAAAGGTTGCATGTTGAGCTCCCATAGATCAGGTCTGGTTGGATGTCCACTATTGTTGCAGCTCTGGTCATATGAGAGGTTCCCTATTGGACAACCCTATGTCATCGTTGATAAACCATTTGTGTTGGTAGACATGGCAGGGACTTATGTGCATTAGATCGGCGACTTGCCTACTGTGGGATCTGTTTGGGCGCGAAGAGAGGTATTACACAACATTTCATTACATTATTTCTTGCCATGCAATACTTTTACTAATGTTTATTTGTTGTCATGCATAGAGACAATATGCCGGTATGCAGGTGAAGAGCTGTTACCCGTCCTTCACGGCTCAGTTTGATGCTTTGCACGATGATGTTGTTATCTGGGAGCCCTACTCGCCAGAGGCTATAGCATCTAGGTATCCAGTTGGGATATCTGACTTGTGCACTAGAGATCGGCACTACTGGATTACCAAGGCGAGATTGGTGTTCGACGTGACGGTGGAGGAGCTGGCTCTTCCTAGGGTGATGAGACAGTTCGATCGATGTCAACTGGAGGAAATTCCAGTTATTCCACACATACCGGCTCACGTGCACAAGTAAGTAATTCTAATTTAGTTGTTAGCACACCTTTCAGAATTTTGCTTACCACTTTACAGGATGTCAATGTCAGGTTTAGCCGCGTTGGAGGGAACAAGTCCATGGATTACTAGCGTGAGAACATTGGACCTTATGTTCGAGAATGGACGACCGCGCCAGAGCATATCTGGGATGAGGTTCGACCCTTTGACTGGGACAAGTTCGGGTTGTATCTGAAGTGTTACAGACATTCTACGAGGATCTACCTGGTTCCATGTGCTGCTCCTGATCAGATTGAAGCGCCTCTAACCAGCGATATGTACCCAACTTCCTCTATTATGGGAGCCAGACACCACGCGGTACATACCAAACTACATCTATTATGGTTCTAATATGTGTACTAATGTCATAACCTGAACATTTACAACTAGCTAACTCTTCAATGTACAGGATGACTTGACTTGCGAGGCACGAGAGGAGGTTTCCGCTTTAATGAAGCGGGTTGAGAGGGGGGATACTATCCCACAGCCAGAGCACCTCTCATGGTTGAAGCGTTTTGATGAGAAGCTACGAGGGATTTACGCAGCAGTGACATGTAGAAGATCTTCGGACATTACGGTTCCTCGTCCAGCACTTCATCCGCCACGTCCATCTATGCATCATTTAGAGTCATGACACATGGCTTCACAGGCGCCACCTCCTTCACAACCAGGAAGGGCGTCATGGCATCAACCAACTCCTTCACATCCAGGGAGCTCGGCATGGCAAGAGCCATCTCCTTCACAACTAGGGAGCTCGTCCTGGCATGAGCCACCTCCTACACAACCAGGGAGCTCGTCCTGGCATGAGCCACCTCCTACACAGCCAGGGAGCTTGTCCTGGCATGAGCCACCTCCTACACAACCAGGGGGGTCGACATGGCATCGACAAATGGGGCCAGGTAACTTTAATTATGGTTTTTCTTTTAAGTAATGTATGTTCATTCGCAATTCAATTTGACATGTGCTTCACTACTACAGTCAGCAACCAGCCGCACCATTTCACGCATGTTGTGCAGTCGTCGATGCTTAGTGGTGATGGTTCTTTCTTAGACGGCTACCGGGATGACGATGAACAGCCGATGTATGACTTCTCTCAGCCGATGTATCATACTCCACCACCACCACCGACACAGGAGACACAGACCGAGACAAGTGATGTTATGTACGGTCGTGGTTTTCGTGACCCTCGACCACTGCGTCAGCGCTTATCGCCTTCTGGTCCTCGTCATAGGAAGGTTCAGACTCGTCGTTGTCCCCAGCAGTGATATGATTATATATGTATGAGACACCCATGTCAGTTTCAAACTATTTTCATGTGTGAGGACTTATCTATGTACCAGACATCCTTCATTACCTGCAAAGAAACGAAGACCACACTTGCCTGCTCACCCACCTTGCTGCGGAGGGGGTTTTATAGGGTCAGAACGGAATATGGCGGGAGAGAAACTGGCGGGAAAGAAACTGGCGGGAAAGAAGGGCGGGCGGGAAAAAACTGTCGGGAAAGAAGGGCAGGAAAGAAACTGGCGGGAAAGAAGGGAGGGAAAGACCTGGCGAGAAAGAAGGGCGAGAAAGAACTGGTGGGAAAGAAAATGAAAAATCCGGCCAAGGAAATACCGAAAAGGACTCTTTGATCAAGGAAAAACCGAGATAGGTCACATGCAACTTCGGTCAAGTGTTAACGTAAAATGCATGCATTCTTTGGTCAACGGTTTGACCAAAGAGTACTCTTCGACTAACGGTTGACCAAAGAGTCCTCTTCGGCCCAGCACCGCATGTTTTCGGTCTTTCATTGACCGAAGAGGTAGTCTTCGGCCAACGGTTGACCGAAGAGTGCTCTTCGGTCAATGGTTAACCGACGAGATGCTACTTTTGTAAATGTTGCAATAGGCATGCTAGATTTCAAATTTGTTCTAAAACATGTGCTAGTTTAAATAAAATCGAGGGTGAGGATGCCGGCTGTAGCAAGGTGCTCATAGCCATTTTTTAATGTTTGGCTAGACATATGCCCGAAATGAGACCTTTTAGGAGTGAGTACAATTTTACAATAGTAATTAACGGTATAGTGCCGTTACTGAAAATTACACATTTCAGAATAGTGTAGATGCATTGTCAAGTTCTTGTCTCCTGGTTGTGCATGCAAGTATAGGCTTTCAACCATAGACTGATTGACAGCACACAAAGGACTGTCCCCTATGTACCAGGGGTATCTTCCCACAGAACCAGTGAGTCACTGCAGCGATCTGTCAGACTGTGTCACGGGACCCACGGTCAGAACCATGTTTCTCTAACCGAAACCATGGGTTTCCTTTTGATGGAACAGCAGGTGCCTGGATGCCGCTAGGCCCCAGCTGATTACCCCAAACCAGAGTGCTAGACCTGATGTAGGAGTATTTGTTTCTTTGTACTATATGAATTTTGATAGGAGAGTATGAGAGAAAAGGAGACAAGACTTGTCATGCAGGTACCACTACTTGTAGTAGCATCTTTCATTCTGTCCCGTTTCATTCCACATGCCCACAGTTCACACACATGCATTGCTGTTTTTTCAAAGTTCCTCGTGTTTATTCATGATCATTTTCAAGGCATTTGTTCAGCTTATCATCAACTTCTCCAACACAAATATATATATATATATATATATATATATATATATATATATATGCCCAACTTAGATTTTAAATGGATGACGCTAAAAAGTAAATTGAATGCACGTTCGGCTGGCTTTCAATGTGACCCCGATCATCAACAATAGAAAAGTTCTAAATCCCGACTCATATATAAATCAAATAAATTTAACAGCTTTTGAAAAGAAAAGAGGAAGACAGGCACGTCACATTAATACCACTCAATCAGAGCAAAGGCAACCCAACCCGACAACCTGAGCAAGAAAGCCCAACTCGGTCAGAACCATAGTTAGAGCATCTACAGTCGTGGTGGACTGATTTGGCCCCCGCAGGCACTGACCAATCAAGCATCATATTCTGTTCTCATAACTAGGCATCGCAATTAGCATACCTCAAATTCATACAAACTCATGCAATTACGTAAACGGTGCATACACATCGTCCGTCTACTACATACAACATGCCATCGGACTACCAAAATTTGGCATGTTCGACAATGGTGGAGAAAATCATCCCCTCACCCCTTGCCCTTCCCAGTGGCACTGCCGTCCTTCTCGTAGAAGTACCACTCAAAGATGTTGTACGGATCGAGCCGAATCTGCTCATCGCCGGAGATGTCCTCACCGTCGTTGTCCTCCTTCTCCTCCTTTGGTGGCAGTCCGACCATTTCACGGACCACCCGATTCTGCTCTCTGTCGAGGGTGCGAGTGTTCCTTCACTGCCGCTTCTTCATAATGCGGGCGCAAATGACTTCCTTCTACGACTGCCTGCGTCGCCACATCACCCGCCCCCGCCGCCACCATGTTGGCAGTGAGTCGGGCCTCGGCGACCCTTATCACGTCCTTCCCACAGCGCATACCGTACCCGGTGGGACTCATACTCTTCCTGAACGGTGACGGGGAAGCAGATATTTTCATGCTGCCGAGACCGCATGATTCAGCCCCAGAGGACCCGAGCACTCGTTGAGCCGATGCTATGGAGTCACGTCGGACCTATCCTGTCGTTCACCATGCGTTGTCCTCCCGGGAGCGACGGAGTGCAATGCGGACGGCCATTGCCTGCTCCAACCCACATGGGATGACACCCTAGTTGACGGATCCGGACTGGTCCTTGGAGGTGAGCTCGGGTGGCGGAGCAGGAGTGAAGAGGGGTGGAGTGAACTGGCTTGGGTTTGGTTTGGCGAACGGATGGGAGGAATATATATGGGGTCAAGTGAGCCAACGTGGGTCGAGGCCGACATGGCGGACGAGCCGGGCGCCCCCATATTCGCTCCATATTTGGAGTGGATATGAGGGGCGTCGGTTAGCCAGGGCATTTGAGGACCGTTTGAGGTGCCCGTCTGGGTCAAAAATTTGTAACCGGTCAATGATCGGGGCGTCCGTCCGGATTTTTAAGGCAGGTTTGGGATGCCCGACTATAGATGCTCTTATACGCCCAAAACCCGACGGCCCGAGCAAGAAAGCCAACTGGGCTAGAGCAATAGTTATACACCCGAAGGTCGGTCTAACAGCCCAACAAAAATTCTAAACAAGTGTTTTGAAACTTTAAAAGAAAATTTGACAATATATTATTATTCAATTTGGAAAATGTTTTTTTAATATTTTTGATGTGAAAAGGCCTTATCCTTGGTGTCAAGAAGAGGCAAGCCCGAGGTTGGCCATTTCATGGCTGGCTTTGCAAAGCCAGGGCCTAACCTTGGCCCGACCTAGGTGATTACCATTATGAGATCAGTGCGGAGCTTTGGGCCAAAATACGAATGGATCGATTATGATGATCAAAATAACTAGCCATTAAGCAATTTTCTATTTAGATGGTACTATTTCTATTTGGCGATTCTTAGATGCACACATGCAAGAAGGGCCAAGGCCCCTTTATGGCCTACACTGTGATCCACCCGACTGAGGTGCATCCTGCCTAGCCCCTACCTTATAGAAATATTGGAGACTTGACTTGAGAAAATGTATCATAAGTCGCTTGCATGTTACAATATTTTATATATCTCATGTACACCAACGATTTTTCAATCATTGTCAAAACTTATGCCATGTCATTTTGCATTGTCACATAGCTCCCCAATTGTTAAGTGCTGATAATATGTTTCTTTTTAGTTGGTCAACCAGGGTGACTATCATCCAGGATAAATGCCCTAGCAAAGTCCTCAACTTTAGGCAACTAGAGCAATGATACTTTATCCAAAAGGTTTGAGTAGTTGCATATTTCAAAATTTGTGTACAACTTAATTACTCGAGATAGAAATATTGATTTCTCCTCTGAAAGAAAGAAAGGAAAAAAGAGCACCTTTTGTTGCTACTGCTTCCCACTTTCCGGTGTCGATCACATTCCTCATGGTCAAGTACCACCCCTTTTCCACTCTGTATCGGGATGATCTGCAAGTGCGATCTGGAGGTTTGTTTCCATGTGCTTGGATTGTACCTCTTGTTAATCTGTGTGCCAAATGGGGGCTGCGCAGCAGCTAGAGCTCATAAAATAAAAGAAGACAGCGGATCAGAAGCTACGAGCCTAGGGTTGGGATGCAGTGCTGCTGCAGTAGCTGCGGCTGCTGCATGCCAAGCCATTGTTTACTCCATGTGTGTGTACGTACTTATGCAAGTAGCTGTGCATGGCTGCTTTGGCATGAACACCTAAACATCGCAAACTGCAAAGGTTTCCAGGCCCTTTTCTCCTTTCAAAACAGTACTACAGCTAGAATAAAATACAGACTGATATTTGTGTATATGTGTAGAGAGAAAGAGGGAGGGAGCTCTACTTGCTGCAGGCAGCTGCTTTCAATTCAGAGGGCATGACATGAAGAAGCATGCAGCAGCCTCACTGATTAAAGCCAGTGTGGGTGTGGTAGTAGGACTGGGAGCTAGCTCGAGCATTAGGATCGGAGGAGGCTGGCAGGCAGGCATGCTTGCTTGCCTGCTTGCTTACTTTGACAACTCGAACGATATGATATGTGGTACATGTGTGTATGTGTACGCATCGAGAAGCTCACACGCACCACCACCAGTCATTTGGTTGGCCTGGGCGTACATGCATGCAGGGTTTTGTGGGCTAGCTAGGCGGCTACCCAGAAGCTACAGGCCTTGAGCTAGTTATATATAGCTAGGTTAGGGGCAGGTGCGCATGCACACCGTGGCCACAGCCTAGCCCAGTCGATCCTTGGAGATGGATGGGGCTGGAGAAGCTCACACGTGAAAAAGGTTCACTGATGATTTGACGATGACCTAAAAAAAATGATGGTTTGAAGTGCACTTCTAAGCAAGGTTTATAATTTTGGATCTCTCCTATTTTTGTCCCGAAATCCTTTTGGAATTTAATCTGTCAAGATTCACTTAATTTAATGTATCTTGGCATAATTGAAGTTCATTTTCAAATCAGTTTTGAATTTGATTTGACATTTTGAGGTCTCAAATATTTCAGTAATCACCGAAAAAATCGTTGAAATTCTGAATCATACTTTCTAGTTGTTTCATACTCCCACATTTCAAAAAACCATGCCCCCATTCAGGCCCTATCACTAGTTTGATCGGTTACGCCACTTCTTGAGTTTGACGAAGTGTTATATGCCATTAAAAATCAAAGGGTTGCATCTCAATCATAATTTTAAATGAGTTATCTTAATTATGTATGGACTACAGAAATGTGTGGTAGAAGTTCATATATTTCACACAAAATCATTGAAAAACAAAGTATAAAGTTACACATAGATTAATACAAATTATTTGAGCCACCAGGACTCACTAGAATGGAGACTTCTACTCAATATTCCTGATTCCTATCTTTAGTACACAAGAAAATATAGAATAATAGACTTTCAAAATTAGAAAGTAGCATATCATGGCAAATACGTAGTTAAATAAATTACCTAATATAAAATTCTACTTAAATTCAGTTTAGTGTTAAATGTTCTAATATATAATAACACACTTTTGAAGAGAAAGGAGGATAAAATTGCTTAAATTTTTGTTGTTTTGTTATATTAGCAATATTGACAAGAAAATATTCCTTTTGGGATTAATTGTTTATTCCAAAACCGACTTCTTAGAGCTGCAATGGAAAAATTGCACATAATTAAGCACACTACCTCAAGATTATTATTCAAACTATTGTTGACTCTTGAACAAACTAGAGGAAAAAAAATACTCACCCAATATTTAAATTCCAAATCCTTCACCGTGCAACTAAATTATGATAAAGAAAGCCATGGTTATACAACAAAAGCATCATTCCAAATATGGAATTTAAATAAATTACAACTAGAATTTACTATTTCAATTTAACCAAATTCCGAGTATGTTAATAGGTACTCCCCCCCCCCCCTCCCAAATTTCTAGTCGCAAAAATGGAAGCATCTAGACGTATTTTAGTTCTGCATACATCCATATTTATCCATTTTCGAGACAAGTAATCCGGACGCCGGGGAGGGGGGGGGGTTATATATCCTTAGCCACCTTGATCTAGTCTTGAGAAAAATAAATATAAGAAGAAAAAGTGAACAACTTCTTGGTTTGGTTAGGTTTTGCCGTTTCTGTTTTTCTGACAATTTATGACGAAACATTTTTTTTTGCTAATAACGAAATTTTTCTAGACATTTTCTAAAACTATCATGAAAAAAATACATTGAAAAATGTTTTAAATAGCCTGCAATATCATCAAATTCATTAGAAAGCTAAATTTGAGTATTGACATGGTATCCAAAAATACAATAACCCACATTTTTTTATATGTAATGCCTATGCATAAACCGAATAAAGTTATGTTATTGTGAAAGCTTGTCTTGAGATAAATCAATGTATATGCATCTCAAAACAATATGCTGCTCTGCCCCTAGGGGGGAAAACACTACACTGCATTGTTGACCTTTTCATGGTGATGATTTCAGAAATGATAACGCCGATGGAGTACTACCTGCATATACCAGAAATTAATGTGCTGCTACCGCACGCCGACAGGAAAGCTAGCTGTTCCATCAAAAAACGGTACTAGTCAATGTGCATGGCACTGCCCATAATCTTTTTCGAGAACACGTAGTACTACTACTACTACTACGGGGCAGTCCATAATCCGAAGGATACTTCAGTGCAGCAAACGCTATAGTTTTTTGAACCGGCCAGTTCATAATTTTGCCATCTTTACATTAGTTGACTTCCAGAGCCCATGTCAAATCACGTTTAATGTGACGTTGACATGCCAGGTTCTGAGCTCAAGTTGACTGTCATTTGCAACTTGCTTTGCCGTCTCCAGGTAGGGAAATTAAATGAAGTGGCTACTGAGTGCAAAATGATCCATTCTCATTTTTTATTCAAATTGATGAGGAGTTTAGTAGTCAACAATGGGGAATTATTAAGTTTAGATAATCATTAATGGTTTACAGTTGAATCCCTGGTCATTTTTACTCCGCACATAAGATTTATCTAGAATTAAAATTTTGAAAAGTTGGTTCCTTGATTTTTTTTGAAGAGTTTGACCATCTTTATAGAACAAAAACATCAACATTCTCAATATGAGTCAAGATCATTGGATGCATCATGAATTTAATTTTCATACTATATAACTTTAGTATTGTATAGGTTGATATTTTTGCATATAAATACGATCAAACTTTATGATGTATGATTTCATACCAATCTTATATGCGGAGTCAAAAGTACAGGAGGGAATGTTATATACTTGATTTCGTGTAAGCTATTTTAATTCAGCACTTTCGTGCATAAAACGAGTGTTTGTCATTTTCAATTGAAACAGAACTGGTTCTCCAATTCTAAAACATTTTTGGGGTACAAGTGAAAAAACATCAATTGTTGCGAGGCCATATAATAACCAAAATGCACACAAATCAAAAACAAATATTAATAGATTAGCCACAAATTAAGCTCAAACATGAAGTAGTACTGATTACCTAGTAGAATTTCAAGGCAAATCAAATTTCAGAGTTCAGAGACAGCTCTCTCTCTCTCTTCGAGAGATATCCAAAAACTTAACTGCCTATTTCTTGGCTCTTTACACTAATTAGCTTAATTAGCTGCATCAACTCAGGAGGAGGCATTGACATTTCTGGTGGTGTGGCCGCCGCACCCGAAGCTATAGTTGTGGTCTGCCTGCACGTTCGCTGGCGCAGTCGACGGCGGCGTGGCGAGTGGAGCACCGAAGCAGGAGGCGAAGCCAGCAGCGCGGCGCTGCTGCTGCTGCCGCTGCATCATTGCGTCCCCGGGGGAGACGGCGTGGCCGATGACGTAGTCGCCGACGGAGGGGGGTTGCTGGCGTGGAGGGGCAGGGTACGTCGCCGGGTAGCTCATGGGGTGCATCCCGGACGGCGTCGTGCTGTAGAGGTAATGGTACGACGGCGGCGTCGGCGGCGATACCCGCGGGTGCACCGGCCGGAACGGGTGGTGGCTGGGGTCTCCGACCCCTCCGCCGCTGCCGTTGACGCCTCCCCTGAATCCTGCTCCTCCCAGCATGATCGATGGAGCACTGCCTCCCATGCCCACATCCCTAAAACTGCTGCAAGAGAAAGAAATTGCAATGGCGGCCATGGAAAAACCCTAATCTGTTTTAGGATCGAGAGTTCGAGACGGACGGCCATGGCTGTAGCCTGTAGGTACCTCATCTGTGCGCCGACGGCAGAGAGGGTGTCGTTGCCGAAGACGAGCTGCCGAGCGCGGTTGAGGGTCTCAGTCTCCCTCTCTGAGTGAAGAAGAGTAAGATTACCAACTTTGCATGGAAGAGAAAGTAACATCTAGCTAGGGCTGTGATCTGAGTGATGACGCTTGCCTTGGCGATGGCGGTTCATGTGGCCGCCTAGGGCTTGAGACTTGCCGAACTTGAGGGAGCAGAACCTGCACTCGTACACCTTGCCGGCCTCATCCTTGCCGCCGATGCTCTTCTTCTTTATCCCTGAAACACATTTGCAGGTACATGTTAGTACTTTTAATCTTTTATACAAGTCCATCTTCAAATCGAATGAAATAGTAGTTATTGTTGGAGTTTCTTACTAGTTGCGTCGGGGGCGGTTGCGGTGGCGCTGGATGCGGCGGTGGTCGTTGAGCTCTCCACGGCTTGCTTGCCGTACTCCTCCGGCAGGTTGTTCAAGTCCAAGGGGCTCCCTTCTTGCCTCCTTCAAAACATCGATTGATTAGTTGTTGGAGATCCACACAATGATAAGCACTACAAAACTCTGCATGCAAGATGGGGATGCAACAGACAAGTAGTACTGCGTACTGCCTAGTACCAACAGCAAGAACACAACATATGTAGCAAAAGCAAGCTGTTCATGGAGATCCATCCATGCTAGATAGTTTGACAACAGGAGCTGATGATAGAGGGGGAAAATGTACAAATATGCAACTAGTTGTTGTGAACTGCACAAGAGATCAAAAGGAGGATGAATAAACACGACACAAGGAGAATAGTAGTGTTTGAGAAGAGATGTACAAAACATGGGGATGAACAATAACAACAAGACAAGGAGAAGTAGATGATGCATGCTTCCTTGTAGAGGCTTCTTCTTACATGGTGGAGCAGGAGCAGAGAGAGCAGTGGTGTGAGAGGGGAAGAAACAGCAACAACTGAACACTCTATGATGCAATGGAGATTTGGAAGGTGCCGGCCGGAGGAGAAAGGAAAAGGGAGGGGATATATATCGGGTGGTGGTGGGGTGGGGTGGGGTGGGGTGGACCGGGTGGTGTGTGTAGAGAGAGAGAGGGAGAGAGAGACAGACACAGAGAGAGAGAGAGTAGTACTACTAGAAGTATTATTGATTTAGTATCATGGCACAAAAGCAAAAAGACGCTGCAGTTTGGGAACATCAAATGCATTGGAGGGAAAGGCTGTCTTAAAGTGTTGGTTTGGGGTGTGTAGAGATAGAGTGCACTAGAGGTTTAGGTGGAGAGAGAGAAGCCTGAAAGTTCTCTATCAGTTCACCTCTGCACACAGCCGTCCCTTTCTCTCTCCTGTCACACATTCACACACACCTACAACCCTGCTACATCTACATACACCTCTCTCTCTCTAGATCCCTCTTCAAGATGCTGTGTGCGCGAAAGAAGCAAATGTGATTCTTGGATTCTGTGACGATTGCAATCCAAAGCGAAGCTGTAGCAGTGTTGCTATCCTTTCTCTCTCTTGGTCCCTTCTTCATCTCCTAGTGAGAGAGAGAGAGCATGCATTGCATGAGTGAATCTGATCTCTGTGTTCGGTTTGAGAGTGTATAGGTCACTATGCACCACACTAGGCAGGAAAGGAAGCCCCACAAAACCACTACGCTTAACACTCCACTGTGTATCTATTTGCCACCAGCAACATATACGCTGAGACGACGACTACCCCTGCATGAATCATTAATGGAGCAAGCCACGCCTCTCTCTCCATAGATCTTGAGCAAGCAAACACACAAAACATCACACATGCACACATACATCTACACTCATGTGTATAGGTAATAGCTAGGCCTTGTAGTATGTCCTTTGCTTTGCATCCATCGTTCTCTTCCCCCTCCCTCTCTCATCCTGTGGCTGGCTTAGCTAGTAGGACATGCATGCATGCAGCTTGAGGAGAGAGAGAGAGAGGAGTAATAAAGACAAGGGCACCTCTTACAAAGCCCTGGCTGGGTATTTAGTTGAGAAGGGTATGCACAAGCACAAGAGGTGGCCAGCTAGGGGTCCTACAGGTGCATGCATGCATGCTTACTTAGCCTTTGAGAGCTACCTAGCCATAGCATGCAGCAGCAGGATGGTGCACTGCATGCTCTTGTCAAGTAGTACTACTGCGAGTTTAGGGTGGATAGATAGATCAGGAGGAAGAAGAACAAGAGAGAGACAAGCTAGTTTTGTTTTGTATTTGTGCTGTTGGGATCAAGAGGATCAGATAGCTAGTAGAGCAGATGGGCAGTAAAAAGTGCCTTTGGAGGGCTAGCTGTTCTGCGCATGTATGCTACATATGAGACATGATTGAGCTTTAGTTGTACAAGTGACATATAGGACCCCATGAATGCTGGCAATGGATCGTATAGACGTACATTGTTTTTCATTTGTTTTCTTTCCCTGTTTAATTAGCTGCCTCTTTGATCCAGTGGATCTTCATATGAAATTTACAAGATTCGGAATATTATGATTTCTTATCTATCTGGCCTTTTTTATTTTAGAATTGGGTCCTATAGGAACAATTCTAGATCGTGTAATGGTGCCAACCGGGGATCGGTCTCAACGGTTGCATCCCTTAATGTGTCACCATTCTATTATTATCTCGCCATTCTTTTATTTTAAATCTCATGGGCCTTCTCTCTCATGTCATTATTTATTTCTATATGGTTCTACCGTAGGAATCCTTTGCACCCAATATCGCAACATTTTTCATTAACTCAAACCCCTCAGAAATATCCATTGTTTTCCCCTCTTGCAATGAAAGACGTTCCGATGCACAATCATGTGGAGTCAGCAGGCATACCATTTTATTTAAAGACATGGTTCTTACATTCTTTTTCTCACCTAGACGTGCACAAACTTGTCGGACCTTCAATAAACATCACAAGGAGAGGTATATTATGGCGATCTCACCGAATAAGTTAGGATCTAATAGTTGGGTGATTGAGTGGGTAGGGGGGGTCACTGACAACCGAGACACATTTGGGCTACCTGAACTTGCAATGTAGGACGGCATGAGGGGCACAGTTGGGTGCAACTGCAGTGATAGCCTATCGAGCGGGTGTTGGAGATTGGGACGGAAAGGAGAACTTGGGAGTTTGACAGGGCAGTGGATGCAAATCTGAAATCAGGAATCGCAGAAGATGGAAGGAATCATGGGCTATATGCATCTCCCAAGGAGGGGATGGTGTATTCTTCCTGGGTGTGTGATCTCCGGGGGCATCCCTCGACGGTAGCAATCCTCCAATTCAGAGGAATCTGGCTGCGGGTCTCAAGATGTCCGATCCGTGAGGGGCAAATCATTGGACTTGGAAGTGGACCGTGCTCGACATTTACTCTAAAAAATTGCCGATGAGGTGGCATTTGCAGGGCGCACCTAGTGTGGTTGTGACAAATTGATCGGAAGTGTGTGGCTCCAATGAAGTTCAAATCCGTTGCCTAGATAGTCTTTCACAATCATAGTTGGTCTTCTAATAACACAATACTGACGCAGATGCTCACATTACACTCACCCATACAACACACACATGCACACCCTACCCATTGAACACCTCTGAGGCTGAGCCCACAGATCTTGAGATGGTGAAGAGACCACATGCACCTCACTATCAAGGAATGCCGCCTCCTACTAAAAGAATATTCCACCTTAATGAGACGTCTAGGTGTCAAACCCGAGGATTGATCCATGGTGGTGTGATGTTTACAACAACCCCCCCTAACATTACACCCATACGTTGGTTCTCATGGCCCTCAGGTGGACCGTCTTTAAACAAATTGCATCGGTTTCCAATGACTGCTTGCTGGCTTGCTAGTCTTCTATGCAAAGTTTCATAACTGCATGGCTCCGCAAGGGGGGTGTCGACGGGTGATCATTGATATTAGATCTCAGAGAGAACTCATGGATTGTCCGGCCGGTGGTTAAAACATTCAAGCCACTTTGAAGACATGAAGACGATTTACATAGTTTCATGTCATTGCCAGGGGTAACACCCTAGTCGTGCTATGTGTGTTCTTTCTCGTGTATGGACATAGAGATCCTCTTTGTTTAAAATGGGCACAGAGAACTCCCAAAAATCCTCCCCTCTAGCTCTCTTCACTTCCTCCTTTTATAGTCCAGCATGACCTAGTTTGACTTTTGCTTCCCAGTTGCTCACAAGGGTTGGGCCTGTGGAAAAGGCATGACGCATGGTATAGTAGCAACATGTGGCTATTGTCGATGACGTCCAAGTATGCCTAGCTATTTGGCTGATGCCTAATTGTCAGTAGGCAGGGTCTAACAATGTCGTAGCATACCCTAGGAATGGTCACGGCCAAAAGGTGACAGACACGTCCAGTCGAATGGGAGAAAGGTCAAGGACACAAGGTGTTGTAATTTCACTAGTAGAAAGCAGACCTTTCGTACGCATCATTAGTCCCGGTTGGGTTTTGAACCGGCACTAATGTGACCATTAGTCCCGGTTCGTTACGGGCATCATTAGTGCCGGTTCGTTTCGGACCTTTAGTCCCGGTTCGTGCCATGAACCGACACTAAAGGTGTTGTGGCAGGCTGGCGGCAGCCTGGGGCCCCACGGGAACCTTTAGTCCCGGTTGGTGGCTCCAACCGCGACTATAGGCTAACCTTTAGTCATGGTTGGAGCCACCAACCGGGACTAAAGGTTCCCCTATATTGAAACCCTTCGACGGCAGTCCGAGCAGAGTCCTCTCTGTTCTTCCCCTTTCCTCTCCTCTCTGTTCTTCCTCTCTTCCTCGAGCTCATCCTCCATTTTTGCCAAAATTTGTCTAGATTTAGAGGCATCCCATCCATCCAAGTGTTCACAAAGGTTAGCAACTTTGTCCTTTCATCTCTCATTGCTAGATTAGCTCTTGCAATGCTCTATAAGTATAGTAATTTGTGGGTTTTAGTTTGTATGTGGTAGTTTATTTGATTTATGCAATTTGAGCTCAAATTAACTTCTTACTTTGCATTTGTAGGTGTGGTTTACTTAGTGCCTTCCCGTCCCCGTCCTAACCACTGTCGATCGCCGGCACCGTCCCGTCGCCGGCACCGTCCCGTCGCCGGCACCACCTTGGTGAGCCTCTTGCTCTTATCCTTTTATAATAAAAAACCATGTTTGTAAGATTTAGTTAGTTACTTGTATAGTTTTCTTACCTATATGGTTGTTTGTTATACATAGTGACATGGTTTTGAAATCTGTCCCCGTTGGCCCTCGTCCGGTTTATGATGCGGATGTGGTATATGCCCTCTTTTATAACTCTTTGTTGCATTTCGTGTTCATAACAATTATGCCAATCAAGTTGACATAGATGTTTTTATCTATGAGGTATGTGAACCGGAGATTCCAACCAACATAGATATTCTTGTCAAGAAGTTAAATTTAGTTGAAAAAGAAAACAAGTATTTGAAAGAAAAATTGAAAAGAGTTGAAGAAGAGAAGATGAAACTGGAGTTGTATGTTGCCGATGTCGCCGATGATCACAAGATCAAGATGGGTGCAATGCGCTTGAAGATTAGAAAATTTAAAAGATATGCCATTGATAGTGAGGCTTGGTATCACTATGATGTTGGATCAATTGTTACCTTAGTTGCGATGTTGATCACATTTGTTGTTGCATTTAAATGCTTTAGCTAGAGAGTTTGTATGTTGTTTTATGAGAACAAGTGTGTATGAACTTTATGTACGAACTTATATTAATTTGGTCTTTTCGGTGTTGTGTAATGAAGATGAGCTGGCAATGGATGTACGACGACCGATGCTCTCCCTAGTTCATTAATGGTGTGCATACTTTTCTGGTTGCGGCTAAGGCAAACAAGTGCCCGGATGGTTTTATGTATTGTCCATGTGCTGGCTGTAAGAATGATCAAAATTACTCTAACTCAAGAACCATTCACGTCCACCTGTTTGAGTCTGGTTTCATGTCCGGCTATAACTGTTGGACCAAGCACGGAGAAAGAGGGGTCCTAATGGAAGATAATGAAGAAGAAGAGGATCCTGGCCATGGGTTCCATGAATACGATGGTACAACAATGGGGGAAGAAGCTGAGTCGACAATGCGGGAAGGGGCTGAAGAAGAGGCATCAGATGAGCTCGCTGATGATCTTGGACAGGCCATTGCCGATGCAAAGAGAAACTGCACAAGTGAAAAGGAGAAGCTGAAGTTGCAGCGCATGTTAGAGGATCACAAAAAAGGGTTGTACCCAAATTGCAAAGATGACAATAAAAAGTTCTGCACTAGTGTTCTATCACTACTTTCATCCACAGAAACATATAAATCTTTGATAGATTCATTAATCTTAGGTGGAAAATCTTGCAACTTGAGATTTTCTACATCATGAGAAATTCTATCAATGCTTCTTAGACATATCATCAATCTTATTCAACTTTTCTTCTATCGTAGTATTGAAAACTTTCTGAGCATTGATAAATTCTGTAAAATTACTCTCAAGATCAGAGGGGTTCCTATTATTATTGTAAGAAGAATTAGCATAGGAATTACCATAATTATTAGAGGAATTTCCAGGAAAAGGCCTAGGATTAAAATTACCTCTATAAGCATTGTTATTAAAATTGTTTTGTGAGATGAAATTAACATCTATGGAATCACTATTTTTCTCAATAAAAGTAGACAAAGGCACACCATTAAGACCAATAAGAGCAATTTTTACTAGAAACCAACTTCATAAGGGCATCAACTTTTTCACTCAAAGTACTAATTTCTTCAACCGAATTAACCTTTTTACTAGCAGGTGCTCTTTCGGTATGCCATTGCGAATAATTTGACGTAATGTTATCTATCTATTTAGTAGCTTCGCCCAAAGTAATTTCCATAAAATTACCACCCGCGGCAGAATGTAAAAAATTTCTAGAGACAAAATTCAACCCCGCATAATTTTTTGTATGATCTTCCAAAGATCTAAACCACGAGTAGGACAATTTCTTAGCATCAATTTCATTCTTTCCCAAGATTGTGCAACATGTTCATGCTCGAGTTTCTTAAAAATCATGATTTGAATTCTAAGGGAAATAATTTTCATGGGCGGAAAATACTTGGTAATAAAAGCATCCTTGCACTTATCCCAAGAATCAATACTATTACGAGGCAAAGAAGAAAACCAATTTTTTGCATGATCCCGCAAGGAGAAAGGAAATAGTTTCAACTTCACAATATCATTGTACACATCTTTTTCGTTTGCATATCACACAATTCTACGAATGTGTATAGATGGGACGCGGCATCCTCATTAGGAGTACCGGAAAATTGATCTTTCATGACAATATTCAACAAAGAGGCATTAATATCAGAAGACTCGGCACTAGTGGCGGGAGGAGCAATCATAGTGCTAATAAAATCATTATTATTGTTATTGTAAAAATCACACTATTTGGTATTTTCTTGAGTCATCATGACTATGCAAACAAGATTGCAAGCAACCAAGAGATCTGAAGAGAAAAAGGCAAACGAAAAAGGGGGCAAATAAAATGGAAAAGTTGGTGAAGTGGGGGAGAGGAAAACTCGAGGCAAATGGGAAATAATGTAAATTGTGAGGAGATGATATTTTTGATTAGGAACTTGATAGATGTTGATGATGTCTCCCCGACAACAGAGCCAGAAATTCCTTTGACGTGGCTTGAGACTGTGTCGGCCCAAAGGGAAGGGATGATGCAGCACAACTACCGTAAATATTCCCCTGAGTTATGAAACCATAGTTATGGAACCAGTAGGACAACCAAGCAACACTATGTAAATGGTACCTGCACACAAAGAACAAATACTTGCAACCCGACGCATAAGAGAGGTTGTCAATCTATCGATTGTAAAAGATAGATCAGTTTGTATGAGATTGGATAAATAGATCGCGTAAGAACACAAAATAAAATAAGCAAATAAAAAGTGCAGCAAGGTATTTTGTGTTTTTGGAATAGTAGATCTGAAAGCAAATGCGGAAAAAGATAGATCGGAAAGCAATATGTTAAAAGATAGACCCGGGGGCCTTAGTTTTCACTATTGGCTTCTCTCATGAGTATAGCACACGGTGGGTAAACAAATTACTGTTGGGAAATTGATAAAAGATCAAATAATCATGATGATATCCAAGGCAATGGTCATTATATAGGCATCACGTCTAAGATTAGTAGACCGAAACCATTGTTCATCTACTAATATTACTCCACACATCGACTGCTATCCACCATGCATCTAGTGCATTAAGTTCATGGAGAAACGGGGTAATGCAATAAGAATGATGACATGATGTAGACAAGATCTATTCATGTAGGAATATACCCCATCTTGTTATCCTTAATAGAAATGATACATGCGTGCCTTGCTACCCCTTCTGTCACTGGGAGAGGACACCGCAAGATCGAACCCATCACAAAGAACCTCTTCCCATGGCAAGAAAAATCGATCTAGTTGGCCTTACTAAACCAAAGATTCAAATAATAAATACGAGGCTATAAGTAATCATGCATATAAGAGATCAAAGAAGACTCAAATAATATTCATGGATAGAAACTGATCATGAACTCAAACTTCATTGGATCCCAACAAACCCACCGCAAAAAGACATTACATCAAGTAGATCTCCAAGAGACCATTGTATTGAGAATCAAAATAGAGAGAGAGGAAGCCATATAGCTACTGCCTACGAACCCGTAGGTCTATGGTGGACTACTCGCGCATCATCGGAGAGGCACTCATGAAGACAATTCACCCCTCCGTGATGGTGTTAGATTGGATCTCGTGGTTCCGGAACTTGCGGTGGCTGGCATTGAGTTTCGTCGACTCCCCTAGGGTTTTCAGAATTTTTTGGTATTTATAGAGTTGATAGGTGGTGGAAAGGGGTCCTGAGGAGGGCACAACCCCCCAGGCCACGCCAGTGGCCTCTGGCGCGCCCTGGTATCTCATGGCCTCCTCAGGCCTCCTCTCAGGTGCTTCCTTAGCCCCTAGTTGTCTTCTGGCCCAAAAGAAATCTCCAAAGAGTTTCACGGTGTTTTGGCTTCGTTTGGTACTGATATTTTGCAAAGTAAAAAAGCAAAAAACAGCAACTGACACTTGGCACTATGTCAATAGGTTAGTCTCAAAAAATGATATAAAGTTGCTATAAAATGATTGTAAAATAGCCAAGACTGATAATATAACAACATGGAACAATAAAGAATTATAGATATGATGGAGTCGTATCAATGGCCACCCCCTTGGGCGAGCCTTGTTGTGTGATCGCTCCCTTGTGTGGCCTCCGGTCTTCTCCTAAAGCTTCCAGGTCTTCTTTTGGTAAAAAATGATCATAAAAAGTTTCATGGCAATTGGACTTCGTTTGACACTGTAAACATGAAAAGCTAAAAACATGCAAAAACAACAAATGACACTTGGCTCTAGGTTAACAGGTTAGTGCTCAAAAATAATATTAATTGACATATAATTGCCCCAAAACATCCTAGAATGATAATATTATACATGTATCAATCAAAAATCATGGATACATTGGAGACGTATCAAGGGCGTTGGGGGAATGACCATGTTGGAAATATGTCCTAGGGGCAATAATAATTGTGTTATTATTTATTTCCAAGTTTATATTAATTTTTTATATGCTAGAACTGACATGGTTCTGGAATATGCGGTTCATCCAAAAACTCATGAGTACGTGTAGAGTTATAAACGGTAATCATTCATGCCATAATCTCATATATGCATTACGTCCTTGATGAGTAGACCGTTAAACTTACTAGCGACTACTAATAACACTCCACGCCAAGACCAGTGTCCTCCATGCATCTCAAGATATTAAGTTTACAAGAAACATTGATGACATAATGAAGACAAAAAGAAATCTAACAATAAGATGAAACCCCGTCATTTTATCCTTAGTGGCAATAATACAAATATGTGTCTTATCCCCATTGTTTCACTTAGATATAGAATGCCACAAGATTGAACCCACTACTAAGCACCTCTCCCACTGAAGATAAATCAACTGAACTTGGCCAAAGAAGATAGGTAGATCCAAGAGAAATACAAAGCTATTCAATTATGCAGTGATAATCCCCAAGTGCAAGGAATCATCATAGCAATTTCCAAGGATGGAAGTCATAAGTATGGAGTCTCTGAACCACAAGGAGATAAAGGTAAGATCAATATTCTCTCAAGACCAATTTGCCACCGATAAGACTCTACGTACACCAAGCGTTTGCTTCTATATACAAATGAGAAATAAAATTGCATTGTGGGTACAAAGAGGATAGCTTTGCATGATATTGGAGGACTAAAATATGAAAATAGTTGCTTCATAAATAAATTTATAGTATTACAATATATTACAAATAGCAAGTGTGGAATAATGATGGTATGGTGTGCGAAATAATCCTAGGCAATTTATAACAAGATCGGTAATCATTCTTGCAATTTTATATGGGAGAGGGATGAGATAACATACTTTCCATACTTGGATCATATAAACTTATGATTGGATCTCTAGCAAGCATCCGCAACTACTAGAAACCAGTAAGGTAAACCCAACCATAGCATTAAACATCAAGTCCCCTTTACTCCCATACGCAAACAACTCCCTTACTCGGGTGTAAGCTTTTGTCACTCTAGCCACACACTATAAGTGAATCATGAACATATTGCAAACCCTACAGCAATTCTGTGACATGTGCGTAGCATGAAGGGCACCATAGGACAACACCAAAATAAAATATACACTCAAATCAATCAAGATCATCAATTAACCCAAAGAACAACATAAATCTACTCAAACATCATAGGATGGCAACACATCATTGATTAATAATATGTGGCATGAAACACCATTTTCATGTAGGGGATTACATCGGGGTGCAGGAGAGTGGACCGTCATAGATAGATGAGGGAAGGTGATGGAAACAGTGATGTTGATGAAGACGATCACCGCATCGATGGTTCCCCTGGTGGCACTCCGACACCACAGGAAGAAAGGGGGAGAGAGTCTCCCGCCTTAGGCTTTCCTCCTCCATGGACTCTCCCTAGATGGGGATAGGTTCTCCCCTTTTTTCCTTGGCCTCCATGGCTCCCGGAGGGGCGAGAGCACCTCCGAGATTGGATCTCTCTCTGGTTCTCTCCGGTTTTCACTACTGTTTTATCTCCAAATTGGTTTTTCGTCGATACAGAGAGTTGCAGCGGCGAGCGGAGAGTCTATCATAATTTCTGATGGTTTCTCTATTTATAGGATTTTTTCTGTTGGAATCATGCAAAAGGGAGTTATGAGTGGGCCACAAGCTATTAGGGCCCTTTGACCCTGGGCTTGCCATGTTGGCTTGTGGCTAACAGGGGGCCCTCCTACAGTGGTTTTTCACTCCAATGTTTCTCATATGTTCCAGAAAAAATCATCAAAAAGTTTCGGCAATTCCGAGAACTTTCATTTTCTACACATAAAACATGACACCATGGTAATTCTGCTGAAAACAACGTCAATCCGGGTTAGTTCTAATTAAATCACAAAAAATGCATCAAAGCCATATAAAACTATTGCAATCATAGGTGAATATGGCATGAATACTTCATAAATTATCAATACATAATTGAACTTCAAAATATTCAGCATGCACTGGTGCAGCGACGTCCTATACAAACATATTTTAACCATGCTTGTGTGTGCGATAGGGGTTTGATACTTCTCCAACGTATCTATAATTTTTGATGATGGCATGCTATTATATTATCTGTTTGGATGTTTTATATACATTAATATGCTATTTTATATTATTTTTGGGACTAACCTATTAATCTAGAGCCAAGTGCCAGTTTCTGTTTTTTCCTTGTTTTTGAGTTTTGTAGATACGGAATATTAAACAGAGTCCAAACGGAATAAAACCTTCGGAAGGAATTTTTCTGGAAGGAAAAAAGTCGATCAAGCTTGGATTGCATGTCAGGGAAGGTGCCAGGGTGCCACAAGCCTGGGGGGCCGCGCCTAGGAGGCTTGTCGCTCCCTGGCAGGTCTCCTAACCCTAATTCTTGGCCTATAAGTACCCAAATATTCCCCCCAACATCAAAACGAGCCACGCAAATACTTCTCCACCCCGGAAGCCTCCATTGCCAAGAGATCCAATCTTGGAGCCTTTTCTGGTAATCTATCGGAGGGGGTTTCGATCACGAAGGGCATCTATGTCAACTCCATTGCCCCTCCGATGATGCGTGAGTAGTCCACCACAGACCTACGGGTCCATAGCTAGTATCTAGATGGCTTCTCCTCTCTCTTTGATCTTCAATACCATGTTCTTCATGATCTTCATGGAGATCTATCCGATGTAATCCTCTTTTGTGGTGTGTTTGTCAAGATCCGATGAATTGTGGGTTTATGTTCAGATTATCCATGAATCTTATTTGAATCTCCTCTGAATTCTTATTTGCATGATTTCATATCCTGGCAAGTCTCTTCAAGTTATTGGTTTGGTTTGGCCAACTAGATTGGTAGTTCTTGCAATGGGAGAAGTGCTTGGTTTTGGGTTCAATCTTGCGGTGTACTCACCAAGTGACATAGTAGGGGTAGCGAGGCATGTATTGTATTGTTTCATGAACTTAATACTCTATATGCATGTAGGAGTCTTTCTTAATGTGTAACAATATGTGGTTTTCATCATATTGCTTTAGTTTATCCCTCTACATCATGTCATCTTTCTTAATGCGTTACTCTGTTCTTCATGAACTTAATACTCTAGATGCATGCATGAGTCGGTCGATGTGTGGAGTAATAGTAGTAGATGCAGAATCGTTTCGGTCTACTTGTCACGGACGTGATGCCTATATGCATGATCGTTGCCTTGGATAACTACATGATTATTCGCTTTTCTATCAATTGCTTGATAGTAATTTGTTTACCCACCATGATATTTGCCTTCAAGAGAGAAGCCTCTAGTGAAACGTATGCCCCCGGGTCTGTTTTCCATCATATACTTTCAGATCTATAAATAAAAAATACCAAAAATACCTTGCTGCAATTTATTTATCTTTTAAATTTCCGCACTCGTTTACATCTATGTCTTTTAGATCTAATCATTCCAAATAACCATGAAGGGATTGACAACCCCTTTATAGTGTTGGGTGCAAGAGTTTGATTGTTTGTGTAGGTGCTTCCATTGGTGACTTGCTTGTTCCTTCTACTGGATTGATACCTTGGTTCTCAACAACTGAGGGAAATACTTATCTACTTCACTGCATCACCATTTCCTCTTCAAGGGAAAACCAAGGCAAGCTCAAGAGGTAGCAAGAAGGATTTAGGAGATGAGCATCTATGAGAGGAGAGATTGGATCCACATACCCTTGTAGATCGCTAAGCGGAAGCGTTAAAGAACGTGGTTGAAGTAGTCGTATGTCTCCGCGATCCAAATCGCAAGCCGTCCCACGAACTCCCGATCAAGTGCCGAACGGACGGCACCTCCGCCTTCAGCACACGTGCAACTCGATGATGACCTCTGCCTTCTTGATCTAGCAAGAGGGAGCGGAGAGGTAGATGGGTTCTCCAGCAGCACGACGGCATGGCGGCGGCGGTGGTGGAGCTGATCCGGTAGAGTTTCACTAAGCGGCGGCGAATCAATCTACTAGCGGAGAGGTAATCGGAGAGGGAGGAAGGGCTGTGCCATGGCTTGTGGTGCGGCTTCCCTCCTCCCTCTCTCATATATAGGGGGAGGGTTGGGGCGTCCAACCCCTAGGGTTTCCTCCTTGGGGCGGCGGCCAAGGGTGGAGGCGCCCTAGGGTGGCTTGCCACCCAAGGCAAGGTGGCGCCAACCCTAGGGTTGGCCCTCCCACCAACCCCCAGCCGCATGGGCCCTTGTGAGAGGCACGGCCAGCCCACCAGGGGCTGGTGCGCTCTCTCTCATAGCCCATGTGGCCCTTCGGGGCTAGTGGGCCCTTCCGGTTGATCCCCGGGACCCTCCGGGCAACCCCGGTACGTTACGGGTGATGCCCAAACTTTTCCCGATGACCAACACGGAACATCCTATATATGAATCTTCACGTCCGGACCATTCTGGAGCTCCTCGTCACGTCCAGGATCTCATCCGGGACTCCGAACAACCTTTGGTCACCAAAACACATAACTCATCTATACTGAAACGTCACCGAACCTTAAGTGTGCAGACCCCGCGGGTTCAAGAACTATGTAGACATGACCGAGACACCTCTACGGTCAATAACCAATAGCAGGACCTGGATGCCCATATTGATCCCTACATATTATACGAAGATCTTTATCGGTCGAACCTCTATGTCAAGGATTTAGTTAATGCCATATGATGTTCCCTTTGTTCTTCGGTATGTTACTTGCCCGAGATTCGATCGTCGGTATCTGTATACCTAGTTCAATCTCGTTTCTGGTAAGTCTCTTTACTCGTTCCATAATTCAAGATTCCGTGGCTAACACTTAGTCACATTGCTTGCAAGGCTTATTGTGATGTTGTATTACCGAGTGGGCCCGGAGATACCTCTCCATCACACGGAGTAACAAATCCCAGTGTTGATCCGTGCCAACCCAGAAGACACCCTCGGAGATACCTGTAGAGCACCTTTATAGTCACCCAGTTATGTTGCGATGTTTGATACACACAAGGCACTCCTCCGGTGTCAGTGAGTTGCATGATCTCATGGTCATAGGAACATATACTTCACATGCAGAAAACTGTAGCAATGAATTGACATGATCATATGCTACGTTTATAGTTTGGGTCTTGTCCATCACATCATTCTCCTAATGATGTGACCCTGTTATCAAATGAAATCTCATGTCAATGGCTAGGAAACCTTGAACATCTTTGATCAATGAGCTAGTTTACTAGAGGCACACTAGGGACAAAGTGTTGTCTATATATCCACACATGCAAGGTGTTTCCAATCAATACAATTATAGCGTGGATAATAAACAATTATCATGAACAACGAAATATAATAATAACCATTTTATTATTGCCTCTAGGGCATATTTCCAACAGTCTCCGACTTGCACTAGAGTCAATAATCTAGCTCACATCACTATGTGATTTACATTGTAATGAATCGAACACCCATACAGTTCTGGTGTTGATCATGTTTAGCCCTTGGAAGAGGTTTAGTCAATGGGTCTGCAACATTCAGATCCATGTGCACTTTGCAAATATTTATGTCCTCCTCCATGATGTACTCGCGAATGGAATTGAAGCGTCTCTTTATGTGTCTGGTCCTCTTGTGAAACCTTGGTTCCTTGGCCAGAGCAATGGTACAAGTGTTATCACAGAACAAATCAAATGGATTCAGTGCGCCAGGCACTACTCCAAGATCTGTCATGAACTCCTTCATCCAGACACCTTCCTTCACTGCCTCCGAGGCTGCGATGTACTCCGCTTCACATGTAGAATCGGCCACCACGCTCTGCTTGGAACTGCACTAGTTTACCGATCCCCATTGAGAATAAATACGTATCCGATTTGCGACTTAGAGCAATCCGGATCAGTGTCAAAGCTTGCATTGACGTAACCCTTTACGACGAGATCTTGATCACCTCCATAAACAAGAAACATTTCCTTAGTCCTTTTCAGGTACTTAAGGATATTCTTGACCGCCGTCCAGTGCTCCATTCCAGGATCACTTTGAAACTTTTCGGCCATACTTATGGCAAGGCTGACTTCGGGTCTTGTGCACAGCATGGCATACATGATAGAGCCTATCGCTGAAGCATAGGGGATGACACTCATCTTCTCTCTATCTTCTGTAGTCACTGGGCATTGAGTCTTACTCAACTTCACACCTAGTAACACAGGCAAGAACCCCTTCTTGGAATGATCCATTTTGAACTTCTTCAAAACTTTATCAAGGTATGTGCTCTGTGAAAGTGCTATCAAGCGTATTGATCTATCTCTATAGATCTTAATGCCTAATATGAAAGCAGCTTCTCCCGGGTCCTTCATTGAAATACTCTTGTTCAAATATTCCTTCACGCTTTCCAACATTTCTATATTGTTTCCAATCAGCAATATGTCATCCACATATAATATTAGAAACGCTTTGATCACCTCATCAAAGTGCTTATTCCAACTCCGAGATGCTTGCACCAGTCCATAAATGGATCGCTGGAGTTTGCAAACTTTGTCAGCATTCTCTAGATCGACAAAACCTTCTGGTTGCATCATATACAACTCTTCCTCAAGGAAACCATTAAGGAACGTTGTTTTGACATCCATCTACCAAATTTCATAGTCGAAATATGCAGCTATTGCTAACATGATTTTGACGGACTTAAGCATCGCTACAGGTGAGAAGGTCTCATCGTAGCCAACTCCTTAAACTTGTGAAAAACCCTTTGCCACAAGTCAAGCTTTATAGATGGTTACATTACCGTCCGCGTCTGTCTTCTTCTTAAAAATCCATTTGTTCTGAATGACCTTTGGCCCTTCAGGTAATACTTCCAAAGTCCATACTTTGTTTTCATACATGGATCCCATCTCGGATTTCATGGCCTCTAACCATTTCTTGGAATCCGGGCTTATCATCGCTCCTCCATAGCTCGTAGGCTCATCGTTGTCTAACAACATGACCTCCAAGACATGGTTGCCGTACCACTCAGGAGCAGTACGCGCCCTTGTCGACCTACGAGTTTCAATAGTAACTTGATCCGAAGTTTCATGATCATCATGATTAACTTCCTCTTCAACCGTCGTTGGCTCCACAGAAACATCTTTCTATGCCGCGCTACTCTCTGGTCAAAGTAAAGGTTCAATAACCTCATCAAGTTCTATTACCCTCCCACTCAATTCTTTCGAGAGAAACTCTTTCTCAATAAATGTTCCGTTATTACTGACAAACACTTTGCCTTCGGATCTGAGATAGAAGGTATACCCAACTGTCTCTTTTGGTATCCTATGAAGACACATTTCTCCGCTTTGGGTTCTAGCTTTACAGGATGAAGCTTTTTGACATAAGCATCACATCCCCAAACTTTAAAAAACGACAATTTTGGCTTCTTGCCAAACCACAGTTCATATGGCGTCGCCCCAACGGATTTCGATGGTGACCTATTTAAAGTGAATGTTGCTATCTGTAATGCATAACGCCAAAACGATAGTGGCAAATTGGCAAGAGACATCAAAACACACCATATCTAATAAGGTTCGATTACGACGTTCGGACACACCATTACGCCGTGGTGTTCCAGGCAGTGTCAATTGTGAAACAGTTCCACATTGTCTTAAGTGAATGCCAAACTCATAACTCAGATATTCACCTCCTCGATCAACTCGCAGGAATTTAATCTTGTTGTTACGATGATTCTCAACTTCACTCTGAAATTGCTTGAACTTTTCAAACATTTCAGACTTGTGTTTCATTAAGTAAATATATCCATATCTACTTAAATCATCAGTGAAGGTTACAAAAAAATGATATCCACCGCGTGCCTCAATGTTCATCGGACCGCACGCATCAGTATGTATGATTTCCAACAAATCACCCCCCTTTCCATTGTTCCATAGAACGACGTTTTAGTCATCTTGCCCATGAGGCATGGTTCACATGTGTCAAGTGATTCAAAATCAAGTGACTCCAAAAGTCCATCAACATGGAGCTTCCTCATGCGTTTTACTCCAATATGACCCAAACGATAGTGCCATAAGAAAGTGCTACTATCATTATCAACTCTACATCTTTTGGCATCAATGTTATAAACATGTGTATCCTCACTATCAAGATTCAACATGAATAAAACCCTCACATTGGGTGCATGACCATAAAACATATTAGTCATATAAATAGAACAACCATTATTCTCTAATTTAAATGAGTAACCCTCATGCAATAAAAAAGATCCAGATATAATATTCATGCTTAACGCAAGCACTAAATAACAATTATTCAGGTTCATCACTAATCCCGATGGTAATTGAAGAGAGAGCGTGCCGACGGCGATCACATCAACCTTGGAACCATTTCCCACGCGCATCGTCACTTCGTCCTTAGCCAGCCTCCGTCTATTTCGTAGGTCTTGCTTTGAGTTGCAAATGTGAGCAACTAAACCAGTATCAAATACTCAGGCACTACAACAAGAGCTAGTAAGGTACACATCAATAACATGTATATCATATATACCTTGTTTGTTGTTGGCTGCCTTCTTGTCAGCCAAATACTTGGGACAGTTCCGCTTCCAGTGACCAGTTCCCTTGCAATGAAAGCACTCAGTTTCTGGCTTGGGTCCAGCTTTGGGTTTCTTTACGGGCGGAGAAACTGCTTTGCCACCCTTCTTGGAGTTACCATTCTTGACCTTGCCATGCTTCTTGAAAGTAGTGGTTTTATTGACCGTCAACACTTGATATTCTTTTTGGATTTCAGACTCAGCGACTTTCAGCATCGCAAACAGCTCGGCGACTAACTTGTTCATCCCCTGCATGTTATAGTTCAACACGAAGCTCTTGTAGCTGGGTGGCAATGATTGAAGAACTCTGTCAGTGATCACCTCCGGTGGAATGGGTATCCCTAACTCCGCCAGACGGGTCGAATACCCAGACATTCTGAGTATATGTTCACTGATAGACCCGTTCTCCTCCATCTTGCAAGCATAGAACTTATTAGAGGTCTCATACCTCTCGATCCGGGCATTTTCTTAAAGATAAACTCCAACTCTTGTAACATCTCATATGCTCCATGACATTCAAAATGTCTTTGAAGTCCCGGTTCTAAGCCATACAACATTGCACTTTGAACTATTGAGTAATCTCCAGAACATGCCTCCCAAGTGTTTTTACCATCTTCGGATGACACGGGAGCGGGTGGGTCACCAAGCGGTGCATCAAGGACATAAGCCTTCTAGGAAGCCGTGAGGATAATCCTCAGATTACGGGCCCACTCCACAAAGTTACTTCCATCATCTTTCAACCTAGCTTTCTCTAGGAATGCATTAAAATTTAAGGATGCTACTGCGCGAGCCATTGATCTACAACATAAATAAGCAAAGGTTACTAAGACTATTGTTCAAGATAATGAGTTTATTTAAACAAATTACTAAAGCTCCCACTCAAATTGACATCCATTAGGTCAACTGAGTGATACATGATCCATATTCACCAACTCAAGTCCGATCATCACGTGAGTTAAGGTGGTTTCAATGGTGAACATCATCATGTTGATCATATCTACTATATGACTCATGCTCGACCTTTCGGTCTCTTGTGTTCCGAGGCCATGTCTGTACATGCTAGGCTCGTCAAGTTTAACCCGAGTGTTCCGCATGTGCAACACTGGCTTGCACCCATTGTATGCGAACGTAGAGTCTATCACACCTGATCATCACGTGGTGTCTCGACACGATGAACTTTCGCAACGGTGCACACTCGGGGAGAACACAATTCATCTTGAAATTTAAGTGAGGGATCACCTTATAATGCTACCATCATTCTAAACAAAGCAAGGTGCAAAAAAAGGATTAACATCTCATGCAAATCATAAGTGACATGATATGGCCATGAACTTGTGCTTTTGATCGCCATCTCCAAAGCACGGGCATGATCTCCATCGTCACCGGCATAACACCATGATATCATCATGATCTACATCATTGTGTCTCCATCGGGGTTGTCGCGCCCACCATGCTCATACTACTATTGCTACCGCTTAGAGATAAAGTAAAGCATTACATAGCACTTAAAGATTGACACGTACGTCATACAATAATCAAAGGCAACCCTATGGCTCCTGCCAGTTGCCGTACTCATCGACATGCAAGTCATGATATTCTATACAAAACATGATCATCTCATACATCACATATATATCATCATGTAATTGGCCATATCACATCACAACATACCCTGCAAAAACAAGTTACACGTCCTCTAATTGTTGTTGCATGTTTTACGTGGCTGCTATGGGTATCTAGCAAGAACGATTCTTACCTACGCAAAACCACAACGGTGATATGAAGATTTCTTTTCAACCTTCTACAAGGACCACCTTAATCAAATCCGATCCAACTAAAGTGGGAGAGATAGACACCCGCCAGCCATCTTTATGCAACAAAGTCACATGTCAGTCGATGCAACACGGTCGCTCGTAAGCGTATGACTAAAGTTGGTTCGAGCCGCTTCATCCCACAATACCACTGAACCAAGAAAATAATAAGGGAGGAAGCAATCTGAATATCAATGCCCACAAACTCCTTTGTGTTCTACTCAAGGTCTCATCTACGCATAGACCTAGCTCATGATGCCACTATTGGGAATGTTGCATGGGAAACAAAAAAATTCCTACGCTTCACCAAGATCAATCTAGGAGATGAGAATCTATGAGAGGAGAGATTGGATCCACATACCCTTGTAGATCGCTAAGCGAAAGCATTAAAGAACGCGGTTGAAGTAGTTGTATGTCTTCGCGATCCAAATCGCAAGCCGTCCCACGTACTCCCGATCAAGTGCCGAACGGACGGCACCTCTGCATTCAGCACACGTGCAGCTCGATGATGATCTCCGCCTTCTTGATCCAGCAAGAGGGAGTGGAGAGGTAGATGGGTTTGCCGGCAGCACGACGGTGTGGCGGCGGCGGTGGTGGAGTTGATCCGGTAGAGCTTCGCTAAGTGGCGCCGAATCAATCTACTAGCGGAGAGGTAATCAGAGAGGGAGAAAGGGCTGCCCTCCTCCCTCTCTCATATATATAGTGGGAGGGGTGGGGCGCCCAACCCCTAGGGTTTCCCCCTTGGGGCGGCGGCCAAGGGTGGAGGCGCCCTAGGGTGGCTTGCCACCCAAGGCAAGGTGGCGCCAACCCTAGGGTTGGCCCTCCCACCAACCCCCAGCCACATGGGACCTTGTGGGAGGTGTGGCCAGCCCACCAGGGTTTGGTGCGCCCTCTCTCATAGCCCATGTGGCCCTTCGGGGCTGGTGGCCCCTTCCGGTGGACCCCCGGGACCCTCCCGGCAACCCCAGTACGTTACCGGTGACGCCCGAACTTTTCCCAGTGACCAACACGGAACATCCTATATAGAATATTCACCTCCAGACCATTCCGGAGCTCCTCGTCATGTCCGAGATCTCATCTGGGACTCCAAACAACCTTTGGTCACCAACACACATAACTCATCTATACCGAAACGTCACCGAACCTTAAGTGTGCAGACCCTACGGGTTCAAGAACTATGTAGACATGACCGAGACACCTCTATGGTCAATAACCAATCGCAGGACCTGGATGCCCATATTGATTCCTACATATTCTATGAAGATCTTTATCGGTCGAACCTCTATGTCAAGGATCCAGTTAATCCCGTATGATGTTCCCTTTGTTCTTCGATATGTTACATGCCCGAGATTCAATCGTCGGTATCTGTATCCCTAGTTCAATCTCGTTTCTGGCAAGTCTCTTTACTCATTCCGTAATAGAAGATTCTGTGGCTAACACTTAATCACATTGCTTGCAAGGCTTATTGTGATGTTGTATTACCGAGTGGGCCCAGAGATAGCTCTCCGTCACACGGAGTAACGAATCCCAGTGTTGATCCATGCCAACCCAGCAGACACCCTCGGAGATACTTATGGAGCACCTTTATAGTCACCCAGTTACGTTGCGATGTTTGATACACACAAGGGACTCCTTCGGTGTCAGTGAGTTGCATGATCTCATGGTCATAGGAACATATACTTGACATGTAGAAAACTGTAGCAATAAACTGACACGGTCATATGCTACGTTTATAGTTTAGGTCTTGTCCATCACATCATTCTCCTAATGATGTGACCCCGTTATCAAATGACATCTCATGTCAATGGCTAGGAAACCTTAACCATCTTTGATCAACGAGCTAGTTTACTAGAGGCACACTAGGGACAAAGTGTTGTCTATATATCCACACATGGAATGTGTTTCCAATCAATACAATTATAGCAAGGATAATAAACAATTATCATGAACAAGGAAATATAATAATAACCATTTTATTATTGCCTCTAGGGCATATTTCAAATAGCTGATACGTCTCCAACGTATCTATAATTTTTGATGATGGCATGCTATTATATTATCTGTTTTGGATGTTTTATATGTATTAATATGATATTTTATATTATTTTCGGGACTACCCTATTAATCTAGAACCAAGTGACAGTTTCTGTTTTTTCCTTGTTTTTGAGTTTTGCAGATATGGAATATTAAACGGAGTCCAAACGGAATAAAACCTCCAGAAGGAATTTTTTTGGAAGGAAACAAGTCGATCAAGCTTGGAGTGCACGTCAGGGGAGGTGCCAGGGTGCTACAAGCCTGCTAGGCGCGCCCCCTGGCCACGCCTAGCAGGCTTGTCGCTCCCTGGTAGGTCTCCTAACCCTAATCCTTGGCCTATAAATACCCAAATATTCGCCCAACATCAGAACGAGCCACACAAATACTTTTCCGCCGTCGGAATCCCCCATTCCTGAGAGATCCAATCTTGGAGCCTTTTTTGGTAATCTGTCGGAGGGTGTTGGGGATATAACCCCGCAATATGACCCACCCTGGAAGGCTCCAGGTCATGTTGATGGCTCGTGAGCCGGCCCAAGGGTGAGCTGTAAAGCCAACAGCCCATGAAGATAGACGGCTCATGGTGTGGGTCGCAAGGTGGCCCGTACTGAGAAGACCCGGGCATGCAAGCCGCTCTGCGACAGTTTGGACAAGAAGATAGAGTAAGACTCGGATAGACGATGAGAGTCAGTTAGACAATTGTAAAGACCGTGGTCCTGACCTTTTATATAAAAGCAGGCCCGGGGCGACTTAGAGAGGGTGATCGAGAACTAGGTCAAGGTTTAGCTCCCTTGTAATCGATACAACAAGCAATACAAGCATAAGCAGGACGTAGGCTATTACCTCGACTTGAGGGGACGAACTTGGGTAAACCCGTGTCCTTCGTCCCAATAAACCCCTTTGAGTCCATCACATTAGCGATGGCCTTGAATCCAAGTCTGTTCACCCGGACATCTGTCGTGATAAGTCCACGACAGGTGGCGCCCACCGTGGGGCCTGCGCTTGGGATACGTGGTCGGAAGGATGAGCAAGAGTCGCCGTGGCCGGGTCTACATCCACGACGCCGGCTGGGGGCTGGATGCTAAGTCCATGGAGTATGGATTCTGGGTCCCGTTCGGTGGGATCCATGTCTTCATCGGAAAGGCTGATGGATATACACCCGGGCCGGACATCTGCACCAACATCATCGAGCCGGCTCGGCGTCTCCAATCTGCAAGTAACGTGCGGCCTGTTCGCGCCAATCCGGGCCAGAAGCATGTCTTCATAGGCTTCATGCAAGGTAGGGATCTGGAAGCTACCGGGTCACAGGAAACCCTTGTCTATTCAGAAGATGAATCCTCAAGTGGAGAAACAGAATCAATGTACCAGCTCCATAATGGTGGCCTTGGGGGCTGTGACAATGCATACTCTGAATCGGATGGTTTTGAGTCAGATGCTTTAAAACCTCGGGTTCGTGCAGCGGTGTTCATGGCAGGATCAGCCCCAGCCGCTGGTAGTACAGCCGCGGGAGCCGTCACTTCGGGTGATAGTCCGCCGCCACCGGCTCAAGTTCTTGTGGAGCTGATGGATGAGCTGGTGTCTCTCATGGCCACTAAAGTGATACTAGATAATCAAGCAGCTCGGAATATAGAGATTGCACGGATCAAGGGCCGGATGGCAGAGGAACGACAAAGGTCCAGATGGAAGAAGAAGCAAAACGTATCAAGACAGATGCTTTCCATCTAGGGCTGGAGCAAAGGTCAGCAACGATGGTACACAAGAGGAGGCATCAGTCCCGTCTGCCGGAGCGCTATGAAGCAAGGAACCTCTTTAATACCCCCGACGCGGGGTGAGCCGCGGGCGTGCCCGAGAGCCGCCCAGCAGAGCGGCCAGTGACTCATCTGTCCCAACATAACCCAACTTCACGTGGGGTTTTTCCAATGCCGGCGGGTCATTATTCTAACCCGGTTGGGAATATGGTAGCAGCTGCCGCCCGGCTTGAGACGATCCCTATCCTGGATGAAGCACCCTTTGCGGAGGATGTGCAGAACGCCATCGGGTACTTGCAGATAGCCATGGCCCAGCAAGAGAGGTACGCTCACAGCCGAAGCCGCGTCCATTCAACCCCTCTTCCCAGCCGTAGCTTTAGCCGGCGCTATGAGTCACCAGCGGGTTCCAGCAGTAACCATCACAGAGAAATTCCAACGGGTCACCGACCGCAGAGAGATACACAGGCACGCGTAGACCATGCGGGAAGCCCGCAAGAGGCGCTAGCTAGGACGGCTTGCCAAGAGCCCGAGCCTTCCATTTCCGTAGGGGCAGGTGTAATCCCTAGGAGCGGGGGGGGGGGGGCTGCCATGTCTATCGCCGGCTCTCCGGAGCGAGCGGTTGCCGAAAGACTTTAAAGGTCCCCGCAAGGTTCCAAATTACACCGCTGACCTACCCCCAGAGGCCTGGGTGGAAAGCTATGAGCTGGCCATGGAGATGCTGGATATTAGCGAGGAGGTTTGTGGCAAATATTTCATCATGATGCTTGAAGGCCCGACTCGTACATGGTTAAAAGGGTTGCCACCTAATACCATCAATTCATGGGCGGAGCTCAGGGCTCGGTTCATCAAAAACTTTCAAGGGACGTGCAAGCATCCTATGACCATTGTGGATCTTGATCACTGTGTCCAACAGGAAAGCAAGTCGGCTCATCATTGGGTACGGCGGGTCTCGACAATTATCCACTCATTAGTGCAGATCACGGCGGCTCAAGCGGTGTTGATTTTAGAAAAGAATTGCCATTTTGTTCCTTTAAAGCAGAAACTTGGCCGGCTCAAGCGCACGTGTCAGGACATGGGAGAGCTCATGACGGCTCTCACGAAGTACGCCGACTCAGATAGCACGAAGGATCCGGATTCTGATGAGGAAAAGGCTAGTCAAGGCAAGAAGGGCAACCAAGGCAAGGGCATAGTGAACAATGGTAACCAGAGTAAACGTAAAAATCCAGAGGCCGGGTCAGAGCTGGTGGCCAACACAAATGCCCAACAAACAGGAGGTTTGGGCCGCCCTCGAACAGGGATAATTTTTCCTCGAATACGGAAGAGATGCTTAAGCGACCTTGTCCGAATCATAGTTTGCCTGATAGACTGGCAAATCATACATTGGAGAGTTGTTCTTTTATGTAGAAGTTCAAGCGGTATGTCACACAGCCTAACCATCGCGGGGGCGGCTCGCCAGGCGGCCCAGGAGGTGACGGGTTAGGAGCTGGATTTGGTTTTGGCGGATCAGGAGCCAGTTTTGGCTCTGGCGGTTCAGCATCCGGTCATCCGGGTCAGGATAATCACGGGGGACAGCAACTGCATTCTGGTAATAATAATCAACAACAGCAGCAACAGCGGAATTAGTCCGGCTTTCAGAGTAATCCGAAGCAGCTCAGCTCCGGGCAATACCACGTCTTCATGACTAGCCTCAATAGATGGGACCGGAAGTTACGTAAACGGGCAGCCAATGCGGTTACGTCGGATCTTCCATAGTATCTAAAGTGGTTTGAATATGACATAACATGGAGTCGTGAAGATCACCCGCCACGCGTTGATGACCCGGGGGGGGGGGTCTGGCTTTGGTTGTGGCCCCCCAAGTGGGTGGATATATGTTGAACAAGGTGCTCATGGATGGCGGCAACAACATAAACATCCTTTATTATGACACCTTCCGGCGGATGAAGTTGCTCAACAAGGACTTAAAACCTTTGTCCACTGTTTTTCATGGTGTGGTGCCGGGTAAGTCGGCGCATCCGGTGGGTAGGATTTCTTTGGAAGTAGCTTTTGGCGATCAATACAACTACAGAGTGGAGTCCTTATGGTTTGAGGTGGTGAAGATCAAGAGCCCTTATCATGCCTTGTTTGGACGGCCGGCTTATGCTAAGTTCATGGCTCGGCCCTGCTATGTTTACTTGCAGCTCAAGATGCCCGGCTTAAACGGTACCATCACCGTTCATGGTAATCGAAACACGGGTATTGAGTGTGAAGAAGGGGATGCAGCTTATGCAGAGTCTAGTTGCACTCAGGAGGAGCTTAAGTTTTGTAAGGAGAATGTTGATCCGGAGGATATGGCCCCTCTGAAAAAGCCCACCATGGAGGTTGAGCCGCCCCTCAAATTTTCAGCGGATGATACCAAGGCAGTAGATTTCAATCCGAGTGACTCATCTAAGCAGTTCATCATTGGAGCTCATATGGATCCCAAATAGGAAAGTGCGCTCATCGAATTCATCCGTGAGAATCGATACATCTTTGCATGGAACCCTTCTGACATGCCGAGTGTACTGAGAGAGTTCGCTGAGCACAACCTTAATGTGGATCCAAAGTTTAAACCGATCAAACAGTTCCTGTGGCAGTTCAATGAGGAGAGGCGCAAGGCTATTGGGGAAGAAGTTGCCCGGCTCTTGGCTGTTGGCTTTATTGTTGAAGTTTTTCACCCGGAATGGGTGGCTAACCCAGTGCTGGTGCTCAAAAAGAACGGCACCCGGCGTATGTGTGTGGACTACACGGACCTTAACAAGGCTTGTCCGGCTGATCCTTTTGCCCTCCCTCGAATTGATCAGATCATCGATGCTACAGCCGGATGTGAAAGTTTATGCTTCCTGGATGCTTACTCAGGTTATCATCAGATCAAGATGGCAGTGAAAGACCAGGAGAAGATGGCGATTATTACACCCTTTGGGGCGTTCTGTTATGTCTCTATGCCTTTCGGGCTCAAGAGTGCCCAGGCAACTTATCAATGATGCGTGCAGAAGTGCCTTCATAGTCATATTGGCTGTAATGTTCATGCTTATGTAGATGACATCATGGTCAAATCCATAAAGAAGGAGACTCTTTTGGAGGATCTAAGGGAAACCTTTGACAATCTCCGGGTCTACAAGATGATGCTTAACCCGAGGAAGTGTGTCTTTAGTGTTCCAGCAGGGAAGCTTTTGGGTTTTTTGGTCTCTGAGCATGGCATTGAGGCTAACACAGACAAAATCAAAGCTATTACTTCTTTAGGAGAGCGGACTTGCATTAACGACGTTCAGCGCTTAGCAGGGCGGATTGCTGTGTTGAGCCGGTTCATAAGCCGTCTTGGAGAGAAAGCTATTCCTTTATATCAGATGATGAAAAAGACAGACAAGTTTGCCTGGAGCAAGGCGGCAGGTGAAGCACTTGAGGCGCTTAAGAAACAGCTCACTGAGCCGCCAGTGTTAGCCGCTCCGGCTGAGAAAGAACCGTTGCTCCTTTATGTGGCGGCTAACAATAGAGCGGTCAGTGTTGCAATTGTGGTCGAGCGCAAGGAGGTTGGGAAGGAGTATCCCGTGCAAAGGCCGGTTTATTATATCAGTGAGGTCCTGACAGAATCTAAGCAGAGATATCCGCACTGGCAGAAGCTGGTATACGGGGTTTTTATGGACAACCGCAAGTTAAAGCACTACTTTCTAGGGCACCAGGTAACTGTGGTCAGTTCTGCTCCGTTGGGAGATATTATCCAGAATAGAAAAGCCACAGGGAGGATTGCCAAATGGGCCTTAGAGCTGGGGCCTCTTAATGTAAAGTATGTTCCTCACACGGCGATCAAATCCCAAGCTTTGGTGGATTTCATCAATGATTGGACAAAGTGCCAAGCTCCTGAAGAAAAGCTAGATAATACATACCGGACCATACATTTTGATGGGTCCAAGCAGTTAGAGGGGTCCGGAGCAGGGGTTATCCTGACATCCCCAAAGGGTGACAAGTTTTGTTATGTGCTCCGGCTAATGTTCTCTTGCACTAACAATGCGGCTGAGTACGAGGCTTTGCTTCATGGTCTTAGATTAGCCAAGGAGATGAATTTGAGCCGGGTCAGGTGTTTGGGCGGCTCAGATCTAGTAGCTCAACAAGTTTCTGGCACTTGGGACTCCAAAGACCCACGAATGGCGGCTTATAGGCAGGTGGTTGATATTATTGCGGGTCACTTCAAAGGGTATTAGGTAGATCACATTGATCGTCGCAAGAACGAGGCAGCTGATGCCTTATCACGGCTAGGTTCCCAACGTAAGCCAGTGCCGCCTAATGTCTTTTTGGACGTCTTATATCATCCGACTGTCAAGATACCTTTAGAGGAGGATTTGGCTGTTCTTGACCCGGAGGCAGAATTGGTGGCAGCTCTACATGTTACCCCATATTGGACCATTCCTTATTTGGCCTATTTAACCCGGGGCGAGTTACCAGAAGATGAAGATCTGGCCAGAAAGATCACCCGCCATTCTAAGTCCATGACGATAATTAACGGTGAGTTGCATAAATGAAGTGTAACAGGGGTTTTTCAACGTTGTGTTTCACCAGAGGAGGGCTGGCAGATCTTGAGTGAAATCCACGCTGGACATTGTGGACACCATGCCAGCTCAAAATCTTTGGTGGCCAAGGCTTTTTGGCACGGATTATTCTGGTTGACAGCTCACAAAGATGCAGAGGACTTAGTCCGTAAGTGCGATGGCTGTTAGTAATTTAGCCGGCGTGCTCATGTTCCGGCTCAAGAATTGAGGATGATACCAATCACTTGGCCGTTTGTGATCTAGGGCCTGTACATGGTAGGGCCTTTCAAGAGGTCCAAGGACAAGAAAACGCACATCCTGGTGGCGGTTGATAAGTTTACCAAGTGGGTAGAGGCAGAGCCGGTCAGAAATGTGATGCAGCTACAACAGTTCTGTTTATCAAAAAGCTAATCTACCACTTTGGTTACCCGCACAACATCATCACTGATAATGGTACAAATCTATCCAAGGGGGCTATGAAAAAATTCTGTGATGAAGAACATATCCGGCTTGATATTTCAGCCGTGGCACATCCAGAGTCCAACGGTCAGGCGGAGCGCGCCAATCAGGAAATTCTAAGAGGGATTAAGCCGCGGCTTATGGTTCCTTTGCAGCGGACGCCCGGGTGTTGGGTCGAAGAGTTACCTTCCATTTTATGGAGCATCGGAACCACCCCTAACAGGTCCACGGGTTTCATGCCCTTCTTCATGGTGTACGGTGCTGAGGCCGTCTTACCCAGCGACATCCAGCATGACTCGCCAAGGGTGGCAGCTTACGTTGAGACGGACAACGAGACGGCGCGCCGAGATGCATTGGATGCTTTAGAAGAGTTGCGAGAGTTAGCAGCAGCCCGATCGGCAATTTATCAACAAGACCTGTGCCGCTATCACAGCCGCAGGGTCAAGACCCGGACTTTCCAGGAGGGCGACTTGGTGCTCTGGCTGATTCAGGACCAGACAAATATGCATAAGCTGTCACCTCCATGGGAAGGACCTTTTGCGGTCAGCAGAAATCTCAACAACGGGTCGTATTACCTCGTCGATGTCCGAGACGACTCAGATACGGCGGGTTAGGAGACCCGTCGGCCATGGAACATCGCGCATCTCCAGCCCTATTTCACCTAAGGGTTTAAAGATCTACCGTTGTACACTATCATTGTACATACCAAAGTTATATGAATAAACAAGGAAGCCTCTGCTATTTCATGCATCCTCGTACAAAAGAAGATTAAGTAATATTCCGGTTGATGCATCGACTAAGTTCGGCAAACGGTAGTAGATGCCTATTAGCCAGGCGTTATGCCACAAAATCTGGCTCAAGACAATGAGTCGCGGCGAGGGCGACTTCTCACCTTCGGGTGCAGCTTCTAACGCCTATCCACCGGCGCTTTGCGTCGTATTGCTGAACGGTGGTAGACACCTCTTAAGCTGGCATTTTGCCACAAAAAAATAATATAAAACCGGCTAAGGTAATTAGTCATGGTGAGGGCGGCTTCTCGCCTTCGGGTGCAGCTTCTAATGCCTATCCGCCGATGGGTTACGCCGTAATTGCTGAGGGGGGCTTCTTACCGACGGGTATCGCTTCTAACACCCTATCAGCCGGCTTTATGCCATCTCCGGCTAATCAGTTTAGCCGCGGTTATGAGAGGTTTTTTACTGACGGGTAGCTAATGTCTCATGACCCGCGAACGGCGGTTTTCTGCCTCCGGGTAAAGCTTCTAATGCCTATTAGCCGGCCTAAGGCCACGTAAAAACTGCTAAGGTAACTTAGCTGCGGTGAACGGCAGCTTCTTACCTTCGAGTACAGCTTCTAATGCCTATTAACTATTCTCATAAAAATCCGGCTAGGAAAAACTAGCTGCGGCGAGGGCGGCTTCTTACCTTCGGGTACAACTTCTAATGCTTATCCACCGGCGTTTACGCCATATTGTTACCTCCAGGTGTATCTTCTAAAAATGCCTTATCAACCAGGCTTTATGCCATTTCCAGCTAACCAGATTGGCCATAATTATCAAAGAGGGAGTCACCACCTATGGGTGTGGCTTACCTAATCTTGGCTGTAGGTGTCTTATATGATGACAAAGCAAGCGTAAGTAACTCAAAGCATACAAAGACAAATGGCAGACCAACAACTGGATCATCTTATAAGGCAAATTTTAGACAAGTTTTCATCTAGCTGTTAGACTCCCAGAGGAGATCAAAATTTCAGACAAAGTTTTTTCAGCCATCACACGGCGGGTTAAGCTGATACAAGATCTTACAGCAGCAGCTAGTTAGCTGACGGGTCATCCTGCGCCGGCTCTTCTGGGGCCTTGATCTGGAGGTTGGCCAAATCCCAATTGCAGTTCATTAGAGCCGCAAAAGAGCCCTCAAAAAAGGGTGACAGGTCAAGATCTGGAGCAAAGAGATCCTTACTCCGAGCAGATGTCAAATCTTTGCACTCGTATAAAGGACCCCGGACTCTCTTCTGCTCTGGGTCATACGCTGCTTGATAAGTTGATAGATCAACCTCCTTCGCCAAGACAGAAGCTAACACCCAGGACTCTTTCATGCACCAGCTGTAGTCAGCATCAGTAAACTCCGAGCCGTCATCTTTTCTTGAAGGGAAGCCCTCCATCATCTCGGCGACCGTTAGACCCGGAGCAAAGGCCAAAGCCCGGCTGATGCCCGCAATGGCCCCTTGGCAGGCGGCTGATTTCTTGAGTTTGGCGATCTGTTTTGGCATGGTGGAGAAGAGCTCTAAGACACCCCTGAGAGTCGCCAGAATTTTCTCCTTATATTGCACGGCCTTGATAGTGCAGATTGCACCACAGTACAACTGCTCAGTTAAGGTATAGAGGGCCTTCAACAGCAGCAGGCTATTAGAAGCCAACTGCCGGCTCCTAGGACCTGTATAAACCGGACAGTTCAGATGAGTCGCCAGTCTAAATAAAGATGAAACTATTTGAACCACAAAGTTGTCACAATCTTACCAAAGAGGACGGCTGACATTTTGCTTATGTGGCGCTTCAAACCTTGGAGTTCATCCGCCACAGCTATCAGCCGCTGGTCCGCATCATCCGCCCGTTGGGTCAAGGCGGTCTTCTCAGATTCAGTTGACTCTTTCAGGGCGGCAAAATCAGCCTTGATTGTGGCCAACTCTTCAGAGAGAAGCCGGCACTTTTCATCGGTGACACTGCGGGCTTCTTGTTGAGCCGCCAAGTTGGTCTTCAGGTCCATCAATTGTGACCCGGCTTCGTTTAAAGCTTCCTGTGACATGTCAAAATACAGGATAAGTCGCTAGAATGGAAATCATATCAAATAATGAAGGTTAAACACAAAATTATGTAAGTTTCAAGCAGATTGCAAGCAATATGTTTGACACTTGGGGGCTAATGTATATTTGATCTTCGAGGTTACAACACAGTACCAGCTCATCTTCATCAAAGTTAATCCGGAACTTGGGGGCTACGATATGGCTCTTCAAATTTGCTTATAATGAAAGCTCCGACTCAACGTTATCAAGTTTGAGTCGGCCCTTGGGGGCTACGATTGGCTGTTCATGTTATCTACAGTGAAGATCTGACCCAACTCTAACATGTTGAGCCGGCCCTTGGGGACAAAGGCTTTGGATTTTCTAAAGAGGATCAGGAAAGACCCGGTTCACCTCTTAACTAGATTGAACCGGCCCTTGGGGGCTAAGTAAGGTTGTAGCAGCAAGAGGAATACCTCATATTTTGTTTTCATCAAAGTTACCAGCCGAAGCTCCAGATCCCGACAGGTGGTAAGCCGGTTTATATACCCGGCATGGAGCTCTTCGGCCATCATCTTCTCAAGGGAAGAGTCGAAATCCAGCTTCTTGGAGGCCTCGACAGACTCTTTATGCCTGGTCAGCACATGAGCCGGAGGGGACTGGAGAGAAGAGCCGGTGATCACAACCTCCGGAGTTGCAGTGGCCTTGGCAGGACTTGGCGGCTTTGAAGGACCCCTTAGAGGGCTCTCCGGGATGATATCTTCAGCAGCTAGCTCAGTGGAAACAATTGGCGGATCTACATCCGAATGTGGCTCCTCCAGTTGTCCCTGCTCCGGCTCTTCAGCGGCAGGACTGGGGGAGGGCTTGTTGGTCTTCCGACACTTGGCTTGAGCACTGCAAGATAGAAAAGTGAGAATCCAAAGGATATTACTACCCTACAAAGAACCGGATATTATAGTGTAAAGACACTTACAACGGGTTGATCTTTGGAGGTGGCAGAACGGTCGCCGAAGAGTCGCCGGAGGAGGGCAACTTCTGAGATGAAATTCAAGAAGGACGAGATGACACTAAGGTTATAAAAAGAAATGAATCAAACATGAACACATACCTCAGCAGGGCGTTTCTTTGAAGCCGGCGAGTTCGGCAAGCCAAACATAAGCTCAGTAGAGCCGGCGCTCTGGGTCTGGCGACGTTTAGCCTGTTGTTGCTTTTTCAAAAGAAAATCGGGAGCCAGGTAAGCGAGAGGATGAGAAAGAGGAACTTTTCTGGCAACCCGCCGCGGCTTTCGGGGGACAAAATATTCTAAGCCGGAAGAGACATAGTTTACCTCAGGGGTATTGGCGCGGCTGGTCTTCACTTCATCCTGCAAGTAAAGCAAGCATTAGTAAAACAGGAAGGCAAAGAATCAAGCAAACAACTAAAATTTTACCTCTGAGTTGGATGACTGTGGCGGGTCAAACCACTCCTCTCGCGGGGCGGGTTTCTTTGGCTTCTTGGCTGGGGCCTTCTTCTTGAGCTTCGGAGGAGGGATGTACTCCTTGTTCCAGAAATCAGAGTCGTCCTGCGAAAATAACCCGGAGAAGAATAATAGATCAGCAAGGTACAAGCAACATCCAAGAGACGGATGGGAAGAAATTAACTTACATCTGGAGCTGGATTGTTGACGCTGAAAGGCGCTAGGCCAATGGTGCTGCATGAGCCGAAGGCTTCATGGACAAGGCTCCGGATGACAGTGGTAATGTCATCCTTTGTCAAGGTTGATTTGCTGAAGCACAAGGAGCTGTCATACTTGCCTTCATATTCACACATAAGCCGGCTTCTACGGCTTAAGGGCATGATCCACCATGAAATCCAGCAGCGAATCAAATCCAGTCCGGTCAAACCGTTGGCCATGAGTGCCTTGATCTTGGCGTGAGCCGGCTCATATCTGGCACGCTCTGAAACTGAGAGCCGGCCAGGAAGCTCTGAATCTGTCCTGAGCCGGGAGGGACGATAACCCGGCAATGGGCGCTCATCTTCAGGAGAGGTGTCCTTGCAGTAGAACCAAGTCTTATTCCAATCCTTTGGATGACTCAGCATCTGCACAGCCGGAAAAATGATGTCTCTGCGTTGTTGAATGGAAATACCACCAAGTTCCAGGCTCGCACCGCCTTTCATTTCGGTTTGGCGGTTGGCGTAGAAGAACTCTCGAAACAACCCCACAGATGGCTTGATTTGCAAGAAGGCTTCGCAGAGCACTTGGAAATTGCATATGTTTGAAACGGAGTTGGGGGCCAAGTCTTGAGGGTGAAGCTTGTACAAATGGAGAACGCCACGGAAGAATTTAGAGCCGGGCAGCATGAACCCTCGCTCGATATGGTCAGAGAAAACTACTACCTCTCCTTGTTGGGGAGAGGGCTGAGTCTCGTCACCTGGAACCCGCCAGTGAAGGACCTCCTTGGAAGGAAGAGTGCCCGTGTCAACAAAATCCGCTAAGTACTCTTCTGTGACGCTAGATCTGACCCAGTTGCATGAGTTGGAAGCGCGGGACACGGCGGCAGCTTAAAGACTGTGCAAAATTAAATATGCAGCGAGTTAAGAGCAAGCAATATCTATGACGGCTTACAATTTTAAGGGTCTACAAATACTAAGCCATAATCCAGCTGATGAGAGCCGGAGAGGTCTGGCGGTTCAACAAGGATGGGAGGAGTGAAAATCGGCTAAGTCCTGAAAAACAGGTTTCGCAAACTACCGCTGCAATTATGGATCTACAAAAACAGGAAAATAGGTTCTTAATTTTAGACCGAGCGAAGAACAGGCAGAACAGAAAGGAATGAAACAAAGCTGCGACGGTTCACGCATTGTGCACGGCTGCCTTGTGCGCGGTGGCACGGCGGAGATGCACGCTAAAGAAGTCGACGGCATTAGAATACCCTAACAGTGGCGATGGAGGAGCCCGAGCGGCGGCAGCGGAGCTTCCCGCGAACCCTGCTATGGCGGCGATGGATCTAGGGGGAGCTTGAACTTACTGATAATGGAGCGGCGGACACGGAAGAGGCTCTGGTATGACTCAGGTTGATGCGGCGGCCTGCTTGACGGCGATGATAAGGCGGCGCCGGAGCAGGGAGCGCCGGAGCAAAGACGATGAAGGGAAGAAGATGAAGAGAGAGCGGGATAAGGAAAGCTCCCCCCGCAATAGGTCTTATTTAAAGAGAAGATAGGGCAGGCGCGAAAATTTAGGCGACGGAAACCATTTGACCGAGGCGGACGCCTCGATTTTCGGGCTGACCATTTAATAAAAGATTTGGTGATATGTCAGCAGATCTCGTGACGTCACGCCGGGTCATCATCGGGCGACTCGCCAAAGAGCAAAAGATAAGGATGAAGTGAGCAAGCTCAATTCAACCTGGGGCCTAATGTTGGGGATATAACCCTGCAATATGACCCGCCTTGGAAGGCTCCGGGTCATGTTGATGGCTCGTGAGCCGGCCCAAGGGTGAGCCGTAAAGCCAACAGCCCATGAAGATAGACGGCTCGTGGTGTGGGCCGCAAGGTGGCCCGGACTGAGAAGACCCGGGCGTGCAAGCCGCTCTGCAACAGTTTGGACAAGAAGATAGATTAAGATTCGGATAGACGATGAGAGTCGGTTAGACAATTGTAAAGACCCGTGGTCCTGACCTCTTATATAAAGGCAGACCTGGGCCGACTTAGAGAGGGTGATCGAGAACTAGGTCAAGCTTTAGCTCCCTTGTAATCGATACAACAAGCAATACAAGCACAAGCATGACGTAGGCTATTACCTCGACTTGAGGGGCCGAACCTGGGTAAACCCGTGTCCTTTGTCCCAATCAACCCCTTTGAGTCCATCACATTAGCGATGGCCTCGAATCCAAGTCCGTTCACCCGGACATCTGCCGTGATAAATCCACGACAGAGGGGGTTTCAATCACGAAGGGCATCTACATCAACTTCATTGCCCCTCCGATGATGCGTGAGTAGTCCACCACAGACCCACGGGTCCATAGCTAGTATCCATATGGCTTGTTCTCTCTCTTTGATGTTCAATACCATGTTCTTCATGATCTTCATGGAGATCTATCCGATGTAATCCTCTTTTGTGGTGTGTTTGTCAAGATCCGATGAATTGTGAGTTTATATTCAGATTATCCATCAATCTTATTTGAATCTCCTCTGAATTCTTATTTGCATGATTTCATATCCTTGCTAGTCTCCTCTAAATATTGGTTTGGTTTGGCCAACTAGATTGGTAATTCTTGCAATGGGACAAGTGCTTAGTTTTGGGTTCAATCTTGCGATGTCCTCACCTAGTGACATAGTAGGGGTAGCGAGGCACGTATTGTATTGTTTTCATCAAGGGTAACAAGATGGGGTTTTCATCATATTGCTTGAGTTTATCCCTCTACATCATGTCATCTTTCTTAATGCGTTACTTTGTTCTTCATGAACTTAATACTCTAGATGCAGGCAGGAGTCGGTCGATGTGTGGAGTAATAGTAGTAGATGCAGAATCGTTTCGGTCTACTTGTCATGGATGTGATGCCTATATGCACGATCATTTCCTTGGATAACTACATGATTATTCGCTTTTCTATCATTTGCTTAACAATAATTTGTTTACCCACCATGATATTTTACTTCAAGAGAGAAGCCTCTAGTGAAACCTATGCCCCCCAGGTCTATTTTCCATCATATACTTTCAGATCAATAAATCAAAAATACCAAAAATACCTAGCTACAATTTATTTATCGTTTACTTTCCACACTCGTTTACATCTATCTCTTTCAGATCTAATCCTTGCAAATAACCGTGAAGGGATTGACAACCCGTTTATAGCATTGGGTGCAAGAGTTTGATTGTTTGTGTAGGTGCTTCCATTGGTGACTTGCTTGTTCCTCCTACTGGATTGATACCTTGGTTCTCAACAACTGAGGGAAATACTTATCTACTTCGCTGCATCACCCTTTCCTCTTCAAGGGAAAACCAAGGCAAGCTCAAGAGGTAGCAGGGGTCCATCGCACAAGACACAGAAAAATAGTCGGGGATGGTGTTTGATGAATACATACATTTTTCAAAACTAAGAGTATGGGATGTCTGTATTTATCCCAAACGAGAGTCATTAGTCAACCTTTTGAGAGATTTCATATTTTCCAAACAGGCCATCCTTTCTACTTGTGTGGGATCGTGTAACTATTGCAATTGCCTTTTTGTGGTGAAATGTTTAATATGCCCACCGCATCGCAAATAGTTCACAATTGTACAACGAGTACGATAGCGATGTTGGAAATATTCCCTAGAGGCACTAATAAAGTGTTTATTAATATATTTCCTTGTTCATTATAATCATTTATTATCCATGCTAAAATTGTATTGACCAGAAACTCAAATACATGTGTGGATATATAGACAAACACTATGTCCCTAGTGAGCCTCTAGTTGACTAGCTCGTTGATCAAAGATGGTCAAGGTTTCCTGACCATAGACATGAGTTGCCATTTGATAACGGGATCACATCATTAGGAGAATGATGTGATGGACAACACCCAACCATAAGCATTGCATATGATCATGTTAGTTTATTGCTACTGTTTTATCCATGTCAAGTATATTTGTTCCTACGACCATCAGATCACGCAACTCCTTGACGCCATAAGAATGCCTTGTGTGTATCAAATGTTACAACATAACTGGGTGACTATAAAGGTGCTCTATAGGTATCTTTGAGGGTGTCTGTTGGGTTGGCACGGATCGAGACTGGGATTTGTCACTCCGCATGACGGAGAGGTATGTTGGGGCCCACTCGGTAATACAACATCACAAGAAGCTTGCAAGCAATGTGACTAAGGAGTTAGTGAAAAGATCTTTTATTACGGGACAAGTAAAGAGACTTGATGGTAACGAGATTGAACTAGGTATGGAGATACTCACGGTCGAATATAGGGCGAGTAACATGCCGATGGAGAAAGGGAAGTTCATACGGGATTGATTGAATCCATGACATCATGGTTCGACCGATAAATATCTTCATAGATTATGTAGGAACCAATATGGGCATCCAGATCCGGCTATTTGTTATTTTTCATAGAGGTGTCTCGGTCATGTCTGCATAGTTCTAGAACCCACAGGGTCTGCACACACTTATCGTTCGGTGACGATTCAGTACTGTTGAGTTATATATGTTGGTGACCGAAGGTTGTATGGAGTTTCGGATGAGATCCCGTAAATCACGAGGAGTTCCAGAATTGTCCGGAGGTAAATATTGATATATAGGAAGTTGGTATTCGAGTTCCAGAAAGGTTCTGGGACTTACTGGTTTTGTGATGGACATGCCAGAAGTATTCCGGGGTCCACCGGGAGGGTCCACCTGCCCTAGAGGGCCCCATGGTCTTTGAGGGGTGGTGCACCAGACCTTGGTGGGATGTCCTTGCCCTCCACCCAAAGGCCCATGCGGCCAGGGCTAGGGCAAGCCCAAGGGTAGCCGCCGCCCCTTGCCTTGAGGGCCAAGGCTCCCCTTGGCCGCCACCCCACCCCTAGGGGAAACCCTATAGGGCGCTGACCCCTCCTCCCTTCCCCCTAAATATATGAGAGGAGAGTGAGGGCAGCCACACCCGAAGCCATGACGCATCCCTTCCTCTCTCTCTAGTTCGTTTCTCCGCTAGTTCGTCACGGTAGCACTTGGCGAAGCTCTACCGGGACAGCTCCACCACCACCGCCGCCATGCCATTGTGCTGCCGAAAAACTCATCTACTACTATGCCCTCATTTATTGGATCACGGAGGTGGAGACGTCATCGAGTTGTACGTGTGTTGAATGCGGAGGTGTCGTTCGTTTGGCGGTAGATCGTCATTGGATCGCGGGGCGGATCGTTATTGGATCGCGAAGACGTCGGACTACATCAACTACGTTTCTTAGCGCTTCCTACTTAGCAATCTACACGTGTATGTAGATGCACTCCCCCTCTCGTAGCTGTTGATCTCCATACATAGATCTTGGGTGTTCGTAGGATTTTTTTTGTTTCCCATGGAATGTTCCCCAACAATGGCATCATGAGCTAGGTATATGCGTAGGTAACATGCACGTGTAGAACACAAAAGAGTTTGTGGGCATTGATGTTCAGATTGCTTACCTCCTTAGTCTTATCTTGATTTGGTTGTATTTAGGGATGAAGCGACTCGGAACAACCTTACTCGTCCACGTACGAGAGACCGGTTTCATCGACTGACATACAATTTCTTGCATAAAGATGGCTGGCGGGTGTTTGTCTCTCCCACTTTAGTTGAATCCGATTCGACAGAGGCGGTACTTGTAGAAGGTTAAAAGGCAACTTGATTATCACCATTGTGGCTTTGCGTAGGTAAGAACGGTTCTTACTAGTTTCCCATAGCAGCCACATAAAACTTATAACAACAAACTAGAGGATGTCTAACTTGTTTTTGCAGGGCATGTTGTGATGTGATATGTCCAAGACGTGATTTGATATTTTTTGATGTAGGAGACGACCGTGTTTTGTAATAGTTATCACGACTTGCATGTCGTTGAGTACGGCAACCGGCAGGAGCCATAGGATTGCCTTCAATTTATTGTATGACCTGTGTGTCAATCACTAAACTCCATGTGTTTGCTTTTATTTTGTCGCTATGCATTAGCAATAGTTGTAGAAGCAACAATTGGCGCGACAACCACGTGACGGCACAATGATGGAGATCATGATGATGGAGATCATGGTGTCATGCCAGTGACGATGGAGATCATGTCGGTGCTTTGAAGATAGAGATCAAAAGCACAAGCTGATGATGGCCATATCATGTCACTTATATCATTTGCATGTGATGTTAATCCTTTTATGCATCATATTTTCTTAGGACGATGGTAGAATTATAAGATGACCCCTCACTAAAATTTCAAGGTAAATTTTTGTTCTCCGCAAGTGTGCACCGTTGAGAAGGATCATCGTTTTGAAGCACCACGTGATGATCGGGTGTGATAGACTCTACGTTTGCATACACCGGGTGTAAGAAAGTTTTGCATATGCAGAACACTTGGTCTAAGCTTGATGGGCCTAGCATGTACAAACATGGCCTCAGAACACAGGATACCAAAAGGTTGAACATGAGTCATATAGTAGAGATGATCAACATGGATATGTTCACCATTGAAACCACCTCATCTCACATGATGATCGTACTTGGGTTTGTGGATTTGGATCATGTCACACTTAGACAACCAGAGGGATGTTGATTTGAGTGGGAGTTCTTAAGTAATATGATTAATTGAACTCATTATCATGAACATAGTCTAAGTTTTCTTTGCATATTATGTTGTAGATCAATGGCGCGTGCAGTAGCTCCCCTGGATTTTAATGCGTTCCTAGAGAAAGCTAAGATGAAAGATAATGGAAGTAACTATGTGGATTGGGTCCGTAATTTGAGGATTATCCTCACAGCTTCGCAAAAGGCTTATGTCCTTGATGCACCGCTTGGTGCGCGGCCCCCTCCGACGGCATATGTAGAAGTTGTGAACGCCTGGCAGACGCATGCTAATGACTACTTGATAGTTCAGTATGCCATGTTGTATGGCTTAGAATCAAGATTTCAAAAGCATTTTGAATGCCATGGTGCATATGAGATGTTCCAGGAGTTGGAGTTGGTATTTCAAGCAAATGCCCGGATCGAGAGGTATGAGACCTTCGATAAGTTCTTGGCCTACAAGATGGAAGAGAATAGTTTTGTCAGTGAGCACCTACTCTGAATGTCTAGGTACTACAACTGTTCAACTAATTTGGGAGTTCAGCTTCTGCGCAAAACGGTCAGTGACAGAATTCTCTAGTCACTGCCACCTAGCTACAAAGGCTTCGTGATGAACTAAAATATGCAAGGGATGAAGAAGTCAGTCTTTGAGCTATTTGCCATGCTAAAAGTAGCGAAAGTAAAAATCAACAAGGAGCATCAAGTGTTGATGGTGAATAAAAGCACTAGCTGCAAGAAAGGCAAGGGAAAGAAGGTAAACTTCAAGAAGGGTGGCAAGCCAGTTGCGCTCCCATGAAGAAACCCAAGGCTGGACCCAAGCCTAAGACTGAGTGCTTTTATTTCAAGGGGACTGGCCACTGGAAGCGGAATTGCCCCAAGTACCTGGCTGATAAGAAGGCTGGCAACGTCAACAAAGGTATATTTTATATACATGTTATTGATGTCTACCTCACTAGCTCTCGTAGTAGTGCTTGTGTATTTGATGCCGGTTCGGTTGCTCATATTTGTCACTCGAAATAGGAACTATGGAATAAACAGAAGCTAGCGAGGGATGAAGTGACGATGCACATCAGAAATGGTTCCAAGGTTGATGTGATCGCCGTCGGCACGCTCGCTCTTCAATTACCATCGGGATTAGTAGTAAACCTACATAATTGTTATTTGGTGCCAATGTTGAGCATGAACATTGTATCTAGATCTTGTTTATTGCGAGACGGTTATTCAGTTAAATTAGAGAATAATGGTTGTTCTATTTATATGAGTAACATCTTTTATGGCCATGCACCCAATTTGAATGGCTTATTCTTGTTGAATCTCGATTGTAATGATAGACACATTTATAACATCGATACCAAAAGATGTAAAGTTAATAATGATAGTACCACTTTTCTGGTGGCACAGCCGCTTGGGTCATATTGGTGTAGAACGCATGAAGAAGCTCCATGCTGATGAACTTTTGGAATCACTCGATTTTGAATCACTTGATACATGCGGACCATGCCTCTTATGCAAGATGACTAAAACCTCGTTCTCCGATACAATGGAGCGGGCAAGTGGCTTGTTGGAATCATACATACTGATGTGTGCGGTCCGATGAGTGTGGAGGCGCGCAGTGGATATCATTATATTCTTACCTTCACTGATGATTTGAGGAGATATGGGTATATTTACTTAATGAAACACAAGTCTGAAACATTTGAAAAGTTCAAGCAATTTCAGAGTGAAATAGCGAATCATCGTAACAAGAATATTGAATTTCTACGATCTAATCGTGATGTAGAATGTCTGAGTTATGAGTTTGGCATGCATTTGAAACAGAGTGGAATCATTTCACAATGTACGACACCTGGAACACCACAGATTAATGGTATGTCCGAGCGTCGTAATCGTATTCTATTGGACATGGTGCGATCTATGATGTCTCTCACTGATTTGCCACTATCATTTTGGGGTTATGCATTAGATACAGTCGCATTCACTTTAAATAAGGCACCATCAAAGTCCGTTGCAACACCGTATTAATTATGGTTTGGCAAGAAACCTAAGGTGTCATTTCTTAAAGTTTGGGGCTGCGATGCTTATGTGAAAAGGATTCAGCCTGATAAACTCTAACCCAAAGCGGACAAGTGTGTTTTCATAGGATACCCTAAGGAAACAGTTGGGTATACCTTCTATCTCAGATCCGAGGGTAAAGTGTTTGTTGCTAAAAATGGGTCCTTTCTCGAGAAAGAGTTTCTCTCGAAAGAATTGAGTGGGAGGAAAGTAGAACTTGATGAGGTTGTTGAACTATCACTTTAGTTGGATGGTAGCACAACGCAGAAAGATGTTTCTACGACACCTACACCAAGTGAAGAGGAAGCAAATAATGATGACATTGAAGCTTTGAATCGAGTTACTACTGAACCTCGTAGGGCGACAAGGACTCATACTTCCCCTGAGTGGTACAGGAGTCCTGTCTTGGAGGTCATGTTGTTCGACAACAATGAACCTACGAGCTATGAAGAAGCAATGGTGGGCCCGGATTCCAACAGATGGCTAGAGCCAAGAAATCTGAGATAGGATCCATGTATGAGAACAAAGTGTGGACTTTGGACAACTTGTCATTTGATCGTAAGGCCATACAGAATAAATGGATCTTTACGAAAAAGACGGGCGTTGGTGATAATGTCACCATTAGTAAAGCTCGACTTGTTGCAAAAGGGTTTTCTCAAGTTCAAGGAGTTGACTATGATGAGTCTTTCTCTCCCATAAGCATGCTTAAGTCCGCCAGGATCATGTTAGCAATAGCTGCATTTTTCTATTATGAGATCTGGCAGATGGATGTCAAAACAGCGTTCCGTAATGGTCTCCGTAAGGAAGAGTTTTATGTGATGCAACCAGAAGGTTTTGTCGATCCTAAAAATGCTAACAAACTATGCAAAGCCCCCATGATCCATTTATGGACTGGTGTAGGCATCTCGGAGTTGGAATCTTTGCTTTGATGAGGTGATCAAAGCGTTTGGGTTTATACAAGTTTATGGAGAAGCTTGTATTTACAAGAAAATGAGTGGGAGCTCTATAGCATTTCTAATACTATATGTGGATGACAGATTGCTGATTGGAAACAATATAGAACTTCTAGAAAGCGTGAAGATTTATTTGAATAAGAGTTTTTCAACGAAAGACCTCGGAGAAGCTGCTTACATATTGGGCATGAATATCTTTAGAGATAGATCAAGACGCTTAATAGGACTTTCACAAAGCACATATCTTGATAAGGTTTTGAAGAAGTTCAAAATGGATCAGTACAAGAAGGGGTTCTTTCCTGTCTTATAAGGTGTGAAGTTGAGTAAGACTCAATGCCCAACGACTACATAGGATATAGAAAGATGAGTGTCACCCCCTATGCTTAATCCATAGGCTCTATCATGTATGCGATGTTGTGCACAAGACCAGATGTCAGCCTCGCCATAAGTATCGCAGGGAAGTTTCAAAGTGATCTAGGAATGGAACACTGGACAGAGGTCAAGAATATCCTTAAGTACCGGAAAAGGACTAAGGACATGTTTCTCATTTATGCAGGTGATCAAGAGCTCGTCATAAAGGGTTACGTCGATGCAAGATTTGACACAGATCTGGATGACTCTAAGTCTAAGACCGGATACGTACTTTTTCTAAATGGTGGAGCAGTAAGCTGGTGTAGTTCCAAGCAAAGCATGGTAGCTGATTGTAGATGTGAAGCAGAGTACATAGCTGATTCGGAAGCAGCAAAGGAAGGTGTGTCGATGAAGCAGTTCATGATGGATCTTGGAGTTGTGCCCAGTGCACTGGACCCAATGACCCTCTTCTATGACAACACTCGCACCATTGCTCAATCCAAGGAGCCCAGGTTTCACAAAAGGACCAGACACATAAAGCGCTGTTTCAATTCCATCCGTGATTATATCAAGGAGGAGGACATAAACATTTGCAAAGTACACACGGATCTGAATGTTGCAGGCCCGTTTACTAAACCTCTTCCATGGGCAAAACATGATCAACACCAGAACTCTATGGGTGTTAGATTCATTACAATGTAAATCATATAGTGATGTGAACTAGATTATTGACTCTAGTGCAAGTGGGAGACTGTTGGAAATATGCCCTAGAGGCAATAATAAAGTGGTTATTATTTTAATTTTTTGTTCATGATAATCGTTCATTATCCAAGCTAGAATTGTATTGACCAGGAACTCAGATACATGTGTGGATATATAGACCAACACTATGTCCCTAGTGAGCCTCTAGTTGACTAGCTCGTTGATCAAAGATGGTCAAGGTTTCTTGACCATAGACATGAGTTGTCATTTGATAACGGGATCTCGTCATTAGGAGAATGATGTGATGGACAAGACCCAACCGTAAGCATAGCATAGGACCGTATTAGTTTATTGCTACTGCTTTATCCATGTCAAGTATCTATTCCTATGACCATGAGATCATGCAACTCCCTGACGCCGTAGGAATGCCTTGTGTGTATCAAACGCACAACATAACTGGGTGACTATAAAGGTGCTCTACAGGTATCTCCGAGGGTGTCTGTTCGGTTGGCATGGATCGAGACTGCGATTTGTCACTCCATATGACGGAGAGGTATCTTTGGGACCACTCGGTAATACATCATCACAAGAACCTTACAAGCAATGTGGCTAAGGATTTAGCGACATGATCTTGTATTACAGAACGAGTAAAGAGACTTGCCGATAACGAGATTGAACTAGGTATGGAGATACCGACGATCGAATCTCGGGCGAGTAACATACCGATGGACAAAGGGAACTGCATACGAGATTGATTGAATGCTTGACGTCGTGGTTCGACCAATATAGATCTTTGTAGAATGTGTAGGAACCAATATGGGCATCTAGGTCCCTCTATTGGTTATTGGACACAGAGGTGTCTCGGTCATGTCTGCATGGTTCTCGAACCTGCAGGGTCTGCACACTTAAATGCTCGGTGACGATTCGGTGTTGTTGAGTTATATATGTTGGAGTCCTGGATGAGATCCCAGAGATCATAGGAGTTCTGGAATGGTCCGTAGGTAAGGATTGATATATGAAAGTTGGTATTCGAGTTTTGGAAAGGTTTCGGGACTTACCCATTTTGTGACGGAGATGCCGAAAGTGTTCCGAGGGTCCATCGGGAGGGTCCACCTTCCTTGGAGGGCCCCATGAGCTGTGAGAGGTAGTTTGCCAGCCCTTGGTGGGTTGGTCGTGCCGTCCACCCCAAGGCCCATGCGTCCAGGGCTAGGGCGCACCCAAGGGTGGCCACCACCCCTTGCCTTTAGGGCCAAGGATGCCCTTGGCCGCCACCCCACCCATAGGGGAAACCCTAGGGCGTCGGCCCCTCCTCCCTCCCCCCTATATATATGAGAGGAGAGTGAGATCAGCCGCACCCATATCCATGGCGCAGCCCTCGCTTTCTCTCTCTAGATCATTTCTGCTCTAGTTTGTCGTGGTAGTGTCTCGCAATGCCCTTCCGAGATAGCTCCACCACCACCACCGCCACGCCGTCATGCTGAAGAACTCATCTACTACCCCGCCCTTTCTTGCTGGATCAAGGAGGCGGAGACTTCATCAAGTTGTATGTGTGCTGAACGCGGAGGTGCCATCCGTTCGGCGCTAGATCGTGATTGGATCGCGGGACGAAATGTGATTGGATCACAAAGACGTTCACCTATATCAACCGTGTTTCTTAATGCTTCCCGCTTAGCGATCTACAAGGGTATGTAGATGCACTCCCCCTCTCATAGCTATTGATCTCCATAGATAGATCTTGGGTATTGGCAGGAATTTTTTTGTTTCTCATGCAACGTTTCGCAACAAACGAGACTATCACACATAATTGGTCCCACCACATCGTTTGCGATATATCAAGTTTCCTAAACACTCCAACTGTCATAGTCATGTCCGATGCTATGACATAACAAACAATTCATCATTATAAAGCGTGATGAAAAAAGACTATCACAAATATTTAGGTAAGTCCCACAATTTCTGATATTGTCTAACATCAACACTGTTTTTGGACGTCAATTCTATGCATGGCCGTGCACAGTTTCTCTATGTGACACGTGTCGGATCATGAGACACATTACACACATTGTGCTTTACAAATCGTGTGTGTTGTAATGACCTGCACATCATATCCCCCCTAAGTTAGCCCTGCAATTTAAAATTCTACAAAAATTAGATTTGGAAGTAGGCAATAATATTTTTCATATCCATCATATAGATATAGCTTCAAGAACTAATTCATTACTCCATTCACACGTACATATGTGCAAGAATTACATAAAAAAGAATTACACATCGACTAAATAAAGAATGATGGACCATTGTTGAAACTAATATAAAAGACGGTAAAGAGGTGATGTGTGAGTAGTTTCCCATAGACCTACGGGTCCGTAGTTAGTACCTAGATGGCCATCTCTCTCTTGATCTTCAATACAATGATCGTTGCATCTTTGCTTTGATCTATCTGATGTAATCCTTTTGTGTGGTGCGTTTGTTGGGATCCGATGAATTGTGGGTTTATGTTTAGATTATTCATGAAAAATATTTGAGTCTTCTCTGAAATCTATTAAGATTCTTATGTGCAAGATCATCATATCTTCATAAATCTCTTTGATCTATTGATTTGCTTTGGCCAAGTAGATTGATCTATCTTCAATAAGAGGGGTGCTTTGTAGTGGGTTCAATCTGACGGGTTTTTATATCCTAGTGATAGAAGGGGACAAGATACATCTTTGTATTGTTCCACTAAGGATAAACGATGGGGTTAGTTCATATTAATTGAATTCTCTTTGTCTACATCATGTCATTGTTCTCCAAGCATTACTCTGTTTTACTTAATACTCTAGATTCATGCTTGATAGCATTCGATGGGTGGAGTAATGGTAATATATGCAGGCAGGAGTCGGCCTATTTGCTTATGGACATGATACCTATATACACATGATCATAGCCGTGGATATCACATAACTATGTGCTTTTCTTTCAATTGCCCAATAGTAATAAGTTTACCCACTGTATGCTTACTTTCATGAGAGATGCCACTAGGGAAAATTATGGCCCCGGGGTCTATTCACTTATAAGTTTACAAATGTTACAATACCTTGGTGGCATCATTTTTTTTATTTTTCAATTTACAATTATCTACTACCAACCACACTACTTACAAGCTTGGAAATAACAACTCCAAGGGGATTGACAACCCTCTTGCCCGTGTTGGGTGCAAGTGTTTGCTCTTTTGTGTGAACCGATGAAGACTGGGTTGGTTATTATTCCTATTGGTTCGATAAACCTTGGTTTTGTACTGAGGGAAATAATTACCTACATTGTGATGCATCACCCGTTACTCCTCATGGAAAACCCAATGCATATCACAAGTATCAGGAAGGTTTTCTGGCGCCGTTGTCGGGGAGTATCATCAACCTACTATCAAGTAACTTCACACAAATTATCATTCACTTGTTCTTATTTTGATTTGTTGTTATATTTTTTTTGCTTCATAAAAAACAAAAATACAAAAATATTTATATTTGCTAGTTGCTAGTTTACTTGTTTTGCTTGTTACGTTTGCTTGAAAGTTGCTATCATGTCTGAGTTTGAGAAAGGTATTGTTGAAAGTGCTAGTGAATATAGTGCTAGTTAATTGTATGAGGAAATACAAAAGTTTACTAATTCCACTCATGATACTCCTAAAAGTCAAGTTCCAACTAGCAACACTCACACGATCCTAAATTCCAAAATTTATCATGTGGGCAGTAGGAACATTTTTGGAAAGCATGTTATTCAATTTTTTTTGAATACTCAATAACTTACCCTCTTATTAAAGGACCCATACTTGATGAATTATTTATGTGGATGTTATTACCGTGCTTATATTGAAATTAGAAAGAAAGTTTGTGCATCTCCATTCTATGCTTCAAAATATATTTTTGGGACTTCCTAGCATACACGATCCTGAGATTAAGAAAAATGCTATAAATATCCGTCTGCATGAATTTTATTGTATTATGCATGAAGCGAAAGATATTTTTCCTTGTATGGAATAAAATCTGAACATTCCCCCATAGAAGTGATCCTTCATAATAAATATGCCATTCGTAGGTTGGAATCTTATGACTATGACTGATTTGATGGGAATATGAGGTGGAATGCCCTTTCCAAAGATTTAACACAAGCCCTTTTCCTCCACACTTGTGATATATTTGAATGGATTTCTAAAGGAATTAATGAAGGGTTTAGTAAAGATTGGCATGAAAATACTATTAGGGAATCTATTAGTGATGAAATCCATGTTCTTTATGAAGACCCTTATGATGAGGATGATGTTAATAATGATTTTATAAATACTTTTGAACACTTGGGGATCTCGAGATAGTTTTGTGATAGGTGGTTTATTAAGCAAGATTTTGGAATATCTAGTTTTGAAAGACATGAAGGGGTTCAACACTTGATCATATAAATTATGCCTAGCTAGGGGCATAAAACAATAGCGCTAGTTGGGAGGCAACCCAATAGTTATCTTCGATTTTGAGTTTTTACTATCTGTTTTATTTTTGATAACATGGTTATTGATACTGTAATTATTTTGTTTTTGTATTTAAATTAGTGTTTGTGCCAAGTAAAGCCTTTGGGATGACTTGCATGATGAGTGGAATTGATACGATGCAAAACCAGAAACTTTAGCATCCAATGCATAATTTCTTTGATTTTACTGGAATGTGTTTTTGATCTGCAATTTTTACACAGTATTTCTATACAAATTCCTCAGGTTTTCCTAATTTTTAGAATTTTGAGAGTTACAGAAGTATGGTTTTTTACAGATCATTACAGATTGTTCCGTTTTAGACAGATTCTGTTTTTTGCTTGCATAGTTTGCTCGTTTTGATGATGACATGGATTGTATCGGGGTTATAAGTCATGGAGAAGTTAGAATGAAGTAACATATGAAATAATAAAATAAGAATAAATTTAGAACAATACCTAAAGTATTTGATATGTTTATTATACTAACAGATCTCACGAAGTTTCTATTGAGTTTTGTGTGTTGAAGTTTTCAAGTTTTGGGTGTTATCGCAATGGATGACGGAATAAGGAGTGGCAAGAGCCTAAGATTTGGGATGACCAAGGCACCCCAAGGTAATATTTTAGGAATACTCAAGTGTCTAAGCTTGGGGATGCCCCGAAAGGCATCCCCTCTTTCGTCTCAATCCATCGGTATGTCACTTGGAGCTATATTTTTCTTCATCACATGACATGAGTTTTGCTTGGAGCGTCGTTTGATTTAGTTTGATTTTTTAGTTCCCCACATAATTTTTTGCTGGAGACACCTATTATAGAGAGAGACACTATCACCACGATTTATTAGAATACTCTATGTGCTTCACTTGTATCTTTTGAGCTTAGCAGTTGCTCTAAGTACTTCACTTATATGTTTCAGAGCATGGTGGCATATACATTTTATAGACTAATTGCACTCTCGTTCTTCACTTATATTTGTTTGAGAGTTAATAAATAGTGACATTAATTTGTATGGATTATAAGACTAGTCCAAAAATAATAGGTATTCAATGAGTGCATAACCAAAACCACATGTAGCACATAAAAGAGAAATCATGGTTAATGATATTAATGTGGTAATGTGAAAGAGCATGAGTGCATGATCATTGGTTAATAATGGTATCATGAATTAGAGGTTGTTAACTTGTTGTTCATCCAATATTTTATGGCATGTTTATGATGTGTGAGCATACTTATTCCTCATTCAAATCCTAGTGTTGTTTAAGTCGAGGGCGCACGATGGTTAATTCCTACCAACCTCCTCCCTAGGGGCAAGCGAGTAGTTCTTTGCTTCGAGAGAGATAATAAAATCTTGCAATAAGTATGTGATTTCTTTATGTCTAATGTAAATCCATGGATATACGCATTCTCACATCCACATATTTGCTAGCCTCTTTGATACTGTGCATTGCCCATTCTCACCTCGAGGATCGGTGCAACTTTCGTCGGTGCAGCCAAACCCCGTGACATGATACACTCTCTTGCACATAAGACTCATTATATCTTCCTAAAAATCCACCATACCTACCTATCATGGCATTTCCATAGCCATTCTAAGATATATTGCCATGCAACTTCCACCATCACATCATATGACTTATACTTCCATTGTCATATTGCTTTGCATGATTGTAAGATAGCTAGCATGATATTTACATCACTTCTCCGGTTTTTTATATGTTTTACAATTCTAGATCATTGCACATCCTGGTACACTGTTAGAGGCATTCATATAGTCATATCATCCTATAAGTTTTCATATCCTGTTGTAAGTAAATAAAAGTGTGATGATCATAATTATTTATGGCACTGTCTCAGTGAGGAAAGGATGATGGGAACAATGATTCCCCCACAAGCTGGGAAGAGACTCCAAAAAAAAAAAAGAGAGAGAAAAATAAGGAAAAAGGAATAAAAAAGGAAAGAAAAAATAAAAAATAAATAAATGAGAGAGAAGGGACAATGCTACTACCTCTTATTCCACACTTCTGCCTCAAAGTGGCATCATGTTCTTCATATGGAGATTCTCTTGTTTTGTCACTTCCATATGCTAGTGGGAATTTTTCATTATAGAACTTGGCTTGTATATTCCGTTGACGGGCTTCCTCAAATCCCGAGGCCTTCATGAGCAAGCAAGTTAGATGCACACCCGCTTAGCTTCAGTTGAGCTTTCATACACTTATAGCTCTATTGCATCCATGGCACGGCAATGCCTACTCATCACAATGATATCTATTGATGGACATCTACATAGCCTGTTCATATGCCTAGTTAATGCGAGACTATATTCTCCACCCTCACCCCTTTGAAACCTGCAACCATATTCTATTATGCCTTTATGCTAAATCCATGGTTAATGCTCATATATTGCACGAGTAATAAAAAGCTAAAGTGCTGATACGTCTCCATCGTATCCAGTTCTCCAAACTCTTTTGCCCTTATTTTGGACTCTAATTTGCATGATTTGAATGGAACTAACCTGGACTGACGCTATTTTCAGCAGAATTGCCTTGGTGTTATTTTTGTACAGAAAAAAAAGTTCTCCGATTGACCTGCAAATTTATGGAGATTATTTTTGGAATTAATAAAAAATAGTGGCGAAACATTGGCCACAAGCTAGGGGCGTGGCCACCCCTGGCCGTGCCTAGCAGGCTTGTGGCCCCCCTGGAGCTCCACCGACCTCAATTCCAACTCCATATATCCACATCCATGGAGAAAAAAATCATAGAGAAGAGTTTATCGCGTCTCATGATACGGAGCCGCCGCCACCTCCTGTTCTTCCCCGGGAGGCCAGATCTAGAGTCCGTTTTGGGCTACGGAGAGGGGAAATCGACGCCATCGTCATCACCAACCATCCTTCATCACCAATTCCATGATGCTATCCATCGTTCGTGAGTAATTCCATCGTAGGCTTGCTGGACGGTGATGGGTTGGATGAGATTTTCCATGTAATCCAGTTAGTTTTGTTAGGGTTTGATCCCTAGTATCCACTATGTTCTGAGATTGATGATGGTATGACTTTGCTATGCTTAATGCTTCTCACTAGGGCCCGAGTGCCATGATTTCAGATCTGAACCTATTATGTTGTCATGAATATATATGTGTTCTTGATCCTATCTTGCAAGTTGTGGACACCTATCACGAGTTATGATCCGCATCCCCTAGGGTGACAATAACTGGGATTCTTTCCAGTGATCACCTTAGTTTGAGGAGTTCATGTATTCACTACGTTCTATGCTTTGATCCAGTTCTCTTTTAAGTGGAGGCCTTAATATCCCTTAGTTTCCATTAGGAACCTGCTGCCATGGAAGGGTAGCACAAAAGATGTCATGCAAGTTCTTTTCCATAAGCACGTATGACTATATATGGAATACATGCCTACATTACATTGATGAATTGGAGCAAGTTCTGTGTCACCCTATGTTATAACCGTTGCATGATGAATGCCATCCGACATAATCATCCATCACTGATCCATTACCTATGAGCTTTTCACATATTGATCCTTGCTAAGTTACTTTTCCGTTGCTACTATTACAATCATTACAAAACTACTACTGTCACTTTTACCATCGTTACCGTTACTTGCATACTACTGATACATCTCCAACGAATCTATAATTTTTGATTGTTCCACGCTGCTATATTATCAATCTTGGATGTTCTATAATCATTTTATATCATTTTTTGGTACTAACATGTTGACATAGTGCCAAGTGCCAGTTGCTGTTCTTTCCATGTTTTTTACATTGAAGAAAATCAATACCAGACAACGTCCAAATGCCACGAAATTTCACAATGAATTTTTATGGGCCAGAAGGAACACAACGGGCCCTGGCTACGCCTGGGGGGTGCCTGGAGGTGGGCACAACCCACCAGGGCGCACTAGGAGGCCCGGGCGTGCCCTGGTGTGTTGTGCCCACCTCGGGTGCCCCTCGGACCGCCTCTTCGCTCTATAAATACCACAATATTCCAGAAACCCTAGGGCAACAAACGAAATATTCACCCAGCCGCCGCAGAGTCCAGAACCACCAGATCCAATGTAGACACCATCTCGGATGGGGTTCACCACCTCCATTGGTGCCTCTGCGATGATGCGTGAGTAGTTCTTTGTAGACCTTCAGGTCCATAGTTAGTAGCTAGATGGTTTTCTCTCTCACTCTGAATTCTCAATACAATGGTCTCTTGGAGATCCATATGATGTAACTCTTTTGTGGTGTGTTTGTTGGGATCGATGAACTATGAGTTTATGATTAGATCTATCTTTTTATATCCACGAAGGCTATTTGAGTTTCTTTGATTTCTTATATGCATGATTGCTTATAGCCTCGTATTTCTTCTCCGATATTTTGGTTTTGTTTGGCCAACTTTATCTATTTATCTTGCAATGGGAAGATGTGCTTTGTAGTGGGTTCGATCTTACGGTGCTTGATCCCAATGACAGAAAGGGAAACGACACGTATGTATCGTTGCTACTAAGGATAAAACGATGGAGTCTATCTCTACATAGATAGATCTTGTCTACATCATGTCATCGTTCTTATTGCATTACTCCGTTTCTCCATGAACTTAATACACTAGATGCATGCTGAATAGCGGTCGATGTGTGGAGTAACAGTAGTAGATGAAGGCACGAGTCGGTCTACTAATCTTGGACGTGATGCCTATGTAATGATCATTACCTAGATATCATCATGAGTATTTGAAGTTCTATTAATTGCCCAACAGTAATGTGTTCACCCACCATTTGCTATTTTTCTCAAGAGAAACCACTAGTGAAACCTACGGCCCCGGGTCTCTTTCTCATATATTTGCCTTTGCGATCTACTTTTCTCTTGCATTTATTTTCAGATATATATTTCCAAAAACCCAAAAATACCTTGCTGCACTTTATTTTACTTGGTGTTCAATCTATCAACATTTACAACTTTCTCCCATCCACGTGTCTTTCTGGTGTTGTTACCCGAAAGGTATTGACAACCCCTTTAACACGTCGGGTTGCGAGTATTTGTTATTTGTGTGCAGGGGCTGTTTACGTTGTGTTTCTTGGTTCTCCTATTGGTTCGATAACCTTGGTTTCATATCTGACAGAAATACCTAACGCCGTTGTGCTACATCATCCCTTCCTCTTTGGGGAAATAACGATGTAGCTTCAAGCGACATCAAAACGAATTTCTGGCGCCGTTGCCGGGGAGGATCTTCAACATATACCAGGTTCCTAATCACAAATCCCATCTCATTGCAATTTACATTATTTCCCATTTGCTTCTCGTTTTCCTCTCCCCCACTTCACAAAAATTTGCCGTTTTATTCGCCTCCCTTTTTCTGTTCGCCGTTTTCTTGCCGGATCTATTTTTGTGTGCAACCTTGTTTGCCGTTACTATGGATAGTTCTTACTTTATCGCTTGCACTCCCGGGAATGAGGTTCTCAACTTTAAACAAAGGGTAGGGGAAAATTTAAAAGACGCTTGGTATAGAATTTGCAATGTTCATAATTGATCTATCCGTCGCTGTTTTATGTTGGCATCACCACTTGGTATAGATTCGTCCTTGATACGATTACTGGTGGAAATTTCTTGATGTGTCCCTCTCTTGATGCTTTTAATGCTATGGGGAATTTAGTGGGATAACCACCTCTCATGATTAATGAAACAACTTTGACTCTGGAGCACGTTATGGAAAGACTAGATGCCATTAAGAAGAAAATGCTCATCGAAGATCATATGGAAATTATAGGTAAAAACTTGCATAATTTTGCCACTAATATTGGGTCAAAAGCGGGAGATATTTTTAAGTTGTTAAAAGAGAAGGGTACAATACACCATGAAAGAATAGAAGAAAGTCCATCTTGAATTGATAAATTGGAGGAAATCTTTAGTAATCTAAGCACAACTTTTTCTCCCGCTAAAACTATCGAGAAAACTCACATAAGGAGGGGTATATCCAAGAACAAGGGTACAACTTCTAGTGACAATAATAAAGGAGATCTTAAAATGATTAATATTCACCCGGATTTTGTTGAAGTGATAAGAGATCCTTTTTGAAAGAATAAATTCTTTAAATTTATTCCTAGGGGTATTGGTATTGAAATTATTTATGCTAAATCTCTTAAGGATCCTAAGGGTTTGATTGAAGAGTTGGACAAATATGACAAAACTTAGATCCTTGCTTTATGCCTAGCTAACGGTGTAAAACAATAGCTCTTGTTGGGAGGAAACCCAATGAATAAAATTTACTTTTTCTTTTTGCTTTCTGTTCTTGAGTCTTTACACAATTATGCTAATGTCATGATTGTGTTTTTTGAGTGTTTTAATTAGTGTTTGTGCCAACTGAAGCCTTTGGGATCATGTTGGGTGATAGTTTCTTTGATCTTGTTGAAAAACAGAAACTTTGGGCGCCAGCCACAGAATTATTAAAAATAACAGAAGCGTGATAAAATTCTGAATTTTTTACACATGATTGATATACAAATTTTTCACGTTTTCCTAAATTTTCCGAATTTTTTTAGTTACAGAAGTATTTGAACAAATCAGATTACTACAGACTGTTCTGTTTTGACAGATTCTGTTTTCTTTGTGTTGTGTGCTTATTTTGATGGCTCTATGGTTTTCTTTGATGTGTTTTTGCCATAGAAAAGTTGGAATATAGTAGGTATAATGCAGTAACAAAATATGAATTGGTTTAATACAATACTTATAGTAGTGATTTATTTTTCTTATACTAACGGATGTCATGAAGGTTTTGTTGAGTTTTGTGTGATTGAAGTTTTCATGTTTTGGGTTATCTTACGATGGATGAAGGAAGGATGGAAGAGCCTAAGCTTGGGGATGCCTCGGCATCCCAAGCTATTATCCAAAAATGGGCAACCAACTAAGCTTGGGGATGCCCCCGGTTGTCATCCCCGCTTTCTTCCAACGATCATCGGTATTTTACTCGAAACTATATTTTTATTCGTCACATGATATGTGTTTTGCTTGGAGCGTCTTGTATGATATGAGTCTTTGCTTGTTTTATTTTGTGTTTTCAGTCTTGATCCCTTGCTGGACACACCTATTTGAGAGAGCCAAAATTATGTTATGACTTGTTAGAATTGCTCTCTATGCTTCACTTATTTTTTTTGAGCAATGGACTTGCTCTAGTGCTTCATTTTTTTTGAGCAATGGACTTGCTCTAGTGCTTCACTTATATCTTTTTGAGCATGGCGTGGTTAATATTTTTGAAGAAATGCTCTCTTACTTGACTTAAATTATTTTGAGAGAAAGAATAAAATTATGCTCTTGAGCTTCACTTATATTTGTTTGAGCTTATGAAAAGCAGCACATGAAAATTAGTCCCAAAGTGATAGATATCCAAGAAGGATATAATAAAAACTTTCATGAAGATCATTGGACAAAATAAACTTGATTCTTAGTAATAGTTTTGAGATATGATGGTGTGATATGTAAGTTATGTTGATGAGTAATTATGCTTTAGTAAGAATATTGGTGTTAAGGTTTGTGATTCCCTATGCAAGTAGAAAGTCAATAGTCATGCAATCAAATTATATCCTACTTGTGGTGCATTATTCAGTGTTATTTATGCTTAACGCTTGCTTATGAGATTATCCGTTTCTTGGTTCGCTGCTTCTAAATCTCTTGCTAGCCTTCATTTTGCACCAAGTATGAGCTCTACTTGTGCATCCAAATCCTTAAACCTAGTTTTTGCCACATGAGTACACTATACCTACCTATATGCGGTATTTCCGTGCTGTTCTAAGAAAATTTGTATGTGCCATCTCTAATTTTCAAAATAAACTTCTCTTTTGTGTGTTTGTTTCGCTCGCGGAGCAGTGAGGGATGGCTAATATTTTCCATGCTAGATGTGTTATTCTCACGATGGGTGTTTATTCACTTGTCATTGCACGAGAGTAAGGCAAAGGTATTGGGGACCCAGACCCAAAATGCAAAAATGAGTTTACTTATGTTGTCAAATAATAAATTCCTTGGAAAGTGTTGGTATGGAGGGCATCCATGATAGGGTTAGCCATGGAAAGTTAAAGTGTGGTGGAAAAAGGAATAAACTTTATTTTCTGTTTGGGAACCGCCTATGATATATCTAGCATGGAAAGTGTTGGTAACTCTAAGTCGTTCTCGTTGGTGGGATGGATACACCTCCCAAAATGTTTTTATCTCTAAGCTTTTCGCTTTGAGCTCTAGCACCTCTACAAATCCCTACTTCCCTTTGTGAAGGGCCTTTCTTTTACTTTAAGCAATTTTTATTTTTGAATTTGAGTCTCCATGTTCTCTTACCGAAGCACCAACTAGGAGGCAATATGATCATACTTAAGTATTGGGTGTAGCTAATATTTGAGTGTGTTTCATGAATGGATCAATGTTTGAGCATGATGGGCTAGGGATAACTTATTTTAGCGTTGATATTTGGAAAGACATGGTTGCTTGTTGATATGCTTGAGTATCTAAATTATTATGTCAAAACTAGACTATTGCTTTGAACAACTAAAAGTACAAATGTCCATGCTATAAGGAAAATAATATGATATGACATGTTAGGAAGCATTCCACATCAAATTTTTTGTTTTTATCACTTACCTACTCGAGGACGAGTAGGGATTAAACTTGGGGATGCTGATACGTCTCCAACGTATCTATAATTTTTGATTGTTCCATGTTGTTATATTATCAATCTTGGATGTTTAATAATCATTTGATAGTCATTTTATATCATTTTTTTGTACTAACCTATTGACATAGTGCCAAGTGCTAGTTGCTGTTCTTTCCATGTTTTTTACACTGCAGAAAAAAAATACAAGATGAACTCCAAATGCTACGAAACTTCACGACGAATTTTTATGGGCCAAAAGGAACACAACGGGCCCTGGCTACGCCTGGGGGGTGCCTGGAGGTGGTCACAACCCACCAGGGCGCGCCAGGAGGCCCTAGCACAGCCTGGTGGGTTGTGCCCACCTCGGGTGCCCCCGGACCGCCTCTTCGCTCTATGAATACCCCAATATTCCAGAAACCCTAGGGTGACAGACGAAATATTCACCTAGCCGCCGCAGAGTCCAGAACCACCGGGTCCAATCTAGACACCATCTCGGATGGGGTTCACCACCTTCATTGGTGCCTCTCCGATGATGCGTGAGTAGTTCTTTGTAGACCTTCGGGTCCATAGTTAGTAGATAGATGGCTTTCTCTCTCCCTCTGAATTCTCAATACAATGGTCTCTTGGAGATCCACATGATGTAACACTTTTGCGGTGTGTTTGTTGGGATCGAAGAACTTTGAGTTTATGATCAAATCTATCTTTTTATATTCATGAATGTTATTTGAGTTTCTTTGATCTCTTATATGCATGATTGCTTATAGCCTCGTATTTCTTCTCCGATATTTGGGTTTTGGTTGGCCAACTTTATCTATTTATCTTGCGATGGGAAGAGGTGCTTTGTAGTGGGTTCGATCTTACGGTGCTTGATCCTAGTGATAGAAAGGGAAACGACACGTATGTATCATTGCTACTAAGGATAAAACGATGGGGTCTATCTCTACATAGATAGATCTTGTCTACATCATGTCATCGTTCTTATAGCATTGCTCCGTTTCTCCATGAACTTAATACACTAGATGCATGCTGGATAGCAGTCGATGTGTGGTGTAATAGTAGTAGATGCAGGCAGGAGTTGGTCTACTAATCTTGGACATGATGCCTATGTAATGATGATTGCCTAGATATTTTTATGAGTATTTGAAGTTCTATCAATTGCCCAACAATAATTTGTTCACCCATCATTTGCTATTTTTCTCAAGACAAGCCACTAGTGAAACCTACGACCCCGGGTCTCTTTCTCATATATTTTCCTTTGCGATCTACTTTTCTCTTGCATTTATTTTCAGATATATATTTCAAAAACCCAAAAATACCTTGCTGCACTTTATTTTATTTGGCGCTCGATCTATCAACATTTATCTCCCATCCACGTGCCTTTCTGGCGCCGTTACCCGAAAGGGATTGACAACCCCTTTAACACGTCGGGTTGCGGGTATTTGTTATTTGTGTGCAGGGGCGGTTTACGTTGTGTTGCTTGGTTCTCCTGCTAGTGATAACTTTGGTTTCATATATGAGGGAAATACCTACCACCGTTGTGCTGCATCATCCTTTCCGCTTTGGGGAAATACCGACAAAGCTTCAAGCGACATCAACTACTTTGCTACTAAATACTTTGTTGTAGATATTAAGTCTTTTAGGTGTGGTTGAATTGACAACTCATCTTCTAATACTCGAGTATATTCTTTGGATCCCCTTGTGTCGAATCAATAAAATTGGGTTGAATACTCTACCCCTCGAAGACTGTTGCAATCCCCTATAATTGTGGGTTATCAAGCACGTTAAAAAGTACGATCCAATTCCCCGACTTGACACCGTGGTACTTGACATTTGTATTAATGTTGTGAGGATTGAGCCATGCTATGCTAATACGATAAAATGAATAGGTGGTGAACATTCTTTAAGGATAGTGTGCTTTGAAACCTGATGATTATGTTGCTTATGTTTATTAGTATTACTATGTTGATGTTTATTAATTCATCGTTTCTCAATGATCAAACATGCAATAGATTTCATGTTGGGTAGCATGTCACATCAAAAATTCTATTTTTGTCATTTACCTACTCGCTCGAGGACGAGAAGGAATTAAGCTTGGGGATGCTGATATATCTACGACGTATCTATAATTTTTGATTGTTCCTTGATATTATATCATCATTCTAGGATGCTTTTTGGTGTTTATTTACCAATTAATATTATTTTTGAGTATTAATCTATTCACAAAGTGCCTAGTGCCAGTTGCTATTTTCTACATGTTTTTAGGTTTTCAGGTTTACAGTACGAAACGAAGTCCAATTGCCATGAACCTTTAATATGATTTTTTGGCCAAAAGGAGACCTAGAAGCTTTTGGAAGAGACGAGAGGCCTCACGAGGGAGGCACGGGCCAACAGGGCATGCCCAGGGTGTGGTCGTGCCTTGTTGCCTCATGCTCCCCTCGTGCGCCTCCTGGTGCCCCTCTATAGCCTATAAATTCACATATATTAAAAAAACCCTAGAGAGCCTCCCGAAACACTTTTTCCGCCGCAAGTTTTTGTTCCGCTGTGTGCCGACCTGGAGCCCTGCTTCGATGCCCTGTCGGAGGGGGGATCGATCATAGAGCGCCTCTATATCATCCTTGCTGCTCCCATGGTGATGTATGAGTAGTTCCCAAAGACCTACGAGTCCGTAGTTAGTACCTAGATGGCTATCTCTCTCTCTTGATCTTCAATACAATTATCGCGCATCTTCGCTTTGATCTATCCGATGTAATCCTTTTGTGTAGTGCATCCCTTCGAATCCGATGAATTGTGAGTTTATGTTAAGATTATTCATAAAAAATATTTGAGTCTTCTCTGAAATCTATTATGATTCTTATGTGCATGATCATCATAGCATCGTAAATCTCTCTCATCTATTGATTTGCTTTGGCCAAGTAGATTGACCTATCCTCAGTGAGAGGAGTTTGTTGTAGTGGGTTCAATCTAACGGGTTTCGATATCCCAGTGACAGAAGGGGACGAGATAGGTCTTTGTATTGTTGCCACTAAGTATCAATTGATTTGGTTAGTTCATATTAATTGAATTCTCTTTGTCTATATCATGTCATTGTTCTCCAAGCATTACTCTGTTTTACTTAATACTCTAGATGCATGATGGATAATGGTCGATGGGTGGAGTAATAGTAATAGGTGCAGGCAGGAGTCGGCCTATTTCCTTATGAACGTGATGCCTATATACACATGATCATTGCAGTGAAAATCACATAACTATGCACTTTTCTATCAATTGCTCAACAGCAATTTGTTTACCCACTGTATGCTTACTTTCATGAGAGACGCCACTAGGGAAAACTATGGCCCGGTGGTCTATTCACTTAAGTTTAGAAATTCTACAATACCTTGCTGGCATTATTTAATTTTTATTTTATTTTGCAGTTTACAATTATCTACTACCAACCACACTACTTAGAAGCTTGGAAATGACGAGTCCAAGGGGATTGACAACCCTCTTGCCCGCGTTGGGTGCAAGTGTTTGCTCTTTTTTGTGAACCGCTGAAGATGGGGGTTGGTTGTTATTCCAATTGGTTCGATAAGCCTAGGTTCTCTAATGAGAGAAGTACTTACATATATTGTGATGTATCACTCATTCCTCTTAATGGAAAAACCCAACACAGATCACAAGTATCATCTAGCAATTGTATTGGAACATGGGATAAGTGTATGGATACTTTTTATTGCCAAGTATTTTCCTCCTGCTAAGATTATATCTCTCCGAAACCAAATTATGAATCTTAAAGAACATGATAAATATGTTAGACAATCATGGGAGAGAATGAAATTGATGATTAGAAATTCTCCCACTCATGGCTTAAATTTATGAATGATAATACAAAATTTCTATGCGGGACTAAACTTTGTGTCAAAAAATCTTATACACTCTGCACTAGGTGGTACCTTTATGGAGATTACATTTGTAGAATCTAGTAAATTACTACATAATATCCTAACAAATTATTCTCAATGGCACAGCAAATGAGCTCCAACAGGTAAGAAGGTAAATTATGTTGAAGAAATTGCTACTTTGAGTGATAAGTTGTATTATCCTATGAATATGCTTGCAAATAAGAATGCTCAAGTTGATACCCATGATGTGACACTATCTATTTGATTGAGAAAAATAATGATGCTATTTATGGAAACTTTGTCTCTAGAAATAATTTCAGCAACGATGCTTATAAGGGTAATTTTAATTCGAGACCATATCCCAAAAATTCCTTTAATAATTATGGAAATTCATATGGTAATTATTCCAATAATAATAATAATAGGATGCCCTCTGATCTTGACAAAACAATTAAAGAACTTATTAGTTCTCAAAGTATTTTAAATGTTATGGTAGAAGAAAAACTACATAAAGTTGATGATATGGTTAGAAACATGGATAGGATTGGTCATGATGTGGAAACTCTTAAAAGTAAAAAAAATCCACCCAAGCATGATATTAATGAGTCTATTAGATGCATCCAAATATCTAGTTATTAAAGTGAGGAGAGAACAGGTAGGTTGACAGCTAAGCGATAATTCTTAGAAAAAGTGATTCCTCTCGGTTTCTATTGTAATTATGATGAAGATGTTAAAATGATTGTTGTTTTTCCTATTGAATCTTTATTTACTAATCTGAAAGTTAATGACGAAGGGACTAGATATGAGTCAACTTTATCTACAAGGCATCCCGTTTCTTCGAAGGGTGATGATCGTATTGATAAAAATGAAAAAAGTAGGTTTGGATCAAAAGGAGTTTAAATATGAAAGTTGATATTTAGTTGAAGGTATTTCCTTGTTGCAATCCATGATTAGCTTACCTAATTCTTATGAACAAAATAAAGCTTTTACTAAACTTATCGTAGAAGCTATGATAAAAGCTCATGAGGAGAAAATTGAGTTCGAGGTTTCAATACCTAGAAAATTACATGATGAATGGGAACCTACCATTAAAATTGAGCTTAAATATTAAGAATGCAATGCTTTGTGTGACCTTGGTGCTAGTGTTTCTACAATACCAAAATCTCGATGTGATGTTCTAGGTCTCATCGATATAAATGAATGTCCCCTTAACTTGCGTCTAGGAAATTCCACTATTAAGAAATGATTGGGTAGAATAAATGGTGTTCTTATTCTTTCTAACAGAAATTATGTGACCCTGTGAAAGGACGTGGATGTCGCCTAGAGGGGGGGGATGAATAGGCACTTTAAAATAATTACAGTTTAGGCTTGAAGAAATGCAAAATAAAACTAACATTTAATGCGTGAAGCAAATAACCTAAAACAACTAGGCTTACCTATGTGAACCAAGAACTTATGCTAAGCAAGATAAACAACTAAGTGATAGCAACATATATAGCATCAAACAATATAGCTATCACAAAGTATAGTGCATAAGAAAAGTGATGCGGAGCATCCCATGAGTACCACCATAGACCCATCACCAACGCCTCAAGCTACGAAAGACCCCATGACGAGAGCTCGTGGACGTGCCATTGCAAACGAGGTGACATCCCTCCTTTATGATTCTCCCTTTGATGCTCTTGGAACGTGGATGCTGCCTCAAGAGGAGACTCTTTGTGTGATTAGGTACTATGGAGACGACCTAGGAGATGCTCAGAGTGAAGTTCATGCCACCATGAAGATGGATCCGAAGACGCGTGGACACGAGGACCAAGGGAAGGCAAGATCACCTCCCAGGCCCAGGACATCCGGCCCCAAACCCAGACATCCGACACCTGGGGACCCCCATAGCGTCCAAGCCAAAGCTATAGTGCCGAACATCTGGTCCCTCCCCGGACATCCAGCAAAGCCCCGGAAATCCAGCATATCCGTGTCCGGTTCTAGTGGAAACCACCTTAACTAGCCCGGACATCTGGGACCTGAGCCCGGACATCCACCCCCCACTAAAACCCCAGACATCCGACCCCTGTGTGGGTATACTCGGGCCAAAGGGCCATGTACCCCCTCTCTCGCCCCCCTTTCCCCTAGTAGTATATAAGGACTTCCTCCCCCTCTCTCTAGGGTTAGCTAATGTTTACTCTTGAGCTTAGCTCCATTACATGTCTCTCTTTAGGAGCTTGACCTCATTTGGGAGAATATCCAAGTGATGCCAAGGCCCCTCTAGAGGGAAGATCCTCTGGGATATCAAGGCCCCTCCTCCGGAGTGGGAGATCGCGTACCGCTACTTGTATGGTTGGTTGATTTGGGATCTTGTTCTCCTTGTGTTATTATGGATCTAGTGGATGTTTGATTGAGTACACTCAAGGACAAACTCAATCACACATCCATTAGATTCATAATAACACAAGGAGAACAAGATCCCAAATCAACCAACGATACAAGTAGAGGCACGCGATCTCTCACTCCGAAGGAGGGGCCTTGATATCCCGAAGGATCTTCCCTCTAGAGGGGCCTTGGAATCACTTGGGTCATCTCCCAAAGGAGGCCAAGCTCCACAAGAGAGACAAGTAATGGAGCTAAGCTCAACAGCAAACATTAGCTAACCCTAGAGAGAGGGGGAGGAAGTCCTTATATAGTACTAGGGGAAAAGGGGGCGAGAGAGGGGGTACATGGCCCTTTGGCCCGAGTCTACCCACACAGGGGCCGGATATCCGGGGCTTCAGTGGGGTCCAGATGTTCGGGCTGGTGGAGGTGGTTTCCACCAGAACCGGACACGGGCAAGCCGGATTTCCGAGGCTGGGGACCAGATTTCCGGGGCTTTGCCGGATGGCCGGGGAGGGCCCGGTGGTCCGGCGCTGTAGCTTTGGCTTGGGCGCTATGGGGGTCCCCATGTGCCGGATATCCGGGCTGGGGGCCGGATGTCCGGGGCCTGGGAGGTGATCTTGCCTTCCCTTGGTCCTCGTGTCTGCGCGTCTTCGGATCCGTCTTCATGGTGGCTTGACCTTCACTCCGAGAATCTCCTAGTTCAATCCATAGTACCTAATCACACAAAGAGTCTCCTCTTGAGGCATCATCCACATTCCAAGAGAATCAAAGGTGGAATCATAAAGGAGGTATGTCACCTTTTTTGCAATGGCACATGCATGGGCTCTCGTCATGGGGCCTTTCATAGCTTGAGGTGTTGGTGATGGGTCCATGGTGGTGCTCATGGGATGCTCCGCATCATCTACCTTTCCTCCCTTGTGAGGGATCCGGCCTCGGATCAAGATCTTTATCACCATGGAAAGGGGAGAGATCCGTGATGTTGAAGGTGTCGCTCACGTTGTACTTGTCGTGCGGAATGTCGATCTTGTAGGCATTGTTGTTGTAGCGCTCCAACACCTTGAATGGGCCGGCGGCCAGAGGTAGTATCTTGGACTTGCGCTCATTGGGAAAGTTTTCCTTCCGTAGATGTAGCCACACAAGGTCGCCTGGTTCGAGCACCATGGGATGTTTGTTGGTGTTTCACTTGGCGGTGATGCGTTCCACTTGGCGCTCGATGGTGTTCCTTGTATCTTGATGCATTTTCTTGATGTAGCCTGCCCTTGCACTTGCATCCATGTTGAAGCGTTCTTGTAGTGGAAGCGTAAGAATGTCCAATGGGGACAATGGGTTGAAGCCATAGACCACCTCGAAGGGATACTTGTTGGTGGTTAAGTGTCGTGCGCGATTGTAGGCGTACTCGACAATGGGGAGGCAATCTTTCCATTCCTTGATATTCTTCTTGATCAACACGCGGAGGAGAGTTCCAAGTGTTTGGTTCGTCACCTCCGTTTGGCCATTGGTTTGTGGATGGTAGGATGAAGAGAATAGTAACTTGATGTCGAGCTTGGCACAAAGGGTCTTCCAAAAGTAGCTCAAGAACTTGACGTCGCGATCCGAGACAATGGTCTTTGGTACTCCGTGTAGGCGTAAGATGTCCCTACAAAAGAGATTTGCAATATGCGAAGCATCATCGATCTTGTGGCATGGAATGAAATGAGCCATTTTATAAATGCAATCCACAACAACAAAAACGGAACCATGGCCATTTTTTGTTCGTGGCAACCTAAGCACGAAATCTATGATAATATCCTCCCAAGGTTGGAACGGAATAGGAAGAGGCATGTAAATACCATGGGATTAAGATTTTGACTTAGCTTTGCGGCATGTAGAGCATCGGTTGGTGAAGCGTGCAACATCGTGAAGCATTTGTGGCCAATAGAACTTGTCTGAGAGGGTGGCATATGTCTTGTCGCGTCCAAAGTGACCCATTGGTCCTCCATTGTGTGCCTGTTGCAAAAGTAGCAAACGAAGATAAGAGTTTGAAATGGGAAGTTTTTTAGCACACATAAGATATCCATCTTTCATGTAGTAGGTCTCCCAACAAGTTTTCACTTTGCAATTGGCATAAGAAATAGAAAAAGAATTATCATGCTTGTACAAGTCTTTTATGTGCTCAAAGCCAACAACATTCAATTCAAGTTGAGTAATGATCATGCATTTGCGAGAAAGAGCATCCACCACAACATTTTGTTTTCCCTTAATGTATTTGATGACATAAGGAAAAGACTCAATAAATTCACTACATTTAGCATGTCATTTGTTCAACTTTGTTTGGCCCTTTAGGTATTTGAGAGTTTCATCGGTGTGAATGACAAATTCATGCGGTCGCAAATAATGTTCCCAAGCTTGTAAGACTCTCACTAAAGCATATAATTCCTTGTCATACATAGGAAAATTGAGTTGAGCGCGGGAAAGTTTCTCACTAAAATAGGCAATAGGGCACTTTTCTTGCATAAGCACACCTCCTATGCCGTTACCACTAGCGTCACAATGCACTTCAAAAGTTTTGTCAAAATTAGGGAAGGCAAGCAAAGGTGCATGAGTAAGCAAATTCTTAAGTTCATGGAAAGCGGTGTCTTGGGATGGTCCCCAAACTAACGGTGCATTTTCTTGCTCAAAGCATGTAGAGGGGTAGAAATAGTGCTAAAGTCATTCACAAACTGATGGTAAAACCGGCTAGTCCTAAGAAACTACGCACTTGTTGCAAATTGGCCAACATGGGTTGTATCAATAGTGATGGGAGATGCTCGGACTGAAGGTCAAGCCACCATGAAGATGGATCCGAAGACACGCGGAAATGAGGACCAAGGGAAGGCAAGATCACCTCCCAGGCCTCGGACATCTGGCCCCTAGCCTGGACATCCGGCACCTGGGGAGCCCTACAGTGCCCAGGCGAAGGCTACACCGCCGGACATCCGGGCCCTCCTGGACATCCGACACAGGCCCGGAAATCTGGGCCCCACCCTTGGAAATCCGGCATGCCCGTGTCTGGTTTTGGTGGAAACTACCTCCGCCAGCCCGGACATCCGCCCCCCTACTGAAGCCCCGAACATCGGCCCCTTGCCCAGACATCCGGCCCATGTGTGGGGAGACTCGGGCCAAAGGTCCATGTACCCCCTCTCTCGCCCCCTTTCCCCCTAGTACTATATAAGGACTTTCTCCCCCTCTCTCTAGGATTAGCAAATGTTTTCTCTTGAGCTTAGCTCGATTACTTGTCTCTCTTGAGGAGCTTGGCCTCCTTTGGGAGAAGATCCAAGTGATTCCAAGGCCCCTCTAGAGGGAAGATCCTCCGGGATATCAAGGCCCCTCCTCCAAATGGGAGATCATGTACCGCTACTTGTATCGTTGGTTGATTTGGGATCTTGCTCTCCTTGTGTTATTATGTATCTAGTGGATGTCTGATTGAGTATCCTTGAGTGTTTCCTCTCGTTCTTACCCGTGTTCTTCATGTTCTTCGTGTTTCCCCCTCCAGTTTGTGAAAAATTGGCCACCACGGGTATTTCATGTATCATAAAGGGCCCGGGTAAGAGATAACCGAGGCACAACAAGATGATGATGTATCCCGATGTACACATCCTTGCGGATTCTAATCTACGTTCGAAGCAGTGTTGAGGCACAATGCTCCCCAAGAATCCACTAGGGCCACTATAATCTCTTCATGCCATCGCACAATGCAAGATGTTGTGATTCCACTAAGGGACCCTTGTGGGCGGTCACCAAACTCGTACAAACAAGGTTGGGGAAAACTCCACAACTTAATTGGAGGCTCCCAACAACACCATGAAGCTTCACCACAATGTTTTGTGGCTTTGTGGTGACCTCAAATGCTCGAGGCAATATCCACAACCTAATTGGAGACCCCGAAGCTTTCCCAGACCTTTGCACCACAATGATTGAGCTCTGAGGCACCACCAACCATCTAGGGCGCCAAAGCACTAATGAGGAACAAGCTCTAGGGTGCTCAAACACCCAAGAGTAATAAGTTTCTCAACTTCTCACTTCCATGTATTACCATGGAGAACTCAAACCTATGCACCAAATGCAATCGAAAGGGCACATGGAGTGCCCAAGTCCTTCTCTCCAAAATCCCACCACAAAAACTAATTTTATGGAGGAAATGAGAGGAAGAAGGAAGAAGAACACGAAGAACTCCAAGATCAAGATCCAAGGGGTTCCCCTCACAAAGAGGACAACGTGATTGGTGGGGATGTGGATCTAGATCTCCTCTCTCTTTTCCCTCAATAACTAGCAAGAATCATTGGAGGGATTGAGAGTTAGCAAGATCCAAGAAAGTCAACAATGAAGGGCAAACACGAGCTCAAGAGTTAGAGAGCAATGGGGAACAAGACCACCTTTTATAGGTGGGGGAAAATCCAACCATTACCCCCACAACCCGCACACAAGCGGTAGTACCGCTCAGGGGAGAGGTAGTACCACTCAGGGGAGTGGTACTTCCGCTTATACCCGTCCTGGAACAACAAAGCGGTAGTGACTCTCTGTAGGGAGCGGTACTTCCGCTCACATAATCCCAAAATGCCTGAAGAAAAACTTAGGCGGAAGAAGCCACGGAACCTCAGGGAGGCAGTACCGCTCGGTACTCCTGCTTTAAAAAATAAGCGGTAGTTCGAGGTGGTAGTATCGGTGGAGCGGTAGTACCGCTCTGGGGAGAGCGGTACTTCCTCTGAAAATGGCCAGAGACCCCTGTAGGCACTAGAAGGCAAATATATGTGGTAGTGATAGCGGTAGTACATAGCGGAAGTACCGCCCAAGTGGTACTACCGTGGTACCAAGCAATACTACTGCTTGTTTAGAGAAAAACAACTCTGGCACTAAAACTGACATAACTTTCGCATACGAGCTCAGCAAACTCAAGCTTGTTGGTTATCCTAAGAAGAGGAAGTATAAAAAAGCCAATGGTATAGAGATGTGAAACTTCTATCAATGAAGAACCAGCAAAAACTCCAACATAAAAAACGCCATAGAAGATGCATATGGACTCCGTTTTCGATGAACTTGAGATTGTCAAGAAGTTGACCATAATCTCAAGAAACCTCAAAGAGAAAAACCAACCAAGAACTAAGAAAGATGATGATGCCAAAAATGTAATGGTTTGAGCTCTCAACGAATGATACGATCAAGCTACTCACTTGAGAGCCCCCTTGATAGTACGGCTATCTATCCTATAACCCAGTCTCCCAACTACCACTATGAGACCGTAAAATAGAAAACCCTATCAAGGTCAAATTTTTGCCTTGTGCATAGTCCAGTTGAGCTAGATGATGACGATCTTTTACTTCTCAAGACGGGCCACATTTCTTGATTACGTCGGCTCGGTGAAGACTAGTAGATTGCTCCCCCATACTCCACTATGGGTGAGCCACTCTTCAGCATGTCTTCACAAGTCCATTGTCACCACAATGAATGGAAAGCCTCAAGAATGATCTCTCTGTGATGCTTCACTTGAGCTTGCACATCGCAACCTTGATGACGATCACCACTTGATGTCATCTTCCATGGGATGTATGGGATCTTCCTCTTGATGCAAGCCCATGGAAATATACCTCACAACACAAAGAACTCTCACGTAGACCATGGGTTAGTACGCAAAGAGTAATGGACAATGCTTACCATACCATGTGATCCCTTAATCCCTCTCGGTATATCTTGTACGCTTTGTGTGTTGATCAACTTGATTCACTTTTTTACTTAGTCCCGATCAACCTTGTATCTTATCTTCTCTCTTCATAGAGATGATGTCTTGAAGGTAAACATGAATGCCCACACAATCTTCTTCTTTAAGACATGCTTACAATAAGCTCAACTCTCAATGACCAATCTTTGGATAAACCTTGAATACCACCTTGGTCATCATATAAACTCCTTGAAACCCAACAGATGGACTTCAAGAAGTGCCTATGGACAAATGCTTCAAATATAAATCAAGGCAACCATTAGTCCATAGGTGTGTCATCAATTACCAAGAACACACATGGAGAAATGTGCTCTTACACCATGGATTTCATTGTGCTTTATATTGAACGCAATTCATCTTGTCCTCTTATACTTTGTAGGTCTTTCTTACGAACTATAGGTGTTATTGTTGACATGAAAGAAGGTAATATAAGATTAAAATTATCACTAAAGAAAAGGATGGAGCACTTCCCTATAAAGATAATTAAGCCAACTTATGAATATATCATTAGGGCCACCTATGGAATAAATTTGAAGGATGACTATACTTGATACTGTGCATTATGCCTAGCTAGGGGCATAAACAATAGCGCTTGTTGGGAGGCAACCCAATAGTTATCTCTAATTTTTTTCTTTATATTTTGGTGAATTGCCATGATTATTTCTACTGTAATTATTGTGTTTGTATGTTTAAATCATTGTTTGTGCCAAGTAAAGCCTTTGGGATGATTTGGAAGATGCAGAACTAATACAGTGCCAAAACAGAAACTTTTGCGTCTAGTGCAGAATTTCTATGATTTTACTAAAACGTATTTTTGATCTCTATTTTTAACACGGTATTTGTATACCAATTTCCTAGATTTTTCTAATGTTTCAGAATTTTCAGAGTTACAGAAGTATGGTTTAGCTAAGATCTTTACAAAATGTTCTGTTTTAGACAAATTATGTTTTTGCCAGCATAGTTTGCTTGTTCTGATGATGCTATGGATTGTATCGGGGGGTATAAGCCATGGAGAAGTTAGAATACAGTACCTATCATGCAATAATTAAATATGAATCAATTTGTAACTGTACCTACTGTATTTTATATATCTATTATACTAACAGATCACACGAGGTTTGGTTGAGTTTTGTGTGCCGAAATTTTCAATTTTTGGGGGAGAGAATGATGGATGAAGGAATAAGGAGAGGCAAAACCCTAAGCTTGGGGATGCCCAATTCACCCCAATGTAATATTCAAGGAATACCTAAGCATCTAACCTTGGTGATGCCTCAGAAGGCATCCCCTCTTTCATCTCCAATCTATCGGTATGTCACTTGGAGCTATATTTTTATTCATCACATGATATGTATTTTGCTTGGAGTGTCATGTGTTATATTTTGTTTTTATTTTAACTAGCTGGGTTGCCCGCGCATTTGCGCGGCTAGATTAACCTTTTAGATTTTTATCCTTGCCTATTAGATGGCCTCTCACTCCAACTATATTTCGATTAAATTGGTCACCAATTATATTCTATTATGGAATAAATGAAAATCCCAAACTTGCCAGTGCATGAGGCTGTTTTACATAATCCTTGGCACGTGAGGTTGGAACACCGATGCAAAAACGTACATCAACTTCCATGCCAATCTTGGTGTTATTTTTCAACTTTGATCCACTCCTTTGTATCACTATTCAATACGTTCTTTCTTCAATTTCCTATCAAGACTTAAATCTAAATATGAAATGTCGGCATGTAAAGGTCGCTTCTTCTAGCCATATAAATCAATGGCTACATTCTTAGTTCCCTTTCATGTTTAATGTTTTGTACCCACATATGTATCCAAACATGCACATCTTCTATGATACTTAGTTTTTTCTGTGGTCTTAATCGAGAACCACAATCATCAGTGAAAATATATCATCATGTGTGGACAAATTGTAGTGACTTATTTTCTATGGTCTAAATATAATATTAAAAAGAACAAATTCGTTTGTGATGTATTTGTTTGTGTTCAGACCCGCGACAATTAATATAGTCACATATATAATTCAACATTTGTATTTATAATTTTATATTGACCTAAAAACCTGATGATTAGATTCACTTATTTGATTATGACTTGGGCGTGGTGATGAGTCCTAATGAAAGTTTTTTCTTTATTTTATCTTAACCTCTGGATGCACCATGCTCGTGTGTATTCTAATTTTTGTATCGATCCATTTTACTATGTTTAGTGGGGTTCCAGTTTTACTATTGTATAGATGGATAGATCCATACATTCTAACATGATGCTTCTAACATTTAAATTGTCCTATATGGGATGACTTATTATGTCTTCGTACAATGCATCTACATCTTATTTAGCGTGCATGGCTTCATCAAATAGGAGGTGAGGTAATCTATTTGAATCGATTTGATTCATTGGGCGGTCAGTTTGAACAATCCTTTTATGGCGCTGAACTCTAAACTTGTGTCATTAGCAAATAGTCAGAGCCCAACCGGTGAAAATTGGGAAGTCATAAAGGATGGAAAAAAACCATGTACACCATCTACAGGTGTCATGCTTGCATCCGTGTTTGCCGACTTGGGATCACCATCTATTGGCCTTATAAAGTTGTCCTTTTTGCCAAATCAGACTCATTGATATTGGCATATCAGAGACTCATCTTATACCTTGTCCTAGGCATAGAGACACATGACTACTTGCTAGATCAATATTGTCATATAGACTTGTAGTAGACCTTGTTGTAGATTCTCTAGATTGATATAGCCATGGGGAGTCGATGTTAACCTTGCCTTAGACTCGGGCGCCTTTGTGTGTCAGGTCGCACTAGTAGAAAACAGGGCTTTGGTTTGGGCCGGGCCAGCCCATTAGTCCCGGTTCAGTCACGAACCGAGACAAATGAGGGCAACGGTCCCGGTTCGTGAGGCTAGGGGGCCGGGCGGGCCACGTGGGGCATTGGTCTCGGTTTGTCAGGAACCTTTGGTCCCGGTTCCAGACACGAATCGGGACCAACGTGCCTTGCTCCTGGCCCACAACCATTGGTCCCGGTTTGTGGCTAGATCCGGGAGCAAAGGGGGTCCTTTGGTCCCGGTTCCAGCCACGAACCGAGACCAATGAAATGCCTATATATACCCCCTCACCAGCGAGCAGAGCACTCCACACTGCTCTGTTTTTTGGCTGGCAAGGGGAGAGCTTTGTGGTGCTCTAGCTCACCTCCTATGCACATGAGGTGTTTGATGAAATGCCTAAGCCAAACTTAATCTTTCTCCTCTCGAAGCTCCTTATCCAAACTCTATTTTTTTCAAGATTTTTCTAGGTTTGGCGGTCCATCCTGTCCCGTCCCCGTCCTGAAACCGTTGTCGATCGCCCGCTCGTGGTGAGCCTCTTGATCTTATCTTCTTGCTAAAAGAAAATATACTTACTCGTATGATTTTCTTACTTTTATTATTGTTCACTTCTCTATTCATGATATGTTGTAATGGTTTTTACTACACTTCATTATATAATGCACGCAAATGAACTGACAATGGATGTACGGTGACTGACGCACCTCCGAGTATATTAAGGGCTTGCATAATTTTCTCGAAGCGGCTGAGGCAAACAAGTAGAATGGTTTTATGCCTTGTACATGTACTGTCTTTGAGCAAACAAGTCTTTCTCCAACTATAAAACCCTTCACTTCCACCTGCTTCAGAAGGGTTTTATAGTTATGATGGAGTTATGATGGAAGACAACAAAGAAGAAGAGGATGACAACAACTACCCTCCCCTGAATACGGTGATGCTGCAATGGGGGAAGCTGAAGATCAAGAGGAACCAGACGATGTGCCTGATGATGATCTTCGCCGGGTCATTGTTGATGCACAGAGAGAATGCGATAGTGAAAGGGAGAAGTTGAAGTTCGATCGCATGTTAGAGGATCACAAAAAAGGGTTGTACCCAAATTGCGAAGATGACAACAAAAAGCTCGGTACCACACTGGAATTGCTGCAATGGAAGGCAGACAATGGTGTATCTGACAAGGGATTTAGTTCGCTACTGAAAATAATGAAGAAGAAGCTTCCAAAGGATAACGAATTGCCCGATAGTACGTACGCAGCAAAGAAGGTTGTATGCCCTCTAGGATTGGAGGTGCAGAAGATACATGCATGCCCTAATGATTGCATCCTCTACCGCGGTGAGTACGAGGAATGGAATGCATGCCCAGTATGCGATGCATTGCGGTATAAGATCAGAAGAGATGACCCTGGTGATGTTGAGGGCCAACGCACCGGGAAGAGGGTTCCTGCCAAGGTGATGTGGTATGCTCCTATAATACCACGGTTGAAACGTCTGTTCAGAAACAAAAAGCATGCCAAGTTGATGCAATGGCACAAAAAAGACCGTGAGAAGGATGGGAAGTTGAGAGCACCAGCTGACGGGTCGCAATGGAGAAAGATCGAGAGAAAGTGGAGTGACTTTACAGGTGACCCGAGGAACGTATGGTTTGGTTTAAGTACAGATGACATTAATCCTTTTGGAGAGCAGAGCAGCCAGCATAGCACATGGCCTGTGAATCTATGTATGTATAACCTTCCTCCTTGGTTGTGCATGAAGCGGAAGTTCATTATGATGCCAGTGCTCATCCAAGGCCCTAAGCAACCCTCCAATGACATTGATGTGTACCTAAGGCCATTAGTTGATGAACTTTTACAGCTATGGAATGGAAGAGGTGTATGTGTGTGGGATGAGAACGAACAAGAGGAATTTGACCTACATGCGTTGCCGTTTGTAACCATCAACGATTGGCCTTCTCTCAGTAACCTTTCAGGACAGACAAACAAGGGATACCACGCATGCACACACTATTTAGATGACACTAACAATATATATTTGGACAAATGCAGGAAGAATGTGTACCTGGGGCATCGTTGATTTCTTCCGACCAACCATCAATGTCGAAATAAAGGAAAGCATTTCAAAGGTGAGACAGATCACCAGAAGAAGCCCGCCCTCCGTACTGGTGATCACATACTTGATATGGTCAATGATTTACAAGTAATATTTGGAAAGGGTCCTGGCGGACTATCTGTTCCGAATGACGCTGGCAAACGCGCACCCATGTGGAAGAAGAAATCTATATTTTGGGACCTACCCTATTGGAAAGATCTAGAGGTCCTCTCTGCAATCGACGTGATGCACGTGACAAAGAATCTTTGCATGAACCTGCTAGGCTTCTTGGGAGTGTATGGGAAGACAAAAGATACACCGGAGGCACGGGAGGAACAACAATGTGTGCATGAAAAAGACGGCATGCATCCAAAGCAATATGAAGGTCCTGCCAGCTACACTCTTACCAAAGAAGAGAAGGAAATCTTCTTTGAATGCCTGCTTAGTATGAAGGTCCCGTCTGGCTTCTCGTCGAATATAAAGGGAATAGGAAATATGCCAGAGAAAAAGTTCCAGAACCTAAAGTCTCATGACTACCACGTGATTATGACACAACTGCTGCCAGTTGCATTGAGGGGGCTTCTACCGGAAAACTTTTGATTAGCCATTGTGAAGCTATGTGGATTCCTCAATGCAATCTCTCAGAAGGTGATCGATCCAGAAATCCTGCCAAGGTTAAGGAGTGATTTGGTGCAATGTCTTGTTAGTTTCGAGCTGGTGTTCCCACCGTCCTTCTTCAATATCATGACACACGTCCTAGTTCATCTAGTCGACGAGATTGTCGTTCTGGGCCCTGTATTTCTACACAATATGTTCCCCTTTGAGAGGTTCATGGGATTCTTAAAGAAATATGTTCGTAACCACGCTAGGCCAGAAGCAAGCATCTCCATGGGCCATCAAACAGAGGATGTCATTGGGTTTTGTGTTGACTTCATTCCTGACCTTAAGAAGATTGGTCTCCCTCAGTCGCGGTATGAGGGTAGACTGACTGGAAAAGGCAGGCTAGGAGTGGACTCAATAATATGTAGGGACAGGCATTCTTGGTCTCAAGCACACTACACAGTTCTACAGAATTCCACCTTGGTGACCCCAAGAATATTCTGCGCTCCAAACACCCGGAGCAGTGTGACAACTGAATTACATATGAACACATCAGGACTTTCGGCAGTTGGTTGCAAACACGTCTCATGGGTGACAACACTGTTTCTGATGAGCTGTACTCGTTGGCCAGGGGACCATCTTTGACTGTATTGACTTACAAAGGGTATGAGATAAATGGGAATACATTTTACACGATCGCCCAAGATGAAAAGAGCACCAACCAAAACAGCGGTGTCCGCTTTGATTCAGCAACCAATAGGGGAAAGGACACATATTAGGGTTACATAGTGGACACATGGGAACTTGACTATGGGCATGATTTCAAGGTCCCTTTGTTTCAGTGCAAATGGGTAAATCTGTCAAGAGGCGGGGTACAGGAAGACCCACAGTACGAAATGACAATAGTGGATCTGAACAATCTTGGGTACACAGACGAACCATTCGTCCTAACCAATGATGTGGCACATATTTTCTATGTGAAGGGCATGTCTACCATACCGAGAAAAAGAAAAGATAAGGAAGCGAATACATCATACGATGAGCCAAAGCGCCACATAGTTCTTTCAGGAAAAAGAGACATCGTGGGATTGGAGGTCAAGACATACATGTCTAAAGATTATGAAAATTTTCGTGAAATTCCTCCCTTCAAAGTCAAGGCTCACCCAAGCACCCTTTTAAACGATGAAGATTATCCATGGTTACGGTGCAATAAGCAAAGGACACAAGCGAAGAAAAAGTGAAGACTTTCTCTCCACAACTATATCATTGTAGTGACATGTGAAGAAATTAAATGCCTTTTGTAACACATGAGTTTTCGTCCGAAACCCTAATACTTCGAAACAGATTTTCCGTTTTGTACACAAAGTGCATCTAGTTTTTGCCGTAACCCTCTCAACTTTTTATGACATGTTATGTGGGTGAAATGACGATACCTTGCCAACTTTCAACCTTTTCAGAGTTCTTTTAAAGTGCTTTTCAATTTCAGGGTCATTTAGCTCAAAAAAATCAGTATGTGCAGGAAAAATACCAAATGAAGTCAGAAAGGGTTGAAAATTGATGATGTGGCTTTGAATGGTGCATTTTGAACACACAAAAAGTATGGAGTTCAAATAAGTTCAAAAAAATGAAATCCCTTTGTAACAGATGAGTTTTCGTCTGAAACCGTGATACTTCAAAATAGATTGTCCATTTTGTACACGAAGTAAATCTAGTTTTTTCCGTAACCATCTCAACTTTTTAGCACATGCTATGTGGATGAAATGATGATACCATGCCAACTTTCAACCTTTTCAGAGTTTATTTGAAGTGCTTTTCAATTTCAGGGTTATTTAGCTCAAAAAATCAGTATGTGCATGAAAAATACCAAATGAAGTCAGAAAGGGTTGAAAATTGATGACGTAGCTTTGAATGGTGCATTTTGAACACACGAAAATTATGGAGTTCAAATAAGTTCAAAAAAATGAAATCCCTTTGTAACACAAGAGTTTTTGTCCAAAACAATGATACTTCGAAAGAGATTGTCCATTTTGTACACGAAGTGCATCCAGTTTTTGCCGTAACCATCTCAAATTTTTAACACATGTTATGTGGGTGAAATGATGATACCATGCCAACTTTCAACCTTTTTAGAGTTCATTTGAAGTGCTTTTCAATTTCAGGGTCATTTAGCTCAAAAAAATCAGTATGTGCATGAAAAATACCAAATGAAATTAGAAAGGGTTGAAAATTGATGATGTGGCTTTGAATGGTGCATTTTGAACACACAAAAAGTATGGAGTTCAAATAAGTTTAAAAAATGAAATCCCTTTGTAACAGATGAGTTTTCATCTCAAACCGTGATACTTCGAAAGAGATTGTCCATTTTGTACACGAAGTGCATCCAGTTTTTGCCGTAACCATCTCAACTTTTTAGCACATGCTATGTGGGTGAAATGATGATACCATGCCAACTTCCAACCTTTTCAGAGTTCATTTGAAGTGCTTTTCAATTTCAGGGTTATTTAGCTCCAAAAAACCAGTAAGTGCATGAAAAATACCAAATGAAGTCAGAAAGGGTTGAAAATTGATGATGTGGCTTTGAATGGTGCATTTTGAACACACCAAAAGTATGGAGTTCAAATGATTTAGAAAAATGAAATCCATTTTGTAACAGATGAGTTTTCGTCCGAAACCGTGATACTTCGAAAGAGATTGTCCATTTTGTACACAAAGTGCATCCAGGTTTTGCCGTAACCATCTCAACTTTTTAGCACATGCTATGTGGGTGAAATGATGATACCATGCCAACTTTCAATCTTTTTGGAGTTCATTTGAAGTGCTTTTCAGTTTCAGGGTTATTTACCTCAAAAAATCACTAAGTGCTTGAAAAATACCAAATGAAGTCAAAAAGGGTTGAAAATTGATGATGTGGCTTTGAATGGTGCATTTTGAACACACAAAAAGTATGGAGTTCAAATAAGTTCAAAAAATGAAATCCCTTTAGATAACATAAAAAATAACAAAAAAGAACATAGATGCACTTATGTAAGTAAAATTCGACCGGAAATCATACTGAAATTCAGTTTGATTTCAGGTCAAATTTTCCCACATAAGGGCATCTATTTTCAATTTGAGAGGAACTCAATAAGGCAGGGAGGGTGGGCTTATAAATGGTGTGAGTGCCCCTCGCTTGCCGAGATGGGACTAAACTCCCACCACAGCCAAAACCAACCATTTAGTCCCGGTCGGTGGCTACAACCGGGACCAATGCAGCAATTTCGTCCCGGTTGGTGGCACCAACCGGGACCAATGGTGTGTGTATATATGCAGCACTCGTGAAAATTTTCATTTTCATCTCGCAGTTCCCCCTGACGACGCCAACCTCCTCGACGCTACCAGGCTACCCCGACGTCATCGCCATCACCCGTGCCCCTGTCCTGCCCCCCGAGCCCATGCCGACGCCGTCAACCACCCATGTCGTCACCGTCCGCCGCCTATGCCATCGTCGTCGCTCGTGCCCCTGCCCTTCCCCTGAGCCCACGCCGACGCCGTCCGCCGCGCATGCTGTCGCCGTCCGCCACCCCCTGACCTCGCCCCTGCGCCCTGGCCGTCCCCACCATCGCTGTTGTCGCCGGCTCCCTCATGCGCCACCCCTCTCGTCGCCCTCGCTAGCCGATGCCGTCCCTGTTGTCGCCGTCACCCTCGCCGGCCGCCCCCGCTGTGAGCCACCGCCGCTGCCCCTTCTATTTTTTCTTGTATATGTTGTATATGTTTTTTTTCATGTATATGTATATATGTTCATGTATATGTGTCATGTGTGTATATGTTCATGTATATATATGTTCATGTATATGTATATATGTTCATGTATATGTGTGTATATGTTCATGTAAAAAGTCCTCGTTGTTTTTCATATGTACGAAAATGTAGAGTGAAAACGAAAACAAACATATAAGAAAAACCTAAGTAAAAAATGAAGAAGGAAAAGAAAACCGCCCGGTCCGGCCACCACCGCATTTTCATAAAGTTTTTCCATCGAGTTCACGTCGGACCGAGCACCCGCGATGAAGCAAGTCTTTTTTTGAAGGTAGTTTTTTTGTTAAATGAAAATGTTGGCATCGGCTCTATCATCATGTTGGCATCAGCTCTATCTATCAACAAGGCCACGGGAGCACCCCGGCCCCCTATCATCACGCTGGCCTCAGCTCCCCGAGAGCTTTCCAACAAATCCAGAATGTATGTCATTGTTGATATACCCCCTCCCCGATAACTTCAACACGAGAGGGGACGTCGGACATGCATGAGAGAGAGGCGGTCCGCTCACCCGACCAACTATCAAGGCCACCCAAACCCTAGAAGAAAGAGCATCGTTGTCGATCTACCCCCTCCCCAATAACTTCGACATGAGGGGGACGTCGGACATGCATGAGTGAGAGAGGCAGTCCGCTCGTCCGACCAACTATCGAGGCCATCCAAACCCTAGAATAAAGAGCGTCGTTGTCAATCTACCCCCTCCCCGATAACTTCGACATGAGAGGGTACATCAGACATGCATGAGAGAGAGGCGGTCCGCTCACCCGACCAACTATCGAGGCGACCCAAACCCTACAAGAAAGAGCATCGTTGTCGATCTACCCCGTCCATACCCGACCAACTAGCGATATTCGGAAGGCTCTTGCTGAACTTCATACCAAAAAGCTAATTAATTATCCTATCCGGGACTCCGTTACAAAACAATTTTGGAGAGCTTCATACCATTATGCGCCTATTACTTTCGGCTAATGATGAAGCCTGGGTTTTCTTGAATCCTTTGACACTAGACAACGTGACATATAGAAGGGTAGATGAGATCAGGAAAAATATGGACCATTTTCTGCGCATTTAGAATGACGCCATTTTGTTAATTAAATCCCTTAAAGTTTAACAGAATCTCTCGTTTGACATTCATGAGAGAGGCGGTCCGGACGTTGGACATTCATGAGAGAGGCGGTCAGAACATCGGACATTCATGTTTGTATATTAATTGCCATGTTGTAATATTTGCAGAAACTATGGATCCAAGAGATGAAGAACAAGAACAGTTGTTGGGGGACATAATCCCTCGCGGACGTGATATCTTGTCGTTTCTCACCGACACCGATGGTCTAGAAGGAGAGGATTATAACGGCTCCTGTGATTGAACAATGGAGGAGGAAGGACATGATCATGATGGCTCTGATGATCGCATGCCGGAGAAGAAGGAGACCAGCATGACGGCTCCGGTGACCGATCGGAGGAGGGAGCTGTTGCAAAGTCCGGCGAGGTATATATATTAATTATGTCTTGGCTCCGGTGACTAGCTAATTGATGCATTAATTATTCTGGTATGTACATATATTAATTAACTCTTCTTTCTTCTTTTATAGCCCTCCGGTTCGAGCCAAACTTCAGTAACGAGACGAGGCCCGAAGAAGAGGTTGCACAAGGATGAAAAGTTCACGAGCACAACACTCGCGAACGATGGCCATCCGATTGAGCCAAAGCGGACCAAGAACACATTTTCTTCTTAGTGCGGAGCTATTGTTAGGGACAACATCCCGATCAGCATCAAGCAATGGAATAAGCCTAAGGACGGCGCCCCTGAAGGTGATTATGTCACCGATAGACAAAAAGATGATCTTTGGACCACGCAAAAGGCAAATTTACCCTACCGCCAGAGGAGGATCCGAATAAGCCAGTTATAGAGCCACTAGTCAAGCCGTGTGCTCTTAAGAAGATGGCAGATCTATTCAGGAGGTGGAAGAATGAGTTGAAATCAAAGTTTGTCGACAAAGGGAAGTCTCCAGAATTCATCGGCCGATTTGAGAAGATAAGAGATTACTGGCCCGCATTTGTGGACTACAAGACATCGGACAAGAGTAAGAAAATTTCAGAGACAAACAAGGTCAATGCTGCAAAGAAGCAGTATCACCATCACATGGTGTCAGGTGGCTACCTCAAAGCTCGGCCGTTGTGGGAAAAAGCTGAGAATGATCTGATTGCTAAAAACATCATACCACAGACGTATAACTGGCCAGACCGTTCAAGGACTTGGTTCTTCGGGGTTGGGGGAAGTTTGGACCCTGAAACAAGGAAGTGTCGTTGGACGGACGATCAACTTGCAATACCCATGAACAAACTTCAGAAGTATATCACCGCAGCGTAGGAAGGGACGTTCATTCCCGACAGAGAGAAGGACGAGCTGACTGAGGCCCTAGGGAATGCTAAGCACCCTGGACGAACACGAGGCACACCAGGCTCCGCTTCGTGGAAGGTTGGGTTTCCTGACGCACGCGGTTACAGAAGCCGGGAGAGAAAGAGGAAAGCGGAGCTGAGCGAAATTTACAAGCTCAATGCAAGACTACAAAAGCTAGAGGAAGCTGAGAGCCAGCGAGCTGCCGGCCAACCATCTCAGCGACATGAAGCTACCCCAAAAGCTACCCCGCCATCTCAACGGAGAAGCAGCGTTGCTTCCACGGAGCCCGTTCAGCCTGACTTCATGTCTCCTAGCTACCCCGTGGATACTATCACGGAGGCTCAAGATTGCGAGCTTATGATGAAATGCCGGAACCTCAGTTTCAAGGTGGTTGTCCGCTCTGTTGCACCTCCTCAACCAATGGAACTTTTCACTGCCATGCGATTCCACATGACTATGCTGTTGTGATGGTGGATGAAGTAATGAAGGAATTTGAGGAGCTCGAGCTTGACCACTATACAGGTGAAGGAGAGAATAAGCTGGTTCGTGCCCTGACGAGTACATGTCTATGGCAGAAGGAGTACATCAAGCTTCCAAACTGGACGCCCCCGCCTCCGCCTTCTCCTTCTCCTTAGGTGAATCAGGGCACTTTGGCTCCTCCTCATCCCCTGGTGAGTGATCAGGGCACACCGCCTCCTTCTCCGGCTCCTCCGACACGTGAGGGCACTCTGCCTCCTCCTTCGCCTACTCCAGCACATCGCAATAGTATGCCTCCTCCTCAGCCTCGTCGGCAACGGTGGAAGACAGCCGCCGCTGCTCCGGCTCCTCCGACGCCTAGTAAGCAACGACGGAAGGGAGCCGACGCCGCTCCGGTGGCTAGGAGTACAAGCATAGGCAGGAGGGGATACAGATACGGTCCATCTCTCAAGCCTCTGGAAAAGTTACCATATGAGAGGACTGAGTCTGAAAACGAGGAGATATGTCAGGCCGAATTGAGGGCCCATTTTGCAAAGAAAACTCCACCTCCAAAGGAGAAGATAGATCTGGTGAAAGCGATGTGCACTATCGATGCCCTGAAGCGACGACCGCCACCTCCGCCGGATTCCAACTTTGACTGCTGTATTAAAAAGACATATAAAGATGCGTGCCGGTTGGGAAGTACTTCCAGTGATGCAAGGTTAGCAAAACGAAGAAGTGGGAAAAATGTTGGAAATATGCCCTAGAGGCAATAAATAAAGTGTTTATTATTATATTTCCTTGTTCATCATAATCGTTTATTATCCATGCTATAATTGTATTGATTGGAAACACATTACATGTGTGGGTAAATAGACAACACTATGTCCCTAGTATGCCTCTAGTGAACTAGCTCGCTGATCACAGACGGCTATGCTTTCCTAGCCATTGACATGTGATGTTATTTGATAACGGGATCACATCATTAGTAGAATGATGTGATGGACAAGACCCAAAATACAAATGTAGCATATGATCGTGTCAGTTTATTGCTACTGTTTCCTGCATGTCAAGTATTTGTTCCTATGACCATGAGATCATGCAACTCACGGACATCGGAGGAGTGTCTTGTGTGTATCGAACGTCGCAACGTAACCGGGTAACTATAAAGGTGCTCTATAGGTATCACCGAGGGTGTCTATTGAGTTGGCATGGATCAAGACTGGGATTTGTTACTCCGTGTGACGGAGAGGTATCTCAGGGCCCACTCCGTAATACAACATCACAATAAGCCTTGCAAGCAATGTGACTAAGTGTTAGTCACAGGATTTTGTATTACGGAAAGAGTAAAGAGACTTGCCGGTAACAAGGTTGAAGTAGGTATGGAGATACCGACGATCGAATCTCAGGCAAGTAACATACTGAAGAACAAAGGGAACATCATAAGGGATTACCTGAATCCTTGACATGGAGTTCGACCGATAAAGATCTTCGTAGAATATGTAGGCACCAATATGGGCATCCAGGTCCCGCTATTGGTTATTGACCGTAGTGGTTTCTTGGTCATGTCTACATAGTTCTCGAACCCGCAGGGTCTGCACACTTAAGGTTTGGTGACGTTTTGGTAGTATAGAGTTATGTATGGTGGTGACTGAAGGTTGTTTGGAGTCCCGTATGAGATCCCGGACATCACGAGGAGCTCCGGAATGGTCCGGAAGTAAAGATTCATATATAGGAAGTCCTGTTTCGATCGCCGGAAAATTTCGGGCTAATCGGTAGTGTACCGGGAGTGCCGGTAGTGTTCCGGGAGACCACCGGGAGGGGTATTTCGACCCAAGAGGCTTCATGGGATGTGGGAGAATAATAGTAGCCTTTTTTGGGCTGGGGGAAGTCCCACACAAAGCCCATGCTTCTAGGAAAAGAAATCCCAAAGAGAAAAAGTGGAAAAGGCCAAAAATAGGATGAATCCTAGTCCTACTAGGATTGGAGGTGGATTCCACCTCTCCCACCTGGTTCGGCCTCCTCCTTGGAGGCTTGGCCCAAGGGCCAAGCCTCCTCCTATCTTCCTCCTATATATACTGGTGGTTTTATGGTTTGTGCACAGATTTTTAGCCACGTGCTGCCCGTTCCTCCAGTGCATAGTTTCTCCTCTAGATTGGATTTCTGTAGTGCTTAGTCGAAGCCTTGCCGGAATAGCTCCACTACCATCGCCGGAGCACCGTCACGCTGCCGGAGAACTCTTCTTCCTCTCCGCTCCCTCTTTCTGGATCAAGAAGGCAGAGATTGTCATCAAGCCGTACGTTTGCTGAACGCGGAGGTGTCGTCCGTTCGGCGCTAGATCGGAAGGACCGTGATCAAGTTCGCGGGACGGATCGTGATCAAGTTCACGGGACGGATCATGATTGGATCGCGGGACGCTCGGCGATTTGGATCGCGAAGACGTTCGACTACACCAACCACGTTTCTTAACGCTTCCCGCTTAGTGATCTACAAGGGTACGTAGATCCACTCTCCATCTCGTAGATGCTCATCACCATGGATAGATATGCGTGTGCGTAGGAAATTTTTTGTTTCCCATGCAACGTTCCCCAACAATGGTATCAGAGCTAGGTCTATGTGTAGATGAGATCTCGAGTAGAACACAAAGAGTTTGTGTGCGTTGATGCTTAGATTGCTTCCTCCCTTGGTCGTGTTTTGGTTCAGCGGTATTATGAGATGAAGCGGCCCGAACCAACATTACTCGTACGCTTACGAGAGACCGGTTCCCTCAACTGCAACTTGTTGCATAGATGGCTTATGGGTGCCAGTTTCTCTCACTTTAGTTGGATCGGATTCGACAAAGAAGGTTGAAAAGAAACTAGTGTATCACCGTTGTGGTTTTTGCGTAGATGAGAATTGTTCTTGCTAGATACCCATAGCAGCCACGTAAAACATGCAACAACAATTAGAGGACGTCTAACTTGTTTTTGCAGGGTATGTTGTGATGTGATATGGCCAATTACATGATGTGATATATGTGATGTATGAGATGATCATGTGATGTACAGATTATCACAACTTGCATGTCGATGAGTACGGCAACCGGTGGGAGCCATAGGGTTGTCTTTAATTATTGTATGACCTGCATGTCAATCATTAAGCGCTATGCAATGCTTTACTTTATCGCTAAACGGTAGCAATAGTAGTAGAAGCATTTTGGGCACAACAACCCCGATGGCGACACGTTGATGGAGATCAAGATGATGGAGATCACGGTGTCTTGCAGGTGACGATGAAGATCATGCCGGTGCTTTCTAGATGGAGATCAAAAGCACAAGTTCATGGCCATATCATGTCACTTATGATTTGCATGCGATGTTAATCCTTTTATGCACCTTGTTTTGCTTAGGACGACAGTAGCATTATAAGGTGATCCCTCACTTAAATTTCGAGATGAATTGTGTTCGCCCTGAGCGTGCACCGTTGCGAAAGTTCATCGTGTCGAGACACCACGTGATGATCGGGTGTGATAGACTCTACGTTCACATACAACGGGTGCAAGCCAGTGTTGCACGTGTAGAACACTCGGGTTAAACTTGACGAGCCTAGCATGTATAGACATGGCCTTGGAACACAAGAGACCAAAAGGTCGAACATGAGTCATATAGTAGATATGATCAACATGATGATGTTCACCATGGAAGCCACCTCAACTCACGTGATGATCGGACTTGAGTTGGTGAATTTGGATCATGTGACACTCAGATGACCTGAGGGATGTCAATTTGAGTGGGAGCCTTAGTAATTTGATTAACTAAACTCATTATCTTGAACAATAGTCTAAGTAAACCTTTGCATATTTATGTTGTAGATCAATGGCTCGCGTAGTAGCACCCCTGAATTTTAATTCGTTCCTAGAGAAAGCTAAGTTGAAAGATGACGGAAGTAACTTTGTTGACTGGGCCCGTAATCTAAGGATTATCCTCACGGCTTCCCAGAAATCATATGTCCTTAATGCACCCTTGGTGACCAACCAGAAGACATGACCTCCGAAGACGTTAACAACGCTTGGGAGGCACGAACTGGAGATTACTCAATAGTTCAGTGTGCAATATTGTATGGCTTAGAACCGGGACTTCAAAGACGTTTTGAACGTCATGGAGCATATGAGATGTTCCAGGAGTTGAAGTTTATCTTTCAGAAGAATGCCCACATCGAGAGGTATGAAACCTCCGATAAGTTCTATGCTTGCAAGATGGAGGAAAAAGGGTCTATCAGTGAACATATACTTAGAATGTCTGGGTATTCAACTCGTCTAGCGGAGTTGGGAATTTCCCTTCCGCCAGAGGCGATCACTGACAGAGTTCTTCAATCACTGCCACCTAGTTACAAGAGCTTTGTGATGAACTATAACATGCACGGGATGAACAAGTCAGTCGCCGAGCTGTTTGCGATGCTAAAAGTCACTGAGTCCGAAATCCAGAAAGAACATCAAGTGTTGATGGTCAATAAAACCACTAGTTTCAATAAGAATGGAAAGGGCAAGGGCAAGAATGGTAAAACCAAGAAGTATGGCAAAGCAGTTGCTACTCCTGTAAAGAAGCCCAAGCATGGACCTAAGCCAGAAACTGAGTGCTTTCATTGCAAGGGAACTGGTCACTGGAAGCGGAACTGCCCCAAGTACCTGGCTGAAAAGAAGGCTTCCAACGACAAACAAGGTATATATGATATACATGTTATTGATGTGTACCTTACTAGCTCTCGTTGTAGTGCCTAGGTATTAGATACCAGTTCGGTTGCTCACATTTGCAACTCAAAACATGAACTACGGAATAGACGAAGGTTGGCAAAGGATGAAGTGACGATGCACGTGGGAAATGGTTCCAAGGTTGATGTGATCGCCGTCGGCACCCTCTCTCTTCAATTACCATCGAGATTAGTGATGAACCTGAATAATTGTTATTTAGTGCATGCGTTAAGCATGAACATTATATCTATATCTTGTTTATTGCGAGACGGTTACTCATTTAAATCAGAGAATAAAGGTTGTTCTATTTATATGAGTAATATCTTTTATGGTCATGCACCCAATGTGAGGGGTTTATTCATATTGAATCTTGATAGTGATGACACACATGTTCATAACATTGATGCCAAAAGATGTAGAGTTGATAATGATATTACCACTTTTTGTGGCACTGCCATTTAGGTCATATTGGTGTAAAATGCATGAAGAAGCTCCGTGCTGAAGGACTTTTGGAGTCACTTGATTTTGAATCACTTGACACATGTGAACCATGCCTCATGGGCAAGATGACTAAAACGCCGTTCTCTGGAACAATGGAACGGGCGAGTGACTTATTGGAAATCATACATACTGATGTGTGCGGTCCAATGAATTTTACAGCTCATGGTGGATATCGTTATTTTCTTACCTTCACTAATGACTTAAGTAGATATGGGTATATTTACTTAATGAAACACAAGTCTGAAACGTTTAAAAAGTTCAAGCAATTTCAGAGTGAAGTTGAGAATCATCGTAACAAGAATATTAAATTCTTGCAATCTGATCGAGGAGGTGAATATCTGAGTTATGAGTTTGGCAGTCACTTAAGACAGTGTGGAATTGTTTCACAGTTGACACCGCCTGGAACACCACAGTGTAATGGTGTGTTCGAACGTCGTAAACGAACCTTATTAGATATGGTGTGTTCTATGATGTCTCTTGCTGATTTGCCACTATCGTTTTGGGGTTATGCATTAGAGACAGTTGCATTCTCTTTAAATAGGGCACCATCAAAATCCGTTGAGACGACGCCATATGAGCTATGGTTTGGAAAGAGGCCAAAATTGTCGTTTCTTAAAGTTTGGGGATGTGATGCTGATGTCAAAAAGCTTCAGCCTGAAAAGCTGGAACCCAAAGAGGAGAAATGCGTCTTCATAGGATACCCGAAAGAGACAATCGGGTATACCTTCTATCTCAAATCCGAAGGCAAAGTGTTTGTCGCTAAGAACGAAACATTTCTTGATAAAGAGTTTCTCTCGAAAGAATTGAGTGGGAGGAAAATAAATCTTGATGAGGTTATTGAACCTTTACTTCAACTAGAAAGTAGAGCAGCACAGAAAGATGTTTCTGTATAACCTACGATGGTAGAAGAAGAAGTTAATGATGATGATCATGAAGCTTCAGATCAATCTATTATTGAACCTCGTAGGTCGACAAGGGCATGTACTACTTCTGAGTGGTACGACAACCCTATCTTGGAGGTCATGTTGTTGGACAACAATGAACCTACGAGCTATGGAGGAGCAGTGATGGGCCCGGATTCCAAGAAATGGTTAGAGGCCATGAAATCCGAGATGGGATCCATGTATGAAAACCAAGTATGGACTTTGAAAGTATTACCTGAAGGGTGAAAGGCCATTCAGAACAAATGGATCTTTAAGAAGAAGACAGACGCGGATGGTAATGTCACCGTCTATAAAGCTCGACTTGTGGCAAAGGGTTTTTCACAAGATCAAGGAGTTGACTACGATGAGACATTCTCACCCATAGCGATGCTTAAGTCTCTCAGAATCATGTTGGCAATAGCTGCTTATTTCGATTATGAAATTTGGCAAATGGATGTCAAAATGGCATTCCCCAACGGTTTCCTTGAGGAAGAGTTGTATATGATGCAACTAGAAGGTTTTGTCGATCCAGAGAATGCTGACAAAGTTTGCAAACTCTAGTGATCTATTTATGGGCTGGTGCAAGCATCTCAGAGTTGGAATAAGCGCTTTGATGAGGTGATCAAAGCGTTTGAGTTTATACAAGTTTATGGAGAAGCTTGTATTTACAAGAAAGTGAGTGGGAGCTCTATAGCATTTCTAATATTAGATGTGGATGACATATTGCTAATTGGAAACAATATAGAAATGCTGGAAAGCGTGAAGGAATATTTGACCAAGAGTTTTTCAATGAAGGACCTAGGAGAAGCTGCTTTCATATTAGGCATTAAGATCTATAGAGATAGATCGAGATGCTTAATAGCATTTTCACAGAGCACATACCTTGATAAAGTTTTGAAGAAGTTCAAAATGGATCAGTCCAAGAAGGGGTTCTTGCCTGTGTTACAAGGTGTGAAGTTGAGTAAGACTCAATGCCCAGTGACTGCAGAAGATAGAGAAAATATGAGTGTCATCCCCTATCCTTCAGCCATAGGCTCTATCATGTATGCAATGCTGTGCACAAGACCGGATGTCAGCCTTGCCATAAGTATGGCCGGAAGGTTTCAAAGTGATCTTGGAATGGAACACTGGGCAGAGCTCAAGAATATCCTTAAGTACTTGAAAAGGACTAAGGAAATGTTTCTCGTTTATGGAGGTGATGAAGAGCTCGTCGTAAAGGGTTACGTCAATGCAAGGTTTGGCATTGATCCGGATGACTCTAAGTCACAAACCAGATACGTATTTATTCTCAACGGGGGAGCGGTAAGCTGGTGCAGTTCCAAGCAAAGCGTGGTAGCCGATTCTATGTGCGAAGCGGAGTACATCGCAGCCTCGGAGGTAGCGAAGGAAGGTGTCTGGATGAAACAGTTCATGTCAGATCTTAGAGTAGTGCCCAGTGCACTGAATTCAATGAACCTGTTCTGTGACAACACTGGTGCCATTGCTCTGCCAAGGAACCAAGGTTTCACACGAGGACTAGAAACATAAAGCGACGCTTCAACTCCATCCGCGATTACATCGAGGAGAAGGAGTTAAATATTTGCAAAGTGCACACGGATCTGAATGTTGCAGACTCGTTGACTAAACCTCTTCCAAGGGCTAAACATGATCAACACCACAACTGCATGTGTGTTCGATTCATTACAATGTAAATCACATAGTGTTATGAACTAGATTATTGACTCTAGTGCAAGTGGGAGACTGTTGGAAATATGCCCTAGAGGCAATAAATAAAGTGTTTATTATTATATTTCCTTGTTCATGATAATCGTTTATTATCCATGCTATAATGGTATTGATTGGAAACACATTACATGTGTGGGTAAATAGACAACACTATGTCCCTAGTATACCTCTAGTGAACTAGCTCGTTGATCAAAGATGGCGATGCTTTCCTAGCCATTGACATGTGATGTCATTTGATAATGGGATCACATCATTAGTAGAATAAGGTGATGGACAAGACCCAAAATACAAACGTAGCATATGATCGTGTCAGTTTATTGCTACTGTTTTCCACATGTCAAGTATATGTTCCTATAACCATGAGATCATGCAACTCACGGACATCGGAGGAGTGCCTTGTGTGTATCGAACGTCGCAACGTAACCGGGTGACTATAAAGGTGCTCTATAGGTATCACCGAGGGTGTCTATTGAGTTGGCATGGATCAAGACTGGGATTTGTTACTCCGTGTGACGGAGAGGTATCTCAGGGCCCACTCTGTAATACAACATCACAATAAGCCTTGCAAGCAATGTGACTAAGTGTTAGTCACAAGATTTTGTATTACGGAACGAGTAAAGAGACTTGCCGGTAACGAGGTTGAACTAGGTATGGAGATACCGACGATCGAATCTCGGGCAAGTAACATACTAAAGAACAAAGGGAACATCATACGGGATTACCTGAATCCTTGACATAGAGGTTCGACCGATAAAGATCTTCGTAGAATATGTAGGAACCAATATGGGCATCCAGGTCCCGCTATTGGTTATTGACCGTAGAGGTTTCTCGGTCATGTCTACACAGTTCTCGAACCCGCAGGGTCTGCACACTTAAGGTTTGGTGACGTTTTGGTAGTATAGAGTTATGTATGGTGGTGACCGAAGGTTGTTCATAGTCCCATATGAGATCCTGGACATCATGAGGAGCTCCGAAATGGTTCGGAGGTAAAGATTCATACATAGGAAGTCCTGTTTCGGTCGCCGGAAAATTTCGGGCTGATCGGTAGTGTACCGGGAGTGTCGGTAGTGTACCGGGAGACCACCGGGAGGGGTATTTCGACCCAAGAGGCTTCATGGGCTGTGGGAGAATAATTAACAGCCTTTTGTGGGCTGGTGGAAGTCCCACACAAAGCCCATGCGGCTAGGGAAAGAAAGACGAAAGAGAAAAAGTGGAAAAAGGCAAAAATAGGATGAATCCTAGTCCTACTAGGATTAGAGGTGGATTGCACCTCTCCCACCTGGTTCGGCCTCCTCCTCTCTTCCTCCTATATATACTGGTGGTTTTAGGGTTTTTGCAAAGAATTTTTAGCCACGTGTTGCGCGTTCCTCCAGTGCATAGTTTGTCCTCTAGATCGGATTTCTGTAGTGCTTAGGCGAAACCCTACCGGAATAGCTCCACCACCATTGCCGGAGCATCATCACGCTGTCGGGGAACTCTTCTTCCTCTCCGCTCCCTCTTGTTGGATCAAGAGGGTGGAGATCGTCATCAAGCCGTACGTGTGCTGAACACGGAGGTGCCGTCCGTTCGGCGCAAGATCGGAAGGACCGTGATCAAGTTCGCGGGACGGATCGTAATCAAGTTCGCGGGATGGACCGTGATTGGATCGCGGGACAGATCGTTATTGGATCGCGGGACGCTCGGCGATTTGTATCGCGAAGACGTTCGAGTGCACCAACCGCATTTCTTAACGCTTCCCGCTTAGCGATCTACAAGGGTACTTAGATCCACTCTCCCTCTCATAGATGCTCATCACCATGGATAGATCTGCGTGTGTGTAGGAAAATGTTTGTTTCCCATGCAACGTTCCCCAACAAAAAATTCCCCAGCTCAGTGAACAGGCGAACCAATTGTGCCCCCCGCTCAAGGTGTCTATTGATATCATCGCTAATCATCCGGGGATGGTGCCCGGTACCAAACCTGGTGATTACCTGAGTGATGATGTATAGTTTAAGCCGTTGGAGGTGGACGAATTCCGTTACCGGCACGGGCGACCTCTCGTCAAACCTGATCATCCTCCTCTAACAACGATGATGCGAAAATTCCATGAATGGTAGATGAAAACCTGCCGCGAGTCTGGGATGGATTCTTTGATTCTGTCAGTTAAAGAGGAGCACGCCCTCGTTGGAATGGAACTGTTGAATATTGAATTTGAGGAGATATTCCACTTATACAATGAAAAGGCCCTCGACAAAACAATCGTGACTTGCTACTATCTGAAAGTACTACTTCTGTAATTAAGTCTCTCTATGTATATAGCTCAGCTCTTTCATTGCATGTATATATAATTATCCTCACTACTATATTATGCAGATTAAATATCGTCGAATGCAGAAAAGCACAAATCTATGATATTGGGTTCATTAACCCAAATGTCATACATGAGTATAATTTTCAAAAGTATCCCACACAAACCGAGGACAACTTGCTACAATCGGTGCTTAAAAATCAAAACAAAGGGACCATACTCTTTCCTTACAACTTCAAGTGTGTTACTGTCTTGTGCATATTCGGTTTGCCTTATTACTCGAGGTTTATAGTAATGTAATTGATGAGTTATGCATGCGTGCGCAGTTTTCACTTTATTCTGCTAGAGATTCAGCTTGAGCGGGGAGTAGTAACCGTCTTAGACTCGAAACGAAAAGATCCCCAGGAATATGCGGACATGACTGAAATTCTACAGAAGTAAGTTCCATTGATCATTATCGCATCATATCGGCAACTTTGTTCATTTCTTGATATCAAGTAATTATTTTCTTTGTCTGGCAGGGTTTGGAAAGAGTTCACAGCAATTGTTCCGGCACTGCCGGGGGAGTTGCGATTTACACACCCGAAAGTAAGTACTACTAGCTAGTTCCGCGCATCTCCCATTGATTCTAGTTTCATCAATAGCATTTATCATGCTTGATTATCACTTTGATTGAACTCTATTTCTCGTAAAGTGCTTGTAGCAGGAAACCGAGAATAATTTATGTGGATACTACGTTTGCAAGTTCATCTACAACGCGACGACCCCTAAGCGGGGCTACTCTGAAAAACAATTTCAAGTGCGTAAGCAATAATATTCACAATTTTATTTTATTATCATATATATGTATTGACCCCTTCTTCAAATTAGATGTGGCAGATGAGGGATGAATCCTACGACATGATCGCATACGAGCAATTCAAGAAGAATTGGCAGGATTTCTTTCTTGACCACGTCATAAATAAAGCCGGAGAATACCATTTGGAAGTTGACATTAGATGTTAGAGATTGTAAGAGATCTTATATTGTATATATGTAGCTAGTAGCGTCGGATATATATACAAAAACTTGTTATACGACCAATCTCTCGGAGAAAAGAGGTCGATCACTTCTATCTCTATATGTTCATGACAATCTTCTGTACTTAATGGTTCCTTCATTTGCTTACTAACTAGCGTGTCGAGTTCTCTCTATAGTAGCTAGCGTCGACCAAGCACGGAGAAAGAGAAGACACTTCTCTCTATTAATTAGCTAGCTAAAATAATATAAAACACCTAAATTAACCGTCCAAAATCCCCTAAACCCCCCCTCCCTTTCAAAAAAACGCAGCAACTACTAGATGGTGACACGTGGATGCCTTTTGGTCCCGGTTAATGTTACCAACCTGGACTAAAGGTCCTCCTGCCTGGGCTCCCAGCACCGGCCACATGGAGCCCCTTCTATCTCGGTTGGTAAGCGAACCGGGACTAAAGGTTTTGGGTTTTAGCCTCGATCCTTTAATCCCGGTTCCAGAACCGACACAAATGGAAGTTACGAACCGGGACAAATAGACCTTTTTTTACTAGTGTCCAGATGGTGATGGTCGCCCAAGCTCATGTATTGCAGAATCTTTCCTTAAAATCGTATGGTGGGTCGTTGTGGGGTGGCTGCCATCTCCAGGTCAACATGACGGGATGATGCATGTGTATTTCTTTTTGCGAGATTTGTGCGTGTTGGTCGTTGCTGCTTGCACAACCTTCCATGTGTTTTTTCTATGTTGCTTGCTAGCCACCGATCAACTGTACTTTTCCATCGTGCATAACCTGTACTAAATTTGATGCTCGAGATTGCTGCCATGGTTTACGTGAGCATGCAAAGCACTTTCCTGGGACAAAGTGCAGTTTTTCTTCAGGTGAAGGTGGACAACTGCGTTGTTTTCATTACCAAAACCACTTGGAGTTGACAAATCTAGCATTGGATGGGTGTTAGCTGCCCAATTTGAAGCAATTCAACCCTTCTTATGATTGATCTTGTCGTAGACTCGAGCATCCTCTTGTACTCGTTAGAAGACTCGCTCTTGGCGTCAACTGGAGCAATTTGTACGTACAAAGCTGGGCTTGATACGATTGAATCTAGCAAAAAAGCACACACGGAAGGGAAAAATGGCCAAAGGCAAAGGTGTAGTAGACAACGGAGCAATTTGTACGTACAAAGCTAGGCTTGATGCGATTGATTATAGGGAAAAAGCACACACCGAAGCGATCAATGGGCAAAGGCAAAGGAGTAGCAGACAACGGGATGTACATGTATTTATACATGGGTAAGCGCTGTCCAAATAACAACGGGAGATAGTTCCTGCTTTTAGTCGGAAAAAAAACACATGGACAATACCGTGTTTATCTATAACATTGTCCCTTCCTAAAAAACTCTAACAATGCCTTGGTGTAGACGGAAACAACTTTGTGTACATCTCCTATTGACTCACGCACACCGGAATTGCAGCCAACATATTTGATCAATCTATACCGTCCAAACGTCTTTAACTATAGAGTGATTAATCTTCACCGTTGGTTTTCTATCGTTTTAATAATATAATAGATTTGCCACCATCATTGTTCGTTGGACACACATATTTGAGAGGGACACATGATAAGTCACCAAGTATCTATAATTTTTTATGATGGCATGCTATTATATTATTCGTTTTGGATGTTTTATATGCATTAATATACTATTTTATATTATTGTTGGGACTAACCTATTAACTAGAACCTAGTGTCAGTTTCTGTTTTTTTTTTGTTTTTGATTTTTGCAGATATGGAATATTAAAAGAAGCCCGAACGAAATAAAATCTTCGGAATGATTTTTTCTGGAAGTAAAGAGATCTACCAGAGTTGGAGTGCACGCCGGGGCACCTGCCAGAAGGTCACAAGCCCTGGAGGCGCGGCCACACACCCTGGCCCTGCTGATAGGCTTGGCGTCTCCTGGTAGGTCTCCTAACCCTATTATTCATCCTATAAATGCCCAAATATTCCACGAACACCAGAAAGAACAACGCAAATACTTTTCTGCCGACAGAAGCGTCCGTTCCCGACAGATCCAATCTTGGAGCCTTTTCCGGTAATCTGCCGGAGGGGGGTCCGATCATGGAGGGCATCTACATAATCTCCATTGCCCCTCCGATGATGCCTGAGTAGTCCACCACAGACCTATGGGTCCATAGCTAGTAGCTAGATGGATTCTTCTCTCTCTTTGATCTTCAATACCATGTTTTTCATGATCTTCATGGCGGTATATTCGATGTAATACTCTTTTGCGGTGTGTTTGTCAAGATCAGATGAATTGTGGGTTTATGTTCAGATTATCCATAAATCTTATTTGAATCTTCTCTGAATTCTTATATGCATGATTTCATATCCTTGCAAGTCTCTTCGAGTTATTGGTTTGGTTTGGCTAACTACACTGGTAATTCTTGCAATGGGAGAAGTGCTTAGTTTTGGGTTCAATCTTGCGGTGTCCTCACCGAGTGACAAAGTAGGGGTAGCGAGGCACGTATTGTGTTGTTGCCAGCAAGGGTAAAAAGATGGGGTTTTCATCATATTTCTTGAGTTTATCCCTCTACATCATGTCATCTTACCTAATGTATTACTCCGTTCTTCATGAACTTAATACTCTAGATGCAGGCAGGAGTCAATCGATGTGTGGAGTAATAGTAGTAGATGCAGAATTGTTTCGGTCTACTTGATACGGACGCAATGCCTATATGCATGATCATTGCCTTGGATATATACATGATTATTCGCTTTTCTATCAATTGCTTGACAGTAATTTGTTTACCCACCGTGATATTTTCCTTCAAGAGAGAAGCCTCTAGTGAAACCTATGGCCCCCGGGTCTACTTTCCATAATATATTTTTAGATCTATAAACCAAAAATACCAATTAACCTTGTTGCAATTTATTTATCTTTTACTTTCTATACTCGTTTACATCTATCTCTATCAGATCTAATACTTGCAAATAATTGTGAAGGGATTGACAACTCCTTTATAGCATTGGATGCAAGAGTTTGATTGTTTGTGTAGGTGCATCAATTGGTGACTTGCTTGTTCCTCCTACTGGATTGATACCTTTGTTCTCATCAACTGAAGGAAATACTTATCTACTTTGCTGCATCACCCTTTCCTATTTAAGTGAAAACCAACGCAAGCTCAAGAGGTAGCATGAAGGATTTCTTGCGCCGTTGCCAAGGACGATACATAGCAAGTCAAGACTAGAACTCTCCCGTCAACCTGCCTATTTCTGGCACCGTTGCGAGGGAGGATACACATCAAGCCTACCAAGTACCCATCACAAACTCATCTCTTGCATTTATATTATTTCCCAGTCGCCTCTCATTTTCCTCTTCCCCACTTCTAAAATGATTTCCAAAAAAGATTTTCTTTTTATTCGCCCTTCTTCCGTTCGCCTTTTCGTTTGCCTTTTTCTTGCTTGTTGCTTGATTGCTTGCTTTGTCACGATGTCTGAGAATAGCAAGTTGTGTGACTTTTCCAATACTAATAATAACAATTTTATTAGTACTCCGATTGCTCCCGCCACTAGTGCAAAATCTTATGACATTAATGTCGCTTTCCTCAGTCTTGTTATGAAAGAAATATTTTCTGGCCTTCCTAGTGAAGATGCCGCTTCCCATCTAAATACTTCTATTGAGTTGTGTGATATGCAAAAGAAGAAATATGTGTACAATGATATTGTTAAATTGAAGCTATTTCCTTTCTCACTATGAGATCGTGTTAAAACTTGGTTTTCATCATTGCCTGGAAATAGTATTGATTCATGGAATAAGTATAAAGATGCTTTTATTTCCAATTACTTTTTGCCCGCTAAGGTCATCTCCCTTAGGATCGATATAATGAATTTTAAGCTACTTGATCATGAGCATGTTGCACAATCTTGGGAGATGATGAAATTAATGATTAGGAATTGACTCGCACATGGTTTGAGTTTACGGATGATTATACAAAAAAATTATGCAGGATTGAATTTTGCTTCTGGAAATCTGTTAGATTCATCAGGGGGTGGTACTTTTATGGAAATCACATTAGGAGAGGCTACTAAACTACTAGATAATATTATGACAAACTACTCTCAATGGCATACCGAAAGATCTCCTACTAGTAAAAAAGTGCATGCTATTGAAGAAATACATATTTTGAGTGAAAAGATGGATGAATTGATGAAATTGTTCGCTAGTAAGAGTGCTCCTATTGATCCGAATGATATGCCTTTGTCTTCTTTGATTGTAAATAACTATGAATCTATGGATGTGAATTTCTTGGTAGAGAAATTTTTTGTAATAACACGTATAGAGGTAGTTTCAACTCTAGGTCGTTTCCTAGTAGTTCCACTAATAATTATGGTAATTCCAACAACAATTCTTATGGAAATTATAATAAGATGCCCTCTGATCTTGATAATATTGTTAAATAATTTATTGGTTCACAAAAGGTTTTCAATGCTACGATTGAAGAAAAGGTGCTCAGGACTGATGATTTGGCTAGGAGCATTGATAGAATTTCACTTGAGATTGTTTCTTTGAAAGTTAGATCTACTCCACCCAAGCATGATATTAATGATTCTTTAAAAGATATTGGAATTTCTATTGATGAAAGTAAGGAAAGAACCGCTAGAATTCGTGCTAAGCATGAATGTCTTGAAAAAGTGTGTTCTTGTGATAATAATGATGAAGATCTCAACGTGATAGATGTGACTCCTATTGAATATTTGTTTTCCAATATAAATCTTGATAAATATGGGACTGAAGATAAGTCAAATTTAGTTAAAAGGCGTCCCAATGATTCGGAGTCTATAGATCTTAATGCTAAGATTGATAAAAGTGGGGTGGAAGAGGTCAAAAATTTAAATAGAAATGAACCCACTCTTTTGGATTTCAAGGCATTCAATTATGATATTTATCTTTGATTAATTGTATTTCCTTGCTACAATCCATGATGAATTGTCCACATGCTTATAGTCAAAATAAGGCTTTTACTAAACATATCGTTGATGCTAAGAAAAACTTGAGTTAGAAGTTTCTATCCCTAGGAAGATCCATGATGAGTGGGAACCTACTATTAAGATTAAAATTAAAGATTATGAGTGCCATGCTTTGTGTTATTTGGGTGCTAGTGTTGCCATGATTCCGAAAACTTTATGTGATGTGCTAGGATTCCATGATCTTGATGATTGCTCTTTAAATTTGCATCTTGCGGATTCCACTATTAAGAAACCTATGGGGAGGATTAATGATGTTCTTATTGTTGAAAATAGGAATTATCTACCCATAGATTTTATTGTTCTTGATGTAGATTGCAATCCTATATGTCCTATTATTCTTGGTAGAGCTTTCCTTAGAACGATTGGTGCAATTATTGACATGAAAGAAGGAAACATTAGATTCCATTTTCCATTAAGGAAAGGCACGAAACACTTTCCTAGCGACAAGATAAGATTTCCTAATGAATCTATTATGAGAGATACTTTTGTATTGCATACAAAAGATGACAATACCTAGATATATTGTGTTTTGCCTAGATAGTGGCGTTTAACAATAGCGCTTGTTGGGAGGCAACCAAATATTATTTTTGTGTTCTGTTTTTTGCTTCTGTTTTTGATTGTTACCCACATTATTACTTCTGTAGTAATTCTGTTTTGGTATTTTAGTTAATGTTTGATCCAGGTAAAACATTTGGGGTGATCTATGGTGGTTGTTGATTTGATAATGCTGAAAAACAAAAACTTTTGTGCTGAGTCCAGGAATTTTCTAAATTTTTAAGAGCACCAAATGAGTATGAAATATTTACACAAGATTGATATATCCCAAGTTTTCTTTATTTTTCAGAATTTTTTGAGTTATAGAAGTATACAAGGTTTTCAGATTGCTATAGATTGTTCTGTTTTTGACAGATTCTGTTTTCTTTGAGTTGTTTACCTATTTTGATGAATCTATGGGTTGTATCATGGGGTATGAACCATGGAGAAGTTATAATACATTAGGTATTTCACCAATATAAGTAAACAGTGAGTTCACAACAGTACCCAAAGTGGCAATTTATTTTCTTATACTAACGGATCTCACGAGTTTTCTGTTAAGTTTTGTGTTGTGAAGTTTTCAAGTTTTGGGTAAAGATTTGATGGACTATGGAATAAGGAGTGGAAAGAGCCTAAGCTTGGGGATTCCCAAGGCACCCCAAGTCACATTCAAGGATGCTAAAGAGCCTAATCTTGGGATGCCTCGGAAGGCATCGCCTCTTTCGTCTTCAATCCATCGGTAAATTTACTTGAGGCTATATTTTTATTCACCGCATGATATGTGTTTTGCTTGGAGCGTCTTCTATGATATGAGTGTTTTCTTTTTAGTTTGCCACAGTCATCCTTGTTGCACACATCTGTTGAAAGAGACATGCTGAATCGTGAATTTATTAGAATACTCTATGTGCTTCACTTATATCTTTTGAGATAGGCAATTTTGCCCTATGTGCTTCACCTGTATTTTTTTAGAGCATGGTGGTATTTTGCGTTTTATAGAAATAATTGAACAGTCGTACCTAACTTATATTATTTTGAGAGTCTTTAAACGGCATGGTAATTGTTCTTGGTTATGTATTTAGTCCTAATATGATAGGCATCCAAAAGGGATATAATAAAAACTTCCATATTAAGTGCATTGAGTATTTAGTCCTAATACTCACCCACATTGATATCTATTAATAGGCATCTCCATAGCCTGTTGATACGCCTAGTTGATGTGAGACTATCTTCTACTTTTCGTTGACAACCTCCACCATATTTTATTCCACCTATAGTGCTATATCCATGCTCACGCTCATGTATTGCGTGAGAGTTAAAAAAGTTTGAGAACATAATAAGTGTGAAACAATTGCTTGACTTGTCATTGGGGTTGTGCATGATATAAATACTTTGTGTGGGGAAGATGGAGCATAGCCAGACCATATGATATTGTAGGGATAACTTTCTTTTGCCATTATATTTTGAAGAGATACAATTACTTTGCTAGTATGCTTGAAATGTTATTGTTTTTATATCAATATTGAGCTTTTGTTTTGAGTCTTATGGATCTGAATATTCATGCCACAATAGAGAATATTGCATGGATAAATATGTTAGGTAGCACTCCAGATCAAAAATTCTATTTTACGCATTTAGCTACTCAAGGACGAGTAGGAATTAAGCTTGGGGATGCTGATACGTCTCCAACGTATCTATAATTTTTCATGATGGCATGCTATTATATTATCTGTTTTGGATGTTTTACATGCATTAATATGCTATTTTATATTATTTTTGGGACTAACCTATTAATCTAGAGCCTAGTGCGAGTTTCTGTTTTTTCCTTGTTTTTGGGTTGAATATTAAACGGAGCCCAAACGGAATAAAATCTTCGGAATGATTTTTTGTGGAAGGTGAGAGATCTAAAAGACTTGGAGTGCATGCCACAGCACCTGCCAGGAGGTCACAAGCCCTAGAGGCGGGGACATCCCCCCTGGCCGCGCTTGGCAAGCTTTCCATCTCCTGGCAGGTCTCCTAACTCTATTGTTCATCCTATAAATACCCAAATATTTCCCCAACACCAGAGAGAGTCACGCAAATAATTTTTCGCCGACAGAAGCCTCCGTTCCCGAGAGATCCAATCTTGGAGCCTTTTTCGGTAATCTGCCGGAGGGGGATCAGATCACGGAGGGCATCTACATCACCTCAATTGCCCCTTCGATGATGCGCGAGTAGTCCACCACAAGCCTATGGGTCCATAGCAAGTAGCTAGATGGCTTCTTCTCTCTCTTTGATCTTCAATACCATGTTCTTCATGATCTTCATGGAGATCTATCCGATGTAATACTCTTTTGTGGTGTGTTTGTCAAATTCCGATGAATTGTGGGTTTATGTTCATATTATCAATGGATCTTATTTGAATCTTCTCTGAATTCTTATATGCATCATTTCATATCTTTGCAAGTCTCTTCGAGTTATTGGTTTGGTTTGGCCAACTAGATTGGTAATTCTTGCAATGGAGAAGTGCTTAGTTTTTGGTTCAATCTTGCGATGTCCTCACCGACTGACAAAGTAGGGGTAGTGAGGCATGTATTGTATTGTTGCCATCAAGGGTAACAAGATGGGGTTTTCATAATATTGCTTGAGCTTATCCCTCTACATCATGTTATCTTACCTAATGCATCACTCTGTTCTTCATGAACTTAATACTCTAGATGCAGGCAGGAGTCGGTCTATGTGTGGAGTAATAGTAGTAGATGCAGAATCATTTCGGTCTACTTGACACGCACGTGATGCCTATATGCATGATCATTGCTTTGGATATCTACATGATTATTCGCTTTTCTATAAATTGCTTGACAGTAATTTATTTACCGACCGTGATATTTTCCTTCAAGAGAGAATCCCCTAGTGAAACCTATGGCCCGCGGGTCTACTTTCCATAATATATTTTTAGATCTATAAACCAAAAATACCAAAAATATACCTTGCTGCAATTTATTTATCTTTTACTTTCCATACTCGTCTACATCTATCTCTATCAGATCTCATCCTTGCAAATAATCATGAAGGGATTGACAACCCCTTTATAGCGTTGCGTGCAAGAGTTTGATTGTTTATGTAGGTGCATCCATTGGTGACTTGATTGTTCCTCCTACTGGATTGATACCTTGGTTCTCATCAATTGAGGGAAATACTTATCTACTTTGCTGCATCACCCTGTCCTCTTCAAGGAAAAACCAATGCAAGCTCAAGAGGTAGCAACAAGCGGTTATCATAATTTGTTAGAATACTCTTTATGCTTCACTTATATCGCTTGAGCTAGGCAGTTGCGCTAGTGCTTCACTTACATTTTTTAGGGCAAGACAGCGTTAAGATTTTTGAGAAATATTTGAACTCTCAGTCTTCACTTAAATCTTTTTGAGAGTATAATAAACATAGGAATGGTAAATGGCACGGGTTATAAGACTAGTCCCAAAAGGATAGGTATTCATGGGGGATATAATAAAAAAATTCACATAGCTAACTAAAGAAGCATGAGTTGATTATATTTAGGTATTAATATGATAGGGCTAGAGTACATGATTGTTGGTTAGTATAAATACCGGTAATTAAAATTGTTATTTTTTATTCATCTAATTATTAACTTTTGCATGGTGATGATGTGTGAGCATTTTTATGTCTCAAATGAAATCCTATCATGTTGTCTGAATCGGGGGCGCGCGATGATTAACTCCTACCAACCTCCTGCCTAGGGGTATGCGGTAGTACTTTGCTTCGAGAGAGGTAATAAGGCTTTACAATAAGTATGTGAGTTATTTATGACTAATGTGAATCCATGGATATACACACTCTCACCTTTCCGTAATTGGTAGCCTCTTCGGTACTGTGCATTGCCCATTCTCACCTCGATAGTCGGTGCGGCCTTCACCGGTGCATCCAAACCTTGTGATATGACACACTCTATCACACATAGGCCTCCTTGTATCTTCCTCAAAATAGCCACCATACCCACCTATCATGGTATTTCCATAGCCATTCTGAGATATATTGCCATGCAACTTCCAACATTTCGTCACATGACTTGTGAGTTCATCATCATATTGCTTAGCATCATCATATAGATGACATAGTATTTGTGGCAAAGACACCATCCACCATTGTCTACATAATATGCTAGATCATTGCACATCTGGTTACGCTTCCAGAGGCATTCATATAGAGTCGTATTGTTTTATGTTGAGTTGTCATACTGAGTTATAAGTAAATAAAAGTCTAACTGTCATAATTATCTTAGCATTGTCCCAGTGAAGAAAGGATGATGGAGACAATGGTTCCTTCAAAAGTCAGGATGAGACTTCGGATGAAAAAAAATGGGTGTCAGTGTCAAAACTGGCGGATCTCGGGGAGGGGGTCCCGAGCTGTGAGACTAGGATCGGTGGTAACAGGGAGGAAGGAGATGATGTTTACCCAGGTTCGGGCCCTCCTATGGAGGTAAAACCCTGCGTCCTGCTTGATTTTATTGATGGTATGAAGATTACAGAGTTGATCTACCTCGAGATCGAATAGCTAGAACCCTAGATGAGCTTTTTCTGCCCTACAATCTAAAACCCTCCGGCTTATATAGACGCCGAGGGTACCTAGGGTTTACACATGGTCAGTTGCACATCGAAGGGAAAAACATGCCTATCTACTACTTCAAGCTTGGAGGACACGCCACGACTCCTGAAGCTTCCTCCCTGGCGACGGGGCCTCTAATCAATCCAATGCTCAGCAAGTGGCCCATATAGTCTGGCCCATGAGAAACAGGTCAGCCATTCGAGGACCCCTTAAACCAGGACTCCCTCAGTAGCCCCCGACTAGCCTCAAATGTCGAGGTATAATATCCAAACAATCTTGTGCATCGAAGTATTCGGCTTGCGAGGCGAGTCCCTCTATCCCTTCTTGTTCGGCAACCATCATGTCATCGGCGAAGTCCCAAGCATTACGAACTTGCGAAGTCCATTGTAATAACTGTCAGCACTTCGATCCTCGTGCACCTAGTGGAGACGAGCGTTCAACAGATTTTTACAAGACTACCCCTCCCATAAAGGAGGCACCACCCATTTAAACAAGCTGAATCATGGTCTAGGCCACATCTTCTTCTTCCTCGCTATCACAAAAGAAAATCTTCAGTGAGATATCACCATAATAACATGGTGAGCGCCCCCAGCTCTTCCTCGCGCCCTTACCGCTCCCGTCCCGTGGATTGGACAAGCTCCTCCTTCGACTGCGCAACCTCGAGACCCAAGGGTATGTTCCTTCCTCGGATCTAGTGTTTACCCGTGCCGGTTTGACTACTTTCAATGGTGAAGCCTTCACGGAAAATTTCCCTAATCCTCAAAAGGGAGAGCAAGTATGCTTTTTGCCCTTCCTCTTGCGAGGTCTCGGGTTCCCCCATTCATCCTTTCCCGAGGGGATTATTGGAGTTCTATGGCATCTAGCTCCATCATCTCAACCTTGGATCCATTCTGCATATCTCGGGCTTCGTCACCCTTTGCGAGATGTTCCTGGGCTGCAAGGCACACTTTACATTGTGGAAGAAGTACTTCTGCCTCGTCCCTCGTACTCGAGGTGAGACAATTCTAGAGGTCAGAGGAGCCGAAATATGCCGCACAGCCGGGACGGGGTATCCAATGGGGAGAACGAAGGAGTCTGAGGAATGGTCTTTGGAATGGTTCTATATCGAGGACGTTCCCCTATTCGGTCCATCTCGGAGGGATTTTCTCGAATACTCCGATGCCCCCTTGAAGAAAAGGTACAACTAGCGACCGAAGAGCTCATCCCAGGAGGACAGCGCTAAAGTGCTATGCTTGGCTGCCCACGTGAGGCTACTAGCTCATCACAAATTGACCATGATAGACGTGGTGGACACCGCCATCACCCGATGTGTTCAGCCCCTTCAAGAAATAATACACCCCTTGGGGTGCTACAAAGGGACAAGCGACACCACTCGCTCCCGACGGTTGGGTCCTGCCAATCAAGCAGCATTGGCAGTCGCACTTGCCGACCTATCCACAGAGGAGAAAGAAGATTTTGTTCAGTCACCGACCAAGGAGGGATACTCAATTCATAATCCCATCGAATGGGTGAGCCTTTTGACTCTGTGACCCGAATTCGGTTTTATATTTATCCCTTTTTGATCGAGGCCTTTAATCTGTGTGAACAAGAATGGAGGAACTTCATTGAGACAGTCAACTGTCCGCCCCCCAACCCTAGAACTATTATCGTCATGACGATCCGGGATTTCATGACGACCTAGAGCTGTCAACTGAGTTCGAAGACGGGGTCTTCTACCAAGAGAGGCTCGACCACTCCAAGGTGGCTATCATAGTCGATTACCCTAGACCATTCCCTTCCCCTGGTACAGGCAGGAAGAAGAAAACTCGTCCCTCAATAGGCAAGTACCCTCCATCGATCCAAACGCTCTGGCTCCTACTCCCAAGCATCGTCGTCTGCGCGACAAGCATCGACTACGGCAGCAATGCCCGGACCGGGTAGCAATAGGGATCCGTCAAGTGAGCCAATCATGAGGACAAGCAAGACCACCCGTTCAGCTCAAAGGTACTTTGTCTGGTTGCTTATGTTGAAACACTCAGGCAAAGAGTTCATCCACCTTTTGCCGAGGATGTTGCCAGGGTGTTCGGCAATGCTCACAATTCCAGATCTTCTGCCCATGCTAAACCCGCTACGGGGGTCCCTATGGTCAATCAGGCCCCTGAAGATTCCAGGGACGCGGTATTAGTTACTAAATCCAAGGTAGAGAGCGCTATGAATTACCAGAGGCGATGAGAAGCCCTACGCCACCCGACGCTCTCCAAACAAGAGTTCGATGCTCTACGCTCGGCCGACGCACACATCGGAGCAGCCCGGGCTAGGTTCGAAGAAGCCATGAAACTGATATTGTCTAGCCTGTAAGTGAGTGATCAGCTATAAGAATCTGAACATATATGTAAACCCAGTAGTCCACGTATTATTTTACTTACGATGCAGGCATCAAGGCAGAAGAATAAGAAACTGATCAAGGAACTGGAGGTGAGCCGAACACAGGTGGAAACCGTGAAAGCCGAACTTGATCAAGTGAAGAATTTTACCTGGGAGGCGCATGGTGAGTATATCTGTCCTGCTGATCTTGGAATATGATACCATGCTAACGTAAGGGTACTTTGTAGCAGCTGAATCCATAGGGGAGTTGCAAAAAAGATTTAGATGGAGCCTGAGAATCTCAGAGGTACGCCGAGTCCTAGCATGAGGCCGGCTGCCTTTCATTGCAACGAAACCTGGAAGAGAAGAAGCGCCTCCAGGCGGAGAACGAGGAGCAGGCTGAAGAGATCGAGAGTTTAAAAGCTCAATTGGCCCAGACCCAAGAAATGAACCAGAAATTACAGAGTGGCATGTTCAGTAAGTGCAATTATAACATCCTTGAATAATTCTCATATGTTAGGTGTAATGGATATTCCTTGTCTCATGAATAGTTCTCCTAACTGGATGGACTAAAGAAGAGATTGGATCCTACCGGGGAAGTGTTCTGAAGGAACTGTCTGCCCTTCATGAGGGGGCTGGGAAGGCCATGAACAGCATGGTAAAAGCAATATGGCCCGCCAAGCAACCTTCGGAGGGGATGACCGAACTGGTTGATCGGTTCAAGGGAGACCGAAGTTGGTTTGAGTTATGGAATACATCGGCCTGCCGGGAGAGAGCGCGAGAGGCATGGGCGATGATCAAGACTCGGTATACTGGCCTTAACCCTGAGCATATTGCTCGGGTTGGGCCAGCAGGTCCTGATGGGCAAGAAGTGCCACTTCATTTGGTGTACGACCAAGGATGCCCGCCGCTCGTCTCTCGCAGGAAGATTGCGCCCTAGATGTATTAATAGACAATCTCGACCAGTAGCCAGATGAGTGATTTTTTGTAACTATGTACTTCAAATCAGAAAATTGCTCCGTCTGTGTTGTACAATCTCTCTTAACCGGCCATCGGCTTCGACTCCCCATGCAAAGAGCTTGGAAGTGTTCCTTATGAAATATCCCCTGCAAGGAATGAATTCCTTCAAGGAACCATGCAATCCGGCCATTTGGTGTGAACAGACAGAAAAATGCACAGGGAGATATGTTATATTACATTTTAGCGTAAGAAACGTCTGTCAAAGAAAATAGTACCTCTATTGATACCTTTCTTTAGGTTACCACGTAAATCGTAGATAATAAGGCCATATAGTGCTAGTATGTGACTAATTGCTATTTTTCGGAAAAAGAAGCCGAAATAAATGGCGATAACAACCATAATATTTGTTGTTTTCGTTGTTGCCAGCCAAATTTCTGATTAAGATAGCTAGCTTTTGGCTTCACCCGTCTGAGGTATGTATCCGGATGACCCGGTCATAACAATCGCAGAGGTGCTCCCTTTACCCTCTAGCCAAACAATCGGGAACGTAGAGGGTAAGCACAGGAGCGAGGCAACCCAGCTTCACAAGATCTTAGTACGAACTGATGCATATAATGGCTTAAAATCGACAAGGGAGACATGCATACACAATAAATGTGAATAGATGCTTAGAGTATAAAATCATTGGCTTTGGCAAGAAGCCCCTAGGTGTTGTGTTTGGATTTAACAGTTAAGGATGTAGGCCGAAAATCTTAATAAAAGATCGATTGAACCGAACATAAACTTGGGAAGGAAAGAAAAAACCCAATCCTGCCGAAAATCAAGGTGGGAGGGAAGGGAAAAAATGAAGAAAAAGGAAAGAAAAGGACGTAAAGGGTAAAGAGTATGATGACACCGGTTTATCCGTAGAAGTTCCGAAGACGAGCTGCGTTCCATCGGTTTGGTTCAAGGCGGTTATCCGACGGGTTTCGAACACGGTAAACCCCTCCGCGAGTACTTCGTCAATTATGAAGGGCCCCTCCAATTTGGGATTGAGTTTATGCTTTTGCTTCTCTCGGAGCCATAAGACGAGTTCACCCATATTATACGCATTTGCCCTGACCTCCCTACACTGGTAACATCGGGCATGCTATTGATAAAAAGTAGAATGAACCCGTGCTATGTCGTGCTCTCCTTCTAAGGCGTCCAGGTCATCCTGCCGATCTAACTCCGCCTCCTTTTCCTCGTACATGCGCACACTTGGTGCATCGTGAATAATGTCACAGGGGAGGACTGCTTCTGCCCCATAGACCATGAAGAACGGTATGTATCCCGATGATCTATTTGGGGTGGTGCGCATGCCCCACAGAATGGAGTCAAGCTCCTCTACCCAATGACAGTCGAACTCATGCAGAGATCGGACCAAACGTTGTTTAATGCCACTCATGATGAGGCTTTTTGCCCATTCGACTTGCCCATTGGTCTACGGGTGACACACTGATGCGTAATCGAGCTTGATGCCCATTTTTGCGCACTAGTCCTTGATCTCTTGGTATGTGAAGTTGGATCCATTGTCTGTTATTATACTATGTGGGACGCCATAACGGTGTACTATGTAGGATATAAAATTGATTACTCGTCCGGACTTGGATGATTTCACAGGTTTTGCCTCTATCCATTTGGTGAATTTGTCAATCATGGCCAGTCGATATTTATTCTTCTTAGTCCCCCCCGCTTTAAGTGGTCCGACCATATCCAGCCCCCAGACCGCAAAGGGCCAGGTAATCGAAATCGTCCGAAGAGCTGTTGGGGGCATGTGACTTTGATTTACAAAAAATTGACACCCCACGCAGTGCTTGACAAGTGACTAGGCGTCCGCTCGAGCAGTGGGCCAAAAGAAAATGTCTTGAAAGTCCTTGCTAACTAAGGCCCTTGCGGCGGCATGATAGCCTCCCATCCCTACGTGGACTTCGGCTAAGAGTTGCCGTCCTTCTTCCTCAGATATGCACCGTTGTAGTACTCTGGTGGTGCTTTTCTTGTTTACCTCACCCTCGTGGACTTTATAGGCTTTCGATCGCCGAATTATGCGTCACGCCTCCATCTAATCGTCGGGGAGTTCTTTGCGAAGAAGGTAGGTAAGGAAGGGCTCGGTCCATGGCACGATTACTGCCATGACCTGATGAGCCGAGGGCGTTTCATCAATTACGGAGCCGCCAATGATTTGGTCGTCTGGTTCGTTTATCGGGGGGACAACCTCTTCCGCGCTGGTTAGACCGGCGCCTTATTATCGTCCTGCCAAACCACGAATGGATTAAAGAGTCGTTCCAGGAAAGTGTTTTTTGGGACAGGGTCGCGTTTGGCCCCCATGTGGGCCAGTATATCGGTGGCTTGGTTGTTGTCTCTAGCGACATGGTAAAATTCTAGCCCCTCGAACCGTGTGGATATCTTGAGTACAACGTTTCTGTATGCCGCGTCATCGGGTGTTTGGCATCGAATTCGCTGTTGATTTGGGAGATGGACAAATCGGTGTCTCTCTGTACCTCGCGCAATTGTATGCCCATTGATGCTGCCATTCGAAGATCATGCAAGGGTGCTTCATATTCGGCTGCATTGTTGGAATCGGTGTACATGATCTGCAACATGTATCGAACGTTGTCTCCTATAGGGGACGTGAGAATAACTCCATCCCCTAGTCCGTTCAAAGTTTTGGATCCATCAAAGTACATCGTCCAATGGGAGTATGTACTATATTCCCTAGGGATCTCGGCCTCTGTCCATTCGGCGAGGAAATCTACCAGCACTTGAGATTTATTAGGTCGTCGTGGCTTGTAGGAAATTTCAAAAGGAAGGAGATCAATGGCCCATTTGGCTATGCAGCCGCTGGCGTCCCTGTTGTTGATTATATCATTCAGCCGTACTTCGGATGCCACCATAACTGAACACTCCTAAAAGTAGTATCTTAGTTTCTGTGATGCCATAAATACTGGCTAGGCTATCTTCGGGTAGGGCGGGTATGTGGACTTGCACTACGTTAGTACTTCTGATACATAATAGACCAGCTTCTGTATCCGGAATTTGTGTCCATCCTCCTCTCATTCGATGACGAGCACTGCGCGAATGACTTGGTTGGTGGCCGATATGTATAATAAAATGGGTTCACCAGTGTTTGGCACTGTGAGTATGGGATTACTTGCCAGGAGTGTTTTAATTTCTTCTACGCATCCACTGCTTCATCGTTCCATTCGAAATTGTTGGTCCATTTCAGCAACCTGTAGAGCAGTAAAGCCTTTTTGCCGAGGCGGGAGAATAAAGCGGCTTAGCGCCGCCATGCAACCAGTCAACCTCTGGACATGCTTTAGCTCTATGGGAACTGCAAGTTCTGAAAGGGCGCGGATCTTAGCCTGATTCGCTTCTATTCGTCTATGGGAAACAATGAATTCGAGCAGTTTACCAGCGAGGACTCCGAATACACATTTCTTCGGACTGAGTCGTATATCATACTCACGTTGGCTGGCAAAGGTTTGCCTTAGGTCATCAATCAGCTGGCTAACATGTTTGGTTTTGATTACCACATCGTCCACGTATGCCTCGACTGTTTTACCGACTTGTTTTGTGAGACAAGTCTAGATCATGCGTTGGTATGTAGCCCAACGTTTTTAGCCCAATGGGCATTGTGTTGAAGTAGAATGGCCCATAAGGGGTGAAGAATGCGGTTGCGGCTTGATCGGATTCCTTCATTTTGATCTGATGGTATCTGGAATAAGTGTCAAGGAAACACAATGAGTCGTGTCCGGCTGTGGCGTCTATAGTCTGGTCTATGCGTGATAGGGGAAAGGGTCCTGAGGGCAGGCCTTGTTGAGGTCTTTAAAGTCGAGGCATAGCCGCCAGGATTTGTCTTTCTTTGGTACCATCACTAGGTTTGCCAATCATTCGGGGTGCTTAATCTCCCGTAAGAAGCCAGTCTCTACCAGTTTGGCTAATTCTTCACCCATAGCTTGTCGTTTGGGCTCGGAAAAGCGGCGTAGAGTCTGACTAACGGGCTTGAAGCCTGTGATGAAGTTCGGACTATGTTTTGCTAGCCGACGTGGGATTCCAAGCATATCGGAAGGATGCCAGGTGAAGATGTACCAGTTTTCTTGTAAGATTGCTCGCAGTGCTTCGTCCACTATGGGGTCCGGCTAAGCCCCGATGGACGCTATCTTATTGGGGTACGTTGGGTGTACCTAAAATTTAATGATTCCATCTGTAGGTTTAAAGGACGTGGGTTTGGGCCTTTTGCTAAGGATCACATCTTCCTTGTCTACTGTTGACCGAAGTGTGGTCAGCTCTTGCAGTGAAGGTCTCAGCTAGTGCCTCGAGGGCGAGCGCTGTTGTTTTGTTTTCAGCTCGAAGGGCTATATTTGGATCACTCACGATTGTGATTACCCCGTTTGGGCCTGGCATCTTGAGCTTCTTATACCCGTAATATGGTATAGCCTGGAATTTTGTGAAGGCATCATGCCCCAGCAGGGCGTGGTAGCCACTAGGAAGGGCATGATATGGAAAAGAAGTTCTTCAGATCAATAGTTTTGGGTGCGCCGAACAATACGTCCAGGGTAATACATCCTGAACGATGCACCTCTTTCCCAGGAATGATCCCCCGGAATGTCGTGTTGCTATGCTCGATGCGAGATCGGTCGAACTACATTTTTCTGTGGAATCTTCGTAGATAAGGTTTAAACCACTGCCGCCATCCATTAGCACTTTAAGCAACCTGAAGCCATCGATGATGGGGTTGAGGACCAGTGCGACTGGTGTGTGACCGGCAGGAATGGCTGGTTGGTTAGTATCTCCGAAGGTAATGGGTATGTCTGCCCATGAACTTGTTGCTGCCACATGATAGACCTGTTTGAGTTCTCTAAGAGATATTTTCCTCCTGTTCCTTGAGGGGAACGTTTCGTAGATTGTCATTACTTCGGCGTTGTATTTTGGTGGTGATGTGGAGCGCTTGTTTGACGGTAGTGCCTCAAGGATGGCTTCACTGATTTTTGCGACCTGCCTGACGACCCAACAAGCTCTAAGGCTATGAGTTGGGCTTGTGTTCAGCAATACAGAATGTATAGGGCATGGTTTATCAAATAGCCCGTCAAGGACAGTTCTGACCCTTGTAAGGGGTCAATTTCTCTTTTCGGCGGGTTCGAGTTCGGCTAGCCGCTTCGGAGGTATCCTCTTTTTTCGATCTCCTCTAGGGTACTCGGTAAAGGTTGCTTCCGAATGAAGTTGTTCGGCTTGCCAGGTGCTCTCCATGACACAATATTTTTGTACCAAGTCCGATAGCTCAGTGAAGTTGCGAATGTGCCGACGAGCCAGGGCATTGAGAATCCCTCTATCATGGCAATTGCGATTGAAGGTTGCCATTATCTCTTGGTTACTAAGACCTCGTGCTTTGTTTCTAGCGAGGAGGAGTCTAGCCCAAAAATTAAGAACCGACTCTCTTGGTAACTGTTTAACATCTCGTAAGTCCGAAGACTTGGACTCTACTGCGATTATTGAGTGCTCGACTTGGGTGGTGGGTGGTAAAAACTTTGATTCCCCGCCACGAGGTGAGTCCGGAATTATGGGTTCTGAGTTGCATGCTAGATCAGGGACCGATACCGATCTATCTCTGGAGCGAACTCTAGGGCCTAGGTTGCAAGCAGAGTCTCGATGATCGGAGACTGGGGCATAAACCATATTTAATTCTGGTCGTTGGGGGGACGAGTCCCTAGCCGGACACTCAATGGTGGCGACTAAGTGAGTGACTGTGGGGATGAGAATCTCCCTAACGTCGGGTGTAAGCCCAATTCGGTCATAGACCGGGGTTAGGTCGTCAGTCACGCATGGTTTGAACCCGATCAAACAGCTCGTTTAAAAAGGAGGCGATGGTAGGATGTGTGTCGCTAAGGCGCGTGGGGTCGATCTGCGGCGTTGCTGTTCTGGAGTCGCGTCAAAGCGGATCCGGCTGCTATTCGGCCATAGTGGATCCAGGCACAACGACTGTATTGGGCATTACAGACAGCTTGAGGGTGAAGGTTACCTCAGAGGTGGAGCCCGATGTCTTCGGCGTCGAGGTGTCGGGATCTGCGAGCTCCTCCATGAGAGTTGAGGGTCCCATCAAGACAAGTTCTCCCTGTGAATCAGCGACGAACTCTAGGGTTCCGAATATGATTCGTTGATCAGGGGCAAAGCTTCCGGTCTGGCCAAGATGGGCGGTTGGGTCGGCGTACGACAAGATGTTGCCGCCTATGAAGATATGATCAGGGATGAGAATATCCTGGCTACAGATCTTGTTGCTTACACTACTAGGAGAAAGCTTAGTAGTAGCGCCGGAATTACCCTTGGTAGCAGCGTTGGTGGCCGCGCTACTACTAAGGCACTATAGCTAAGTTGTAGCAGTAGCGTTGGATAACCAGCGCTACTGGTAAGTAGGGTTTGCAGTAGCGCTAGAAGAGAAACAACACTACTTGTAAACCAGCGCTGCCGCTAGATGCAGACCAGCGCTATTGCTAATATTCCTTTTTTCTAAGATTACATTCCCCTCTACGTATTTTTCCATGCTCTATACAATAGTTTCATCATATGAAAACATCAATAATTATTGTTCCAACAACTACATTTAGATTAAAGTGCATGGATGCAAGTGATCATGTCGAATTAGAAGAAAACATCATAAAAGTAATCATCCTAATTGATCATACAATTTAACTAAGCTTTTCTCTCATAGGACCTAGTCCTCCCTCCTAGGTAAAATGATAAAACAAAATAACACCTATGTCTCCATGATGAAGCAAAGAGATCCAACGGTCTCCACTTGTGGCTTGCGATCCTTCTTTATTTGTCCCATGCTTCAATTTGGAGCCTTCTTGGTGGTTTGCACTCAGTCGAGTATGCAAAAGAGAACTCGGCCCTCATAGGGCTTTTAATTGTCATATTACCTTCGGGTTGCATCAACGGAGGCACAACTTCATTTGGCAGTTTCTATTGAAGAACATAATAGTAGCCTAGTTAGCAATGTAATCAATACCATTTACGCAATAATAGTGTACTTTATTAGCAAATCTTACCAAGAAATTTCAGCGAATATCATCCGCCCTCAACCTATGCACTAGTGTCCTGTACAATGTATAATTTGGGGCAGTTCCCAAGTTATACAGGAAGATCTCCCTACCAACTAGGACACCAATAACAAAGTTGATAAGATCATCCTTCTCCTCCCAAGTTAGATTAGATCCATAAGTGTAGTGTGTCGTGTCAATTATGTTTTCTGTTTCACTCGAAGAAACGAAATAAGCTGTAAATTGTAAATTAATAAATTTAGTATGGCTGAACAACAACTATTTTTAAATATAGAATGCAAATTACTTGACAAATATGCATGGTTGACAAATTCACATGGAGGTAAAATAGGAAGCATATCAACATCCACCCAAATGTCGATGTTACCTTCAATATGATCTTCAGGACGAAGATCGAAGGTTATTTCCGTATCCTCCTGAAATCCATATGCCTTGCAGCCTTGCAAAGAGGTTCCCAATTTGAGCACCCCAATTCTGTGTTATTAAGTGCATTCATTACTTTCACTATCGTTGTGTACCATAGACACATCAAAGTCCTCATAAAGCTTCATGGTGAAGAACATGTCGTCTCGCAGCCCAGGCTGGTCACAAAGACCCTTATCTTCACCGAAAAATTCACACACTTGGATCCTAGCATCGTTTGATGATGACGACATTTCTGGTGTTCATCATTCAAAAATGATGTCAAGCGCTTGAATATATCGCAAAGAAGAGAAGAAGAGGAGGTACCCTCATGACAACGGTCAGGATTCCTCCATTAAGAACACACATGAAAGTCACCCAAGGAGCAACCACAGACCGAGAGTCACACACGCATTATACCAATAATATATCACTAATACATTTATAATGAACTTGAATATAATATCACTAATACATCATCCTGAATAATCCAGTTAATGGATCATCAAATTGTAACTAATACATCTCGAATATTGTCATATAAGCTCACTAATACAGATCGAATACTATCGAATAATCTAAGTCACTAGCGGTTCTTGAGTCATGGGTGATGGACACCCAAAGATAAGGAACCATCACGGGATCATAACTCGGGTGAGATCCCTAAAGAAACTACCAGGTATTGTTGAACCTGGCGTCCAACGCCGCCATGTAGCGATGGACATGCTCGTCCTCCTCCCTGACACGGTGACGTACCACCTCCGCAGGGCTCGGCTCCCTCTGTACCAAAAGTGGCCCACGTTACCGCCACCATAGAAGCTTCAGGTCGACGACGAGACCTGGATTCCTCACCAAGTTGTGAGCCCGGGAAGGTAGCACCTCCTAGTGCCAGCCCAGCGGAGCCCAGTCCTAGACATGGCGCCTATCAAGCAGGCTCTCGCCCACAAAGATGCGGGCCGGGCATCGTCGATGTCGAGACAAATTCCTATGAGAAAATTTTCTTATCGTTTAATGATTACTTTCTAGTTATCATTTGTACAACATTCATCTCATTTCAATTTAGCTAGCGCCCACTAACCTATTTTGCTCAAGATGCAAGTATGACACCTCATCAAGCAAATATATAGAAAATAATAAAACACAATATATATATTACAAATATGCTCGCAACAATGGTCGGGGCATCATCTAGTCCCTAGCAAGAACCCTATAAGCATGGGGATGTCTCAGCAGAGGTCACGGTCGGTGTCGGGGTCAGGGCTGGGGTCGAGGTCGGGTTCGAGGTCGAGATCGGGGCCGTTGTCGAGGTCAGGGTCAGGGTTGGGGGCGAGGTCGCCGGGGAGGCCCTGCGGCAGTGGCGGCACAGAGTGGAGAGGGAGAGAGTGAGGAGGGGGAGAGGGAGGGAGTGAGGGGCGGGGCGGCAGCACATGGTGGAGAGGGAGGGAGTGAGGGGCGGCGGCGCAGGGAGAGGGAGGGAGTGAGGATGGAGAGAGGGAGAGAGTGACAGAGAGTGGTCATGCGGGACGAAGAGGATAAGTGCATGACCCACTTAGCACTAGCGATGGTCGGTAACACGCGCTACTGATAGGAGGCTTAGCAGTAGCGCTTTCTTGAGGAAATCGCTGCTACTATAAATACCGTAGGTGCAATCGTCGGGGCCCCTTAGCAGCAGTGCCTTTCTAGATTCCAGCGCTTCTTCTAAGCCCTTACTTGTAGCACTGCCCGAATACATCGCTACTGGTACTTAGCAGCAGCGTTTATATTTTTCTAGCGCTACTAGTAGACACCTGCCTATAAGGTTACTCCTAGTAGTGTTGTGACAAGCTGAGCCATCGACTCCTTTAGAGATCACAGTGGAACTCTCAATGAAAGCACCAATGTTGGTGTCAAAACCGGCGGATCTCGAGTAGCGAGTCTCGAGCTGTGAGACTAGGATTGATGGTAATGGGGACGAAGGAGATGACGTTTAGCCAGGTTCGGCCCTCCTATGGAGGTAAGACCCTACGTCCTGCTTGATTGTATTGATGGTATGAAGGTTACAGAGTTGATCTACCTCGAGATCGGATAGCTAGAACCCTAGATGAGTTTTCTCTGCCCTACAATCTAAAACCCTCTGGCTTATATAGACACCGGGAGGTACATGGGGTTTACACATGGTAGATCTCCTGCCGAGGATGGAGATGTTGATTTCTACATCTTGACTTGGAGTGCACAATGCGCCTTCGGGACCTCCTTCTAGAACATAGGGACTCGATGTATCCGGACCCTCCTGTGACAATCAGAATGCGGCCTACCAGGCCGGCCTATTTGGGAGATAAGCTAGCTCTCGATGTCAAAACCGGCGGATCTCGGGTAGGGGGTCCCGAGCTGTGAGACTAGAATCGATGGTAATAGGAGACGAAGGAGACGATATTTACCTAGGTTCGGGCCCTCCTATGGAGGTAATACCCTACGCCCTTCTTGATTATATTGATGATATGTGGTTACAGAGTTGATCTACCTTGAGATCAGATAGCTAAACCCTAGATGATTCGTCCTCTCTCTACAACCTAAAACCCTCCGGCTTATATAGACATCGAGGGTACCTGGGGTTTACACATGGTCGATTACATGTCGAAGGGATAAACATGCCTATTCACTACTCCAAACATGGAGGACACGCCACGATTTCTGAAGCTACCTTCCTGGAGACAGGGCCTTTGATCGATCCAATGCTCGGCAAACAGCCCATGCGATCCGGCCCATAAGAAACAGGTTGACCTCCCGAGGACCCATTAAACCAGGACTCCCTCAGTAGCCCCCGAACTTGCCTCCAACGCCAAGGGGCTTAGCTCGAGCTGCTTGGTATAATCAGAGTCTTCGTCTTTCCAGGCAAGTTCTTCTCCTGAATCAGTGATCCGTCGGGTTTAGTTCGGCCTCCCTTGGCTTGTAGTTTTTCCCGATCTGTGAATCCTTCAAACAACATGAATTGCTTAGCTTCAAAGGCCAAGCGTCAAGGAGCAATCAGAATTCCCTGACAACCATTCTTATGAAAGGTCGTGGCCCGCCACGACTGTCGAACCGTTTTCATCACCATGATCCATCAATGCACAGATCGTGCTCCGTTTCACATGGGATATGTTTAATCATGTGCGTACAGCGGCATGCACATCTTGGGAAGCAAAGCGATACGCGGCACAGCAGAGGGAGGTTAACCAGTGACCACCCCATAAAAAGGGAAAAAACCCAAGGCACAGCCATGTCCTCCATTCGCATCCTCTGCTTCCCTAATATCTTGAGCTTCTAGATCCCAAATCTAGTTTTTCCACCCCTTCCTCCTCCAAGCTCGACCATGGTGGGTTCTGGTTCCAATGACAAGTGGGAGGCCTCCACGGTCACCGACCGGGACATCTGGGACCTCAAGGACGCCGGCTACCTCCCCACTAATGTCTACCACCATGCTTCGGGGAAGGGCCAAGTGATCCCCACTCCCAAGCTGGACGAGAGGGTGGTCTTCATCCCTCACTTCATCTGGGGACTGAGCTTCCTGCTCCACCCCTTCGTCCGGGGCTCATGTTCTTCTACGGCCTCGACTTCCATGACCTCCCGCCGAAATTTTTCATGCACACATCGGCCGTCATCATCATCTGTGAGGCCTTCTTGCGAGTCAAGCCACACTTTGGACTATGGCTCAAGATATTCAATATCCAGCCAAAATGTGTCGTAGGCGAACACACAGACTGCGGCAGGGCTGTAATCAGCAAACTCGCCCACGTCGGATGGCCGTTCGACACCTTCATCGACACCATCAAGATTTGGCAAAAAGAGTGGTGTTACATCACCGAGCCAAGGGAGAAAGGACGAGCTGCTCCGGTCGAATTCAGATCCGGTCCCCCCACCAGATTGACTTTGTGGCTCCGAAAGGGCCTCGACTGGGGCTCGGACAAGGAGGTGGAGGACCTGCAGAAGCGCATCGCCTCCATGATCAGAGATGACATTGAGCTGGCCAACATGGTCCAGATTATGCTCCAGCGGCGTGATACGTCCATTTTGCATCATGCTTTTATATTGATAGTTATTGCATTATGGTTTGTTATTTTATGGTACAATACTTATGCCTTTTCTCTCTTATTTTAAAAGGTTTACATGAAGAGGGAGAAGGCCGACACCTCGAATTCTGGACTGGAAAAGGAGCAAATCTGAGATACCTATTCTATAGAACTCCAAAAGTCCTGAAAATTTACGGACAATTATTTTGGAATATATAAACAATACTAGGCGAAACAGATACCAGAGGGGGCCTACCATGAGGTGGCAAGCCTGCCAGGCACGGCCACCCCCCTGGCCATGCCTAGCAGGCTATATGGAGGGTTTTGACCTGGAAAAAATCTTAAGGAAGCTTTTGGGACGAAGCCCCACCGTCTCGAGGCGAAACTTGGACAGAACCAATCTAGAGCTCCGGCAGGGCTGTTCTGCCGGGGAAACTTCCCTCCTAGAGGGGGAAATCGAAGCCATCATCGTCACCAATGATCCTCTCATCTAGAGGGGGTCAATCTCGATCAACATTTTCATGAGCACCATATCCTCTAAAACCCTAGTTCATCTCTTGTATCTGATCTTTGTGGGTTGCTAGTAGTGTTGATTACTCCTTGTAGTTGATGCTAGTTGGTTTACTTCGCAGAGGATCATATGTTCAGATCCTTTATGATAATCAATACTCCTATGATTATGAACATGAACATGCTTTATGAGTAGTTGTGTTTTTTCCTGAGGACATGGGATAAGTCTTGTTATAAGTAATCTTGTGAATTTGGTATCCGTTCGATATTTTGATGAGAGTTATGTTCTCTATCCTCTAGTGGTGTTATGTGAACGTCGACTACATAAAACTTCACCATTATTTGGGCCTAGGGGAAGGCATTGTGAAGTAATAAGTAGATGATGGGTTGCTAGACTGACAGAAACTTAAACCCTAGTTTATGCGTTGCTTCGTAAGGGGCTGGTTTGGATCAATATGCTTCATGCTATGGTTAGATTTATCTTAACAATTTTTCGTAGTTGACGATGCTTGCGAGAGGGGTTAATAATAAGTGGGAGGTTTTTCCAAGTAAGGGAAGCACCCAAGCACCGGTCAGCCCACATATCAAATTATCAAAGTAACGAACGTGAATCAAATGAGCATGCTGAAAACTAGCTTGACAGAAAGTCCCATGTGTCCTCGGGAGCACTTTGCTTTATATAAGAGTTTGTCCAGGCTTGTCCTTTGCTACAAAAAGGATTGGGCTACCTTGCTGCACCTTTGCTACACTTGTTACTTGTTACTCGTTACAAATTATCTTATCACAAAACTATCTGTTACCGATAATCTCAGTGCTTGCAGAGAATACCTTATTGAAAACCGCTTGCCATTTCCTTCTGCTCCTCGTTGGGTTCGACTCTCTTACTTATCAAAAAGACTATGATAGATCCCCTATACCTATGGGTCATCAAGAATATTGTCTGGCGCCATTGCCCGGGAGTGAAGCTCCTTTGGTAAGTAGAATCTGGTAAGGAAAAATTTATATAGTGTGCTGAAATTTACTATCACTTGTTACTATGGAAAGTAATCCTTTGAGGGGCTTGTTCGAGGTATCTTCACCTCGACAGGAAACACAAAGAGTTGTTCCTCAACCTACTGAACCTATTGAAAATATGTATTATGAAATTCCTTCGGGTATGATAGAGAAACTGCTGGCTAATCCTTATGAAGGAGATGGAACACTACACCATGGTTTGCATCTAATCTATGTGGATGAAATTTGTGGATTATTTAAGCTTGCAGGTTTTCCCAAGGATCACGTCAAGAAGGTATTTCCTTTATTTTTTAAGGAGAAGTCATTGACATGGCATAGGCTACGTGATGATATTGGATCATGGAGCTACAACCAATTGAAAATGGAATTTCATCAGAAGTTCTATCCTATGCATCTAGTTCATCGTGATCAGAATTATATTTATAATTTTTGGCCTCATGAAGGAGAAAGAATCGCTCAAGCTTGGGGGAGGCTTAAGTCAATGTAATATTCATGCCCCAATCATGAGCTCTCGAGAGAAATTATTATTCGGAATTTTTATGCTTGGCTTTCTCGTAATGATCAATTCATGCTCGATACTTCTTGTATTGGTTCCTATATGAAGAAGGATATTGACTTCAAATAGGAGTTATTGGAAAGAATTAAACGCAACTCTGAAGATTGGGAACTCGATGAAGATAAGAGTCAGGTATGAACCTTAAGTTTGATTGTGTTAAATCCTTCATAGGCATTGATGCTTTTCGTGAATTTAGCACTAAATATGGACTTGACTCTGAGATAGTAGCTTCTTTTTGTGAATCTTTTGCTGCTCATGTTGATCTCCCTAAGGACAAGTGGTTTAAATATCATCCTCCCATTGAAGTCAAAGTATTTGAACCTATTAAAGTTGAAGAGGAAACTATTACTTATAATGTTGATCCTGTTATTCTTGTTGCTTATATTGAAAGACCACCTTTCCCTATTAGAATAAAGGAACATGCTAAAGTTTCAACTGTGGATGGTAAGAGCTATGCTAGAATACCTAAACCCCCTGCGCAATTTAAAGTTGAGCCTAGTATTGCTATGGTTAGAGATCTCCTAGTTGATAATATTGATGGGCGTGTTATTCAATTTTGTGATGAAGCTGCTAGAATTGCTAAACCCGATGCTAAAGATAAATATAGACCCATTGTTGGCACGCCTGTTGTTTCTGTTAAAATATGAGATCATTGTTATCATGGCTTATGTGATATGGGTGCTAGTGTGAGTGCAATTCCATTTACCTTATATAAATATATTATGAATGATACTACACCAGCTGAGTTAGAGAAAATTGATGTTACAATTTAGCTTGCTAATAGAGATACTATATCACCTCTTGGGATTATTAGAGATGTTGAAGTCTTGTGTGGGAAAATAAAATATCCTACTGATTTTCTTGTTCTTGGCTCCCCACAAGATGATTTATGTCCCATTATATTTGGTAGACCCTTTTGAATACCGTTAATGCCAGGATAGATTGTGAGAAGAAAACTATTATCGTAAGCTTTGGGGATACGTCTCATGAGTTTAATTTCTCTAAATTTCATAGGCAACCCCATGATAAAGAATTAGCTAGTAAGGATGAAATTATTGGTATTGCTTCTATTGCTATGCCTCCTACTGATCCTTTAGAGCAATATTTGCTGGACCATGAAAATGATATGCATATGAATGAAAGGAATGAAATAGATAATATTTTCTTTGATAAATATCCTATTTTGAAACACAACTTGCATGTTGAAATACTTGGGGATCCTCATCCACCCAAGGGTGATTCCATGTTTGAGCTTAAACAATTACCGGATACTCTGAAATATACTTATCTTGATGAAACGAAGATATATCCTGTCATTATTAGTGCTAACTTTTCAGAGCATGAAGAACGGAGATTATTGAAAACTGTGAGGAAGCACCGTGGTGCTATTGTATATACTCTTGATGATCTCAAGGGCATTAGTCCCACTCCATGTCAGCAAAAAATTAAAATGGAGCCCGATGCTAAACCAGTTGTTGATCACCAATGTCATTTAAATCCTAAAATGAAGGAAGTGGTAAGAAATGAAATATTAAAGCTTCTGGAGGGAGGTATCGTTTACCCTATTGCTGATAGTAGATGGGTTAGTTCCGTTCATTGTGTCCCTAAGAAAGTAGGTATTACCATAGTTCCTAATGATAAAAATGAATTGATCCCGCAAAGAATTGTTACAGGATATAGAATGGTAATTGATTTTAGAAAATTTAATAAAGCTACTAGAAAATATCATTACCCTCTACCTTTTATTGATCAAATTCTATAAATACTATCTGAACACACACATTTCTGCTTTCTAGATGGTTATTCTGGTTTCTCTCAAATACCTGTGTCAAAAGAGGACCAAGAGAAGACCACTTTTACCTGCCCTTTTGGTGCCTTTGCTTATAGACGTATGCCTTTTGGTTTATGCAATGCACCTGCTACCTTTCATAGATGTATGACTGTCATATTCTCTAATTTTTGTGAAAGGATTGTTGAGGTTTTCATGGATGATTTTTCTGTTTATGGAACTTCTTTTGATGATTGTTTGAACAACCTTGATCGAGTTTTGCAGATATGCAAAGAAACTAATCTTGTCTTGAATTGGGAGAAGTGCCACTTTATGGTGAATGAAGGTATTGTCTTGGGACATAAAATTTCCGAAAGAGGTATTGAAGTTGAGAAAGCTAAAGTTGATGCTATCGAAAAAATGTCGTGTCCCATGGATATCAGAGGTATAAGAAGTTTCCTTGGTCATGATGGTTTCTATAGGAGATTTATTAAAGACTTCTCTAAGATTTCTAGGCCGCTCACTAATCTCTTGCAAAAAGATGTTCCATTCATTTTTGATGATGATTGTGTAGAAGCTTTTGAAATTCTTAAGAATGCCTTGATTTCTGCACATGTTGTTCAACCACCTGATTTGAACCTACCTTTTGAAACTATGTGTGATGCTAGAGATTATGCCGTTGGTGTTGTCCTAGGAAAAACATTTGATATGAAATTAAATGTTATTCATTATGCTAGCAAAACTCTAGACAGTTCTCAAAGAAACTATGCGAAAAGGAATTTTTAGCAGTTGTGTTCGCTTGTGATAAGTTTAGACCCTATATTGTTGACTCTAAAGTAACTGTTCACACTGATCATGATGTTATTAAATATCTTATGCAAAATAAAGATGCTAAACCTAGACTTATCAGGTGGGTTCTTCTGCTACAAGATTTTGATTTGCATATTGTTGATAGAAAGGGTGCTGATAACCCCGTACCAGATAACTTGTCTAGGTTAGAGAATGTTCTTGATGACCCACTACGTATTGATGATAGCTTTCCCGATGAACAATTAGCTATCATAAATGCTTCTCATAATGCTCCTTGGGATGCTGATTATGCTAATTACATTGTTGCTAAATTTATACTACGTAGTTTCACATGCCAACAAAATAAAAAGTTCTTCTATGATTTAAGACATTACTTCTGGGATGACCCATACCTTTATAAAGAAGGAGTAGATGGTGTTATTAGATGTTTTGTACCTGAGCATGAATAGGAGCAGAGCCTACACAAGTGTCATTCCAAGGCCTACGAAGGACACCACGCTGGAGATAGAACTGCACATAAGGTATTACAATCTGGTTTTTATTGGCCTACTCTCTTCAAGGATGCTCGTAAGTTTGTCCTATCATGTGATGAATATCAAAGAATTGGCAATATTAGTAGATGTCAGGAAATGCCTATGAATTACTCTCTTGTTATTGAACCATTTGATGTTTGGGACTTTCATTATATGGGACCTTTTCCAGCGTCCAACGGGTATACTCATATTTTAGTTCTTGTGTATTGTGTTACTAAGTGGGTAGAAGCTATTGCAACTAGTAGTGCTGATCATAACACCTCTATTAAGATGCTTAAATAAGTTATTTTCCCTAGATTTGGAGTCCCCAATTATTTAATGACTGATGGTGGTTCACATTTTATTCATGGTGCTTTACGTAAATTGCTTGCTAAGTATGATGTCAATCATAGAATTGCATCTCCTTATCATCCTCGGTCTAGTGGTCAAGTAGAATTAAGCAATAGAGAAATTAAATTGATCTCGCAAAAGACAGTTAATAGATCTAGGCAGAATTGGTCTAAGAAACTTGACGATGCATTATGGGCTTATAGAACTACTTACAAGAACCCTATGGGTATATGTCCGTATAAAATGGTTTCTGGTAAAGCATGTCACTTACCTCTAGAGCTAGAGCATAAAGCTTATTGGGCAATCAAAGAGCTCAACTATGATTTCAAACTTGCTAGTGAGAAGAGGTTATTTGACATTAGCTCACTTGATGAATGGAGAACCCAGACCTATGATAATGACAAGTTATTTAAAGAGAAAGTTAATAGATGGTGTGATAAAAGGATACAAAATCGTGACTTCAATGTAGGTGACCATGTCTTGCTATACAATTTCCAATTAAGATTTTTTACAGGAAAACTTCTCTCTAAATGGGAAGGGCCTTACATTCTCGAGGAAGTATACCATTCCGGTGCCATAAAGATCAACAACACTGAAGGCACAAATCCGAAGGTGGTAAACAGGCAAAGAATCAAACATTATATCTCATGTACTCCCATAAATGTTGAAACCAATGTTATTAATACCATAACTCCGGAGGAGTATATTAGGGAGACCTACCAGAACATTTCAGACTCCGAAAAGGAATAGGTATGTAGTACGGTAAGTAAACCGACTCCAAAACTTTCCCAATAGCAATTTTACTCAGTTTTGGAATATTTAAAAATTTAGGAAAATCAAAAGTAGTCCAAAAGACGCACAAGGAGATGACAAGCCTGCTAGGCGCGGCCACACCCCCTGGCCGCGCCTAGGGGGATTGCCACCACCTCGTGCACCCTCCGTACTCCGTTTTCTTGTGGTACACTCCTTCGGGCCGGAAAAAATCATTATATAATCTCCTGAAGGTTTGCACTTTCGTATCACGACAATACCTCCTGTTTTTGTTTTGAGCTGTTTCTGTAGAAGATTTAGAGCCAGATGTCATCCAAAGAGTCTGATGGAGAGAGCTATATATCGCATTATCTTGCCAACGCCAAGCTCTATGGGGACCTAGATCCTTATGGATTATTCTCGGAGGAGAAACAAGAAGACAAGTACAGAGAGGAAAGCTCAGATGAAGAGGAGACTCCTCGACCTCAACTAGGAGATATGCACGTGGAGTTCAGGAAATCCAGCATCCCAAACACAAGAAGAAAACCCAAATTTCTATTTATCCATGCTCGTTTTCTGTTGGAGAGCAAGGAAGGATTATGTCAAATGATATTGAAGCTCGAGAAGGAAGTAGATGAGATGAGGGAACAAAATTTTATGCTTAAAAGGAAACTGGACAAGCTTCCAACCACATCAATAACTCCACCACCATCACCTCTGAAGAAGGACATCTAACCACATCGGTATGGGCACTCCCCTTGGCTTGTGCCAAGCTTGAGGGAGGCGCCCCAGTATCGTATCACCATCACACCTTTTACTTTTTCCTTTCTCTTGTTTTTCTTAGTTCGATCCTTTCCGATATTCTTTTGATCTAGTAGAATAAAAGTTTAGTATGATCTAGCTTTTAGTTTTACTTTTTTCTCCACTTATGTAAGCAATTCTGAGAGTTATATAATAAATAGTAGTTTTGATGTGAGGGCTCTGCTACCTTACTATGCTCTTGAAAGTAATAAATAAAAGAAGAATAGAATAAAAGCAAAGAGTATACACAATGATCTTATGGGGAGTGATGACTTCACATATAAGAAGTATGTCGATTGAAATTTGTTGGGAGTTAACAAACGTAGTGATTGGTCATTGATTTAATTGAAAAGGAAATGATAAAGAAAGAGAGATTCACATATAAATATATTATCTTGGACATCTTTTATGATTGTGACCACTCATTAAAATATTACCTGCTAAGAAGTTGATGTTGGACAAGGAAGACAACATAATGGGTTATGTTTGCTTGCCTCCGGATAGAAGTTATATGGTTTTAGATCCTCCAACATGTAGTTCTTGCTTCCACCTCATATTATCCAAAACTTCCGCACCAAGTAGAGATACTACGTGTGCATCCATACACCTCAACCCAGTTTTTACATGAGAGTCCACTATACCTACCTATGGATTGAATAAGATCCTTCAAGTAAGTTTTCATCGGTGCAAAAAAGCAATAAAAGTTGCTCCTAAATATGTAAGATATTTTATTGTAAGGGAAAATAAGCGTTGTACGAACTTGTGATGGTTAAGAAAGAAAAGCGACGGACTGCATAATAAAGGTTGATATCACAAAGGGCAGTACAACCTGGCGTTCCTTTCCACTAAGGGCTTGTGCATCCCAAAACAAAAAGCGCATGACAACCTCTGCTTCCCTCTACGAAGGGACTATGTGTTACTTTTACTTTTTAAGTACTTACCTTTATGCAAGAGTCATGGTGACCCTCACAACTTCCTATATTTTGCCTCTCTCTTGGGAAGCATTATGTGTTGGGGAATGATCTAGATGCATATATCCACTCGGATGTGGGTGATCATGAATTACTATTGTTGACATCACCCTTGAGGTGAATAGTTGGGAGGCAAAACTATAAGCCCCTATATTTCTCTGAGTCTGTTTGAAGTTTTGATCTCATGAGTATCGCGTGACTGTTAGCAATTTTGAAAGACTAAAAGATGATTGAGTATGTGGGATTTCTTTACAAGCTCTTATATTGACTTTTTCCGATGTTATGATAAATTGTCAATTGCTTCAGTGACTAAGATCACAGTTTGTTGGTTGTCAGTAGAGTTCTTGGTTCATACTTTATCTTGTGAATGAATTGTTACTCTAGCATAAGAAATCTTATAAGTATTGTTGTTCTAAAGATATTCATGATGCCCTCATGTTCGTGTTGTATTTTATCAACACCTCTATCTCTAAACATGTCGACATATTTATCGATCTTGGCTTTCACTTGAGGGCAAGCGAGTTCTAAGCTTGGGGGAGTTGATACGTCCATTTTGCATCATGTTTTTATATTGATATTTACTGCATTATGGGTTGTTATTACACATTATGGTACAATACTTATGCCTTTTCTCTCTTATTTTACAAGGTTTACATGAAGAGGGAGAATGCCGGCAGCTGAAATTCTGGACTGGAAAAGGAGCAAATCTGAGATACCTATTCTGCACAACTCCAAAAGACCTGAAAATTTATAGAGAATTATTTTCGAATATATAACAATACTAGGCGAAACAGATACAAGAGGGGGCCCACCAGGAGGTGGCAAGCCTGTCAGGCACGGCCACCCCCTGGTCGCGCCTAGCACGCATGTGACCCACCTGGCAGGTCCCTGCTACCTCTTGAGCATGCGTTGGTTTTCCCTTGAAGAGGAAAGGGTGATGCAGCAAAATAGATAAGTATTTCCCTCAGTTGTTGAGAACCAAGGTATCAATCCAGTAGGAGGAACAAGCAAGTTACCAATGGATGCTCCTACACAAAGAATCAAACTCTTCCACCCAATGCTATAAAGGGGTTGTCAATCCCTTCATGGGTATTTGCAAGGATTTTATCCAATAGAGATAGATGTAACGAGTGTGGAAATTAAAAGGTAAATAAATTGCAGAAAGTATAGATCTTAAAATATATGATGGAAAATAGACCAGGGGCCATAGGTTTCACTAGAGACTTCTCTCTTGAAGGCAAATATCATGGTGGGTAAACAAATTACTATCAAGCAATTGATAGAAAAGCGAATAATCATGTAGTTATCCAAGGCAATGATCATGCATATAGGCATCACGTCCTTATCAAGAAGACCGAAACGATTCTGCATCTACTACTATTACTCCACACATCCCTGCATCTAGAGTATTAAGTTCATGAAGAACAGAGTAATGCATTAGGAAAGATGACATGATGTAGAGGAATAAACTCAAGAAATATGATGAAAACCCCATCTTGTTACCCTTGATGGCAACAATACAATATGTGCCTCACTACCCCTACTATGTCACTGGGTGAGGACATCGTAGGATTGAACCCAAAACCAAGCACTTCTCCTATTACAAGAATTACCAATCTAGTTGGCCAAACCAAACTAATAGCTCGAAAAGAATTGCAAGGATATGAAATCATGCGTATAATAAATCGGAGGAGATTCAAATAAGATTCATGGATAATCTGAACATAAACTCACAATTCATCAGATCTTGACAAACACACCACAAAACAGGATTGCATCGGATAGATCTCCATGAAGATCATGAAGAACATGGTATTGAAGATCAAAGAGAGAGAAGAAGTCATCTATCTACTAGCTATGGACCCGTAGGTCTATGGTGGACTACTAACACATCATCGGAGGGGCAATGGAGTTGATGTAGATGCCCTTCATGATCGAAAACCCCTCCGGCAGATTACTGGAAAAGGCTCCAAGATTGGATCTCTCGAGAACGGAGGCTTCCGGCGGCGAAAAAGTATTTGTGTGGCTCTTTCTGGTGTTGGGGGAATATTTGGGTATTTATAGGCCAAGAATTAGGGTTAGGAGACCTGCCGGGAGGGGACAAGACTACTAGGCGCGGCTAGGGGGTCCGCGCCTAGTAGGCTTCTGGCGCCCTGGGACCTCCCCTGGCGTGCACTCCAAGCTTGGATGACTTGTTTCCTTCCAGAAAAATTCCTTCTGCAGGTTTTATTCCATTTGGACTCTGTTTAATATTCCATATCTTCAAAACTCAAAAACAAGGAAAAAACAGAAACTAGCACTTGGCTCTACATTAATACGTTAGTCCCAAAAATAATATAAAATAGCATAATAATGCATATAAAACATCCAAAACAGATAATATAATAGCATGCCATCATCAAAAATTATAGATAAGTTGGAGACATATCAGTCCCCGACGCCCATCTTCTTCTATATGGAGGGTTTTGACCTGGAAAAAATCATAAGGAAGCTTTCGGGATGAAGCGCCGCTGTCTCGAGGCGAAACTTGGATAGAACCAATCTAGAGCTCCGGCAGGGTTGTTCTGTTGGGGAAACTTCCCTCCCGGAGGGGGAAATCGAAGCCATTGTCATCACCAACGATCCTGTCATAGAGAGGAGGTCAATCTCCATCAACATCTTCACCAGCACCATCTCCTCTCCAAACCCTAGTTCATCTCTTGTATCTGATCTTTGTCTCAAACCTCAGATTGGTACCTGTGGGTTGCTAGTAGTTTTGATTACTCCTTGTAGTTGATGCTAGTTGGTTTACTCGGTGGAACATCATATATTCAGATCCTTTATGATAATTAATACTCCTTTGATTATGAACATGAACATGCTTTGTGAGTAGTTACGTTTATTCCTAGGGACATGGGATAAGTCTTGTTATAAGTAATCATGTGAATTTGGTATTCATTCGATATTTTGATGAGATGTATGTTGTCTCTCCTCTAGTGGTGTTATTTGAACGTTGACTACATAACACTTCACCAATATTTGGGCCTAGGGCAAGGCATTGGGAAGAAATAAGTAGATGATGGGTTGCTAGAGTGACAGAAGCTTAAACCCTAGTTTATGCATTGCTTTGTAAGGGGTTGATTTGGATCCATATGTTTCATGCTATGGTTAGATTTACCTTAATTCTTCTTTCGTAGTTGTAGATGCTTGTGAGATAGGTTAATCATAAGTCGGAGGTTTGTCCAAGTAAGGGCAGCATCCAAGCACTGGTCCACCGACATATCAAATTATCAAAGTAACGAACATGAATCAACTGGGCATGATGAAAACTAGCTTGACAGAAATTCCCATGTGTCCTCAGGATTGCTTTTCTTTATATAAGAGTTTGTCCAGGCCTGTCCTTTGTGACAAAAAGGATTGGGCTACCTTTCTGCACCTTTGCTACACTTGTTTCTTGTTACTCGTTACTAATTATCTTATCACAAAACTATCTGTTACCAATAACTTTAGTGCTTGCAGAGAATACCTTATTGGAAACCGCGTGTCATTTCCTTCTGCTCCTCGTTGGGTTTGACACTCCTACTTATCGAAAGGACTACAATATATCCCCTATACTTGTGGGTCATCACGGCGTATCCTTCCCTGCCAGTGCCGAGACTCTCCCATGTGGGCTTATCGGCTTGACGATGAGCCTACTATTCGTCAGCTTTTTCGAACTACTCGGGAGAAGCTATGGAAGGCATTGTTCAAGGTGCAGGAGAATTGGCCAGTCGAGGACTAGTATCGGGGTCTACACGCCAATAAACCTCCTTCCCATGTATAATATAGTTTTTTTATCGACTTTATTTTCTGAAAGAAAATCTAAGCACTTTCTGATCACTTCTGTAGTAATGGTTGAGCAAGGCCACGGGCATCAACTGCCTGGCGCCTCAGCCTGAGGACGTCGAGTCCAGGCTATTGTCGGAAATGCTCGTCGTGGCGCCTTACAAGGCGCCAGAGAAGAAGGTGAAGAAGAAGAAATCAGGCCGAGGAGGCCTGCATATCAGGGACCAGCCAGACGCTGTGTTCGGGGAAACCCATGCATCCTCCAATCAGGAGGAGGAGCATGATTACGAGGGGGAAGGCGATTCCCCCTCACAGGAAAGAGGGTGACATCATAGGATGCCACACACGAGGCACCCCCTCCTGCCCCACAGAAAGCACGTCGGGCACAGGTGACTCTGTCCGACGACAGTTCGGACTCAGGTACTGAGTCCAAGGACTTCGAGAAGGTTCCACAAAGGAACCTAAGGGTCAAGCCCCCAACTTAAAGATAAGAATCCGAAGACTTCCTAAGATATTAGTGCTAAGTTTTTGGATGTTAAAATCATGTGAGCACCCATTGATTTGCAGCCCACCACGCGTCCTCTCCACCGACCAAGTTTTGGATGGGGATACCCCGCCCGCCCAGCTAGCAAAGAGTGGGACCGCGTATCACCCCACTCCTCCGGGCGCCGCGAAGGATGCCGCGGAGGTATCATTCCAGCAGGCTCCTATGGAGCCGAAGACCTACGGTGAGGGAGACGATGTCATGGTCGAGGCTAATGCCTCAGCCACGGAAGACCGGGGGAAGAGCCCCTCCCGGATACTGAGGAGACTGGTCGAGGGGAAGTCTAGCCCCCTCCAAGGCCATCTCCGGAGCACAGAATGCCTCCGGAGGCACTGGTTCAATCCTTGGTTGGAGGTCGGATTAACCAAGCACCACTAGCGCCACCAACCAATGGGTGGCCGGTGATGGGGGAGGCTCTATCAAGTGCCTCCATCTTCGAGGAGCACTGCACTCTCATGGGTGCGGTTCTACAAAGCATTCAATCCGTTGATAGGGGACTGAAGGAGGCTTTCAAAGGTCTCCCGACGGGATTCCAGGTGAGCCACGTGATACTTTGTGTGCGAAATATCAATTTCTTTATGCTATCGTTATATACATGGCATCCCCCGGGCCCTAGGTGAGTTTGGAAAAAACTCACCTGAGGGTCAACCATAGATCATCATCCAAACTATGTACAAGACGATATTTGTTCGGAACGTTCTAACAGCCCTTAAGAGGACCAGACATAGGACCATATTGATGACAGTTCGGAAGTTTTGAACCCATGTAACCTGATAGGGAATAGTTTTTTATAGGCTTCATGATCGGCGGTGGCTGTGAATGCCGCTGAGCTAGACGACCTGAATCGGAAGCTCAAAATCTCTGAAGACGAGCTTGATGCTCTGAACAAGAGATTAGACGAGGTGCAAGGTAAGCCTGATTCACTATTCGAAAATTTTCATCATCATACTGTCAATGCAGTATTCATATTTTTGATGCTTACACAGCCTCGGCGAAGGAAATTGAGAAGCTCAAGGTCGAGCTATAGCATGTGAAGTAGGAGGCTACGGTCGAGAGGGTGGCGGCCGAACAAGCGGCTATTGTGCTTTCTACATTAAGAGCACCAGCGACAAGCATGAGGCTCGGGTGACAGAAATCCAACAGGACCTCAAAGATGCTGGCCAAATGTGCGAGGCCCTCAAGCGGAGAGGCAAGAATCAGGTCGCCGAACTATCCACCTTGAAAACCGATCTCGAAAAGGAGTGGGTGGATAGGTGGTTCTTTGAGGAGCAAGTTCGCCAAGCGAAGGTTATCACGGATGGTAAGCCATATTTATTGCAGTGTGTATTTGGGGATAGCAAGTTCGAGTTGCTTACCCAGGTGTGGCATTCCTTAGGTGCCTGCTCCAACCTTCAGAAGAGTGCTGCGGATGCAAATCAGTTCGATGCTTCGCGGGGAGAGGGAGCTGAAGCTCGGCTGTTTTGGGCGTAATTTGAAGCCTCCGAGCGCTCTCCTCTTCTCATTGAGAAACTAAAGCAGCTGAGTGAGCTACATCGGACGGTGGAGCCGGCCCTGAAAGATCTTTTTATCCGGTTATAGCCCAATGAGCCACTGTCGGGTAGCTACTTCGGCCTGGTGCAGAAGTTGAGCGACGCCTCGCCCCAGATTGACGCGCTAAGGCGTTCCTCCTATATCAAGGGAGCTCGGATGGCCTTTGTGACGGCCAAGGTGCACTGGCCGGGGCTTGATCCGATGAAGATGGCCACCACCCCTCCGCCTCCCGGAAAGGAGCATAGGCTCCCCGAGCGATACTTCTCCGGAGTAATGGAGGGTGCTCGGGCGATAGAGTCGCAGTGCTCAAAAGAAAACATTTATGAGTAAATGTATTGTAATATGTCTGAAGACATTTAATGTTTTATGGTTATGATGCATGGTTTATCATGTTTTTAATGTTTTGCATTCCTTATTAACTTCAGATTGGCCGTTGAAACTGAAAGCTGCGAGTCGTGGCTTCAGCCCCTGTGGAGATGCTAAATTGGGTGTCCCTACTTACGCACTATAACCCTTAGCCGAGCTATCGGTACCCGAAGGCGGTAGTGTGCGGCAAACCAGCCAATCAGACCATAATGCTTTATAGCTTTCACTTAGCCGTAGGGGCGCGAAAATGACTGTGGGAGGCTGGTTACTAGCCCCCGGTGACTTGTGATGTTCGGATGAACCGCGGCCAAAGCCAATATCACATGGTTTATACGAATACCAAACCCATCGTATGACACGGAATAACCTCTAACGTGGTCTGGAGTATAACACTTAACCTCGGATTCGCAAACCGGTTCTCGCATACTAAGACAGTCAGTTTTCGGCTTTGTCATCTGAGGTGTTTGAGCAGGCTAGCCGGAATGACAATCGCAGAGGTTCTCCCTTTGCCCTTTTAGCCGAACGAGCGGAACATAAAGGGGCAAGCACATGAGCCAGGCAACCCAACTATTGACCCAAGACATAGTTCGAAACCAATGTATATAAAGGGAATTCCAAGATGTCGAACGCATAATAAATTGTGCATAAGGAGATTTTTTTTAAACTCGAGCCCCCAGTCTATTAGCCGGTTGCGTTGTAATGTACCGAATAGCTTCGCAAGAAGAGGGAGAAAATAGAATATGTGCCAAAAAAGGACAATCAGACAAGCATGTATAATGATTTTATATTTTCCTCAACGACTCTTATTGCTCGAATTGCCGAATTAACTGTTTACAGGTGTTTGAAAAAAATTACAGGAGTGGTTGTACCACGGGTCTTCGATTGGTGGCCTTACGTCCGCGATGTGCCTTGTCGCTTGTCTACTCTTGTGCCTCCTAGAGACTGGTGCACCTCAATGGGTGGTACTATTCGGTGAACTGATCTTGCAAACTAGGTCTTGAGAAGTCTCCGAAGTGAGGATGAGCTATACGCCTTTAGCAGGCTCTTGATGGTACATGCAGTGTGTCCGAGGACATTTGATGGTAGTAGTTCGGTCTAGCAGAACACTTCCCTGTTTTCCCACCACTGGCCATGGAATTTTGATCGCGATGTTGTGCCTCCTTGGCACGTACTTCGCTGGTCCTAGGGCTGTGCAATCGGGGCGAGTCCCTATTTACGGGGAGAAGAAGGTTCTGGGAGTTTGGGCTGAAACCAAGCTCATTTCCCAACCTTATGTGCCTTTACGGCAGGTGTCGACGTTTGCCCATCATCATTGTAGCGGAATTCGGCCACTGGGGCCAATGCACGTTCCTTAGTTCGGAGGGAGCTCTCTGTGTTGCCGTTGACAGTAATGAACCCCTTGGGGCCGGGCATCTTGAGCTTGAGGTATGCGTAGTGTGGGACGGCATTAAAGTGAGCGAACGTTGTACGACCGAGCAGGGCGTGATAGCGGCTGCGGAAAGGCACAATGTTGAAGACCAAGTCTTCGCTTCGAAAGTTATCTGGCGAGCCAAACACTACTTCCAGGTTTACGGAGCCCGTGCACCGGGCATTGATGCCTGGGATCACTCCTTTAAAGGTAGTGTTGTTGGGTTTGATCCTTGACGGATCTATACCCATCTTTTTCACCATGTCTGGGTAAATCAGGTTAAGGCTACTTCCTCTGTCCATTGGGACTTTCTAAGGTGATACCCGTCTATAATGGGGTCTAGGACGAGGGCGGCGGAACCTCCATGAGGGATACTGGTCGTGTGGTCACATCGATCAAAGGTGATCGGGTACGCCGACCATGGGTTATACTTCGGGGCTACATGCTCTACGGCGTAGACCTCCCGAAGGGCGTGCTTCCTCTCCTTCTTGGGTATATGGGTGGCGTATATCATATTTACTGTTTTCACCTCTCGAGGGAACTTCTTCTGTCCGCCACAAATCGGACCCTAAGGCTCATCCTCGTCCTTGTTGTGTGGGCTCTTGCCTTGACCCTCGGATGTGAGTTTGCCTGCCTGTTTGAATACCCAACAGTTATGGTTGGTGTGGTTGGTGGGCTTCTCTTGAGTGCCATGGATTTGGCAAGGCCTTTCCATGATCTTCTCCAGAGAGGTGAGTCCGTCGCGATTGCCTTTAGGAGGCTTCTTCCGCTGCCCGGGTTGGGAATTTTGGAAGCCGGCATTAACCGTCGTGTCATTGGCATCACTATTGTTGTGTCGGCACTTATTCTTATTGCGCTTCGGTTTCCCATTTCTGTCCCGAACTTCGGAGGTTCCGGGTCTTCGGGGTTGTGGCTCCGTCTTGTGAGCCACTTATCCTCGCCGGCGCAAAAGCGGGTCATGAGGGATGTAAGGGCGGACATTGTCCGAGGTTTATGCTGGCCGAGCTGGTGGGCCAACCATTCATCCTGAATATTGTGCCGGAAGGAGGCTATTGCCTCGGCGTCCTGGAAGTCAACAATCTGGTTTTTCTTGGTCAAGAACCCATTCTAGAATTGCCGCGTGGACTCTCCTGGCTTGTGGACGATGTTGCACAAATCGGAGGAGTCCGGCGGCTGAACATAGGTGCCCTGGAAGTTAGAGTGGAATGCATCCTCTAGATCTTCCAATCATCCTATGGAGTTTTCGGGGAGGCTGTTCAACCAGTGCCGAGCTGGCCCCTTATGTTTTAGGGGTAGATATTTGATGGCATGGAGATCATCTCCTCATGTCATGTGGATGTGGAGGAGGAAATCATCAATCCATACGGTTAGGTCAGTTATCCCATCGTATTGCTCTATGTTTACGGGTTTAAACCCCTCCAGGAACTGATGCTACATCGCCTCGTCCGTGAAGCACAGTGGGCAGAAGGCGCCTCTGACCCGAGCTATGTCGCGCCGGTAATCGGTGTCTATTCTAGCCTGGTTTCGTTCCCGGCCTCTATTATTGCGGTTGAGCCAGGGCTGGTACCCGTCCCATTGATCGGGTGAGTACCCTCTAGATTCGTAGATGGATCTTGTGCGACCTGCCCTATGGTCCTGGTCGTGCTACAGGTTGAACCTGTCATCGGGCTCTATTGGCTCTTTTCCCCGTCTTTGGGGTATCGCCAACCTATAACCGGTGTAGTCGGTCGTCTTGTCACGCCCTTGAGGGGGGCGGTCTGGCTTATCATATGGGGTATGTTTGGGAGATGGTGTATCACTGAGCTCGTCGTCGAATTGCAGCAGCAGCCTTCTGCGTGGATAACTCTTGGGTTGGCCTAACAGACTAGTACCATATCCTTCCTCAGCTGCGAGAACTCTCGTCCATCGATCATTGAGGTTGTCTTGTTATGCTTTAAGCTGCCGTTCTTTTGTTTTAAGTCTGCAGGCTGTGGCTATAAGATGTTGCCTGAACAGTTCCTGATCTTCAGTATGATCGGGAATGTCGAAGTCATCGGCTTCCGGGATGTCCTACTCCTCAACAGGGTGGAGGTAATTGTCGTCCTCAGAATCTTTTAGGTCATCGAGGTTTCATTGGTCTTTAGGCCTCTCGTGACCCTCTAGCGGGTGTTCGAGGATATCGGGATCGCCGACGTCTTCCGGGGTATCTCCGTCCCCGGTGACGATGATAGCTTTCCTTCCCTTTTTGCCTTTTGACCGTTTATGCGGTTTCCGACGCCTTGATGGCGCTTCACCCGACTTGTCGCCATCGTTTTTAGGTGTGTTCTCGCCATTAGCGGCTGGAGTGTCCACCATGTAGATGTCATATGTGGAGGTGGTGGCCCATCGTCCGGTGTTAACGGGGGTGGGAGCACAATCGTCCTCATCCATGTATTATGCCTCCTTGGAGGCATAGTCCAACATGTCAGTTAAATCTTCGACTGTGTCTATCAAGTGGGTGGTGGGTGGGACAAAAAATTCATCCTGACCCGCCCTAAGACCGATATGAGCATGGATCGAGGTTGGGTCGTCGGTAATCTTCATTGACGAGATCCGATCTAGGGCCTCACTGAGTATCGAGAACTCGATCGGGCCAACCTGCTCGGAGCTTTCGGAGTTGACCTCCGTTGTGTCCGTTTTAGGGGAGTGTTCGATATGAATGGATCTCCGGTCATCTGGTACTATGGCCGGATTGAGACTAAGAGTCGGGTCATCGCCGGGGTAAATCTCATGGACGTGACCGAAAGGAGGATCCAAGGTTAAAGCCTCGGAGTCTTCGAGCGTGGCGGGCTAGACTGCGAGCCCGGTTAGAGAGAGATTGCCCCGAGAGTCTATGGAGAACTCTAGGTTCCCGAATCTGACCTCCTGATCGGGGGTGAAGCTCCCAACCCGGACTAGATGGCTAGTCGGGTCAGTGTGCAGCAAAATGCTGCCGAAAGCGAAGATTTTTCTGGCGACAAAAGTGTCGATGTTACGGACCTCTTCGTTGATGAATACGTGAGCCATCAATTGCTTTGGCGATCATAGCGGAACTCTCAATGAAAGCACCAATGTCAGTGTCAAAACCGGCAGATCTCGGGTAGGGGGCCCGAGCTGGGAGACTAGAATTGATGGTCACAGGAGACGAAGGAGACGATGTTTACCTAGGTTCGGGCCCTCCTATGGAGGTAATACCCTACGTCCTGCTTGATTGTATTGATGATATGTGTGTTACAGAGTTGATCTACCTCGAGATCGAATAGCTAAATCCTAGATAAGTTCTCCTCTCTCTACAATCCAAAACCATCCGGCTTATATAGACGCCGAGGGTACCTAGGGTTTACACATCATCGGTAACACATCGAAGGGATAAACATGCCTATTCACTACTCCAAACATGGAGGACATGCCACAATTCCCGAAGCTTCCTTCCTAGAGACAGGGCCTTTGATCGATCCAATGCTCAACAAACGGCCCATGCAGTCCGGCCCATAAGAAACAGGTTGGCCTCCCGAGGATCCCTTAAACCAGGACTCCCTAACCAATACCCTGAGGACCCCTTAGTCTAGGACTCCCTCAATAGCCCCCAAACTAGCCCCCAACACTGAGGGCCTCAGCTCTGCCAGCCTTATGTGATTAGAGTCTTCGGCTTGCGGGGTCAGTTATTCTTGTCATTACTGATCGGTTGAGACTAGTTTGGCTTCCGATGATGCGTAATGTTTCTGATCATACGATCATCCAGAGGCCATGAATTGCTTAGTCCTGAAGGCCAAACGTCAAGGCGTAAACGGTGTTTTTTGATGACCTTTATGACGAAGGGTCGTCGCCTACCATGACCACTGAACTAGTTATGAAAACACAATTCACGGTTCGAGGCCGTTTTTTCATTGGCACGACTCGTCAATGCTTAAATCGTGTTCCCTTTCACACGGGATATGATTAACATCTCAACTTACTTTACGCGTGTATAATGGCATGCACATCTAGGGAAGCAGAGAAATTTGGGGCGCAGCAAGGGAGGCTAATCGGTGTCACGCCTCATAAAAAGGGGAAAACCCCAAGGCCTATTCACTTCCCATTCACATCCTATACTTCCTCGATCTCCCCAACCTTCAGATCCCAGATCTAGTTCTTCCTCGGCTTCTCCTTGGAGCTTAGCCATGGCAGTCTCGGGCTCCAATGGCAAGTGGGAGGCCCCCACGGTCACCGACGAGGACATCCGGGACCTAAAGCTTGGCGGCTACCTCCCCGCCAACGTCTTCCACCGCGCTGCGGAGGCTAAACAGGTGGTCCCCACACCCAAGCCCGATGAAAGGGTGGTGTTCGTCCCTCAATTCATCCAAGGACTGAGCTTTCCACTCCACCCCTTCATCAGGGGCCTCATGTTCTTCTACGGGTTGGACTTCCATGACCTCCCCCCGAACTCATTCATGCATATTTCGTCCTTCATCACTGTCTGCTAAGACTTCCTACGGGTCGAACCGCACTTCGGCATGTGGGTCAAGGTCTTCAACATCAAGTCGAAGACCATTGCGGGCGAGCACGTGGACTGCAGGGGGGTGATCAGCAAGCTCCCCCATGTCGGATGGCCGACTGGAACCTTCATCGACACCATCAAGATCTGCTAGAAGGAATGGTTCTACATCACTGAACCAAGGGAAGAGGGTCAAGTTGCTCCCGCCGAGTTCAGATCCGGACCCCCACGAGATTAACCTCATGGCTCAGGAAAGGCCTTGACTGGGGGTGGGATGTAGAGGTGGAATTATTGTAGAAGCGCGTCTCTTCAATGATCAAGGCCAAAATCGAATTGGTTAACGTGGTCCAGATCATGCTTCGACGCCGTCTCCTTCCCTGCCAGCACCAGGACTCCCTTATGTGGTCTTATCAGCTTGATGACGAGCCCACCATACTCCAACTCTTCCACACTACTCCTGACAAACTGTGGAAGGCATTGTTCAAGCCCCGGAAGAGTTGGCTGGCCGAGAAGGAGGATTCAGACCTAAGCGCCGATAACCCTCCTACCCAGGTACGTTATAATTTCAATCAACTAGCTCTGTTTTTCGACAAAAGGACTTATGCCTTTCCTCCCATCTTTGTAGAAATGGCTGAGCAAGGCCACGGGAATTAAGTGGCCAGCACCGTAGCCGAAGACCCCAGGTCGGAGTTGCCGGCAGAGATGCTCATCGTGGCGCTAGAGAAGAAGGAAAAGAAGAAGAAGAAGAAGAAGAAGAAGAAGAAGAAGAAGAAGAAGAAGAAGAAGAAGAAGAAGAATATGGGGACTCTCCACCTGCCGAGCTGGCGGAGAGTGGGACTAGGTCACACCCCACACCTCTAGGGGCCGCAAAAGATGCTGCGGAGGTGTCATCCCACCAGGCTCCTTTGGAGCTGAGTACAGGCAGTGGGGGTGATAACGTCATGGCTGAGGTTAACACCTCGATCGCTGAACACCATAGGGAGGATCCCCCTCTAGACGCTGAGGAGGATGGACAGAGGAAAGTCCAGTCCCTTCTGAGGTCATCTCCAAAGCGCATTGTGCCTTCGGACTTCCCGGTCAATCCCCGATTAGAGATCGGGCTAGCCGGTCACCATCGGTGCCATCGATAACTGGGTGGTCGGTCATGGAGGAGGCTCTATCAAGCGCCTTAATCTCCGAGGATCATCACACTCTTATGGGTGCGCTTTTGCAAGGCATTCAGTCCATTGATAGCGGACTGAAAGAGGCCTTCAATGGTCTCTTGACAGGCTTCCATATGAGCCATGTAATACCCTTTTCCTAAAAATTTAATTGTATTAAGTTTGTGCTATCGTTATGTATATAGCAGCCCCTGAGCCCTAGGTAAGTTTAGAAAAAACTCACCCAAGGGTCAATTATCCAGTAGTAACCTATGATGCACAAGACATAATTCATCCCATACTGTTCTAAAAGCCCTTAAGAGGACCGAGCACAGGGGCGAATTCTTGATAGTTCGGGGGGTTGAATGCACATAGTCTGATATGTATATATTGTTTGTAGGCCTCGTCATCAGCGACAGACGTTAATGCCACGGAGCTTGCCGAGCTAAATCGGAAGCTCAAGAGCTCCAAAGAGGAGCTTGATGCCCTGAACAAGAGGTTCGATAAGGCACAAGGTAAGCCGAATTGTAATATCTGGGTTTTCTATTATTAATGATCATACTGGTGACCCGGTGTAATTATATGTATGTTCCTTATACAACTTTGGCCAAGGAGGTTGAGAACCTCAAGGCCGAGCTTAAAAAGATGAAGCAAGCGGCCGCGGACGAGTGGCAGCAGCCGAACAAGCAGCAGTCGTGCTCTCCGCACTAAAAACCGCGAGTGCTAAGGATGAAGCCTAGGTGGAGGAGGTGCAAAAGGAGCTCAAGAATGCCAGCACAAAGTGCGAGGGCCTTGAGCAGAAAGGCAAGGAACAAGCCATCGAGCTATCCATGCTGAAATCCGAGCTCCAAAAGGAGCGGATGGATAGGCAGTTCTTTGTAGAACAGATCCGCCAAGTCAAAGCTATCACAGACGGTAAGTCATATTTACTATAGTGTGCCTTTAGTGATAGCAGGTTCACATTGCTCACCCAGGTGTGGCGTTCCTTAGGCGCATGTTTGGATCTTCAAAAGAGCGTAGCCAACGCGAACCAATTCTATGGTTCACGAGAAGAAGGCGATGAGGCTCGGCTCTTTTGGGCACAGTTCGAAGCCCCCGAGCGCTCTCCTCTTCTTGTCGGGCAGATGAAGCAGATGATGGAGCTACACAGGATGGCAGAGCCGGCCATGAAGGATCTATGCATCCGGCTATGGCCCGACGAGCCGTTGCCGAGCAGCTACTTCGGCTTGGTGCGGAGGTTGAGCAACGATGCAACTAGGATTGACGCGCTAAACTTTTCTGCCTACATTGAGGGTCCTTGGATGGCCTTTGCAAGAACCGTGATGAACTGGCCGAGGCTCAATCCGACCGAGATGGCCACCGTAGCTCCGCCCCCTGGAAAGGAGTACAGGTGCCCCGAGCGATACTTCTCCGCGGTGATGGAGGGCGCTCGGGTGATAGAGGCTCAATGTTCGAAGGATAAATTTATGAATGAGCGCGTTGCAATGTGTTAGAAGACTTTTTAATGCTTTATGATGATGTTACATGGTTTATCATGTCTTTTAAGTTTTGCATTCGCTTTGACTCCCATGTGGTCGTTTAATCTGAAAGTTATGAGTCGTCGGCTTGATCCCACATGTAGATACTATGTGGGGTATCTCTGCCTCTACACTGTGACGCTTAGCCAAGATATCGGTGCCTGAAGGCGGTAGTGCGAGGGTTACAAGGCAATCATACTATAGTGCTTTATAGCTTTCACTTAGCCGCAGGAGCGTTAAAAGGAACGAGGGGGGCGATGACTAGCCCCTAGTGGTTTGTGATGTTCGGATGAACCGTGGCTAAAGCCAGCATCACATGGTTTTTATGAGTACAAAACCCATGGTATGACACGGAATAACGTCTAATGAAGTTTTAGTATGACATTTATGCTTGGATTTGCGGACCGGTTCTCGCTTACTATGACGGTCAGTTTTCAGCTTTCTCCCCTAAGGTGCTTGACCAGGCTAGCTGGAAACACAATCGTAGCGGTTCTCCCTTTGCCCTTTTAGCCGAACAAGCGGAACATAAGAGGGCAAACACAGGAGCCGGGCAACCCAACTATTGACCCAAAACATAGTTTGGAACCAAAGCATATAAAGCAAAATCCAAGAAGCCGAACACATGATCAATTGTGCTGGTGGGATGCGTAAGGCGGTATTTAAACTCAAGCCCCCGGTCTATTAGTCAGTTGCATCTTGATGTGTACCGAACAGTTTCGCAAGAAGTGTTGGTGAGGGAAGAAACAGAGTATATATCATCAAATACAGCAGAGTGGCCATGCATAATGGTCTTTTATTTTCTCAGTTGTTCTTAGAACTCAAATTGCAAAGGCAACTATTTACAGGTATTTGGAGTTGAAAATATTAAGTTTATAGGAGGGGTTATACCAGGGGTCTTCGATGGGTGGCGTGACGTCCTCGATGTGCCATGTCGCCTGCCCATTCATATGCCTCCTAGGGAGTTGCGTTCCTTTGAGGGTAATTTATGTCGGTGAGCGGGCCTTGAAAAGGAGGTCTGGAGGAGTCACCGAATATGGATAAGCTTTACGTTGTAGCAGGTCCTTGATGGTACCTGAAGTTTGTCCGAAGACATGTATTGGCAGTAGTTCGGTCTAGCCAAACACTTTCCTTTTGATAGTTGTTCCTCATTGCTGCCCATGGGATCTTTAGTGCAAAGTTGTGTCTTCTCGGCACGTGTTTGACGGGTATTAGGTATGTGCAATGGGGAGCATGTCCTTATTTCTGGGGAGAAAAAGGTTCTGGGAGTTCGGAGTGAAACCGAGCTTGTTTGTCAACCTTACATGCCTTTATGGCAGATCTCGGCGTTTGTTGATCGTCATCGTAATGGAATTCATCCACGAGGGCTAATGCATGTTCCTCGGTTCGGAGGGAACGCTCTGTATTGCCATCGATAGTAATGACCCCCTTGGGTCTGGGCATTTTGAGCTTGAGGTACGCGTAGTGTGGGATGACATTAAAGCAAGCGAACGTTGTATGGCTAAGCAGGGCATGATAATCGTTGCAGAAAGATACAACATCGAAGATCAAGTCCTCGCTACAGAAGTTATCGAGCGATCCGAACACTACTTCCAGGATCACCGATCCTGTGCATCGGGCCTCGACATATGGGATCGCTCCTTTAAAGGTAGTGTTGTTGGGTTCTATCCTTGATGGATCTATACCCATATTTTTCACTGTATCTAAGTAAATCAGATTGCGGCTACTTCCTCCATCCATTAGGACTTTTGTGTGGTCATACCCATCGATAATGGGGTCTAGGACGAGGGTGGCTGAACCCCCATGACAGATACTGGTCGGATGGTCTCGTCGATCGAAGATGATTGGGTACGCCGACCATGGGCTATACTTCAGGGCTACAGGCTCCACGGCGTAGACCTCGTGAAGGGCACGCTTCCTCTCTATTTTCGGTATGTGAGTGGCATCTATCATATTCACGGTCTTTACCTCTGGGGGGGAACTGCTTTTGTCCACCATTGAATTGACCGTGGGGCTCATTGTCGTCCTCGCTCTATGGGCCCTTGACTTTCTCCTCGGCTGCGAGTGTGCCGACTTGTTGGAACACCCAACAGTTATGATTGGTGTGGGTGGCAGGCTTGTCTTGAGTGCCATGGATCTGGTAAGGCCTCTCCATGATTTTGTCTAGCAAGGTAGTGTTGGCAATATGCCCTAGAGGCATTAAATAAAGTGTTTATTATTATATTTCCTTGTTCATGATAATTGTTTATTATCCATGCTATAATTGTATTGATTGGAAACACATTACATGTGTGGATAGATAGACAACACTTTGTCCCTAGTGTGCCTCTAGTAGACTAGCTCGTTGATCAAACATGGTCAAGGTTTCCTGGCCATTGACATCAGGTGTCATTTGATAATGGGATCACATCATTAGGAGTAAGATGTCATTTGATAATGGGATCACATCATTAGGACAATGATGGGATGGAAAATACCCAAACAATAAACGTAGCATATGATCGTGTCAATTTATTGCTACAGTTTTCTGCATGTCAAGTATATGTTCCTATGACCATGAGATCATGCAACTCACGGACACCGGAGGAATGCCTTGTGTGTATCAAACGTCGCAACATAACTGGGTGACTATAAAGGTCCTCTAGAGGTATCTCCGAGGGTGTCAGTTGGGTTGGCATGGATCAAGACTGGGATTTCTTACTCCGTGTGACGGAGAGGTATCTCAGGGCCCACTCGGTAATACAACATCACAATAAGCCTTGCAAGCAATGTGACTAAGTGTTAGTCACGGAATCTTGTATTATGGTACGAGTAAAGAGACTTGCCGGTAACGAGGTTGAACTAGGTATGGAGATACCGACGATCGAATCTCGGGCAAGTAATATACCGAAGAACAAAGGGAACATCATACGGGATTAATTGAATCCTTGACATAGAGGTTCGACCGATAAAGATCTTCGTAGAATATGTAGGAACCAATATTTGCATCCAGGTCCCTCTATTGGTTATTGACCATAGAGGTGTCTCGGTCATTTCTACATAGTTCTCGAACCCACGGGGTCTGCACACTTAAGGTTTGATGACGTTTCGGTAGTATAGAGTTATGCATGGTGGTTCCCGAAGGTTGTTCGAAGTCCCAGATGAGATCTCGGATGTCATGAGGAGCTCCAGAATGGTCTGGATGTAATGATTGATATATAGGAAGTCCTATTTTGGTCACCGGAAAAGTTTCGGGCTCATCGGTAGTGTACTGGGAGTGCCAATAGTGTATCGGGGGACCATTGGGAGGGGTATTTCGAGCCAAGAGGCTACATGGGCTGTGGGAGGTCAAATACCAGCCTTTAGTGGGCTGGCCGAAGTCCCACACAAGGCCCATGGGGCTGGGAAGAAATTCCAAAGGGAGAAAAGCTGGAAAAAGGCAAAAAGGTGGAAATAAGGAAGGAGTCCTAATCCTACTAGGAGTGAGGAGGAGGACTCCTCCTTCCACTTCGGCTGAAGCAAAGAGGGGCTGGCCCTTGCGCCAAGCCACCTCCTCCTCTCCTCCTATATATACTAGAGGTTTTAGGGTTTTGGCATAAGATTTTCAGTCACGTGCAACCCTACCCTCTAGTCCGTAGTTTCTCCTCTAGATCGGTTTTAGTTGTTCTTAGGCAAAGCCCTACAGAGACTACTCCACCACCATCGCCGCAGCACCATCACGCTGTCGGAGAACTCGTCTACCTCTCCGCTCTCTCTTGCTGGATCAAGAAGGCAGAGATCGTCATCAAGCCGTACGTGTGCTGAACGCGAAGGTGTCGAACGTTCGATGCTGGATCGGGACGGATCGTGATTGGATCGCGGGACGCTCGGCGATTTGGATCGCGAAGACGTTTGACTACATCAACCATGTTTCTTAACGCTTCCCGCTTAGCGATCTACAAGGGTACATAGATCCACTCTCCCTCTCGTAGATGCTCAGCACCATGGATAGATCTTCCGTGTGCGTAGGAAAATTTTTGTTTCCCATGGAACGTTCCCCACCAGTGGTATCAGAGCTAGGTCTATGTGTAGATGAGATCTCGAGTAGAACACAAAGAGTTTGTGGGCGTTGATGCTTAGATTGCTTCCTCCCTTGGTCGTGTTTTGGTTCAGCGGTATTGTGGGATGAAGCAGCCCGGACCAACCTTACTCGTACGCTTACGAGAGACCGGTTCCATCGACAGACGTGTAACTTCGTTGCACAAAGATGGTTGGCGGGTGTCTATTTCTCCTACTTTAGTTAGATCGGATTCGACTAAGGCGGTCCTTAAGAAGGTTGAAAAGCAACTTATGTATCACCATTGTGGTTTATGCATAGGTGAGAATTGTTCTTGCTAGATACCCATAGCAGCCACGTAAAACATGCAACAACAATTAGAGGACGTCTAACTTGTCTTTGCGGGGTATGTTGTGGTGTGATATGCAAATTTACATGATGATATATATGTGATGTATGAGATGATCATGTGTTATATATGTGATATATATGTGTTGCATGTCGATGAGTACGGCGACCGGCAGGAGCCATAGGGTTGTCTTTAATTATTGTATGACCTGCGTGTCAGTCATTAAGCACTATGTAATGCTTTAATTTATCGTTAAACGGTAGCAATAGTAGTACCAGCATGGTGGGCGTGACAACTCTGATGGCGACACATTGATGGAGATCAAGATGATGGAGATCACGATGTCGTGCTGGTGATGCTGGAGATCATGTCGGTGCTCTCAAGATGGAGATCAAAAGCACAAGTTCATGGCCATATCATGTCACTTATGATTTGCATGTGATGTTAATCCTTTTATGCACCTTGTTTTTCTTAGGATGACGGTAGCATTATAAGGTGATCCCTCACTTAAATTTCAGGATGAATTGTGTTCTCCCCGAGTGTGCACCGTTGCGAAAGTTCGCCGTGTTGAGACACCAAGTGATGATCGGGTGTGGTAGACTCTACGTTCACATACAATGGGTGCAAGCCAGTGTTGCACATGCAGAACACTCGTGTTAAACTTGATGAGCCTAGTATGTACAGACATGGCCTCGGAACACAAGAGATCGAAAGGTCGAACATGAGTCATATAGTAGATATGATCAACATGATTATGTTCACCATCGAAACCACCTCAACTCACGTGATGATCGGACTTGAGTTGGTGAATTTGGATCATGTGACACTCAGATGACCTGAGGGATGTCAATTTGAGTGGGAGCTTTAGTAATTTGATTACCTAAACTCATTATCTTGAACAATAGTCTAAGTAACCTTTCCATATTTACGTTGTAGATCAATGGCTCGTGCAGTACCACCCCTGAATTTTAATGCGTTCCTAGAGAAAGCTAAGTTGAAATATGATGGAATTATGTTTGTTGACTGGGCCCGTAATCTGAGAATTTTCCTCACGGCTTCCCAAAAATCATATGTCCTTGAGTCACCGCTTGGTGACCAACCCGAAGACATGTCATCCGAAGACGTTAAGAACGCTTGGGAGGCACGTTCTGGAGATTACCCAATAGTTTAGTGTGCAATATTGTATGGCTTAGAACCGGGACTTCAAAGATGTTTCGAACGTCATGGAGCATATGAGATGTTCCAGGAGTTGAAGTTTATCTTTCAGAATAATGCCCAGATCGAGAGGTATGAGACCTCCGATAAGTTCTATGCTTGCAAAATGGAGGAGAGCGAGTCTATCAGTGAACATATACTCAGAATGTTTGGGTATTCAACTCGTCTGGCAGAGTTGGGAATTTCCCTTCCTCCAGAGGGAATCATTGACAGTGTTCTTCAATCACTGCCACCTAGCTACAAGAGCTTTGTGATGAACTATAACATGCACAGGATGAACAAGTCAGTCGCCGAGCTGTTTGCGATGCTAAAAGTCACTGAGTCTGAAATCCAGAAAGAACATCAAGTGTTGATGGTCAATAAAACCACTAGTTTCAAGAAGAATGGCAAGAGCAAGGGCAAGAAGGGTAAATCCAAGAAGGATGAAAAAGCAGTTGCTTCTCCCGTAAAGAAACCCAAGGCTGGACCCAAGCCAGAAACTGAGTGCTTTCATTGCAAGGGAACTGGTCACTGGAAGCAGAACTTCCCCAAGTACCTGGCTGACAAGAAGGCGGCCAACAACAAACAAGGTATATATCATATACATGTTATTGATGTGTACCTTGCTAGCTCTTGTTGTAGTGCCTGGGTATTTGATACCGGTTCGGTTGCTCACATTTGCAACTCAAAGCAGGACCTACGGAATAGACGGAGGCTGGCTAAGGACGAAGTGATGATGCGCATGGGAAATGGTTCCAAGGTTGATGTGATCGCCGTCGGCACGCTCTCTCTTCAATTACCATCGGGATTAGTGATGAACCTGAATAATTGTTATTTAGTGCCTGCGTTAAGTATGAACATTATATCTGGATCTTGTTTATTGCGATACGGTTACTTATTTAAATCAGAGAATAATGGTTGTTCTATTTATACGAGTAATATCTTTTATGGTCATGCACCCAATGTGAGGGGTTTATTCATATTGAATCTTGATAGTGATGATACACATGTTCATAACATTGATGCCAAAAGATGTAGAGTTGATAATGATAGTACCACTTTCTTGTGGCACTGCCGTTTGGGTCATATTGGAGTAAAACACATGAGGAAGCTCCATGTTGATGGACTTTTGGAGCCACTTGATTTTGCATCACTTGACACATGTGAACCATGCCTCATGGGCAAGATGACTAAAACACCGTTCTCTGGAACAATGGAACGGGCAAGTGACTTGTTGGAAATCATACATACTGATGTCTGTGATCCAATGAATGTTGCAGCGCACGGTGGATATCGTTATTTTCTCACCTTCACTGATGACTTAAGTAGATACGGGTATATTTACATAATGAAACACAAGTCTGAAACGTTTGAAAAGTTCAAGCAATTTCAGAGTGAAGTTGAGAATCATCGTAACAAGAAGATTATATTCCTATGATCTGATCGAGGAGGTGAATATCTGAGTTATGAGTTTGGCAGTCACTTAAGACAGTGTGGAATTGTTTCACAATTGACACTACCTAGAACACCACAGCGTAATGGTGTGTCTGAACGTCGTAATCGAACCTTATTAGATATGGTGCGTTCTATGATGTCTCTTGCCGATTTGCCACTATCGTTTTGGGGGTATGCATTAGAGATAGTTGCATTCACTTTAAATAGGGCACCATCAAAATCCGTTGAGATGACACCATATGAACTATGGTTTGGCAAGAGGTCAAAGTTGTCGTTTCTTGAAGTTTGGGGATGTGATGCTTATGTCAGAAAGCTTCAGCCTGAAAAGATGGAACCCAAAGCGGAGAAATGCATCGGGTATACCTTCTATCTCAGATCTGAAGGCAAAGTGTTTGTCTCTAAGAACAGAACATTTCTTGAGAAAGAGTTTCTCTCGAAAGAATTGAGTGGGAGGAAAATAGAGCTTGATGAGGTTATTGAACCTTTATTCAACCAGAGAGTAGCGCAACGTAGAAAGATGTTTCTGTGGAGCCTACGATAGTTGAAGAGGAAGTTATTTATGATGATCATGAAGCTTAGTATCAAGTTACTATTGAACCTCGTAGGTCGACAAGGGCACGTACTGCTCCTGAGTGGTACGGCAACCCTGTCTTGGAAATCATCTTGTTGGACAACAATGAACCTACGAGCTATGGAGGAGTGATGATGGCCCCGGATTCCGAGAAATGGTTAGAGGCCATGAAATCAAAGATGCGATCCATGTATGAAAACAAAGTATGGAGTTTGGAAGTATTACCTGAAGGGCGAAAGGCCATTCAGAACAAATGGATCTTTAAGAAGAAGACGGACGGGGACGGTAAGGTCACCGTCTATAAAGCTCGACTTGTGGCAAAGGGTTTTTCACAAGTTCAAGGAGTTGACTATGATAAGACCTTCTCACCCATAGCGATGCTTAAGTCTATCAGAATCATGTTAGCAATAGCTATAGCTGCATATTTCGACTACGAAATTTGGCAGATGGATGTCAAAACAGTGTTCCTCAACGGTTTCCTTGAGGAAGAGTTGTATATGATGCAACCAGAAGGTTTTGTCGATCCAAAGAATGATAACAAAGTTTGCAAACTCCGGTTATCCATTTATGGACTGGTGCAAGCATCTCGGAGTTGGAATATGCACTTTGATGAGGTGATCAAAGCGTTTGGGTTTATACAAGTTTATGGAGAAGCTTGTATTTACAAGAAAGTGAGTGGGAGCTCTATAGAGTTTCTAATATTATATGTGGATGACATATTTCTGATTGGAAACAATATAGAAATCCTGGAAAGCATGAAGGAATATTTGACCAAGAGTTTTTCAATGAAGAACCTAGGAGAAGATGCTTTCATATTAGGCATTAAGATCTATAGAGATAGATCAAGACGCTTGATAGCACTTTCACAAAGCACATACATTGATAAATTTTTGAAGAACTTCAAAATGGATCAGTCCAAGAAGGGGTTATTGCATGTGTTATAAGGTGTGAAGTTGAGTAAGACTCAATGCCCAGTAACAGCAGAAGATAGAGAGAAGATGAGTGTCATCCCCTATGCTTCAGCCATAGGCTCTATCATGTATGCAATGTTGTGCACAAGACCCGATGTCAGCCTTGCCATAAGTATGGCCGGAAAGTTTCAAAGTAATCCTGGAATGGAGCACTCGACAGCGGTCAAGAATATCCTTAAGTACCTGAAAAGGACGAAGGAAATGTTTCTCGTTTATGGAGGTGATCAAGAGGTCATCGTAAAGGGTTACGTTGATGCAAGCTTTGACACTGATCCAGATGACTCTAAGTCGCAAACCGGATACGTATGTATTCTCAACGGGGGAGCAGTAAGCTAGTGCAGTTCCAAGCAAAGCGTGGTAGCTGATTCTACATGCGAAGCGGAGTACATCGCAGCCTCGGAGGCAGCGAAGGAAGGTGTCTGGATGAAGCAGTTCATGACAAATCTTGGAGTAGTGCCCAGTGCACTGAATCCAATGAATTTGTTCTGTGACAACACTGGTGCCATTGCTCTGGCCAAGGAACCAAGGTTTCACAAGAGGACCAGACACAGAAAGCGACGCTTCAATTCCATCCGCGATTACGTCAAGGAGAAGGACATAAAGATTTGCAAAGTGCACACGGATCTGAATGTTGCATACCCGTTGACTAAACCTCTTCCAAGGGCTAAACATGATCAACACAAGAACTGCATGGGTGTTTGATTCATTACAATGTAAATCACATAGTGATGTGAACTATATTATTGACTCTACTACAAGTGGGAGACTGTTGGAAATATGCCCTAGAGGCAATAAATAAAGTTTTTATTATTATATTTCCTTGTTCATGATAATTGTTTATTATCCATGCTATAATCGTATTGACTGGAAACACATTACATGTGTGGATAGATAGATAGCACTTTGTCCCTTGTGTGCCTCTAGTAGACTAGCTCGTTGATCAAAGATGGTCAAGGTTTCCTGGCCATTGACATAAGATGTCATTTGATAACGGGATCACACCATTAGGAGAATGATGGGATGGACAAGACCCAAACTATAAACGTAGCATATGATCGTGTTAGCTTATTGCTATAGTTTTCTGCATGTCAAGTACATGTTCCTATGACCATGGGATCATGCAACTCACGAACACCGGAGGAGTGTCTTGGGTGTATCAAACATCGCAACATAACTGGGTAACTATAAAGGTGCTCTACAGGTATCTCCGACGGTGTCTGTTGGGTTGGCATGGATCAAGACTGGGATTTGTTACTCTGTGTGACAGAGAGGTATCTCAGGGCTGAAAGCACATTTGCTCCCTTGGTGGTTTTGATAATTAATAACAACATATAAGTCACTGAACTAATATTTCCACCAAGTATATTTCAGGAAATGTTCAATGATAGGATTGGCAAAAGGAGATTGTGGAGAAATCCCAAGATGCAAGGAAATAGGTTGGCCAAGCTTCAAGCAAGAGGACTCTACATTTTATATTTGTGAGAAATCACTTTGAGTCCATAGGAAATCCAATACTATTAAAAGGGGGTAAGGTTTTTTGGTGAACAATATGCTCAAACGTGCACAAGTGATAGTCACCAAAAACATCCACAAACTATCCTACCAAAGTATGTTCTATACCCAACACTCAAAATCGATGCAACCAACTTTCCCATACCGGTACCACCGATTCCAGAACCTAGACAGACTCTGCCAAACCCTAGCCACTTTGGTGCAACCGATTCCATACCGGTGCCACCAAGTTTAGGTTGCCAACTTTCTGTTACGCAAATTCACATTTTCGGTCCCACCGAGAATGTTGGATCGGCGCCATCGAGATTGGAAATCTGACTGTTGGTCACCTTATCGATGCAACCGAGTTTCCTATATTCGTCTCACCGAGATTCAAAAGTTGCCACCTTTTGGTCACTTCGGTACCACCGAGATTAACACATCGGTGTCACCGAGTTGGTCATTTTGTGTGTAACGGTTGGATTTTGGGGGATGCCTATATATACCCCTTCACCACCACCTACTCGAAAGGCAGGCACTCAGAACTATTCCATACCTATCCTATCAGATTTTCTGCGAGAGAACCACCTACCCTTGTGTTGAGGTCAAGATCTTCCACTCCAATCATATGGATCTTGATTTCTAGCCTCCCCAAGTATCTTTCCACCTATCCCATCTCTTCCACCATGCCAAATCTATGAGAGAGTGATTGGGTGTTGCGGAGTCTATCATCTTGAAGCACAAGAGCAAGGAGTTTATCGTCATTACCGAGCCTATTGCCTTTTGGAGGGTGGTGCCTCCTAGATTGGTTAGGTGTCGCTTGGGTGCCTCCTACTTCATGTTGTGGAGTGAACCAAGAAGTTTGTAAGGGCAAGGAGATCGCCTACTTCATGAAGATCTACCCATAGTGAGGCTAGTCCTTCATGGACAGAAGCCATATGGAATAGTCAAGGTTGCTACTCCGTGGACCCTTTTGGGTGGAGCCCTCCATGGACTCTCGTGACCGTTACCCTCCGTGGGTTGAAGACTCCATAAACGTGGATGTACGATAGCACCACCTATCGGAACCACGGGAAAAATCATCGTGTCTACAACTGCGTTTGATCTTCCTACCCTATCCCTTCTATACATGCTTGTTGTTACTTTCCGCTGCTATATACTCTTAGACTTGCATGTGTAGGGTGTACTTGACTTGCCATGAAATGCTAAAAACTGTCAACCCTAAAATTTGGTGTAGGCAAAACTTTTATTTGGTCAAGTAGTCTAATCACCCCCCTCTAGACATACTTTCGGTCCTACAAGTGGTATCAGAGCCTTGGTCTCCATTTCTTAGGTCTCACCACCTAGGATAAGTATGGCATCTAGTGAGCAAAGTTATCACTGTAGAAGTCCATACTTTGATGGCACTATTTTTGCTAGTTGGAACCACAAAATGAAAATGCATATTCTTGGTCATAACCCTGCCGTTTGGGTTGTTGTTCATGTTGGCTTGCAAGGTGAATTCTTTGCGGATGGACGGGAACCGGATCGTGAAGCGACCGCGGATGAATTGAAGATGTTGCAAGTCAATGCTCAAGCATGCGACATTCTCTTCAACTGCTTATGCCCCGAAGAATTCAATAAAATCAGCCGTCTAGAGAATGCAAAAGAGATTTGGGATATTTGGTTGATATCCACGAAGGAACCGAGTCCGTGAGAGAATCCAAGTTAGATGTTCTTTAAGGTCAGCTTGACAAGTTCAAGATGAAGGATGGTGAAGGAGTCGCAGAGATGTACTCCAGGCTAGCTCTCATCACCAATGAGATTGTCGGCTTAGGAAGCAAAGAAATGACCGACAAATTCATCATCAAGAAGATACTTAGAGCTTTGGATGAGAGATACGACACCATGTGCACATTAATCCAAATGATGCCACACTACAAAGATCTCAAGCCCACGAAAGTCATTGGAAGGATTGTTCCTCATGAGATGACACTCAAAGATAAAGAAGAGCTTCATCACAAGTCTAGCGGTGCTTACAAAGCCACAAGTGATGCTCCCGCAACTTCAAGCAACAACCTTGTCACCAATGAAGAGATAAGCCTCAGGGTCATTAAATTCAACAAGTTCTACAAGAATAGAGGAAAAGTAAGAAACTCCAACTCAAGATATGAAGAGAAGCATTCGTCAAGTCGTGACCGCAATAGTTACAATTGTGGGAAGCCCAGACACTATTCAAATGAGTGCATGGCTCCCTACAAAAGAAGAGAAGAGTTACCTCGAAGACGAAGCTCAGGAAATGAGTCACCACAAAGAAAGAGAAGGAGTAGAGATGATCGTTATGAACGAAGACACTCAAGGAGAAGTAGAGATTCAGAGAAGAAGGAAAAGTACACCAAGAGCTACACAAGAAGAAAACATCAAGCTCATGTTAGTGAATGGGTCTGCGTCTCTGACTCCGACAACAACTCTGAGAGAAGCTATCACTCTGACTCTGACCATAGTCAAGATGATGCTGTTGCCGAAACTGCTCTAGTGACCACCAAGTCCTACGATCTATTTGATTCACCAAACGAAGGGAGTGGAAGTTGCTTCATGGCTAGAGGCCCCAAGGTATCACACCCCGAGTATCTTGATTTTGATAGTGATGAAGATGATTTGCTTTGTGATGATGACTTCCTTTGTGATAAAACTAGTGATGTTGATCGAAATGAACTTGATAATTCTCATGCTAGTCAAGATGAGTCATTTGATGATGATAAGATGAAAATAGAACAACTACCTAAAGAACTAAACACTCTTAAGTTAGCTCATGAATCTACTCTCGAAGATCATAGAGAGCTTGTGAGAACTCATGAGAAGCTACACTTCGAGAAGCTCAACTTGGAGCAAGAGCATGAGTTTCTCAAAGCTATCTATGACGATCTCCGAAAGAATACCTCACCTTACCTAGCCAAATGACTACTCTTGTCTACTTTCATGCCTCCAGTTAAAACTAAGCAATCTAGTAACAAAGGCAAAAAGGTTCTTCATCTAGTAGCAACAATAAAAATGCTAAACCCAATGATGTTGCTTCTAGTAGTTCTATTGATTCCACTAATGATGATTCTCTTAGCCAAGTTACACTTGACAAATAAAATGTGTTATTCAAAGGAATTATAGAAAAGGGTATCTACAAGAGTCTTGCCGGATGTAAGCAATTTGAGGAAATTGTATGCAAGCACGGAGGATACGAGAAGAATCGTGGTGTTGGCTACTTTAACGCTAATGGAGTTGAGTGGGAAGAAGGTCAATATCCCAAGCCCAAGTTTTGTCCTCAAAAGGAGAAGTATGAAAATACTCTTCCTAAGGGGACAAACACTCAAGATGACCTTCCACCACAAGACCACAAGCTCAAGGGCAAGTACAAGCTTCAAGAGGACATTGACTCACATGAAGATGAACCCTTAGCTCTAGTGGAGTGGGTTCCCAAGGCTACTTCAAGCTCAACTACTACAAGGACTACTTCAACACCAAGGATACCCATCAACTTGATGTGGGTCCCCGAGAAGAAGAACTAGAAGGTTCTTGAGGGGTGACTCGGCCAATGAAATTCACTCACATTCATTATTGGCAAGAACTTTTTGCACTCAACATCAACTCAATGCAATAGTTCAAGGAGTCACACATTCCCTCAAAGGTAATCAAGGGACAAGGTAATCAACTAATCAATGGACATCATAACATATGCTTTGCACTCCATGTCCATAGATATCCTTGTATTTTTCTCTTGTGTGTTGGGACTAACCCATGTAGGTGAGAAGAGAAAGGAAACAACAAGGATGCTCCCAACTCTTGGTGATCTTCATCAACATTGAGCATCCACAACTACCTCACCAACATGAAGTCTTCATCGACAAAACCCAAGGTTAGTTTATCCCACTTATGGGGGGATGTCACATTAAGGGGGAGCTTTACTCTAAGACTTGAGTCAAAGCATCTCTTAGTGTGTGACAACATTAAATGCTTTATGAAAAAGTGGTAAACCCACTTGTGCTTAAACGATGAGTATGACCTATGATCAAGTACTCTTACTTGGCTCCTAAGTCAAATACTCATATATAGATGACTTCATCATCACCCAAGTGCTTGTTAGATGCTAGAGTGTTTGTGCATGTTTGTCATGATTTCTTTTGACATCTTATTGTGTGAGCATGTTGGTCTGCATTTACTTTCTCATTCGAGGACATTCAATTGTTGCTATTTGGCTTTTGATTTATCTTTTGTAAATTGGATGGACAAGAATGCATAGGACCACTCTTTAGCTATCTATGCTTTCTCACCTCATATTCCATTCATGCTGCATCACAAAATTTGAACAAGTACTTTTTGATCCCTCTGTGTGTGGAGCACTCGGAGTTCCATATTGACGAGAACTGACCATTAAAACCTCCCAAGTGAAACTCGGTGGAACCAACCCCACAATCTCGGTCTCACCGATTGCCTAGGGTTGATCTGGTTTTCAATCTCGTTACTACCGATTTCATATTCTCGGTTACACCAAGTTTCCCTGTCAGCTGAAAGTTGTGGAACTCGATGACACCGAAAACATAAAATCGGTATCACCGACAATGAAAGGTATATATGTTGTGGACCCCGACACTTTGAAATTCAATCTTCAACGTCACGCCTCAGAACCCTAAGTTGCCGCCTCGAGGCCCTGGTCGTCGCCCTTGTCTTCCCGAACTCCTCCGCCGCTGGAAATCGCCGCTGTCGACGAAATCTGCTCCATCATCGCTGCCGTAGAGGATCCGCACCAAGCTAGAGGTACGAATTCAATCTCTAGTGTGCTCCCCATCTGATTCTTGCACATTAGATACTTGATTATCATATTTAAACCCTTTGCTCATATATCCATCCACTTAAATCTACAAAATCTCAAGTTAGATGGATTTTCTAGGGTTTTGCCGTCCGCTCAATATATCTTGGTGGAACCGAAATGAAAATATCGGTCTCACCAATATGCTTTTCAGTGTGGTTGAGAACTGACTCGGTGGAACCGAGTGGCTCTTTTTGGTCCTACCGAAAAGGCTGCCAAGTTCCTGTTAAGGAGTTGGTTTGTCTCGGACCCACCGAAAATTTCTTTTCAACTGCACCGATATGTATGTGACAGATTGCAAAACTTTTTGAAAACTCATTGCTCAAATTTCAAAAACCAGCCTCATTTTGTGTTAACTCATCTACTTCTGCTCAACTACACTCTATTCACAGGGTCAGTATGTCAGGCTCAGAAGATAGTCAAAATGTGCCAGAGCAGGGAGTTGATATGAGTTCTGGAACAAGCCCAGAAGCCAGTTCTTTCTCAGACCCTGGCAACCCCAGCTCTCATGGGTTGCCCGAGGCTGCCAGTAGAACCAGGAAGAAGTTGAACTCAGATGAAGAAGATTCAGACTTTGTCCCTGAAGAGATTCTTGCTAAGAAGCAAGAGAAGGCTGCCAAGAAGTCAGCAACTGAAGATACTTCCTCTCGAAGAGTTGTTTGCAAGATATATGCTCCTGCTTCTATTTTCAAGGCTCATGAGACTGCCAGAGCAACAATTTCTGTTGAGGTCCCCAAGAGAGCTATGCCTAAGAAGGCAGGGGAGAAAAAGTCCAGGAAGAGGATCATACATGTGACTGGCAGTCCTACTTCCATGTTTGAAGATCCAGAGGAAGCATCTGGTGATGTTGTTGAGGAAGAGGAGGATGAGCCATCTACAAAGGCTCCTCCCAAGAAGAAGGCAAAGAAACTTATGTATGATGCTATGCCTAAGACCAGCACATCCAAGAAGGCTATTGAGAAGCCTAAGAGGACAACCAGGCAGATTCCAGCTTCTGAGAAGAACAAGGGAACTACTTCCAGAGTTGAAGATGTGGATGACTTGACAACATTGATGAAGCTCAGACCACACCTTCCAGTACACAATGCCAGCTACCCACTAGCTGAGGACATGAAGAAGAGAAAGGACTCGGGATTGAGGGCATGGAGAGCTATTGATCCTTATACCAGAGGAAGAAGACTGGTGTGGACTACAGATTCTATACCAGAGAGCAACAGGATTTCTATGAGACTATGCTCTTTGACAAGAGTCCAGCTGTAAGTGACATGTGATACGTTGATTGGAAGTTCATCAAGGAGAATGAGGACTACTTTCCAAGTGTCCAGGACAACTTCCACTTCATAGGTCTGGATGAGTTCGTTGGCAGAGAATTCACAGCTTGGAATGATGAAATGATCATGCAATTCTACTCCACTGCACACTTCTACGGAGATGGTAGAATTGTGTGGATGACTGAAGGCGCAAGGTATGAATCAACTGTTGAGGAATGGGATAATATCTTAGGAGTTCCTGAAGCACAAGATGGTGACTTGGGTGTCTACTCAGAATCCAAGGCTAGCCACAATGATATGGTCAACATGTACAAGGAGATCCCTGCTGCCAATGTGAAGTCTCACAGGCTAGGATCAATCTATTTTCTTCAGGCTAGCCTCCGCACTATCAACACCATTCTGAGGCATACCTTGATGCCCAAGTCCGTAGATGACAAGATGATTCGAGGCCACTCCATAAATATGTTGATCCACCTTGACAGTCACACTAGGATCAGAGTCATGGATCTGATTGTTGAGACAATCAAGAGAGTTGTTGCTGACCAGAAGCGCTCCTGGTGTTATGCACCCTACATACAAATGCTCATCAACTCAAGACTGAAGAAGCACATCTTTGTTGGAAATATGTTCCCCAACAATCTTTGCCCTAGATCGTCCATATTTGCCCCTAAAGCCAGATCTCAAGGACAATGTTGTGGTGATGGATGTTGATCATCCCACTTTAGCTGCAGCTCAGGAGGAAGCAGAGGCAGTTAGAGCCACTAGTACTCGGGTCCCTAGATCCAGGAACGAGCAAATGGATCTCTTGATAGCATCAGTTCAGATCATGCAGAAGTACATTAAGGAGATTCTGGACAATCAGAACAGTCTTGTCAGGATATTTGAGACCAGAATCAAGACCCTTACTGATAAGGTGGACGGCCTAACTAAGACAGTCGCAGAGCTTTAGCATGAAGTTGACTCCATACACATCCCTCGGGTCTCTTCTACTTTAGATGAGGACGATGATGATGATGAGGATGAATCACCTCTAGGGCCAGGCACTCAGTTCACCACTCAGGCCAGATCAGCCACTGTGCCAGCTCCATCAGCTCCATTAGCTCCATCAGCTTCTGCTCCATCAGTGACCACTCCAGCTCCATCCACGACATCTGCAGAGATCTTCGCTGGCGCTGTCATCTCGACTCCTTCATCAACAACCGGAGGAGATTTTCCCAAGAACGTTTAGTTGTATGCCTTTGAACTTTTTGGTAACTTGTTGCCAACGGGGGAGAACTATATATAGATCTTTAGGCTTTGAGCGAGAGAGCTTTTGGTTTATTGCTTTTCAAAAAAATTGGTTCTTTTGGTTTGATGTGAGATACATGTGTGTTATGCTACTATGTTATGTGTGATGCAACTATTTCCAATTATATTAATGCTTATGAGATGATCATTCACCCTTGCTTGAGTGTGTTGTGACATGTTATTCATTCTAAGTTATTCTCGCACACCACCAAGTTGTACGTGACATGGAAGAAGTACCCCATATACCTAATCGATTATGCATTTGCATTCAAACACAAATTCAAAATAATGCACAAATTTAGGGGGAGCTCTTGCTTATCACATACCTCTCAAAGTGACGATTATTTTCATTGATTTTATCATATGTTGAAGCTTTGATCTATATGTTGTCATCAATTACCAAAAAGGGAGAGATTGAAAGCACATTTGCTCCCTCGGTGGTTTTGGTAATTAATAACAACATATAAGTCATTGAACTAATGTTTCCACCAAGTATATTTCAGGAAATGTTCAATGATAGGATTGGCAAAAGGAGATTGTGGCGAAATCCCAAGATGCAAGTAAATAGGTTGGACAAGCTTCAAGCAAGAGGATTCTACATTTTATATTTGTGAGAAATCACTTTGAGTCCATAGGAAAGCCAATACTATTAAAAGGGGGTAAGGTTTTGTTGGTGAACAATATGCTCAAACGTGCATAAGCGATAGTCGCCAAAAACATCCACAAACTATCCCACCAAAGTCGGTTCTATACCCAACACTCAAAATTGGTGCAACCAACTTTCCCATACCGGTGCCACCGATTCCAGAACCTAGACAGACTCTGCCAAACCCTAGCCACTTCGGTGCAACCGATTCCATACCGGTGCCACCAACTTTAGGGTGCCAACTTTCTGTTACGCAAATTCACATTTTTGGTCCCACTGAGCATGTTGGATTGGCCCCACCAAGATTGGAAATCTGACCGGTCACCTTATCGGTGCAACCGAGTTTCCTATATCGGTCTCACCGAGATTCAAAAGTTGCCACCTTTTCGTCACTTCGGTACCACCGAGATTAACACGTCGGTGTCACCGAGTTGGTCATTTTGTGTGTAACGGTTGGATTTTTGGGGATTCCTATATATACCCCTTCACCACCACCTACTCGAAAGAGAAGCACTCAGAACTATTCCATACCTATCCTATCAGATTTTCTGAGAGAGAACCACCTACCCTTGTGTTGAGGTCAAGATCTTTCACTCCAATCATGTGGATCTTGATTTGTAGCCTCCCCAAGTAACTTTCCACAAATCCCATCTCTTCCACCATGCCAAATCTGTGAGAGAGTGATTGGGTGCTGAGGAGTCTATCATCTTGAAGCACAAGAGCAAGGAGTTCATCGTCATTACCGAGCCTATTACCTTTTGGAGGGTGGTGCCTCCTAGATTGGTTAGGTGTCGCTTGGGAGCCTCCTACTTTGTGTTGTGGAGTGAACCAAGAAGTTTGTAAGGGCAAGGAGATCGCCTACTTCGTGAAGATCTACCCATAGTGAGGCTATTCCTTTGTGGACGGAAGCCGTATGGAATAGTCAAGGTTGCTACTTCGTGGACCCTTTTGGGTGGAGCCCTCCATGGACTCTCGCGACCGTTACCCTCTGTGGGTTGAAGACTCCATAAACTTGGATGGACGATAGCGCCACCTATCGGAACCACGGGAAAAATCATCGTGTCTACAACTACTTTTGATCTTCCTACCCTATCCCTTCTATACATGCTTGTTGTTACTTTCCGTTGCTATATACTCTTAGACTTGCATGTGTAGGGTGTACTTGACTTGCCATGAAATGCTAAAAACTGTCAACCCTAAAACTTGGTATAGGCAAAACTTTTATTTGGTCAAGTACTCTAATCACCCCCCCCCCCCCGCCCTCTAGACATACTTTCGATCCTAGAAGGGCCCACTCTGTAATACAACATCACAATAAGCCTTGCAAGCAATGTGCCTAAGTGTTAGTCATGGGATCTTGTATTATGGAATGAGTAAAGATACTTGCCGGTAACGAGGTTGAACTAGGTATGGAGATACCGACGATCGAATCTCGGGCAAGTAACATATCGAAGAACAAAGGGAACATAATACGGGATTAACTGAATCCTTGACACAGAGGTTCGACCGATAAAGTTCTTCATAGAATATGTAGGAACCAATATGGGCATCTAGGTCCCGCTATTGGTTATTGACCGTAGAGCTGTCTCGGTCATGTCTACATAGTTCTCGAACCCGCAGGGTCTGCACACTTAAGGTTTGATGACGTTTCTGTAGTATAGAGTAATGCATGGTGGTGACCGAAGGTTGTTCAGAGTCCCGGATGAGATCCCGGATGTCACGTGGAGCTCCGGAATGGTCTGGAGGTAAAGATTGATATATAGGAAGTCCTATTTTGGTCACCTAAAGAGTTTTGGGCTCATCGGTAGTGTACCGGAGTGCTGATAGTGTACCGAGGGACCATCGGGAGGGGTATTTCGACCCAAGTGGATACATGGACTATGGGAGGACAAATACCAGCCCTTAGTGGGCTTGCCGAAGTCCCACACAAGGCCCATGCGGCTGGGAAGGAATTCCAAAAGGAGAAAAGGTGGAAATAAGGAAGGAGTCCTAATCCTCCTAGGAGTGGAGGAGGACTAGTCCTCTCCACTTCGGCTGAAGCAAAGAGGGGTTAGCCCTTGCGCAAAGCCTCCTTCTCCTCCCCTCCTATATATACTAGAGGTTTAAGGGTTTTGGCATAAGATTTTCAGCCATGTGCAACCCTACCTCTAGTCCGTAGTTTCTCCTCTAGATCGGTTTCAGCTCTGCTTCGGCGAAGCCCTGCTAAGATCACTCCACCACCATCGCCACAGCGTCGTCATGCTGCCGGAGAACTCGTCTACCTCTCCGCTCTCTCTTGCTGGATTGTAGGATCGAAAGTAAGTCTAGAGGGGGGTGATTAGACTACTTGACCAATTGAAAATTTTGCCTATACCAAGTTTTAGAGTTGACAGTTTTTAGCATTTCATGGCAAGTCAAGTACACCCTACACATGCAAGTCTAAGAGTATATAGCAGCGGAAAGTAGCAAAAAGCATGTATAGAAGGGATATGGTAGGAAGATCAAACGCAGTTCTAGACACGATGATTTTTCCCGTGGTTCCGATAGGTGGTGCTATCGTACGTCCACGTTTATGGAGTCTTCAACCCATGGAGGGTAATGGTCGCGAGAGTCCATGGAGGGCTCCACCCAAAAGGGTCCACGAAGTAGCAACCTTGACTATTCCATAACGGCTTCCGTCCATGAAGGACTAGCCTCACTGTGGGTAGATCTTCACAAAGTAGGCGATCTCCTTGCCCTTACAAACTTCTTGGTTCACTCCACAACACGAAGTAGGAGGCTCCCAAGCGACAACTAACCAATCTAGGAGGCACCACCCTCCAAAAGATAATTGTCGGGGGACCCGGAGGCTCGGAGGCTACTGTCGGGGGGATGACCCCCGGGTACCCCCAAAGACGGCGAGTCGGACGGGGTGCCCGCCCGCCCGAACCGGCCGCTCCACTTGGTCGGCTGCCTTGCCGGCTGCCGGCTGCGCCTGCCAGCCTTTTGGCTAGAGTCAACCGCGACGTTCCATCGGACACGACGCAGACGAGATGGCCATACCTGCGCACTTCTGAGCAATAGTGGCGAACTATAGCGTATGTCATATGTCACCTCGGATGACATATGGTATAGTGTAGTTGGTGGTGTAGTAGGTGGGAGGTGGCCCACCCACCATGCCTACTCCTTCACTATATAAAGCCACCACCACTCACACACTCAGGAGAGGACACACACTTACGGGAGCTCCTCCCATCTCTCCCATCCATCCATACTCATTCACGCAAAGGAGCACAAGCTCCACACCACGCTTCCTCACTAGCTAGCTCTCTCCTACTGCTACTTCTAATACAGCTCTAGGAGCAACCCTGTACTGATATATCGCATACATACAGACATGCAGGAGTAGGGGTATTATCTCTCCGGAGAGCCCCGAACATGGGTAATCCACCACGTGCTATCTGCATACTCGTCCCGGATCATCCATCACAGCCTTGCTCTCACCTCAATAAGCCACCCCATGGCATTTGCCGTGATGTGGTACCCCCTCGCTACCGACTGACAAAACCATGACAATAATAGGCTCGATAATAACGATGAACTCCTTGCTCTTGTGCTTCAAGATGATAGACTCCTCAGCACGCATTCAGTCTCTCATAGATTTGGCACGGTGGAAGAGATGGGATTGGTGGAAAGCTACTTGGGGAGGCTAGAAATCAATATCCATATGATTGGAGTGGAAGATCTTGACCTCAACACAAGGGTAGGTGGTTCTCTCTCAGAAAATCTGATAGGATAGGTATGGAATAGTTCTGAGTGCTTCTTTTCGAGTAGGTGGTGGTGAAGGGGTATATATAGGCATCCCCAAAAATCCAACCGTTACACACAAAATGACCAACTCGATGACACTGATGTGTTAATCTCGGTGGTACCGAAGTGACCAAAAGGTGGCAACTTTTGAATCTCGGTAAAGCCGATATAGGAAACTCGGTTGCACTGATAAGGTGACCAACGGTCAGATTACCAATCTCGGTGACGCCGATCCAACATTCTCGGTGGGACCGAAAATGTGAATTTGCGTAACAGAAAGTTGGCAACCTAAACTCGGTGGCACCGGTATGGAATCAGTTGCACCGAAGTGGCTAGGGTTTGGCTTGAGTCTGTCTAGGTTCTGGAATCGGTGGCACCAAAGCGGGAAAGTTGGTTGCACTGATTTCGAGTGTTGGGTATAGAACAGACTTTGGTGGGAGAGTTTGTGGATGTTTTTGGCGACTATCACTTGTGCACATTTGAGCATATTGTTCACTAACAAAACCTTACCCCCTTTTAATAGTATTGGCTTTCCTATGGATCAAAGTGATTTCTCACAAATATAAAATGTAGAGTCCTTTAGCTTCAAGCTTGGCCAACCTATTTCCTTGAATCTTGGGGTTTCTCCACAATCTCCTTTTGCCAATCCTATCATTGAACATTTCCTGAAATATACTTGGTGGAAACATTAGTTCAATGAATTACATGTTTTTATTAATTACCAAAACCACCAAGGGAGAAAATGTGCTTTCAATCTCCCCCTTTTTGGTAATTGATGATGACATATAGATCAAAGCTTCGACATATGATAAAATCAATGAATACAATCGTCGCTTTGAGAGGTATGTGATAAGCAAGAGCTCCCCCTAAATTTGTGCATTATTTTGAATTTGTGTTTGAATGAAAATGCACAATCGATTAGGTATATGGGGTACTTCTTCCATGTCACATACAACTTGGTGGTGTGCGAGAATAATTAGAGAATGAATAACATGGCACAACACACACAAGCAAGGGTGAATGATCATCTCATAAGCATTAAGATGATAGGAAATAGTAGCATCTAGCAATGTATCATAACACACATCAACACAAAAGTATCTCGCGTCAAACCAAAAGAACCAAATGTTTTGAAACGCAATAAAAACCAAATCGCTCTCTCGCTCGAAGCCTAAAGATTTATATACACTGCTCCCCCTTTGGCAACAAGTTACCAAAAAATTTAAAGGCATACATCTAAGCGTTCTTGGGCATATCCCCTCCGGTTGTTGATGAAGGAGTCGAGATGACAGCGTCGGTGAAGTTCTCAGCAGATGTCATGGATGGAGCTGGAGTGGTCACTGATGTAGCTGAAGTTGATGGAGCTGATGCAGCTAGCACAGTGGCTGATCTGGCCTGAGTGGTGAACTAAGTGCCTGGCCCTAGAGGTGATTCATTCTCATCATCATCATCATCTAAAGTAGAAGAGACCCAAGGGATGTGCACGGAGTCAACTTCATGTTGAAGCTCTGTGACTGTCTTCGTCAGCCCATCCACCTTATCACTAAGGGTCTTGATTCTAGTCTCAAAGATCCTGAAAAGACTGTTCTGGTTATCCATAATCCCCTTAATGTCGTCGTTTTCTCACGGCAGATGCCATGGGGTGGCTTATCAGGGGTGTTGGGGCCATTGGACACTGATGGGCTCCGGGTGCGAGATTAGGTATGAGAAGGTGGAGACACACGACGTGACCAGGTTTGGGGCCCTCCATGGGAGGTAATACCCCTAGTCCTGCTTGGATTCGTTGGATGGATGGATAAGTATACAGAGGTGCTCCTAGAGCTTTGTTCGGAGGAGGAAGAAAGGAGCAGCCGGCTCGTCTCCCTCTACTACTGGGAAGGGTATGGGGGCTCCCTATGTGTGTGTTCTTGATCGGGGGTCTCGCCCTCGTTGCAGGAGGGGCTCGGGGGGGTTTATAGGCCAACCCCCGACTCTTACAATATGATTTAGGTACGAGGGTGGAGGGACCCGGCTGGCAGCCTCTCCGCCTGGCCAGGGGGGGCCGCGGCTTGTATTGTCTCGTCGTGGGTGGGGCCAGCCGGCCGAGCGGTCCCATCCCTGCTAGGACCCGCCGACGGGCGCCGCGATTGGCCCTCCCTCACCTGCCCCAGCACGGGCCACCCGAGGAGGCGTCGCCTAGCGCCAGCCGGCCGAGGTCATCGGTACGGCCGACGGCACTGTACTCATGCCGGGACAGGCACTCGAGTGGCGGAGGCGTGCTGGGACTGTTCCCCATCCGGTCGCGCTCACTGAGGTCAGCAGACCGGACGGATGGACTGTAGCCGTGCGGGATGGCGCATCAGCGACCATTGTGGCCACAAGGTCGCTCGCCCCACCAGTCACATTGCACTGCCGTACCTACAGTCAGGGAGATGGGACAGGGTGTGTTCGTCCCCAAGTCAATGGGATACCCGGCTCGTGGGCAGCCGGCTGCTTGGCCAACCGGGCGGGAGCATGCCCGGCCGCTAGGCCGGACGGGGGAAACGCCTGCCGGAGATGGCTCATGTGGCATGTCCCCAACCGGCCTTGTCTAACTGGCCGATTGGTTTTTCTTCTAAGCGGACTGGGGAGGACCCCGTTGCCTTGGCCTACCCCGGGATATGAGCCCCGTCAGTAGCCCCCGAAGCCGGTGGGGGCCCACGTCTGGCGGACGGTGGGGTGTCGGTGGCTTCCCTCCAGCCTAGCCCGCCTCCAGGCCAAAGGCGAAGGGGGAGCCGGGCCAACTACAGGACCCGATGCCTCCGGTTCTGGCACGTCGCTCCGGGGCACGCGCCGGCACGCGACTTGCCACGTGGCGCGTAATGATGCGCTAGGCCCCGCGCACGCAGGGATATGGGACGTTGCCCAGGGCTAGTCTGGTAGGGCCCAGGCATATCCCGGTAGACCTTGGGGCCAGGGCCGGATCCTCTGTGCCCCGATAAGGCCGTTACGGCCAGAGGCAACCCACTCGCGCGAGATTTCTGGGGAACGTGGGCACAGACAATGCAACGTCCCCGGTCGTGTCCTTCCCTATAAGGGGAGGGAAGGGCAGGGGCGGAGGTACCCGCGCCCCACTTGCCCCCTTACAGTCCTTCTCACCATTGCTCCTCACTTCTTGACCTCGCCTCCCCTCGTGTTGCCACGCTCAAGCCCGTGCATGCGCCCGCACGCCGCCCCACCGCTGAGATGGCCGACGGATGCGGCGGCAGCTGGGGAGGATCCTTCGTCACCGATGCTGATATCGAGGAGCTGCGCAAGGCGCGGATGCTACCGCCGCCCGAGCGGGTGGCCGCCCGTGTGCCGGGCGGTGAGCTGGTGCCGGCGCCGCAGCCAGGGGAACGGGTAGTGTTCCTCTGGCACTTCTCCCGGGGCTTCACGCTTCCGGTGAGCAACTTCTTCTGCCTCTTCCTTGAAACCCTTGACCTTCAACCCCACAATCTCGGTCCCAATGCCATCTTGTATCTCTCTGCCTTCCTGGCGTTGTGCGGGGGTATCTGGGAGTTCTTCCTTTTCTTGGCCTCTTCAACGCGCTTTTTTCTCTCAAGCCGTTGATCAACACCGCATGCGAGGGCAGCCTAGTGTTCTACCGCGGCCTTGCCCGTTTCCCTCCCCTATCTTTGATTGACTCCGTCAAGGGGTGGCACCGCACATTCTTCTACATACAGAACATCGACCCGGTGACGGACTACATCGGGCTGCTGCCGTTCAAGGACCGCCAGTCATCCCAGCAGAACTGGCCAGCGTCGGCCTTGCACGGCGTTGCTCTGGAGGAGCTGGGCCGGCTCGGGGAGCTGAAGAGCTCTGAGGGGCTGGTCGCCTCTGATCTGCTGGCGGCCTTCATATCGTGCCGGGTGTCGCCTCTTCAGATGAGGCTGCACCGGATCTGCGACATGTCAGGCCAGCACGACCTCTGCCGGCAGTCCACCGTGGAGCTGACGCCGGCTCAGGTGGCAAAGTGGGTGAACACCCTCGCGACGTTCAAGCTGAAGTCCGCATCGTGGTCGTTCGGCATGGAGCTATATGACCGCATCAACCGGCCCCCCTGGTAAGTCTTCTTGTTGAGGTTTGCCTTTTGCTTGATATCCCCAGTCGGCAGCCAACGGGAGAACTTATGATGGGGTGCTAACCGCAGCGGCTGGTGCGATAGAACACCCCAGACGGCCCGCATTCGCAAATCTTCGAGGCGAAGCGGGCGGATTCTGACTCCCGGGACTTCCTGACGGGGGGTCCCGTTGAAGAGGGTGTGGACTCCTCCGGGGAGGCCGACGAGCCGGCGGGGCCTCGAGGCAGCGCTCCTAGCGGAGCCGGAGGATCCGGTGCACCCGGGGGACCCAGCGGAGCGGGTGAGTTCCCTCTTTGTCCCTCCATCCACGATTGGACGGACGACGACGACGATGATGATGATGAGCTGATGAACCTTGATGGACCTCCTCCTGCAGCGCACCCGGATCGGAGGAGCGAGGAGCGTCCACTTCGAGGCCCGGCCGCCGAGCCGGCCATCAGGGAAAAAAGGCCGGCCCAGGAGGGGTCAGCGGCTCCACCGCCCGACCCGAAGCGAGTCAAGGTGGCTGCGTGGAAGCCGCCGCCTCGCGCCAAGCGGGCCTTGCCCCTCGTCGTTGCGTAAGTCCTCTACGCTTCTTCCCTTGTTTTTTTCCTGTTTTCGACTTTCGAGCCAGTCGATGATCGGGGCTTGGATGCCGCAGTGACCCCATCGAGCCCCAAGAGGAGGGGGCGCCTCATGCGCAAGCGGACGCCGCCAACTGGCTAGCCCACGAGCACGCAGCCACCCTAAGGGAGGAGAAGAGGAGGCTCATGGAGCTGCAAGCCTCCCGGTCCGACACGTGGGGAGGGGCCGCATGCTCCGGAACTTCAAGCGGTCGGAGATGCAGGAGGGCGACCGAGCCACCGTGGGCCTCGGACTCAACTGCAGAGTCCGCCCGTCTGTCAAGACCCTCCTCCGGCGAGCCGCGAGACGCGGCCATGGATCTGCCGCCGCCCCCGCCCGCATGGGAGACGGTGACAGTGCTGGCCCCCGAGGCGGCTCGGCATGAAGTGCCGGAGGTGCCCCCGCCAGCCCCCGAGCCGGCCCGGGAGGAGGTGAGCCCGCTGGCTCCGGAGGCAACGCTGGAGGCGCCGTCGGAGGCGGTCGTTGTGGAGGTGGAGCGGCTCTCTGGCGCGACTGACGCGCCGGAGCGGCCGCCAGGTGAGGCGGCGACGGCGCCCGGCGGGGGCCGGCAGGAGGCGACTCTCGGTCCCTCGCCGTTATCAACCCGCCCCCAGCGGCTGGAGCCGCGGCGAGCCCGGCTCGGCGAATCCTGCGGTCGATGCAGGAGGTCACTCGGGACTAGGAGGCACTGGCGAATGTGCCGGCCCTACCGGCGCCTCCGCCAGGTGGCCCGGTCCCCTCCCTTGGGGATCTGGGGAGTGTCCTGGACCGGTGCTGGTAGGACCTGGCCCGGTTCGCGGAGGCAGCGGACACCGCCCTTCGGCGTGCTGAGGTAAGCTTCTCCTTCCGTCCTTAGTATTCTTAGTGGGGGCGCACAAGCGCACCCACTGGATGTAGCCCCCGACATGCGGGCCGGCTGGCCGGCTAACGGGCAGCCGGGCCGGATCTCCTTCGAACGCGTTTTTGACGTTCTCCCCCTTTTGCTCGAGAGAGACGCCAGCTGGGATGGCCAGCCGGATGGAGCCGATTTTTGCCAATGCGTCTGCCACCTCATTATCCGCTCGAGGGATATGGTGGAACTCGCTACCCTCGAAGGAGCCGGTGAGTTGCTGCACGAGGAAACGGTAGCTGGCCATGTTGGCATCCCTGGTGTCCCATTCGTCAGAAACTTGCTGCACCACGAGGTCGGAGTCGCCGAAGCAGAGGATGCGCGTGATGCCGATCTCCTTGGCGAGCCGGAGGCCATGAACAATGGCCTCGTACTCCGCCACGTTGTTGGAGGTGGCGAAGTGGATCTAGAGGGAATAATTGAGCTGATCACCTTTCGGAGAGGAGAGGACTATGCCGGCACCCAGGCCGGTCCTCATCTTCGAGCTGTCGAAGTGCATTCGCCAATGCGTGGAGTCCGGGGGAGGCAGGACGAACTCCATCTCCGCCCAGTCGACGAGGAAATCCGCCAACGCTTGCGACTTGATGGAGGTTCTCAGCTCGTACCAAATCTCGTGATCGGCGAGGGCGATTACCCACTTGGCAATCCGGCCGGTGGAGACCCGGCCGCTCATGATCTCGCCGAGCGGGGCCGTGCTCACCATGGTGATGGTGTGTTCTTGGAAGCATTGCTTGACCTTATTGGAAGCGAAGTATATGCCGTAACACATCTTCTGGAAGTAGGGGTAGTTCTACTTGGACGCAGAGAGGACCTCGCCGAGGTAGTAGACGGGCCGCTGGACCGGCAGGGCCTTGCCCTCCTCTGGCCGTTCAACCACTAGCACGACGCTGATGACCTGGGTCATCGCGGCGATGTATGCGAGCAGTGGTTCCTTCTCAGCCAGCGCAGCCAAGATTGGTGCGTGGGTGAGAGCCTTCTTGAGGCCGCGGAAGGCCTCGTCCGCCTCGTCAGGCCAGTCGAAGGTGCCTGGCTTCTTGGTTTGACCCGGCTCGATGAGAGCCGTCTTGCGAAGGAGCCCGTAGAGGGGCAGAGCCTTCTCCCCCAGCCGGCTGATGAACCGGCTGAGCGAGGCAAGGTAGCCGGTGAACTTCTGGACGTCGAGGAGCCGGGTCAGCTTTGGCATGCGCTCGATCGCGCGGTCTTCTCGGGGTTAGCTTCGATGCCGCGGGCGGACACACAGAAACCCAAGAGTTGACTGGCAGGGACGCCGAAGACACATTTCTCCGGGTTGAGCTTGACCTTGTATTCGCGTAAGTTCGCGAAGGTCTCCCGGAGGTCGTCGAGGAGGCTGAAGTGCTTCTTGGTTTTGGCGACAATGTCGTCGACGTAGACGTGGACGTTCCTGCCTATCTGAGGCAGGAGGCACTTTTGCATGCACCATTGGAAGGTGGCGCCTGCGTTCTTTAGGCCGAAGGACATGGTGATGTAGCAGTACGCCCCAAAGGGCGTGATGAAGGAGGTCTTGAGGCGGTCTTCCGGGTCTAGCTTGATTTGGTGGTAGCCAGAATAGGCATCCAAGAAGGACAGCAAGTCGTAGCCGGCCGTGGAGTCGATAACTTGATTGATCCGTGGTAGGGCGAATGGGTCCTTGGGACATGCCTTGTTTAGGCTAGGGTAGTCGATGCACATGCACTAGGTCTTGTTTTTCTTCAGCACCAGGACTGGGTTGGCCAACCAGTCTGGGTAAAACTTCCATGATGAACCCGGCCGCGAGCAGTCGGGCGATCTCTTCTCCTATAGTGCGCCGCTTCTCCTCGGAGAAGCAGCGTAGGGGTTGCTTGACCGGCTTGACGTCCGGCCAGATGTGTAGTTTGTGCTCGGTTAACTTTCTCGGAACACCCGACATGTCCTTGGGGAACCATGCGAAGATGTCCCGATTCTCATGGAGGAAGTCGACGAGCTCGCCTTCCTATTTGCTGTTGAGGCAGGAGCCGATCGTGACGCACTGAGCTGGGTTGGCCGGGTCGAGCGGGATTTGCTTGGTGTCCCTGGACGGCTGGAAGAAGGCCTCGCCGGTGGATTGCGAGGGGGGAGCTGGCACGGCCGGCTGGCTGGCGGCGAGGGCCACGAGTCGGTCGAGCTGCCGCTTCTCCTCGGCGATCTCCAGGGCCTCGGCCATCCGGCTACCATCTCGAGCGCATTCGAGCGACATCTTGTAGTCGCCCTTGACGGTAATGATTCCCTTGGGACCCGACGTCTTGAGCTTGAGGTAGGCATAGTGTGGGACCGCCATGAAGCTGACTAGAGCCGGCCGACCCAGCAGCGCGTGGTAGGGGCTTGCGAGGTCCACAACCTCAAACAGTACCAGCTCGTGGCGGAAGTGGTCGGGTCTGCCGAAGAGGACGTCGAGCATGATCTTGCCTACAGGGGAGCAAGACCTCCCAGGCACGATGCCATGGAAAACCGTGCGGCTTGCCTACAGGTCTTCTATCTTCAGCCCCAGCTTGTGCATAGTGTCGAGGTAGAGGATATTGATGCTGCTGCCACCAGCTATCAGCACCCGCGTAAAGCGGTAGGCTCGATCCTTGGTGGCGATGGTGGGGTCGAGGACTAAGGCATAGCTACCAGGATGCGGCATCACCACGGGATGGTCGGCCTGGCTCCACGTGACCGGCTTCTCCGACCAGTGCATGAACTGGGGAGTTGCCGGCATGGTGGCGTTCACTTCACGACGGAGCCGGCGCTCCGCGTGCTTGCCCGTCTCTTCACTGGTGAAGACGACGTAGCAACCATCTTGGTTGGGGTACTGGTCGACTAGGCGACCGTCGTTTGGGGCCGTTGCCGGCGCCGGGGCGGCAGCTTGGACCGGGGCTGGCGCATGGGCTGGCGGCACGGGAGTAGCCGGAAGGCCGTCCCCACGGGCCAATCGCTGTGAGAAGCTGCACTGCCAGAGCGTGTGCGTGGAGGTTTTGGCCCCCGAGTGATTCTCGCATGGAAGATTGAGCATCTGCTCAAAGGTGAGCTTCGGCTGCCAGGCAGCCTTGTCGGTGCGCTGGCACTGGCTGGAAGGCTGGGCAGCCGGCTCCTGATCCTCGACAATGTTGACCTGCCGGCTCCCGTAGCGGGGATCTGGCTGGTCGTTCTTGCGCTTGTTGCTCTGTGGCTGCCGGTTGTCGGCAGCCGGCCGGGCCGCGGTCGGCGTCGTTGTCTCCTTGTCCAGCGGGGCCGTCTTGACCCGGATGGCCAAATCGGCCGTGGCATATTTGTCCACCTTTGCCATGAGTTTGGCCAGCATGGCCGGCTCGGAGCACAGAAGCTTGTGCTTGAGAGGGATGTCGTCTCGGCAACCCTCAATGAATTATTGCACGGTCTTGCACCTCGTGCACTCCCTCATAGGAGTTGTGGAGCTCGGTCCACTGGGTGAGGTAGTCACGGAGGGATTCGTCCGGCCCTTGAACACACATAGCAAGTTCACGGGGCTGGCCAGGCCGCTTGTAGGTGTCAGTGAACTTGCGGACGAAGGCCTCCTCGAAGTCCGTCCACGTGTTGATGCTGTCGGCCGCCAGTCTGTTGAGCCAGGTGCGGGCCGAGCCGATGAGCATGAGGGGGGCGTAGTGGACGGCCACGTCTTTGTTTCCCCTAGCGATGCCCACTGTGGTGGTATAATCGATCAGCCAATCTTCTGGCTTGGCGGCCTAGTTGTACTTTGGGGTGTCCCTAGGGAGCATGAAGCCCTTCGGGAATGGCTCGGTGCAGATCCGGGGGCCAAAGCAAGCCGGGCCGATCGAGCCCTCCTCCTCGAGGAGGGAGGATTGCACGAGTTGGTCGATGCGGTTGCGAGCATCGTCCTTGCTACGGGGGACGCATGCCCCGAGCCGGGCTGAAAGCTCGGGGCAGATGATGGGCGGCGGCGATTGCCGCGACCCGCGTTGCGGGGGTGGTGTGTGCCCCCGACAACGCCGATTGCCGGATGCCGGCGCTTCGTGGTAGCAACCGCTACGAGTCGGCTCATTGGTGCGCTGGCTGCTAACAGTCGGCTGCTCACTCCTCGGTGGCTGACAGGGCCGGGGGTCGTGCGTCTCGATCCGACGATCGGAGACACAAGGTGAACAGGAGTACTGCGCCGCCTGGTGGCCGGTAGTTCCCGTGCCCTCGCGCTCGGGCCGGGGGCCTTCAGCGGCGGTGCCGCCTAGCGCGAGCTGATGTTGCTGTGCGTCAGCGGCATCGATAAGCTCCTTGACATGGCGCTCATGGGCGGCATGCTCTTCGCCCTCCAAGGTGTCCAGTTCCTCGTAGGCCACCTTTAGGGCTCGCAGGTTAGCTACAGGGGTGTCATAGACGGGCATTTTGACACCGAGGATTTCGGCGACCACGTGGCCGCGGTCACGCATGGCCCCACGCCGGCTGGGCTCAACGCCAGCCAGGGTAAGGATGTAAGCGGAGGCGTATTCCCGCTGCGCCGCTTCCATGCGGTGGCATGTGGTAGCGAGGGCGGTGGCATCCTCAAAGAGGATGCGACGAGCCGCCTCGAGGTCGGCCGCGGCGGTATTGGGGTTTGCCGTCGAGGCAATTGGGGTGCTCAAGCCCCGGAGGGCCGCACCGATCGGGTCGGACGTGCCGACGCGGGCGGCAGCGGCGGTGGCCGTTACCCATGCCCGTTCGAAGGCGGTGGAGGAGGTGATGGCCATCACCCCCTCACAGTCGCAGGACCCGCGGGGGTGGGTCGCAGCAAGTACTCCCACGGCCATGGGCGGGACAGCGCAGACGAGTACCCTCGCAGGGTACTCACCCGCGGCCGGAGCCTCGGCGAGGCTAAGCCTGCCGAAGCGCTCGGTGAGCGCGTCGATGTCGACCGCTAGGCTGTCAGAGTCGCCTGCAGGGCGTGCCGCAGCAAGCCCCACGAGCCTCCCATGGTTTTGCCAGGCTGAGCGGCGGCGGCGGGAAATGGCGAGAGGTCCCGCCTGGAGCATGAACCCGAACAGCGCCGCGGATGGCCCCACGGTGGGCGCCAACTGTCGTCGTTTTCTCACGGCAGATGCCATGGGGTGGCTTATCGGTGGTGTTGGGGCCATTGGATGCCGATGGGCTCCGGGTGCGGGATTGGGTACGAGAAGGTGGAGACACGCGATGTACCCAGGTTCGGGGCCCTCCGTGGGAGGTAATACCCCTAGTCCTGCTTGGATTCGTTGGATGGCTGGATAAGTATACAGAGGTGCTCCTGGAGCTATGTTCGGAGGAGGAAGAAAGGAGCAGCCGGCTCGTCTCCCTCTGCTACTAGGAAGGCTATGTGGGCTCCCTATGTGTGTGTTCTTGATCGGGGGTCTCGTCCCCATTGCAGGAGGGGCTCGGGGGGTTTTATAGGCCAACCCCCGGCTCTTACAATATGATTTAGGTACGAGGGTGGAGGGTCCCGGCTGGCAGCCTCTCCGCCTGGCCAGGGGGTCCCACGGCTTGTATTGTCTCGTCGTGGGTGGGGCCCACCGGCCGAGCGGTCCCATCCCTGCTAGGACCTACCGACGGGCGCCGCGATTGGCCCTCCCTCACCTGCCCCGGCATGGGCCGCCCGGGGAGGCATCACCTAGCGCCAGCCGGCCAAGGTCATCGGTACGGCCGGCGGCACTGTAGCCACGCCGCGGCAAGCACTCGAGTGGCAGAGGCGTGCTGGGACTGTTTCCCATCCGGTCGCGCTCACTGAGGTCAGCGGACCGGACGGATGGACTGTAGCCGTGCGGGACGGCGCGTCAGTGACCATTGTGGCCACAGGGTCGCTCGCCCCGCCAGTCACATTGCACTGCCGTACCTGCGGTCAGGGAGACGGGACAGGGCGTGTCCGTCCCCAAGTCAATGGGCTGCCCGGCTCGTGGTCGGCCGGCTGCTTGGCTAGCCGGGCAGGAGCACGCCCGGCCGCTAGGCCGACCGGGGGAAACACTAGCCGGAGATGGCTCATGTGGCATGTCCCCAGCCGGCCTCGTCCAGCCGGCCGATTGGTTTTTCTTTGAAGCAGAGTGGGGAGGACCCCGTTGCCTTAGCCTACCCCGGGATATGAGCCCCTCACTTAATGTCCTTCTGCATGCCCTAAATAGATGATATCAGCAGATCCATTTGCTCGTTCCTGGATCTAGGGACTTGAGCACTAGTGGCTCTGACTGCCTCTGCTTCCTCCTGAGCTGCAGCTGAAGTGGGATGGTCAGCATCCATCACCACAATGTTGTCCTCTAGATCTGGTGTAGGGGAAAATGTGGGTGATCTAGGGCAAGTATGTGCTTCTCCAGTCTTGAGTTGATGAGCATCTGAATATAGGGCGCATAACAGCAGGAGCACTTCTGGTCAGCAGCAACCCTCTTGATTGTCTCTACAATCAGATCCATGACTCTGATCTTGGTGTAACTGTCAAGATGGATCAACATGTTTATGGAGTGGCCTCGGATCATCTTGTCATCCCCTGACTTGGGCATCAAGGTATGCCTCAGTATGGTGTTGATAGTGCGTAGGCCAGCCTGGAGAAAGTAGATGGATCCTAGCCTATGAGACTTCACATTTGCAACAGGGATCTCCTTATACATGTTAGCCATAGCATTGTGGCTAGCCTTGGGTCCCGAGTAGACATCCAAGTCACCATCTTGTGCTTCAGGAACTCCTAAGATTTCAGCCCATTCCTCAATAGTTGATTCATATCTCGCACCTTCAGTCATCCACACAATTCTACCATCTCCGTAGAAGTGTGCAGTGGAGTAAAATTGCATGATCATTTCGTCATTCCAAGCTGTGAATTCTCTGCCAACGAACTCATCCAGACCTATGCAGTGGAAGTCGTCCTGGACACTTGAAAGTAGTCCTCATTCTCCTTGATGAACTTCCAATCAATGTAACGCATGTCACTGACAGCTGGACTCTTGTTAAATAGCACAATCTCATAGAAGTCATGTTGCTCCTTGGTATAGAACATGTAGTCCACGGCTGTTTTCTTCCTCTGGGCATAAGGATCTATAGCTCTCCATGCCCTCAATTCAGAATCCTTCCTCTTCTTCATGTCCTCAGCTAGTGGGTAGCTGGCATTGTGAACTAGGAGGTGTGGTCTAAGCTTCATCAGTGTTGTCAAGTCATCCACATCTTCAACTCTGGATGTAGTTCCTTTGTTCTTTTCAGAAGCTGGAATCTACCTAGTTGTCCTCTTAGGCTTCTCAGCAGCCTTCTTGGATGTGCTGGTCTTAGGCATAGCATCAGACATAAGTTTCTTTGCCTTCTTCTTGGGAGGAGCCTTTGTAGCTGGCTCATCCTCCTCTTCCACAGCAGCAACACCAGATGCTTCATCTGGATCTTCATACATGGAAGTAGGCCTGCCAGTCACATGTATGATCCTCTTCCTGGACTTTTTCTCCCCTGCCTTCTTAGGCATAGCTCTCTTGGGGACCTCAACAGAAATTGTTGCTCTGGCAGTCTCATGAGCCTTGAAAATAGAAGCAAGAGCATATATCTTGCAGACAACTCTTTGAGAGGAAGTAGCTTCAGTTGCTGACTTCTTGGCAGCCTTCTCTTGCTTCTTAGCAAGAATCTCTTCAGGGACAAAGTCTGAATCTTCTTCATCTGAATTCAAATTCTTCCTAGTTCTAGTGGCAGCCTCGGGCAACCCATGAGAGCTGGGGTTGCCAGGGTCTGAGAAAGAACTGGCTTCTGGGCTTGTTCCAGAACTCATATCAACTCCCTGCTCTGGCAAATTCTGACTATCTTCTGAGCCTGGCATACTGACCCTGTGAATAGAGTGTAGATGAGCAGAAGTAGATGAGTTATCACAAAATGAGGCTGGTTTTTGAAATATGAGCATTGAGTTTTCAAAAGTTTTGCAATCTGTCACATACATATCGGTGCAGTCGAAGAGAATTTTGTGGTGAGACCGAGACAAACCAACTCGTTAACAGAAACTTGGCAACCTTTTCGGTCGGACCGAAAAGAGCTGCTCAGTTCCACTGAGTCAGTTTTCACCCTCACAGAAAAGCATATCGGTGAGACCGATATTTTTGTTTCGTTTCGGTTCTACCGAGATATATCAGGCGGACGACAAAACCCTAGAAAATCCACGTAACTCGAGATTTTGCAGATTTTAGAGGATGGATACATGAGCAAAGGGTGGCTTATGGATAAATTTAAGTCCAATGCGCAAGAATCAGAAGGGGAGCGCACTAGAGATCGAATTCATACCCTAGTTTGGCGCGGATCCTTTATGACGGCGATGATGGAGTAGATTTCGTTGACGGCAGCGATTCCCAGTGGCGGAGGGGCTCGGGAAGACAAGGGCGACGACCAGGGGTCTCAAGGCGGTAGCTTAGGGCTCTGAGGCGCGACGTTGAAGATTGAATTTCAAAGTGTCGGGGTCCACAGCATATATACCCTTCACTATCGGTGATACCGATTTTATGTTTTTGGTGTCATCGAGTTCCACAATGTCAGCTGATAGGGAAACTCGGTGTAACCGAGAATATGAAATCGGTGTAACCGAGATTGAAAACCAGATCAACCCTAGGAAATTGGTGTGACCGAGATTGTGGTGTTGGTTCCACCGAGTTGCACTTGGGAGGTTTTAATGTTCAGTCCTTGTCGATACGGAACTCCGAGTGCTCCACGCATAGAGGGATCGAAAAGCACTTGTTCAAACTTTGTGATGTAGCATGAATGGAATATGAGGTGAGAAAGCATAGATAGCTAGAGAGTGGTCCTAGGCATTATTGTCCATCCAATTGGCAAAAGATAAATCAAAAGCCAAATAGCAACAATTGGATGTCCTCGAATGAGAAAATAAATGCAGACCAACATGCTCACTCAATAAGATGTCAAAAGAAATCATGACAAACATGCACAAACACTCTAGCATCTAACAAGCACTTGGGCAATGACGAAGTCATCTATATATGAGTATTTGACTTAGGAGCCAAGTAAAAGTACTTGATCATAGGTCATACTCATCGTTTAAGCACAAGGGGGTTTACCACTTTTTCATAAATCATTTAATTTTGTCACATACTAAGAGATGCTTTGACTCAAGTCTTAGAGTAAAGCTCCCCCTTTATGTGACCTCCCCCCATAAGAGGGATAAACTAACCTTGGGTTTTGTCGATGAAGACTTCATGTTGGTGAGGTAGTTGTGTATGCTCAATGTTGATGAAGATCATCAAGAGTTGGGAGCATACTTGTTGGTTCCTTTCTCTTCTCACCTACATGGGTTAGTCCCAACACACAAGAGACAAATACAAGGATATCTATGGAAATGGAGTGCAAAGCATATGTTATGATGTCCATTGATTAGTTGATTACCTTGTCCCTTGCTTACCTTTGAGGGAATGTGTGACTCCTTGAACTATTGCATTGAGTTGATGTTGAGTGCAAAATGTTCTTGCCAATAAAGAATGTGAGTGAATTCCATTGGCGGAGTCACCCCTCAAGAACCTTCTAGTTCTTCTTCTTTGGGACCCACATCAAGTTGATGGGAATCCTTGGTGTTGAGGTGGCCTTAGTAGTACTTGAGCTTGAAGTAGCCTTGGTAAACCACTCCACCAAAGCTAGGGGTTCATCTTCATATGAGTCAACGTCCTCTTGAAGCTTGTTCTTGCCCTTGAGCTTGTGGTATTGTGGTGGAAGGTCATCTTGAGTGTTTGTCCCCTTGGGAAGAGTATTTTCATACTTATCCTTTTGAGAAACAAACTTGGGCTTGGGATATTGACCTTCTTCCCACTCAACTCCATTAGCGTTGAAGTAGCCAACACCACGATTCTTCCGGTATCCTCCGTGCTTGGGTACAATTTCCTCAAATCGCTTACATCCGGCAAGACTCTTGTAGATACCTTTCTCTATAATTCCTTTCAATAAAGAATTTTCTTTCTCAAGTGTAACTTGGCTAATAGGATCATCATTAGTGGAATCAATAGAACTACTATAAGCAACATCATTGGGTTTAGCATTTTTATTGTTGCTACTAGATAAAGAACCTTTCTTACCTTTGTTACTAGATTGCTTAGTTTTAACTTGAGGCATGAAAGTAGACAAGAGTAGTCATTTGGCTAGATAAGATGAGGTCTTCTTTCAGAGATCATCATTGATAGCTTTGAGAAACTCATGCTCTTGCTCCAAGTTGAGCTTCTCAAACCATAGCTTGTCATGAGTTCTCACAAGATCTCTACGATCTTCGAGAGTAGATTCATGAGCTAACTTAAGAGTGTTTAGTTCATTAGTTAGTTGTTCTATTTTCATCTTATCATCATCAAATGACTCACCTTAACTAGCATGAGAATTATAAAGTTCATTTTGATCAACATCACTAGTTTTATCATAAAGCAAGTCATCATCACAAAGCAAATCATCTTCATCACTATCAAAATCAAGATAATCGGGGTGTGATACCTTGGTGCCTTTAGCCATGAAGCAACTTCCAGTCCCTTTGTTTGGTGAATCAAATAGATCGTAGGAGTTGGTAGTCACTAGAGCAATTCTGGCAACACCATCATCTTGACTATGGTCGGAGTCGGAGTGATAGCTTCTCTCAGAGTTGTTGTCGGAGTCGGAGCCTGAAACCCATTCACCAACATGAGATTGATGTTTTCTTCTTGTGTAGCTCTTGGTGTACTTGTCCTTCTTCACCGAATCTTTACTTCTCCTTGAGTTTCTTCGTTCATAACGATCATCTCTACTCCTTCTCTCTCTTTGTGGTGACTCATTTCTTGAGCTTCGTCTTCGAGGTGACTCTTCTCTTATTTTGTAGGGAGACGCGCACTCATTTGAGTAGTGTCCAGGCTTTCCACAATTGTAAAAATTGTGGTCACGACTTGATGAACGCTTCTCTTCATATCTTGAGTTGGAGTTTCTTTCTTTGCCTCTATTCTTGTAGAACTTGTTGAATTTCTTGACCATGAGGCTTATCTCCTCATTGGTGACAAGGTTGTTGCTTGAAGTTGCGGAAGCATCACTTGTGGCTTTATAAGCACCGCTAGACTTGTGATGAAGCTCTTCTTTATCTTTGAGTGTCATCTTATGAGCAACAATCCTTCCAATGACTTTCGTAGGCTTGAGATCTTTGTAGTTTGGCATCATTTGGATTAATGTGCACACGGTGTCGTATCTCTCATCCAAAGCTCTAAGTATCTTCTTGATGATGAATTTGTCGGTCATTTCTTCGCTTCCTAAGCCCGCAATCTCATTGGTGATGAGAGCTAGCCTAGAGTACATCTCTGCGGCTCCTTCACCATCCTTCATCTTGAACTTGTCAAGCTGACCTTGAAGAACATCTAACTTGTATTCTCTCACGGACTCGGTTCCTTCGTGCATATCAACCAAAGTATCCCAAATCTCTTTTGCATTCTCAAGACGGGTGATTTTGTTTAATTCTTCAGGGCATAAGCAGTTGAAGAGAATGTCACATGCTTGAGCATTGAGTTGCAACATCTTCAATTCTTCCGTGGTCGCTTCACGATCCGGTTCCCGTCCATCCACAAAGAACTCACCTTGCAAGCCAACACGAACAACAACCCAAATGGTGGGGTTATCACCAACAATATGCATTTTCATTTTGTGCTTCCAACTAGCAAAATTAGTGTCATCAAAGTACGGACCTCTACGGTGATAATTTCCCTCACTAGATGCCATACTTATCCTAGGTTGTGAGACCTAAGCAATGGAGACCAATGCTCTGATACCACTTGTAGGATCGAAAGTAAGTCTAGAGGGGGGTGATTAGACTACTTCACCAATTGAAACTTTTGCCTATACCAAGTTTTAGAGTTGACAGTTTTTAGCATTTCATGGCAAGTCAAGTACACCCTACACATGCAAGTCTAAGAGTATATAGCAGCGAAAAGTAACAACAAGCATGTATAGAAGGGATAGGGTAGGAAGATCAAACGCAGTTGTAGACACGATGATTTTTCCCGTGGTTCCGATAGGTGGCGCTATCGTACATCCACGTTTATGGAGTCTTCAACCCACAGAGGCGATCTCCTTGCCCTTAAAAACTTCTTGGTTCACTCCATAACACGAAGTAGGAGGCTCCAAAGTGACACCTAACCAATCTAGGAGGCACCACCCTCCAAAAGATAATAGGCTCGATAATGACGATGAACTCCTTGTTCTTGTGCTTCAAGATGATAGACTCCTCAGCACACAATCACTCTCCCATAGATTTGGCATGGTGGAAGAGATGGGATTGGTGGAAAGCTACTTGGGGAGGCTAGAAATCAATATTCATATGATTGGAGTGGAAGATCTTGACCTCAACACAAGGGTAGGTGGTTCTCTCTCAGAAAATCAGATAGGATAGGTATGGAATAGTTTTGAGTGCTTCTTTTCGAGTAGATGGTGGTGAAGGGGTATATATAGGCATCCCCAAAAATCCAACCATTACACACAAAATGACCAACTCGATGACACCGATGTGTTAATCTCGGTGGTACCGAAGTGATCAAAAGGTGGAAACTTTTGAATCTCGGTAAAGCCGATATAGGAAACTCGGTTGCACCGATAAGGTGACCAACTCTCAGATTCCCAATCTCGATGACGCCGATCCAACATTCACGGTGGGACCGAAAATGTGAATTTGCGTAACAGAAAGTTGGCAACCTAAACTCGGTGGCACCGGTATGGAATCGGTTGCACCGAAGTGGCTAGGGTTTGGCTTGAGTCTGTCTAGGTTCTGGAATCGGTGGCACAAAAGTTGGAAAGTTGGTTGCACCGATTTTGAGTGTTTGGTATAGAACATACTTTGGTGGGAGAGTTTGTGGATGTTTTTGGCGACCATCACTTGTGCATGTTTGAGCATATTGTTCACCAACAAAACCTTACCCCCTTTTAATAGTATTGGCTTTCCTATGGACTCATAGTGATTTCTCACAAATATAAAATGTAGAGTCCTTTAGCTTGAAGCTTGGCCAACCTATTTCCTTGAATCTTGGGGTTTCTCCACAATCTCCTTTTGCCAATCCTATCATTGAACATTTCCTGAAATATACTTGGTGGAAACATTAGTTCAATGACTATGTTGTTATTAATTACCAAAACCACCAAGGGAGCAAATGTGCTTTCATATATACTAGAGGTTTTAGGGTTTTGGCATAAGATTTTCAGCCATGTGCAACCCTACCCTCTAGTTCGTAGTTTCTCCTCTAGATCGGTTTCAGCTGTGCTTAGGCGAAGCCCTGCTGAGATTACTCCACCACCATCGCTGTAGCACCGTCACACTGCTGGAGAACTCATCTACCTCTACGCTCTCTCTTGCTCGATCAAGAATGTGGAGATCGTCATCAAGCCGTATGTGTGTTGAACGCGGAGGTCCCATCCGCTCGGTGCTGGATCGGAATGGATCGTGATTGGATCGCAGGACGCTCGGCGATTTGGATCACGAAGACGTTCGACTACATCAACCGCGTTTCTTAATGCTTCCCGCTTAGCGATCTACAAGGGTACATAGATCCACTCTCCCTCTTGTAGCTGCTCATCACCATGGATAGATCTTGCGTGTGCGTAGGAAAATTTTTGTTTCCCATGCAACGTTTCCCAACATGTAGGTCCGTAATGATTGCCTTTAGGAGGCTTCTTCCGCTGCCCGGATCGAGTGTTTCGGAAACCGGCATTGACGGACGTGTCGTCGGCATGACTATTATTGTGCTGACGCTTATTTTTGTTGCGTCTTGGTTTCCTGTTTCCGCCCCAAACTTGTGATGTTCCGAGGTCTTCGGGGTTGTGGCTACGTCTAGCTATCCAGTTATCCTCGCCCGTGCAAAAGCGAGTCATGAGTGATGTAAGAGCGGACATTGTCCTAGGCTTGTCCTGACCGAGCTCGCGAGCAAGCCATTCATCCCGAATATTGTGCCTGAAAGAGGCTATTGCCTCGGCATCCGGGCAATCAACGATCTGGTTTTTCTTGGTGAAGAACCGATTCTAGAATTGTCGGGCAGACTCTCCTGCCTTCTGGACGATGTTGCTTATGTCGGAGGAGTCCGGTGGCCGTACATAGGTGCCTTGGAAGTTAGATCGGAATGCATCCTCTAGATCCTCCCAGCACCCGATAGAATTTTTGGGGAGGCTATTTAACAAGTGTCAGGCTGGCCCCTTAAGCTTTAGGGGTAGGTATTTGATGACATGGAGATCGTCTCCTCATGCCATGTGAATGTGGAGGAGGAAATCCTCAATCCATACTGTTGGGTCAGTTGTTCCGTCGTATTGCTCTATGTTCATGGGTTTAAATCCTTTCGGGAACTGATGCTGCATCACCTCATCGGTGAAGCACAATGGGTGGGCAGTGCCTCTGACCCGGGCTATGTCATGCCGGTAGTTGGTGTCTATTCTGGCCCGGTTTCGTTCCCGACCTCTATTGTTGCGGTCGAGCCAAGGCCGGTACCCATCCCGTCTATCGTGGGAGTCCCTCTGGATCCGTAGATGGATCTCGTACAACCTGTTCTATAGTCCAGGTCGTATCGCAGGTCAAACTTGTCATCGGGATCTATTGGCTCTTTTCCCCTTTTGTGTGGTATCGTCGGCCTATAAACGGTGTCATCAGCCATCCTATCTCGTCCTCGGGGAGGGCGGTCCGGCTGGTCGTATGGAGTGTGCTTGGGAGACGGTGTATTCGGAAGCTCGTCATCGAATTGTGCCAGCAGCCGTCGGCGTGGATAGATCTTTGGTTGGTCCAATAGACCGATACCGTATCCTTCCTCGGCTGATAGGACCCTCGTCCATCTATCATTGAGGTTATCTTGTTCAGCCTTAAGTTGTCATTATTTTGCCTTCAGGCTTTGGGCAGTGGATATAAGTTGTTGCCAAACCGTTCCTGATCCTCAAGGTTTTCGGGCATGGTGAAGTCTTCGTCTTCCAGGCTATCCTCCTCCTCTACATTGGGGGTGGTAGTTGTCGTCCTCGGAATCGTTTGGATCCTCGGGGTTGCGCTGGCCCTCCGGTCTATCCTCGTCCCCTACCAGTTGCTAAGGGATATCGAGATCACCGAGGTCTTCCGGGGTATCACTTTCCCCGGTGCCAGCAATAGCTTCCCTTCCCTTTTTCCCCTTTGATCGTTTGCATGGTTTCTGGCACCTTAACAGCGCCTCGCCCAATTTATCGCCATTGTTTGCGGGTGTTTGCTCGCCGTTATCGGCTGGAGTATCCACCATGTAGACATCGTAGGTGGAGGTGGCGGTCCATCTCCCGATGTTGATGGGGGTGGGGATGCAATCCTCTTCATCCATGTCTTCTGCCTCTTCGGAGGCATAGTCTAACCTATCGATTAAGTCTTCGGCGTGGCTACCAAGTGGGAGGTGGGTGGTTTGAAACATTCCTCATGAATCACCTCAAGGCCGATTTGAACGTGCATCGGGTTTGGGTCATCAGTAATTTTCATCGATAAGATCCGATCTAGAGCCTCGTTGAGTGTCAAGAGCTCGATTGCGCCAATCTGCTCACAGCTTTTGGAGTTAACCTCAGATGTGTTCGTGCAAGGAGTGTGTTTAGTAGGAGCCGATCCCTGGCCATCTAACGCTATGGAAGGATCTGGACTAAAAGCCTGATCATCGCCGGGGTTAGTCCCATGGATGGGATTGAAAGCAGAATCCGAGGTTAGGCCTCGGAGTCTTCGGGCACGTCAGATGAGATCGCGAGCCTAGTTACTAAAAGAGTCTATGGAGAACTCTAGGTTCCCGAATCCGACCTCCTGATCAGGGGAGAAACTCCCGACCCGGCCAAGACGGATGGTCGGGTTAGCGTGCAGCACAATGCTGCCGAAAGCGAAGATCTGTCCGAGGATAAAGGAGTCCACGTTATGGACTCCTTCGTTGATGACAACGCGAGCCATCAATTCCTTTGGCGATCACAGTGGAACTCTCAATGAAAGCACCAATGTCGATGTCAAAACCGGCGGATCTCGGGTAGGGGTCCTCAGCTGTGAGACTAGGATCGATGGTAACAAGGGACGAAGGAGCCGATGTTTACCCAGGTTCAGGCCCTCCTATGGAGGTAAAACCCTACGTCCTGCTCGATTTATTGATGGTATGAAGGTTAGAGAGTTGATCTAACTCGAGATTAGATAGCTAGAACCCTAGATGAGTTTCTCTGCCCTACAATCTAAAACCGTCCCGGTTTATATAGACACCGGGAGGTACCTAGGGTTTACACATGGCAGGTCTCCTGCCGAGGATGGAGATGTTGATTTCTTCATCTTGACTTGGAGTGCACGATGCGCCTTCGGGACTTCCTTCTAGAACACAGAGTCTCGATGTATCCGTCCCCTCTTGCGATAATCAGAATGCAGCCCACCAGGCCGGCCTATTGGGAGATAAGCCAGTGTCCCAAGGACCCCTTAGTCCAGGACTCCCTCAATGGCCTAGCACGGTTACGAACATTTTTCTTTAAAACTCCCATGAACCTCTCAAAGGGGAATATATTATGTAGAAATATAGGACCCAGAATGGCAATCTCTTCGACTAGGTGAACTAGGACGTGTGTCATAATATTGAAGAAGGATGGTGGGAACACCAACCGAAACTGACAAAACATTGGACCAAATTATTATGTAACCTTGGTAGGATTTCCAGATCAATTACCTTCTGAGAAATTGCATTGAGGAATGAACATTGGTAGAAGCCCCCTCAATGCAACCAGAAGCAATTGCGTCATGATCACGTGGCAGTCATGAGACTTTAGGTTCTAGAAAAATTTTTCTCTACCATATTTATTATTCCCTCTATATTCGGTGAGAAGCCAGATGGGACCTTCATACTGAGCAGGCATTCAAAAAAGATTTCCTTCTCTGCTTTGTTAAGACCATAGCTAGCAGGACCTTCATACTTCTTTGGATGCATGCTGCCTTTTTCGTTCATACGTTGCTGGTCCTCACGTGCCTTCGGTGTATCTTTTGTCTTCCCATACACGCCCAGGAAGCCTAGCAGGTTCACGCAAAGATTCTTTGTGACATGCATCACGTCGATTGCAGAGCGGACCTCTAGGACTTCCCAATATTCTAGATCCCAAACTATAGATTTCTTCTTCCACATGGGGGCGTGTCCGCCAGCGTTAATTGGAACAGATAGTCTGCCAAGACCCTTTCAAAATATTACTTGTAAATCCTTGACCATATCAAGTATATCATCACCAGTACAGAGGACATGCTTCTTTCGGTGATCTGCCTCACCTTTGAAATGCTTGCCTTTCTTTCTTAAGGCATGCTTGGTCGGAAGAAATCGACGATCTCCTAGGTACACATTCTTCTTGCATTTGTCAAAATATATACTTTGAGTCTTATCTAAACAGTGCATGCATGCATCGTATCCCTTGTTTGTCTGTCCTCAAAGGTTACAAAGAGCAGGCCAATCATTGATGGTTACAAACAGCAACGCTCATAGGTCAAAATTCCTCCTATTTGTGCTCATCCCACACACATACACCTTTTTTATTCCACAGCTGTAAAAGTTTATCAACTAATGGCCTTAGGTACACATCAATGTCGTCGTCGGGTCGCTTAGGGCCTTGGATGAGCACTGGCTGTTGGGGAACGTTGCATGGGTAACCAAAAAAATCCTACGTTCACGCAAGACCTATCCATGGTGATGAGCATCTATGAGAGGGAGAGTGGATCTATGTACCCTTGTAGATCGCTAAGCAGGAAGCGTTAAGAAACGCGGTTGGTGTAGTCGAACGTCTTCGCGATCCAAATCGTTGAGCGTCCCGCGATCCAATCACGATCCGTCCCGATCAAGCACCGAACGGACGGCACCTCCACGTTCAGCACACGTACAGCTGATGACGATATCCGCCTTCTTGGTCCAGCAAGAGGGAGCGGAGAGTAAGAAGAGTTCTCCAGCAGCGTGACAGCGCTCCGGCGATGGTGGTGGAGCTATTCCGGTGGGGCTTCGCCTAAGCACGGCAGAAATCCGATCTAGAGGAGAAACTATGCACTGGAGGAACGGGTAGCACGTGGCTGAAAATCTAGTGCAAAAACCCTAAAACCTCCAGTATATATAAGAGGGAAGGAGGAGAGGCCTGGGCGCAAGGTCCAAGCCTCCTTGGTTAGGCCGAAGTGGGGAGGAGAGGAGGACACCTCCTCCAATCCTAGTAGGACTAGGATTCCTCCTTTTTTTGCCTTTTTCCACCTTTTCCCTTTGGGCTTTTCTTCCCTAGCCGCATGGACCTTGTGTGGGACTTCTCCCAGACCACTAAGGGATGGTATTTACTCTCCCACAGCCCATGAAGCCTCTTGGGTCGAAATACCCCTCCCGGTGGTCTCCCGGTACACTACCGGCACTCCCGGTACACTACCGATTAGCCCGAAACTTTTCCGGCGACCAAAACAGGACTTCCTATATATGAATCTTTACCTCTTGACCATTTTGAAGCTCCTCATGACATCCGGGATCTCATCCGTGACTCCAAACAACCTTCGGTCACCACCATATATAACTCTATACTACTGAAATGTCACCAAACATTAAGTGTGCAAACCCTGCGGGTTCGAGAACTATGTACACATGACCGAGACACCTCTAAGGTCAATAACCAATAGCGGGACCTGGATGCTCATATTGGTTACTACATATTCTACGAAGATCTTTATCGGTCGAACCTCTATGTCAAGGATTCAGTTAATCCCGTATGATGTTCCCTTTGTTCTTCGGTATGTTACTTGCCCGAGATTCAATCGTCGGTATCTCCATACCTAGTTCAACCTCGTTACCGGCAAGTCTCTTTACTCGTTCTATAATACAAGATACCGTGATTAACACTTAGTCACATTGCTTGCAAGGCTTATTGTGATGTTGTATTACCGAGTGGGCACTGAGATACCTCTCCGTCACACGGAGTAACAAATCCCAGTCTTGATCCATGCCAACTCAACAGACACCCTCGGAGATACCTGTAGAGCACCTTTATAGTCACCCAGTTACATTGCGACGTTTGATACACACAAGGCACTCCTCCGGTGTCCGTGAGTTACATGATCTCATGGTCATAGGAACATATACTTGACATGTAGAAAACAGTAGCAATAAACTGACACGATCATATGCTAGGTTTGTAGTTTGGGTCTTTTCCATCACATCATTCTCCTAATGATGTGATCCCGTCATCAAATGACATCACATGCCAATGGCTAGGAAACCTTGACCATCTTTCATCAACGAGCTAGTTCACTAGAGGCATACTAGGGACAAAGTGTTTGTCTATTTACCCACACATGTAATGTGTTTCCAATCAATACAATTATAGCATGGATAATAAACGATTATCATGAACAAGGAAATATAATAATAAAAACTTTATTTATTGCCTCTTGGGAATATTTCCAATAGTCTCCCACTTGCACTAGAGTCAATAATTTAGTTCACATCAGTATGTGATTTTTTACATTGTAATGAATCGAACAGTCATGCAGTTCTGGTGTTGATCATGTTTAGCCCTTGGAAGAGGTTTAGTCAACGGGTCTGCAACATTCAGATCCATGTGCACTTTGCAAATCTTTATGTCCTTCTCCTTGATGTAATCGTGTATGGAGGTGAAGCATCGCTTTATGTGTCTGGTCCTCTTGTGAAACCTTGGTTCCTTGGTCAGAGCAATGGCACTAGTGTTGTCACAGAACAAGTTCATTGGATTCAGTGCACTGGGCAGTACTCCAAGATCTGTCATGAATGGCTTCATCCAGACAACTTCCTTCGCCGCCTCCGAGGCTGCGATGTACTCCGCTTCGCATGTAGAATCGGCTACCAGCTTTGCTTGGAACTGCACCAGCTTATGGCTCCCCCGTTGAGAATAAATACGTATCCAGTTTGTGCACAACATTGCATAAAGGATAGAGCCTATGGCTAAAGCATAGGGGATGACACTCATCTTCTCCCTATCTTCTGTAGTCACTGGGCATTGAGTCTTACTCAACTTCACACCTTGTAACACAGGCAACAACCCCTTCTTGGACTGATCCATTTTGAACTTCTTCAAACCTTTATCAAGGTATGTGCTCTGTGAAAGTGCTATTAGGTGTCTCGATCTATCTCTATAAATCTTAATGCCTAATATGAATGTAGCTTCTCCTAGGTCCTTCATTGAAAAACTCTTGTTCAAATATTCCTTCACGCTTTCCAGCATTTCTATATTGTTTCCAATCAGCAATATGTCATCCACATATAATATTAGAAACACTATAGAGCTCCCACTCACTTTCTTGTAAATACAAGCTTCTCCATAAACTTGTATAAACTCAAACGCTTTGATCACCTCATCAAAGCGCTTATTCCAACTCTGAGATGCTTGCACCAGCCCATAAATGGATCGCTGGAGTTTGCAAACTTTGTCAGCATTCTCTAGATCGACAAAACCTTCTGGTTGCGTTATATACAACTCTTCCTCAAGGAAACCGTTGAGGAACGCCGTTTTGACATCCATCTGCCAAATTTCATAATCGAAATAAGCAGCTATTGCCAACATGATTCTCACAGACTTAAGCATCGCTACGGGTGAGAATGTATCATCGTAGTCAACTCCTTGAACTTGTTAAAAAAACTTTGCCACAAGTCGAGCTTTATAGACGGTGACATTACCGTCCGCGTCTGTCTTCTTCTTAAAGATCCATTTGTTCTGAATGGCCTTTCGCCCTTCAGGTAGTACTTCCAAAGTCCATACTTTGTTTTCATACATGGATCCCATCTCGGATTTCATGGCCTCTAACCATTTCGTGGAATCCGGGACAATCACTGCTCCTCCATAGCTCGTAGGTTCATTGTTGTCCAACAACATGACCTCCAAGACAGGGTTGTCGTACCACTCAGGAGTAGTACGCGCCCTTGTCGACCTACGAGGTTCAATAGTAGCTTGATCCGAAGCTTCATGATCATCATCATTAACTTCCTCTTCTACCGTCGTAGGTTCCACAGAAACATCTTTTTGCGTTGCGCTACTTTCTGGTTGAAGTAAAGGTTCAATAACCTCATCAACCTCTATTTTCCTCTCACTCAATTCTTTCGAGAGAAACTCTTTCTCAAGAAATGTTCAGTTCTTAGCGACAAACACTTTGCCTTCGGATCTGAGATAGAAGGTATACCCGACTGTCTCCTTCGGGCAACCTATGAAGACGCATTTCTCTGCTTTGGGTTCCAGCTTTTCAGGTTGAAGCTTTTTGACATAAGCATCACATCCCCAAACTTTAAGAAACGACAATTTTGGCCTCTTGCCAAACCATAGTTCATATGGCGTCGTCTCAACGGATTTCGATGGTGCCCTATTTAAAGTGAATGCAGCTGTCTCTAATGCATAACCCCAAAACGATACTAGCAAATCAGCAAGAGACAACATAGAACGCACCATATCTAATAAGGTTCGATTACGACGTTCGGACACACCATTATGTTGTGGTGTTCCAGGCGGTGTCAACTGTGAAACAATTCCACACTGTCTTAAGTGACTGCCAAACTCATAACTCAGATATTCACCTCCTCGATCACATCTCAGGAATTTTATCTTCCTGTTATGATGATTCTCAACTTCACTCTGAAATTGCTTGAACTTTTCAAACGTTACAGACTTGTGTTTCATTAAGTAAATATACCCATATCTACTTAAGTCGTCAGTGAAGGTGAGAAAATAACGATATCCACCACGCGCTCTAACATTCATTGGACTGCACACATCAGTATGTATGATTTCCAATAAGTCGCTCGCCCATTCCATTGTTCCAGAGAACGGCATTTTAGTCATCTTGCCCATGAGGCATGGTTCACATGTGTCAAGTGATTCAAAATCAAGTGACTCCAAAAGTCCATCAGCATGGAGCTTCCTCATGCGTTTTACACCAATATGACCTAAACGGCAGTGCCACAAGAAAGTGGTACTATCATTATCAACTCTACATCTTTTGGCATCAATGCTATGAACATGTGTGTCATCACTATCAAGATTCAGTATGAATAAACCCCTCACATTGGGTGCATGACCATAAAAGATATTGCTCATATATATAGAACAACCTTTATTCTCTGATTTAAATGAGTAACCGTCTCGCAATAAACAAGATCCAGATATAATGTTCATGCTTAACACGGGCACTAAATAACAATTATTCAGGTTCATCACTAATCCCGATGGTAATCGAAGAGAAAGCATGCCAACGGCGATCACATCAACCTTGGAACCATTTCCCACGCGCATCGTCACTTCATCCTTTGCCAGCCTTCGTCTATTCCGTAGTTCCTGTTTTGAGTTGCAAATGTGAGCAACCAAACCGGTATCAAATACCGAGGCACTACAACAAGAGCTAGTAGGTACACATCAATAACATGTATATCATATATACCTTGTTTGTCATTGGCCGCCTTCTTGTCAGCCAGGTACTTGGGGCAGTTCCGCTTCCAGTGATTAGTTCCCTTGCAATGAAAGCACTCAGTTTCTGGCTTAGGTCCATGCTTGGGCTTCTTTACAGGAGTAGCAACTGCTTTGCCATCCTTCTTGGTTTTACCCTTCTTGCCCTTGCCCTTGCCATTCTTATTGAAACTAGTGGTTTTATTGACCATCAACACTTGATGTTCTTTCTGGATTTTAGACTTAGCAACTTTTAGCATCGCAAATAGCTCGGCGACTGACTTGTTCATCCCGTGCATGTTATAGTTCATCACAAAGTTCTTGTAACTAGGTGGCAGTGATTGAAGAACTCTGTCAATGATCGCCTCTGGCGAAAGGGCAATTCCCAACTCCGCTAGACGAGTCGAATACCCAGACATTCTGAGTATATGTTCACTGATAGATTCGTTCTCCTCCATCTTGCAAGCATAGAACTTATCGTAGGTCTCATACCTCTCGATTCGTGCATTCTTCTGAAAGATAAACTTCAACTCCTGGAACATCTCATATGCTCCATGACGTTCAAAACGTCTTTGAAGTCCCGGTTCTAAGCCATACAATATTGCATACTGAACTATTGAGTAATCTCCAGAACGTGCCTCCCAAGCGTTCTTAACGTCTTCGGAGGTCATGTCTTCTGGTTGGTCACCAAGCGGTGCATCAAGGACATATGATTTCTAGGAAGCCGTGAGGATAATCCTCAGATTACGGGCCCAGTCAACAAAGTTACTTCCATCATCTTTCAACTTATCTTTCTCTAGGAACGCATTAAAATTTAGGGGTGCTACTGCGCGAGCCATTGATCTACTACATAAATATGCAAAGGTTACTTAGACTATTGTTCAAGATAATGAGTTTAGTTAATCAAATTACTAAAGCTCCCACTCAAATTGACATCCCTCAGGTCATCTGAGTGTCACATGATCCAAATTCACCAACTCAAGTCCGATCATCACGTGAGTTGAGGTGGTTCAATGGTGAACATCATTATGTTGATCATATCTAGTATATGACTCATGTTCGACCTTTCGGTCTCTTGTGTTCCGAGGCCATGTCTGTACATGCTAGGCTTGTCAAGTTTAACCCGAGTGTTCTGCACGTGCAACACTGGCTTGCACCCATTGTATGTGAACGTAGAGTCTATCACACCCGATCATCACATGGTGTCTCGACACGACAAACTTTCGCAACGGTGCACACTCGGGGAGAACACAATTCATCTTGAAATTTAAGTGAGGGATCACCTTATAATGCTACCGTCATCCTAAGCAAAACAAGGTGCATAAAAGGATTAACATCACATGCAAATCATAAGTGACATGATATGGCCATGAACTTGTGCTTTTGATCTCCATCTAGAAAGCACCGGCATGATCTCCATCATCACCGACACGACACCATGATCTCCATCATCTTGATCTCCATCAACGTGTCGCCATCGGGGTTGTCACGCCCAACATGCTTCTACTACTATTGCTACTATTTAGTGATAAAGTAAAGCATTACATAGCACTTAATGATTGACACGCAGGTCATACAATAATTAAAGACAACCCTATGGCTCCTGCCGGTTGCCGTACTCATCGACATGCAAGTCGTGATAATATATACATCACATGATCATCTCATACATCACATATATCACATCATGTAATTAGCCATATCACATCACAACATATCCTGCAAAAACAAGTTAGACGTCCTCCAATTGTTGTTGCATGTTTTACGTGAATGCTACGGGTATCTAGCAAGAACAATTCTCATCTACGCAAAAACCACAACGGTGATACACTAGTTGCTTCTCAAACTTCTCAAGGACCGCCTTTGTCGAATCCAATCCAACTAAAGTGAGAGAAACTGGCACTCGCAAGCCATCTATGCAACAAGTTGCAGTTGAGGGAACCGGTCTCTCGTAAGCGTACGAGTAATGTTGGTCTGGGCCGCTTCATCTCACAATACCGCTGGACCAAAACACGACCAAGGGAGGAAGCAATCTAAGCATCAATGCCCACAAAATCTTTGAGTTCTACTCGAGATCTCATCTACACATAGACCTAGCTCATGATGCCACTGTTGGGGAACATTGCATGGGAAACAAAAAAATTCCTACGTTCACGCAAGACCTATCCATGGTGATGAGCATCTACGAGAGGGAGAGTGGATCTACGTACCCTTGTAGATCGCTAAGCGAGAAGCGTTAAGAACCGCGGTTGGTGTAGTCGAATGTCTTCGTGATCCAAATCGCCAAGCGTCCCGCGATCCAATCACGATCCGTCCCGATCAAGCACCGAACGGACGGCACCTCCGCGTTCAGCACACGTACAGCTTGATGACGATATCTGCCTTCTTGATCCAGGAAGAGGGAGCGGAGAGGAAGAAGAGTTCTCCGGTAGCATGTCAGCGCTTCGGCGATGGTGGTGGAGCTATTCCGACAGGGCTTCGCCTAAGCACTACAGAAATCCGATCTAGAGGAGAAACTATGCACTGGAGGAACGGGTAGCACGTGGCTGAAAATCTAGTGCAAAAACCCTAAAACCTCCAGTATATATAAGAGGAAAGGAGGAGAAGCCTTGGCACAAAGGCCAAGCCTCCTTGGTTTGGCCGAAGTGGGGAGGAGAGGAGGACTCCTCCTCCAATCCTAATAGGACTAGGATTCCTCCTTTTTTGCCTTTTTCCACATTTTCCCTTTGGGCTTTTCTTCCCTAGACGCATGGGCCTTGTGTGGGACTTCCACCAGCCCACTAAGGGATGATATTTACTCTCCCGCAGCCCATGAAGCCTCTTGGGTCGAAATACCCCTCCCGTTGGTCTCCCGGTACACTACCGGCACTCCCGGTACACTACCGATTAGCCCAAAACTTTTCCGGCGACCAAAACAGGACTTCCAATATATGAATCTTTACCTCCGGACCATTCCAGAGCTCCTCGTGACGTCCAAGATCTCATCCGGGACTCCGAACAACCTTCGGTCACCACCATACATAACTCTATACTACCGAAACGTCACCAAACCTTAAGTGCGCAGACCCTGCCTGTTCGAGAACTATGTAGACATGACCGAGACACCTCTATGGTCAATAACCAATAGCGGGACCTGGATTCCCATATTGGTTCCTACATATTCTACGAAGATCTTTATCGGTTGAACCTCTATGTCAAGGATTCAATTAATCCCGTATGATGTTCCCTTTGTTCTTCGGTATGTTACTTGCCCGAGATTCGATCGTCGGTATCTCCATACCTAGTTCAACCTCGTTACCGGCAAGTCTCTTTACTTGTTCCATAATACAAGATCCCGTGACTAACACTTAGTCACATTGCTTGCAAGGCTTATTAAGATGTTGTATTACCGAGTGGGCCCTGAGATACCTCTCCGTCACACGGAGTAACAAATCCCAGTCTTGATCCATGCCAACTCAACAGACACCCTCGGAGATACCTGTAGAGCACCTTTATAGTCACCCAATTACGTTGCGACGTTTGATACACACAAGGCACTCCTCCGGTGTCCGTGAGTTACATGATCTCATGGTCATAGGAACATATACTTGACATGTAGAAAACAGTAGCAATAAACTGACACAATCATATGCTACGTTTGTAGTTTGGGTCTTGTCCATCACATCATTCTCCTAATGATGTGATCCCGTCATCAAATGACATCACATGCCAATGGCTAGGAAACCTTGACCATCTTTGATCAACGAGCTAGTTCACTAGAGGCATACTAGGGACAAAGTGTTTGTCTATTTACCCACACATGTAATGTGTTTCCAATCAATACAATTATAGCATGGATAATAAACAATTATCATGAACAAGGAAATATAATAATAAACACTTTATTTATTGCCTCTAGGGCATATTTCCAACGCTGGCATCATAATGAACTTCCGCTTCATGCAAAGCCAAGGAGGAAGGATATAGATACATAGAGTCACAGGCCATGTGCTATGCTTGCTGCTATGCTCCCCAAAAGGGTTAATGCCATCTACACTTAAACCAAACCATAAGTTCCTTGGGTAATCTGCAAAGTTCGGACAGTTTCTCTTGATTTTTCTTCAGTGCGACCCATCAGCGGGTACTCTCAACTTCCTTTCTTTCTTACGGTCTTGTTTGTGCCATCGCAACAACTTGGCATGATGTTTGTTTTGGAATAAACGTTTCAACCGTTGTATTATAGGAGCATACCACATCACCTTGGCAGGAATCCTCTTCCTGGGGCGCTCTCCCTCAACATCATCACCAGGGTCATCGCGATCGATCTTATATCGCAATGCACCGCATACCGGGCATGCATTCAAATTCTCGTATATTCCTCACCGAGGTAGAGGATGCAGTCATTAGGGCATGCATGTATCTTCTGCACCTCTAATCCTAGAGGGCAGACAACCTTCTTTGCTTCGTATGTACTGCCTGGCAATTCGTTGTCCTTTGGAAACTTCTTCTTCATTATTTTCAGCAACTTTTCAAATCTCTTGTCAGATACACCATTCTCTGCCTTTCATTGCACCAATTCTAGTATGGTACCGAGCTTTGTGGTGTCATCTTTGCAATTTGGATACAACATTTTTTTGTGATCCTCTAACATGTGCTGCAACTTCAGCTTCTCCTTTTCACTTTCACAGTTTCTCTTTGCATCAGCAATGGCCCGACCAAGATCATCAACGGGCTCATCTGATGCCTCTTCAGATTCTTCTTCTTCATTCTCTTCCCCCATTGTAGTACCATAATATTCAGGGAACCCAGGATAGTTGTCATCATCCTCTTTTTCTTCATTCTCTTCCACTAGAACCCCTCTTTCTCCATGCTTGGTCCAACAGTTATAGATAGACATGAAACCGTACGTAAACAGGTGGCCGTGAATGTGTTATGAGCTAGAGTAAGTCTTATCATTCTTACACACACCACATGGACAACACATAAAACCATTCCGCTTGTTTGCCTCAGACACGCAAAAAACAATGCACGCCATTAATGAACTAGGGAGAGCGTCGGTCATCGTACATCCATTGTCTGTTCATCTTCATTACACAACACCAAAAATACCAAATTAATACAAGTTTATACACATTTATTCTCATAAAACAACATAAAACTATCTAGCTAAAATATTTAAATGCAACAACAAATGCGATCAAAATCGCAACTAACATAACAATTGATCCAACAGCATAATGATACCAAGCCTCTTTATTAATGACATATTTTCTAATCTTTCTAATCTTCAAGTGCATTGCATCCATCTTGATCTTGTGATCATCGACGAGATCGACAACGTACAACTCCAATTTCATCTTCTCTTCTTCAACTCTTTTCAATTTTTCTATAATCGTGTTCCTTTCCAACTAAATTTAACTTCTCGACAATAGGGTCGGTTGGAATTTCTGGTTCACATACCTCCTAGATAAAAATATCTATGTCAACTTGATGGTCATAATTGTCATAAACAAGAAATGCAACAAATATTTATAAAAGAGAATATACCACATCCGAATCGTAAATCGGACAAGGACCGATGGACACGGATATAAAAACCATGGCACTATATATGTACAACAAACAATCATACAGGTAAGAAAATTATGAAAGTAACTATCTAAATCATACAAATAAGATTTTTTATATAAAAAGGATAAGAACAAGAAGAGGCTCACTAAGGTGGTGCCGGCGACGGGACGGTGCGGGCGATTGATGGTAGTTAAGACGGGGACAGGAAGGAACTAAGTAAACCACACCTACACATATGCAAACAAAGAAGTTAACTTGAGCTCAGATTGCATATAAATCAAATAAACTCCCACATAATTACTCCCAAACTAGAACCCACAAATCACTATACTTATAGATCATTGGACGAGCTAATCTAGCAATGAGAGATGAAAGGACAAAGTTGCTAACCTTTGTGAATACTTGAATAGATGGGGTGCTTCAAATCTTGACAAATTTTGGCAAAAATGGAGGGAACACCAACCGGGACTAAAGGGGCTCGCAGGGGGCCCCAACCTGACACCAGCCTGCCACCACCCCTTTAGTCCCGATTGGTAACACACCAACCGGGACTAGAGGTTCCTCATGAACTGGAACTAATTCCTAGCCTCATGAACCGGGACTAGTGGTAGCATTAGTCCTGGTCCAGAAGCCAACCGGGACTAATGCTTCGATCCAAAGGCATGTTTTCTACTAGTGATGCTCCGGTGTCATTCCGTTCCTGAAGGTGTCGCCTTGGAGTCCATGGTTCATCATGCACGACTTCATCTCATTGTGGGGGGTAATCCAGGGTTGAGGGCCCTGTGGCTCCGGAGTGATGCTTATGGCTCACATTTTGTTTGCTTCGAGTCGTTCGGTGTGGTGTTGTTGACTTGTTGTTTTCAACGTCTATGTATCGAGCCTTGAGTGTGTGTGTGTGTGTGCACGCACGTGTGTGGTTGTGGTGTGTGTTTGTATCGGATTGTTCGGTGGTGGTTACTTTATAATATAAAGATGGAACCCACAAATTGCTTTGGGAGGCCGAGCTCCATGGAGGCCTTCATGTGCAATTTTTAAAAATCATCAAAAATTATATTTCTAGGTTTCAAAAAATATGAAACACACACACACACACACACACACACACACACACATTTCAGGACGAAATACGTTGAAATGCGGGTTGTGAAAAAAAAATATGAGGCTTTGCAGCACATGGTACTAGTCATCCTCAAATTCCATGAATTTGTAAAAAAAAATCTCAAATATCGCATTTCAAGGTATTTCACCCTGAACTTTCTCACACATATACATCTCATCCTTGTATACTTGTATTTTTTCAGATCTTTTTGAAACAGGAAATTTTGTGTTTTGATTTTTTTTTTCCAAAAAAGGGGCTCCATAGAGTCACCAAAATATCCCACTCCGGTAAACCCTTTTTCGTCAATGCATAGGCACGCAGATCTCATATGTGTTCGAAAAAGCTAGGCAGAAACTAGCGTAAACTGTGAGTTCAGTGAAGCTCTTATACTAGTACGTGTCTCTTCAATTAAGGATGCGTAAGGACATTGCTGTAAGAAAGGATGCATATGGGACCACTAGAACGGCACGGCTAGCTCTCTCAGAAGGAATCATGTGCTATATGCACGGCTAACTCTATGCAATGACATGCTCAATCATTTGTACTCCCTCTGTCTCAAAATAAGTGTCGTAAATTTTGTACTAAACTAGTATAAATTTTATACTAAATCATCGACATTTATTTTGGGACAGAGAAAGTATCCGACGGTAGTACCGATCACCATCTCTAATTGAGCTACCAACCGCGTTAAAGTGCAATATAAGTGGAGTATATTGTGCACAATCCTCGTCAAGTTGTTATGTTATACCTTTTTGGCTGTACTCTTCTGCTTGCAATTAAGCATATATGATAGCGACAAGCTAGGGGCACTAACAAGGGCTGTTGGGTAATTTGGTCGATGCATGCAGTTTCATAACATGGGGACATTCATGTAGCTTGTAGCATGTGCAACTATGTATTTATTTATTTTAAAAAGGAGGGGGAAACTTTGTAGCCATCGATGCACACGATCATGTACTATCAACTAAGACATGTTAAGCATCCTTCAAACAGAATGTCAAACATTGATGGCTAGCAATATAACAAAAAAAAGTAACCTTAGGGCATCTCCAACGCCGGTCACTACTTATCTCCTGCATAAGTCACATTTTACGTCTGGATTGCGTCTGCAGACAATACACCGGAAGCCGCCATCCACCGATGTATGTATACATTTCAACAACAATTCAAACTAACCAGCCAAAATTCGTTCAAACACGTGAAATTCATTCAAGTTCGGTTATAATTTACATAAAATGGTCGATATTTCGACCATTTAACAAAAGAAAACTAGGAAAAAAACTATACCCTATATCGGGCGACCACTACGTACGCCTGGCCGCCCTGCCCTGACGCATCGTTCTCGCCATCCGTTTCATCATCGTGGGAGTTGTGGTCCCTCCAGCGATGGAACGGCGTCGGAGAGCCCGACAGCCTTGTCCGACGGTTGCTTGCCGCTCACGAAGGAGCCGCTCCGCTTCTTCTTGTGTTGTGTGGAATGTCGTCACAGCCACTACCGACGTCGGCTTTGGAGCCCTAGCGGCAGCCTTGCCGCGACTGGCGTTGGCGGAGCAGTCGCTAAGCAACAACTCCTCGGGTTTGTCTCCGGTTTGGTGGGCCAGGACAGTCGAACACGGCCTTGAGAACGGTCTCGATGCCCACAACCTCTCCCCCCCCCCCCCTCCACACCCACACCCACACACACATGTTTGTCTTCAGTTTGCAGGAGAAAGCACATTCAGATCGCTCGATGGACCGATACAAGTCTGTGTTGGATTACTTTCGTGGTTTGGAACGCGAGGTTCGAACGTATGTGAACGGTTGCCCTTATGCCAACTTATTCATTAAACGTGCCTTGCCAAAGTACATTGTCTTCTCCAACATCTACCGCAACCCATCGCCAGGGACAATCCCCCGACGAAAAACAGCAGAAAACCAAATAGAGAAGTAAGCTACTCATAGACAATGACTTCAAAGGATTGCCGCACGTGCCGATGTTGATGGATCCAACCAAGGTAGACCTGGAACTACACCTTCAACAAGGGCATGACACGCACACGTCAGCACACACCTTCAACAGGGGCATCACACACACACACACACAGACACACACACACACACACACACACAGACACACACACACACACATGTCAACACGGCCTGATAAGTGGTGAGGCCGTGAGGTTGTCGATTTTCGCCCGGAGTATACATGCACTTACTTTCTCGCGAATAGTGTGAACTTGATTTTTTTTAAATAGCATGGTTTGTCAAAACCAAGTACGCAGCTAGGAGCAGCACTTAAGGGGCAGGAGGCAAGGAGAGTAGGATGCATGGACATGGCATGCAGCACGTCGCGGCAAGATTAGTGCAGAAAGAAAGGACACAGGAGAGGCCGGCCGGGGAAGTGAAAGATTTGCATCGTGAGTGAGGTGGCAGGGCAGGGGGGGAGGCAGAGCTGAGCTCTGACTCGCTGAGGCATATCGATCAGCTCATGTGAGGAGGGGCAGATGCCAGAGGTAGAAGACAAGGCGCCTCCCTCCCCACTGTTAATGCACCAGACACTGAGACACTCGGGCAGCTGCTGCTGCTCCCCCTGGCGCTTACCCTTTTCTCCCCTTGTGGCGTACTGCGATATGGCCGCCGGGCTCTCTGCCCAGCTGCCACTGCCCTCACTAGCACTTACCAGATTTATATGGAAACTCTCCTGGCCCCCTTGCCATCCTTCACAAACCCCATCCCCTCCTGCCCGCCCTCCTGATCGCTAACCAAACGCACTGACTAGGGTTTCACTTTACTTGGGCTGTCATGCAGAAAACACTACTTAGCCAGCTGAACATGTTGCCGATGAGTGCACTTGACTGTTGTGTGCATGATCTCCCCCATCCACCGCTCGTTCCTTGTACGACGCTCTAGGCTTTATTCCTGGCTCCCTGGTGACGCTCTATGCTCCTCCATGCCGACCTTCTTTCACTCTCCATGACTCCATCTCTCACATGCTGGCTATTGGCAAGAGGGGTTTCTTTGATGGCTTTTCCAATGGGGTAGATGGATTTCCAAATGAGCGCTTGAACATGTAAATCTTGTTGAGTTGACTTGGCTTTGAGCTGGTTAAAATTCGTGCATCTTCCGTTATTTTCTAGATTGAATTGTGTAGTTTTATGTAATAATATTAACATGTACAGGCAATACTTGTACTTTGTTATTTCACATGCAAACGTATGAAATATTTATTAGCAACATGAAAGAAGCAAGCATTGAACTGAGGAACACCATAATTCGAGAGCCATACACTCTAGAACTTTGTACTACTTATTCTAAGATAAACAATTATGTATTCTGGATATTTATGTTTGTTGATGTATAACATCCTAAGGTAAACTAGAATACCTTTAGAACTCAATGTTAAGATATTTCATTATAGCAAACTGGGCTAGAGCACATATATATTCACTATTATTCATCTTACAAATTTCTTTCTACTAGATTAGCAACTAAGAAAAAGCACAAAACCCACTTATCCAATAATTGCAAATTCATGTTTAAATGGTTTTTTATTTGTGTTCAGAAAATTAGGAGGTGGAAGCATTCTATTTTCGAATCTTAAAACGGAAGGAAACACGACTGTATCACCATTTTCCAATTTAAAGGGCTCGAGGTAGAAGATCTTTTTTTAAGAGTCAGTGTATCAAAAGGAAAACACTCACATATTTTTTGCTGCAATTTGTATTCAATTCAAAGGAGTAATTTGCAATGACCATTAGAAATGCATATTTCAAAATTATATTTTGATATACAATCAATATTATGTGGTTATTTTTGTTAGCTATAACAAAAAAAATGTAAAGGTCCAAATAATGTTTTCGAGTAATGAGTTTTAAATCAATATTTTCTTATTAAAAGTAAACAATAGTGTTCACTATTAGCAAGATTAGGGGTGCCTAGTCAACCTTATTCCTCAGGTGGAATGTTATATGGTTTGATCATTTGTTCTGATGTTATGTTTATGCCGAATAAAAGGGCTCTGTAAGGAAGATGTATGGTTAGGCCAAATGTGAGTAAGAAGGATCAGTGAAAACAAGATAGACATAAGAGATATTAATATGTGGAATATTATATATAAATCAAGGAAAATCAGCTCATTTACTATAATTTTTTGTTGACTAGCTATTTAGATTCTTAAATAATTATTGTTATTAACCGATATATCTAAGTACATTATGATGGTCTTATGTCTTAATCAACTTAGAGGACATTTTGATGTTTTTTGGTCATGTATTTTTTTTATTACTCAAAGTGTATCTTAATATATGCCCAAACAATATGTAAGTACATCATGTTGAATGGAATATTTAACTTAATGTTGTTGTTGACAGTCTGTCTCATTTATTTCTGTTATTTAGAAGTGTAACTATGTGTGTTGTTATTGACGGATTTGTGAATAATTGTATAAATATTTGTTGCCAAAATAATTATGTGCTTTTCTCATTCTCCAAGTGCACTAATTATGCGATGACACCTATGTCAGATTAAGTTATAACATACACCAGTTGATCTCTCTAAAAAATGGATCTGCTGAAGTTATTCTTGATGAAGAGCAAGTGGTTCTCCTTCCAAGAGTGTCTTGGGCCACATTATGTTCATGGTCTGAAGTTCTCACCTATGAGTGGATGGTTCATGCGGCTCATACAAATCTTTGATATTAGTCTGATTTGTGTATGATTGGTGTGTTGTGACTTCGTCGATGGAGGCTTGGAGTAAATTCGGGATACGAAGGGTAGAGTTGGACACAAAGGCTTTGTTGACCATGATGTAACTTCTATTTTGATCAAGGAGCTATGTTTCTTTTATTACTTTTTCAGTTTCCTCGTTGCGTTGTGTATCTTTATTTGATTAATAATAAACTTGCGACCCCAAATGATGAGATGAAAACTACAAAGGGTAAACTTGCTGGGCTTCCCCATGTGTATAACAGTGCTCTGATCATTGCCAACCAACCCAATCAATTTTGCGGTAATCAATGTACAGGGAACATAGGAGTGGTAGGGGAGTACCGTTTGCACGGCTTAGGCGCACTGTGCATCTGATCTGAGATTTGGCCACCATGGAGTTGGCAACATCTGCCTCAAAAAGCAAATTAACGTACCCTGTCACAGCGAGCGAGCGAGCGGAGCTGGTGCGGTGCGGTGCGTGGTGGTCCTGGATCCAACCCTAGGCCAGGCCGCCGCTGAACACCTACTCCTACACGTCTGATCATCTTAACTGTCAAGCACACAGACGCTAGCTACTAGTACTGCTAGTGAGAGGTGTCATTTGTCCGCACGCATGCATGCAGTGCGGCCATCGTCCATTGCATGCGCCAGTAGTACTCAACCCAATGCGATGGGGAGATGAGGATCCATTAACTCAAGTTTGTCCAAAGGCCCCCGGCCAAACCCAGAGGAAGTTCCCCCAAAAGTCATCATGGTGCAACTTCTGTGCGTTTTCTTCCAAGCACGCTGCACATGAGCTTGGTCCGGTCATCTTTCCTGCTCTCCATGTGCATGCCAAGTCCAGGTTAGAGATTTTTGTGGATGCATGGTGATGCTGGTTTCATTGTGTGTTAAGAACTTCCGTTTGCCTAAATGTTTCAAACTTGTTAGGAAAAACTGTTTGATTCTTAGTAGGGCTTCCCTATGCCAAGAATGACCAAGCATGCATGTTAGTGTCTTGCTTAGATCAGTGTTCATATGGAATTTTTCTGCCCTCATGGTCTTTGCAGTATTTGCAAGCCATCTTGTGCTTTTTTTCTCTCTAGGCTACACGTATGGTGGTCACCGGTGTCTTCTCGACTTCTCGGTCGATGCTCCTACAAGCTTTTGTGTTTAGAAAAGTTTATTCCGTCAAGACGAAACGCCCAAAACGAGCTTTGCTCACGTTGTGCCGTCGATGAATGCAGGAGAAAGAAGACTTAAGCACCCCCAAAATTTGGATGTAGTTTTCTTGTCCTATAACGATGAGTTTATAAAAGCCTTTGATACTTAATATATATGTCCTTAAGCATTTCCACAAAAGAAAAACAATTGGTTGGTTCTTGCAAAAGTGTTGAAGGTCCTTCTACTCTGCTTTGGCAATTGAGTGCGATTTAAACGGTAAGACACCTCCCCCTTCCAATGTTTATATTATGCACAAGGACCTTTAGGGTTCATTTTTTGAAACAGGAGCAAAAGATTTGCCCTATCTAATTACTTAAGAAGAGAATAATAGAGTTTGATAGTTACATGACTGCAAAGGTCAAAACACAAGGAGTTACTCTCCTGGCAATAAATTCCCCAAGAATTTTACCCTTCATTGACCCATAGCTTTGCGTCCATTTGTGATCGACGAAACTACGAGGATGGGTAGAGAGTCTTTGTTGCGGAAAATTCTCGCATTTCTTTCACTCTAAACTGACCAACATACAAGCATCTTCAAAGAACTGTATGCCTTCCTGTTTGCAACTGGTTATCCGTCCCCAACATTCCACCAAGCTCAAACCATTGGAAGTGTGGACTAGGCACTCGTGTGTGATTGCATCCCAAGCCAATCGTTGATCATGTTCCAAGTCCTAACAGAGCAGACTCCCGGTCCCTGTTACACAACTAGCAAAGGCCACAGTTGGGCCAACCCTTCCGGGCTAATCTGTCAGCCATCCAAGCTCTATTTTGGCGGTGCCCGAACTTTCCATACCATCCTCGACATGTCTGACTAAATCAATCCGACGAATTGCATCCTATAAGCGGGGGCAACGGAGTAACATCCGCCAGCAGTTAATTTCCATCGAATGACATCCTTAGTGCCCGGAGTGAGTTGTGTATCGAGGACCTTGCTCCATAGGTTAAAAACGTGTTGTATGTGGTCGGCTATGAGACCATCATGCATACCTATATGTCGAATCAAATTGTTATTAGCCAGTGCCTTGACACACATACTTTGGTATGCTTGGAAAGTGCAAAGATGCTCGGTGCAATAACTTTTGGACTTTGCTCTTGTAACCATGGAGATAACCAAAAGCTCACTGACATACCATCCCCCATGGTAATCGTCGTAGAAGAATAGAAGAAGTCCCTGACAGCATCATCGCATGGTGTTTCAAATCCAACCCATGCCCTCTGAGGATCAACCCATTCGAACCAAAGCCAGCGCAGCCTGAGCGCCCAAGAGAATTTGTCGAGGTCGAGAATGCCTAAACCGCCCAGGTTGATTGGCCTGCATACCAATTTCCAGTTGACTTTGCATTGGCATCCCATAACTTTGTCAGTGCCCGCTCACAGGAAAGCTCTCTCAATCTTGGTAACATCGTATTTGGTTCCAGCTAGCATGTCGAGTCCAGTAAGGTAGTAAATGGCATGAGATGATAGAACCGACTTCACCAGGTTTGAGCGGCCCGCCATGTTAATGTGTCTGCCTTGCGAAGGAAGTAGTTTTTCATAAGGAATTGGCAATCGGACTTCTTCAGACAGTGGGTGGATAGGGGGTGACCCAAGTACCACAATGGGAACCCGGAGCGGGTCGTTGGGAAATTTTGAAGGATTTGTCAAGGTCGATGTTCGTGTAACGAATGGGGGCGACAATGCTTTCTAGAGGATTTTCCACCGGCCATGTGACTTCTCCAAAGCTAGTTAGAATTGCTGAGAAAATGTCAATGTCCTCTTTGTGGCGCGACAAAATGACAGTGTCATCAGGGTAGAGTGAGATGCACACAGAAGTGGTCGTGATGCACACAGAAGTGGCACGACCACGAAGCCGGTGGAAAAGACCTTGATTAGTGGCTTTGACTAAAAGCTACTGAAGTGGGTTGATGGAGACGACAAAAACCAGATGTGAAAGGGGATCGGCCTGCCGCAAACCTTTACCAAGCTTAATGGAGACACCAGGAATACCGTTTAGGAGGACTCGCGATGAGGAGGTGGCCCATAGGGCAGTCAACCAGTTCCTGAATCTAAATCCAAAAGATAGGTTGAAGTATATATACACTTGGAGAGGTCAGGGTTATCCTCTTCTTCGAAAAAGAAAAGGTGGTATTCAGCGCCCCATCAGATCTAGCCTCTTCAGATCCACCTAGGCAGCCAACAAATTTAGTCGCCAGGCAAACTCAGAAATATCGGTCAGAGCCACCTCGAGCGCCTCACATGATCTGCCAGTCCTCACCTTAACCCATAGAACACCGCCGGCATGCCGTCTTTCCAAGTCCGCGACACTCGCTCGGGGAGGGGAAGTCGCGCTAGCCGGCAACCGCCCGCACACATGCAAAGTGTAAAACAAATGTTGTTGTTTTCGAATAAGTGTTAAACAAATGTGATACGTTGATTTTGGGATTATTGGTGCGAAAAACAAATGAGATGCTCTTTTTAAAATTAAAACCACGACACTTATTTTAGATTGATGGGCGTAATACGTTGTTGTGATACGTTGATTTCGGGATTGTTGATGTGAAAAACAATTGAGATGCTCTCTTCGAAAATAAAACCACGACACTTATTTTGGATTGATGGGCGTAATACGTTGCCGAAGCCATCTTATTTTGCACCCAAAAACACAACGGAACGTTGGTATTTTGTTCTTGGAAATTGTATGTGGGAGAGTGATGGGGGGAGGGTTGCGGGCGGCGTCGATATTGACCCCAGCTTGAAACTCCCAAAGTCAACCCTAATTAGCCATAGGTAGTACTACCGTAGTAGTAGCATATGGAGTGCTAGTTTAGCTAGGCCGGCCTGTGGAACACTGCATGACATCGACCAATTGACTTTCTCCCGGCCGGCTGGCTGGCGGGCGGGCGGCGGGCGGCGCTGGCAGCTGGCCGGCCGGCCGGCAATCCACGCAGAGACCGTACGTGCAAGCTCAGCTGAGCTCCCAAGGGACTGTGCATTAACTCATCGCTGCGTCCGGCTGCTTTCCAGTTCGGGCGCTACATCCCCGCTAGCCTTTGGCCGTCCTAGGCGCCTCTGCCCCTTGCTCCCGTGACTGTCCTCCGGCCAGGGGCACCATGGCCTGAAAACATGGCGACCTTCATGGAAAACGGATTGCACCGAAATGTGCTGCCAATCTGCCATGACATGGACTGCACGCGCGCATGGCACCAAGAAAAACAGTGACGCCGCGGGATGATACGTTGCGCCCACGCTCGTGTACTGCGGTGCTTATTTCCAGGCTTCGATGGAGCACACGTGAAAAAAATCAGGAACGAAGCAGACGCAACATGTAGTGCCGGGTGTGAGTGACTGCCATGTCACTTTACTGCTCAGATTCTGTAACGTCCTAATTTTTAGGAGTTCATTTTGAAAGAAAAATTGAAATGAAGGATGTGATAACATGATCAAATATTGGTAATGTATTTAAAAAAAAAACACATTATAGACGAAGACGCTTATACATACGCACACGCACACTCTATCACTATGCATAACATTTTGAGATTGATGAAGTTATACAAATCAGATTCGGAACGTTTTGAAGTTACCTTGGGATATGAGACGAGGCAATGAAAATACTTGTACTAGATTCCTAATGTCCAAACTGGTTTGCTTTAGTTTTCTTGGGAATTGTTTTTTGAAAACCCGCACCATATATCACTTGACAAATATTTATATACTCATTCTATAAGATATATCTCGCACAGGAGTGAACTTCACCGAGCAACATACCATAAACCTTCTCTCTCATCAATTAAAAAAACATTACCTATCATCACACACAAAAACTTATCCCTAGAACAAGGTTTAGCAATCCCATGTTCACCTTATTCACGTCGCTCTGAATCTTGAAGGTGGAATGAAGAACGTACGTCTTCAGAAAAACTTGTGAACAAAAAGACAATTAGTTCAGTTCTTAAAATATACAAAAACAGAAACAGGGCCCAGTTCAATTCCGCCATTCGCCCAGCGAAAAGAATTGGTTGGTTCATTCAGTTCTTCTGTAGAAATCTTTGTTCAGTTCTTAGGCAGGTTTGCTCCATGTTTCTATTATTTATATGGGCGCTGCTATGCGGCGGCCGACGGATCATTTAGAAAGATCCGCCGCCTCGTGAGCCGTTGGATTTGACGGATCAAACAGCCGAGCGACATCTTATAGTATTGCAACACAGGTCATAGGTCATGTCGCAAAAAAATTTGACAACACGGATAATGTTTTAGAAAATTTTGCAACATAAATCAGGTTGCAAATTTTTCTTGCAACAGAGGCCTTGTTACAATTTTTTTGCAACAAAGGTCTTGTTGCAAAAAAATAATTGCAATAGAGATCTTGTTGCAATTTATTATTATTATTTTTGCAACAAACGTATTGTTACAACTATTTTTACAACAGAGACGTTGATGTGGAAACCCACTAGTGCAAAGCAAGCAGCAAACAGCAACACGCGTGGTGTGGACAAGACGGGGGATGCTCGCGTTTAATCCGTCGGCTGAAGCCAAGAGTTTTCCTATTTATATTTGGAGCATTTAAGAAAAATGTTCCAATAGTTTTCAAAACTATGTTGAAAAAGTGTTCGTGACGTGTCAAAATTGCTTCACAAAAAAACTAAATTTGTGTATATCATTCAGAAAAAATCAGTGACGTTATTGAAATGTTCGCACATTTACGAGTATGTTCATGATTTATTTAAACAACTCATGAAATGTAAAAAATGAAACAAAATACTGTTTGCATAATTTCGGAAGAATGTTTTGTAACATCAACAAATGTTCATGAAATTAAAAATATATTCGTAACAATTAAAAATGTTTGCATATTATTGTAAATACTCAAGGTATTATGAAATACTTCAATGTACATTTACAAAAACTCATTGTTTGTTTAAAAAAATCTTCAATGTGCATTTGATAAAATGTTCAACATGTATTCGGATAAAAATGTTTAACTAGATAGGTATGGTATAGTCCGCACGCACGCAAGCATGAAATTAAAAAAATGTAGGTAACACTTTCAAAATGTTTGACAATTTGAAAACATAATTTGGAAAAATTTAGTGTGTATTTAGAAAATGTTCGCCGTGTATTTACAAAATGTGCAATGTGCATTTGATGAAATGTTCAACATGTTTTTTGATAAAAATGTTTAACTAGTTAGGTAGGGTATAGAGTAGCTTAGCAAGGCCGTACACATGAAATTAAAAAAAATGAAGGTACCACTTTTCAAATGTTTGCACATTTCGAAAACATGTTATTTGCATATACGAAAAGGTTCAGTGTGTACTTGGAAACTGTTCACTATGTATTTAGAAAATGTTCAATATGCATTTGATAAATTTTCAACATGTATTTGGGTAAAAATGTTCAATATTTAGTTGGAAAAATGTTTAATATGTATTTGGAAAATGTTCAGGTGTATTTGATAAGATTTCAGTGTGTATTTGATAAGATGGTCATCGTGTATTTGAATGAAATTGGTCATCTTGTATTTGAAAAATGTTTAGCGTGTATTTGAAAAAAACCATTTTGTATATGAAATAATTTCAGTGTGTATTGAAATTAAAAGGGAGAAAAGGAAAAGGATCATAAACGAATAGGAAGTAAAATTGTAAATCATAGTGGAAAACCGATCAAAAAACATACAAATTCGATAAATTAAAAAAGCGGTAGGAACCTTCCTAAAACTGGCGCAAGGTTCCTGAACTACTCCAATGAAGTTTTCGAAAACAAGACAAACGCGACTTATGGGGCATCAGAGGTGCGAGGAGTGTAACTCTCGCAAGCAGGAGATAGTTCTTGCTAGCGAGGCAACCGAGCCGAGTGCTACCTACTAGCATGTGGCTCGTGTAGGATCGCACGAGCGCCGAATAGGCTTTATTGCGACGTGAAATATAGTGTCGTCTCAAGGAGATCCCCTTAGTCGGCCGCCCAAACACGGTTTTTGGAAGGTTCTATGGGCCGTATTTAGAACATCCCACGTGGTGCAATTTTCAATACACATTGTGCAATTTTCAATAAACACGTGGCTATATATTTATTTCAATACACATTGTGCAATTTTCGTTTACACATAGAATATTTTTCAAATACATGCTTTAAAGATTTTTGAATAAGTGATCAGTAATTTTGACACCTTCAACATTTCTTTGAACTGTACGTTTCATTTGTTTTAATTATGTTAATAAGTTTTGAAAATTTTACGTGCTTATTTTTGAAACAAATGATACATTATATTTTTCTAAGCTCGAGAATACTCCCTCCGTCCGAAAATAGTTGTCGAAGAAATGAATAAAAAATAAATATATCTAAAACTAAAATATGTTTAGATACATCCATTCATTCGACAATTATTTTCAGATGAAGGAAGTACATTTTTTACATTTGTATGAACAATTTGTAAACAAAATTGAAGAACGTTTGTTTAATGGGCGAAACATTTCTTGCTAGATTACACGAACATTGTTTTACATGTTATAATCAGCTTTACTAAAATATTAGCAACATATTTTTGAAACGTGTGAAACTACAACAAGCTTTGTTCGGCTCCGGCGAACGAAGCGATGACGGTGGCGCGGTTTCGGATCACTTCATTGCTTGTATTCAACGTTAGGTGGTCTATGAATCTGAAAGTATTTTTTGTTATTTTTATTACCATAATTGGATATGAATAGATCGGCCCTGTAAAAAAATAGAAGCACGTGAACAAACCATAATTTTTTTGTATAAACGTGTGCACGTTTAAAACTTAACGAACATTTTTTATAATGGTATGAAAATTATTTAAAAAGTTCTTGAACACACATGAACAATTTTGTAAGTGTAAGTAACATATTTTCTATTTAAAAAATATAAATAATAGTATACTTAAATAAAAAAACGTACGTTTTTTGTAGGTAAAAGCCAAAGCGTGCAGGGTTTTTTTTTTGCGGGTGGAAATATTGTATTACTGAAGCCAACAAAGAATTACAATCAGAAGTGACTAGCTCAAGCACACTCGAGGGTCCAGAGCCAATCCAAGTCATGGTTCTTCCCTCTGTACGAGCAAAGTTTGCTAGACCGACCATCGCTAACCTGATTTTGAGTACGGTTTACATGAGTAATACAATTTTTAGAGAGATAAGAGATGTCTAATCTCTTTGACTAATGAAGCAAAAATAGACCTATCTTTCTCTTGCCCTTGGATCAACTTTTCAATAAGTGAATCCATCTCAATAGCCACAGGATGATCACTTCGCTGGATCTCTAGAGATAACCCTTCCATGCAAGCACACAACTCTGCCTCCAAAGCTTCACGACACGAGTAAAGTGTTCTGCACGCAGAAAAGATTATGCCTCCCAAAGGATCCCGAAGTACCATACCTGCTCCAGCCCTGCCAGCATCAAAAGATTCGTCCGTGTTTAGCTTTACCCACCCTTCCGATGGTGCAGCCCACTAGGGGGCGGGCGATGACAGTGTTGTATCAGCATGAAGTAATATGCGGTCATAGGAGATGATTAACTTTCCCTTGGTTGGGTCCATACACGTGTTCATTTTAATAGCAATTAGAGATTCCAGATAGCTGACAAGGAACCTCCTCGATACTTCAAGAGGCGGCGGGATCTTGTTGTGCACTATCTCATTACATACGAACCAACACCTCCAGAGTGTCATGAGTAGCATGGATCTCTCTATTTCATGTAGTGGTTGTAGCACATGGAATAGCCATTCCTTCCCGACGTTCACCACAGTATCCAACGTCGGAAGGTTCCAAACTTCCGACATATACAACCATAATTCTCGTGCTCTAGGGCAGCGACATAAAGGGTGGAAATTGTCTTATGGTTCCACGCCACACACTGGGCATATATTGGTGATTTCCAAGGTCCTCTTATACTTATTAACCCGAGTAGGAAGGGAGTCTGAGACCACTCTCCAAGCAAAGTTTTTTACCATTGGGGGGACATCCGTTTTTCATATCAAGTTCCAAATGTTGGAAATATGCCCTAGAGGCAATATATAAAGTGTTTATTATTATATTTCCTTGTTCATGATAATCGTTTATTATCCATGCTATAATTGCATTGATTGGAAACACATTGCATGTGTGGGTAAATAGACAACACAATGTCCCTAGTATGCCTCTAGTGAACGAGCTCGTTGATCAAAGGATGGTTAAGGTTTCCTAGCCATGGACATGAGATGTCATTTCATAACAGGATCACATCATTAGGAGAACGATGTGATGGACAAGACCCAAACTACAAACGTAGCGTATGATCGTGTCAGTTTATTGCTACAGTTTTCTGCATGTCAATGTATATGTTCCTATGACCATGAGATCATGCAACTCACGGATATCGGATGAGTGCATTGTGTGTATCAAACGTCGCAACGTAACTGGGTGACTATAAAGGTGCTCTACAGGTATCTCCGATGGTGTCTGTTGAGTTGGCATGGATCGAGACTAGGATTTGTTACTCCGTGTGACGGAGAGGTATCTCGGGGCCCACTCGGTAATGCAACATCACAATAAGCCTTGCAAGCAATGTGACTAATTGTTAGTTGCGGGATCTTGTATTACAGAACGAGTAAAGAGACTTGCCGGTAGCGAGGTTGACCTAGGTATGGAGATACCGACGATCGAATCTCGGGCAAGTAACATACCGAAGAACAAAGGGAACGTTATACGGGATTAACTGAATCCTTGACATAGAGGTTCGACCGATAAAGATCTTCGTAGAATATGTAGGAACCAATGTGGACGTCCAGGTCCCGCCATTGGTTATTGACTGTAGAGGTGTCTTGGTCATGTCTACATAGTTCTCGAACCCGCAGGGTCTGCACACTTAAGGTTCGGTGACGTTTCGGTAGTGTAGAGTTATGTATGGTGGTGACTGAAGTTTTGTTCGGAGTCCCGGATGAGATCCCGGACGTCACGAGGAGCTCCGGAATGGTCCGGAGGTAAAGATTCATATATAGGAAGTCCCAGTTTGGTCATCGGAAAAGTTTCGGGCTCATCGGTAGTGTACCGGGAGTGCCGGTAGTGTACCGGGAGGCCTCCGGGAGAGGTATTTCGACCCCAAGAGGTCCATGGGCTGTGGGAGAGTAATAACCAGCCCTTTTTGGGCTGGGGAAACAGCCACAAAGGCCCATGGCGCATGGGAAGAAATTCCTAAAGGAAAAATAGGAAAATCAGCCAATAGGAAGCAATCCTACTCCAACTAGGATTGGAGGTGGAGTAGGATTGCTCCCCTCCACTTCGGCCGACTCCTAGAGGCCTTGTCCTTGCACCAAGGCTGCCTCCTCCTTCCTCCTTTATATACATGTGGGGTGGGTGGTTTTTGGACAGTTTTTTCCGGCCACGTGCTACCCGTTCCACCGGTGCATAGTTTCTCCTCTAGATCGTATTTCCGCAGTGCTTAGGCGAAGCCCTGCCGGAATCACACCACCACCATCACCGAAGCGCCATCACGCTGCCGGTGAACTCTTCCTCCTCACCACCCCCTCTTGCTGGATCAAGACGGTGGATATCGTCATCAAGCTGCACGTGTGCTGAACGCGGAGGTGTCGTCCGTTCGGTACTAGATCGGAAGGATCGTGATCAAGGCCACGGGACGTTCATGATCGGATCGCGGATGGATCGTGACGAGATCGCGGGACGGTTCGTGATTGGTTCGCGGGACGGTTCGTGATTAGATCGCGGGACGCTCGGCGATTTGGATCGCGAAGAAGTACGACTACACCAACCGCGTTTCTTAACGCTTCCCGCTTAGCAATCTACAAGGGTACGTAGATCCACTCTCCCTCTCGTAGATGCTCATCACCATGGATAGGTTTGCGTGTGCGTAGGAAAATTTTTGTTTCCCATGCGACGTTCCCCAACAGTGGTATCGGAGCTTGGTTGATGGTTCGATGAGATCTCGAGTAGAACACAAAAGGTTTGTGGGCGTTGATGCTTAGATTGCTTCCTTCCTTGGTCAGATTTTGGTTCAGCGGGATTGTGAGATAAAATGGCCCAGACCAACATTACTCGTACGCTTACGAGAGACCGGTTCCCTCGACGGAACTTGTTGCTTAGATGGCTTGCGGGTGATAGTTTGTCTCACTTTAGTTGGATCGGATCCGACAAAGGCAGTCCTTGAGAAGGTTGAAAAGCAATCTATGTATCACCGTTGTGGTTTATGCGTAGGTGAGAATCGTTCTTGCTAGATACCCGTAGCAGCCACGTAAAACATGCAACAACAATTAGAGGACGTCTAACTTGTTTTTGCAGGGTATGTTGTGATGTGATATGGCCAATTACATGTATGAGATGATCATGTGATGTATAAAATTTCACGACTTGCACGTCGATGAATACGGCAACCGGCAGGAGCCATAGGGTTGTCTTCAATTATTGTATGACCTACGTGTCAATCATTAAGCGCTATGTAATGCTTTACTTTATCGCTACGGTAGCAATAGTAGTAGAAGCATGTTGGGCGCGACAACCCCGATGGCGACACGTTGATGGAGATCAAGATGATGGAGATCATGGTGTCGTGCCGGTGACGATGGAGATCATGTCGGTGTTTCGAAGATGGAGATCTTAAACACAAGTTCATGGCCATATCATGTCACTTATGAATTGCATGAGATGTTAATCCTTTTATGCACCTTGTTTTGCTTAGTACGGAGGTAGCATTATAAGGTAATCCCTCACTTGAATTTCAAGATGAATTGTGTTCTCCCGAGTGTGCACCATTGCGAAAGTTCGTCGTGTCGAGACACCACGTGATGATCGGGTGTGATAGACTCTACGTTCACATACAACGGGTGCAAGCCAGATTTGCACGTGCAGAACACTCGGGTTAAACTTGACGAGCCTAGCATGTACAGACATGGCCTCGGAACACAAGAGACCGAAAGGTCGAGCATGAGTCATATAGTAGATATGATCAACATAATGATGTTCACCAATGAAGCCAACTTAACTCACGTGATGATCGGACTTGAGTTGGTGAAATTTGGATCATGTGACACTCAGATGACCTGAGGGATGTCAATTTGAGTGGGAGCTTTAGTAATTTGATTAACTAAACTCATTATCTTGAACAATAGTCTAAGTAACCTTTGCATATTTATGTTGTAGATCAATGGCTCGCGCAGTAGCACCCCTGAATTTTAATGCGTTCCTAGAGAAAGCTAAGTTGAAAGATGATGGAAGTAACTTTGTTGATTGGGCCCGTAATCTGAGGATTATCCTCACGGCTTCCTAGAAACAATATGTCCTTGATGCACCGCTTGGTGACCAACCACAAGACATGACCTCCGAAGACGTTAAGAACGTTTGGGAGGCTCGTGCAGGAGACTACTCAATAGTTCAGTGCGCAATATTGTATGGCTTAGAACCGGGACTTCAAAGACGTTTTGAACGTCATGGAGCATATGAGATGTTCCAGGAGTTGAAGTTTATCTTTCAGAAGAATGCCCAGATCAAGAGGTATGAGACCTCCGATAAATTCTATGCTTGCAAGATGGAGGAGAACGGGTCTATTAGTGAGCACATACTCAGAATGTCTGGGTACTCAAACCGTCTAGCAGAGTTGGGAATTACCCTTCCGCCGGAGGCGATCACTGATAGAGTTCTTCAATCGCTGCCACCTAATTACAAGAGCTTTGTGATGAACTATGACATGCACGGGATGAACAAGTCAGTCGCCGAGCTGTTTGCGATGCTGAAAGTCGCTGAGTCTGAAATCCAGAAAGAACATCAAGTGTTGATGGTCAATAAAACCACTAGTTTCAAGAAAAATGGCAAGGGCAAAGGCAAGAAGGGTAAAAACTAAGAAGGATGGCAAAGCAGTTGCTACTCCTACAAAGAAGCCTAAGCATGGACCTAAGCCAGAAACTGAGTGCTTTCATTGCAAAAGAACTGGTCACTGGAAGCGGAACTGCCCCAAGTACCTGGCTGGCAAGAAGGCGGCCAACGACAAACAAGGTATATATGATATACATGTTATTGATGTGTACCTTACTAGTTCTCGTAGTAGTGCCTGGATATTTGATACCGGTTCGGTTGCTCACATTTGCAACTCAAAGCAGGAACTACAAAATAAACGAAGACTGGCAAAGGATGAAGTGACGATGCGCGTGGGAAATGGTTCCAAGGTTGATGTGATCGCCGTCGACACGCTCTCTCTTCGATTACCATCGGGATTAGTGATGAACCTGAATAATTGTTATTTAGTGCCTGCGTTAAGCATGAACATTATATCTGGATCTTGTTTATTGCGAGACGGTTACTCATTTAAATCAGAGAATAAAGGTTGTTCTATTTATATGAGTAATATCTTTTATGGTCATGCACCCAATGTTAGGGGTTTATTCATATTGAATCTTGATAGTGATGACACACATGTTCATAACATTGATGCCAAAAGATGTAGAGTTGATAATGATAGTACCACTTTCTTGTGGCACTGCCGTTTAGGTCATATTGGTGTAAAACGCATGAGGAAGCTCCATGCTGATGGACTTTTGGAGTCACTTGATTTTGAATCACTTGACACATGTGAACCACGCCTCATGGGCAAGATGACTAAAACGCCGTTCTCTGGAACAATGGAACGGGCAAGTGACTTGTTGGAAATCATACATACTGATGTGTGCGGTCCAATGAATGTTGCAGCGTGCGGTGGATATCGTTACTTTCTCACCTTCACTGATGACTTGAGTAGATATGGGTATATTTACTTGATGAAACACAAGTCTGAAACGTTTGAAAAGTTCAAGCAATTTCAGAGTGAAGTTGAGAATCATCGTAACAAGAAGATTAAATTTCTGCGATCTGATCGAGGAGGTGAATATCTGAGTTATGAGTTTGACAGTTACTTAAGACACTGTGGAATTGTTTCACAGTTGACACCGCCCAGAACACCACAGCGTAATGGTGTGTCTGAACGTCGTAATCGGACCTTATTAGATATGGTGCGTTCTATGATGTCTCTTGCCGATTTGCCACTATCGTTTTGGGGTTATGCATTAGAGACAGTTGCATTCACTTTAAATAGGGCACCATCGAAATCCGTTGAGACGACGCCATATGAATTGTGGTTTGGCAAAAAGCCGAAGTTGTCGTTTCTTAAAGTTTGGGGATGTGATGCTTATGTCAAAAAGCTTCAGCCTAAAAAGCTGGAACCCAAAGCGGAGAAATGCGTCTTCATAGGATACCCGAAAGAGACAGTCGGGTATACCTTCTATCTCAGATCTGAGGGCAAAGTGTTTGTCGCTAAGAACGGAACATTTCTTGAGAAAGAGTTTCTCTCGAAAGAATTGAGTGGGAGGAAAATAGAGCTTGATGAGGTTGTTGAACCTTTGCTTCTACCAGAAAGTAGCGCAGCACAGAAAGATGTTTCTGTGGAGCCTACGACGGTTGAATAAGAAGTTAATGATGATGATCATGAAGCTTCGGATAAAGTTACTAATAAACCTCGTAGGTCGACAAGAACGCGTGCTACTCCTGAGTGGTACGGCACTCCTGTCTTAGAGGTCATGTTGTTAGACAATAATGAACCTACGAGCTATGAAGGAGCGGTGATGGGCCCGGATTCCGAGAAATGGTTAGAGGCCATGAAATCCGAGATGGGATCCATGTATGAAAACAAAGTATGGACTTTGGAAGTATTACCTAAAGGGCGAAAGGCCATTCAGAACAAATGGATCTTTAAGAAGAAGACGGACGCGGACGGTAATGTCACCGTCTATAAAGCTCGACTTGTGGCAAAGGATTTTTCACAAGTTCCAGGAGTGGACTACGATGAGACCTTCTCACCCGTAGCGATGCTTAAGTCCGTCAGAATCATGTTGGCAATAGCTGCTTATTTCGACTATGAAATTTGGCAGATGGATGTCAAAACGGCGTTCCTCAATGGTTTCCTTGAGGAAGAGTAGTATATGATACAACCCGAAGGTTTTGTCGATCCAAAGAATGCTGACAAAGTTTGCAAGCTCCAGCGATCCATTTATGGACTGGTGCAAGCATCTCGGAGTTGGAACAAGCGCTTTGATGAGGTGATCAAAGCGTTTGGGTTTATACAAGTTTATGGAGAAGCTTGTATTTACAAGAAAGTGAGTGGGAGCTCTATAGCGTTTGTAGTGTTATATGTGGATGACATGTTGCTGATTGGAAACGATATAGAAATGCTGGAAAGCGTGAAGGAATATTTGAATAAGAGTTTTTCAATGAAGGACCTAGGAGAAGCTGCTTTCATATTAGGCATTAAGATCTATAGAGATAGATCGAGACGCTTAATAGCACTTTCACAGAGCACATACCTTGATAAAGTTTTGAAGAAGTTCAAAATGGAACAGTCCAAGAAGGGGTTCTTGCATGTATTACAAGGTGTGAAGTTGAGTAAGACTCAATGCCCAGTGACTGTAGAAGATAAAGAAAAGATGAGCGTCATCCCCTATGCTTCAGCCATAGGCTCTATCATGTATGCAATGCTGTGCACAAGACCCGATGTCATCCTTGCCATAAGTATGGCTGGAAGGTTTCAAAGTGATCCTGGAATGGAGCACTGGCAAGCAGTCAAGAATATCCTTAAGTACCTTAACAGGACTAAGGACATGTTTCTCGTTTATGGAGGTGATGAAGAGCTCGTCGTAAAGAGTTACATCGATGCAAGCTTTGACACTGATCCGGACGACTCTAAGTCGCAAACCGGATACGTATTTATTCTTAATGAGGGAGCGGTAAGCTAGTGCAGTTCCAAGCAAACCGTGGTAGCTGATTCTACGTGCGAAGTGGAGTACATCGCAGCCTCGGAGGCAGCGAAGGAAGGTGTCTGGATGAAGCAGTTCATGACAGATCTTGGAGTAGTGCCCAGTGCACTGAATCCAATGAACCTGTTCTGTGACAACACTGGTGCCATTGCTCTGGCCAAGGAACCAAGGTTTCACAAGAGGACCAGACATATAAAGCGATGCTTCAACTCCATCCGGTTCTACATCGAGGAGAAGGACATAAATATTTGCAAAGTACACACGGATCTGAATGTTGCAGACCCGTTGACTAAACCTCTTCCAAGGGCTAAACATGATCAACACTAGAGCTGTATGGGTGTTCGATTCATTACCATGTAAATCACATAGTGATGTGAACTAGATTACTGACTCTAGTGCAAGTGGGAGACTGTTGGAAATATGCCCTAGAGGCAATATATAAAGTGTTTATTATTATATTTCCTTGTTCATGATAATCGTTTATTATCCATGCTATAATTGCATTGATTGGAAACACATTGCATGTGTGGGTAAATAGACAACACAATGCCCCTAGTATGCCTCTAGTGAACTAGCTCGTTGATTAAAGGATGGTTAAGGTTTCCTAGCCATGGACATGAGATGTCATTTGATAACGAGATCACATCATTAGGATAATGATGTGATGGACAAGACCCAAACTACAAACGTAGCGTATGATCATGTCAGTTTATTGCTACAGTTTTCTGCATGTCAATGTATATGTTCCTATGACCATGAGATCATGCAACTCACGGATATCGGATGAGTGCCTTGTGTGTATCAAACGTCGCAACGTAACTGGGTGACTATAAAGGTGCTCTATAGGTATCTCCGATGGTGTCTGTTGAGTTGGCATGGATCGAGACTGGGATTTGTTACTCCGTGTGACGGAGAGGTATCTCGGGGCCCACTTGGTAATGCAACATCACAATAAGCCTTGCAAGCAATGTGACTAATTGTTAGTTGCGGGATCTTGTATTACGGAACGAGTAAAGAGACTTGCCGGTAGCGAGGTTGAACTAGGTATGGAGATACCGACGATCGAATCTCGGGCAAGTAACATACCGAAGAACAAAGGGAACGTTATACGGGATTAACTGAATCCTTGACATAGAGGTTCGACCGATAAAGATCTTCGTAGAATATGCAGGAACCAATGTGGACGTCCAGGTCCCGCCATTGGTTATTGACCGTAGAGGTGTCTCGGTCATGTCTACATAGTTCTCGAACCCGCAGGGTCTGCACACTTAAGGTTCGGTGACGTTTCGGTAGTGTAGAGTTATGTATGGTGGTGACTGAAGTTTTGTTAGGAGTCCCGGATGATATCCCGGACGTCACGAGGAGCTCCGGAATGGTCCGGAGGTAAAGATTCATATATAGGAAGTCCCAGTTTGGTCGCCGGAAAAGTTTTGGGCTCATCGGTAGTGTACCGGGAGTGCCGGTAGTGTACCGGGAGGCCTCCGGGAGAGGTATTTCGACCCCAAGAGGTCCATGGGCTTTGGGAGAGTAATAACCAGCCCTTTGTGGGCTGGGGAAACAGCCACAAAGGCCCATGGCTCAGGGGAAGAAATTCCTAAAGGAAAAGTAGGAAAATCAGCCAATAGGAAGCAATCCTACTCCAACTAGGATTCGAGGTGGAGTAGGATTGCTCCCCTCCACTTCGGCCGACTCCTAGAGGCCTTGGCCTTGCGCCAAGGCTGCCTCCTCCTTCCTCCTTTATATACAGGTGGCGTGGGTGGTTTTTGGACAGTTTTTTCCGGCCACTTGCTACCCGTTCCACCGGTGCATAGTTTCTCCTCTAGATCGTATTTCCGCAGTGCTTAGGCGAAGCCCTGCTGGAATCACACCACCACCATCGCTGGAGCGTCGTCACGCTGCCGGTGAACTCTTCCTCCTCACCACCTCCTCTTGCTGGATCAAGACGGTGGAGATCGTCATCAAGCTGCACGTGTGCTGAGCGCGGAGGTGTCGTCCGTTCGGTACTAGATCGGAAGGATCGTGATCAAGGCCACGGGACGTTCGTGATCGGATCGCGGGACGGATCGTGACGAGATCGCGGGACGGTTCGTGATTGGTTCGCGGGACGGTTCGTGATTAGATCGTGGGACGCTCGACGATTTGGATCGCGAAGAAGTACGACTACACCAACCGCGTTTCTTAACGCTTCCCGCTTAGCGATCTACAAGGATACGTAGATCCACTCTCCCTCTCGTAGATGCTCATCACCATGGATAGGTTTGCGTGTGCGTAGGAAATTTTTTGTTTCCCATGCGACGTTCCCCGACACCAAGTGGCTCGGCAGCCCTCCAGATTAGTGCTAGACGCTGGTTGGAATTCTCTGTTGGCTTCATCAAAAGCAAACTCATACGCCGACTTCATCGAGAATTGGCCAAACCTCCCGGGTCCCTATGCAAGTGTATCCTCCTCATGCCTTGGGGACGCTCTAATTTTAATGATTTCGTCCACATCGCAAGGCCAAAAATAATTCTGTACCAATTTCATATTCCAAGATCCATTGTCATTAAGAAGTTCAGACACATTGCGGATACGGCAATTACCTCTTGGAGAGACAGGTTTGAAAGAGTGGGGTCTAGGAATCCAATTGTATCTCCATACATGAATACTTGCTCCATTGCCAACTCTTAGGCCTTTTTTCAGAAGCTCTAGTCCATAACTTATGGCTTGCCAAGACGGAGAAGCATTACCAGAAAAGATCGTGTCCACAAGCTGTCCATCCGGGTAAGAACGTGATTTTAACAAGTGAGCACAAAGTCTCCAAGCTTGGCGTGCGAGGAGTGCTTGGTTGAATAGTCTGTAGTCGCGGAATCCAAGCCCTCCTTTACACTTTGGCTACAACAAATAATCCCAAGCCTTCCGGTGTACTTTCCTGCATCCATCTTTAGATCCCCAATAGAAGTTTCTAACCATTCTTGTTAGGTCATCATAAATTGAGAACGGAAGGTTAAAAACGCCCATAATGTATGTTGGGAGAGATTGGGCAACTGACTTAATTAGAACTTCACGGCTAGGTTGCGCCAGCCACCCATGTCCTCACTGGATAAGTCTCTTAGTGAGACTAGCTTGCAAATTTTGGAACGGTCCCTTAGACATCCGACCATCAGGTGTAGGAAGACCCAAATATTTTTCTTCAAATTCCGCCTTAGTAACTTCAAGGATAGCCCGAACCATGTTCTGGGCAGCCTCTGGACATGCATGTCCAAATAATACGGAGCACTTGTTCAGATTAATGTTCTGACCGGTAGCACTTGCATACAGATCCAATATCTCTTTGATTTTCAAGGCTTGATCCTGTGTTGCTTCAAAAAACAATAGAGAGTCATCGGTGAATAAAAGATGTGATATTCCCGGCGCCCTTCTACATATTTTGACAGGAGTGATATTTCCAATATTGACTTCATGCTTCAAAATGGTAGAGAGCCCGACAGCAACAAAAAGGAATAAGGGTGATAATGGGTCACCTTGCCGTAGCTCCCACGACGGTGCAAATGAATCTAGAAGGGTTCCATTAAGTTTTACTGAATACCACACCGAAGTGACACATGTCATGATCCAGTCCACCCAACGATGAGAGAAACCCAATTTCTGCATCATTTGCTTCAAGAAAACCCAATCAACTCTATCATACGCCTTTGATAAGTCGAGCTTATAGGCACAAAAACTCCTTGTAGGGTCTTTCTCCTGCTTTATATGATGGATGCACTCGAAAGCAATGAGTGCATTGTCCGTAATCATCCTTCCGGGGATGAAAGCACTTTGCTCCGGCGATATGATATCATCTAGAATTGGCCATAGCCGGTTCACCAAGCACTTTGAGATGACCTTATAGATTACATTACATAAACTAATAGGCCTAAAATCAGTCAACTTTGAAGGATTGGGAACTTTTGGGATAAGAACGATTAAGGTTGAGTTAACCCCCTCCGACATCACACCTGAGATGAAAAAAATCCTTCACTGACGTAATTACACTGCCCCGTAGCGTACTCCAATTGCGCTGAAAAAAACGTGCAGAAAATCCATCCGGGCCCGGGGCCTTCAACGATCCAATCTGAAAGAGGGCATCCGCAATTGCCTTGTCACTGAAAGGAGCACATAACTTAGCATTATCATCATCAGTTATCAATGCATCAAACAGACTCAAAACTGGAGTGTGGGTGAGGTTCGGATCAGCCGTTTACATTCCTTGGAAGTATTCATTTGCCGTCTTTCTCATTGTCGCCTCATCTGAATGGGAAACACCACTATCATCAACAAGTTCACAGATTTTATTCTTGCGAGCTCTCCACACTGCCTTACTCTGAAAGTATTTCGTACTCCTGTCTCCCTTTTTCAACCAATTTATTCTCGACCTTTGGAGCCATATAGCATCTCTTCTTGATATAATAACTCGTTCATTCTATAGTTACTCGCCATATATCATGTCGATCGGCGTTCATATTCATCAACTCCTCGAGTTGTGACCGGGACTTTGCAAGCTCACGGGTGATATTACCAAACTTCTTCCTACACCATATGCCTAAAGTAGACATGGTCTTCTTCAGGGCTGACTATAGCTGTTCCAGGTTTCCAATTGATCCCGCTGAGTCCCATGCTTGCTGCACCAACTCGGGTAGCTCACCACTTCTCTCCCAAAAGATTTTGTATTGGTGTCCGCGTCCTGCACTCGGTCCCGGGTCCGGAGCACCCTTAAGAATCAGCACCACGTGGTTAGAACATGGTGACACCACATGGGACACCGAGGAAAAGGCAAACATGTTGCGCCATGCACTAGAGGCCACAGCACGATCCAAGCGCACATGCACATTTGATGTCCCGTTTCTCTTGTTATCATATGTGAATGACACTCCCGGGAAACCGATATCCACCAGCTGACATACCTCAAGCACATCTTGAAAGGCCGTCATTTGTACTTCAGGTCTTGGTGTCACCGACAAATGCTCGATATCCCAGAGACACTCATTGAAATCCCCTATTACCAGCCAGGGAAGATCCAAGGTGGTGAATAGGGATTGAAGTTTCTGCCACATAAGATGACGATTCTCAACACGCGGCTCCCCGTACACAAAGGTTACCCTCCATTGTTCGGCGTCTACATGCAAACGAACAACCACATCGATGTAGCGATCATCCTTGTCCAGAATATCAACTAGCAGATTTTTCATGCCAATAAATAGCAAGGCCCCCGCTGAGGTCGTTGCTGTTCACACTAGTAAAGCCTTTGAAGCCCAACCGGCCTCTCAATCTTCTCAGTTTATCTTCCTTCTGTCTTGTCTCACACAAAAATACCATCCTGGGGGAATGCGACTGCACTAGTGTCGCTAGCTCGCGAACTGTATGGGGATTCCCCCCCCCCCTCCCCGACAATTCCAGCTCATGAGATCCATTAATTCTGGCGGCGCTACACCAGGGAGCCCGCCAAATATGAAACATTCTCCTGCACAGTGGTAGCACTCGCGGCCTTATTTGAGTTATCTGTCTTCGGCCTCTTCCCATCTTGCTTCGGGTGGCGGACTTGGTGGAACAGTCCACGGTCCTGGCAAAGACAAAACATTCTTGGGAGGAGCTTGCCCCGAGGGATTTGCATCCACTCCCCTCTTTCTGTTCAGGTCCCCATCCTGAGACTCCTTCACAGTCCGTTTATCCAAATCCATGTCAGTAACTTGAGCAGTTGCTTTTGCGGAGGTCTCAACAACCTCCTCGTTTCGACCCCCTCCTCTATTTCCTCCCCTCATACTCCAAGCTGCCCTCAGTTCTCTGAAAATCAATGCTTTTGGATCATGGACACCGTCCCCATGCTCAGTGTATAAGTGACCAATCATACCACAAACAACGCACCAATCCGGAAGACGTTCATACTTAACCTTGAAAATATGTCTTTTCTGCTTTTTCACAATGGAGACATGGTTTTTGAGAGGCTTTCTCACATACAGAGTAATCCTAGCCCTATAGAAATTGCTAGCAAAGTCACCAGGGTCATATTCATCCTCACACAGCGCCCCCACCTTTGCAGCCAAAGGTTTTACCAAAGGTCCATACCCATCGGGCAGATCATGTATCTGGATCCAGATTTTGAAGCAGTTCAAATCAATCAGCGATGGCTTTGTGAATCTGTCATAGACCGCAAGCACCACCGGTTGCCCTCTGAAGGACCATGGACCACCCTCCATCACCTTGTTCCAATCTCCCAAACAAGAAAATTGCATAGTATATAGATTGTCACCCAATGATCTAAATTTCACTGTTTGCGCTAAATCCCATGCACTCCTCATATTCTTGTAGAACCAGAAGTCGCCATACTCCTTAGATGTGTGCACCTTGCCTATCGCAAGCCAGCGGGGTTTGGCAGCAGCATCCGGCATCTCATCCTCGAAAACTAGGTCATCAAATTCCTCTTCAGCAATCCCAAGTTCAGCCATCATCTCCTCCAGTTCCTTCTCCTCTTGTGTGCGTGACAAAGACGGCGCCGCCATCTAAACCCTAGGGCTAACCCAAGGGCGAGACGGCAGCAGAGAGACTCCTCCCCAAACCCTAGCCAAGGCCGGGCAGCAACGCGAAGGTTGCCCCGTGATCAGCCCGAGCGTCGGGGCGAGGGAGAAATATCTGCGGCGGTGGTATTCTCAATGGCGGCGGACGCCGAGAGGAGAGAGCCCTAATGAGAGGGGAATATCTTGGCAAAAGAATATATAGGTTTTCATTTTTTTGACTATGCTTGTTTTTTTTACGAGGGGATAAACAAGCGTAAGTTGGGGCGCTGACTTTTTGTAGAAACCGATGGACGTTGATATGTCTCTCCTCCAGCGAGACACGAGAGGAAGCCTTGCTGAAGGTGAGGAAGCAATTAGTTAGCGAGCATTCCCTCACAAGCCTTCCATCGATCACTCTTAGCCGCCACATGTCGCGCTCTCAGCGTTTCTTTGGATTTTTCTTTTATTTTTCCATACACGTTTTCACCTTTTTGAAGTGGGTTTTTCCGGGGGGTTTTGGTGTTCCGGTTTTCCACTGGCCTTTCGTAGCTTTTGGACGGAAAAAAAATGTTAAAAACAAATTGCGTGAAAAATGCGTTTTTTTGTGAGAGGCATGGTTTTGTTTCCGCCAGAGGCACGGATTTGCTATAGCAACAGCCACGGTCGTGTCTCTTTGAAAGAGAAAAAACATGTTTATTTTTTGCGAGAGGCACGATTTTGCCTTCGCGAGAGACACGGTCGTGCCTCTCGGAAAGGAAAAAATGCGTTTTCTGCTCTCTTTTTTTCACGAGAGGCACGGTTTTGATTCCGCGAGAGGCACGGTTCTGCTATCGCGAGAGGCACGGTCGTGCCTTTCGGAAAGGAAAAAACGCGTTTTCTACTCTCTCTTTTTTCCGCGATAGACGCGGTTTTGCTTCCACCAGAGGCACGGTTTTTCCTTTGCCACAGGCACGGCCCGTGCCTTTCGGAAACGGGAAAAAACGTGTTTGCTACTATCTCTTTCTCTCTTTTTTCACGAGAGGCACGTTTTTGCTTTCGCGAGAGGCACAGTTTTGTCTTCGCCAGAGGCATGGCCCGTGTCTCTTAGAAAGGGGAAAAACGTGTTTTCTGTTTTTCTTCTATCGCGTGAGGCACGGTGTTTTGTCCGGGTTTTTCATGAAAAAAAAGTTCGTCAAAACCTATAAACATGGTATCTATTTTTGAAGATCTCGTGAGAAAGTCAACGATGAAAACGGTTCAAGATATGGACACACGGTTTATGAGATAAAATGTTTCGAAAATACGAATTTACGAAAAAAAAAGAAAATTCCCAAGTTGCAACAAGTGGCACACATGCAGTGCGCCACTTGTCGCAACCTCGAGAGATGGGAGTAATCGTTGGAAGGTGTATTCTTTAACTAGTGATTTTGTGAAGGCGAGCTCCAGGCTGGTCCATCGCGTCGTTGACCACCGGCCACGGTCCATATTCTTGATTTTTTTAGTTTTCTTTTTTTCTTTTTTTTCTTTTTAAAAGTTCCAGATATTCTATATTAGAAAAGAATGCATAACAGATTTAAAAATAATCAAACATTGAAAAAATGTATATAAAAACATTTATCATGTATACAAAAAATATACAATGTGAAATGTATATAAAAAATGTAGATCATGTATTTAGAAAATTACAATTCATGCATTTTAAAAACACTGTTGAAGAATTATTTGAAAAATATTAAACTTCTATTTAAAAATTGTTAAATGTGTATATAAAAAATATTGGCCATGTATTCAAAAATGTTAAATTTTATTTGAAAATTTTAAATATGTATAGAAAAAATGTTGACCATGAATTCAAAGATCAACTTGTCTTTGAAAAAGGGTAAATGTGTATAGAAAACATGTTGACCATTTATTCAGAGAATGTTGAACTTGTCTTTGAAAAACGTTAAATGTGTATAGAAAAAAATGTTGACCATTTATTCAAAGAATGTTAAAGTTGTCGTTGAAAGGTAAAATGTGTATAAAAAATGTTGACCATGTATTCAAAAGATATGACCAAGTATTCGAAAAATGTTAATCAAGCATTTAAAAAATGTTAGATTATGTGTAGAAAAAATATTGATCATGCATTCAATAAATGTTATTCTCGGCCTTTGACTTGGCAGTACCGTCTGAGCTTCACGCCTTCACACACACCTGCAAAAAAAAAGTGTTAAAAGATTTGTAAAAAAAACAGTGTTGCGCACGTGGCTCAATGTGAGCCGGTATCGTCAACGTGGCGGCCACGTCAGCCTTTCTTCTTCCTCCGTACGTTCTCCCTCCTGCCATCTTCTTGGCCCCGGCCCCCGGCACCATCGCCAGCCATGGCACATGGGGTTGGCGGGGAGGCGGGGACCAGCCGCGTCCCCAGCGGAGACCACTTCACGGACACGATGCCGTCGTGCTGGTCCACGGGACGCGTCTCCCCCTCATCAAGAAGCCTGAGCTCCACAGTGGTCTGTACTCTGTAAGTAACAACGGATCAGGACGCATTCCCTTGGGTTGCTTACCCTTCGATTCCGAGCTCTTAGTCTAGTCCAATCACAAGATTTCAGCTCTCGATGCTTCAAATCGAGCGCAGGATCAGGAAAGCAAAGGGTTCCTGAACCCTGATGGAGCGTCGCCCGCAACGCGTTCGACAGAATGCGCCAACCAAAACGCGGGTCTCTATCCGCCGGTCTGCCGGGAAATTGCAGCGACGCGAAGGAGCCTGATGCATGCTCGCCGACAACGACACTGCAATGTACTACTGACCAATACATTCATCCCACCGGCCACCGGCACGTTCTCGGTAATTTTGCGGCAATGCAATAGTGTTTCCCTTCAATATTTTCCTCCTCTTCATCGTTTTCAAAGTTTTTCCTTGTTCCAGTTCTGTGTGGACTTGCTGTAAACATGAACAACCAGGTCACGATGCTTGCTGAATTGGTACGTGCCACATCCTCAGCCATAGCCTTAATCTTTACTGGTTTCCATCTGAAGTGGTATTTTCCTGGATACTCACGGCCACATCAGCTGGAAAACGACACTACGGTCGTCAATAGCAACCAAGGTTAACTATTGACCGTTTTGGTGGCGAATCTTCTTGCAAAAGTATAAAAGGTTAAATCAGTACGTGCGCCATCATCAACCACAGCCTTAGTCTTCTAGTATTGGTTTTCGCCTAAAGTGGTATATTCCCGGATACTCAATGGAAGACCAATACTCCAACATTCATGATTCATCCCACCGACGTAGGCTCGGTAATCTACTGGCAATGCACTAGTGTTTCCTTCAATATTTCTTCCTCCCCATTGGGTTCATCATAATATTTGTTTAGTTATTTGTAGACTTGTTATAAACAAGAACAATACTAAATTAGTAGGTGCCTCGTCATCAACCGTAGCCTTAAATCCTTTATTAGTTTGCACCTAAAGTGGTATATATTCCAGGATACTCAGGGCCACATCAGCTTGAAAACGATGCTACGGTTGTAAAGAAAAAGAAAAAACTAAGACAACAGCAAGAGACGCTAGATAGATGTAAACTATTGACCGTATTGGTGGTGAATCTTCTTGGAAAGATAAAAGATTCCATCTTTTCAGGTCTTGAACGGGACAAGGGCGGTGCTTACTGGGTTTGCTACCACTAAACAGTAGTAATATTCAAGCTTCATGTATGGCTGAATGGTTACTTTAGAAATATGCACATTGCACACCACAGGATTGGTTTGGAAGTGTCCACTAACCAGAGATATAAACGTTCCGTGGTCGTCATAGCATACTCATACCCATTACTCATTACCCAACAACTCCATTACTCAAGCAAAGGTTTGTATAGCCAGCTCCATCTAGGCAACCATGTTAGAGGGTGTAATCTGGCTGCTAATCCTGAAGCTCGGGGATGCCCTGGCAAATGAAGCGGCCGTGCTAGGGAAGTCGTTTCTCGTCGAAGCATCTGCTCTGCAAGGCCTGTTTGGTGAGATACGGAAGATGAAGGAGGAGCTGGAGAGCATGCAGGCCTTCTTCCGAACCGTCGAGCGCTTCAAGGATGCAGACGAGACAACGGTTGCATTCGTGAAGCAGATCAGGGGCCTTGCCTTTAACATCGAGGATGTTATTGACGAGTTCACCTTCAAGCTCGGGGAAGACCGTGAGGGGATGTTCCTGTTGAAAGCAATCAGGAGGGTCAGGCAGATCAAGACATGGTACCGGCTAGCCAACAGTTTGCGTGATATCAAAGCCAACCTCAAGAGTGCCGCGGAGAGAAGGCGCAGGTATGACCTCAAGGGTGTTGAGAGGGACGCAAAACTGACAAGAATAGGCAGCTCAAATAGAAGGCCTGCAGAGTCTGTGCATTTTAAAAGGGCAGATGATCTTGTGGGGGTCGCGGAGAATAGAGACTTGCTGAAGAAATGGATGAAAGATGAGGAGCAGCGACACATGATCATCACTGTTTGGGGCATGGGAGGTGTTGGTAAGACAACGCTTGTTGCGCATGTCTACAACGCCATCAAGACTGACTTTGACACTTGTGCTTGGATCACTGTGTCTCATAGCTATGAAGCTAATGATCTGCTAAGACAGATTGTTGAAGAGTTCCGAAAGAATGACAGGAAGAAGGAATTTCCAAAGGACGTCGATGTCACGGATTACAGAAGCCTGGTGGAGACAATCCGCCGTTACCTAGAGAAGAAGAGGTATGTTCTTGTTCTAGATGATGTTTGGAGTGTGAATGTTTGGTTTGACAGTAAAGATGCGTTTTTTGGTGGCAAACTCGGTCGGATAATTTTCACATCAAGGATATACGAGGTCGCACTGCTTGCTTCCGAAGCCCAGATGATTAACCTGCAACCCTTGCAAAATCACTATGCATGGGATCTGTTTTGTAAGGAAGCATTTTGGAAGAATGAAAACAGAGACTGTCCGCCAGAACTGCAGTATTGGGCAAACAAGTTTGTGGAGAAATGCAATGGCTTGCCAATCGCTATTGTGTGCATCGGGCGCCTCCTGTCATTCAAGAGCGCGACTTTCCTGGAGTGGGAGAACGTATACAAAACTCTTGAGCTGCAATTTACAAACAATTGCATCCTGGATATGAACATAATCTTGAAGGTTAGCTTGGAAGACTTGCCACACAACATGAAGAACTGCTTTCTTTACTGCTGCATGTTCCCAGAGAATCATGTGATGCAAAGGAAGTGGCTTGTACGGCTTTGGGTCGCAGAAGGGTTTATCGAGGCAAGCGAGCACAAGACACTGGAGGAGGTTGCAGAAGATTACTTGACAGAACTCATCAACCGATGCCTGCTGGTGGAGGTTAAGAGGAATGAATCGGGATACGTCGATGATTTCCAGATGCACGACATCCTTCGTGTGTTGGCCCTCTCCAAGGCACGCGAAGAGAATTTCTGCATCGTCCTCGATTACTCGAGGACTAATCTTATCGGGAGAGCACGCCGTTTGTCAATCCAAAGAGGGGATATTGCACACCTTGCAGAGTCCGTGCCGCACCTCCGCTCCTTGCTTATTTTCCAGAATTCGCTGACTTTTGGCTCGCTCCGTTCATTCTCAAGGTCTGTTCAGTTGATGTCTGTCCTGAATCTGCAAGATAGTTCCATCGAGAGTCTGCCAAATGAGGTGTTTGACCTGTTCAACCTGCGTTATCTGGGCCTTAGGCGAACTAAAATTTCAAATATCTCACGGCTGATTGGAAGGCTGCAAAATCTGCTTGTGTTGGATGCCTGGAAAAGCAGGATCACCAACCTGCCAGTGGAAATCACAAGGCTCTCTAAGTTGACGCATCTTATCGTCACCGTGAAGCCGCAGATACCGGCCATGCAATTTGTTCCTTCTATCGGCGTGCCAGCGCCTGCTGGCATGTGGTCTTTGGCAAGCCTGCAGACATTACTGCTGGTGGAATCCAGCTCCGAAATGGTCCGTTACCTCGGTGCTCTGGTTCTGTTGAGATCATTCCGCATCAGCAGGGTTCAGGGCCGCCATTGTGAGAAGCTCTTCAAAGCTATCACCAATATGGTCCATCTCACCCGGCTCGGGATCCATGCGGATGATGATCAGGAAGTCCTGCAGCTCGATGCACTCAACCCGCCCCCGTTGCTCCAGAAGCTTTTCTTGCTGGGGACACTGGCTAAAGAATCACTGCCTCGGTTCTTCTTGTCGATCAGTAAACTGAAAAGCCTCACCATTCTGCGGCTCGTCTGGTCAAAGCTCGAGGAGGACATGTTCTGCTACCTCGAGGAGCTACAGCAGCTGGTGAAGCTTCAGCTTTACGATGCATTTGACGGCAGCAGGATGCACTTCAGGGCAACGTCGTTTCAGAAGCTTCGGGTGCTGAAGATCTGGGGAGCTCCACATCTCAGCCAGATGACGATCAGAAGAGGCGCGATGCCCAGCTTGGTCGACCTGAAGCTCCTGCTCTGCCCGGAGTTGAAGTCGCTGCCGTGCGGGATCCAACACGTGACCACGCTTGAAGAGCTCACCTTGGATTCTACGGCGGAAGAGCTTGTGGGCAGGGTTCGCCGGAAGAAAGAGGACAACATTTCTCATGTTCAGAGAGTTTACGTCGGTTTCGTCAGGAACCGCGAGCTCGCTGCAGAGAGGATTCAGTAGCAGATGCAGCTCCATCTTCTCTACTTCTATTTCTTTCTTCTCTACTGTAATTTCATCTTCTCTACCTTATTGTTCGGATTGAATTTCGCGCCAACACCGCGTATCTTATCATTTATCAAGAGTTTGCGAGGAGCTAAATTTTTCTATGATCCTGGTTTATCTGTACCAGTAGCAGTTCTCATGAGAAAAGGGAAAAAAGAAGGGTTCAACAGAGCTACCCTGCAAGTAATTTAGATACAGAGAGCATATTTCAATAATCAAATTTTAGCTATGAAATGCTTTGCCCAATGCGAGCCTGAAAAAAGTTGGAGAAAATTAAGCAAAGGAGGAGAAAGTAGATTTTTTTTTAATGTAAAACCCAGATAGCCATATTTTTAGATAAACTCTGACCATGCTCCGGCCATATCTATCACTGAAATTTTGGAATTTTTTGAAACACATAAGTTCGAAAATCCGAAGGGGTCCAAATAAAAAAGTGACAAAGAGTTACCAGTCAAGGTTTGGGCTACCAGTGCAATTTTATTTACCAGAGGGGACATGTAGATCCGGCAACCACCGGTTATCAGGAAATATCAACTTCTTATCGCTAAAATCTTCAGAATTCCAAGTAATGTTTGACAGATATTGTGAAAAAAAATTAAACAGCAAATTCACGTGAATTCTTCTCTGGCATGACCATCGACATTTACAGTTAGCCAGCGGTAAGTCCGTTGCCAAAACCATGGTAGAATTGTATACCCATGTACAAAATGATGAGCCTTTGGCAAGGCGCAAATACTGATGCTTCAGCACCAAAATTCCAACAATCATTTTAGACTCTTCCTGACAATTTACAAGTCGCTTTAGGTTTTTGTACAACTTTAAGGGCGTCGCGACATCATGATTTCGCCGTGATTTCCTACCCATCTACTACTTACTTACAAGCAGCCGCTGATAAATTATATAGTTCTAGGAAAAATGATTAGCACTTTGCCATCTTGTTTGTGGACTGTAATTGTTGATCTAACTAGTAGGATGTCCTTGGAGGACCGGAGGATGTCCTGACGATTTCAGAACCAAGGTCATGTATCTTTTGCAGCATCAGGGCCTTCTCCCGCTCCAGCTGCTGTATGTACACTTCCTGCTCGTCCTGGACGCCCTCCACCTCCGTCAGGGCCAGCGAAAGTGACTCCGCATCACCGCCGTCATCGACCAAGCCCGCGCATTTCTTCAGGCTGTCCCTCATCTGTTCAGAGTTTCAAAGGATGTTCATCACACAGGACATGTAAGCAGTGATGGAGGATGTCACAGAGGAGGATTAATGATGGCTCGCCTGTGCTGATATCTTGTGTCCTTTGCCAAGGGCAGATGCGTCTGTCAGCAGGCTGGTTTTCTTTTTTGAGTCCGCAACTCTTCGGGCGATCTTCACGTGGATTTCTCCGCTCCGCACTCCTTGCAGCGGTATCCATTTGTCGGCGGGTTGGTTCGGAGACAGCATGCTGTATTCGACAGTGCAGTTTCCTATGCTAGCGGTTGGAAGGACCGCATTATGGTCCTTGACATGCAGGATCAGGGGTTCTCCGGTCTCCGCGAACTCAAATGTCTGGTTCCAGTTTGGAGCCAGCGTCTTGTAAATAACCTGCATAGAAATTATTATTCAGCTCAAATTGGTTGCCGCACCTAGCAACTGCAAGTAAAATACTTGACTTATTCTGCGGCCTCAGATATAGATATGGTGGCAAAGACATGATTGCTAGAGTTAGCATTATACTCCCTCCGTCCCAAAATAAGTGACTAAACTTTGTACTATACAAAGTTAGTACAAAGTTGAGTCACTTATTTCGGAACGGAGGGAGTAGATGCTAAGAACTCCCTGACGTTCTTACGTCAGCTCTTCCACTATGCTCACCTGCTAACGCAGGCTGCTATGCTTGCAGGATTAGGATTAATCTGGAGTAACCTGACACACTATCAAATAATTATTCATGACATATAATGCTAGATTTGTGCACAGTTTATGCCTTCGCCATGGTACTGAGCTTATTTTCTCTGCTTTAAAACTGCTCAGAAATTCAGTATGACTCGCGCTGTTTTTACTGGGACAGATTCCATGTAAGAGAAATGTAATGGAACTTTTGATTGATGAAAAATATCAATAGAACTAATCACCAGACCTTGGTTCGTTTCTTCTTGTTCCCATATTGCACCCTGACATATGGATCACTAGTTCCTCTAAGATCAGCAGCAACAAGATCCCTAGCTTCAACTATTACTAGCTCGATCCAGCCAGCTTCAACTTTACTGCTTGATCTCTGAAAAAAGAAGCACAATTCACATTCCAAAGGCACAAATCAGTTGAAAAAATGGTACACCAAGAAAGACTATATGAGGCTATCTGAATAAACAGAATCAAGGACAAACAACTAGTAGTGGAGGGTCTCATGCGTACTACTAAAATAACATCAAAATTTAAAAGTTCTAGTAGGGTCCTTAGCAAAATACGGTCGGTATACACACCTTCAGACTGTCGGTCTGATCATTTGGTATTGCCTCTATTTCGAGCCTGATCTCTCCTGAATTTACTTTTTCAAGTGGTACCCAGACATCTCGGCTAGCACCATCTAGAAGTCCCTCCAGATTTACTCTTGCACTGCCAATGCTATCATCACTAAATGTATCTAAATTATAGCATTTGACCTTCAGATATTCACCACCACCAATCTCTTCAAATTCAAACTTGTCGTTCCAGACCGGCTGGGCCGTACGAGAGAGCGTCTTCGTTCTGTATAGAGCCTAGTGGAATAATCTGATGTTAGAATACATATTTATCTAAGCTGAATATATTGTTTTTGTTAGTGAAATCAAAGTTGAAGGTAACAAAAACCTTTCCATACTGGAGTTTCACATAAGGATCACATTTCCCAGATTTGCTGTTTACTGCAAGGGCCCTACCCTCCACTACTTTGACTCTGAGCATCCTTCCTGTCCTAGATTGAAGCTTCGGTGATCCATCAATAGAACATTGAAATTCATTGCTCAGAGAATTACTCAATGTAACCGACCCGTCAGAGAATTGCCATTCTTTCAGCACAAGGCTGACAGTTAACTGTAAACAAAAGAATTTGGAACAGTTTAAAGTGTAATCAATAAGTAAATATAAACAAGTTAAAAAAAAGTAAATATAACCGAAAACAGGTAGAAGGAAAGAAATGGCATAATGAGCCAATCCTATAGTTAACCAGTCTTTAGTTGACGCCTTGACAGTAGGTGCCATGGACTTATTTAACATTACTACCATGCCAGTTTGATTCAAAATGATGTTATTGCACTAACAATCGATCCTTCAACATTATAACCTTTAAGGAAGACATTGTACAGCAAATACCGAGAGTGTTACAACAAAACAACCCATCAGTGTGGCACATGAGAAGGTTGTACGCCAAATCTATGAAGTTTTTGGGCCTACTTGACCGCACCATATAATTTTTAGGACCACAGGTGCAATTTAGTCATACAAGTTAGTAAGGTCCTAATCTGTAATGGTATACAAACAGTAAGGATAACCTCCAAAACATATGGCATAATTGGCGAAGCAGACAAGAGTAATGTATTTTTCTAGATAGCTTATGAAAGTTAGCCAGCAAATTGAATCCATGCACTAGAAGTTACAATCCTATATCAGGTATAAGAAACTGGCTATATTATGAAAAGAACTGACGATGCGCAGATAGTTACTAAAGAAGAAATGACAGTAAATAGGCAAGTTACCTCGCCTGTAATATCCTCCTCAAATGGAACCACCATTCCTACTTCTTTCCCACAATGCTCAGCATGCCTTGCAACCACACCATCATTATGTCCTATAGCCCAAAATATTGTCGAGCCATCTAAAACATACTTGACCTGTTTAAATTGATTCCTTAGTATCTTTGTTATGCAGGAAGAATCTCAAATATCTAAAGTGATGAAAAAACACAGTGAAATAAGAAGAGCACCATATCTACCTACCTTTATCTCACAGCTTGTCAGATAATTATACTTGACACCATCGGAATCCAGTTCATATAGAAGAAACTTGACAAAACCTGTCTCTCCATGCAGTACCATGTTAAATGTGCTATTCCATGTAGGATTTGGACCCTCACAAGTAGTTGTTTTTCTCATCAAAGTGCCAACTTCTACCTCAATAAATGTATGTGCCTTCCTGTTAAGAGGAGTCCCAGGTGTAGTGTTTCCACTTGAGCTTTGCTGGTTCCCTAACTCATTAGTTCTGCTCTTTCTGCCAAGATTACTAGCTGAAACAACAGTAACAGAAAGAACACCACCAACTGCTTGTTTCTTCAGATCTACTGGTGGCAAAGAAAAGCAGAGACGGCGAGGCTCAACCATTGTCTTAGCTATTGTTTCAGTCAAAAGCTTTACCTGAATGGATTTAAGAAGCATGCATTAGATATGTCAACTGAATTTCGCTTCTAAATGTCAGTACACAATGGCCGCCACCATTACGTTAAGAAAATGCAAAGATATCTAGGACTGAACTAAATGGTCCACACAGACCCACCAGCCATGTTGAGACACCCGGTAACTCCATACCAGGAACTGTTTGGCTTCCACCACTTCCAAATGCTACACCTATCCTGACTTCTGGAGTAGATTCAAAAGAATAGAGGACAGCTTCACCATCAAGAATGGGACTCAGTAGAAGCTGCAACAATGTAATCTGAATCAGAGATAGTAGCAGAACTCGGTCCTGCACAGCACAGTACGGTGCTGCAACTCGGGAGAGTCGATTGTTATCAATTCAGACCTGTTAAACATACAATGTACTCCCCCCATTCAAAATTAGTTGGACCAAGTCTATAGAAAATTATACTCCCTCCTTCCCACAAAATAGATCCCCTAAGTTTTTTTTGAAGTTAAACTTTCTCAAGTTTGACCAAACTTTATAAAGTCTTGACATAAGATAAAAGTTAAAGGACTTAATCTTTTGGGAAGGAGGGAGTATAAACATCTACAACACCAAATTAGTTCATCATATCCATCATAAAATATATTTCCGTACTATATATACTTGATTTGTAGCTATTAGCACATTTTCCCATAGACTTGAGTCAAATCTAGAGAGTTTGAATTAGGACAAAACTAGAACTTCAATTAACTTGGAACGGAGGGAGTAGTCATGACAAAAACAGGTAGCGGTGTAACCATTAGGGTAAAAAAAATGTACGAAAAATTCACTAAGCCTCGCAAAAAATTGCTTTATGTGAAGCAACACAAGACACCTTGCTGTGACAAACGCTTGTAATCTAAACTGCATGCTAAAGTTTTTCCTTTGTCAACCACTAATAATTAAATGGCTCTTCCAAAACACATTTTTTGTGGTCAACCTCTTGACATCATTGAACAGAGTTGGAAATATGTCACTTTCAAATTAGATATAATGGTTAGAAAGAGCATAACCAATGGAGGGAGCAGAAGACATACATCGCCCTTGATGTGGATGCTGTTTATAACAATGCGAGCAGTGCCCATCAGAGGTTTCGCTAATTTCGCCATAAACATCACACTCATCTCCTTGCTGTGCCAATCAAAACCCAAGGACATGACTTGCTGCATATTCAAAAATAAATATATTAAGAGTCCGTAAAGAGAGATCTGAAGGATTGGAGAATCACCAAAGAACTAGCCATGGACAGGGGGGCATGGAAGCTTGCTATCCATGTGCCAGAACCACGAGTTGGTCGCGAGATCTTATGGGTTTCACCTCTAGCCTACCCCAACTTGTTAGGGACTAAAGGCTTTGTTGTTGTTGTTGTTGTTGTTGTTGTTGTTGTTGTTTTTAAGTTGTGTCTTAAATAAACTGTGGATTGTAGAAGTTTTTCATATAGCACACAATACAGAATATGGACAACTACCTGTTCACCTGAAGTCATCCAGCGCATACCCTGCTCTCCCAGGGTAGGTGGGCAAGAACCGAGTGAGAATTCCTGTAATTCTATTTTATCCTGGGGATGTAAAACCAAGGTTTTAGCACTGCAACCAGAATAGCAAACGAAGAAGGAAAATGAATTAAGGGGAACTTACTATCAGTTTTGGTTTTCGATTCTTTAAGCGTCTCTGCAAAGTTATAGACTCGGGTCAGCTACTTGTAAACAAAAACTGTAGAAACCAGTAGGCAACATATCTTGCAATACATATTGACCACCTCAAATTAATAACAGAACCAAAAAGAATGTAATGAATTTGATTCCTAGATCATCAAATTCCATCAAATGCATATAGGAGCAGTATAATCTAATTTGATTTGCCAAAACCTTTTGGACTACTGACTGCTAAGTTGCATCCAAGCACAAAATATAATTTCAAGATACAGCGCAGAAGCTCACCTCGACAGTAGATTGGAACTTCTTTGACAGTTTTGGTTCCATGTAGTTGGGCCAAACTTCAATCAAAAGCTTGTTCAACCACTCGCAAGGCTCTATTGGAGTGGTAGGCTGCAACAGAGTAAAATGAGTATATCCATAAACAAACAGTAACATAAATGAAGTAAGGGGACAGCACATACTGTTGTGTTCAGTATAAGGTGCTTCCATCTTTTGTTCAAATCTTCTACAGCCATCTTCCGTTTAAACCTCCCATACTGCATCAGTGATACGAAAGGGTAAGGGCTAAGAAGACAAACAAACCATTAGGGACCCAGATAAAAATGCTGTTTGCTGCTATCTCCCATTCAAAAATCATTATTAGTAGCACTTAACAGAACAAAACAGATCAGGATTTCTCAACAAATAAAAAGCTACTTCACACTTTGCTTCTCTTTCAGAAAGTACAGAGTACCGTGTGAATGCCAAAGACCAGAAATTATATATAAAAGTAAGACGGCATCAATCCTACCTACGAATCTATTCATGATCTGAACAAACACAGGGAATGAAACGACAGCTACCTGAATGGTTGCCCAGACGGCAGCCGCGAGGGGCACCCAGTTGGAGAAAGGCACGACCCAGCGCTCGACGAACCATGCGAAGAGGCCGAGCGGGATGAGGAACGGCAGCAGGGGCTGCTCCACCATGACCTGGTTGAAGAAGTCGAGCGCATCCTTGGCGTGCAGCTTCTTGAGCCCCTTCTTCGCCATCTCTGCAACCCTGGCCCTTTTGGCTTCAGGAACAAGCTGCTCTTGTAGGATTCCACACAAGACAAGCACAGACAACCTGGTGTGGTGGCTGACAGACAGATGACTTTTTTTGGTGCTTTATGATGCCTTTGTTTCCACTGGTTCTTGTCTTGCTCCTAAGCCCATCTCATCTTTTTGCCCACACCACACAGCTTTGTCCGTCCACCTGCAATTTAGCACGAGTTAATGCCTGCCCGCATCATGAAGAGACGCCACCATGAGATGATTAGGTCCTAGAAACTGCTACTACTATTGGCGGTTGCTATTGCTCCCACTAGCGAGATCTTTCGGTTTAAGATGTCCTTTCTCTCCCCATCCGACCATCCCCCATCTAACCTAGTTTATAGAGAGAATACTACTACAGTTCCTGAATTGAAATCCATGTCGCGTTCTACTAGCAATTCATCATGGAGAAATTGACCTGCTACTGTTTGGCTAGGGCGGCAATTGCTCTGCTCCTCCCCAGTTGTGAGATCTTTCTGTTTGGCCTGTTCTCCCCCCCCCCCCCCCACACACACACACCCACACACCCACACACTGTAGATGTAGATGAAATTCATGCCGCGTGCAGGCAATTATTATGAAGAAATTGACCCAGACGAGTCTGCCTACCCCCAAGTCAATGGCCGAATCACGACACGAGCCGTCTAGAACCGCGGAAAAGTCTATGGTCTAGTAGTGTCTTGAAATTGGGCGACATGGTAATCTGGTGCTGAAGAGTCCGGAATTGGGTAGGAATAATCGGCAGGAATGCGCGGAAGGAGGAGGGAAGAGAAGCGAAGAAACCAACCAACCTAGCGCCGCCGGGGGAGCGCCGTGGACCAGACTGCCGGAACACACGGCCTCCTCCTCCTCGCCTCGCAGAGCAGAGGAGCCCGGAATGAAACGAAACCTCGACCGATCTCCCGAGCGGAGCCGCCTCCTCGCCGCCGGCCGCGTCGGGACCCCGGCGATAATAGGGATCGGCAGGGGGTATGGAAAGTTTTGGGGCCGGTTGGGGCCGGGATCGGCCGGGGCGGGGCGGGGCGGATTGGAGCGCTGGCTCGCTGTCCGTCGCTGGCTGGGTTGGTATTCTGGAAACTTTGGGTGGGAGCGGAGGAGCGGAATGCGTCAAATTTGGGAGGTTCCACCCCTCTGCCCGCCTGCGAGACGGAGGAAGAGGGCAGTTGAATCAACCGAACCCGAACCGCACCGCACCGCACTCCTCCGCAGGCTCTGACAGGCGCCACGAGGTGTGTGCGTCTGTTCCTGCCTGACCCGTGCTGCGCTGCGTCGCGGTGGGATGGGAACCGCCACCCCCACCCCCACCGGGTCCGGGTAGCCAATAGATGATGACGAGATTCCGTTTGGGCGGGCGGGCGGGCGGTCGCCGTCGATCCGTCCCCGACGACGACGCGTGACCGGGCTGGCTGGTTCGCGCTCACCATGCCTGCCTGCTTGCGCGTACGGACTTGGTTACGTCTGTCTCTCTCCCGTCATATGTCTGTCCGTGTACCCCTCATTTTCGTATGCTGCAACTATATAAACCTCACATATCACGTCCTAAATGCATACTTGCAACACAAAATAAAATATTTCCTCCGTTTCAAATATAAGTCTTTTTAGAGGTTTCATTAAGGAACTACATATGAATGTATGAATAGACATACTTTAGATTACAGATTCACTCATTTTGTTTCGTATGTAGTTCCTTAGTGACATATATAAATAGACAACTCCCTCCGTTCCTAAATATAAGACCTTCTAGATATTCCACTAGAAACTACATACAGACGCATATAGACATATTTTAAAATATAGGTTCACTCATTTTGCTCCGTATGTAGTCCATAGATAAGGCCAACTCCACGGACAAACCCCACGGTCAGCGCGCGATCCCATCCGGTCCGACCCTGTCCGTTTGGGGTAAAACGGACAAACCCCACGGCCAGCGCGCGACCCCATCCGGTCCGGCCCTGTCCGTTTGGGGTAAAACGGACAAACCCCACGGCCAGCGTGCGACCCCATCCGGTCCGGCCCTGTCCGTTTGGGGTAAAACGGACAAACCCACGGCCAGCGCGCGACCCCATCCGGTCCGGCCCTGTCCGTTTGGGGTAAAACGGACAAACCCCACGGCCAGCGCGCGACCCCATCCGGTCGGCCCTGTCCGTTTGGGGTAAAACGGACAAACCCCACGGCCAGCGCGCGACCCCATCCGGTCCGGCCCTGTCCGTTTGGGGTAAAACGGACAAACCCACGGCCAGCGCGCGACCCCATCCGGTCCGGCCCTGTCCGTTTGGGGTAAAACGGACAAACCCCACGGCCAGCGCGCGACCCCATCCGGTCGGCCCTGTCCGTTTGGGGTAAAACGGACAAACCCCACGGCCAGCGCGCGACCCCATCCGGTCCGGCCCTGTCCGTTTGGGGTAAAACGGACAAACCCCACGGCCAGCGCGTGACCCCATCCGGTCCGGCCCTGTCCGTTTGGGGTAAAACGGACAAACCCCACGGCCAGCGCGCGACCCCATCCGGTCCGGCCCTGTCCGTTTGGGGTAAAACGGACAAACCCCACGGCCAGCGCGCGACCCCATCCGGTCCGGCCCTGTCCGTTTGGGGTAAAACGGACAAACCCCACGGCCAGCGCGCGACCCCATCCGGTCCGGCCATGTCCGTTTGGGGTAAAACGGACAAACCCCACGGCCAGCGCGCGACCCCATCCGGTCCGGCCCTGTCCGTTTGGGGTAAAACGGACAAACCCCACGGCCAGCGCGCGACCCCATCCGGTCCGGCCATGTCCGTTTGGGGTAAAACGGACAAACCCCACGGCCAGCGCGCGACCCCATCCGGTCCGGCCATGTTCGTTTGGGGTAAAACGGACAAACCCCACGGCGAGCGCGCGTCACCTTGGACGCATTTTGTCCGTTTTGTATCCGGGCCGACCCATTTCCGGCGCAAACATGCGCCCGATTTCGGTCCAGGCGGACAACGAGCGGACGCGCTCAAGGCCTCCTCTCGTCCGCCTCGGGGACGCGTGGCGGGCGGCCACCTACCTCCCACCGCCCGTATTTCCTATGCACGATCGGTAGGCCCCGCCTGTCATCCACTCAGACGGGCGGTCGCCGTCCTTCTTAATGGGGAAGCCGTGGACCGTCAGTCCGCGCGCCCCACTCCACTCCTTCTGCCTCCTCGGGACCGACACCAAACCCTAGCCTTCTCCCCCCTCCCTCGAGCTCTCCGGTCGCCGGCAGCAGTTGCGTGGCACAAGGGCCAACCCTCCTAGGCTTCGGCCGAAGTGGAGGGAGGAGTCCTCCACCTCTACTCCTAATAGGATTAGGACTCCTTCCTAATTTTCCCACCTTTTTGCCTTTTTCCACCTTTGGGTTTCTTCCTAGCCGCATGGGCCCTATGTGGAACTTCCACCAGCCCACTAAGGGTTGGTATTCATCCTCCCATAGCCCATGTAGCCTCTTGGGTCGAAATACCCCTCCCGATGGTCCCCCGGTACACTACCGGCACTCCCGGTACACTACCGATGAGCCCGAAACTTTTCCAGCGACCAAAACAGGACTTCCTATATATCAATCTTTACCTCCGGACCATTACGGAGCTCCTCGTGATGTCCGGGATCTCATTCGGGACTCCGAACAACCTTCGGTCACCACCATACATAACTCTATACTACTGAAACGTCACCGAACCTTAAGTGTGCAGACCCTGTGGGTTCGAGAACTATGTAGACATGACCGAGACACCTCTACGGTCAATAACCAAAAGCGGGACCTGGATGCCCATATTGGTTCCTACATATTCTTTGAAGATCTTTATCGGTTGAACCTCTATGTCAAGGATTCAGTTAATCCCGTATGCTATTCCCTTTGTTCTTCGGTATGTTACTTGCCCGAGATTCGATCGTCGGCATCTCCATACCTAGTTCAATCTCGTTACCGGCAAGTCTCTTTACTCGTTCCGTAATAAAAGATCTTGTGGCTAACACTTAGTCACATTGCTTGCAAGGCTTATTTTGATGTTGTATTACCGAGTGGGCCCTGAGATACCTCTCCGTCACACGGAGTAACAAATCCCAGTCTTGATCCATGCCAACCCAACAGACATCCTCGGAGATACCTGTAGAGCACCTTTATAGTCACCCAGTTACGTTGCGACATTTGATACACACAAGGCACTCCTCCGGTGTTAGTGAGTTGCATGATCTCATGGTCATAGGAACAGATACTTGATATGCAGAAAACTGTAGCAATAAACTGACACGATCATATGCTACGTTTATAGTTTGGGTCTTGTCCTAATGATGTGATCCCGTTATCAAACGATATCTCATGTCCATGGCTAGGAAACCTTGACCATCTTTGATCAATGAGCTAGTCTAATAGAGGCATACTAGGGACATGGTGTTGTCTATGTATCCACACATGTATCTAAGTTTCCGATCAATACAATTATAGCATGGATAATAAACGATTATCATGAACAAGGAAATATGATAATAACCAATTTATTATTGCCTCTAGGGCATATTTTCAACACCCATAACAATCCCGAGCATGTTAGGAGCGCTCAATTATGGAACATAACACCGGTTCACAAGTAACCAGGGCAGCAAGAGTGGAACAAAACACCGAGCAAAAGGCCAAGCCTTCCACCTTTTACCAAGTGTATAAGTGCATTAAATTATATAGCAATAATATTGTGATAACAAAAGAATGTCCATGTTGTCACATGGAAGCAATTGCACCTGCAGCTAGAAACGCTATAAGAAGGGCTGAGCAAGCGATGACATAGCCAAACAATGGTTTGCTGGGATGTGGAGGGGTTAGAGGCTTATCATGGAAATGTTGGGAGGCTTGCCAAACAAGTGGTAGGCAGCGTGACATAACGATAAAAGCGGGACAACTAGCATAGCAATGATAGTAGTGGTATCGAGAGAAATGTGTCATCTTGCCTGAGATCCCACTTGGAAGAAGAACGAGTCCGTGAAGAAGACGGGCCAACGTAGTCGAACGAATCCTCACACTCCGAACGCTTTCGGAACTCTATCGAGAAGGAACAATCCGAAAACAACAATCAACACACGGTACACCACAACATATGCATGGTATGATGCAGAAACCAATATGATGCATGTCCATTTAATTATGCAAGGCATGTTTGAATTACTTAATTCATTCCCGTTTAGGTACACACCAATATTAAATGTTGTTATACATGGCAAGAGGTGAAACATGAACAACTATATCATCTAGGCATTTTAAATGAGACCGGAAACAACTTATAGTATTCCCGAAACGTCCTCATAAGCATAATATGAATTTGGTGCAGATCTATCCTAACACAATTTTATATTTGTTAAACATGGAAATAAAGTGTGGCATGAGATTCTACATGTTTTCTAGTCAAGTTACATATATAAAACATTTGCATCGGAGCTACAGTTTAAAAGTTATTAAACAATTCATTTAACATGGCATTAACGCAAATTACATGAAAACAGCAAGTTAACCATTTTAAACATATGTGAGAGTTGGATATTGTGAATCTACACGAAATTCTAGTCATTTTTCATATATAAAGTTTTTACATACGATGCTCGGTTGGTGAGTTATTAAATGCATGAAGTGTAGGGTCTTTTCTGTAAAACTACAATTCACACGTAATTGGACAAATTCGCAGAACGGGAAAAAAATCACATGGGCCGAAACTGCTAACGGGCTGGAACCAGGCAGTGGCGCAGGATAGAAAATCTCGCTCACGGCAGGGTTTAGCACGGGGTGGAGCTCACCTTGCTGGGCCTGGCCTAGGTGACGGAGCAGCTGGCAGAGGAGCGGGCCGGCGGAGGCACCAGGCTGGGCCCACTGGGGCGGATGCGGACCATGCGCGGGGCTGGAGCGCTGCACGCGAGCCAGCGGTTCCCGTAGGCGCTCGTCGTCCTTCTCGAGCGCCCGAGCGGAGCCAGGGCCGGCGGCGCAGGAAGCTTCAGGGCGACCGGGATCCGGGCGGTGGGCGGCTGGATCGGGCCTAAGGTGGTCGAAGGGGGCCATGGCGAGGCTGATCTGCTGGAGAGAGAGAGAGAGCCCATGGGTGAGAGAGAGAAATGGAGGGAGAGGGAAGGGAGAGGAGCAGGGCACGGGGGACCTGGCCGGAGGTGGTCGGGATCCGGTGGCTTGTCATCGGTGGTGGCCTTCCGGTGAGGCATCGGGGCCGGGTGTAGCACAGGGGGCTTGGGGCCCCTCGGGCGCCATGGGAGGATGTCCCGCTGGGAGTTGCGGCTGCGGCGGATGGCTCAGGACCGGGCGGGCCTCAGATGGGCTTGGGCGGGCCCGCATGGCTGGAGGAAGGAGGCTGGCGGCGCTGGTGGAGAGGCTGGGCGCGGAAATTGAGGGGAGGGCTAGGGTTGCCCGATTAGGACGGCTATGGGTCTATTTATACTAATTAGGGCTAGGGTTAGGGTTTTTTGTCCGTTTTTGAACCGTGCGATCTCGATCGGACGCCTGAAAACGGAGGGGGCTAGTTAGGTGGGCTAGTGGGCTATGTAGAGGGGGTATGGCAAGAAGAGAGGAAAGGTTTGCGTCCCGTGACACGAGGTTTGAAAACACCGAAAACGACCGCAAATAAACCGATGACTGCACTACTACAGTTGACCGTTCGGGTATCAAACGAACTGTGATTGCGACGAAATTTGGCAGGCGGTCCACCTACCATATAACAAGACCGCACACCAATTTTCAACCCAATCCGAGAAAGTTTTATATGCACTTTAAAAATAATATTTTATCGATGCCGCGGGCGCGTGTGTGTGTGGTTGGTCTCGAAACGGTCGACGATACGAAGGGAGAGAACCGGCAACTACGAACGAATGAAAGTTTTAAAAAACGAGTGACGATGCCATGCAGATGATGCGAATGATGTGATGATGAATGCAACAACCAAACGAGACACAGACGAGAATGGAAATAAAAGGGGAATCTTCTGGAGCGTCGGTCCCGGGCTGTTACAACTCTCCTCCACTACACGAGGATCTCGTCCCGAGATCTAAGAATGAGAAGGGTAAGAGAAAGAGCAAGAGGTAAACATAGTTGCTTCTCTGATAAACGAGTGAAACCAATAATGATTGAAGGTTTCCAAGAGAAGAAGAATGATATGAGAAACAAGCAAGAATTCGAAAGAAATTTCGGCAGCACTTCGGTAGGAAAGAGAGGCAAAACTTGATAAGAAGGAAAAGAACTTGAACATAGAACACAACACTCCGGTAAAAATAATAAGCAAAGAAAGAACATGATCTTGATAAAACAAGATGATGGTTGAAAGAGAGCAACATGACAACGCCTCTCGAAGAAAAGAATAGAAACCAGATCATTGGAAGGAAAAGAACGGAGAAGAAAATAAAAACTGTTGGGGAACGTTGCATGGGAAACAAAAAATTTCCTACGCACACGCAAGATCTATCCATGGTGATGAGCATCTATGTGAGGGAGAGTGGATCTACGTACCCTTGTAGATCGCTAAGCTGGAAGCGTTAAGGAATGCGGTTAGTGTAGTCGAATGTCTTCGCGATCCAAATTGCCGAGCGTCCCGCGATCTCATCATGATCCGTCCCGCGATCTCATCACGATCCGTCCCGCGATCCAATCACAAATCGTCTCGCGATCTTGATGACGGTCTTTCCGATCTAGCACCGAACGGACGGCACCTCCGCGTTCAGCACACATACAGCTCGATGACGGTCTCCGCCTTCTTGATCCAGCAAGAGGGAGCGGAGAGGTAGACGAGTTCTCCGGCAGCGCGACGGCGTTGTGGCGATGGTGGTGAAGCTATTCCAGCAGGGCTTCGCCTAAGCACCGCTGAAACCGATCTAGAGGAGAAACTACGAACTAGAAGAGAGGGCAGCACGTGGCAGAAAATTCTCGTGCAAAAATCCTAAAACCTCTAGTATATATAAGAGGAATAGAGGAGGAGGCTTGGCCTAAGGGCCAAGCCCTCAATGCTTCGGCCGAAGGGAGGAGAGGAGGAATCCTCCTCCAATCCTAGTAGGACTAGGACTCCTTCCTTATTTGCTCTTTTTGCCTTTTTCCACCTTTTTCTTTTTGGCCTTTTTCTTCCCAACCGCATGGGACTTGTGTGGGACTTCCACCAGCCCACTGAGGGCTGGTATTCATCCTCCCACAACACATGTAGCCCCTTGGGTCGAAATACCCCTCCCGATGGTCTCCCGGTACACTACCGGCACTCCCAGTACACTACCGATGAGCCCGAAACTTTTCCGGCGACCAAAACAGGACTTCCTATATATCAATCTTTACCTCCGGACCATTCCGGAGCTCCTCGTGACGCCTGGGATCTCATCCGGGACTCCGAAAAACCTTCGGTCACCACCATACATAACTCTATACTATCGAAACGTCACCGAACCTTAAGTGTGCAAACCCTGCGGGTTCGAGAACTATGTAGACATGACCGAGACACCTCTACGGTCAATAACCAATAGCGGGACCTGGATGCCCATATTGGTTCCTACATATTCTACGAAGATCTTTATCGGTTGAACCTCTATGTCAAGGATTCAGTTAATCTCGTATGATGTTCCCTTTGTTCTTCGGTATGTTACTTGCCCGAGATTCGATCGTCGGTATCTCCATACCTAGTTCAACCTAGTTATCGGAAAGTCTCTTTACTCGTTCCGTAATACAAGATCCTGTGACTAACACTTAGTCACATTGCTTGCAAGGCTTATTGTGATGTTGTATTACCGAGTGGGTCCTGAGATACCTCTCCATCACACGGAGTAACAAATCCCAGTCTTGATCCATGCCAACTCATTAGACACCCTCGAAGACACCTGTAGAGCACCTTTATAGTCACCTAGTTACGTTGCGACATTTTATACACACAAGGCACTCCTCCGGTGTCAGTGAGTTGCATGATCTCATGGTCATAGGAACAGATACTTGACATGCAAAAAACAGTAGCAATAAACTGACACGATCATATGCTATGTTTGTAGTTGGGCCTTGTCCATCACATCATTCTCCTAATGATGTGATCCCGTTATCAAATGACATCTCATGTCCATGGCTAGGAAACCTTAACCATCTTTGATCAACGAGCCAGTCTACTAGAGGTATACTAGGGACATGGTGTTGTCTATGTATCCACACATGTATCTGAGTTTCCGATCAATACAATTCTAGCATGGATAATAAACGATTATCATGAACAAGGAAATATGATAATAACTAATTTATTATTGCCTCTAGGGCATATTTCCAACAACAACTTCTACCACCATTGAACTTGAGAAGCATAGGTTGAACGGAGTTGATGGAGAATCAACAACGAAAAGAATAGCTTGTTATGGGCTGGTGGAAACATCTCAAAATTATGAGGTGACAACCTGACACAACAGAAACAATTGATTGCTTGAGAGCAACAAAATATGCAAAACTTCTTTCACCAAGAGGAGGAGGAGAAAACTTGAATCATTTATGACACCATTATAACAACAATCCTTAGGAAATGTTTTAGGTGTAATCCAATCCAAGATAACTCCGAGAAAGGAGTGATGGGTTTACTTATATTATTCTTGACAATTTTCCTTCTAGACTCCTCATAATCAAGAATTTAATAACACCATCTCAAAAGACAATGGAGAAGGAATTGAACTTAGACATCCAAGAGAAAGAACACTTGAGAACCTTCAACAAGAATCTTGAATAACAATTCGGGAAGAATTACATCCTTAACAAACCACCATGAAGAACCATCGGGAAGAACTACGGAATGAAAGGATGATAGAAAAGAATTCAAGGTTGCAAAAAAGACAAGATTGAGGCCTTGCTATGATTTAGATTAAGCTTCGCGAAGAGATATTTGAGCAACTTGCAACTCCGGAAAAGAAAAGATAAGAACACTTGAGATCAATAATTTGATATCATGAACACTCCGAAAGAAGGATTGAAATCACCTTGATGAAAATAATAAGAAGTATGTTGGGCCTATCCTTCATCAACTTAAATTGATGACAAGCAACGGATTTCGCACACAACTTATTCTTCTTGAAAAGATTGAAGAGAGAGATATAACACAAACTTGAAAAAGTCTTGCACGAGAACACCGGTAAGAATTATTAGAAACTAAAGAGGATAATACAAATGAATGAAATAACATGAGAATGAAGAGAGCATGATCCACCTAATAGAAAACTTGAACGAAGCACCGGAATAATTGAGATACGAATGAAGAGACAACAATTAAGAAGAATTTTAGAATGGAAGCTGAAATCTGAGAAGGAGGAATCTTCTGAAATGATGTCCTTCAGGAGGATCGATAAATGAAAACAACTCTGAATGCACCGGGTAGATATGGGGGAAATTTCTCATGAATGGAAACAATTTGAGAGGATAGCACGAAGCTGAGACCATGAATCTTCAAGAGAATGAGCAAAGATTTAAGAGAACCGCTCCTTTGGTATTCAATGTTGAGAATGATGATGAGAAACAACACCATGAATTACTGAGACACTCCAGAATAATGAATGTGCAAAGGTCGAGCCAATGATGAAAATAATTTAAAGCTATCTTAGAGATGGCATATGATTGATGAATTCATTCTTACGGCATATTAGAAGAGAACTTGATAACATCTCCGGAAAGATTAGAACAGCCAGGTAAGATCCTGGGGAAAACTTGTGGGTTATGGTCCCACTCAAAACAAACCACCGTTGAGATGAATGCTGATATGTCTCCAATGTATCTATAATTTATGAAGTATTAATATTGTTATTTTATCATTCTTGGATGTTTTACAATCTTTTTATAGTAACTTTATATCATTTTTTGGGACTAACCTATTGACCCAGTGCCCAGTGCCAGTTGTTGTTTTTTGCTTGTTTTTTACATCGCAGGAAATCAACATTAAACGGAGTCCAAACACCACAAAACTTTTTGGAGATTTTTTTGGACTAGAAGGAACCCAATGGGCCAGAGCTGCACCTGGGGGGTGCCCCGAGGGGGGCACAACCCACCAGGGCGCGCCAGGGCCCCCTGGCGCGCCCAGGTGGGTTGTGCCCACCTCGGTGGCCTCCTGCACCCCCTCTTTACACTATAAATTCCCAAATATTCCGAAACCCTTCGGGGCAGCCCTAGATCGGAAGTTCCGCCGCCGCAAGCCTCTGTAGCCACCGAAAACCAATCGGGAGCCCGTTCCGGCACCCTGCCGGAGGGGGAGATCATCACTGGTGGCCATCTTCATCATCGCGGCGGCTATCACGATGAGGAGGGAGTAGTCCACCCTCGGGGCTGAGGGTTTGTACCAGTAGCTATGTGTTTAATCTCTCTCTCTCTCACGATCTTGAGATTTCACGATCTTGATATATCATGGGCGTTGTTAACATAGATGGATCATATGATGTTTCTCCCCTCTATACTCTTCTTGTGATGAATTGAGTTTTCCCTTTGAGATTTCGTTGTTATCGAATTGAATACTTTAATGGATTTGAGAACACTTGATATATGTCTTGCAATTAAATACTCGTGGTGACAATGGGGTATCGTATTGATTCACTTGATATGTATTTTGTCATTCAACTTGAGGATTCCCGCGGTGACATTGGGGTAATCTACGCATAGGGGTTGATGCACGTTCTTGTCGTTGTTTTTCCGGTAGAAATCTTGGGGAACTCCTTGAAGTTCTTTGTGTTGGATAGATCGAGCGGAAAGAATAGCTTGAGGTGGTTTCGTACCCTTCAAAAAAATTCTTCTTATGTTCTCCGCTAGATAGGAACTTTGGAGCGATTCTTCGTTGCACGTTGAGGGATGGTTATATGATCCAACTATGTCAGCATTGTTGAGAGATTGCACTAGCGAAAGTACGGACCCTAGGCCTCATTTTCAATCATTGCAATGTCGTTTGTGCTCACTTTTGTTATTTTCTACCTTGCTGTTTTTATTTATTCAGATTATAAAAATATATTTATAGCATCCATATTACACTTTTCTGAACTAGTGCACCTATATAATTTTCCATTGTATTGGGTGTGTTGGGGACACAAGAGATTTCTTGTATTTGGTTGCACACTCGTTTGAGAGATACCATCTTCATCCTACACCTCTCACGAACTGATAAACCTTAGATCATCCACTTGAGGGAAAATTGCTACTGTCCTACAAAACTCTGCGCTTGGAGGCCCAACACGTGTCTACAATAATAACGTTGCGTAGTAGACATCAAGCTCCTTTGTGGCGCCGTTGTCGGGGAGGTGAGTGCATGAAGGTATATCTTTAGATCTTGCAATCGAATCTTTTAGTTTCTTGTTTTATCACTAGTTTGTTTTATTAAAGAAAACTACAAAAAATGGAATTGAGGTTGCATCATATTATTGATCATCTTTATAATATCTTTCTTGAAAATGATGGATCAGAAAATTGTGCTCAATTGTTAGAAGAAGAAGTCAATAAAATGTTTGGCACAAAATATTTGAATGAGGAGCATGATTGCAATGTTGTTAGTATGAATTCTTTGATTATCCAAAATGTTAATGATGATTGCACAAGTCATGACAAAACTGTTTCTTATAAGCATGTCAATTTTTGCGGAGTGAATTGGGAGTGCAAATGCACACCAAAGAAGATAGATTTTGTAAGAAGCATAAATATTTAGAAACGAAAATTTTGCAAGAGAGGCTAGATGATTGTCCTGAAAGATGTAATTTCTTTCGCCATCCTTGTGAACTTTGCAATGAACGTGGTCATTTAAATCTCCAATGCAAATTAATTCATGATCAAATCGTGTCCAAAAATTGTGACAACTTGATTACCCTTGAGCATCATAAAGAGCTTAGTCTTCTTTTGGGGTATGAAGAAATGAAACGTATAACTAAGTGTTTTCCAAATCCCGAGAGATTTCTTAATTTTAATCTAGAGGAAATTTATATGTTTTGTGCGGTAAATTGCATTGAGAATCCTTATATTGCCAACTATCTAAAGACAAGAAAACAAATAGAATATGAAGAGAGTACTAATGAAAGGGAAAATATTTCCCAATACCATCCTAGTGTTTATTATGATGAATCAAGTAACGAGGAGGAGCTTCCTATCCAATCAATCTCTTCAACAAGAAGCTTGAAAAATTAATTAAACCCATAGATGATGTGGTGAAGAAGAAAAGAAGAAAGAATAGAGGTAAAAAGGTATCTCTCCCAAATAATGTTGCTCCTATCACCATTATGCCTCATGAAAGTGAATCAAATATGTTGATGGAGGATGATGATATTGAGTATGATTTTGTGGTTCCTACTACTTGTTGTAATGATTATGATTGGGAAGGCAATGATGTCCCTTATGATCTTGAGAATATTTTTAGCACTTGCTTGGAAGAATATGATAATAACGTTTGCCATACTATTGGTGCCATTCATGCTATTGATAAGAATGATTGTGATGATATGCAAAACCACAAGCTTGGGGATGCTATGTTTAATGAGTATGACATGTTTGAAGATTTATTTGCTGGAAATAACGCTTGTCCTAAGCTTGAGGATGATTTGCTTAATGAATATGATCCTTTGATTCCTTCTACTTTCGATAAGAAAATTTATTATGATGATAGCATGCCTCCTATTTTATGATGATTATATTGATGAAAGTGGGTTTGGAAGAGTGTCAACTCTAGGTAGTAGTGATCCAACTATTTTGGAGGATGTTGAATCTTACACTACAGGAATCAGCAACTTTGTCGTCTGCCATAGCTGACGGCAAAGGCATGCATGGCGGACGGCAAAGGCTTTGCCGTCTGCCAGTATACGGCCAACCCTCCGGCTGAATAAGCTACGGTAAAGGGCGCTTTGCCATCTGCTGGTTGACAACAAAGATGCAAAGGTCTTTGCCCTCAGCGAGCAGACGGCAAAGGGCATGGATGGCACACGTGGCAGCTTAAGTCCGTTAAGGGGTTAACGACGTGCTTTGCCGTCTGCCAGCGGACGGTAAAGCAACGGTTTCTTTGTCGTCTGCTGGCTGGCGGCAAAGATGCAGCTACCTGTGCAACCTTGGGTGGCACTGAGCTGGCCTATGTGGTTTCTTTGCCGTCTACTGGCTGACGGCAAAGCTCTTTGCCGTCTGCCAGCAGACGACAAAGAGCCTGTATAGCCCCTGTTTTTTCTGTTTTTTCTTAAATTCATTCAATTTCACAGAATTTCATAGATATATATAGACACACACACACACATTTGAAAATACTTTCAACAAGCATACCAACACATATCCAACAACAAGTTTCCAACAACATATCCAACAACAACAAGTTTCCAACATATCCAACAAAAAAACATATCCAACAACAAGTTTCCAACAACATACCCAACAAGTTTCCAACAACATATCTAACAACAAAGTTCATCGTACAAAATCAAAACAAAAAGGAAGCACAAGGAGAAGAGTAGACTCCATCAACGCAAGCTTCCTCATCTAAAGCTAATCTGCAAATTGGGAAAGAAGAAAGTTAGAAGAAGAAGACTAGCTAGAAGAAGAAGAAAAATAAGAAAAAGAAGAAGAAGAAGAAGAAGAATTTTTCTTCTCTTTCTTTTTCTCCTCCTCTTCTTTATCTTCTTGTTCTTCTAACTAAGGTAGGTAAAAATGCCATTTTTTAGCTAAGCTAGGTAAAAATGCTAAGTGTAGGTCATTTTAGAGCTAAGCTAGGTAAATAGGTCATTTTGGAGCTTCGTAAGGTTATTATGTCATTTTGGAGGAAAATAAGCTAAGTCTATGTCATTTTGGAGCTAAACCAAGGTCATCATGTCATTTTTTACCTAAGTATGCTAAGTATGTCATAAATGAACTAAAGAAGCTAAGTATAGGTCATTTCTGAGCTAACCTAGGTAGTTATGCCATTTTTGAGCTAACTAATCATATTTATTCATTTTGGAGGACAAAATGGCAAGTGTAGGTCATTGTAGAGCTATCCTAGTTATAATATGTCATTTTGGAGGAAAATAAGCTAAGTCTATGTCATTTTGGAGGAAAATAAGCTAAGTCTATGTCATTTTGGAGCTAAACCAAGGTTATCATGCCATTTTTTACCTAAGTATGCTTAGTATGTCATAAGTGAAGTAAAGAAGCTAAGTATAGGTCATTTTGGAGCTAAATAGGTCATTTCTTAAGCTAAGTATGCATTTGTTAAGCAAAACACTTGGGAAAACTTACCATCATCACGGAGGTGAAGGACCAGTCGGGTTTGCGCCAGTGTGAGATGAAGAAGGACCGGTCGGGGTTGCGAGAGACGTGGAAGGATCGGTCGATGCTTGTCGAAAGGCGCGCTGCACCAAAGATCATTTGCAATGTCTCCTTAGCATGATGCAACTCAAATGTGAATACTAGTAACTAATGACCATTCAAATGAAACTCGTCATGGGTGCTATAGCAATCTGGGGCATCGACGGAGGGGTCTGACCATTGTTCTGGCACACGGTCTACACATTTTGTTTTCACGAGCCAGTCATATTAGTTAGTGATGAAACGAACATTACGTGCATGATTTGGCTAATGTGCAGGAGAAACTTACCACGAGGAGCTCGTATAGGGCCCGATGAGACGCGTCGTTCCGGTTCCTCTCCTCCTCCAACAGCCTAGTCGTCCTCTCCTTCATGTACCTCTCCCTCTATGCCGCCTGCCTGTTTGCCTCCACCAGAAGCTCCTGGGCTCTAGCCTCGATGGCGAGCTCCATTGGCCATGGACGAGGCCATATCTCAGGATTGGAGCTTGTCTGGCGCTTCTTGATCTCCGGGAGAGTTCTAGGACAACGTATCAGTCCATCCCCAATGGCTATCGAGCCATGGGGCCTCCCGCCACCAGATATCATCACAAGCTCTGGATCAAAAGGACTCTAGCTCAGGTTGAAGTCCTCCCCTTTCCTCGCCTTCCCCTCATCTCTGTACCTCATGAGCTTGTTGTGGGAGGAGATGTTGCTGAAGCTCTCTAGATGATCGAGGTCATCCTTGGAGAATGCCTTGGCCTTCTTGTACGAGGCAGTATGGGCCATGGCATAGAGGTCGAACAGAGGTGGCACCTCCTTCTTGTTTTGTCGCGCCTAAAAGAGAGGAACAAAATATTAGTTAAGGGCTCAAGCTAGCATGAAGAATGAAATTGCATGAATCATGAAGCAAACCGCATACCCAGTGATCCCCATACTCAAACAGGTTGGAGCTCCCTTGATGGTGTGGCACACCTTTCATTTGGGCACGCTTATCCTTGGCCTTGTTGTGGTTGGCTAGCCATTTGGGAGAGCACCACTCATCCACCAATCCCTTCCCAACAGTCCATCCTATCCGCGCACCATCTCGGGGGCACCTAAGTTAGACAAGAGAAATTTCAGCGCTACGCCTACGAATCAAATCAAGGAAACTAAGTACAAGGCCTTAAGAATAGGTAATTACCTTCATGTACTTCTCCTTACTCAGAAATTTTTTGCGACACTTCTTCTTGGGCCTCTTAATGCTAGTCGAGGCGTAGTAGTCTCGAATAGCCTGCACCCGAGCCTCGTGCCGTAAGTTTTGAAGTAGGCGCTTGCACTCGGCTACGAGAACAATAGCCGCGTCCGCCTCGTGTTCCTCAAGACACCTGTAGAAGGTCTTCAAGCAAACAAGACAACACTGATTAGTACAATCACTAGGTGATGTTGATTTTTAATTCTGTAAAGGAGAAATTACCCAAAACCGCTGGATCACAATGTCGCCCACCGTCTCGCACAAGACACCATCGACCCTCACCTTCGGCGGGGCCGGGGCAGCCACGTACAGCTCCCAGCTCAGTGCTACCTGTGGAACCTCACCCTCACCAAGCAACGTGGCCTTTCCCGGGAAGTGGTGCCGGATAAGCACACCAAGGACCTGGTTGGGCCTGCGGACACCAGGGTCGTGTTTCCACCCCCTGCAGTATGACAAGGCCAACACATTAGATATTAATTTGAAAATACATGAAGGCAAAAGGTTAAAAAAGAGTAAATGCACTTACTTCTCCACATTAGGCACAATCAACCACCTCTAATCGCGGGTCGTCGGCATGGGCGGGAGCTTTGTACAACCACGCTGATAGACCTTCTTGTCCTCCTCAACCACACTGGTATCCTTGCTCGCCCTCATTTCCCTCATAGCTGGCCTTCCAAGATTGAACCATGCCTTTGGCTTCCTCTAGTTCTTATTTCCTTTCGGTTGTCGTATGTTTTGTGACGGTCTATCACATAGAGCCTTCTGATCGACTCTAGACTTAGGATTATCCTTCGACTTCCCCTCTATGCCGAACAATGTACCAAAAAGGGCCTCTGTGATATTCTTTTTAGTGTGCATCACGTCAATGTTGTGTGGGCAAAGGAGGTCTTTAAAGTAAGGCAGATCCCACAAACATATCTTGTGAGTCCAGGCGTGTTCCGTATTATACCCTTTGAAATACCCTGGACGATTTGGATCCGGCTCGAGAGCATTTATCTGATCTAGGATTTGTTGGCCTGTCAACGCAGGTGGTGCAATGTTTTCGACAACTCTCCCTTTGATGAAATTCTTCTTGTCTTTTCTGAACTTATGGTCAGGATCTAGGAACTGTCTATGCATGTCGAAGCAATAAAACTTGTGACCTGCCTGCAGCCAACGGAACTCAAGAGCTGCCTTGCATGTGGGGCACAGGAACCTTCCATGCACACACCAGCCAACGAATAGCGCATACGCTGGCAAGTCATGCAACGAGTAAATGTACCACACCTGCATTTTGAAGTTCTTTTTGGTAGCAGCGTCGTATGTCTTGATCCCATTATCCCAGGCTTCTTGCAATTCATCCTTAAGCGGCTGCATGTACACATTCATATTCTTCCCTGGATATTTGGGCCCTGAAATTATCAACGTCAGGAAAATGTTCTTTCTTTTCATAATCTCTCTGGGGGGATATTGAGTGGAATGACAAATAGAGGCCAACAACTATATTGTGCTACCGTCATACCGTACACATTGAACCCATCCGTGTTGATGGCAACTCGAGGATGCCTTGGATCTGCCGCTTTATCCTTATGTAATGCATCGAAGTGCTTCCACGCAAAAGCGTCTGAAGTGTGTCCCAACATCGGATTCCCATCTGCATCTAGTTCTGTTCTTTTGCCCAATTTATGCCACGTCATCTGTCTGGCTGTCTCTTCGACCATGAAAAGACATTGAAGTCTTGGTATGATTGGCAGATATCGAAGAACCTTGACTGGGATTTTGGTCTGACTCTTCTCACCCATACCGTTGTCTACCAGAACATACCTGGAAGCATTGCAAATGGGACAATAGTTGAAGCCCGCATACTCAAGCCTAAATAAGGCACATCCATTCTCACAGGCATCTATCTTCTCATAGGGCATCTTAAGCGCACGTAGGATTTTGTCCGACTGGTATAGGTTTGCTGGCAATACATGGCCTTTGGGTAGAAAGCGTCCAAATATCGTCATCCTCGCGTCGTAGCATTCTCTGCCCAGGTTGAACTGAGCCTTCAGAGCCATTACTTGCGCGATGGCATCCAGCTGACAAAACTGAGTGTGCTCGTGGAGAGGACGTTTTGAAGACTCCAACATTTCATAGAAGCCCTTTGTAGATTCCTCCATCCCATCATCCGAATCTCGAGCATCATCAAAGTCTTGCACCATATCTTCGATCCCGGTACCATGCTCGTCGGTGCGACGACGAACCACCTCAGCTCTAGCACGTTGGGCAGACTCACCATGAAATGTCCAGACCGTATAATTAGGCGTAAAACCCCACTTCTGCAGGTGTTTGATCATTTCAAACTCTGACCTCTTATGATAGTTGTCGCATTCGACACAGGGGCACCAGGTTTTTTTCTGTCCATTTGCAAATGCGACTCTCACAAACCCCTTGGTTTTTGTCATCCATTCATGGGTCATGTCTTTCGGACTAGTGTGACCAGTGTATAGCCACCCACAATCACTCATCTTGCCTAGCTACTGGACACACAAAAAATATATACATATTTCAGCAAACCATATTCATAAGTTAATAGAGTTTGTTAGTTTTATTACGTCGATGCAACCTAGACGCTAGTAGGTAAAGATAGGTCCTAATCCCACCCGAGCATGTGTAGATTGGGTTTGTTTTCCCATGCTCTGCTCCGGATCCGACGCACAATTTCGGGCAGCACCTCCCCGCTGTTCTCCTGATACACGTCTCGGCAATAAGCAGAGAGGTTTTGTACCCGGAGAACAACAGGGAGGCATTGACAAAATTCTGCATCGGATCCGGAGCAGAGCATATGGGAAAACAAACCCAATCTACACATACTCGGGCTGTCCATGGATAATGTTGGACAATTCGAAAGAATCACGGTTATAAATATGCTAATGCATGCATATTTATAGATGTAACCCTTTCAAACAGGAGACGCATAGTGGTCATGCATACTGACGATTGAAGACACCTATAGCTAGCAAGTTTCATCGGCACGAAGACCGGAACAGAGCAAAAAAAATTAAGGGTGTCGGGGGAGAAGATGTCATTTCTGCTCACCAACGAACGCATCAGGGGAGCTCGTCAAATGCACGGAGAGGTCATCGAACAACTGCACATTGAAATTCACTCGATCAACATAAAATATGATATTTTTTATAACAAAATAGGAAAATATGTGACCTAGCTCATAATTTACTAAACTATGACCTCCTCGGCCTCACGAAGGCCGAAGAGCACCTTTTTGGTCAATGGGAGGCAAAATAGGTGTTAGGGGTCGAGGGTCAGTGGCATCAGGGTCAATGGCGTTGGCAGTCGGGGGTCGACGGTGTCGGGAGTCGGGGGTCAGTGGCGTTGGTGATCGGGGGTCGATGGCATCGGTGGTCGGGGGTCGGTGGTGTCGGTGTCGGGGGCGATGGCGTCGGTGGTCGGGGGTCGGGGGTCGGGGGTCCGGGGCATCGGGGTTCAGTGGCGTCGGGGGTTGGGGTCGGTGGCATCGGGGGTCGAGGATCGGTGGCGTCGGAGGTTGGGGGTTAGTGGCGTCGGGGATCGGGGGCTCTTCTCTTCTTCTTCTTCTTCTTATTCCTCTTCTCCTCTTCTCCTCATCTTCTTCTTCTTATTCTTTTTGCACTAACCTAATAAACCTAAACTAACACTAACTTAATTAATAGTAGCCTAATTAACACTAACCTAATAAACTAACCTAGATAACCTAATAAACTAAACTAATTAACTACCTAACTAAATAATTAACGGAAAAAGGGGGCGACCGGTACTCACCGGAGGTAGTGACGGTGGCCGGGGCGGCAGGGGCGGCCTGGACGGCGGCGGCTAGTGGCAGTAGCGGGGGCGGCCGGCGGCAGGGGTGGGGCGGCAGGGGTGGGGGCGGGCGGTGGTAGGGACTCGGGCACGGGGGCGGTAGGGGCATGGGCTGCACGGGCGGTGGCGGCAGGGGCAGGGGCGGGGGCGGCCGGCGACAGGGACTCGGGCACGGGGGCGATAGGGGCGGTGGCGGTAGGGGCGGGGGCGGTCGGTGCCACAGGGGGCGGCGGCGGTGGCCGGTGGCATGGGGGGCGGCGACGGCTCGGGCACGGGGGCGACGAGGGTGAGGTGAGGAGAGAGAGAGGGGTGGGACGTGCTGACATATAGGTTAAAACTCTTTGCCGTCTGCTAGCAGACGGCAAAGAGCCTAGTTAGTGGGGTGGGGCCGAGGGGGAACAAACATTAGTTGGCCACTTTCTTTGCCATTTGCTAGCAGACGACAAAGAAAGTGGTCGTTAGCTGGTTCTCGTTAGTGGGTCACCCTTCCTCTTTGCCGTCTGCTAGCTGACGGCAAAGATTCTTTATCGTCTGCTAGCAGACGGCAAAGAGCTGGCTCACGGCAAACATGATCTTTGCCGTCAGCTCTTTGTTTGCCGTCAGTTTTATTTAAGCTGATGGCAAAGACCTACTTTGCCGTCAGCTAGCAGACGGCAAAGAGCTGGCTGACGGCAAAGATCCTGATTCTAGTAGTGTTAATACAATATTGATGAAAGTGGATTTGGAGAGGTCATGACTTTATTTAGTGATACATCCACTATTTTGGAAGAGGTTTCAATTGACTATGACAATAAAGTTGCTATCTATGATGATTATTATGATGACATGTATGCCGTAAAGAGTAATAAATATTCTATGTTTGTGCATCATGAAAAGAGTGTTGTATGTGATAGTTATATTGTTGAATCCATTCATGATGCCTCTGAAAATTATTATGAGAGAGGAACTTATGCTTTGACATATCTCAATAATATCAAGTTTCTTCTCTATGTGTTGATTGTTTTGAAGTTGTACTTGTTTACCTTCCTACGCTAGCTGGTTCTTGTTTCCATGGGTTGCTTGCACACAAAATCCCTATGCATAGGAAGTGGGTTAAACTTAAATGTGCTTGACATGTGTTTCATGATGCTCTCTTCATGTTTCAAATCTTTTCTTTTATGCCAGCATCATTGAAATCATCATGCCTAGCTAAAAGGCATTAAAGAAAAGCGCTTGTTGGGAGACAACCCAACACTTTTACCTACTATTTTTGTGTTTTCACATGATTAGTCTACTGTGGTAATCATGTTTTATAGTTTTTGTTTCAATAAAGTGCCAAGTAAAGCCTTTGGGATAGTGTGGATGATAGTTGACTTGATTCTGTCCAAAAACAGAAACTTTTGTACCTAGTCCAAGAATTTCTATAATTCACTGGAACGTGATTTTGACCTGATATTTTTACAGATGATTCATACATAAATTACCTACGCTTTCCTAATTTTTCAGAATTTTTAGAGTTGCAGAAGTATTAGAACAATTCAGATCTTTACAGACTGTTCTGTTTTTGACAAACTATGTTTTCAATGCATAGTTTGCTTGTTATGTAGTTTCTATGGCTTATATTACTCAATATAAATTGTGGAAATGATATGCTACAGTAGTCATTGTGTGAGAACAATTATGGATCTTGTCTTGACAGTACCAAAGTGAATGGTTTGCTCTTTATCATACTAACTCATCTCACGAAGCTCCGTTAAGTTTTGTGTGATTGAAGTTTTCAAGTTTTGGGTGAGATATCGATATGAGTAGAATAAGGAGGGAAAAGTCCCTAAGTTTGGGGATTCCCAAGGCACCCCCAAGGTAACATTCAAGGAATATCCAAGCAACTAAGCTTGGGGATGCCCCGGAAGGCATCCCCTCTTTCGTCTCCAACATTATCGGTAACCTCACTTGGAGCTATATTTTCATTCGTCACATGATATGTGTTTTGCTTGGAGCGTCATTTTAATTTACTAGGATTTGCTTTCTGTTATTTAGAATAATGTTTTGCATCTTTATTTTCAATAAAAATTTCAAGGATAGCCTTTACCATACTTATTTTGCAAGTCTACATGTTGCTATTTGAAAACAGAAAGTTTATCGCTGTTGCAAAAAATTCCCTAGAAAAGTCAGAATGTGATAAATTGTTGAAACTTTTTGCAAAATAAGCTCTGATAAATTTTCTACAGTGTGTTAAAGTTTCAGAATTTTTAAAGTTGAATAAGAATGGATACTCTTGCATTCTTTACAGACTGTACTGTTTTGGCAGATTGATGTTATGTTTGCATATGTTTGCTTGTTTAATGATTCTATTTGAGGATAGGAGTATTAAATATGCAAAGGCATTTAGTATGAAATGTTGAATAATAATTTTAGTGATTTCCTACAGTAGAGAATTATAAGTTTTTTGCATTAGTTTATACTAACTTATCTCACGAGTTCTTGTTGAGTTTTGTGTGGATGAAGTTTTCAGTATTAGGTAAACCATGATATGAAAGGAATTAAGGAGACAAAAAATCTCAAGCTTGGGGATGCCCCAGTAGGCATCCCACCTTTCTTCATCAACAATTATCGGTTAGTATCGGTTGATCCTAAGTTTTTACTTCTTCACATGATGTGTGCTATTCTTGAAATGTTATTTTTTTGTTTTTCTTGCTGTTTTAATAAAATAATTAGATCTTAAAGTTTTAAAATAAAATGGCATCCTCAAGTAATTGCCAGGGAGGCTAAGTAAGCGGCATTCACATCCCGTCAATGAAGCTCTTTTCTATGTCATTTACTCTTGTGCTTCACTTATATCATATGAGTAAATTGTTGAATAAATTGAATGTCATTAAGTTGAAACCATATCATTCCTAGTGGTAGATTCACATTGGGTTTAGAAAGTGAAACCTTTTGAGGCTTGACAATCACAATATTGGTCATACAAGCAATTCCCGAATAATTAGTATAAGGAAGAGAACTTTCACATGCAGATACACTATCCTGGAAATCTTTTGTGATTGTGAGCCCCCATCAAAATATTATATGCCAAAATTGTTGACGTTGGATAAGGAAGACAATGTAGTTATTTATGTTTGTTCATATTCACATAGAAGTTATATTGTCATAGATTCTTCAACATGTGGTGCAAGGACCCCATATTTGCTAGCCAAAAATTCCGCACCAAGTAGAGATACTACTCGCGCACCCAAAAACCCTTAAAACCAAATCTTATTTTCAAGAGTCCACCATACCTACCTAAGGATTGAGCAAGATCCTTCAAGTAAGTTGTCATCGGTGCAATAAGGCAATAAAAGTTGCTTCTAAAAGTGTTAGATCATTTAGTGTAAGAGAAAATTGAGCGTTGTACGAACTTGTGATGGCAAAGTAATAAAAGTGATGCACTGCATAATAAAGGTTGCTATCATAAGGGGCAATATAATGTTACGTTCTTTTGCACTAAGGGGTTGGGTATACAAACAAATAAGCGCATGGCAACCTCTGCTTCCCTCTACAAAGGGCCTATCTTTTACTTTTCAGTATTTACTTTTATGCAAGGAGCAAAGTTTTCTCTCTATTCCTTTTTATTTTTCTCCTTTGACAAGCATCATGTGGTGAGGAAATATCTAGGCACATATGTCCAGTTGAATATGGGTAGCATGAGTTATTATTGTTGACATGACCCTTGAGGTGAATACGTTGGGAGGCAAAACAATAAGCCCCTATCTTTCTATGTGTCCGGTTGAAACATTTTGCTCATGTGTAGGCGGTGAGTGTTAGCAATCATAAAAGACTATATGATGGTTGAGTATGTGGATCTCTTACTTAAACTCTGTTGAATAAGTTGAATTGCAATTGCTTGGTGACTGAGAACATAGGTTGTTGAGTTTCAAGAGAATTCATGGTTTGAACCTTAACATGTGAATTCGTTGCTACTTTAACATGAGAAGTTTTATAAGAAAGAATTGCTATTATGATGCTAGGAAAAGTGATTGAAATTATCATTGATCAAACTTATGCACTTTGCTAGCATTTCACACTTCATAAATTATTTCTTTTATCATTTACCTACTCGAGGATGAGTAGGAATTAAGCTTGGGGATGCTGATACATCTCCAACGTATCTATAATTTATGAAGTATTCATGCTGTTATTTTATCATTCTTGGATGTTTTACAATCATTTTATAGCAACTTTATATCATTTTTTGGGACTAACCTATTGACCCAGTACCCAATGCCAGTTGCCAATTTTTGGTTGTTTTTACATCGAAGGAAATCAATATCAAACGGAGTCCAAACACGATGAAACTTTTTGGAGATTTTTTTTACCAAAAGGAACCCAATGGGCCAGAGCTGCACCTGGGGGGTGCCCCGAGGGGGGCACAACCCACCAGGCACGCCATACAATTTGTCGAACTAGAGCACCTATACAATTTGCCATTGTATTGGGTGTGTTGGGGACACAAGAGATTTCTTGTATTTGGTTGCAGGGTCGTTTGAGAGAGACCATCTTCATCCTACACCTCTCACGGATTGATAAACCTTAGGTCATCCACTTGAGGGAAAATTGCTATTGTCCTACAAAACTCTGCGCTTGGAGGCCCAACACATGTCTACAAGAATAAAGTTGTGTACTAGACATCAAATGCTTAGAAAGAGAGATTGCACCGGTACAAATGAAAACTTGATGTGGTGAGAACCCTCAAAATAATTGAAAGGAATCGAATGCAAACACGAAACTTCTGAGATATCTTCAGCACTCCGGATAGAAAAGAGAGATGACTAAACAAGAGATACTTGGATAAGAATTTCCAACATGGGCAATCATTGAATGAATGAGAAAGGATATGATGAACACCGAGAGCCTGAATTGAATTCACCGGCGAAGAATAACACAAGCCAAAAAATATGAGGATAGAACTTGAAACTAACTCCTGAGAATCTTCACAAGGAATCATCGGAAACAATACGAAAGAAAAGATAGCGACATCATCACATGAATAGAAAAGGCACTTGGATTAGAACTTAATCATTGAAGAAAAAGTGCGGGAGGGTGGGGGAAAACAAAGACAACTTGGAACAGATGAGAGAAACACCGGAAAATAAATATGAGGATTGATCTTGCAAATATTGGAGGTGATTGAATATCTTGAAGAGGAGCGCACCGGTTGAAAAGAATTGATATGACAACTTGATTGAGCAAAAGAATTAGCATTCCCACAGTAATATGAGAACACCGCTTAGGAAAGATATGAAATTACCACTTGACATCGAAGCAACTCGAATTACCATATAGAAAACAAAACAAAGGATGGGGCTTATGAAACAAGCTAGAACAAATTCATGACAGAGATTCCGCTCAATATTTTCGTGGTAAGGTTCGCACGGGCTCAATCGTACATTGGATTATCATATTGAAATGACGCTCGAATATGTTCCTTAGGCGTAGTGAACTACAAGGCTTGATGAAGCATATCTGATGACATATATCGAGACTATCCTCTGTAAGAAAGAACGTAAACAAACGAATCCACTAGATGTCGAACCCCAACCTCACATCATGATCTATTGGAAGATAGCCTAGGTAACTACTTGAATTCACACCTAAGATCTCCTGAAATCTTCTGGTTATGCAATCGGGTCCACGGATACAAGGAGCAAAATCCATCACTCAACTGCTAACAGTAATACTATGCTCCAATGTAACACATCCGTCAACACATAACCAGAGGTCTCGGAAAATCATCTACCTCGGACCCTCGAAAACACAACGATACTAAGAATGGCAGTACATCTGAACTCTCTCCACCAGTACTGGGGATGCCGGACTCCTCACGCCACTACTAGTATTGAAGCAATTTCGAACATCCTCCGTCCTGAGATACTAAGGAAACCGAACGATAACGATGTGTCAAGAATCCCCTGGAGCTCAACTCCCTGGAAGAAATCAAGTCAGACAGAAGGCACCAAGATAGAACTCCGTCACATCAGCATCATATTGTTTCCAAAATACCCGCGTGATCCTAAAAAACAATTTAGCGAGAAGAGGAGTAGAATCAAAATTCCTAAATCGTAATTCCTCACCAGACTATAGAAGAGGAGTAAAAGAAACCTACTCTCCGATATATAACTAGACTCAAAATAGTATTTTCACTAGACTCGACTCAGCCAAGTTCGATCAATCAAGGGGGCTCCTAGGTCAGTACAGGCTCTGATACCAACTTGTCATGCCCAAGATACGATCCTATCCTTATTTCGGCATGAGGGCCTCGACAGGGATAGAAGCGCATCTCAACGTGTTGCAAGAATGGATATCATTACATGTACATGTACAGAAGAGATGAGTATATGGAATTGGCTTACACTCTCCACAAGCTACATCAATATCACATCAATACAACAACATATTCAAACATCATACAAAAGAGCAGGGTCTGACTACGGACGAAACCAAACAATAAAATGACATCCATCCTTGCTATCCCAGGCTGCCGCCTGGAACCCATCCTAGACCGATGATGAAGAAGAATAAGAACTCCAAATCAAACAAGCATCATGCTCACATCAAATCATCACATTACTTGTACCTGCAACTATTGTTGTAGTAATATGTGAGCCACAGGGGACTCAGCAATCTCATTTCCAAGGGTATCAAGACTATTAAAGCTTAATGGGTGAGGTATGATTAAGTGGTGAGGCTGCAGCAAGTGACTAAGCATTTATTTGAGTGGCTAACTTACTAATACAGGAAGTAAAGTTTGGTGTCCTATGCATAACGGACGTGAACTAGTAATGATCACTAACTGATCCTGAACACCTACTTATGTCAAACATAACCCCACCGTGTTCTCTCTCGGATAAGAACTCACGAGAAGAGACAATCACGGTTACGCACACGACTGGTGTATTTTATTTGAGTTTACTTCAAGTTTGCTATGACCGGGTGTTAAACAAAGTTTCCAAGTTTGCCACATAACCGCAGGCACGGCTTTTCAGAAGATTTAACCCTGCAGGGGTGCTCCGACTCATCCATCAATAATTAACCACACACCACGGGAATAACCTCGACCACGGATCTCGTGATCTTCCTAGGCAATTCCACAGGAAAACCGACACCTCGAGATAGCTCGAAGAAGATCGGAGTTCCTCACGCAAGACATTTGAGAAAGGTAAAACAAATCCAGCAAGGCCGCCCGACGTGTCGACAAACCCGATAGGAGCCACGTATCTCGTTCTCAGGACATGACAGATAAGCGAAGCATACGGTGGCCTGATAGACATCTCCCGAGTTGCCACGGGTTGGCCCCGCACGGTGATCTAGTTTGTACCAACACTCATGAGGAGCACTGGCCCGAGTTGTTGATTAATTATGCACGGGGTCCGAAAAGTCCCTATGCAAGATTATTAGTTATTAGGCAAATGTAGTACCAATGTTGGGCCTTGCCAGACAAGCTTTATCCTAAAACAAAAATCAAGAGGGTCCCCATAACAACCCCGAACATGTTAGGAGTGCTCAATTATGGAACATAACACCGGTTCACAAGTAACTAGGGCGACAAGAGTGGAACAAAACACCGAGCAAAAGGCCAAGCCTTCCACATTTTACCAAGTGTATAAGTGCACTAAATTAAATAGCAATAATATTATGATAAGAAAAGAATGTCCATGTTGTCACATGGAAGCAATTGCACCTGCAGCTAGAAACGCTATAAGAAGGGTTGAGCAAGCGGTGACATAGCCAAACAATGGTTTGCTGGGATGTGGAGGGGTTAGAGGCTTATCATGGCAATGTTGGGAGGCTTGTCAAACAAGTGGTAGGTAGCGTGACATAACGATAAAATCGGGACAACTAGCATAGCAATGATAGTAGTGGTATCGAGGGAAATGTGTCATCTTGCCTGAGATCCCGCTTGGAAGAAGAACGAGTCCGTGAAGAAGACGGGCCAACGTAGTCAAACAAATCCTCATACTCCGAACGCTTTTGAAACTCTATCGAGAAGGAACAATCCGAAAACAACAATCAGCACACGGTACACCACAACATAGGCATGATATGATGCACAAACCAATATGATGCATGTCCATTTAATTATGCAAGGCATGGCATGGCAAGAACAACAAACAACTACTACACATTAAGTGAAGTTCAATATGCAACGAGTTGCATATTGACGAAACTCCACGTTTAAATTACTTAGTTCATTCCCGTTTAGGTACACACCAATATTAAATGTTGTTATACCTGGCAATAGGTGAAACATGAACAACTATATCATCTAGGCATTTTAAATGAGACCGGAAACAACTTATAGTATTCCCGAAACGTCCTCATAAGCATAATATGAATTTGGTGCAGATCTGTCCTAACACAATTTTATATTTGTTAAACATGGAAATAAAGTGTGGCATGGGATTCTACACGTTTTCTAGTCAAGTTACATATATAAAACATTTGCATCGGAGCTACAGTTTAAAAGTTATTAAACAATTCATTTACATGGCATTAACGCAAATTACATGAAAACAGCAAGTTAACCATTTTAAACATATTTGAGAGTTGGATATTGTGAATCTACACGAAATTCTAGTCATTTTTCATATATAAAGGTTTTTACATACGATGCCCGATTGGTGAGTTATTAAATGCATGAAGTGTAGGGTCTTTTCTATAAAACTACAATTCACAGGTAATTGGACAACTTCGCAGAACGGGGAAAAACCACATGGGCCAAAACTGCTAAAGGACTGGAACCAGGCAGTGGCGCAGGATAGAAAATCTCGCTCACGGCAGGGTTTAGCACGGGGTGGAGCTCACCTTGTTGGGCCTAGCCCAGGTGGTGGAGCAGCTGGCAGAGGAGCGGGCCAGTGGAGGCGCTGGGCTAGGCCCACTGGGGCGGATGCGGACCATGCGCGGGGCTGGAGCGCTGCACGCGAGCCAGCGGTTCCCCCAGGCGCTCGTCGTCCTTCTCGAGCTCCCGAGCGGAGCCAGGACCGGCGGCGTAGTAAGCTTCAGGGCGGTCGGGATCCGCCGGGATCCAGGCGGTGGGCGACCGGATTGGGCCTGAGGTGGTCAAAGGGGGCCATGGCGGGGCTGATCTGCGGGAGAGAGAGAGCCCATGGGTGTGAGAGAGAGAAATGGAGGGAGAGGGAAGGGAGAGGAGCGGGGCATGGGTGACCTGGCCGAAGGTGGTCAGGATCCGGTGGCGACACTCCGGCGGCACTCCGGTGAGGCGGCAGGGTCGGGTGCGGCACAGGGGGCTTGGGGCCCCTCGGGTGCCATGGGAGGAGGTCCCGTTGGGAGATGCGACTGCGCCAGATGGCTCAGGCCCGGGCGGGCCCGCGTGGCTGGAGGGAGGAGGCTGGCGGTGTTGGTGGAGAGGCTGGGCACGGAAATTTAGGGGAGGGCTAGGGTTGCCCGATTAGGATGGCTAGGGGTCTATTTATACTAATTAGGGATAGGGTTAGGGGGTTTTGTCCGTTTTTGGACTGTGCGATCTCGATCGGACGCCTGAAAACGGAGGGTGCTAGCTAGGTGGGCTAGTGGGCTGTGTAGAGGGGTTCTGGCAAGAAGAGAGGGAAGGTTTGCGGCCCATGACACGAGGTTTGAAAACACCAAAAACGACCGCAAATAAACCGATGACCGCACTACTACGATTGACCATTCGGGTATCAAACGAACTCTGATTGCGACGAAATTTGGCAGGTGGTCCACCTACCATATAACCAGACCGCACACCAATTTTCAACCCAATCCGACAAAGTGGCTGGAGGGAGGAGGCTGGCGGCGCTGGTGTAGAGGTTGGGCACGGAAATCGAAGGGAGGGCTAGGGTTGCCCGATTAGGACGGCTAGGGGTCTATTTATACTAATTAGGGCTAGGGTTAGGGGTTTTTGTCCGTTTTCGGACCGTGCCATCTCGATCGGATGACTAAAAACGGAGGGGGCTATCTAGGTGGGCTAGTGGGCTGTGTAGAGGGGGTCTGGCAAGAAGAGAGGGAAGGTTTGCGGCCCGTGACATGAGGTTTGAAAACACCAAAAACGACCGCAAATAAACCGATGACCGCACTACTACGGTTGACCGTTCGGGTATCAAACGAACTCTGATTGCGACGAAATTTGGCAGGCGGTCCACCTACCATATAAAAAGACCGCACACCAAGTTTCAACCCAATACGAAAAAAATTTACACGCACTTTAAAAACAATATTTTATCGATGTCGCAGACGCGTGCGTGTGTGGTTGGTCTCAAAACGGTCGACGACACGAATGGAGAGAATCGGCAACTACGAACGAATGCAAGTTTTAAAAAATGAGTGACGATGCCATGCGGATGATGCAAATGATGCGATGATGAATGCAACAACCAAACGAGGCACATACGAAAATTCAAATAAAAAGGGAATCTTCTGGAGCGTCGGTCCCGGGCTGTTACACTTCTCATTCTCCTCATCCATCTTCACGTCCGATGCCTCCTACTCCTCCGGTTGCATGGGCACGGGTCTTCGATAGGAGCTCCGAATGGTGTTGTAGAATATGCAAGGCGTATGTGGTGATCTGGCAGCAAACCATGGCTACCGGCAGAAGGCAAGCTTCCAACCGAATAATGGCCCTGTTTAGATTCTAACCCTGAACTAACCCTAACCAAAGAGGTGTTTGGATGACAGGGTTAGATTGACAATAAATGCTAACAAGGAGTCGCCGAAGTTCAGTTGCCGGGACAAGGGTGGCGACGGGTTCACCCATCCGTCTCCTACTCCGGCACGAGGTAGCTGGTAGGGAGGGAGCCCGGAGGCCCTGCCGCGTCTAGGGAGGAGCTCGTCGTCGCTCTAGAGGAAATCTCCATACAACCGCCGGTGGACACCCTCTGACGCCGAAACTTGAGATTTGAGGTCGAGACCGACATGGGTAGATGGGCTGCTTGCCAACGGGTGCGAACGCCACACCTCGAAGCCTTCTCCATCCATCGTAGGTGGTTTGAGGTACACGCAAACTCGCACTGTCACACACTGCTTTCAAATGCAGAGGCGAACGGATTTTCGTAGGCGAACGGGGGAACAGGGTGGGGTGGGGCTGGTGCCAGCGGAATGGAGCGGCTGGTGACGAAGGAACGGGGCGGGGCTGGTGCCGACGGCAGCCTTGCTTGGGGCCTTGCTGGGGGTGGCTCGGGCAGCTGCGGGCGGCGAGATGGGTGCGGCCGGGCGGATTGGGAGGCTGGCTAGGCAGCGGAGTAGGCCGGCGGAAGGGAGTGGCTATGGCGACGTGACGGGGAGCGGGATGGATGTGGGCGATCGGAGCGGGATGGGTAGGGTGGCGAGGGGATCTCTAACATCCACTCCAACCTCTTTTTACAATTCCTTTGTTTTTCCTATGGCATCAAACACTCTTTGCTAATCCTATAGGGTTCAAATGAACATGCGGGAACACGAGGCATAGATAAAATAAGAAGTGCAAAAAAAGTCTCCTCGGGGCCCCCGCGTCGCCTAGCTCTGGCGACACGGTTGATAACCCACAAGTATAGGGGATCGCAACAGTTTTTGAGGGTAGAGTATTCAACCCAAATTTATTGATTTGACACAAGGAGAGCCAAAGAATATTCTCGGGTATTAGCAGCTGAGTTGTCAATTCAACCCACCTGAAAGACTCAATATCTACAGCAAAGTATTCAGTAGCAAAGTAATATGGTAGTAACGGTAACTGTGGCAAGGTGATAGTAGCAGTTTGTAGTGATTGTGACAGTAGCAATGGAAAAGTAACTTAGCAAAGATCAATATATGAAAATCTCGTAGGCAATGGATTAGTGATGGATAATTATGTCGGATGACATTCATCATGCAACAGTTATAACATAGGGTGACACAGAACTAGCTCCAATTCATCAATGTAATGTAGGCATGTATTCCGTATATAGTCATACGTGCTTATGGAAAAGAACTTGCATGACATCTTTTGTCCTACCCTCCCGTGGCAGCAGGGTCCTATTGGAAAGTAAGGGATATTAAGGCCTCCTTTTAATAGAGAACCGGACCAAAGCATTAGCACTTAGTGAATACATGAAGTCCTCAAACTATGGTAATCACCGGAAAGAATCCAGTTATTGTCACCCTGGGGGGTGCGGATCATAACTCGTAATAGGTGTCTATAACTTGTAAGATAGGATCAAGAACACACATATATTCATGAAAACATAATAGGTTCAGATCTGAAATCATGGCACTCGGGCCCTAGTGACAAGCATTAAGCATAGCAAAGTCATAGCAACATCAATCTCAAAACATAGTGGATACTAGGGATCAAACCCTAATAAAACTAACTCGATTACATGATAAATCTCATCCAACCCATCACCGTCCAGCAAGCCTATGATGAGATTACTCACGAATGGTGGAGAGCATCATGGAATTGATGATGAAGGATGGTTGATGATGAAGAAGGCGTCGATTTCCCCTCTCCGGAGCCCAAAACAGACTCCAAATCTGGTCTCCCGAGGAAGAACAGGAGGTGGCGGCGGCTCCGTATCGTGAAACGCGATGAACTCTTCTCTCTGTTTTTTCTCCCCGAATAGGAATATATAGGAGTGGAAACAAGTTCGGAGGAGCAGCCGGGGGCCCACAAGCCTGCTTGGCACAACCTAGGGGCGTGGCCGCGCCAATTAGGCTTGTGGCCAGGTGGTGGGCCCCCTGTAGTTGATTCTTTCGCCAGTATTTTTTATTAATTCCAAAAATATTCTCCACAAATTTTCAGGATGATCCGAGAACTTTTATTTCTGCACAAAAATAACACCAAGGCAATTCTGCTGAAAACAGCGTCAGTCCGGGTTAGTTCCATTCAAATCATGCAAATTAGAGTCCAAAACAAGGGCAAAAGAGTTTCGAAAAGTAGATACGTTGGAGACGTATCAACTCCCCCAAGCTTAAACCTTTACTTTTCCTCAAGCAATTCAGTTGATAAACTGAAAGTGATAAATAAAAACTTTTACAAACTCTGTTTGATCTTGCTGTTGTAAATATGTCTAACTTATGTTCAGATTTTCAGCAAAGATTATAAACTAAGCACATTCACAATAACACTTAGGTCTCACATTCACTCATAGCAATGACATAATCAACCAGCGAGCAATAATAACAACTCTCGAATGACAACAATTTTATCAAAACAATCATGATACAATATGACATAATGGTATCTCGCTAGCCCTTTCTGAGACCGCAAAACATAAAGGCACAACACCTCTGAAGAACAAGGGCTCACTAAACATTGTAATTCACGGTGAGAGAGATCCAGTCATGCTCATGTTGGAAATATGCCCTAGAGGCAATAATAAATTAGTTATTATCATATTTCCTTGTTCATGATAATCGTTTATTATCCATGTTATAATTGTATTGATCGGAGACTTAAATGCATGTGTGGATACATAGACAAAACCATGTCCCTAGTATGCCTCTAATGGACTAGCTTGTTGATCAAAGGATGGTTAAGGTTTCCTAGCCATGGACATGAGATGTCATTTGATAACGGGATCACATCATTAGGAGAATGATGTGATGGATAAGACCCAAACTACAAACATAGCATATGATCGTGTCAGTTTATTGCTACTGTTTTCTACATGTCAAGTATATGTTCCTATGACCATGAGATCATGCAACTCACGGATATCGGAGGAGTGCCTTGTGTGTATCAAACGTCGCAACATAACTGGGTGACTATAAAGGTGCTCTACAGGTATCTCCGATGGTGTCTGTTGAGTTGGCATGGATCAAGACTGGGATTTGTTACTCCGTGTGACGGAGAGGTATCTCAGGGCCCACTCGGTAATACAACATCACAACAAGCCTTGCAAGCAATGTGGCTAAGTGTTAGTCATGGGATCTTGTATTACGGAACGAGTAAAGAGACTTGCCAGTAACGAGGTTGAACTAGGTATGGAGATACCGACGATCGAATCTCGGGCAAGTAACATACCGAAGAACAAAGGGAACATTGTACGGGATTAACTGAATCCTTGACATAGAGGTTCGACCGATAAAGATCTTTGTAGAATATGTAGGAACCAATGTGGACGTCCAGGTCCCGCCATTGGTTATTGACCGTAGAGGTGTCTCGGTCATGTCTACATAGTTCTCGAACCCGCAGGGTCTGCACACTTAAGGTTCGGTGACGTTTCGGTAGTGTAGAGTTATGTATGGTGGTGACCGAAGGTTGTTCGGAGTCCCGGATGAGATCCCGGATGTCACGAGGAGCTCCGGAATGGTCCGGAGGTAAAGATTCATATATAGGATGTCCCAGTTTGGTCGCCGGAAAAGTTTCGGGCTCATCGATAGTGTACCAGGAGTATCGGTAGTGTACCGGGAGTGTCGGTAGTGTACCGGGAGACCTCCGGGAGGGGTACTTCGACCCCAAGAGGTACATGGGCTGTGGGAGAGTATTAACCAGCCCTTAGTGGGCTGGGAAAACAGCCACAAAGGCCCATGGCGCAGGAGAGAAAGTCCTAAAGCAAAAAGTGGAAAATCAGCCAATAGGAGGCAATCCTACTCCAACTAGGATTGGAGGTGAAGTAGGATTGCTCCCACCTCCTATTTCGGCCGACCCAAAGGCCTTGGCTGCCTCTCCTCTCCTCTCCTCCTATATATACTAGTGGATTGGGTGGTTTTTGGACACAATTTCCAGCCACGTGCTACCCGTTCCACCGGTGCATAGTTTCTTCTCTAGATCGGTTTTCTGCAGCGCTTAGGCGAAGCCCTGCCGGAATTGCTCCACCACCATCACCGGAGCGCCGTCACTCTGCCGGTGAACTCTCTATCCTCTCCACCTCCTCTTGCTGGATCAAGATGGTGGAGATCGTCATCAAGCTGCACGTGTGCTGAACGCGGAGGTGCCGTCCGTTCGACGCTAGATCGGAAGGACCGTGATCGAGATCGCGAGACGGTTCGTGATGAGATCGCGGAACGGATCGTGATGAGTTCGCGGGACAGATCGTGATCAAGATCGTGAGACGGATCGTGATGAGATCGCGGGACGGATCGTCATGAGTTCACGGGACGGATCGTGATTGGATCGCGGGACGGATCGTCATGAGATCGCGGGACGCTTGGCGATTTGGATCGCAAAGATGTTCGACTACACCAACCGCGTTTCTTAACGCTTCCCGCTTAGCGATCTACAAGGGTATGTGGATCCACTCTCCCTCTCGTAGATCCTCATCACCATGGATAGGTTTGCGTGTGCGTAGGAAAATTTTTGTTTCCCATGCGACGTTCCCCAACAGTGGCATCATGAGCTAGGTTGATGGTTCGATGAGATCTCGAGTAGAACACAAAAGGTTTGTGGGCGTTGATGCTTAGATTGCTTCCTCCCTTGGTTGTATTTTGGTTCAGCGGGATTGTGAGATGAAGCGGCCCGGACCAACATTACTCGTACGCTTATGACAGACCGGTTCCCTCGACGCAACTTGTTGCCTAGATGGCTTGCGGGTGACAGTTTCTCTCACTTTAGTTGGATCGGATTCGACAAAGGCGGTCCTTGAGAAGGTTGAAAAGCAATCTATGTATCACCGTTTTGGTTTATGCGTAGGTGAGAATCGTTCTTGCTAGATACCCATAGCAGCCACGTAAAACATGCAACAACAATTAGAGGACGTCTAACTTGTTTTTGCAGGGTATGTTGTAATGTGATATGGCCAATTACATGATGAGATATATGTGATGTATGAGATGATCATGTGTTGTATAGAATATCACGACTTGCATGTCAATGAGTACGGCAACCGGCAGGAGCCATAGGGTTGTCTTTAATTATTGTATGACCTGCGTGTCAATCATTAAGCGCTATGTAATGCTTTACTTTATCGCTAAACGGTAGCAATAGTAGTAGAAGCATGGTGGGTGCGACAACCCTGATGGCGACACGTTGATGGAGATCAAGATGATGGAGATCATGGTGTCGTGCCGGTGACGATGGAGATCATGCCGGTGCTTTCAAGATGGAGATCAAAAGCACAAGTTCATGGACATATCATGTCACTTATGATTTGCATGTGATGTTAATCCTTTTATGCACCTTGTTTTTCTTAGGACGACGGTAGCATTATAAGGTGATACCTCACTTAAATTTCAAGATGAATTGTGTTCTCCCCAAGTGTGCACCATTGCGAAAGTTCGTCGTGTCGAGACACCACATGTTGATCGGGTGTGATAGACTCTACGTTCACATACAACGGCTGCAAGCCAGTGTTGCACATGCAGAACACTCGGGTTAAACTTGACGAGCCTAGCATGTATAGACATGGCCTCGGAACACAAGAGACCGAAAGGTCGAACATGAGTCATATAGTAGATATGATCAGTATGATGATGTTCACCATTGAAACCACCTCAACTCATGTGATGATCGGACTTGAGTTCGTGAATTTGGATCATGTGACACTCAGATGATCCGAGGGATGTCAATTTGAGTGCGAGCTTTAGTAATTTGATTAACTAAACTCATTATCTTGAACAATAGTCTAAGTAACCTTTGCATATTTATGTTGTAGATCAATGGTCGCGCAGTAGGACCCCTGAATTTTAATGCGTTCCTAGAGAAAGCTAAGTTGAAAGATGATGGAAGTAACTTTGTTGACTGGGCCCATAATCTGAGGATTATCCTCACGGCTTCCTAGAAATCATATGTCCTTGATGCACCGCTTGGTGACCAACCAGAAGACCTGTCATCCGAAGACGTTAAGAACGCTTGGGAAGCACGTTCTGGAGATTACTCAATACTTCAGTGTGCAATATTGTATGGCTTAGAACTAGGACTTCAAAGATGTTTTGAACGTCATGGAGCATATGAGATGTTCCAGGAGTTGAAGTTTATGTTTCAGAAGAATGCCCAGATCGAGAGGTATGATACCTCCGATAAGTTCTATGCTTGCAAAATGGAGGAGAACGGGTCTATCAGTGAACATATACTCAGAATATCTGGGTATTCGACTTGTCTAGCAGAGTTGGGAATTGCCCTTCCGCCAGAGGCGATCACTGACAGAGTTCTTCAATCACTGCCACCTAGTTACAAGAGCTTTGTGATGAACTATAACATGCACGAGATGAACAAGTCAGTCGCCGAGCTGTTTGCGATGCTAAAAGCGCTGAGTCTGAAATCCAGAAAGAACATCAAGTGTTGATGGTCAATAAAGCCACTAGTTTCAAGAAGAATGGCAAGGGCAAGGGCAAGAAGGGTAAAACCAAGAAGGATGGCAAAGCAGTTGCTACTCCAGTAAAGAAGCCCAAGGCTGGACCCAAGCCAGAAAGTGAGTGCTTTCATTGAGAGGGAACTGGTCACTCGAAGCGGAACTGCCCCAAGTACCTAGTTGACAAGAAGGCGGCCAACAACAAACAAGGTATATATGATATACATGTTATTGATGTGTACCTTACTAGTTCTCGTTGTAGTGCCTGGGTATTTGATACTGGTTCGGTTGCTCACATTTGCAACTCAAAACTGGAACTACGGAATAGACGAAGGCTGGCAAAGGACGAAGTGACGATGCGCGTGGGAAATGGTTCCAAGGTTGATGTGATCGCCGTCGGCACGCTCTCTCTTCGATTACCATCGGGATTAGTGATGAACCTGAATAATTGTTATTTAGTGCATGCATTAAGCATGAACATTATATCTAGATCTTGTTTATTGCGAGATGGTTACTCATTTAAATCAGAGAATAATGGTTGTTCTATTTAGATGAGTAATATCTTTTATGGTCATGCACCCAATGTGAGGGGTTTATTCATATTGAATCTTGATAGTGATGATACACATGTTCATAATATTGATGCCAAAAGATGTAGAGTTGATAATGATAGTGCCACTTTCTTGTGGCACTGCCGTTTAGGTCATATTTGTGTAAAACGCATGAGGAAGCTCCATGCTGATGGACTTTTGGGGTCACTTGATTTTGAATCACTTGACACATGCGAACCATGCCTCATGGGCAAGATGACTAAAACGCCATTTTCAGGAACAAGGGAACGGGCAAGTGACTTATTGGAAATCATACATACAGATATGTGCGGACCAATGAATGTTACGGCATGCGGTGGATATCGTTATTTTCTCACCTTCACTGATGACTTAAGTAGACCTAGGAGAAGCTGCTTTCATATTAGGCGTTAAGATCTATAGAGATAGATCGAGACGCTTAATAGCACTTTCACACAGCACATACCTTGATAAAGTTTTGAAGAAGTTCAAAATGGATCAGTCCAAGAAGGGGTTCTTTCCTGTGCTACAAGGTGTGAAGTTGAGTAAGACTCAATGCCCAGTGACTACAGAAGATAGAGAGAAGATGAGTGTCATCCCCTATGCTTCAGCCATAGGCTCTATCATGTATGCAATGCTCTACACAAGACCCGATGTCAGCCTTGCTATAAGTATGGCTGGAAAGTTTTAAAGTGATCCTGGAATGGAGCACTGGATGGCGGTCAAGAATATGCTTAACTACCTGAAAAGGACTAAGGAGATGTTTCTCGTTTATTAAGGTGATGAAGAGCTCGTCATAAAGGGTTACGTTGATGCAAGCTTTGACACTGATCCGGATGACTCTAAGTCGCAAACCGGATACGTGTTTATTCTCAACGGGGGAGTGGTAAGCTGGTGCAGTTCCAAACAAAGCGTGGTAGCCGATTCTACATGCAAAGTGGACTACATCGCAGCCTCGGAGGCAGCGAAGGAAGGTGTTTGGATGAAGCAGTTCATGACAGATCTTGTAGTAGTGCCCAGTGCACTGAATCCAATGACTCTGTTCTGTAACAACACTGGTGCCATTGCACTGGCCAAGGAACCAAGGTTTCACAAGAGGACCAGACACATAAAGCGACGCTTCAATTCCATTCGCGATTACATCGAGGAGAAGGACATAAATATTTGCAAAGTGCACACGAATCTGAATGTTGCAGACCCGTTGACTAAACCTCTTCCAAGGGCTAAACATGTTCAACACCAGAACTGCATGGGTGTTCGATTCGTTACAATGTAAATCACATAATGATGTGAACTAGATTATTGACTCTGGTGCAAGTGGGAGACTGTTGGAAATATGCCCTAGAGGCAATAAATAAAGTGTTTATTATTATATTTCATTGTTCATGATAATTGTTTATTGTCCATGCTATAATTGTATTGATTGGCAACACATTACATGTGTGGATAAATAGACAACACTTTGTCCCTAGTATGCCTCTAGTGAACTAGCTCGTTGATCAAAGGATGGTTAAGGTTTCCTAGCCATGGACATGAGATGTCATTTGATAACGGGATCACATCATTAGGAGAATGATGTGATGGACAAGACCCAAACTACAAACGTAGCGTACGATCATGTCAGTTTATTGCTACAGTTTTCTGTTAGTTTGGCATGGATCAAGACTGGGATTTGTTACTCCGTGTGACGGAGAGGTATCTCAGGGCCCACTCGGTAATACAACATCACAATAACCCTTGCAAGCAATGTGACTAAGTGTTAGTCACGGGGTCTTGTATTACGGAATGAGTAAAGAGACTTGCCGATAACGAGGTTGAACTAGGTATGGAGATACCGACGATCGAATCTCGGGCAAGTAACATACCGAAGAACAAAGGGAACATCATACGGGATTAACTGAATCCTTGCCATAGAGGTTCGATTGATAAAGATCTTCATAGAATATGTAGGAACCAATATGGGCATCCAGGTCCCGCTATTGGTTATTGACCGTAGAGGTGTCTCGGTCATGTCTACATAGTTCTCGAACCCGCAGGGTCTGCACACTTAAGGTTCGGTGATGTTTCGGTAGTATAGAGTTGTGTATGGTGGTGACCGAAGGTTGTTCAGAGTCCCGGATGAGATCCCAGACGTCATGAGGATCTATGGAATGGTCCAGATTTAAAGATTGATATATAGAAAGTCCTATTTTGGCCACCGGAAAAGTTTCGGGCTCATCGGTAGTGTACCGGGAGTGCTGGTAGTGTACCGGGAGACCATAGGGAGGGGTATTTCGACCCAAGAGGCTACATGGGATGTGGGAGAGTGAATACCAGCCCTTAGTGGGCTGGTGGAAGTCCCACACAAGGCGCATGCGGCTGGGAAAGAAAAGACCAAAGAGAAAAGGTGGAAAAAAGGCAAAAAGGCAAAAAAGGAAGGAGTCCCAGTCCTACTAGGATTGGAGGAGGAATCCTCCTCTCCTCCTTGCTTCGGCTGAAGCCTCCTAGGTTTGGCCCTTGGTCCAAGCCTCCTCCTCTCTTCCTCTTATATATACTAGAGGTTTTATGGTTTTTGCACCTGATTTTCAGCCACGTGCTACCCGTTCCTCTAGTGCATAGTTTCTCCTCTAGATCGGTTTTCTGTAGTGCTTAGGCGAAGCCCTGCCGGAATTGCTCCACCTATTGGAAATATGCCCTAGAGGCAATAATAAAATGGTTATTATTGTATTTCCTTGTTCATGATAATTGTCTATTGTTCATGCTATAATTATGTTAACTGGAAACCATAATGCATGTGTGAATACATAGACCACAATGTGTCCCTAGTTAGCCTCTAGTTGGCTAGATCGTTGATCAATAGATGGTCACGGTTTCATGACTATGGACATTGGATGTCATTGATAACGGGATCACATTATTAGGAGAATGATGTGATGGACAAGACCCAATCCTAAGCATAGCACAAGATCGTGTAGTTCGTCTGCTAAAGCTTTTCCAATGTCAAGTATCGTTTCCTTGGACCATGAGATTGTGCAACTCCTGGATACCGTAGTTATGCTTTGGGTGTGCCAAACGTCACAACGTAACTGGGTGGCTATAAAGGTGCACTACGGGTATCTTCGAAAGTGTCTGTTGGGTTGGCACTAATCGAGACTGGGATTTGTCACTCCGTATGACGGAGAGGTATCTCTGGGCCCACTCGGTAAGACATCATCATAATGAGCTCAATGTGACTAAGTAGTTAGCCACGGGATGATGTGTTACGGAACGAGTAAAGACACTTTCCGGTAACAAGATTGAACAAGGTATAGGGATACCGATGATCGAATCTCGCGCAAGTGTCATACCGGTAGACAAAGGGAATTGTATACGGGAATGATTGAATCCCCGACATTGTGGTTCATCCGATGAGATCATCATGGAGCATGTGGTAGCCAACATGGGTATCCAGATCCCGCTGTTGGTTATTGACCGGAGAGATGTCTCGGTCATGTCTACGTGTGTCCCGAACCCGTAGGGTCTACACACTTAAGGTTCGGTGACGCTAGGGTTATAGGGAAATGGTATACGTGATTACTGAAGATTATTCGGAGTCTCGGATGAGATCCTGGATGTCACGAGGAGCTCTGGAATGGTTCGGAGGTAAAGATTGATATATAGGAAGTCCTGTTTTGGTCACCGGAAAGTTTTCGGGCTCATCGATAGTGTACCGGGAGTGCCGGGAGGGTGCCGGAGGACCCCCGGGAGGGGTGTGACGACCAAAGGACTTCGTGGGCTGTTAGAGGAGGTGTACCAGCCCTTATTGGTCTGGACAAGTCCTTCCGGAAAGGCCCATGTGGCTAGGGATAAAGAGATAAGGCTAAAGGAGATTCAAAAGGAAGATATCCACCTCCCTTGTGGGAGGTGGACTCCTCCCTAGCTTCGACCGAACCTCTCCTCCTTGGAGGAGGGGCCAAGGCAGCCCGCCCTCTCCCTCCTCCTATATATACTTGAGATTTTGTCTGTTTTGAGACAAGATTTGATCTCTCTCTCCCACGGTGCAGCCCTACCTCTCTTCTTCCTCCTCCGTAGTGCTTAGGCGAAGCCCTGTCGGAATACCTTGCTGCTCCACCACCACCACCTCCTCCATAATGGTTCCAAGGTCAATGTGATCGCCGTCGGCATGCTACCTCTACATCTACCTTCAGGATTAGTTTTAAACCTCAATAATTTTTATTTAGTACCAGATTTGAGCATGAACATTGTATCTGGGTCTCGTTTAATGCGAGATGGCTACTCATTTAAATCTGAGAATAATGGTTGTTCTATTTATATGAGAGAAATGTTTTATGGTCATGCTTCACTGGTCAATGGTTTATTTTGATGAATCTCGAACGTGATGTTACACATGTCCATAGTGTGAGTACCAAAAGATGTAAGATTGATAACGATAGTCCCACTTACATGTGGCACTGCCGCCTTGGTCATATTGGTGTCAAACGCATGAAGAAGCTCCATGCTGATGGACTTTTGGAGTCTCTTGATTTTGAATCATTTGACACATGCGAGCCATGCCTCATGGGCAAGATGACCAAGACTCCGTTCTCCGGAACAATGGAGCGAGCAACTGACTTGTTGGAGATAATACATACCGATGTATGCGGTCCAATGAGCGTCGAGGCTCGCGGTGGCTACCGTTATGTTCTCTCACTGATGACTTGAGAAGATATGGGTATGTCTACTTAATGAAACACAAGTCTAAAACCTTTGAAAGGTTCAAGGAATTTCAGAGTGAGGTGGAGAATCAACGTGACAGGAAAATAAAGTGCCTACGATCTGATCGTGGCGGAGAATATTTAAGTCATGAGTTTGGCACGCACCTAAGGAAATGTGGAATTGTTTCACAACTCACGCTGCCTGGCACACCTCAGCGAAATGGTGTGTCTGAACATCGTAATCGCACTCTATTGGATATGGTGCGATCTATGATGTCTCTTGCCAACTTACCGCTATCATTTTGGGGATATGCATTAGAGACTGTCGCATTCACTTTAAATAGGGCACCGTCAAAATCCGTTAAGACGACACCGTATGAATTATGGTTTGGAAAGAAACCTAAGCTGTCGTTTCTAAAAGTTTGGGGATGCGATGCTTATGTGAAGAAACTTCAACCTAAGAAGCTCAAACCCAAAGCGGAAAAGTGCGTCTTCATAGGATATCCCAAACAGACTATTGGGTATACCTTCTACCTCAGATCCGAAGGCAAAGTCTTTGTTGCCAAGAATGGATCCTTTCTCGAGAAAGAGTTTCTCTCGAAAGAAGTAACTGGGAGGAAAATAGAACTTGATGAGGTGATCGTACCTCCACTCGAACGAGAGAGTAGCGCAGCACGGGAAGTTGTTTCCATGGAACCTGCACTGGCTAGAAAGGAAGTTAATGATGATGATCATGAAACTTCATATCAAGTTGCTATTCGAAGGTCCACTAGGACACGTTCTGTGCCAGAGTGGTACGGCAACCCTGTCCTAGAGATCATGTTGTTAGACAACGGTGAACCTTCGAACTATGAAGAAACGATGGCCGGCCCGGATTCCAACAAATGGCTTGAAGCCATGAAATCCGAGATAGGATTCATGTATGAGAACAAAGTATGGACTTTCGTGGACTTGCCTGATGATAAGCGAGCCATTGAAAATAAATGGATCTTTAAGAAGAAGACTGACGCGGATGGTAATGTGACCGTCTATAAGGCGCGGCTTGTCGCTAAGGGTTATCAACAAGTTCAAGGAGTTGACTACGATGAGACTTTCTCACCCGTAGCGATGCTGAAGTCTGTCCAAATCATGTTAGCAATTGCCTCATTTTATGATTATGAGATCTGGCAAATGGACGTCAAAACGACATTCCTTAATGGTTTCCTTAAGGAAGAACTGTATATGATGCAGCCGGAAGGTTTTGTCGATCCTAAAGATGCTAACAAAGTATGCAAGCTCCAGCGCTCCATCTATGGCCGGTGCAAGCATCTCAGAGTTGGAACATTCGCTTTAATGAGGTGATTAAAGCGTTTGGTTTTATACAGGTTTATGGAGAACCCTGTATTTACAAGAAAGTGAGTGGGAGCTCTATAACATTTCTCATATTATATGTGGATGACATATTGTTGATGGGAAATGATATAGAACTCTTGGAAAGTGTAAAGGCCTACTTGAATAAGTGTTTTTCAATGAAGGACCTTGGAGAAGATGCTTACATATTAGGCATCAAGATCTATAGAGATAGATCAAGATGCCTCATTGGTCTTTCACAAAGCACATACCTTGACAAGATATTGAAGAAGTTCAATATGGATCAGTCCATGAAGGGGTTCTTGCCTATGTTGCAGGGTGTGAGATTGAGTACGACTCAATGCCCAACCACAGCAAAGGATAGAGAAGAGATGAGTGTCATCCCCTATGCTTCAGCCATAGGCTCTATTATGTATGCCATGTTGTGTACCAGACCTAATGTGAACCTTGCCATAAGTATGGTAGGGAGGTACCAAAGTGATCCCAGAGCGGAACACTGGACATCGGTCAAGAATATCCTGAAGTACCTGAAAAGGACAAAGGACATGTTTCTTGTATATGGAGGTGCCGAAGAGCTCGTCATAAAGGGTTACGTCGATGCTAGCTTTGACACAGATCTGGATGACTCGAAGTCACAAACCGGATACGTGTATATTTTGAACGGAGGGGTAGTCAGCTGGTGCAGCAGCAAGCAAAGCGTCGTGGCAGCATCTACATGTGAAGCGGAGTACATAGCTACTTCGGAAGCAGCAAAGGAAGGAATCTGGATGAAGGAGTTCATCACCGACCTAGGACTGATTCCCAATGCGTCGGGCCTGATGACTCTATTCTGTGACAACACTGGAGCTATTGCCCTTGCGAAGGAGCCTAGGTTTCACAAGAAGACAAGACACATCAAGCATCGTTTCAACTCCATCCGTGATTACATTCAGGAGGGAGATATAGATATTTGTAAAGTACATACGTATCTGAATGTCACAGATCCGTTGACTAAACCTCTCTCATGAGCGAAACATGATCAACACCAGAATGCTATGGGTGTTCGATTCATCACAATGTAACTAGATTATTGACTCTAGTGCAAGTGGGAGACTGTTGGAAATATGCCCTAGAGGCAATAATAAAATGGTTATTATTGTATTTCCTTGTTCATGATAATTGCCTATTGTTCATGCTATAATTGTATTAAGTGGAAACCATAATGCATGTGTGAATACATAGACCACAATGTGTCCCTAGTGAGCCTCTAGTTGGCTAGATCGTTGATCAATAGATGGTCACGGTTTCATGACCATGGACATTGGATGTCGTTGATAACGGGATCACATCATTAGGAGAATGATGTGATGGACAAGACCCAATACTAAGCATAGCACAAGATCGTGTAGTTCGTCTGCTAAAGCTTTCCAATGTCAAGTATCGTTTCCTTGGACCATGAGATTGTGCAATTCCCGGATACCGTAGGAATGCTTTGGGTGTGCCAAACGTCACAACGTAACTGGGTGGCTATAAAGGTGCACTACGGGTATCTCCGAAAGTGTCTGTTGGGTTGGCACGAATCGAAACTGGGATTTGTCACTCCGTATGACGGAGAGGTATCTTTGGGCCCACTCGGTAAGACATCATCATAATGAGCTCAATGTGACTAAGGAGTTAGCCATGGGATGATGTGTTACAGAACGAGTAAAAAGATTTGCCAGTAACAAGATTTAACAAGGTATAGGGATACCGACGATTGAATCTCGGGCAAGTGTCATACCGGTAGACAAAGGGAATTGTATACGGGGTTGATTGAATCCCCAACATCGTGGTTCATCCGATGAGATCATCGTGGAGAATGTGGGAGCCAACATGGGTATCTAGATCCCGCTATTGGTTATTGACCGGAGAGGTGTCTCGTTCATGTCTACGTGTCTCCCGAACCCGTAGGGTCTACGCACTTCAGGTTCGATAACGCTAGGGTTATAGGGAAATGGTATACGTGATTACCGAAGGTTGTTCGGAGTCCCGGATGAGATCCCGGACGTCACGAGCAGCTCCGGAATGGTCCGGAGGTAAAGATTGATATATAGGAAGTCCCGTTTTGATCACCGGAAAGTTTTCGGGCTCATCGGTAGTGTACCGGGAGTGCCGGGAGGGTAACGGAGGACCCCCGGCAGGGGTGTGTCGACCAAAGGACTTTGTGGGCTGTTAGAGGAGTTTTACCAGCCCTTATTAGGCTAGCCAAGTCCTTCCAGAAAGGCCCATGCGGCTAGGGATAAAGAGATAAGGCTAAAGGAGATTCAAAAGGAAGAGATCCACCTCCCTTGTGGGAGGTGGACTCCTCCCTAGCTTCGGCCGAACCTCTCCTCCTTGGAGGAGGGGCCAAGGCAGCCCTCCCTCTCCCTCCTCCTATATATACTTGAGGTTTTGGCTGTTTTGAGACAAGATTTGATCTCTCTCTCCCATGGTGCAACCCTACCTCTCTTCTTCCTCCTCCATAGTGCTTAGGCGAAGCCCTGTCGGAATACCTTGCTGCTCCACCACCACCACGCTATCGTGCTGCTGTTGGAGCTCTTCCCCAACCTCTCCCTCCTCCTTGCTGGATCAAGGCGCGGGAGACGTCACCGGGTTGTACGTGTGTTGAACGCGGAGGCACCATTGTTCGGTGCTAAGATCGGATTCCACCGCGATCTGAATCGCTGCGAGTACGACTCCATCAACCGCGTTCTTGTAACGCTTCCGCTTAGCGATCTTCAAAGGTATGAAGATGTGATCTCTCCTCACTCATTGTTGGTTCTCCATAGATAGATCTTGGTGAACGTAGGAAAAAATTTGATTTACTACTACGTCTCCCAACACCAACACCATTGCCGTGGCGCCGTCACGTTGTTGGAGAACTCATCTACCTCTCCACTCCCTCTTGCTGGATCAATAAGGCGGAGATCGTCATCAAGTTGTACGTGTGCTGAACGCGGAGGTGTCGTCCGTTCGGTGCTTGATCGGGACGGATCGTGATTGGATCGGGGGACGCTCGGCGATTTGGATCGCGAAGACGTTCGACTACACCAACCGCGTTTCTTAACGCTTCCCGCTTAGTGATCTACAAGGGTATGTAGATCCACTCTCCCTCTCGTAGATGCTCATCACCATGGATAGATCTTGCGTGTGCGTAGGAAATATTTTGTCTCCCATGCAACGTTCCCCAGCACTACATTCTCGGCCAAATGATAGAAATCTTCATAAATTCTGGCCGCCCTCAAGAATGTGTCACACGGCCATTCACATGGTCGAATTTCTGCTACGCGAGGAAGATTATATTTGGGTTTCTCCTTCATTTCATTTTCATCTTCCTTAGAACCACGGCTTGAAGAACCTCTTGGTAATCTTCTCAACATATTTTCTTTCTCTGAAAAATTTCTGAATTTCTTAGTGAACGAAAATAAAGGTGAACAAAACTCATAGTAACTACTCCCTCAAGTGCCTATAGACTATATCATGCATCAAAACTACTTGGGGCCATACAAATTTGACATGCAAGCTAAAAAACACAGTCACTAGAATAGCAAAATTTTGCAATATATAAGGCACTAGAACAAAAACTAATTGGACCATTGGAGGAGTCACATACCGATGAGCAATCCCCTAAAATAGTTTTGCAAATGGGGCTTTGAGCAAGGAGATCGAAAATGGCAACAAGATGAGCTAGAACACGGGTTTGAGAAATGGTGGGATTTTTTCTGGAGGAAGATGAAGTGAATAGGTGCTGGAATAAGTGGAGGAGGGCCACGTGGGACCCACAAGCCACAAGGGCGCGCCGAGGGGGTGGTCGCCCTGCAGGCTTGTGGCCCACGGGTGCATCCCCCTGATGCATTCTCAGTGCCAAAAATTCTTAAATATTCTAGAAAAAATCATACTAAATTTTCAGGGGATCCTGGGAACTTTTATTTCCAGGTCATTTTTCTATTGCACAGAAAAGTCAGAAAACAGAAAAATAATAGCATTTTTACTTAATTTCATCTAGCTAACATAAAGTAAAAGTTAGGTGCAGAAAGTTGTGCTTTCTAAATTCATCCATCTCATGCTCATCAAAAGGAATCCATCAATAAGGTTGATCAAGTCTTATTAACAAACTTCTTTCAAATAACATGAAACTGAAGAATTTTTGAATAACACTAAGTTACCTCAATGGGGATAAGCATTTCCCCAACAATAAGTATATCATATTTCTTCTTGAGAGTAGGGAGAGGGAACTCAAAGTCTCCAATAATAATTGTTCAATACTGGAATCAGATCATTTGCCATCTGCCATGTCTTTGCCGTCTGCTGACTGATGGTAAAGAGGGTCTTTGCCGTCAGCTAGGTGAAAGAGGATGGCAAAGAGTTGGCAGATGGCAAAGAGTGTCTTTGCCATCAGTCAGCTCTTTGCCATCTGCTGGCGGACGACAAAGAGTCGAAAAGCAGACAGCAAAGACACGGGTTCTTTGTCGTCTGCTTTCCGGCTCTTTGCCGTCCGCCAGCAGACGGCAAAGAGGATGCCATATTAACGGCTTTCCAATGAATAGTATCAACTTCTCAAATTTTTTGAGAGTGTAAACAAGGTCTAAAGTATATGAAATTCGACATACTATTGGTTTATAGTTTGTAGAAGGTGTAGTAAAAATTTCAGAAATTTTACTAAATTTAACCTATTTATTTTGCTAAATCTAATAGGGTAAAGAAACACAACTTATATGAACGTTTCCTACTGGCTGGAACCAGATTCTCCTAGATCGATGACGTGGAGGGGCAGCTCCACGCTCCCACACCCACGAGTGGACGAGGCATCCCACGTTCCCACCCCGGCCACGCGCACCCTCATCTCCCTCGATCTCTTCTGTCGTCCACAGAAACGCGGGGGCTGAGCGGCAGCATCCCTCACCTGCGCTAACGCCACCAGCGTCGGTCCTCTGGCGAGCAAACTCTTTGCCGCCGCCGGCAGGCCTCTGCCCTCCCCTTCCTCTGCTTTGCCCCCCTGCTCTGCCCCTCGCTGAATCCTCCGGCCTCCCCTTCCTCTGCTCCAGCCGGTGCGGGAGGCCATTGCGAGCGAGCACGAACGAGCGGCGCTAGCGGGGCATAGCCGTTGTGGGCCGGTGCGGGCGGCCGCTGCGAACGAGCGCAGGTGGGCGGCGCTAGCAAGGCATGGCCGGTGCGGGCAAGTAGGCGAACAGGGCAAGTAGACGGCATGGAAGTCCATGTGGTTTGTCCCCGGTGAGAAGGACGGTCGGCGGTGAAGCCCATGTTGCTGCGATGGAGAAGGACTTCATTGCTTTTCATTTTTTACTTCTCTAGGTCCTTTGTGTAAATTTTCAAGACAGTAGTGTAACTTCTGTGTAAATCCACCTACGATGAATGAAAGGCAGTGAATCCAAAACCTATGTATGCTAAACCTGTCTTGTTTGACTAGCGAGATGCTTTCCTGTGATGTCACTGTTTTATGAAAAAATAATGGAAAACAATCTTGCCGTCTATAGTCCATGCTCTTTGTCGTCTGCTCCCCCACGGTCTGCCGTCCATGCTCTTTGCCATCTGCTCCCCCACGGCAAAGATTCTCTGCCGTCCGTGGACCTAAGGCGGACGGCAAAGGACCGCTTTACCGGATTTTTCTTTGCCGTAATGTTTGCCGTTTGCTGACGGATGACAAAGGCCTTTGCCGTCCGGGGTCCTTCCCTTTGCCGTCAACCATGGCAGACGGCAAATTCCTTGATTCCTGTAGTGGTTGAAATTTTTTCAATAGAGTTGATACTATGAACTTGAGGTTGTTTCTTCGGAAAGTGTACCGTATGTTCATTACCATTAATATGAAAAGTGACATTGCCCTTGTTGCAATCAATAACAGCCCCTGTAGTATTCAAAAAGGGTCTACCAAGGATGATCGACATACTGTCGTCCTCGCAAATATCAAGAATAACAAAGTCCGTCAAGATAGTAGCATTTGCAACTACGACAGGTACATCCTCACAAATACTGATAGGTAGAGCAGTTGATTTATCAGCTATTTGCAAAGAGATCTCAGTAGGTGTCAACTTATTCAAATCAAGTCTACGGTATAAAGAGAAAGGCATAACAATAACACCAGCTCCAAGATCACATAAAGCAGTTTTAACATAATTTCCTTTAATAGAGCATGGTATAGTAGGTACTCCGGGATCTCCTAGTTTCTTAGGTATCCCACCTTTAAAATTATAATTAGCAAGCATGGTGGAAATCTCAGCTTCCGGTATCTTTCTTTGATTTGTCACAATATCTTTCATATACTTAGCATAAGGAGACATTTTCAAAACATCAGTCGGGCACATACGTAAAAAATATAGGTCTAAGCATTTTAGCAAAGCGCTCAAAATCCTCATCATCCTTTTTCTTGGATGGTTTGGGAAGAAAGGGCATGGGTTTCTGAACCCATGGTTCTCTTTCTCTACCATGTTTCCTAGCAATGAAGTCTCTTTTATCGTATCTTTTATTCTTAGGTTGTGGGTTATAAAGATCATCAGCAGGTTCAATCCCCACATCATTATCATTACTAGGTTGAGCATCAACATGAATTTCATTATTAATGTTATCACTAGGCTCATGTTCATCACCAGATTGTGTCTCAGCATCAGAAATAGAAATATCATTTGGATTCTCAGATGTATCTATAACAGGTTCACTAGCAGCATGCAAAGTACTACCATCATTCTTTTTCCTACTCTTATTGGAACGAATAGGTGCATCAGTATTAACTCTCTAAGAATCTTGCTCAATTCTCTTATGATGGCCCCCAGGATACAAAGGTTCCTGAGTCATTCTACCTCCTCTAGTCACAACTTTAACAGAGTGATCATTGTCTTTATTATTCATCTCATCAAGCAAACCATTCTGAGCCTTAAGTACTTGTTCTACTTGAGTGGTTACCATGGAAGCATGTTTACTAATTATCTTAAGATCATTGACAGTTCTACTCAGATAATCACCCGAGCGATCAAGCATATAAGCATTATGTTTCAATTGTCTACTAACATATGCATTGAAATTTTCTTGCTTCACAATAAAATTATCAAATTCATCCAAGCATTGGCTAGCAGACTTATTATAAGGGATATCTCCTTCATCGAATCAACTAAGAGAATTTACCTTCACTACCTGTGTCGGGTTATCAAGACCATGTATTTCTTCAATAGGTGGTAGATTCTTAACATCTTCAGCTTTAATACCTTTTTCTTTCATAGATTTCTTTGCCTCTTGCATATCTTCAGGACTGAGGAATAGAATACCTCTTTTCTTTGGAGTTGGCTTTGGAGGTGGTTCGGGAATAGTTCAATCATTATCATTGCTCAATATATTATTCAATAGTAATTCAGCTTGTTCAACAGTTTGTTCCCTGAAAACACAACCAACACAACTAGCTAGGTGGTCCCTAGAAGCATCGGTTAGTCCCTTATAAAAGATATCAAGTATTTCATTTTGCTTGAGAGGATGATCAGGCAAATCATTAAGTAATTGAAGAAGCCTCCCCCAAGCTTGTGGGAGACTCTCTTCTTTAATTTGCACAAAGTTAAATATTTCCTGCGAGGCAGCTTGTTTCTTATGGGCAGGAAAATATTTTTCAGAGAAGTAATAAATCACATCCTGGGGACTACGCACACAACCAGGAGCAAGAGAATTAAACCATATCTTAGCATCACCCTTTAATGAGAAAGGAAACAACTTAAGAATATAGTAATAGCGAATTTTTTCCTCATGAGTAAATAGGGTGGCTATATCATTCAATTTGGTAAGATGTGCCACAACAGTTTCAGATTCATAACCATGGAAAGGATCAGATTCAACCAAAGTAATTAACTCAGGATTGATAGAGAATTCATAATCCTTATCAGTAACAAAGATAGGTGAAGTAGCAAACTTAGGATCATATTGCATTCTAGCATTCAGAGATTTGCCTTCCACTTGCAAAGCAATTTCTTAAGATCATTTCTATCCTGACAAGGAAGAAAGTCCGTAGCTACCTCTCCTTCCATAACATAACCCTCGGGTATATCAGGCAATTCATATCTAGGACAACTAGGTCTAGCAGGTGAATCATGGTGTTCAGTTTCGATAATTTCATCAAATTCAGAAATATTATCAGTTTCAACATTGGCTCTAGCAATTTGTTCATCAAGAAATTCACCCAGTGGCATAGTATCATTAAGCAAAGTATTATCATAAGCATCATGCATAGCATAAGTAGCATCATCAATTACTTGCGACATATCAGAATTACTAGCAGGTGGTGATGTCGCAAACTTACTCATAACAGAAGGTGAATCAAGTGCAGAGCTAGATGGTAGTTCCTTACCTCCCCTCGTAGTAGAGGGATAGATCTTGGTTTTGGATCTTTCAGATTCTTCATAGTGATCAACAGATATATATATATATCCCAAGTGACTCAGAGAATAAAGCTATGCTCCCCGGCAACGGCGCCAGAAAAAGGTCTTGATAACCCACAAGTATAGGGGATCGCAACAGTTTTCGAGGGGAGAGTATTCAACCCAAATTTATTGATTCGACACAAGGCGATCCAAAGAATATTCTCGAGTATTAGCAGCTGAGTTGTCAATTCAACCACACCTGAAATACTTAATATCTGCAGCAAAGTATTCAGTAGCAAAGTAATATGGTAGTAATGGTAATTGTGGCAAGGTGATAGTAGCAGTTTGTAGTGATTGTGACAGTAGCAACTGAAAAGTAACTTAGCAAAGATCAATATACGAAAAGCTCGTAGGCAATGGATCAGTGATGGATAATTATGTCGGATGGCATTCATCATGCAACAGTTATAACATAGGGTGACACAAAAGTAGCTCCAATTCATCAATGTAATGTAGGCACGTATTCCGTATATAGTCATACGTGCTTATGGAAAAGAACTTGCATGACATCTTTTGTCCTACCCTCCTGTGGCAGCGGGGTCCTATTGAAAACTAAGGGATATTAAGTCCTCCTTTTAATAGAGAACCGGACTAAAGCATTAGCACTTAGTGAATACATGAACTCCTCAAACTACGGTAATCACCGGAAAGAATCCAGTTATTGTCACCCTGGGGGATGCGGATCATAATTCGTAATAGGTGTCTACAACTTGTAAGATAGGATCAAGAACACACATATATTCATGAAAACATAATAGGTTCAGATCTGAAATGGTGGAGAGCATCACCGTCCAGCAAGCCTACGATGAGATTACTCACGAATGGTGGAGAGCATCATGGAATTGGTGATGAAGGATGGTTGATGATGAAGAAGGCATCGATTTCCCCTCTCCGGATTCCAAAACGGACTCCAGATCTGGTCTCCCGAGGAAGAACAGGAGGTGGCGGCGGCTCCATATCGTGAAACGCGATGAACTCTTCTCTTTGATTTTTTTCTCCCCGAATAGGAATATATAGAAGTGGAAATGGGGTCGGAGGAGCAGCAGGGGGCCCACAAGCCTGCTCGGCGTGGCCTAGGGGGGTGGCCGTGCCCACCAGGCTTGTGGCCAGGTGGTGGGCCCCTTGTAGTTGATTCTTTCGCCAGTATGTTTTATTAATTCCAAAAATATTCTCCGTAAATTTTCAGGACGATCCGAGAACTTTTATTTCTGCACAAAAATAACACCAAGGCAATTTTGCTGAAAACAACGTCAGTCCGGGTTAGTTCCATTCAAATCATGCAAATTAGAGCCCAAAACAAGGGCAAAAGAGTTTGGAAAAGTATATGTTGGAGACGTATCAACGGTCGACGACTCACCACGGCAGCCAGCGGTCTCCTCACCAGCTCCTCCCCCTCGCCGCCGCCGGTGGACACCGCTGGGCAAAGCCTGCGTGGTGGTGGCGGCGGCGGGGTCTCCTTCATCGCTCGGCACTCATCCAGTGGGTGTCGCGGATGGCGTCTCTCGATCCAGATGCGGCGGTGCGATGTGCAAAGGGGTTCGGCGGCTGCCGACGTGGCGGCCTCGCGGGTCTCCGATGGGGTCCTATGGTGGTTCGCGGCGGTGTGGGGCTGCGTCCGAGGGGGCACGAAGGGCGATGCAATTCTGCCGTGAGTTGGCTGTGCAGGAGGCACGATGGGGTCGGGGCGCGTAGGCGCATGTGTGGCGACGACACAGCGGTTCTGGCGTCGTGGGGCGTTGGCCCAGGGGCGGCAAGCTGTTGGGCGCGTGAAGGAAGCCGGGGCAGCGGCCCCGGACCATGTGCCATGGCGTCTTGGGCGTGGTGGTTGCTGGGATTCCCGGCATGTGTGTTGGCATTTGCTCGTAGCTTGAGGTGTTACGGTGAGTGTTGAAGCAGTTGAGCTCGGTGGTCGACGACAGAGGACACGAGGCGTAGAGGCACAGCTCCGACGATCTCCGCGCTCGTGGATGGTTCAGATCTGCAAGCTTCTGTAGGGATGGGAGTGTTCCGGGCGAAAGCCTGGACCCGACTTTGTCGGTGCCGTTGACGGCGGCGCTCTCGGGCGTCGTATCCCTCCTTGGAGGCGTCGTCGAGCAACCCCTCTTCCTCTACAAGGGGCTTGGACTCCCTAGGTGAAAACCTAAGCTCTGGATGGATTCCGGAGCGGGCGACGACAGCGTCTTCGTCATTACCCCCTTGGGGGCGTTGCTTTGGAGAGCTAGCTTGTGCGTGGTGCGGCTGGTTTTTCTCCTGTGTCGGGGTTAGTGGATGCCGGGGCAGTGGCCCCGGATGGCTGATGTGCGTCGAGGCGGCGGCCTCGGAAGCGATGCGCGAGGTGGCTCCATGAGGTGGGGTAGCAACTCGATCTTCGCCTGGGTGGCAATCTTGGCCACTTGGGTGGTAGGTCTGTTGGCTCGGTCGACGCGCCCCAGCGGGGGCGGTTGGACGGTTCGTCGGGGCGTCGGCCCTGGATGTGGTGCGGTGTTCGTGGTCTGCATGCGGTTGCCCTGAGCAGTGTGTGTTGCGGGCATCCGGGTTGTGCGGTGTTGTAACTCGAGTGGGGGCGGTGGCATGTTGGGGCGGTGGCCCCGGAAGGCGGTGTTGGTGGGGTGGCATCCTTGTCTCGCTTGGGCGTTGGCGGTGTCTGGTCGATCGATGCGCCCCAGAGGGGCGGTCTGACTTTATGTCGGGGCGGCGACCCCGGATGTGGTGCGACGTTCGTGGTCTGCGACCGGTTGCCCTATGCAGCGTGGGATGCGGGTAGCTGGGTTGTGCGGCGTTGCTGCTCGAGGTGAGCGGTGGTATGTCGGGGCGGCGGCCCCGGAAGGCGGTGTCGGTTGAGTGCGTTGGGCATGACGGAGCGGTGGATGTCAGGGCGGCGGCCCCGAGAGGATCTCTGTGGCGACCAGGTTTCTGTGATGATGGTGGGAGTGATGTCGGCGACGCGACAATGGTTGCGATAGTCGGCTCTTCTCCGGTGGGTCTGCGATTTTGCCTCGGTTTGTTTGTTTCTGTGGAGTCGAAGCTGCGGCGGCAGAGCTGTGTGGTATACAATGACTGGCTACAAGTGGCCCGTTCGGCGATCTTCCATGGCGCCAGCTTTCGCCTGGTTTTGTTCTTCTGAGTTGTCATCAGAGTCAGAGCTGTGTTGTCTGGCCGCAGGTCGACATGTTGTCGATTAGTGTGGGCTTTGCCCCGTGTGTGTCGAGAGTGGGATCGGCCCTTGTTGTTCCGGTTTTCCGTAATTAACTGGGCAATTCTCTTCTGCTTATTTAATAGATGAGGCAAACTTTGCCTCCGTTTCGGAAAAAAATGAACATGTCACTCGAACCCTATACTTTTCATATTCCTGCGTTTTCAAAATCCTACGAATGAAAGAAGCCCCTAACTCTAATAATTCAAATAAGCACCTTTTGGATGGGTTAGATGTATCTAACCAACTCTAACCCTCCTGTTTAGATGTTTTGAGATTAGTTGAGTCCAATCTAACCAACTCTAACTCTAACCCATGAATCCAAATGTCTTCCACGCCTCTCTTCTTGGTCCGTCTGCTTCACTGTCAGTTGCAGCTCACAGTCAAAAAACGAGCTATAATGCGTAAAAAAAATCAATGGATAGGGTCTCTGACCCGGCGGCTGTCCACGGACATTTTAGGTGGTCGGTTCGATGACTTCCATCAAAGATGCTTCTACTCTATATACACAAAGCATGCACGGTGCGAACCATGGCAAGTTGGCAACCATGAATGAAGAAGAAACGAATGCCCGCGGACGAGCCTCTTCAACCAAAGTCAACGCCTCAACCGTAGACCACCGAAAAGCAGAGGAGGAGGGGGAGGCCTGACCCACGGCACACCGCAATCCGCAACGGTATCTGAGATCCGGAACAGTCAACGTATAGACTAGACCCGCACGAACTCCTCCCCGACCCGTCTCCTCCTCTGCTTCGAGTCTGAAACCACGAGGCCGTTCCCGTCCGCTTCGGTCCAGGAACGAGAAGGCGGCGACGACGACGACGTCTCCTCCCGTGCGTCGCCGTCGGATCGGAGCCGCCACGAGCATAGCGAGTTGGCGACGGCGAATAGTACTGCTGGCTTGTGCTCGACAAATTCCGTTTAGGTGGCCGTCGCCATCGATCGACATGTCATGAGGACGGGCGGGCGGGCGGTGATGGCTGACATGATAATGCGTGCGTGTACGGGTTCGTGGGCAAACGGCGCGGCCTGGTTTTTCTTTTCACCTCAGAGTAAAATGCATAGAACCATTATTTTCATGTCACAACTCTCATAAAACTACCACTTCACAAAACGTGACTTTTTATATCGAACCGAAGAAGATTGACAGTGACAAAAAGCACCGAACCAAAAATTGATCTCGTTTTGACGTTGCGTGGCTAGTGCCAAAAAGTACTGACCCAAAAAATTGATCTTGTTTTGACATGGGCCAAGAGCTCACATTGTACATCGCTATTTTCATGCTCCGGTGTCCCCACTTGATGGGGAAATAGATTTTGTTTCCCACAACCGCATCGTGTCATGTCTCCTCGATCACATAAGAATGTAAGATGGCACCAAACAGATAAGTAGGGACGGCATTCGGGTTCTCAACCGAGATCATTTCGCTTCACTCAGTAGTCCCAAATAAGTAAATGGAGGTGAAGATGGTATTTTCTACCACGTTGGAGCCGACGAAGGCCATGAGGACAGGAACGTCATGGCGACCCAGCCACCCAGTTGGTCGCAACAGTCATTGGCACAAAGCATCGTGACCATCCAGGTTATCTCATCTCTAGCACAACATATCTTCAATAGCTTGGAGTCGGTGGAAATCACAACTGGTTGTCGGGTCCCAAACGATGAATATGTATCCTTCTCCCCATGCGTGTAGAAGAGGACGCGACCAGTGGCGTAGCTAGGCCCCAGGCTACCAGGCCTGGGACGTAGCAGCTTGATCCTTCGTTTCCTGTAGCAATAGTAGCATTGTTTACTACTGTTATACTATTGCAGCAACAAGCTTGGCCTGGGGCGTGTCCCTGATGTGGCTACGCCACTGGACGCGACCATGGCGGGAGTCGACCGCATCCCAGTCTAGGCGCTTGCAAACGAGTGGGCGGAAGGCTCCGGTGGGAATGAAATGAGCGATGTCTTGGCACTCGTAGATCTGTTGTGGAGGTAGCCCAAGATCAGGGGCGTCCTATGGAACGTGCGGTAGTCACAAAAAGGTGGGGGTTGGAGATGATCTCAAGCAAGGTGGTGCACACGACGGAGGCTTGAATGAGGCTCACCGACTCATCCGACAAGATGGGGAACAAAATCTCGTTGATAACGTTGTTGATCAGCGAGTGAAGGTTGCATTGCGATGGATGTGAATTCACTGTGGATGGTCGGGGGGCGAGTCGCTCTATCGCTTTATCAGGATTAGCCGTGGAAAGGTGAAGGCTAAAAACAGTGTGGGCCGCTATAGCACGGGGAAGCCGTGCACCGGCCGTTGAGCCGAAAGGGCTGCCGCGTGTCGTTGAACGAGCAGGTAGCGAGTGTGGACTTCACTTATAAATGTGTACTATGTAAAAATAGATATGTGTAGAAAACACATATAAAATACTTGTGAAGAAACACCAAAAAATAACAAAGAAGACCGAAGAAAATCATAAAAAGATAGGCAAAGATGCAAAGAAAACCGTTTAAACCATGGAAAACCCGGTGAAGAACTGAACTAAGACAAAAAAAACATGAAAACCGGTAAAGAAATGAAGTGAAAGAGGAAAACCAAAACAAACACCAAAAACGATGAATTAACGAAGAAAAACCAATACATAAAGAACCGGTGAAGCAACGAAGTAAAAAATGAAAACCGTAGAGAAACACAGAGACCAATCAAGAGACGAAGTAAAACAAAAAGAAACTGAAGAAAAACAAAGAAAAAAGAAAAAAACCAAAAAACCGGGCAAAACAGTGGTTTTATACGGAAAAGGATGCTCTCGTGCTGGCCTGGCCCACGACCCCTGCCCCGTTACCACATATGGGCCGGCCCGAATGCCACAGGGACCCCTCCAGAGCAAACACATGAAACGCGTGGCCGACCCAAGAATGGCAAGCCGGGACCGCGCAGCGGGCGCGCGGCTCGCGTGGCAGCGGCGGACAGGCCAGATGCCACGTGGCGCACGCGCAGGCCAGCGATGACGTCGCCGTGCCACCAGGACGTGTCTGTCCTGTCCGTCCAAGGCTAAAAACGGAACGAAATCACTCCCTGCCAAAGTTAGCGCCCTAAATGTGCTGGCGCAATTAGAAACCGCCGAGGGTGAAAAAAAAAGAGCAAAATAAATTGCTGCCAGATTTGGCCCGCGCTGACGCAAGCGCTGACCTCCGGCCATCTGAAACTGCCGAGGCCATCACAAGGAATAGAGTAAATTCGGGCCAAATTTGGAGTGATTTAATTGCTCTGCTTTAATTGGAGATATTCCGTTTCCTACTGCGAATTTCTCAATTTTAGTAGTAAATCTTGGTATGCAGTTACTGCCATAATGCTGCTTTGTTTGGAGTAATCATAATTTTTACTAGATCGTACAGTAGCACTACTCCTACTACTGACGGAGCGGAGTACACGAGGAAGATTGAGACTGACGGCGTCCTGTGAGTGAGGGTGGCGGGCCCACGCACAGTGAGCGTACCGCGTCGACACCCACATCCTGGCTCGCAGTACGTGTACCACACTCGGCAGTCGCATGCACAACCTCCGCCTGTACATTGATGAGCAGCATGTCTGATATGGATGTGATTCGATTTAACATTTCAATAAAAGGAAATCCTTCTTTAAACCAAATAAATAAATAAATTAAAGGCAATCTTCACATAAATTGGGAGCGGTAGAAGTATTTAAACGCAAATCCAAAACATTTTTTTTTTGTGATTTTCACCAGTTTTTGGTGATCGCCTAAATTATGTCAGGCTAGCAACGGATTTAGTGAACACAATCTTCCTATAAATGCGAAGCATTAAAAATATTTAAAAATGCATATCCAAAAGATTGTGTGAGTGATGCGATCTAACATTTATGTGCACCATATTTTTCGAGATATTCTCTGATTTCCTATATATATGTCTAGTGGAAGAAAAGCAAATCTCAACTATTAATGCGCTGGGAGCGCATTTAGCGAGGGCAATATTTTGTAGGTGTGAAGCGGAAAAATACTCTTGTATGCAAATCCAAAAAAATGTACACATTGTCAAATCCAAAAAAAACATTTTCAACCTCGAATTTTTGTGCTTAGTCTGACTTAACCCCTGACCAAAACCATCTATTTTTTATGAAAAGGACCATGTTCCAATATAGATCATAATTACAAAGCACCTCAAACATAATAAAATATTACATCCAAGTCCCTAAATCATCAAACAAGGAACGACCACTATTTGCACCAGGATGAGCCGATGACACGTCCATGTTGACGCTCGTTATCAGAATCGGCTTGGTCTTGTCGATAATAGCCGGGAACTCTCAATGCATGTGGTGCTTATTATATTCCCTTAGGGTTTCACGCGAGGATAATTTATTCCATTCTAGTTGCCATCATCTCGCCACCATCGATAGGAAACAAACCCTAAACTACTCATGCCCCTACAACTACCAAACCAAAATCTCTAGGATCCCCGCACCCCACCCTTCCGGTCATCAGAGCAACTAACTGAGGGAGAAGGGGTAACGGTTAACGCCGAGGAGGTGGGTAGGCCGGCCCGACCTGTTCACCTCATTTGAGAGAGTATGGAAGAACAAATTTTCTCACACAATTTGTCCCTGAAAAAAAAACTTTCTAACTTCAATAGTTAATAATCCAAGACCACTTAAAATGGACTATGGGTTGGTTTAAAAAGAATATTTTGTACCTTGAACCATTTAAAAAAATCTAGGGAAAATAAGACGGTATGAACTGATACCCTACAAATTTCTGTTAACGAGTAGGACTACTTATGTCATATGCAAAAATTGCAACGGGATTTAAGTTGTCGTTTGTAGAACATAATTTATTATGATGGTTGATGACCATTTTGATACTTCTAATATAGCATTTTTTGTACCCATGAATTGTTTCACATTTTTTAGCTTCCTCGTGAGCCATAATATATTTAGTTATGATTGTTTAACAGATTGTCCTCACCAAAGTCAGTATAGTCAATGTTGATAGCTAGTTGCCATGTTAACAACTAACGATGTTATTGTGCTAGAGAAAATGAAACTAGTTATTATTGTTTGCCATCTTTACCCATGACAAACTCTACACACACAATTTTTGGGACGAATGTGTATCCAACTCATCATAAAGTCGATTCGCAAATAAATAAATACTTCATCATAAAGTCCATGACGTAGTTGTATTCCCAAGCATCGTTGTTTGTCATGCATCCAAAAACCTCTCACAAAAGGTGACATAGTTTAATGGTAATAAGTATTTGCACTCGTGAATAATTACGATGTTGCTGAGGTGAAAAATAAAATAAAACCAATTGCTATTTTTATACAATTCACCCACAAAAACTTGACATATATGATACAGAAGATATGACACATACATATATCGAGTTTATTAAAGTCATTAGCATATTTGCGTAATCTACACGCATCGCTTCACTTACCAACTTTCATCGAAGCCAATATACGGTTAACGTGTGATAATTGGTTACTCTCGTGAACAACAACAATGTCTCATCATTGAGGAAAATGAAAATAGTTACTACTTTTTGTGGGATTCACCCACAACAAACTTAAAGCTCACATGTTTTGTATCGTATGCATATCCAAAGCATCATAAAAGCTCACAACGTAATTGGAAGATATTACAACTAACATAAAAGAGATATAAATTTAAGTTTTGATTAATGTAAAAGGTCCACTTTTCACGTCAATCACACTGCATCCTGAAATCACATGTAACTCACATTTCCCATACCATGCGCCGGAAAACTTCACCTTGATTAAAATTATGCCACATCGACACATACAATTAGACGTTGTATAGGCAACCTTCTAGTAAAAAACAAGAGGCTCACTTCTTCTATCATGTCTTCTTCCTCATTATGCACACCCGTCAGTTTCATCGATTCACATGCACTCAACAACTTTTCACCATAACGAATATAGTTAATACATGATAATTAGTTGCCCAAGTGAATAAGAACAACACCCGTCATGCTCGAAAAAATTTGAAACTAATTACTATCTTATGTCGGATCCACCCATGACACAATCAACACTCATGAGTCTGCAACGTATGTATATCCGAAGCATCGTTTAAAAAACCCTAACAAAATTGGTAGAATAAAAAGGAAGTTGTAAGTTTAAGATATATCCCAGTAACGTAAAAGGCCCACTTTCCACGTCGCCCCACGCCGCTTCCTTAAACTGACAATAAGATGTGCTTTCACCACCCTGCATGCGGGAAACTTCGCACTGATTAATAGCACGCAACATAGGGGCATGCAGCTAGACGTGATACTGGTAACCTTCATGTGAAAACAAGAGGATCGCTCCTTCTCTCACACCACTCTTCCTATCTTCTTTTTCGCTCCGTTGGCGTCGTCGCTCGCAAGAATATCATCAATTTTAAGCCATGTTGGTAAGTAATGATGTCACCATGCTAGAGAAAATGAAACTAGTTATTAATATTTGTCGGCTTCACCCATGACAAACTTGACATCCACAAGTTTCCTGACGAATGTATATCCAACTTATCATAGTGTCCATAATTCAATTGTATTCCACAAGCATCATCAACAATCTCTCACAAACGACGACATGGTTTAATGGTAATAAGTAGTTGCCCTATCAATTCTGTCGGATTCACCCACGAACAAACTTAACGCTCACGTGTTAACGCCGCATACATATCCAAATCATCATAAAAGCTTGTAACAGGAAAGATAGTAAAACTAAAAGTAGAAAAGAGATAAGTTTAAGATCTAATTAACGTAAAAGATTCGCTTTTCACGTCACTCACGCCACTTATTAAACCGACAACAACTCACGCCTTCCGTACCCGTGTGCGGGAATGCTGAACCCTAATTTAAAATATGCCACATCGGTGCATGCAATTAGACGCCATACCGAGGTATCATATAGTAAAAACAAGAGGCTCACTATTTCCATATCGCCGCTCTCTACATGTTCTCTCTCGCTCCGCACTCCCATCGGTCACATCAATTCACGTGCACAAATAAAGCGGATAAGGTTAATACATGATAACCAGTTCCCTGTGATAAGAACGATGTAGTCATGCTCGAAAACGTTAAATTATCAACTCTATTTTGTTCAACCCATCCACGACAAACCACGAGTGTGCTTTGTACGTATATCCAAAGCATTATAGAAAAGGTCTAACGGATTTGGAAGATAGCAGAACCGAAAGAAAACGATAAGCTTATATAAGATTTAGGCGACGCAAAAAGGTTCACTTTCCACGTCACTCACTCGCGCCGCTCCTTTAAATCGCCAGTCACCCGCGCGCGGGAAACTTCACCCCGATTAAAATCATGCAATATCGGCGCATGCAATAGACGTGGTACAGGTAACGTTCACGTAAAAAGCAAGAGAAAGCAGGAGGCTCGCTCCTTCCCTCCCGCCACCCTCTCTATCCCCTCTCTCCCTCTACTCGCGTCGCCGCTCAGCTCAGAAGAACATCATCAACAACAACAACAACAGTGGTGGCCAATCCGTCCGTTCGGTAAACTTTTAGGGTTTATATCCTAATAATTCAAAGACTAGATATATAAAACATAAAATATAGACTCGAGCAAGGACTAAAAGGTGATGCACAAAAATTGCCCCCTCTTTGCTTACAAAAGTGGCCCTGCCAAAATCTTCTTCTCACCATCCACCCCCTGGCTACCTCGCCACCCAAACATCCATCCATCCATCCATCCACAGGGGCCAGTGACGTGTCCGTATATTTGCATCATCGAATCCATCCATCAATTGCCATATAATATCGCAAAGCTAATCCGCCCAATTAAAAGTCCAGCAGGGCAGAAACGAAGCCCCCAAAAGCCCTTCTTTTCGCCAGGATCGCGTCCGAGTTCAGCTTCAGGAGGTGACAGCAGCGGCAGCAGCAGAAGCAGAAGCAGAAGCATCGGCTCACGGCACGCACGCACGCCCACGAGACGAGAGAGAAAGATTTCCCTAATTGCGCCTCCCCCCGGCGCAGAATAAAATCCCGTCCTCGGGCCGCGACTCTCATCGCTCCCCCCCCCCGCTCCGAACCCACAACCAAACCCGACCAGAGGCCAGAGCCAACGACTTGCCTCCGCCTCTGCTCTCTCCCCTTGCCGACTCGCGAACGCCATGGCAATGGACGACGTCGCCTTCGCCGCGGGCTCCTCCTCGGCCGCCATGGACGCCTTCGCCTCCTCCTCCTCCTCCGCCGCCCCCGCCGACCCGTCCCACGGCTGGCAGAAGGTCACCTACGCCAAGCGCAGCAACCGCAAGCACCCCGCCCCGGCCGCCCCCGCCGCGGCGGCCTCCTCCGATCTGGGCAAGCCCAGCGTCTTCGAGGGCGTCGACAAGCGCTCGCAGGAGCGCCACCGCGCGATCCAGGCCGCCAGGGACGCCGCGGCCGGCTACGACGACGACGACGACGCCGCGCGCGTCCCATGGGGCTCCCGCTCCTCCGACGAGGGCTCCGACGACGACGGGGCGGCCCGCCCCCAGGCGCCCGAGGCGCCCAAGAAGCCTAAGAAGCCCAAGGTGAAGAAGCCCAAGGTCACGGTCGCCGACGCCGCCGCGCTCATCGACGCCGAGAGCCTCGCCGCGCACCTCGTCGACATCTCGGTATATATCCCATCCCGTCCCATCCCTCCCCCCTCCTCGAAATGCATCCCCGGGGGCCAGATCTCGCGAGGCCCGGGCCGGATCATGGCTTTGTCCCCTTCCCAAGGATCGGATCTGGCCGGGGTTTAGCGTCGGATCTCGCCGGCTCTGCCCCGAATTCCCGTGTACCGTTCTGTTCCAATTGGTTCCGTATTTAGAAATCGATGCATAATTCTGGTATGGTACGGATGGGCTGTCGAGAAAGTCGGGATCCCGTGATGTCAAGATGGATCTCAGAAAGGCCTGGTGGTTGGTACTGTGTGCAGAGGACTCGATGCGGTAAAGGTTGCAGCTCTTTTTTTCTAGATTCTGACGATTGTTTGCTCTGTTTGTGCAGGCCTCGTATGAGAACCAGGAGGGCATCCAGCTCATGCGCTTCGCCGACTACTTTGGCCGGGCGTTTGCCAACGTGAGCGCAGCCCAGTTCCCGTGGGCCAAGATGTTCAAGGAATCACCTATGCCCAAGATGGTTGATGTGAGTTACTGGTTCACCCCTCGTTCCTTGATTCTCCATATGCGTGTATGAGTGATGTGTTTGAATTACATGTGAAGTAGATTTGTGCTTAATAGGAAGGATGGTTATGCAGTTTTAATGTTTCGCGCCAATTTTTATACTGATCCATGCATCGTCAGTAGTGGTTTGAGTGACGGTGATGCTGATTTTGTTACCTGTTTAGGGTTAGTCCAAGATGGCCGGTGTGAGCTGTTAGTTAATTAGTACATACTCCTTAATTCTGTATGCATATGAGTGTTTTATTTTGAATTGCATGCGAAGTAGAATTGCACTTAATAGGATGGTCATGTAATTTAAGGTTTCGCGCCAATTTTAATGTTAATCCATGCATCCTCATTCCTAGTTTGAATTACAGTTATAAGGATTTTTGTTACCTGTTTAGTATTATTACTGCTAATGTCCAAGATGCTCTTGTGTTGGAATTACATGTGAAGTCGAATTGCGATTAATAGGATGATTATGCAGTTTTAAGGTTTCACGCCAATTTTGATGCTAATTCATGCTTCCTGAGTGGTGGTTGATTAGCTCTTAGCGGTAATGCTGTTTTTTTCCTCATCTGTCTAGTATTAGTCCAAGACGATCCATGTGAGTTATTGGTTCACTACAGTGTCCCTTGTTTCTTTATGCATATGAGTAGTGGCGTTTGATTTACGTGAAACAGAATTGTGCTTAATAGTATGGTTATGCACTTTTAAGGTTTTGTGTCAATGTTGATACTAATTCATGCATCCTCAGTAGTGGTCTGAGTAACGTTTATGCTGTTTTTGTTGTCTGTTTTGTATTCGTCCAAGATGGTCGATGTGAGTTATTAGTTCACTAGAGGCTCCTTGTTTCTTATGCTTATGATTGTTGCATTTGGATTACATGTGAAGTAAAATTGGGCATAATAGGATAATTGTCTAGTTTTAAGGTTATATCGCGCCAATTTTGATGCTAGCTCATGCTTCTATCGTAGTAGTTTGGGTAAAGTTTATGCTGGTTTTGCTAACTGTTTAGCATTATTACTGCCAGTGTCTTGTATGGTCATTAGTTCACTACAGGCTTTTTAATTCTTTGTGCATAAAAGTTACATGTGAAACAGAATTGCGCTTAATTGGATGCTATGCAATTTTAAGGTTTCGCGCCAATTTTGATATTAATTCATGCATCTTCAGTAGTGGTCAAGTAACGGCTATGCTGATTTTGTTTTCCCAGTAGCGCTTAGAGTAACGGTTGTGCTGATTACGTTACCTGTTTAGTGTTATTACGCCACACTTGTTTGAATTCAAGCATCATCTGCAGTGGTCCACAAGACAGTTATTCTACTTTGGTATCGACTATTATTACTTGTCTGAATTCCAGATATGTTGGGGTGGTGTTATTTAAGGTTTCGCCCAATGTTGATATATGAAATTAATGCATTGTCGGTAGTGGTGGTTTGTGTAGCAGTCATGTTATTTTTGTCAAGTGTTCAATATTATCATGACAATAATGGTACTAATTCAAGCACTGTCTTTAATGGTTTACAAAACGGTTGGTCTACCTAAGTATTATCTCTGAATTCCTGACAAGCTACTATAGGAAGTTACTTAAGATCATCAATTTATTATAGCCTACGATTCTGTCTTAGAAGGCAGGTTTTTATACATTATAATGTACAATGACTGTCGTGTATACTGTACCTTTGTCAATAGATGCTTATACCGATGGTTAAGTAAGTTTTCACATGTTGTGGCGGTACATATTATTTCTGTAAATGGATATCTGAATCGGGGTGAGGGAGTTAAGCTAAAAGGCCGATTATGGAGATGAGTCAACTGTTTAGTATATTTATGCTTGTCTTCATCAATGTGTTTGCCATTTTTTTACCTTATATTGAGAAATTTAGGAGTTGGAACACCTTGCTTTTCACTTCTTTTCTTCTTCTCTTATGAGCCTACTAATTGTTTGATGTATGAAACAGGTACCGCTGTCCCATGTTCCTGAGCCGGTTTGCAAGACTGCAAGTGATTGGATCGGCCAGAGATCTCCTGATGCATTGGGAGAGTTTGTTTTGTGGTGTATAGATAGCATCATGTCAGAATTGTCAAGTCCAACTGTTGGACCTAAGGGCTCGAAGAAGGTTGTTCAACAAACTCCAAAAGCCCAGGTAGCATTCATCCCATTATCACTATCATTAGTACATATTAATAATCATTGATTCATGATGGAGAGCACAATAATAATATTGCAATTGTAAATGATATGTTGTAGTACTGGATCTATGTCAACTGAGTCTAGCACCAATGTAGTGCACTGAAGTGTTGATGCATCTAGAAATATTTGTTCTAAATAACCATCTTGCATTGTATAGGTAGGTTCTGCATCTTGCATTGATGGATATATAGCTTGCTTGAGTGTCAATTACCTTCTTTCTATAGGTATGTAGGTTTCTGATAGTCGAACATTAGTAGGCCCTGTTGTAGACCTGTAGTTCTTTTGGATCTCCTTGATTCACTTTAGGAATTTCATTCATCTCTGCACGAGTCCTCATCAATTCAAAACTTCTGCAGTTACTGGAAACACAAAGAACCGTATTGTTGATCTTTCATCTTGACCAGCATAATTTTCTTGAGTGTTGAACTTGTGATTACTTGTTGAGTTGATGTTTTGACTTCAGTATTTAACCACACATTTGTTTTGTCAGGTTGCAATATTTGTTGTGCTGGCCTTGACTTTAAGAAGGAAGCCAGATGTACTAATAAACCTCTCCCCAAAAATAGTGGGGAACAGTAAATATCTTGGACAGGAAAAGCTTCCCATCATCGCCTGGGTTATTAATCAGGTATTACTCATATTTCTTATCACTATCTTGCTTGCTCTGAATTATGTTTACTTTTGAGGCCTTAATCTGCATTTTTTCTATTTCCTTACACAAGTTCATTTTCGTGTTATATCATAGGCGTCTCAAGGCGACCTAGTCTCGGGAATGTTTTGCTGGTCGCATTCCCTATTTCCCACAGTATGTGCAAAGTCAGGTGGGAATCCCCTGTCAAGAGATCTCGTCTTGCAATTGCTCGAGAGGTATGACTTACTGTAATTCTGTATATCCATTTTGTGATTATTTCTTAGTCGTATACTGACTGTAAAATATGTATATAATATTTTGTGATTATATCTTAGTTCTTATATTAACTGTAAATATGTGTGTAACACTTTGCGATTATATCTTAGGTCTTATATTAACTGTAAATATGTGTGTAACACTTTGTGATTATATCTTAGGTCTAATATTAACTGTAAATTTGTGTATAACACTTTATGTAAATATGTGCATAACACTTTGTGTAAATATGTGTATGACACTGTGTAAATATGTGTATAACACTTTGTGATTATCATTATATCTGAGTTCTTATATTAACTGTAAATATGCGTATAACACTTTGTGATCATAGCTGTGTTCTTATACTTCAGAAGTGCTTAATGAGATTTCGCGTGCAGGTTTTTGTCTACCCCCAATGCCTCCAAAGCTCGGGCTATGCTACTGAATGGCGCAGTTAGGAAGGGGGAGCGCCTGGTTCCTGCTGGAACATTGGATCTCTTTATGAGATGCACATTTCCCGTGCCTAATGCACGTGTCAAGGTTTGTTAAATTCTCCTCTCTTTTCTGTAGCATGTTTAATACGAGACAATGTTCTAATGCCTGCATTGTACTCTTCAGGCTACAGAAAGGTTTGAAGCAGCCTACCCAATAATAAAGGAGCTGGCTCTTGTTGGTACTCCTGGCTCTAAAGCTGTGAAGCAAGCATCACAGCAGCTTCTGCCTTTGGCTGTGAAGGCAATGCAAGAAAGTGAGTGTTCATTTTGCAATACAGAGCCTGTCATTTTTTTGTTTTGCAAATTCCAGTTAGCTTACTGGGTGCATTATGTTCAGACAATGCAGAGCTTGCCAAGGAGGCCACCGACGTGTTCATTTGGTGCCTGACTCAGAGCACAGAGTCCTACAAGCTTTGGGTAAGTGATATTTTGCTTGTTTGTGCTTTTGAGTCCTGTCCTGTCCTATACAAGAAGAAGGCTGAGGCTGATGTTTAATTTCTATTTTCCAGGACAAACTTCATGCAGAGAACATGAAAGCCAGTGTTGCTGTCTTGCGCAAAATCACAGCTGACTGGAAGGCGCTGTCTCCGAAGCTGAATTCTGAAGCTCTTAAAGCAACTCTGAAGAACCTCAAGGCTAAGGTGAGCTTATGTGCACAACTTCTCTTTTTTGACTGTTGGGATGCTTTCATCCATTCTGGTTGCACTTTATGTGCATAGTTGTTCTACTAGCAACTGCTCTGTAGAAAGTACATCAGGCTGTTGTGATGCGAAAATGAGACATATGTGGCATTGACACTTTCTTAAGCATGATGCATGCAAAGTTAATTTACTTGTTGATGAAAGATGTATTTACTGAACTATGACCATATCCCTGCATGTTGTAATCTTGTGCACGTTGGTTGGTATTGCAGAATGAGGCTGCTCTGGAGGAAGCAGAGGACTCTGGGGAGAAGGCGTCCATCAAGGAGGCAGACAAGTACTGCAAGGCCATGATCGGGAGGCTGTCGCGCGGCGCGACCTGCCTGAAGGGCAGCCTGCTGGTGATTGCGCTGGCGGCCGGGGCCGGCTTGATGCTGTCCCCCAACCTGGACCTCGTCGCTGAGGTGGAGAAGCTCCACGCAATGGTGGGGGATGTCGAGGCCAAGGTCCTCGCTATGGCGGGGGATGTCCAGGCCTGGGCTTTTGCGGATCTCCAAGCCATGGCGAGAGAGTACCTGCCGTCCTTCTGAACATAGCGGCCGTGCGTTTATACAGAGCGGAGAGGGGAGGGGAGGAGAGGAGAGAAATAAGAGGGGAGAGGGATAGGTCCTAGACAAAGAGAGAGAGAGAGAGATATACTAGTTGGTCGCAGTTGTTGTTATTACCTCTTGAGTTAATTTAATCGGTAGACTGATATATCGGCGAAGGAGGATGTGGAGAAGGTCTGGCCAAATGGCCCGGAGACCCGTGCTGTGCTGTGCTGTGTGTGCTGTGGACTAGTAATCCTTCCGTCGTGATGGATCATCTGAGACAAGTCTTGGTTTTTGTTAAATCAAATGTTGTTGAAACTTACATATCTCTGTTATTTGGCATCCATTTTGCTTGCCATGTGCGTGTGATGTTGCGTCCGTTGCTTTATTTGGCTTGGGGTGTTGCTTCTTCTTGCTTCTTCTTGCAGTTGCAGGCAACTTGTTTGTTTTTGTCTAACCATGACCAAGGGTTGCAGAGCCGTGCGGGGTTCTGGTGTCAGCCCACGTGTCGAGGCGACGGCGTGGAGACGGCCGGGGGAGTCACTGGCAAGGCGCGGGCACATGGGCAACATGGCTACAGTTGCCGCCGGCGACCAAGGTGACAAGGTATACTCGTACTATAGTTGGTTATGATGAACCTGGACGGACGGTGGTGCTGGTGGCCACCGCCCCCTCCCACTCCGGCGGGACCCGCCACCGACCGACCGTTCCCAAGATGGTAAGGCAGTGGAGGGGTCACTCAATCGGCAGAGCTGAGCTGCCTTGCCACTGCCCAATCAGTACAAAGGGGGTGGGGGTGGAGGGGGAGCAAATGGCGGCCCCGCTCCCCCTCCTCCCTCCCCGAACACACGGCGACTCCACCGCCTCCTCCACTCCCGGCGAGAAAAAATGGCGGCCTCCTCCCCCTCCGCCCTCGCGCTCTCCCCCACCACGCGGGTAAGCCATCAGCTTCACTAGCATCCTCATGCCTTTGCTTGACTTCTTTCTGCTGACTTCTCGCTTGCCGCTGCTGCTTGCAGGTGGTCGCTGGCTCGTCCGTGCTGCTGGCGCTGAGGCGGACGCCGCCGCCGCCGCGCGTGGCCGCCGTCTCCTCCGGCCAGCTCCGCGCGTGCTCTTGGGGCGCGCCGCTCCCTCTCCGGCCGGAGCTCGCCGCGGCCCCTCCTCGACCCGGCGTCGCCCGCTGCAGGGCGCCTCTGCTCCGGCCTCGAGCATGTACGCACCCACGCCACACTTGTCCCCCTCTTTTCTTTCTTTCACCAAGAGTTGACAATTACACTAGTAGCCGGTCGAGGGGGCACCATGGATTGACTGAACTCTTGCTTTTGGCAGGGATGTCGACGTCCCAGATTGCCAGCTCCGCCTTCACCCTGGGCACCGTCGCCGTCCTCCCCTTCTACACGCTCATGATCGCCGCCCCCAACGCCAACATTGTAAGCTCTCGCCCTCCTCCCCCAACCTTCCTCTTCTCCCCCACATGCGCACTCATGTCTCCTTGTTGCTGCTGCTGCCGCTGCCGCTGCCGCTGCCGCAGACTAAGCGCACCGTCGAGAGCACCGCCCCCTACGTGGCGCTCGGCATCCTCTACGCCTACCTGCTCTACCTCTCCTGGACCCCCGACACCATCCGCGCCATGTTCGCCAGCAAGTACTGGCTCCCGGAGGTCAGCACTCCTCACTCTCTCTGAATGCGCAGTACCATCACTGGCTCTGCATTCTTGCGGCAATACTAAAATTCAGTACCATTGTCCATTTTATCTGAATGTTCTTGCGCCGTAGCAAGAAGTATAACTTGTTTGGTTCCTCGGTCTCGCATGTAGTTGCCTGGCATTGTGCGGATGTTTGCGAGCGAGATGACCGTCGCCTCCGCCTGGATCCACCTCCTTGCCGTCGACCTATTTGCCGCAAGGTCAGTCAGTCAGCCCTTTTTTGTTCACTTTCAGGTGTACGCGATTATGAGCCAGAGGTTCATGTTTGTGTTTCCCTTTTTTCCTTGCTGGTGATGCAGACAAGTATACCATGACGGCATCAAGAACAACATCGAGACCAGGCATTCGGTTTCGCTGTGCCTCCTCTTCTGCCCCATCGGGATCGCCGCTCACGCGCTCACTAAGGTACTGGCGGGTTCCACAGGTCGATCGCACTGATGACCGATTGCGTGTAGGCAGGCTCCCCTTGTTTAGATGGCTCATACGGCGTGGTTCAGATACATGAATAAAATTGATTTTGGTGCACCATTTGTTCCATATAGATTTCAGATTGATTGTTTCCACCCATTCTATTGGAATTGGCCTGAGAAACTGAATCTACTTGCCATGATGGGTTCATAGAAGGTTAGGGCAGCTGATTTATACTATCTGAGTCCTGTTACCAAGGAATGTACAATTTTGACCAGCCTCAGATAAACGGCGACACAAATGTAAAGGAACCAAAGAAGATGAGAGAAAAATAAAACATTGCTTTGAACTTCACTTGTGTTGTGGATTGACTATTATTGCTCAAGCAAATAGACTAATAGAGGGTTTATACTGCAGCTTCGCAAATCACAACAATTGAATTTCTGAACGTTGTGCCAAGGTTGCGCGACTCTTATTACGGAACGCGTATACCTATTGAAGTGGTAATTGATCAAACTGGCATGGCAGCGGCAGCTGCAATGCCTTCCAGCCCGTGTATATATATACTTTTTTTCTACAAGTATAGCTCTTTTACTGTACATATAACGGCAAAGCATCTGCCTCTTTCTTCTTGTCGAATATACGGTTGAGTATCAGCGCCAGTCTGACGCCGGCCTGCGCTAGTCTCTTCTCCACGACCGGGTACCGGGTGAAGTAATAATCATCTGCGTTTCAGAAGAGTTGCCAACCTTTAGCGCTGCACCCTAGCAAGGCAAAATGCATACTACTGTGCTGTAGTTTTCAGTATCGCTGCTGTGAATTTAGACACATAATTTACCTCCTAGAGTAATGTTCTGCACCACATCTTTGTAGGCGTAGTTGCAGGACAGGTTTATGCTCTCGATCGCGTAGCTGCAAGGCATAGGCGATGCCGTACCATGTCAAATGCCGTGATAAAATTTGTTGCACAGGACATGAAATGAAAAAAAAAGAAAAATGCAAGTGTTTGGATATGAATCCTACTCGTTTGCGCAGGTCGCCTTTTTGGTGGCGCAGTTCTCCCACTGAGCGACATCGTCGGACCACCCCTCCTACAGTTCGTGCCATTAGAAACCAGATATCGAGCATGTGTTGTGAGGTCGGTAAGAAATGAAGAAGAAGTAGCAGAAGGGTTACTCACAGTGAGGTTCGTCTGGAGGGCATCCACCATGGCGTCCATGCTCTTGTTGTACAAGTCCTTCATGACCGTGTCGATGATGCTGACATCCCACACCTGCCAACACACATAAGAAGCATTCCGACCAGTTCAGTCCAGACACAAGCCATACCAACAATGATCACAACTCCTGAATTCAGACGGAGAATGTGACGTTTGATGGAAGGCGCGGCGGGGGATACACGTACATGGTGGAGGTTGGCCTTCCGGCGGTACCAGTGCACCATGATGGTGTTGCCGCCCTCGTCCTCCTCGTAGCCGACGTGCAGCGGCTGGTGCACGTCGCCCACGAAGTGCGCCAGGAACATGAGGCTCTCCGTCAGGTTGTCTGCTCGCAGACATGAATCAATGCCGTTCAGATTCAGAAGCCCTTGTTGCATATGTTTCGACAGTGTGTCCGTCTGGGGGATGAAGCCGATGGCACTTACATGAGCTCTTTGATGAGTCCCCGTAGGCGTAGAGCTGCTCCGTGTAGTTGTTGATGGCACCCACGACGCACATCCCCTCCTGGCCGCGAGAGTTGTGGCAGTCCCCTGAAATTTGCACACCCACATCATGAGCTCATGCACGCTTGACGCTCAAACTCAACCACCCCAACACAAACTACTACTTTCTCCGTCCGAAAATACTTGTTCTACAAATAAATAAAATGGATGTATGTATAACTAAAATAAATCGAATAAGTATTTCCGGACGGAGCGAGTATAACACTTGATGCCTGGCTCTTGTACTAGTCTGAGTATACCCATTTTGACGACCACATGTAATACATCCAGTAATGGCGCATCTCACGCTGCAATATCTATACGCTCCATTAATAGTAGCAGTAGTAGTAGGATGGTATGTGGTCACATCCATCATCATCGATCCATGTGACCATGTGATTGTGATCGCCGGCGTCCGTCCGTCCGTCCGTCGCCCTCGCGGGCGAGGCCACATGCCGCGCAGCGAAAGAGAACAAGTCCAGCAATATTTTGTTGTCGCCGGATCAGATCGGATGGCAGCAGATCACTCGGCCTCTCCTCACTTGCCCACGTGCAGTTTTTTCTCTTTTGAGCAAGTGCAGGCAGTTATTTAGGTGATCTGAGACGGAGGAACACTGTCTGCTCTGCTCTGACGAAATCGATCGGTTTGGCAGAGCCATGTGTGGTGCGGATGGAATCGTCTTGGGGGATGCGTGAAGCAAGCAAACCAATTAAGCTCAGAGAGTGGGAGAATCCCTTGTCTCGACTCAACCTCTCTCCCTCTCCAACAAGCAACGTCCCCGGTTGGTCCCGGATCACAAGATGGCATGTGCGATGGGCATGTGGAGGAAGCAAAGGATTTGATCTGCCGATGCCTCCCTCATGCATATATACAGCCAACCTTATCTAAAAAAACAAATCATTTCTTCTTATATTGCTCTAAAAATGTTGGTACTACAGTATTTTCTATTGTAAAGAAAAGTTTATTTTCTATTCTCTTTTAGCCAGTCCCCTATCGGCCGGCCGTGTATTCTTTCTCCTTTCGCAAGGCGGTCGAGTAAGGCTTTCCTCCTGTCGATCTTCACCAGGGAGCCCGTGAATTCGCCTCCCTTGCTCAGGTGGTAGATGACGGGAAGGAGAATCTTGGTGCCTCGACTCTTGCTAGGAGATAGTCCACCTGGGACGGGTGTTAGACGGATGACGACGCTTCTTCTTTGAGGCAGTCTTCCAGACTTCGAGCTTCCTCCAGTTTATCCGCCGAGACAGATTTGATGTCCCTCCGGTGTAGACTCCTGGCAACTCCTTGATATGGTGAGGTTAGGGTTTCTTGTTGTGCGTACGCGACGGTGAGATTTTTTGTCAGGTTCTTCAGGTCGATTCAAGGCAACGACTATGGCTTCGGGGAGTTGGTCCTTACGGGCAAGTGCACAAAAACTTCACGGTGGTCATCGACAAGGTTAAGCTGACTCCAGTATGTGAGCGGAGGCAACGAAGCATTGGTGGCTCGTTCCGATAATGGAAGTGTCGAGGGACCTCGATGCATTTTTTTATCATGTTTGGATGTTTTGTACTTTTGATGAAATTTTATAATAGATTTGAATCTTTACGGGAAAAAAGTTGAACATCGTACAATACTAGTGCATTTTCCTGGTGTATTTGTTTGAAGTTTTGCTAATCCTATGTCCCAATGTTTTTCTTTCTTTCAATCTCAACCCTCTAAAACTGCACATTTGTTAAGCTTACAGTAAGCTATAAATACAACTTCAATATTTCCATGCGAAAAAGGGGCAGTCAATAAATAATTCTAGACAATTGTTCAACGATTTTGCTCAATATAAATAATTTTAGACATTTGTTCAACAGCAAATCATCGGTTATTTGGTTTTATAGGGGCATGTGTATTTTTTTGAAACACCACTATATGTTTTCAGAAAATAGAGAAAAGCATTTTGTTGGTGGTTTAACGTGCAGCACTATAACTATTAACTAGTAATGGCGCGCAATTAAGCTCTGTTCGGTTTTATGGCATCAGAAACCATGATTGATGAACTGAAGTAGAAAGGCAGCGGGGAAGAGGAGGAGGACGAACTGACGGGAGAAGTTGAAGTCGCAGACGTTGGGGGTGTTGGCGTAGTGGAGCGGGCTGGCCCAGTGGTACCGGAACCGCATCGTGTCCGCCCACGGGCACATCGTCGACAGCTCCCCGCCGGCCGACTCCGGCAGCAGCTCCTGCACCGCCGCCGCCGCGTCCTCCGACAGGTACCTCTGCAGCGCACGGACCCAATTCAGCGCATTCCTTCCTCCTTGCCTCCAAAGTCGGGGGCGTCGGCGGACGTACCTCGGCGATCTTGCAGACCATGATGTGGCCCTCCTTGCCCCAGGCGTCGGCGCGGCGGGGCGCGGAGGCGGCCAGCAGGGCGACGAGGAACAGGAGCAGCGGCGGCTGCGGGCGTGGGCGCGGCGCCGTCATCTCCCGTCTCGCTCGGCTCCGCCGCCTTGCCCTCCTCTCCTCTGCTTCTTGCGCCTTTGGTGGAGAGGATGGGAGCAGGGGAAGCTAGCTGGGTCCTCTGTTTTCTTTTTCTGCTGGTCGTCTTCGGGTTTGGGCTTCCTTTATGTACTCCGGTTCTGGCAGGCCGCGACGTAACGGAGCGTCGTCATCGGTGGTCTCTCTCTCGCCGGTTAGATTTGGGCCCTGGACGGCAGATACGATCCATCACACGCAACATCCACATCAACTATATACGAGGTCGATATGAAGTCCCCTAAAAAACGAGGTAAAGATGCAAAGAAACCTTCTCCGTCCGAGCTCAAACGAGGTCGAGTAAACAGTAAAATTAAATAAAAAATTCATTTTTTTAAAAAATCTGAATTTTCTTGTGTGACAAACATTGACAAAAGTTTCAAGAGATTGCAAAGTTTCATCATGAAATAACATTTGTGGAAGGTGTGGCAAAGAAAACAAAAACTAGTGCTCCAAAATGCTTCAGAAAGTAGCATCGGTTTTTTTTGTCACGCTTTGGAAAAATGTTATTTTATGATGAATTTTTGCAATCTGTTGAAAAAAATTATCATTTTTTTCTTTGATTTTACTGTTCACCCGAGCTCAGGCTGAGAAACTCCATGTCCAGAAAGATTAAAAAAAACAAGATACTGTGGCGGCTAGAATTATTCATGAGAAGCGTGATATGAATGTTCAAACTCATATCATGGCTAAAGCTGTGACTAGTCTACTGTTTGGTCCTCATGTTTTGGATGTTTGATAGACCAATCCCTTGCGCGTAACCCCTCCCTCAAACCCGAAAGATAAGATTACCTAAATGATAAGTGTTATACATGCGTCATGAAGCACTCCGGCGCGAACATGTTTTACAACTAAAATTTTCATTAAAAAATACCCGCTAAATAAACTGAAACTTGCCATTCAAAAATAAAGTTGTCATACATGACAATTAAAGTTCGCACAAAAAACATTCGAAATTGCCATGTGTTTGTGTCGTTAAGGAAACACTCACGCAATTAGGAACTAGCTAGGCCGACTAGCATGGCGGACGACAACGAGTGATGGCTCGAGACAGAAGGAGAGAGCGACGAGGATGATCAAGATCACCCTCGTTAGAGATCACATTGATCACATTCGGAATGATTTTTTCTGGAAGGAAAGAGATCTACCAGACTTGGAGTGCACGCCAGGGCACCTGCCAGGAGGTCACAAGCTAGGAAGGCGTGGCCAACCCCCCTGGCCGCGCCTGGCAGGCTTGCCACCTCCTGGCAGGTCTCCTATCCCTAATCTTCGTCCTATAAATATCCAAATATTCCCCCAATACCAAAGGGAGCCACGCAAATATTTTTTCGTCGCCATAAGCCTCCGTTCCCGAGAGATCCAATCTTGGAGCCTTTTCCGGTAATCTGCCGGAGGGGGTTTCGATCACGGAGGGCATCTACATCAACTTCATTGCCCCTCCAATGATGCGTGAGTAGTCCACCACAGACCTATGGTTCATAGCTAGTAGCTAGATGGCTTATTCTCTTTCTTTGTGCTTCAATACCATGTTCTTCATGATCTTCATGGAGATCTATCCGATGTAATACTCTTTTGCGGCGTGTTTGTCGAGATCCGATGAATTGTGGGTTTATGTTCATATTATCCATGAATATTATTTGAGTCTTTTCCGAATTCTTATATGCATGATTTCATATCTTTGCAAGTCTCTTCGAGTTATTGGTTTGGTTTGGCCAACTAGATTGATAATTCTTGCAATTGGGAGAAGTGCTTAGTTTTGGGTTTAATCTTGCAGTGTCCTCACCCAGTGACAAAGTAGGGGTAGCAAGGCACGTATTGTATTGTTGCCATCAAGGGTAAAAAGATGGGATTTTCATCATATTGCTTGAGTTTATCCCTCTACATCATGTCATCTTACCTAATGCGTTACTCTGTTATTCATGAACTTAATACTCTATATGCAGACAGGAGTCGGTCGATGTGTGGAGTAATAGTAATTGATGCAGAATCGTTTCGGTCTACTTGACACGGACGTGATGCCTATATGCATAATCATTGCCTTGGATATCTTCATGATTATTCGCTTTTCTATCAATTGCTTGACAGTAATTTGTTCACCCACCATAATACTTTTCTTCAAGAGAGAAGCCTCTAGTGAAATCTATGGCCCCCGAGACTACTTTTCATAATATATTTTCAGATCTATAAACCAAAAATACCAAAAATACCTTGCTGCAATTTATTTACTTTTCACTTTCCGCAATCTATCACATCTATCTCTATCAGATTTAATCCTTGCAAATAACCGTGAAGGGATTGACAACCCCATTATAGCGTTGGGTGCAAGAGTTTGATTATTTGTGTAGGTGCATCTATTGGTGACTTGCTTGTTCCTCCTACTGGATTGATACCTTGGTTTTCAACAACTTAGGGAAATACTTTTCTACTTCGCTGCATCACCCTCTCCTCTTTAAGGGAAAACCAACGCATGCTCAAGAGGTAGCAGAGAGCGCCAAAGGTGAGCTAGGGTGGAGGATGGGAGCGAAGAGGAGAAAAGTGAAGTGGCTAGGGTTTGGTCCGGCGAGCGAATGAGGACGAATATATGTGGGTCGATGCGGGCCAGTGTGAGCCAGGCGGGCGTGTCGGGCTCCCCATATCCGCCTCATATTTGGGCTGGATATGAGGGGTGCCGGCCAGGCCGGACGTTTGAGGCCGGTTTGAGAGGCCCGACTGGACAGTGACCGGACGACATGTCCGGACGTTTGAGGGTGGTATGAGGGGTCCGACCGTAGATGCTCTTACCTCCATGAAATCAACAGTGAAATAACATGTATACTACTACCTCCCAACTAACTATAGAGGATACCATAAGAGTGTTGGAAATATGCCCTAGAGGCATTAATAAAATGGTTATTATTGTATTTCCTAGTTCATGATAATTGTCTGTTATTCATGCTATAATTGTGTTAAACGGAAACCGTAATACATGTGTGAATACATAGACCACAACGTGTCCCTAGTGAGCCTCTAGTTGGCTAGCTCGTTGATCAATAGATGGTCACGGTTTCATGACCATGGACATTGGATGTCATTGATAACGGGATCACATCATTGGGAGAATGATGTGATGGACAAGACCCAATCCTAAGCATAGCACAAGATCGTGTAGTTCGTTTGCTAAAGCTTTTCAATGTCAAGTGTCGTTTCCTTAGACCATGAGATTGTGTAACTCCCGGATACTGTAGGAATGCTTTGGGTGTGCCAAACGTCACAACGTAACTGGGTGGCTATAAAGGTACGCTACGGGTATCTCCGAAAGTGTCTGTTGGGTTGACACGAATCGAGACTGGGATTTGTCACTCCGTGTGACGGAGAGGTATCTCTGGGCCCACTCGGTAAGACATCATCATTATGAGCTCAATGCGACTAAGGAGTTAGTCACGGGATGATGTATTACGGAACGAGTAAAGAGACTTGCCGGTAACGAGATTGAACAAGGTATGGGGATACCGACGATCGAATCTCGGGCAAGTTCCATACCGATAGACAAAGGGAATTGTATACGGGATTGATTGAATCCTTGACATCGTGGTTCATCCGATGAGATCATCGTGGAGTACGTGGGAGCCAACATGGGTATCCAGATCCCGCTGTTGGTTATTGACCGGAGAGGTGTCTCGGTCATGTCTACGTGTCTCCCGAACCCGTAGGGTCTACACACTTAAGGTTCGATGACGCTAGGGTTATAGGGAAATAGTGTACGTGGTTACCGAAGGTTGTTCGGAGTCCCAGATGAGATCCAGGACATCACGAGGAGTTCCGGAATGGTCCGGAGACGAAGATTGATATATAGGAAGTGAGGTTTTGGATACCGGAAGTGTTCCGGGTGTCTCCGGTAGTGTACCGGGACCACCGGAAGGGTTCCGGGGGTCCACCAAGTGGGCCCACCTGCCCCGGAAGGTTCCATGGGCCAAGAGTGGGAGGGAACCAGACCCTAGGTGGGCTAGTGCACCTCCCACCCCAGCCCAAGGCGCAGCAAGGGTGGAGGGGGCAAACCCTAGGCTTAGATGGGCCTTAAGGCCCACCCTAGGGCGCCTCCACCTCTCCTTGCCCTGGCCGCCGGCCAGATGGGCTTCTGGAGGCTGCCGCCACCCCTAGGGTGGAACCCTAGGGCGCATCACCTCTCCTCCCCTCCTCCTATATATAGTGGAGGTATTTGGGGCTGCACAACACACGAGTTCATCTCCTCCCTGGTGCAGCCCTACTCCTCCGTCTCCTCGTTCTCCGTAGTGCTTAGCGAAGCTCTGTCGGAGTACCACGCAGCTCCACCGTCACCATGCCGTCGTGCTGCCGGAGCTCTCCCTCAACCTCTCCTCCCTCCTTGCTGGATCAAGGCGTAGGGGACGTCACCGGGCTGCACGTGTGTTGAACGCGGAGGTGCCGTCCGTTCGGCACTTGATCGGATCTACCACGATCTGAATCGCTGCGAGTACGACTCCATCAACCGCGTTCTAGCAACGCTTCCGCTTAGCGATCTTCAAAGGTATGAAGATCCAATCTCTCCCCGCTCGTTTGCTGGTTTCTCCATAGATAGATCTTGGTGACACGTAGGAAAATTTTGATTTACTACTACGTCTCCCAACAGTGGCATCATGAGCTAGGTCTATGCGTAGAATCTATGCACGAGTAGAACACAAAGCAGTTGTGGGCGTCGATTTTGTTAATATGCTTGCCGTTACTAGTCTTATCTTGATTCGACGGTATTGTGGGATGAAGCGGCCCGGACCAACCTTACACGTACGCTTACGTGAGACCGGTTCCACCGCCTGACATGCACTAGTTGCATAAGGTGGTTAGTGGGTGTCTGTCTCTCCCACCTTAGTCGGATTGGATTCGATGAAAAGGGTCCTTATGAAGGGTAAATAGCAATTGGCATATCACGTTGTGGTTTTGGCGTAGGTAAGAAACGTTCTTGCTAGAAACCTATAGCAACCACGTAAAAACTTGCAACTACAAATTAGAGGACGTCTAACTTGTTTTTGCAGCATATGCCTTGTGATGTGATATGGCCAGAAGGATGTGATGTGATGTATTGTGATGTATGAGATTGATCATGTTCTTGTAATAGGGTTCACGACTTGCATGTCGATGACTATGACAACCGGCAGGAGCCATAGGAGTTGTCTTATATTATTGTATGACCTGCGTGTCAATCATAAACGCCATGTAATTACTTTACTTTATTACTAAGCGTTAGCCATAGTAGTAGAAGTAATAGTTGGCGAGACAACTTCATGAAGACACAATGATGGAGATCTTGATGATGGAGATCATGGTGTCGTGCCGGTGACAATGATGGTCATCGTGCCCCGAAGATGGAGATCATAGGAGCAAGATGATATTGGCCATATCATGTCACTATATTGATTGCATGTGATGTTTATCATGTTTACATCTTATTTGCTTAGAACGACGGTAGTAAATAAGATGATCTCTCAATAAAATTTCAAGAGAAGTGTTCACCCTAACTGTGCACCGTTGCTAAGGATCGTTGTTACGAAGCACCACGTGATGATCGGGTGTGATAGGTTCTAACGTTCGCATACAACGGGTGTAAGCCAGATTTACACACGCGAAACACTTAGGTTGACTTGACGAGCCTAGCATGTACATACATGGCCTCGGAACACGGAAGACCGAAAGGTCGAACATGAGTCGTATAGAAGATACGATCAACATGAAGATGTTCACCATGGATGACTAGTCCGTCTCACGTGATGATCGGACACGGGCTAGTTGACATGGATCATGTATCACTTGGATGACTAGAGAGATGTCTATCTAAGTGGGAGTTCATTGAATAATATGATTATCTGAACTTAATTATCATGAACTTAGTCTAAAATTGCCTTTAATATCTATATTGTAGATCCAATGGCCAACGCAAATGTCAACCTCAATTTCAACGCGTTCCTAGAGAAAACCAAGCTGAAAGATGATGGAAGCAACTATGCGGACTGGGTCCGTGGCTTGAGGATCATCCTCATAGCTTCCAAGAAACTGTATGTCCTTGATGCACTGCTAGGTGACCCACCCCTTCTCCCAGCAGAACAAGATGTTGCGAACGCTTGGCATTCTCGCTGCGATGATTACTCCCTTGTTCAGTGCGGCATGCTTTACAGTCTAGAACCGGGGCTCCAAAAGCGTTTTGAGCAACACGGAGCATATGAGATGTTCCAGGAGCTGAAACTGGTTTTTCAGGCTCATGCCCGGGTCGAGAGATATGAAGTCTCCGACAAGTTCTTTAGCTGTAAGATGGAGGAGAACGGTTCTGTCAGTGAGCACATCCTCAAGATGTCTGGGCTTCACAACCGCTTGACTCAGCTAGGAGTTAACCTCCCGGATGACTCGGTTATTGACAGAATCCTCCAGTCGCTTCCACCCAGCTACAAGAGCTTTGTGATGAACTACAACATGCAGGGTATGGAGAAGTCCATTCCCGAGTTGTACTCGATGCTGAAATCAGCGGAGGTCGAGATCAAAAAGGAGCATCAAGTGTTGATGGTAAACAAGACCACTAGTTTCAAGAAAGGCAAGGGTAAGAAGAACTTCAAGAAGGACGGCAAGGCTGTTGCCGCGCCCGGTAAGCAAGTTGCCGGGAAGAAGAAGAACAAGAATGGACCCAAGCCTGAGACTGAGTGTTTCTATTGTAAGGGTACCGGTCACTGGAAGCGGAACTGCCCCAAGTACTTAGCGGATAAGAAGGACGGCAACATTAAAGGTATATGTGATATACTTTTTATTGATGTGTACTTCACCAGCGCTCGTAGTAGCTGTTGGGGAACGTCGCATGGGAAACAAAAATTTTCCTACGCACACGCAAACCTATCCATGGTGATGAGCAGCTACGAGAGGGAGAGTGGATCTACATACCCTTGTAGATCGCTAAGTGGGAAGCGTTAAGAAACGCGGTTGGTGTAGTCGAACTTCTTCGCGATCCAAATCGCCGAGCGTCCCGCGATCCAATCACGAACCGTCCCGCGAACACATCATGATCTGTCCCGTGAACTCATCACGATTCGTCTCACGATCTTGATCACGATCTGTCCCACGAACTCATCACGATCCGTTCCGTGATCACATCACGAACCGTCTCGCGATCTCGATCACGGTCCTTCCGATCTAGCGCCGAACGGACGGCACCTCCGCGTTCAGCACACGTGCAGCTTGATGACGATCTCCACCGTCTCGATCCAGCGAGAGGAGGTGGAGAGGAGAGAGAGTTCACTGGCAGCGTGACGGTGCTCCGGTGATGGTGGTGGAGCAATTCCGGCAGGGCTTCGCCTAAGCGCTGCAGAAAACCGATCTAGAGGAGAAACTATGCACCGGTGTAACGGGTAGCACGTGGCCGGAAATTCTGTCCAAAAACCACCCAATCCACTAGTATATATAGGAGGAGAGGAGAGGAGAGGCAGCCAAGGCCTTTGGGTCGGCCGGAATAGGAGGTGGGAGCAATCCTACTTCACCTCCAATCCTAGTTGGAGTAGGATTGCCTCCTATTGGCTGATTTTCCACTTTTTGCTTTAGGACTTTCTCTCCTGCGCCATGGGCCTTTGTGGCTGTTTTCCCAGCCCACTAAGGGCTGGTTATTATTATCCCACAGCCCATGGACCTCTTGGGGTCGAAATACCCCTCCCGGAGGTCCCCCGGTACACTACCGGCACTCCCGGTACACTACCGATACTCCCGGTACACTACCGATGAGCCCGAAACTTTTCCGGAAACCAAACTGGGACCTCCTATATATGAATCTTTACCTCCGGACCATTCTGGAGCTCCTCGTGACGTACAGGATCTCATCCGGGACTCCGAACAAACTTCGGTCACCACCATACATAACTCTACACTACCGAAACGTCACCGAACCTTAAGTGTGCAGACCCTGCGGGTTCGAGAACTATGTAGACATGACCGAGACACCTCTACGGTCAATAACCAATGGCGGGACCTGGACGTCCACATTGGTTCCTACATATTCTACGAAGATCTTTATCGGTCGAACCTTTATGTCAAGGATTCAGTTAATCCCGTATAACGTTCCCTTTGTTCTTCGGTATGTTACTTGCCCGAGATTCGATCGTCGGTATCTCCATACCTAGTTCAACCTCGTTACCGGCAAGTCTCTTTACTCGTTCTGTAATACAAGATCCCGCAACTAACAATTAGTCACATTGCTTGCAAGGCTTATTGTGATGTTGCATTACCGAGTGGGCCCCGAGATACCTCTCCGTCACACGGAGTAACAAATCCCAGTCTCGATCCATGCCAACTCAACAGACACCATCGAAGATACCTGTAGAGCACCTTTATAGTCACCCAGTTACGTTGCGACGTTTGATACACACAAGGCACTCCTCCGATATCTGTGAGTTGCATGATCTCATGTTCATAGGGACATATACTTGACATGCAGAAAACAGTAGCAATAAACTGACACGATCGTATGCTATGTTTGTAGTTTGGGTCTTATCCATCACATCATTCTCCTAATGATGTGATCCCGTTATCAAATGACATCTCATGTCCATGGCTAGGAAACCTTAACCATCCTTTGATCAACGAGCTAGTCCATTAGAGGCATACTAGGGACATGGTTTTGTCTATGTATCCACACATGCATTTAAGTCTCCGATCAATACAATTATAGCATGGATAATAAACGATTATCATATACAAGGAAATATGATAATAACTAATTTATTATTGCCTCTAGGGCATATTTCCAACAGTCTCCCACTTGCACTAGAGTCAATAATCTAGTTCACATCACCATGTGATTCGCATTGTTATGAATCTAACATCCAATGAGTTCTGGGGCTCGATCATGCTTTGCATGTGAGAGAGGTCTTATAGTCAACGGGTCTGTGATATTCAGATCCGTGTGTACTTTGCAAATCTCTATGTCAAACCGTAAACACTGCTACCACACTCCACTTGGTACTATTTCCAAATGGCTGCTCCACTATACGTATCCAGATTGCTACTACTAGTCATCCGGATAGGTGTTAAAGCTTGCATCGATGTAACTCTTTACGACGAACTCTTTATCACCTCCATAATCAAGAAACATTTCCTTAGTCCTCTGGTTACTAAGGATAATTCCGACCGCTGTCCAGTGATCCACTCCTGGACCATTCTTGTACCCCTTGACAGACTCATGGCAAGGCACACATAGGTGCGGTACAGAACATGGCATAATATAGAGCCTATGGCTAAGGCATAGGGGACGACGTTCGTCCTTTCTCTTTCTTCTGCCGTTGTCGAGCTTTGAGTCTCACTCAACTTCACACCTTACAAATCAGACGAGAACTATTTCTCTGGCTGATCCATTTTGAACTCTTTCAAAATCTTGTCAAGGTATGCACTCATTGAAAGTCTCATCAAGCATCTTGATCTATCTCTATAGATTTTGATGCTCAACAATTAGGTAGCTTTATCCAGGTCTTCCTTTGAAAAACACTTTTCAAACAACCTTTTATGCCTTCCAGAAATTCTACATTATTTCCGATCAACAATATGTCAACCACATATACTTATCAGAAACTCTACAGTGCTCCCACTCACTTTATTGCAAATACAAGTTTCTCGTAAACTTTGTATAAACTACAGAAACTTTGATCAACTCATCAAAGTGTATATTCCAACTCCGAGATGCTTGCTTCAGTCCATGGAAGGATCACCAAAGCTTGCACACCTTTTAGCATCCTTAGGACTGACAAAACCTTCTGGTTGTATCACATACAACCTTTCCTCAAGTAAACCATTAAGGAAACGATGTTTTGACATCCATCTGCCAGATTTCATAATTGAAAACACAACAACTGCTAACATAATTCCAACAGACTTTAGCACCACTATGAATGAGAAAGTCTCATCGTAGTCAACTCCTTGAACTTGTCACAAACATCTTTGCAACAAGTCGAGCTTTACAAATAGTGACATTCACCATCAGTGTCTGTCTTCATTTTAAAGATCCATTTGTACTCAACGACCTGCCGTCCAACGAGCAAGTCTACCAAAGTCTACACTTGGTTTTCATACATGGATCTTATCTCGGATTTCATGGCCTCCAACCATTTGTCGGAATCCGGGCCCATCATCGCTTCTCCATACTCGTAGGTTCATCGTTGTCCAACAACATGACCTCCAAGATAGAGTTGTCGTACCGCTCAGGAGCAGTACACATCCTTGTCGACCTATGAAGTTCGATAGTAACTTGATCCTGAAGCTTCATGATCATCATCATTAACTTACTCTTCAACTAACATAGGCTTCACAGAAACATCTTTTTGCGCTGCGCTACTCTCTGGTTGAACAAAGGTTTAACAACCTCATCAAGTTCTATCTTCCTCCCACTCAATTCTTTCGAGAGAAACATTTCCTCGAGAAAGGATCCGTTTAAGCAACAAACACTTTGCACTAGGATCTGAGATTGAAGGTTCACCCAACTGATCTTAGGGTATTCTATGAAGATGCATTTGTCCGCCTTGGGTTCGACCTCATTAGGTGAAAACATTTTCCACACAAGTGTCACATCCCCAAATATTAAGAAATGACAGCTTAGGTTTCTATCAAACCATAATTCACATGGTGTCATCTCAACGGTTTTAGATGGTGCCCTTTTTAAAGTGAATGTAGTTGTCTCTAATGCATAACCCCAAAATTATAGTAGTAAAACGACAAGAGACATCATAGCATGCACCATGTCCAATAGAGCATAACTATGATGTTTGGACACACCATCACACTATGGTGTTCCAGGTGGCATTTAGTTGTGAAACAACTTTCACATTTGTCTTTAAGTTGTATGCCAAACTCGTGACTCAGATATTCACCTCCACGATCATATCGCAGTCATTTTTATCTTCTTGTCACGATGATCTTTAAACTTCACTCTGAATTTGCTTGAACCTTTCAAACGATTCAGACTTGTGTTTCATTAAGTAAATATACACTATATCTACTCAAATCATCAGTGAAGGTAAGAAAATAACGATATCCACTGCACACTACAAGACTCACTAGATTGCATACATCAACATGTATCATTTCCAATGAATCACTTGCCCGCTCCATCCAACGGGGTCCTTTAGTCATCTTGCCCAAGAGGCATGGTTCGCATGTCTCAACCGATTCGAAATCGAATGAGTCCAAATATCCATCACCATGGAGTTTCTTCATGCACTTTATACCAATATGACATTTTGCGGCAGTGCCACAAGTATGTGGTACTATCATTATTTCACTTTGTATCTTTTGACATCAATGTTATGAACATGTGTACTACTACGATCAAGATTTCAACAAACCATTCTCACTGGGTGCATGACCATTGAAGGTATTATTCATGTAAACAGAATAACCATTATTCTCTAACTTAAATGAATAACCGTATTGCAATAAACATGATCTAATCATGTTCATGCTCAACGCAAAAACACCAAATAACATTTATTTAGGTTCGTCACTAATCCTGAAGGTAGAGAGAGCGTGCGATGTTGATCACATCAACCTTGGAAACACTTCCAACACATATCGTCACCTCACCCTTAGCTAGTTCTCCGTTTATTCCGTAGCTTTTATTTCGAGTTACTAACATTTAGCAACCGAACCGGTATCCAATACCCAGGTGCTACTAAGAGTACTAGCAAGGTACACATTAATAACTCGTATATCAAATATACTTCTGTCGATGTTGCCAGCCTTCTTATCTACCAAGTATGTAGGGTTGTTCCGCTTCAGCGACCTCTCACCTCATAATAGAAGCACTTAGTCTCGGGTTTGAGTTCAACTTTGGGTTGCTTCACTGGAGCAGCAACTGACTTGCTATCCATGAAGTTTCCCTCCTTGCTCTTGCCCTTTCGAAACTAGTGGTTTGATTAACCATCAACATTTGATGCTCCTTCTTGATTTCTACCTTCGCGGTGTCAAACATCGCGAACAGCTCAGGGATCAATACTTCTATCCCTGGTGTATTATAGTTCATCACTAAGTTCTAGTAGCTTTAGTGACAGTGACTTGGAGAACTATATCAATCACTATCGTATCTGGAAGATCAACTCCCACTTGATTCAAGCGATTGTAGTACCCAGACAATCTGAGTACATGCTCAACGATTGAGCTATTCTCCTTCATCTTACAGGCAAAGAATCTTGTTGGAGATCTCATATCTCGCAACATAGGCACGAGCCCGAGATCACAATCTCTGCTCCTAGAACATCTCATATGTTCCGTGACGTTCAAAACATTTCGGAGCCTCAATTCTAAGCCGTAATGCATGACACACTAAACTATCAAGTAGTCATCGAAACGTGCCTGTCAGATGTTCACAACATCTACGGACGACGCTAGAGGGGTTGGCGCACCGAGCGGTGCATTAAGGACATAAGCCTTCTGTGCAGCAATGAGGACAATCCTCAGATCACGGACCCAGTCCGCAATATTACTACCATCATCTTTGAATTCTATTTCTCTAGGAACATATAAAAATTTAAGGGAGCTACAACGCGAGCTAGTAATCTACAACATAATTTGCAAAGACACTTTGACTATGTTCATGATAATGAGTTCAATTAATCATATTACTTAAGAACTCCCACTCAAATTGACATCCCTCGGGTCATTCGAGTGATACATGATCCAAATTCACCAACTCAAGTCCGATCATCACGTGAGTTAAGGTGGCTTCAATGGTGAACATCATTATGTTGATCATATCCACTATATGACTCATGCTCGACCTTTCGGTCTCTTGTGTTCCGAGGCCATGTCTATACATGCTAGGCTCGTCAAGTTTAACCCGAGTGTTCTGCGCGTGCAAATCTGGCTTGCACCCGTTGTATGTGAACGTAGAGTCTATCACACCCGATCATCACGTGGTGTCTCAACACGACGAACTTTCGCAATGGTGCACACTCGGGGAGAACACAATTTATCTTGAAATTAAGTGAGGGATCACCTTATAATGCTACCGTCGTCCTAAGCAAAACAAGGTGCATAAAAAGGATTAACATCACATGCAAATCATAAGTGACATGATATGGCCATGAACTTGTGCTTTTGATCTCCATCTAGAAAGCACCGGCATGATCTCCATCGTCACCGGCATGACACCATGATCTCCGTCAACGTGTCGCCATCGGGGTTGTCACGCCCTGCATGCTTCTACTACTATTGCTACCGTAGCGATAAAGTAAAGCATTACATAGCGCTTAATGATTGACATGCAGGTCATACAATAATTAAAGACAACCCTATGGCTCCTGCCGGTTGCCGTACTCATCGACATGCAAGTCGTGATAATCTATACATCACATGATCATCTCATACATCACATATATCACATCATGTAATTGGCCATATCATATCACAACATACCCTGCAAAAACAAGTTAGACGTCCTCTAATTGTTGTTGCAAGTTTTACGTGGCTGCTACGGGTATCTAGCAAGAACGATTCTCACCTACGCATAAACCACAACGGTGATACATAGATTGCTTTTCAACCTTCTCAAGGACCGCCTTTGTCGGATCCGATCCAACTAAAGTGAGAGAAACTGTCACCCGCAAGCCATCTAAGCAACAAGTTGCATCGAGGGAACCGGTCTCTCGTAAGCGTACGAGTAATGTTGGTCCGGGCCGCTTCATCTCACAATCCCGCTGAACCAAAATCTGACCAAGGGAGGAAGCAATCTAAGCATCAACGCCCACAAACCTTTTGTGTTCTACTCGAGATCTCATCGAACCATCAACCTAGCTCATGATGCCACTGTTGGGGAACGTCGCATGGGAAACAAAAATTTTCCTACGCACACGCAAACCTATCCATGGTGATGAGCATCTACGAGAGGGAGAGTGGATCTACATACCCTTGTAGATCACTAAGCGGGAAGCGTTAAGAAACGCGGTTGGTGTAGTCGAACTTCTTCGCGATCCAAATCGCCGAGCGTCCCGCGATCCAATCACGAACCGTCCCGCGAACACATCATGATCTGTCCCGTGAACTCATCATGATTCGTCTCACGATCTTGATCACGATCTGTCCCACGAACTCATCACGATCCGTTCCGTGATCACATCACGAACCGTCTCGCGATCTCGATCACGGTCCTTCCGATCTAGCGCCGAACGGACGGCACCTCCGCGTTCAGCACACGTGCAGCTTGATGACGATCTCCACCGTCTTGATCCAGCGAGAGGAGGTGGAGAGGAGAGAGAGTTCACCGGCAGCGTGACGGCGCTCCGGTGATGGTGGTGGAGCAATTCCGGCAGGGCTTCGCCTAAGCGCTGCAGAAAACCGATCTAGAGGAGAAACTATGCACCGGTGTAACGGGTAGCACGTGGCCGGAAATTCTGTCCAAAAACCACCCAATCCACTAGTATATATAGGAGGAGAGGAGAGGAGAGGCAGCCAAGGCCTTTGGGTCGGCCGAAATAGGAGGTGGGAGCAATCCTACTTCACCTCCAATCCTAGTTGGAGTAGGATTGCCTCCTATTGGCTGATTTTCCACTTTTTGCTTTAGGACTTTCTCTCCTGCGCCATGGGCCTTTGTGGCTGTTTTCCCAGCCCACTAAGGGCTGGTTATTATTATCCCACAGCCCATGGACCTCTTGGGGTCGAAATACCCCTCCCGGAGGTCCCCCGGTACACTACCGGCACTCCCGGTACACTACCGATACTCCCGGTACACTACCGATGAGCCCGAAACTTTTCCGGAAACCAAACTGGGACCTCCTATATATGAATCTTTACCTCCGGACCATTCTGGAGCTCCTCGTGACGTCCAGGATCTCATCCGGGACTCCGAACAAACTTCGGTCACCACCATACATAACTCTACACTACCGAAACGTCACCGAACCTTAAGTGTGCAGACCCTGCGGGTTCGAGAACTATGTAGACATGACCGAGACACCTCTACGGTCAATAACCAATGGCGGGACCTGGACGTCCACATTGGTTCCTACATATTCTACGAAGATCTTTATCGGTCGAACCTCTATGTCAAGGATTCAGTTAATCCCGTATAACGTTCCCTTTGTTCTTCGGTATGTTACTTGCCCGAGATTCGATCGTCGGTATCTCCATACCTAGTTCAACCTCGTTACCGGCAAGTCTCTTTACTCGTTCTGTAATACAAGATCCCGCAACTAACAATTAGTCACATTGCTTGCAAGGCTTATTGTGATGTTGCATTACCGAGTGGGCCCCGAGATACCTCTCCGTCACACGGAGTAACAAATCCCAGTCTCGATCCATGCCAACTCAACAGACACCATCGAAGATACCTGTAGAGCACCTTTATAGTCACCCAGTTACGTTGCGACGCTTGATACACACAAGGCACTCCTCCGATATCTGTGAGTTGCATGATCTCATGGTCATAGGAACATATACTTGACATGCAGAAAACAGTAGCAATAAACTGACACGATCGTATGCTATGTTTGTAGTTTGGGTCTTATCCATCACATCATTCTCCTAATGATGTGATCCCGTTATCAAATGACATCTCATGTCCATGGCTAGGAAACCTTAACCATCCTTTGATCAACGAGCTAGTCCATTAGAGGCATACTAGGGACATGGTTTTGTCTATGTATCCACACATGCATTTAAGTCTCCGATCAATACAATTATAGCATGGATAATAAACGATTATCATGAACAAGGAAATATGATAATAACTAATTTATTATTGCCTCTAGGGCATATTTCCAACAGTCTCCCACTTGCACTAGAGTCAATAATCTAGTTCACATCACCATGTGATTCGCATTGTTATGAATCTAACATCCAATGAGTTCTGGGGCTCGATCATGCTTTGCATGTGAGAGAGGTCTTATAGTCAACGGGTCTGTGATATTCAGATCCGTGTGTACTTTGCAAATCTCTATGTCAAACCGTAAACACTGCTACCACACTCCACTTGGTACTATTTCCAAATGGCTGCTCCACTATACGTATCCAGATTGCTACTACTAGTCATCCGGATAGGTGTTAAAGCTTGCATCGATGTAACTCTTTACGACGAACTCTTTATCACCTCCATAATCAAGAAACATTTCCTTAGTCCTCTGGTTACTAAGGATAATTCCGACCGCTGTCCAGTGATCCACTCCTGGACCATTCTTGTACCCCTTGACAGACTCATGGCAAGGCACACATAGGTGCGGTACAGAACATGGCATAATATAGAGCCTATGGCTAAGGCATAGGGGACGACGTTCGTCCTTTCTCTTTCTTCTGCCGTTGTCGAGCTTTGAGTCTCACTCAACTTCACACCTTACAAATCAGACGAGAACTATTTCTCTGGCTGATCCATTTTGAACTCTTTCAAAATCTTGTCAAGGTATGCACTCATTGAAAGTCTCATCAAGCATCTTGATCTATCTCTATAGATTTTGATGCTCAACAATTAGGTAGCTTTATCCAGGTCTTCCTTTGAAAAACACTTTTCAAACAACCTTTTATGCCTTCCAGAAATTCTACATTATTTCCGATCAACAATATGTCAACCACATATACTTATCAGAAACTCTACAGTGCTCCCACTCACTTTATTGCAAATACAAGTTTCTCGTAAACTTTGTATAAACTACAGAAACTTTGATCAACTCATCAAAGTGTATATTCCAACTCCGAGATGCTTGCTTCAGTCCATGGAAGGATCACCAAAGCTTGCACACCTTTTAGCATCCTTAGGACTGACAAAACCTTCTGGTTGTATCACATACAACCTTTCCTCAAGTAAACCATTAAGGAAACGATGTTTTGACATCCATCTGCCAGATTTCATAATTGAAAACACAACAACTGCTAACATAATTCCAACAGACTTTAGCACCACTATGAATGAGAAAGTCTCATCGTAGTCAACTCCTTGAACTTGTCACAAACATCTTTGCAACAAGTCGAGCTTTACAAATAGTGACATTCACCATCAGTGTCTGTCTTCATTTTAAAGATCCATTTGTACTCAACGACCTGCCGTCCAACGAGCAAGTCTACCAAAGTCTACACTTGGTTTTCATACATGGATCTTATCTCGGATTTCATGGCCTCCAACCATTTGTCGGAATCCGGGCCCATCATCGCTTCTCCATACTCGTAGGTTCATCGTTGTCCAACAACATGACCTCCAAGATAGAGTTGTCGTACCGCTCAGGAGCAGTACACATCCTTGTCGACCTATGAAGTTCGATAGTAACTTGATCCTGAAGCTTCATGATCATCATCATTAACTTACTCTTCAACTAACATAGGCTTCACAGAAACATCTTTTTGCGCTGCGCTACTCTCTGGTTGAACAAAGGTTTAACAACCTCATCAAGTTCTATCTTCCTCCCACTCAATTATTTCGAGAGAAACATTTCCTCGAGAAAGGATCCGTTTAAGCAACAAACACTTTGCACTAGGATCTGAGATTGAAGGTTCACCCAACTGATCTTAGGGTATTCTATGAAGATGCATTTGTCCGCCTTGGGTTCGACCTCATTAGGTGAAAACATTTTCCACACAAGTGTCACATCCCCAAATATTAAGAAATGACAGCTTAGGTTTCTATCAAACCATAATTCACATGGTGTCATCTCAACGGTTTTAGATGGTGCCCTTTTTAAAGTGAATGTAGTTGTCTCTAATGCATAACCCCAAAATTATAGTAGTAAAACGACAAGAGACATCATAGCATGCACCATGTCCAATAGAGCATAACTATGATGTTTGGACACACCATCACACTATGGTGTTCCAGGTGGCATTTAGTTGTGAAACAACTTTCACATTTGTCTTTAAGTTGTATGCCAAACTCGTGACTCAGATATTCACCTCCACGATCATATCGCAGTCATTTTTATCTTCTTGTCACGATGATCTTTAAACTTCACTCTGAATTTGCTTGAACCTTTCAAACGATTCAGACTTGTGTTTCATTAAGTAAATATACACTATATCTACTCAAATCATCAGTGAAGGTAAGAAAATAACGATATCCACTGCACACTACAAGACTCACTAGATTGCATACATCAACATGTATCATTTCCAATGAATCACTTGCCCGCTCCATCCAACGGGGTCCTTTAGTCATCTTGCCCAAGAGGCATGGTTCGCATGTCTCAACCGATTCGAAATCGAATGAGTCCAAATATCCATCACCATGGAGTTTCTTCATGCACTTTATACCAATATGACATTTTGCGGCAGTGCCACAAGTATGTGGTACTATCATTATTTCACTTTGTATCTTTTGACATCAATGTTATGAACATGTGTACTACTACGATCAAGATTTCAACAAACCATTCTCACTGGGTGCATGACCATTGAAGGTATTATTCATGTAAACAGAATAACCATTATTCTCTAACTTAAATGAATAACCGTATTGCAATAAACATGATCTAATCATGTTCATGCTCAACGCAAAAACACCAAATAACATTATTTAGGTTCGTCACTAATCCTGAAGGTAGAGAGAGCGTGCGATGTTGATCACATCAACCTTGGAAACACTTCCAACACATATCGTCACCTCACCCTTAGCTAGTTCTCCGTTTATTCCGTAGCTTTTATTTCGAGTTACTAACATTTAGCAACCGAACCGGTATCCAATACCCAGGTGCTACTAAGAGTACTAGCAAGGTACACATTAATAACTCGTATATCAAATATACTTCTGTCGATGTTGCCAGCCTTCTTATCTACCAAGTATGTAGGGTTGTTCCGCTTCAGCGACCTCTCACCTCATAATAGAAGCACTTAGTCTCGGGTTTGAGTTCAACTTTGGGTTGCTTCACTGGAGCAGCAACTGACTTGCTATCCATGAAGTTTCCCTCCTTGCTCTTGCCCTTTCGAAACTAGTGGTTTGATTAACCATCAAC